>CM076938.1:4557393-5870717 GCA_039566165.1 Maruca vitrata | reverse complement strand
GCCCTAATTGGGGCGAGGGTATCGATTTTTTCTTTAGTATTTTTTTTAGGGTACCGACTATGGAGAGGAGGAACGGAACGTTTCAGAATCACTTTGTTGTTTTTGTGTTAGTTCGTTATATCGGGAATAAGGAATTATGATGCTGTGAAAAAGTGCATCGGTTATAGTTTATTATTTTCTCTTCTGTTATAAGCAATGACCTAATTTAAAAAATAAAAGAAAAATCATGACTTTTTGGCGCAATTCAATAAAAGTTTTTTTTACTTAAAAAAATTTACTTTTAAGTTGTGGAAGCATGAATAATGTATACTTACTAAAGACACTACACTACCTATGTTTTTATAGTAAACGTGTCACAATACACATGTATAGCCTCTTTTATCGATATCCTTGATAGTCCCTGTCTCCTCCCGCCTTCCCGGCGCGCTCGTATCCCGTGACGTCACAGGACGCCCGCAGCGGGCTACTGTTGCGCTGATAGTGGGAAGGCGCTGCATTATTAAGTTTTTTTTTTCTTTTAGCACTTTTTTAGGGTTCCGTAGCCAAAATGGCAAAAACGGAACCCTTATAGTTTCGTCATGTCCGTCTGTCCGTCTGTCCGTCTGTCCGTCTGTCCGTCTGTCACAGCCGATTTACTCGGAAACTATAAGTACTACAGTGATGAAATTTGATGGGAATATGTGTTGTATGAACCGCTACAAAAATATGACACTAAATAGTAAAAAAAAGAATTGGGGGTGGGGCCCCCCATACATGTAACTGAGGGATGAAATTTTTTTTTTCGATGTACATACCCGTGTGGGGTATCAATGGAAAGGTCTTTTAAAATGATATAAAGTTTTCTAAAAAACATTTTTCTTAAAGTGAACGGTTTTTGAGATATCAGCTCTCAAAGTCGTAAAAAGTATGTCCCCCCCCCTCTATTTTTATAACTACGGGGTATAAAATTCTAAAAAAAATAGAGGTGATGCATGCTAATTAACTCTTTCAACGATTTTTGGTTTGATCAAAGTATCTCTTATAGTTTTTGAGATAGGTTGATTTAACTGTAATTTTGGTTAAGTTATTGTGCTTACACTGAAAACGATGGCTGAACCTTATAAGATAGATCAAAAAATATACTATTATTATATTTGCTGCTACGGAACCCTTTGTGCGCGAGCCCGACTCGCACTTGGCCGGTTTTTTTATTATAAATGCACCTGAAATAAGAGCGGATTTAGAAATAGCAACGTCAAAATAATTAATGGAAACAGAATAATCTTTCACCTATTAAGTACTCTGATCGGGATAATGTGAAGTTCAAACTAAAATTTTAAAAAAACCTGGAAAACAAATCTACCGTGTAACTAAAATAATTTTTTTAAGTCAGTAAAAATATTTTTTTTTATGAAAATACCAAAATAAAATACGATTGTAAATCAAGACAAATACAACTTTGGTACCTACTACTAACCTCAGGTCATTCTCGTCATTATTATCGTAGATATTCCACCAAAACTAGTTGGGTATCGAAAAATACTCGACTAAAAATAGGACAACAAATTGGATAGATGTTGAAGATAGTCGCTCTCATGTCCAACTCGTTTGTTAAGTCATGCGTTTATCAATAACATTGTTGGTTTGCAGCATGCCAAAGTATCGATATGTCAACAACAGCGAGTTTGCGTACACTTTGCATGTCAGTTTACTCTTTTTTTTTATTATCCTTTTAAAATTACAGAACATTGTACATTGTCTATTATTTGCGCGATCACTAGACATTTGACACGTTCGTAGTCACACGCGCTGTAAAGAGCTCGAAATCCACACATTTGAATCCGAAAATTCTATACTCTTTTTCAGCTAAGATGATCCCTGTGACACTTCATTGTGTTCTGAATCACGCATTAATAAATAAATTACTTTAAGTCGGTTGAATGAGAGAATATTGTTAAAAATATAGATAAGTATGTTCAATATATACCATGCCATGACTCATGGTCCAGGAGTCTTGCAGAATAAGCTTTAAAGTGGAAGCTTGAAGCGATTAAGAAATATTAAAAAGCAACAAAGCTAAGCTAGATGATTGGAGGACTGCCGATGTCTATAGTATTTTTCACCTAAGATGATCCCTGTGACACTACATTGTGTTCTGAATCACGCATTTTACGTTTGACAAACGAAAATAAATTTAATACTAAAATTATTTTCTATTTAATACCTATGCAGTTCGTATACGTAGAATGGAATGTAGTAAGTTCCATTCTACTTATACGAACTGCATAGGTACTTTTATAAAATTTTCTATTACATTAAATTAAACTAATCGATACTGTTTCCCTTTTAAAAGTTTAAAATGATTTATTTTAATATTTTTTCTAATGACGCCGCATTAAAATGAAAAAAGTGTGCAATAAAATTATTTTCGTTTGTCAAACGTAAAATGCGTGATTCAGAACACAATGTAGTGTCACAGGGATCATCTTAGGTGAAAAATACTATCTTCTTATAAATAAAAATGAATTGCTGTTCGTTAGTCTTACTAAAACTAGAGAGCGCCCGGACCGATTTAGGTAATTTTGATTTTAAAATGTTCGTCATAGTCCAGGGAAGGTTTCAATGAGAAAATATAGAAAAAGAATCAGTATTGGCGGTATGAAATTCGCCGGGACCACTACTTGTAGACAATACTATATCGGCAGTCCTCCAATCATCTAGCTTAGCTTTGTTGCTTTTTAATATTTCTTAATCGCTTCAAGCTTCCACTTTAAAGCTTATTCTGCAAGACTCCTGGACCATGAGTCATGGCATGGTATATATTGAACATACTTATCTATATTTTTAACAATATTCTCTCATTCAACCGACTTAAAGTAATTTATATTTAGCCCCGACATTTTCCGGGCGGGTCGCGTTTTTCTTTTGACCCCGTCACATAATACGCCCCACGGAGCGTAATACAACTTCCCGTGTAACATGCACGCGTAACCTATTAATATTTAAAAGGTTTATTAATTTTTAATATTATTTTATACATCCCTAATAAATGGGGTAGCTATAGACACTGAGTTTACAAGCCCGTTGAAAGATGCTGTAATTTTCTATGGAAACTGATAAAACATGATTTTTCTTTATCTGTGAGAGACATTTGCTCCCCCGCAAGTCCGGTGATGATGCCGAGTCTACTTCAAGCCATCATCGTATGTCAGTTAGGAAAAATAAAGATTTTTCTTCTATGCTCAATTGGGTCTACTGTTGACCTCATACCTATGTGGACCTCACAGCCGCTCACCATCAGACGAATTGTTATTTTACTTGAAACTGTCGATTTTTAACCGACTCTGCAAAAGGAGGTTTCGTATTTAACCAACATTTTCCGGCGTTACTTTTTGACCCCGTCACATACGCCCCACGGAGCGTAACACTAACTTTCCGCGTACCAGGCGCGCATAACCTGCAGGCGGTGTAACGAGCCGCCTCGCCCGGCCATAACAACCGACCAAAACTCATAGACCCCTGGTACTTGTCATAGTAAGGGACAGTGTGGGTCTACCCGTTTTGGGCGGTTGGAGTCCCGCGCAAAGGTCGACTAAGGTTGCCGATAATATATTTTGCATGTAGGGTTTTTTATTATTATTTATTTGCATTTTTTTTAAATTTGTATTTTCACATTGGGTAGCCGCTACTAGTCATCGGGTAATGATAAGAGCATACTGATTTTAGGGATACGATCCTCCACTTCCCCGCAAGACCGGTAATGATGACCAGGTTAAGCTATTCAAGAGGAAGAAACTTGCTTCAAATATTTTTTTTAACATTCGATTTTTAATTTATTTTGCAGGGAACGAGGTTCGTTATCGTAAAAAACGGTAGCGTTTAAAGAATTTTGTAGTAAGAAATACTTTTACACTCAAATTATATTTTTTTTATTCACTTTAGTTTTTGTGATCAGCAAGTTTTTGTAATTTGCTGCGTGCTCAATTGTAAGCTTCGCATTTACGTATTATATAGGTCACATATAAAAATGCATTAACAAATCGTTTCACTACAACATAGTAACATTACATGTAGTATGGTGAATATTTCCCGCGCGAGTGTTTTCTCTAAAAGAAAAATAATAAAACCGTTCAGTCCAATATAAAATATTGTCATTGCCGTAACACACGCGAAACACGTAAGAATTGTCACGCGACTCGACCGCTGTGCTACAGAATTGT
This sequence comes from Maruca vitrata, assembly GCA_039566165.1. NCBI lineage: Eukaryota > Metazoa > Arthropoda > Insecta > Lepidoptera > Crambidae > Maruca > Maruca vitrata. Next base: position 5,866,518 of record CM076938.1, on the reverse strand, counting down.
TTATCCTCGTGTTTTTAAAACAAATTGCAAGGAAAAGAAGTGATGATATGCCCTATATGTGTATAATAAAATATATATTTAAATAAATATACGTAACTACAACCCCTACTAAGATTACGTATATGGATCAGTAAGAGTATTTATCTGTTTGTTTGACTCGCTTTCACGCCAACACTACTGAACCGATTTTTAATGAAATTTGGTATAAATACATATATTCTACACCCTGGGTATTTTTTTCCGACTACGATATAAAGTTATGTGCGATATACGAATTTACGCGGAAGGACAAAAAAAGTCCTTAAGTAATCATATTTTGTTCATTTACATGATGTAATAAAAGCTACAAATAATTAGCCAGGCTGTTACTTCACTGTCACCGTGCGTGATACTCCACTCCACTTTTAAAAAATGTATTGTCACATAATAATATAATAAGTTTACACACATAACTAACATTTGCAAAATTCTGTGTCGAAACACATCGCCCGCCGCGTTCGCGCTCTTCAAATTTTAATCACAACGCGTATGTCGGCTCAAAGAAGCATATTTTGATACTACACATGATTAAATTGTTGTGAGAAAAAAATATTTTTGTTTTATAGTTTTTAATGATAATTATTACCATCTGTATTCTTTCAAGCTAATTAACTCGAAACATTTAAATTATAGATTTAATACAGTTAATAATGTCTGAATGAGAAGAGTTCAAATTAACCAATAAATGTGGGTATTGGTGCATTTTATGTATTATCTTTTAAGCATTGAAGAAAAATAAAACCTTTTCAATTATGAAGAAAAAATATCTGCATGCTCTTGGTCTGCGATATGAAAACGTGGACCAATTTGTTTCAGCTGTTTGCTTTAAATAACCACGATTTAGTGACATATTTTAACACAATAAAATTAAGAAATAACATTACTACAACATTGTATAAAATTAAGTCGTTTTCTCTGTCCCTATATACCTATGCTTAAATCTTTAAACTATGCAACGGATTTTGATGCGGTTTTTTTTAATAGATAAAGGGATTCAAGAGGAAGGTTTTGGAAAATTCACTGGAAGCTTAGCGAGAGCTGGTCACCAGTTAAAAAAATACAGTCTGGTGTAGTTCCAACATACGCCGCTCAAAACAATGGCGCTAGCTAGTATGGCGTCGTGCGTAATTATATGTCCACACTTGCACTTTAGGGGGTTCACGTCGCCTCCACCGCCATACGAAACCATGTATATGGGTGTTTTGGTAACCACTAGAATGATTGAGGTTCGATACCGTTATCACTACATAGTATAAAACAAAGTCGCCTTTTCTGTCCCTATTTCCCTATGTGCGCTTAAATCTTTAAAACTACGCAACGGAATGATGCGGTTTTTTCCAATAGATATAGTGATTCAAGAGGAAGGTTTTTATGTAAAATTTACCCGAAGCGAAACGAGGGCGGGTCACTAGTATACAATAAATATAACCGATGTGTGAAGAGTGTCAGATTGCTTTTGATGATGGCATGGCATGTCATCATCACCAGACCTTTGGGGTGGTGGGGTCAGCAATGACTTTCCCCCCTAGGCGGATGACTCTGACCCCTAATTAGATGGTAATTTTTTTGAGCTTATCTGACACTTTTCTTTGAAATTCTTATATGTACATATCTGAAAACCAATCAGATGGATGACCTGATGTTAGATTAGTGCTACTAATGTATTTTTGAAAGCGTAGTTTCTAAAAATTACATTTTCATAGGAATATATACCTATTTTCTGTATTAAGATGATGTTTGGTTAAAAAATCAACAAATATGACTTTTATATTATCTAACACTAAATATCGACCACGATTGGTGTAACCCAGTCGAAACGTCGGGCAGTAAGTAGCTATGTAATTTGCTACTCCTAAAATAACGCGTGTAGACCCATAAAGACGAATATTTAGTGTAACGGAACGCGCAGTGAAACACATTTAAAAACCGTTCTCGTTCATATGAAGCAACAAATGAAAATTATACAGCATTCATAACTCTTATTATTAGATACGTCAAAGCTCTGTAGCATAGGTAACATACGAGTAGTATATAAGCCAATGAACGGTGCGGGCCATGTGCAGTATATAAATTCTGCCGCAACCCACAATTTTAACCGCACAGCTATCATTTGAAATACAGGTACTAAGTTTTAGATGAAAATTACTTATACATCGGGACCATTCTGTCATGACGATGACGATGAGTGCCAATATCGTAAGAGTCAATATTTTTATAAATATCTAGCTTACACCAGAAATTTTCATTAGATAAGCTAGTTTGTCTAAAACACTTTTTGTTTCTTAACTGACATACAATGATGGCTTGGAGTAGCCTCGTCATCATCACCGGACTTGCTGGGGAGCGGATGGCTCTCTGTCGCGCAACAACACATATTGTTCCGATTGCAAAGTAAGATGCTTAAGCACGTGTTACGGGTAACAAAAACAATAGTGGTGAACAAAAATATATTTTGTTACATATATAAAGATATAGATAGGGACATATATCGCACCTCCGTTCGAATACTGTCACAACTAAAAAAAAATTAAAATCCCTTTTATTCCATCATTACGTTATCCAATATGAAAGTGTAAATTTCAAAAGCAATTTTCTCCACGATTTGGTCTTTTGAGTTGTGACACTATTTGAACGGAAGTGCGATATATAGATAGGGTTATCTATTAATGACAATATTGCATAAAGAGTGATTTTAATAACGCCAATGAGACTTTTCTTAGTTTCCGTTTAAGAAAGTACCTTCTCAACTTCAGTTTGATTTGGCGATAATTCGGCTGTTCTTAATTTATTGTATTAAAGTGTTCATAACAATTAACTTAATGCAGGTTAATTAGCAGGTAGTGGTTAGTAGTAAGTCACGCAGCAAGCTTTGGAAAAAGCTATGCTCGGTGTTTCTCTGCAGGATCGAATTGGAAATGAGGTGATCCGGCAGTGAACCAAAGTCATCGACATAACTCATCGCATCAGCAAGCTGGAATGGAAATGGGCTGGCCAAATCAGCCGTAGAACCGACAACCGCCAAGTTAAACGAGTTGTAGAGTGGGGACCGTGTCTCGGCAAACGTAGTGTGGGACTGTAGCGCATGAGTTAGCTATCGAAAACTTACGTACGTTAAAAACCTATCGAATTGTTTTTTTCATAGTACCGATTTTAGTTCTTGGCGTTACCGCTAATGGCGCTGTACATTTTTACAGAGGCGATATCGAGTCTGTCACTTTTAAACTCATGGTAGCGCTACAGGGCAGGTGGAGTGACGATATCCATACAGGAGCAGCGGCGGCCATTTACCATCTTTTCGCCAGTCGCCGAGAAGACACACCTCCGGGAGGGAACCCCCTCTCCTGGTGACTGTGCGTAAAGCAAGCAAGCAACACCGCGACAAAAAAAAAAAATATAAAAAAAAGGTGGAGTGAGGATTCATTGGTTGGCGGTGCGAAGCATTACCAGAGGGCCTACCATGAGTTGGCTATCGTAAACTTACGTACGTTAAAAACCTATCGAGTTGTTTTTTTCATATGGCCGATTGTAGTTCTTTGCGTAACCACCAGGCGGCGCTGTACATGTTTTTCATAGACATATTTACGTAGTCGATATCGAGCGCGTAAGTTTTAAACTCATGGTAGCCCCACTGGACAACTCAACGCGCACGAGGAACGTGGAGAAATACCCCGGATGTTTTAGTCAGCAGGAGTCTGTCATACCCCTTTAGTCCTCCGAACTAATGGGGATCCATGTAGGAAACCAGAGTCAAAAAAGAAGGTGGAGTGACGATTTGCGCAGGACGGCTGGGAGTTGAATGCGAGTGGTGAGTGAGATGGATAGGAAGTGGCGAGCATTTGTGAAGGCCTATGCCCAGCAGTGGACTGCAATAGGCTGACAGTGATGTTGTAGGTACTATAGTATTTTTCACCCAAGATGATCCCTGTGACACTTCATTGTGTTCTGAATCACGCATTTTACGTTTGACTAACGAAAATAATTTTATTGCACACTTTTTTCATTTTATTGCGGCGTCATTAGGAAAAATATTAAAATAAATATTTTTATACTTTTGAATGACAAACAGTATCGTTTAGTTTATTTTAATGTCATATAACATTTAAAAAAAATACCTATGCAGTTCGTATACGTAGAATGGAATGTAGTAAGTTCCATTCTACGTATTCGAACTGCATAGGTACTTTTTTTAAAATTTCTATTACATTAAATTAAACTAAACAATACTGTTTCCGTTTTAAAAGTTTAAAATGATTTATTTTAATATTTTTCCTATTGACGCCGCATTAAAATGAAAAACGTGTGCAATAAAATTTTTTTCGTTTGTCAAACGTAAAATGCGTGATTCAGAATACAATGAAGTGTCACAGGGTACATCTTAGGTGAAAAAGAGTATAGTAGGTGAAATACAAATACATACGGCACCTACCTACTACCAACAGTTTAAGTAGACATGTACAAGCAGCATCCAAAAGGTATCTACCACGGTTATAAGTTAAGTTAAGCGTCTATATGTCTATATGTGTGTATGTAGGTATATGTGTGTCAGAATAGCCCGCACGGGCTGCGGCGCCGCGCCTCGGGTGAATCATTGGGCGGTGGACTGACGGGTTAAGATACTTGCGATTTAATTGATTTTTATCGTTGAAAATTTTATATTTCAGTCGTTTTAGCGTGAATTATGGACAAGGGTTATTGTCACATTTATAATATTTGTTAGGTCATCATCATCATCTTCATCATCAGCCCATATACGTCTCCACTTTTGAGGCACGGGCCTACCCTAAATTAGGGCGGTCAGGCCTTAGCCAACCACCCTGGACAGTTGCGGGTTGGGCGATTACACAACCTTAGAATATCTTCAAAGGTGTGCAGGTTTCATCACGATGTTTTCCTTCACTGATAATGTGTCGAATAATCGTACATATGAATTTCAAATTTGCAAAACACAGTGGTACGTGGCGGGGTTTGAAGTGGTGACTGGATCGCTTACCTATTATAGCTTAAAAGCACTTGTGTTACAGATTTCAGAATCAACAGTGGATACACAAATATACTTAAATATATTAAATAACACACCCAGACCCAGAGAGAACACCGATGTTAGTCACAAAAATATTTTTCCCAGGTGGGAATCGAACCCACGACTCTTGGAACCGTAGATAGTGACCATGGGTCACTAACCACTGTTCCACCGAGTCAGTCATTCGCGGGCAGTCCCGAACAAAAGCTATTAATATTAAATTCGCTAGTACCATAGGAGTGTTGGTCGGCGTAGCGGCGCGCGGTGAGTGGCGCTCGGGCGCGGCTTTGTTCCCGGCAGCGGCGCGCCTCGCTTACACCCAGGGCTGGCACTCTGACAAACAGGAAACTCTATTAATAATATAAAAGAAAAAAAAAGTTTTCTTTGATTAAGACTGCAGCGGCCTACGTACAAAATTTCTGAGCATGTTTGGGCAGAGTCAAAGTCAAATGCGTGAGAGAGAGCCATCCGCTCCCCCGCAAGTCCGGTGATGACGAGGCTACTCCAAGCAATCATCGTATGTCAGTAAGAAAAAACATTTTACTGGTTTTCTTAATTTCTTTTTCAAATAAAAAAACCGGCCAAGTGTACCAATTATGTAAAAAAAAACACGTTTATTGTACCTCCCTTAATATATTTTTGAATTTTCAGTTATAGTGGCAACGGAAATATAATTTGTGAAAATTTCAGCTTTCTAGCTATCACGGTTTATGAGATACAGCTTGGAGACAGAGAGACAGACAGACGGACGACCGAGGCTTAGTATTAGTGCCCCGTTTTTACCTTTCAAGTACGGAACCCTAAAAAGAACAAAAATAAGTCCCCTAGCCAGCCCTACCCGCGCCGGGGCCGGGCGGGCCGATAACAATATCGCTGAGTGCGCGCGTCGCGCCCGCGCCTAATTTACTGCCGCCGCCGCTGCCGCCCTGGTGCCCGCGCTAACCTGCCACAGACTGCTAATGTCACAGCGGTTTTATTTATTTATTTTCAGCCGCTCTGTAACCGAGGCTTTTCGATACGCTTGCCATCCGCGCCGTTAGGTTAGACAATGTAGCTAATTAATCGCCATAGATCATCGGATTGTCTAATTCATTGCCGCCGCCTCTGCCGCCCTAACCTGCCACAGACTGCGCAGCTCTGTAACCGAGGTCTAGGGCTTTTCGATGGCTCTGACCATACACCATCAGCGCCGTCAGGTCAGAGTATCTAGCTAAAAGGAACGAATTAATTAAGTAATCGCCATAGCTCATCGGATTCCCTAATTTACTGCGGCCGCCTCTGCCGCCCTGGTGCCCGCGCTAACCTGCCAGACTGCTAATGTCACACCGGTTTTATTTATTTATTTTCCAGCTCTGTAACCGAGGTCTGAGTCTTTTCGATAGCCGTGACTATAGGCTTGATATTCGCGCCGTCAGGAAAGTATTAATAATTAAGTAATCGTCATAGCTTAGCGGATTGCCTAATTTACTGCCGCCTTGGTGCTCGCGCTTACCTGCCACTGCTAAGTCACCGTTTTTTTTATAAAAGGCTAAACGTCTTTGGTGACCGGCCGCTCCACCTGATGGTAAGCGGCTGTGAGGTTATATGGACGTCGACGAATGCGGATGAGGTACGATAGGTAATAACCAGCAGAACAACTGGCCCAATATTAGGGCTGAGAGCCATACGCTCCCCCGCAAGTCCGGTGATGATGACGAGGCTACTCCAAGCCATCATCTTATGTCAGTTAGGAAAAAAAAAAGGTCTAGCTCCTCTCGATCGGCTAATTACGACAACTCGAATATAAGAACAGTGATGAACTAAATTTTCTACGTAACACGGAACATACGATATATAATATCGCAAGTGCTACTACATAATAACACAATATGCCGCAAACCTAACTCGTTCTGCCATCCGCGCGGACGGTAGCGCTAACTCATTTAGCGGGACTCGGGCCCGCCGCCCGGCCCGGGCGCGCAGCGCGGCCGCATCAATCATCTGTGCGATCGTCGACGCAAATAGGGTTGAACGGGAAGGTTTTACATCCGTTTTAAGAGTTTTAACCGACTTTGATAAATGCGGAGGTTCTCAAGGCGACAATTGACTTACGATGATGGTTTGGAGTAGCCTCGTCATCATCACCGGACTTGCGGGGGAGCGGATGGCTCTCAGCCTTAAAGATTAATGTATTGAAATTTACCTTATATTTGGTCATTTAAAGAATAAACATTGTAATAGCACAGCTTATTGTAACCGTCATACAAGTGAACCTAGTTGCAACTATGCACGTAATATGTATATTGTAGTAATCTGAGAGGAGTACACACAATTATTATACAGACTAACCGTGGAAAGAAGTTGGAGACTTCATACTTACTTATAGGCCAACGTATTACAAAAATTATTTTATGTATGGAGAAATGGAGACTCAGTACTATCCGCGACATCTTGTGGAGTATATTATAGAACTCGATTGCAGTGCCGACAGTGACATCTACAAACATAATAAATAACTTCATCAGAAGATAGCATGCTGACGAACTCTTTTGCTAGTGGGTTCGCCTGCTTCAATTGTAAATTACTAGATGGCGCTAACACAAAGAAGTTTCTGAAACTTTCTGACCTGGTATTTAGGACCTAGGTAGGATGCCTAGATCAAAAAGAAAGTAGTGTGAATACCTAGATACAAATGGCATTTGTTCCACTATTTCATAATCTGGGCTATAGGTCTTGGGCTTGACGGTCGCCACTGGTCTCAATGTACAGCTGTAAAAATTTTGAATATTTTTTTGTGAAAGCGGCAATAAAAAACACCTTGTGTAAAAATTTCAAATGCCTTGCTAACTCCATCCTTGAGACTGGCGGCATAAAAACGGACAAACGGACAGTTATAATACATTTCAAGATAAAATGTTTTTGTGCAAAGTTTATTCTGATAATCTAGTCTGTATCTGATAATATATCATAATAAAAAAAAAAACAGTTTATATGTCAATGATTTATTGTTTATTTTTGTAGAAAATAACAAAATTGTTTCATGTAGTAATGGTACCTGCTAGGTTTTGTAAATTGTTAATGGAACTAAAATACACTTTGTGAAAAATTGGTAAAAATTGAAAATTTGTGGTATTTACATTTAGTCAAACAAAGTAATTTCATTATAAATGTTTGACGTATTATAAATATAACATAATCATTACAGCGTGTTCACACCTAGCGATTACGCCTCATCTAACCTACCCGCCTAGCGCATGCACCGCATTCTACAGCGCAGGTCCGTTCATGTTGGAAAAATGTACGCAGCACGCGGTGAAATCGCGACGTGATTGCGGCGAGCTCGCAGCGATCGAAATCGCCCAAAAATCGCTAGATGTGAACAGGCACTAACACTTAAGTATGACGCAGTTAAAAGTTGCCAAGCAGAGAGCCAATAACGATTAAATATTTGGCAAACACTTTAAAAATACCTAGCTGTGAAATTGCTTATAGCATTTCAATTGAAATTATACCAACTTAATATTATCCCGAATCATTTCCACTATACGAACCTACTATTGTAAACATACACAAAAATAATGATATGCATAGTGAATAAAAAACAAAACTTATTTCAAGACACCAAATATGGCTACTGTATAGTTTGGCCCTTTGTTTAAATAAATCTACCAAATAATTTAGTACAGTTAGGTTCTATTTAGGCATCCAAAAAGCAATGTCCAGGCATATTTCTAAACAAAAAAAAACATAACTTAAAATTAGCTACTTAATATTTATTCCATGGGACATTATCAATTGAATGTTTCTTTAATTTGTGCTTCTTTAAATATTTAGAATCTATAAATGCTTCCCCACATAATGAACAGACATACGGTCGTTCACCGGTATGAGTACGCAAGTGAACCACCAAGTTACCTTTCAATGCAAAGAATTTCATACAAACAGAACAACCAAACTTTTTCTCTCTTGTATGAGTCAGTTGATGAGTCCGTAAATGAGTCTTTGTCTTGAACCTCAATGAGCACAGCTGGCATGGGTAAGGCCTTTCGTTTGTGTGAACTCTTTCGTGCATGATCAACATCGCTTGACTGGAACAACTCTTCCCGCAACTGGAACATTCAAATCTCTTGGCATTTTTAGCCTTTAAATTCTTATGGGTCAGAATGTGAGCTTGCATTTCCTTCTTGGAGGGCAAGACTTCCCCACACTCCGAGCACAGCAATTCAGCTGGATCTATGATATGAGTCTTTTCAACATGCTGCTCCAATGCAGATTCTAATGAAAACATCTTCTTGCATAGTGAGCAAGCATAGCCAACCACCTTACCTATACTAGTAGTTATTTCCTGTTTAAGAGCCTTCAATAATTCCTCCTTAACTTTGATAACTTTTGACTTGGAGCAATCGCCATTATCTTTATGGCCTGCTAAATCATCCTTGTTCTCAAATGTGTCATAACATTGATTACAAGAATATGGGTTCATGTGTGTCAGTCTGTGTGTTTGCATAGTAATTTTTTGATGGAATCTCTTGAAACAGATGTCACACTCAAATTCTCTAATACCACTATGTATCATCATGTGGCGCTTTAAGTTGTTCGGGTTGGCGAAGGTCTTGAAGCAGATACTGCATCGTGGTTTAATATTATTGTGGCCATATTTAATATGCTGTGTTAAAGCATTACGTCTTACAACTTGATTGCAGAAGGGGCAAGTGATAAGTAGCCCTGTGACACTGTGGAGCAGAGTGTGACCAGTCAATATCTCTGCGGACTCAAATCCTTTTCCACACAAGTTGCAGAGGTGTTCACCAGCTGGATTGTGTTTGTACTGGTGCTTTTCATACTCAGACAAGTCTTCAAATTGCTCGCCGCAATCACACAAGAATGTACCATCCTCTTGCTGCAGAACCGTAGCAATTTGCCCATCATCTGCATATTCTATGACTAGTTCTGAACCTTCACACTTCAGTATTTGAAACTGTGATGTGTCATCACCTTCACAGAATATAACTTCTTCTTGGTCCAATTGATCTCCGTCAGCATTAGTCACCAGCTGGGAATCGGTCAGATATTCAATGCCATCTGCACTTTTCAACAGTATGGTACCATCAGTGCCTGAAGATGTCAGTATTTTTATTAGATTTTTGGCATTAGGCAGATCTCTAACTGTGAAATTTTGCACAATTTCAGAACCTGCTTCAGTCAATTGGGATATGGTTTGATCCTGTGATGTGCTGTCCTGTGTGTCTGTATCCATAACAGCATTGAAATTATCATCCTCATTTGTTTGACTCTCCTCTTCATTCTCAAGAATAGTAGCAGGGACATTAATTGGCACTTTGGTGTTTGAAACTAAAAATGAATCAATTGTGTTCTCAAAATCATTCTCAGTTTGATCCTCAAATGCTTCTAAATGTTTTTGAGTGCTCATCATTTCCGATTTAATATTTTCCTCTACCGGAGGTTCTGGAGGATCCACATCAGTATCCATTGCTTCAGAAAATTCTGTTTTGATATTTGAAAGCTCTATTTGATTGCAGTCTTCCTTTGCGGTTTTATCCTTATCCTTATCTTTATCCTTAGGGTCATCAATAACAAGCACATAATAGTAATCATCATCACTATCAGTTGGTTCCTTCTTGATTATTGACTCAAGTTGTTTGACAGGATCATTTGCGAAGTCATCCTCTTCTGTGTGGGTCTCGGGCAGGTCATCGAAGGCATCGGCTGCTTGAGCCAGTAATGCTTCAAGTTGTTGCTTCAGTTCATCATCCATCTTCATGCATTGCTTTCGGAACTCGAATGCTGAATTTAGTAATTCATAGCATGCCTTACATAGGTGATGTGGTAAACCATCATCTTCTTTGACCTGTGAATGATAAAGGTATACAATTTAATTTATATTCATATTACTTTTTAAATGTTTGCGAAACCACCTGCTGCATCGAAAAATTGGTAATCTATGTTAAAACATTAACCTAACATTGATGTTTATCACAAATATTTGTCCTGAGTGGGAATCAAACCCACAACTTCAGGGCTCAATAGACAGGAGCATTATCCAATGAGCCATCTAACTAGCTAGTTGTAATTAACTCTTCTGATGATGTCCAAGTGTTTAGTTTAGTAAAACATGTTTGAACCATAATGACCTAACAAAGAGAAATCTTTTTTGAAGAGATCTTTATAAATATATCAACATTCTGTTCTTCAATAGAAATATTATCATTGGTTGATTTCAAGAGGAATTCAATAGTTGCTACCTATGCTTTTTTGATTACAGATTTTTAGGTTAGGTTTCATTATTATAATTAGTTCTTACCAGTCTTATTAGTATATTGAAATAGAGTTACCAAGAGCAATAATATTAACCAGTTATAAATAACAATTGGAAGATAAAAAACATAGGACGCCGCTCTTTATAGGTTATGTTGTCATTTGAAATAATTTTGAAAATCGATGTTCAATTTCTCTAGCATGACACAAGCCGATAACTCAAATGCAATAAAACAGGAGATGAGATAACGGGACTTTTTGCATAATTACCTCTATAGTAGTAATTTCGAGGTATTTCAACTTGACCGCCGCATCGAATAAAGATATCGAGGAATTGGAAGACAGGCAGCTTCGACATAAATTGGACCACGTATCCATCTTATATCACCACTTAACACATAATTACGACACCAGGGAAATCTGGAAAAATTAATATAATCACTGTAAGCATTCATTGTTGTGACAGATAAATAATAATCAAAGAGCACAATAATGTTAGTATCCAAAGAGTAAAAATTATCTACGGACCTTGTCCAAAGACGATCTCTAGCCGAAAATTATAGACAAGAGAAGAGCGTTACAAAATGGCGCGAGACAAACATGCCGGAAGCTACGTAACGTATAATCTACGCTGACATCACTACTTCCTGTACATTAAAATAAAGATTTTGCCCTATTTTAATCTTATATGCACTTTTAAATGAGTCAAACTTTAGTAATTATTTAGTACTTTATTTATAATTATTTACATAGTTCTTAAAACTTTCTGAGAAAAAAATTGAATAATAAGTTGTTTCTTTAGCATCCTTCTCAGCGGTACCACCACAGAAAAGATTGTAATATTTTCACGCAATGTTGTTAAAAAAAGTTTTCGAAGAGAATTCAAAATATGTGCTCATAAAAATTGGTAATTTTTTTCATATATTATTACTATTTGTTATTATTTGTATGATAAAATATACCTTGAATGATCCTTAAAAAAATATCCCTTTAAGCATGCGAATTCTGTCAAATCCACGTTGACGTTTTGTTGACAGATATTTTTGTGCGTGATGTAAATTTGGTTGAAAATGTGTACAAACAAAATGAGATTAAATAGCCAAACTCTGTTTTCGTAATGAAATTCGGACGTGGAAAAACTTGGAACGCTATGATAGTGTTACAGTATGCATAAAAGGTTGTAAGACAGAAATACCTAAATTACTTTTACTAAAATGTAAGTAAGATAATATACCTAGTTCCAAATTGTTTTGTTTTCAATAATTGATATGCATTGCACGATACTCATTAAACCCTAAAAACTTAATTTATTAAATGGTATGTCTAAAAAATCATTGATAGCAATTGTAGGAAGAAATAAAGAATCATGTTATGTTAAACATTACTTTCAGAAAGCACTAGAAGACTCCAATAATGTCTACTTCTGAAAGTATTCTGGCGCTTGGAGTGTCTCGGCTTCTGAACTTGCATCAAAAAGCAAAGCAAAGAGACCGGGCAAAGAAGTTGACTGCGTACTTAAAAATGGCCAAGGCAATCAATTCAAATTTATTTAAATGCAAACTCAGGTTTGATAGTAGTTCTCTGTTTAAATTGCTAGGTATGATCATTGTTTTTACTAATTTATGTATTTTCAAGACATGGAATAATAACAGTGGATTTTTTTTTATTCAAATAGCTCAATGTAGCTTTAGAAATGCAATATCATTCAAACTAATAATTTGTGTCATATTTGACCCAGGTAGTGGATGTGGGTCAAATATGGCACAAAGTATTTGTATTTTTCGCATGCCCATGTGTATATTAAAATTGTATACTTCTTTTGTTTCTGTACTAGTTACAGATATCTGTGCTGAAACAAGTTAAAAATTAAATCAATCTATAAAGTATTAATAATCTTTTCCCAATTGTTTGTAATTATTAAAAATTTTTTTAGGTTTAATAAGGCCATATATGGAAGCTCTAAAAGTTAATCTAGAAGAAGCCAGTGTGGAAGAGAGGTTGCTAATCACACTGACATATCTGGCTACGGGACACAAATTCGATCAACTAGACCGTTGGAAAGTCAAAGCTCACTTACTTGAGAGTATTATACCAGAGACATGTAAAGCTATTTTTAAGTGCCTTCGGGAATATATAAAGGTGAATATGTTTTATTTTCTATAATACACAGTACTTCAAACCTGAGTCTTGGCCTCATAATAAGCTCCTCCACCTAAGTTGGTCCTGTGCCACTCCTTCCAGTCAAGCACATAGATCTGTATTTTTCGAAAGCATACCACAGGAGGGGACAAGCCTGAATACGAAATAGTATCACAAATGTTATTTAAAAAACACGCAAACACAAGTTTAGGGGTGAGAGCCATCCGCTCTCCCGCAAGCCTGGTGATGATGACAAGGCTCCTCCAAGCCAACATCGTTAGTCAGTTAGGAAAAAAAAGAAAAAGCAAACACAAGTGCACTCTCTGTTCCCTTACTGTCATAGTTCAGTGAGACGGAAATTCGGTATGACCGATGAGAGATTGGGCTCAGGACCACCGGCTCGGAACAAACATTTTATTTATATTATATTTGTAATATTTATTTTGTACTTACGCCGCATAAGTATTAGTAGACATATATTATATTCAACTAGATATTTCTTTCTAGCTTCCAAAAACAGTAGAAGCTTGGCAGGAACAGGCGTCTGGCTTCGAAAAGAAATGGCATTTCAGGAACTGCCTCGGCGCCCTAGTCGCCAAACACATCTCGATCGTCGAGCCCGAAGACGAACCACACAAATATGTCAACCATAAGAAGTACCATAGCATAGTCTTAGTAGCCGTGGTGAACGCAGATTATGAGTTCACATATGTAGATGCTGGCATAGACGGAGCATATGACTATGTATACGAAAGTACAGATCTCTTTGAACTGCTCACTAATGACATGTTAAACATACCACCGGATAGCCCCTTAAAAGTAAACGGAGAACCTATATCATATGTGTTCTTGGGGGAAACCAATTTCTTGATCGAAAACATCATGGTACCATACCCGGCTGAAGAGTTGACTGATGAGAAAAAGGTGTTCAATTATAGATTTGCAAGGGCGAAGAGGGTAGCCGATAACGCCTTTGGTGTGTTGTATGAGAGATTCGGTGTTTTTGAAAATATTTCTTTAAAAGACGAAAATTTGAATAAAGTTGTTATTGCATGCTGTGCACTACATAACTTCTTGGTGAGGAGCAGCAAAGAGTATTTAGTAGAGGAATCTCTTGATGTGGAAGATGTTGATAGTTTCAGTTTCAAAGAGGCTTCGTGGCGTCTTGATAGAAATGACGGTACAGAGTGGGTAGAGACACATCCATTGGACTCCCTTCAACGGAAACCACAGACTACATGTGATGGGAAAGGAGAAAAAGTAAGGGAGTCTTTCACACGATACTTCAATGATGAAGGAAAAGTGCCTTTTCAATACCAAATGATTAATGTTGTGCCTGATTATAAATAAATGTTAATTTTGTTAAAGTCGTTGTTTAAATAGTCTTATTTCCTGTTCTCGTCTTTTTTTTATTCACCTGTCATCATCCCACTCCTGGGCAAAGGTCTCCTTCAAACCTGTCCTTTCACCACCACTCAGGACTGGACCAATTCGTCACATCACATTTTAAGCTTTGATTTTGAACTTAAAGATTTTCACATTAAAAGATGTTTTATTTACAGTTACAACATATTACATTAGTCATTTTCAATTCTTGATTTTTCCTTCCTGAGGCTGTTTTTAGAGTCTCAGCGCGACTACACGCTGATCTTAAATTTAAAAACGGTTTCTATATCTCTATGAAAAACTTGAACAGCGCCCGCTGGTGGTTACGCTAAGAACTACAATCGGTCGTATGAAAAAAAACAACTCGATAGGTTTTTAACGTACGTAAGTTTTTCGATAGCCAACTCATGGTACCGCTGTACATGTTTTTCATAGACATATTTACGTAGTCGATATCGAGCGCGTAAGTTTTAAACTCATGGTAGCCCCACTGGACCTTCAGCGCTGACGGTCACCGTCCGGTCAGCGCGACTATAAAATCAGCGTAACTGAACTGACTACGATGGTGGCTTGGAGTAGCCTGGTCATCCCCGGACTTGCGGAGGAGATGGCTCACCCATATCAAGTCTTGAGCTACCAATTATTTAACTCTACCCTAGATAGACACTAGACCACGCCCCATAGAGACAGATTTTCCCATTAAAATGTGTTTTATTTACAGTTAGGTATAACACATTATTGTTATTAGAAGTATGATCATCATCAGCCCATATACGTCCCCACTGCTGGGGCACGAGCCTACCCTAAACTAGGGCGATAAGGCCTTAGTCGACCACGCTGGCCAAGTGCGGGTTGGTCGACTACACAACCTAAGAATTTCTTAGGAGTGCAGGTTTCCTCACGATGTTTTCCTTTACCTACCGTTAAAGCGTCGAATGATGGTACATACGAATTTCAAATTTGAAAAACACATTGGTACCTGGCGGGGTTTGAACCGGCGACCTCTCGCATGGCAAGCAACGACCTTAACCACTCGGCCATCGACGCTTTTTATTAGAAGTATGTTTAGATTTAAATTATTACCTACGCATAATTTTATCGTAAATCATTTCTCTACCTATTATGGTAAGGTTCTTGGCCATGACAAGCCATTTCCTTCACATTGAATAGAGCCTTCGGACGATCAATCATTCGAGCCTCTATATCTACTTAGTTTAATATGTAGGATGTATTTTTAAGCCTAAATGAGATGTTATATACTTAGTTGTAATTAGGCTTTACCATGCGGTTGTTGCCAAACAAAAACGTCAATGGCCTAGTGGTTTAGGTCGTTGCTTGCCATGCGAGAGGTCGCCAGATCAAACCCTGCTACGTACCACAGTGTATTTTCAAATTTACATACGTTTATTCGACGCTATAACTGTGAAGGAAGACATCGTGAGGAAACCTGCACACCTACGAAAAACGAACGAAGGCCTGATCGACCTAGTTTAAGATAGGCCCGTGCCCGAGCAGTGGGGACGTAAGTATATGGGCTGATGATGATGATTATGATTAGGCAGAATGGCGGCGACGTGGTCCACAACCCGTCACGTCACGTTTCCCACATAGGTGAAAAGTGGATCGCTGGAAGTGATCTCTGCCTACCCCTCTGCGAAAAAGGCTTGATTTTATGTATGTATGTATGATGATTATGATGATGATGATGATGAAGTGCTTGTTTTAAAGTTTCTGCCTCAGAGAACGAGCCAACTACTCTGTATAATTACTGATTAGGTTTAACCACATAAAAGGTTAGAATGTCTCATTTACTTTCGGATTTCCGGGTTCGGATTTATTATATTTTATTTCTTTATGGACGTTAATATGCTTGTTACTGAAATAAATAGATAAATCAGTATTAAAAATCTGAGCCCGTGGTAAGTAGTTTAAGCACTTGTGTTAATCAGAACCAAAAACGGAATAAAATGCATCATTTATGCATGTAGTAGGGTTAGGTAGGTACCTACTATTGAGAGTCATTCCGTAGGTAACCACCAGTCATATATTACGGCGTAATTCGCGCAAAGTCCCGTTCGTACGGTTCATTTGTATGCAAATAGAGCCTTCGCCGTTCAATACGACGAAGGTATGAAGGTAATATCGGCTGCCACTGACTGCTTCTTAGGCTGCCGGATTCAAATTCAAATTCTTTAGTGCATGTCATACAAATTATTGTCATCACGCCACGTCACGTGATGACAGTTAAACATTAGTAAATGCGTAAGTTAGTTTATACAAAAATATGGGGCACATATCTTTTGGTTTTCAAATTGAATCCAAACTTCTAAGCACTATAACTTTGTCATTACTTGTTTGTTAAACAAACAAAAAAAATTCGTGTACAATATTTTTGAATAATCAAACTCGGTGGAACAGTGGTTAGTGACCCAGGCTTACTATCTACGGTTCTAAGAGTCGTGGGTTCGATTTCCCCTCGGGACAAATATTTGTGTGACGAACATCGGTGTTTGTTCCCGTTCGTTGTTGTCTGGGTGTGTTATTAAATACACCGTGAAATTTTAGTGGTTGTTTTCCCGTGGCAGAACGACTTGCCTTTAGTAATACTATCGAATCATGCAAATTATTCCTCGAAAAAAAACATTTTTTTTTTCGATTTTTCAGAATAATTATTTTCCAACTCGAAAACGAGAGATGCTATCGTTGTTTTTGAAGATGTGACGTATTCAGGTACTGCTTGCCGCATGAAATCGATGCTTAAAGCTAAAGAAGCTCTACACCCTAAGTCATAAAGCGGTTCGAACGTGTTTTCGAGTTACGGTTACACCTTTCGTAAAACCGGCATTTATTGATTTTACCAAAAAAGAATTGCACACATCTTTTGTACTACTAAGATAGAATCATTTTACTGCGGGAAAACAACCACTAAAATTTCACGGTGTATATTCAAGTATATTTGTGTATCCACTGTCGTTTCTGATTTCCGTAACACAAGTGCTTAAGCTACTTACCACGGGATCAGATCGATGTATGTGATGTTGTGAAATATTTATAATTTGTTTTTGTCTTTCATGGCGACACTGGGTCGTCACTAAAAGAACCGACACGTTACTTCAAAACGAGACGTCTGCTTACGTTATCCCTACCATTTATAGAGGTCTGCGATAAGCAAGCATTTCATGAAATACACGCGGTGTAAGTCCCCAACATAATGTATGCAGTTCAATGCATTGGGTCAAAGTAGCGACCCACACCCTTTTGGACTCATTAATAGGGTCCCGTTTTAACCAGTTGGGTACGGAACCTCAAAAGTCACCCTAAAACCTACGTCCGTATTAGGGACCGCCCAACGACGCCCCGAGCCGAGGTCGAGCCCCGTTAGGGGGCACCCTCAAGCAAACGTCGTTTATATTTATTTAGGGCTGAGATCCATCCACTCCCCCGTAAGTCCAGTGATGATGACAAGGCTACTCCAAACCATCATCGTAAGTCAGTTAGGGAAAAAAAAACCCAAAAGTCAGCAAGTCGACACCGGATCTTCAGCGTCTTTCAATTCACAAATTCAAATAAGGCGCCTCATAAAAAAGACATGAAAATCACTTCAGCTATTTCACGAGGCAGATATCCGGGTGGCGTTTCCCGGATTTTCGGCTCAAATGCTAGGTGGTTAGGGTTGTTTTTGGAGGAGTTAGGGGCAGCAAACAGAGTCACTGTGTTAGCTGGGAATTCGTAAGACATATTTTAGTATTGTTCGGTATATTGAGGCTGTTTTACATGCTACGATTGAGCAGTGCAAGCAATGGGATACAGTACAAACGTATTACAATAGTTTCTGTTTGTTTCTTTTTAAGGTTCCGTACCTACTTAAAAGGCAAAACAGGACCCTATCACTAAGCCTCCCCCGTTCGTCTGTCCATCTGTCTGACTCCAAGCTGTATCGCATTAATAGTGATAGCTAGAAAGCTTATCATTTCACAAATGATTAATTTCCGTTGCCGCTTTAACAAAAAAATATAATATAAGGCGTCCGACCGATTTTGGTCATGGTGGCCGATCTTAATTGAGATCAACCAAGTGCGTAGGACATATTATAGTGCACAAGTGCACTCTCTATCCCTTAGTCTCATAGTTCGGTGAGACGGCAATGCGACATGACCGATGAGAGATCGGGCGCAGGACCACCGGCTCAACGTGCTTTCCGAGACAACCGTTCCGGGCGTTCAACCGCCAACTCCCGAGTAATTTCATTACAGAAAAACTCTCACAAATTTTGCCCGACCCCGTACTCGAAACAGGGCCATCTCGGTCCTTTCGCAGCGCTCGCTACCAATAGGCCAACGATGCAGTTAAACCCGACACTTTAAGTCGTAGGGTGTACGTAAAGTAAGTACTATAAAGTTGTAACAAAAGGGAAATGTGCTCTTGGCAATTCGGTGGTCTTAATTTAATAATCCTATAAAAAGCCAAGGATAGCCCTTTTCGCTGTCAAATAGAGAAGTTACCTACAATATTTTTGGCGACGAAATCGCGCTTTACGGTTCCGTACCCAAAAGGTATAAACGGGACCCTATTACTAAGACTCCGATGAGAACGGATATTATGAACCGTGATGGTAATATAACAGTTTTGAGCAGGTGACTTATTTTTGTTGCAGCTATAACAACTAACCTAGGTAGGTACCTATTGTATTTAGGGGTGAGAGCCATCCTCTCCCCGTAAGTCCAGTGATGATGAGGAGGCCAAATCATCATCGTAAGTCAGTTAGGAAAAAGAATAACCCCATTGCTTGCACTGGTCATAAACTATAGTTACTTATTTATTATTGACTTATTTTTTGGTACACAACCAACCAACCTTATTATACCAATTATAAAAGTTCTAAAGAAAATAATAATCCAAAAGAGTGAATACCGAGAGTAATGATCGACATTTTCTACATACTTAGAGACTGAACCAGTGAATTAGGTATTGATAAAAACATGCAATTTTTATAAAAGCAATTTTTACTCGTCTGCACTAAAATGAAATGTCTATTTCACTTTAGCATTCCGTTTCACGTGCTAACAGATACATTTTTAAATTCCATTTCTCGTCTTCCACTTTAAAATGCGATAGACATCTGTAGTTTAAATTTTCACCTGTTTCTTTTTCGAAAACATAGCCAAGAATATAATTTATTATAGCTTTACAAGAAAATAAAACATTAGGTATAGGGGATTATTATGACCAGTCAGCGAATATTTAATAAGATTATCCTCAATGCGGCCTCTTAGACGTGAAAAGTCAAACAGGCCGAAAATAGAAATTGAAAGTAAAAAGAAACAAAATTGGAACACCGTCTGTAGATTGAAAATTTGAAACTGGAACTCGGCACGATAATGGTGGCGCGGTTTTAAAAATGTTCGAATTGCGAACATTTTATTGTGTAATTAAATTTCGCACGACCGACTGAGTACGGGATAATTGAAATAAAATTGGAGATTATTTATTTTCTCCCGTATGTTTCCCTTTAATACCGCTCGAACGGATAATGAAATCCAATTTAGGAATGGGGTAGTCTTATTCTTTGCGTAGGTGCGTACCTATGTTGGCGACTGTATTTTTATGTTACGTAAATTAAGCTTCATTCATTGTTCATGCTTTATTTACGTCAGTAGGTACAGTCGGTTATGGAAGTGATATCTCGCAAATATCCTCAGCGACATGAGGGTCAGTAGTGACTAATTAAGAGAGTGTTACCTATCTATGTATGAAATTGTTTAATTACAAAAATCATCATCATCATCATCATCTTCGCGTTTTCCCGGTTGCATCCTTGCGGAGCCCGGGGTCCGCTTTCCTACTCCTAACTCTCCACTTCGCACGGTCTTCGGCATCCTTTGCGGAGAGTTTGTTGGCACGCATGTCATCCACTACGACGTCAAGGCAGGCCTTCTTGGGCCTTCCCCTTCTGCCGGGACCCGGCGGTAGCGACATAGCTAGACACTTGTTCCCTACGTAGTGTTTGATTACAAAAATAACTATGTATAAAAAACACGTGGAAATATGTCCTAGAACTTATTGAGACCTATAGGCTGATTTAATAATAATAAAGAGTTTATTTCAGATAAGTTACATCCATAAAAATACATGCACAATAAATAAAAATAAAAATAAAAATTCAAAATTAAAAGATAATCATAAAATAAATTAAATTTTAGACTTTCGCGTTCCATTACACTAAATACACCGTCAATTAGTTGGGGGTACACCGTCTTTTGTGAAAGATTCTTATCATTTTCGGGACATTATAAAGAACATCAGGCTAGAACCCGGAGACATAATGGTTAGTTTCGATGTCGAATCGCTTTTTACTAATGTCCCGTTAAAGGAGTGCCTTGAGGTCATTAAATGTAAACTGGAAGACCATGAGTTGCCTAAAGAGTACATTGTTCTGATCCAAAATTGTTTAGACGGAAATTACTTTTTATTTCAGGGAGCAGTACTACCTTCAGATCGACGGAGTGGCAATGGGCAGCCCTTTAGCGCCGGTTATTGCCAACATCTGGATGGAGCATTTCGAAAACCAGGCATTACGCAATGGACCTTGTACTGTGAAACTGTGGAAGAGGTACGTTGATGATGTATTTTGCATCATCAGCGGTAGTCAACTGGAGATCGAACAATATTTGTCGCATTTGAACTCGTTACACTCAAAAATAAGGTTTACATTTGAACTGGAGAAGGATAGATCCTTGGCCTTCTTAGATATTAAAATTTGTGCGAAACAGGATGGGACCCTGGCTCACTCTGTATACAGGAAACCCACACACACTGACAGGTATTTGCATGCCTCTTCACACCACCACCCCAGACATCTTCAATCTGTTGTGTCGTCGTTAATGAATAGAGCGTATGAACTGTGTGACCCTGAGCATATACAGGCAGAGCTCGTGCATGTTCAGGAGGTGCTGAAACGCAACGGATATGGGACGCCGGGGTGGACTAGAAGGCAAAATACAAAGGAGGGGAACCCGGGGGTTAATCGGCAATCAGCATTTTTGCCTTACATAAGAGGTATAACGGATAAGATTGGAACAGTTCTGAAACAATACTCCATTAAGACTGTATATACTCCGTTATATAAAATGTCTAAAATGTTGCGGACACCGAAAGACGTAATTCCCTTCCAATCTCCGGGTGTATATAAAATCGATTGCAGTTGTGGTAGTTCTTATATTGGACAAACCAAACGGGCTATAGCCGTGAGGGTGAAAGAACATATTGCAGCTGTTAAAAATCGACAAACGAACAAGTCCGCGGTGGCTGAGCACCTATTAGACATGGGTACTAATCACTGGATGGAGCTACATGACCCGAAGGTCCTCTCCACAGATCGTCACTATCATACAAGAATGGTGCGAGAAGCTATTGAAATAAAGAAGCACAAGAATTTCAATAGGGAAGATGGATTTAAATTATCGTCGGCATGGAATCCAGTGATTAATAAGTGCATACCGCGGAATGTTACGTCTAAAATCAACCCGGATGCAGTGAGTGTTGTGTGTCGGACTAATGTGGGTAGCTGTACTAATGACATTAGTGCTGGTTCGGGGGTGGATCAAGATATTCACAACCGCAATGGCAGACGAAGACGGGCAGCGCCAGTTCGCTCGCGACCACGATTGGTGTAACCCAGTCGAAACGTCGGGCAGTAAGTAGCTATGTAATTTGCTACTCCTATTAACGCGTGTAGACCCATAAAGACAAATATTTAGAATAAATTAAATGTTTAGTGCATCGGCTGACCATCACGAGAGAGGGTAGTTTCCCGTGACCGTCACCCTCTGCACAAAACATCTCCAGAGGGGCGATGTGAACCGATCCGCCAATGTCTTCAGGATGCTGTTGGGACTATCCCTTACTCTTCTAATCAAGGAGGCAGTTTTTTTGCGAATGACTGCTTCAAAACCATCAGTTTGGTACTCCACAAACATCCCTGAAGCACTGCAAAAACGCGGCAGACCCAACATCATCCTAAAAACATTATTGTATTGGATTCTTAGGGTCTCCATCGATTTTTTGGTGTGTCTGACCCACAGATTTCCCGTGTATATGCTTTGGCAGTAGGCTTTAAAAAGCGACACTTTGACGTCTTCAGTACAACGAGAGAATCTGCGCGCCAGC
The DNA here is from genome assembly GCA_039566165.1 of Maruca vitrata. NCBI lineage: Eukaryota > Metazoa > Arthropoda > Insecta > Lepidoptera > Crambidae > Maruca > Maruca vitrata. Next base: position 5,843,513 of record CM076938.1, on the reverse strand, counting down.
ATATTACCTCTCACCGCTAGAGCCCTACGCTCCCGTTCAATATCATCATCGTCTTTGAGGCTACTGGTTATTAAGATATGCCCTAGATACTTAAATTTCGTTACACGTTTTATGTTCAAGCCATTAAGGGTAATATCTGTACTATTGTCTGGGCATTTCCCAGCAGCCCCATAAACCATGTATTCCGTTTTGCTAGCATTGTACATGAGCCCGTGGCTGGCAGCATACAACTCACAGACCCTCAGCATATCCAAAAGCCCACCCACCGTGGGGCTGAGCAGCACCATGTCATCTGCGTAGCTAAGGTTGTTCATACTAACGCCGTCTAAACGACAGCCGACACGCATGCTACTCAGCTCCACGATGAGATCGTTAACATAAATGATAAAGAGGTTTGGAGAAGACAACCCACCCTGTCTTACCCCGCACTCCAACACATATGGATCTGACAGAGAATCAGCCCATCTCACCTGATTTGTTTGGTTAGCATACCAAAATTTCAGGACGTTCAGTATTTCCACCGGTACACCCCTGCTCCCCAGCTTCCCCCAAAGGACGTCATATGACACCAGGTCAAATGCCTTTGAAAGATCCAGGAAGCAGGCGTACACCGGCGTCCCTCTGTCGGTATAGTATTGGACAGTATGCTTATGACTTACTATAGCGCTTTCAGTTGAAAGTCCAGGTCGAAAACCGAACTGCGCGTCATGTAAATTTTAATGTTTGTCAAGTTCAGAATTAAGCACACTATCCAACACTTTGGCAATTGTTGTAGACAGTGATATGGGCCTATAGTTCTTCCTATCCGAGGTGTCACCAGTCCCGTTCTTGACAATGGGCACAACGATAGTTTTCATTAGGAATTACGTCTTGTACATTACCTATTTGCGTTAAGGTCGTAGCTTGCCATGTGAGAGGGCGCCAGTTCTAACCCCGGCACGTAACACTGAGTTTTCAAATTTGAAATTAATATAAACGATTATTTGACGCTTTAACGGTGAAGGAAAACATCGTTAGGAAACCTGCACACCTGTGAAGGCATTCTAAGGTTGTGTGGTCGACCAACCCGCACTTGGCCAGCGTGGTTGACTAAGGCCTGATCGTCCTAGTTTCGGATAGGCTCGTGCCCCAGCAGTGGGAACGTATATGGGCTGATGATGAAGATGACGTCTTGTACATTTAAGAATATAGGTAGAGGTATAATTAATCATATACTAAGGTATAAAGAAGCCTTAATGGAAGTTTTTTATCAAGTCCAAAAGAACAAACGACAAGATTTCGAATACAAAGATTTTTGAATCGGTCTTATTTAAGTATTTTTAATACTTTTAACAAGTATAATACATTATATACTCGATGCACGATTCACTTCATTAAGTTCTGCAGAAGTAGAACCGTGTGAACGAGACGGCCGACAACTGGTACGGGAAGGAAAGGGACAAAAAACAATAGACCGAAGTAAAGGTATGTTCACAGTTTGTGGACCGCACAAAGGATTCGGGGTCACGACGGAATTTGGGGTAAACCTCCCCCCTTTGTGGGTAAATCGGGCTCTTTTGTTTGCCGTTGAATGAAAACGATTAATGTATCTGATACCCGCATTGATTAGTATGTACGTAGTACGTAAATTCTAAGCGTCATGTACTATGTAAATGGTGAAAAAATGTATTAGATAGGATTATTTGAAACATTATATGAGGGCAAACTTTTTATAGGCATGAAATTTGAATGCCTAAGATTTATTTTAGTTTTGAAAGAAGTATCGTTCTTAAGGACATGTTTTAAATACGTCTACATTTTTAACGACTATGTGTTAGCTATTATAATGAACTGCATGGCTATTTGCTACTATTTTATTATCTACAAAGATACTCTTCCATTTCTATTGTTATATTTAAATAATATTACAAGTAACAAAGTTTCAAATGTTCCAATATTTAGACAACTAAATGCGCAATCGGGATTGACGCATAGTCTACGCGCGAAAAGTGACAATGCAGCGCACGGCGGGCGGAAAACCGGATTTCCCGCCCTAGCAACACCGCTTACCGGGAGCGAGCTCCCACACTAGGCGGCAGTCGCTCGACGGAGCCCGTCGCGAGAGGTCGTCGCGCTCGACCCGGCCGGAAACAATCGACTATAACCTCCTTACTCATTTCCAAATCGAAAAAAAAACCCCTTCCAATTTCAAACCTCTGTGAGTGATGTGCTAAAGTATTATTAAGTCAACTTCTTTCAAGCCCACGGAAGCAGGTGAGCCTCTATTATTTACGCTGCTTTTGCCCCATATCTGGCCGTTGTGTCGGGGTTATCTTTTATTTAGCGAGTCACATTTCTAGTCGCTTTATTTGGGGGTTGTGGTCTCAGGGTGGGTATTGGCCCTCCCTATTTGGGTTAGTAAAACAAGGAAGTTCATTCAGGGATCGCGTTTAATTCACTAACCTATTTCCTTTGTTTTAACCTATTAACTTGTTATTCGTCCAGGTAGAATGTAGGGCAGATTGAAGAAGTAGTATTTTAAGCAATATAATGTAGGTATAATTTATTATATGTTTACTGTGTTGACTTACGAGTTGGTTTTTGTCTTGGTTAAAATAATCTTAGCCGAAAATTTGAAAAAAAAAAACATTTCAATCTGACATTAAATTGAATAAGACTAACACGGTGGTAGAAAAAATAACATATTGTTTTGAACAATAACACATAGAAAATATCTTAGCTTTTCGTATGAACCTGAAAAATAATGAGTAGGCATGATATTTTAATATGAATCGAATATGTTATCAATAAAGATAAGACATCCCATAAACGTCTTGCCTCCATAATAAATGGAAGTAGCTACGCACTCTTCAGCATTTTCATAAATATCTACTTAACCCAGTTTCATACATTTTCAGGTCCAAAAAGTTACCTCACGCTTGCTAACTTATATTAATGTGGGTGTACAGTTAGATAAGCTGCTCATTATTTCAGTAAAATATTGTATAAATTTTAAATTAATTCAATTTTCGTATTGTAATACCAACCTAATTAACTTATATCATTTGCAACGGCGACAATAATGCACGAATGCTGTTTTGGTATCATAATTTTCGAGGTAACAAATTGTATTTCGTTTATTGTAACATACTTATGTATGTTATAATTGATTGCGTAGTTTATTATTCCAATATAAATCAAAGCAAGCGAATTTCGAAACCGTTCCTTTTTAAAAGTCGGTCAAGATTAATCATAGAGATTAAAATATTAATAAAGAAAAACAAAAAGGATTAAGATCACAGACATAAAAACACTGCATTAAAAATCCTCGTTACGACAAGTTTCCTATTTGTTTTTTTTAATGCGTTACGTTACCACGAGGCAACGTTTACGTGCCCGCCTAAAACTTAATTTATCATACTCCTAAAGGCTTAAAACAATAGTGACTATTGAAAAAAAAATCTCACTGCAACTTGGATAAAAAGAGGTTCATCACCACATCCCTTGCATCTAAATAAATACCCTCTCCGTGACACACAGGGGTGCGCTAAATATAGGTTGTCGGGTAGTCCTCATTTATTACCTGTAGCGCTACCATGAGTTTAAAAGTTACGGACTCGATATCGCCTACGTAAATATGTCTATGAAAAACTTGTACAGCGCCCCTGATGGTAACGCTAAGAACTAAAATCGGTCGTATGAAAAAACAACTCGATAGGTTTTTAACGTACGTAAGTTTTCGATAGCCAACTCACGGTACCGCTACTGAGCCTCTTAGTAAACCGTTCCTTTGACTTTTTCTCTTATGAATGTTGTAACGAGACGGGATTATCTACAGGTGTCTTGAAAGGTGTTGAGGCTATTTATCAGAGCGGCCTCTTTGTGAGCGATTAATCTTCCTCTTTTGTGGTTCTACTCGCATGTACAATGTACATGTCACTTCTATGGTATATTTAATAGGTTTTCATTATACCAGGAGTGACTTGTGACCTCTTGACATACTAAAAGTTGAATAGTTGGCAAAAGACCACTTTGGATTACTGTCTAGCCTTATTTATATAAAGAATCCCTATATCATTAATGTTTTTAGATTGTAATTTGTCTGTGAACCTCTTATAAATAGATAAATAAAAGAAGCACGTGGACTTGGTATTTGTGACAAAAAAAGAAAAAATATATAGATTAAATAAACCATCAAATGAGTCCGGCAGGATTACATATTTAAGAATAGGTTTCGACTGGGTTGCACCAATCATGGTCGCGAGCGAACACGAACGATTGGTGCAACCCAGTCAAAACGTCGGGTAGTTAGTAGCTATGTATTTGCTACTCCTAATAACGCGTGTAGACCCATAAAGACTAATATTTAGTGTAATGGAACGCGAAAGACTAAAATCTCACATAATAGCTCCTTATTCCCATTGTATCTACTTGGTCACCCCTGTATTAATTATCGTGCTGTGTCCCAAATAGTATTTAAATCCAATAGAACGCGATAATGTTACGTGCGTTTACGTTCCCACTGCTGGGGCACGAGCTAAAACTAGGGCGATCAGGCCTTAGTCAACCACACTGGCCAAGTCGTTGGTAGTACACATCCTTGGAAACTCTCCGTAGTTACTCACGATGTTTTTCTTCACCGTTAAAGCGTCAAATAATTGTACAAATGAATTTCAAATTTGTAAATATACAGCAATACGTGGCGGGGTTTGAACTGGCGACCTCTACCATGGCAAAGAACGACCTTAACCACTCGGCCTTCGACGCTTTTTATAGTCATATATTATTGTTACCTATTGAAATAAAAGCCATCTTTTACATAAAAAATAATTCTAAACTGCAGTGTCACGAATGCCGTATTGCAAGTTGCAAATATATATCTAACTATTCGCTAGCAGCCGCTGCATTTCGAGACACGTAGAGTAATTAAAACTTGGAGTGGGACAGAGGAAACGCTACACAACTTCGTACTTTATGTAAAAACTTATGGTTTGTATAGGAAAAAATAGTCTAAAGTCAGACTTTTGCTGCGAGGGTTCCGTAAACACTTGTATGTTGTTTTTATTAATAAATATAAATATTCGCCCTTGTTTGTTTAGGGTGAATTTTACATAAAAACCTTCCTCTTGAATCTCTATCTATTTAATCGCATCAAAACCCGTTGCATACAGGGAAAGCGACTTTGTCATATAATATGTATTGATAGTGGGCTCCTGCGACTTCGAACGCGTGAGTTTAGGGAGGTATCTTTTTTTTTTTGATAACATACCATATATCTTTATGTTTTGTAACCTACCTATGTGTTATTTTATATGTAAGGGAAATTAGTTTTGAAGTTTCTTCAAAATCCTTTCAGAACCTATTTCGCCTTTCGCATTTATACTAATGGTCCAAGATCCCAGAGCTGCCAGACATCACTTATTTTCTAATGGACAAAATATATACGATTGAGTAGTGTTGGGGTGTACTATCATCATATGACTAGTTGCTACCTTGACCAGACGGCCATTTTTCAGATATCAACCAATCAAGGTACATAGAAACACTGCTCACCTCACTTAAATTCTGATGGCTGATTTTAACATATATTTCACACAATATCATTAAAAATCAGGATTCATTACTCCCAGACACATGCGGTCGGCGGTTTTACCTTACAGACGCTTTAAAGCTATGAAAAAATTTTTACTTTTACTTATTTTCTGATGCTTGATTTTTATATATGTTATTCAAACAACTAAAAAGTGCTCATCTGACCGCAATAATTATAGAATTGTACCTTACAAACTATTTTATTAGAAAAACTTAACTAAATTCAATTTAAAAAAAATCTAAAACAGTTGGGTCTGGTGAATGTTTGGCCCCTTGGATCGGTTTGTCCGTTTGCAAAACGTTTTAAAATAGTTGTTTGAATAACATATATAAAAATCAAGCATCAGAAAATAAGTAAAATTAAGTAAAAGTAAAATTTTTTTCATAGCTCTAAAGCGTCTGTAAGGTAAAACCGCCGACCGCATGTGTCTGGGAGTAATAAAACCTGATTTTTAATGATATTGTGTGAAATATATGTTAAAATCAGCCATCAGAATTTAAGTGAGGTGAGCAGTGTTTCTATGTACCTTGATTGGTTGATATCTGAAAAATGGCCGTCTGGTCAAGGTAGCAACTAGTCATATGATGATAGTACACCCCACCACTACTCAATCGTATATATTTTGTCCATTAGAAAATAAGTGATGTCTGGCGGCTCTGGGATCTTCCTCTATAATACCAGGATAGCATAATATAAGTTGGGTGACTTTACTCTTGCATGAGTTCAATCAGAAAAAAAATAACGCCTTAGCTATGTGCTGGCTTAGTGTCCGTAAGCGGTTTTCAGAAGGGCGTGGTGCGGGTTCAAATCCATTTAGCCATAGAGGGGCAGTTGATATTTTCTGATTTACAAAATATTTGAACTTACATGTTAAGTTTTATTTGAGCACCTTTACCATTATCATTATCATCAGCCATAAAGAGAATAATAAAAAAAATGTGATGTAACAACAAAAGATTTACGCTTTTCATATATTACGTCGTCATTTTATAAAGTCCAAGAGTTATACTTACTCCCAAAGTTGCTGAAACCATTTCCGAATATGAAGTTTTGATCGTATGCCTTTGGCAGCTAAGATACCGAAAGTGTTCGGGTCGCAGCTAACTTTGGTCAAAGTTCAAAGGCCAGTTTTTCACAACAAAGGATCAACTCTGGCAAACACTTAGTGCAGATGCAACGCTTTGGCAAACTACCTTAACTTGAGAGTTCACCTTTCCGCACCAAACTTATTTTACGCATTCGAGTTTATATCTTACGTTCTTACTTCATATATACGTCATCTCTTTAAGATGCAGATTGGTGGACGCACTTTTATCGCGCAGTTTCGATCGTTCGATTCCCACTCGGGACAAATATTTGTGTGACGAATATCGGTGTTTGTTCCGTGTCTGGGTGTGTTATTAAATATATTTAAGTCATATAAGGGTCATGAATGCGAATTTTTTCAAATTTTAAATTTATATTTAAGTATATTTGTGTATCTACATTCAGTCAGTACAGTACACAAGTGCTTAAGCTACTTAACTCTATTCTAAACTTACCACGGGATCAGATTGATGTATGTGATGTTGTGAAATATTTATTTATTTATGACACATGTGCTCTTAAAAATAAAAAAAAACAATTTGTCTGTCTCATTTTCACGACAAAACTATTGAATTGATTATAGAACGCCTACCTTCTAACCACTAGACAGCCCCGTAGCACAAATAGTATAAAACAAAGTTGGTATTGTCTGTCAGTCCCCATGTTTGCTTAGATCTTAAAACTACTACGTTTTTTAATATTAGAGCGATTCTAGCGGAAGGTTTATAGTATAATACGAGAACATGCAGAATATAAAAAAACTTATAAAATCAATTGGGACCAACCACTCTACATTAACCAATCCATATTTCCCATAAAGATTCCCTCCAAAGTACAAATAAATTGTTCATATAAACGACCTGATTCCCCACATGTTTCTGTGTTAGCAAATTATTTACACCGCTATATACAGTTTAATTGCGCCTCCTCGGAGCGCTAGGCGCCTGGTAGCGTTTTTCACACGGCGAGTTTCCTACAGGAAGCAATTACGCTCGTACGAACCGCTTTGAGCTTGGAACTCTTTAAATTCTTCACGGCTCTGCCGCCCTGGTACTTGAAGTGCAAATATGAAATACTGCCGGGACGCCCTGGCTTTGCGTAGTCTTGATATTATTATATTGTGCGGTTTTTTAATAATTATTACATTGTTTGGACTATTATTAGAAACATAATTATTATTAAAACCAGTGACCGTGAGTCAACACATATAAATCCAATTGTGCCAGAAGTCTATGTGAACTGTAGGACTGTAAATTGTTAGTGACAAAAGAATAGAAATTAGTTCTTAGATTGCAGAATACTAGAATAATTGACCGTTACAATAAACAAAATGTTTTAGGTATATTTTTTTATAAATCACTACACTACTACATAATGAAGGCTTCACTGTAATTATTGCAACAATTAAAAAAATGTTCTTTGAGTATTGTTTTAAGATTACTTTTAAAAAAATTCACCAGATATTTTATTTTATAAAGGTAGCGAAACTGCGAAATACATAGTACAATCTACTGATTACGTAATTAATAATAAAGATTTTAATATGTTCAGACTTTCATGATAATTATACCTACTGGTTATACTTTATACTTTATTTTTTTTTAGTTTCTTTATATAGTTTATACTTTATATTATATGTTCGTATATACATACGTACCTACATGCAATTCACTTAATAGCTTTAAACCGTTCATATTTTATCAAGACACGAAACACATGCTACGTAATGTAACATACACATTACACGTAAGTACACGTAATACGTTACGAAGTACTTAAAACCGTGGTTAAAACGGAATCATCCGTAACTTAAGTTCGCAAGCAAGGCGCAAACGGCCGTAAATCGCTGCTGTTTCTTGCATGCTAATGTGCTGAACTTAAATTTAATATCGCGCGCAATAAGCAAACGAACATAAACAATAAATTGCCTGAGTCGGGCTCTGGCGGTACAGATGAAGTTCACTATTTTTGCACCGTTCGAAATGGGTCACGTGAGGGATTATTAGTAATGTAAGCATTATATTAATGTACTTTTTAAATGCCAAAGCTTGTACTAGCTGTTTTGAATAATATTTGAACATTAATGAACAATGAGAATACCGACATTTCTATTATATAATTGACTTATTAAGTGACATGCTCACATTAAAAAGAGTGGAAGTTTGGAAATCGGCACACCTACTTTACAAGCAAATCATCGCTCAAATATATAGGTTTTCTGAGGGCTGATTTGATATATTTTAATAAACCCACTTACGCGATGACTTTGGTTATCTACCGGATCACCTAATAATAGTTCTTTCCACAGTCGCTGAGCGACTTTGAACTTGTGGACCAGCCGTCCCTTAAGTGTCGATATTTCGGCTCCAAACATTAATAAATTTATTTGATTCGCTCGGTAGAACAGTGTTTAGTTAGCCAGACTCACTCCCTACTGTTTCAAAAGACGTGGGTTTGATTCCCATCAGAGAAAAATATTTGTGTGATGAACATTGGTGTTTGTTCTGTGTCTGGGTGTGTTATTAAATATATTTAAGTGTATTTGTGTATCCACTGTTGACTCTGATATCTGTATCACAAGTGCTGTAGCTACTTACCACGGGATCAGATCAATGTATTTGATATAGTGTAATATTTATTATTTATTTGTTTATTTATTACCAGAGAGTCGAACGTTACCAGGATCCCATAAGCCGTAGTACACATGTTGGGGATGAATGTGTAATATTAACTTTATTACTGCGTCACGCCACGAGGTGTGATGTATGGTGGAGCCGGGACTGCTTATTGCTAGCTTCTGATGGTCGGTCGGACTATTTTTAGTAAACGCTTCAGGTGTCGTATACCCCTGACGCGTTTTACTAAGAAGAGTGGCACGAAAAACTGAAATATATGCATAGTAAACGATTTAAATTTAATTGTGCAAAATTTAGTTTGCTTTTATACCGTCATTTATATATAGTCCAGTACAATCAGACAATTCAATGCTAATCTCGCAAACTGAAAGCAAGTCTATTTATGTTTTGTATAATGTATAAAAAATGACAAATTGCCGTTTGTCGATTCGAATTTAATTCACTATTCGCGAAAAGTAATAGTTTCGTACTACGAGCCTATTCTTCTAGCTAGAGTCTAGAATCTATAATCATTGGATTGTTACAATATTTGTTTCTTAACTTCATTCATAAGGGTCCAAAAATTTATTTGTATAAGTAAATAACGGTTAAAATGTAAATAAGCATCCATATTGCATGTCAACTTTGCATTTTAACGACACACGTTATGCGACACCTATTCAGGCGCAATAATTGCGTCGACAATTGCGGCAACGCATTGAATGCAGCGGCGCAACGCAATTACCGAGCGCAGTCTAAATAAAATTTATATAGATCCACCCCATTTCTGGTACCCTGGTACCTCGTGCCTCTGATTATGCTAAGGATGTTGAACTCATGACAATTTACAAGTATAATCTGTGAATAATGAATACGAATTTCGAGTCTAGACCTGCTTTACAGAATTATGTATTGCGAGGTACTTCGGTAGATATTGTGCAGTAAAATTTCCTTTGTTTAAGCAAATGCAGAATTTTAATGGCGGTCGTTGCAGATATTCAGAAAAATATTTTTGCAAAATGTTTATGAGGATTGCGACTAATGAATTTTATTATATTTACATTACATAGGCTCATTGAATAGTGCCCCTACTATTCTGCATAGAGTCGTGTGTTTGATTCTCACTCGAGACTTGAGTTTTTTCGTGTCTGGGTGTATTATTTGTATATATACAATTCCACTAGTGTGGCACGAGCCTACCCGAAACTTGGGCGATCAGTGTCGTTAAGGATTTCTTAAAACAATTACGGACCCAGCAAGGGAGCGTAAATTATTGATTTGATTGAGCCAATCTGTTTCCAAATTAAAATAAATATTGTTTTATTTACATTTAAATCAACGTTCCGATGAACTAAAAAAAACATTTGATTGCTTTGATTCTTTTTTTATGTTTGCCGAATCAAACTCTGTAAAAAATAATCCGGTACAGTTAAAATCGGAAGTATTAATTGTTTGATAGAAACAGAACACTTTTTTACTAATTTATACGTAAGACCTATGAGCGTTGATGACCTATGGCTAAGGCCGTTGCTTTACATGCGAGAGGTCGCCAGTTCAAGGTTGTTTAGGGTAGACTCGAGCCCTTTTGGTGGGGACGTATATGGTTTAAATAAAAAAGAAACCCGGCCAAGTGCGATTGGATTGGTGCATAAAGGATTCCATAGCAATAAATATTGTCAAATAATCACGTTTGTTTATTATATTTTTATTACTTGTTGTTATAGTGGCAATGAAGATATTTCTGTAAAAATTTCAATTATCTAGCTATCACCGTTTTTGAGATACATTCTAGTGACACACGGACGGGGACGGAACTGTAAAAAATACTTATATTATAAGATTTGAAAACTGATGCTGGCCGGGATATTTACCATGTTGTTTTGTTTTAATGAGCACCCGATATTTCGGCACTGTGGCAAGCGCCATGATCACGGGTGAACTGTAGGACTGCGAGAATGACGGCAGGTCTAAGCAAACATATCGAACTACCCTCTTTCTAAGTCTTTTATTACGCACGACACCACTACCATCGTTTACAATATTGTCACTCTGAATTCAATCACGAATTCACGATACACTACACTCACGGTATCGCTTCTTTTTTCCTCGAAAACCGACAGACACATTTTAATTTTTACATAAACGTATCATCGGTCTACAGTTCACCCGTGATCATGGCGCTTGTAACAGGCCGAAATATCGGGAGCTCATTAAAACAAAACAACATTGTAAATATCCCGGACAGTATCAGTTTTCTAATGTGTGTGACCACGACAGTTTAAAAAAAAGACGTGTGGCACTCGGGGACTGCCGCGGTATAGCTATTGCATAGCATCGTCCGATTTCGGAGCAGCTCGTCTCGATTCGTGCGAGTTTCGTAGAATCGTACAATATGTCTAACCGCACGCACACAAACACCGTGCCGAAGTCTACCGAACTGAAACGACGTTAGACGATTGTGAGGTTTTTTTCGTTACGGAATTTCTTGGTTCGGTCGCCCTAAGCCCGCGATAAAAGCTATGCAAAAGCTAAATTATATATATTGTAAGATGTTGCATAAAACTATGCTTTGCACTTCATTCGTTTCTTTTCCCCAACATTCTAAATGACTCGCGGCAAATTACGTTTTCAGTGAGAGATCTAGTTGATCGCTATCAATCGTCCCTGCGATACTAGTTTGTGGCCCACGATCCATCTTTAGCTCCAGGAGTCGTAAATAAAAGGTTCCCGCGGGAATAGACAGAATTATGGATGGAGAGGGTTGGATGTTTTCGGGATTCGTATACGTTTTTGTTGACAATTCGCGAGCTTTGCATATAGCACTGTTTTGAAGGAGATGGTAGGTTTATCTGATTTTTTTGATTTGATAGAGTGAGGGTTAGGTCTTTGTGAATTGAAGTATTCTAGAGTATTCGATTGGGTTACTTTGAATACAAGGCTACTGATAACAATCATTATGTGGCAATTGGAACTTGTATTATCTAACAATATTGGGTTTTACAGTTGTGTTTTTTAATTTAAATATTATCTTTCCATTTAGAAACGAACGTTTTCTCTTCTGATAAACAAAATTCTATATTAGCAGGCAAAACTAATTTTTAACACAGAAACTTGGAACACAGAAACCTTTATAAAAGAAATATGGCCGAGTGGTTAAGGTCGTTGCTTGCCATGCGAGAGGTCGCCAGTTCAAAACCCCCAGGTACCAATGTGTTTTTCAAATTTAAAATTCATATGTACCATCATTCGACGCTTTAACGGTGAAGGAAAACATCGTGAGGAAACCAGCACACCTGAGAGATTTTTCAACGGTGTGTGAAGCCATGTCAGAGGCCTACGGGCGGTTTAAAAACTCTGGCACCAAGTTGATCAACACGTTAACAAGTGAATTAAAAAATGAATCTATGGGAAAAGAAATGTAACAAAAAAGGATGGAGCGAAATAAGACAGCACTGATTTTATTTTTTCTTCTCTTTCTTATGTAAGAACACATAAATAAAGTAAGTTACGAAACTGGCTTTGAATGTATCTTTAACTAATTGTTAAAATACCTTTTTTCTTTTCCTTACTACGGTGATGGCTTGGAGTAGCCTCGTCATCATCACCGGGCTTGCGGGGGAGCGTATGGCTCTCACCCTTAAGTGAAATATCTCAGTTTCGCGTCGCTTCGACGGACGACAGGCTTTACAACTCTTACAAGCCCATAAAAGTCTAGGCCCGTTCCCTATGAGTTATGGCGTTGTTTGTTAACCATAGAACGATAAGCAAATAAAAGGTGTCGTCGAAGTTTCCCCATAAATTAGCCGGGCCGGTGACTAGACAATTCTTCACGTACAGTTTGCAAAATCAGTTGTAAATGATTGAAACATTGAGCTCTGGTATTTTCGAGATATTAGTAAAATTTGGTATACACATTCTACACACTGAGAAACATGCTACTTTTTATACGGACTTCGCTGTATGAAACGTTCAATAACAAAAACGCTTTCCAAGGACGGAGTCGAAAAGCAAGTTCTGTATTTTTTTTGTATTTGTAGAATAGAGCTACTTATTTTATAATCAAAGAAAAATACAATAAGAATTACAGTCAATAAATACAAAAATCTTAATGGCGGTACCGTTCGGGGATCTTACTTTACAAGTACCATACATTTGAAATAAAACTAATTTTATGGATTAAACTCGCGTCTATGAATATCAATAATATTCTAAACATTATTTATGTAGTGCTTGCGCAAATAAAAATAGACAATACTAATTACCATACATTTTTACGGGTAAAAATGGCTATTTCTACGTGTCTGTTTAACAAATCATACTTAAATGGCCGGACAAAATCGCGTCTCATCTATCCCCTACGGAATATCAAAGGATTGTCCCTCATATTATTATAATGCAGTGTTTTCGTACGCATTTATGCGGCGAGACAAATGATACTGCGAAAGGGTCAAACAAATCGTTTGTTACGTCTTTATCTCTTCACTCTATAGTTGTATGTTCATACTCACGTAATATTTTATGTATGTACACACTCTATATATTATATGTTTGGGTAAGATTACGGATTTAGAGTAGCAAACATTATACGTTTAATTTTTACGGTTTTTACCTAAACAGTATAGAGTAATAGTGTATCGGGTACTTTTATTGTTGATTTATTTAAAAAAATTATGAATGGAAGGTTTAAGTAATTATGTCCGTATATATAGGCTACTTGGAATATTTTGAATACATTTTATAGTATTATAATTTGTACTTCTGTGTTCTCGGACGATACGATAAAAGGACAGCAGACAAAAGACTTCAGTCAATAGTACATAGCTGTTCTAGCTCGCAAAATGTTACATCGCAATATATTTACGGTTTTACGTTTAAAAATATACCATTTAGTTTTCAGATACAATTGTTACATAGAGCTGAATGTATAGAGCTAAGTTTTAGCGTAGAAATTGGATTGAAAACGCAGACCCGTAATCATGTATTAGCTACGTCGTAGCAGACTACGAGTTTCCCCGTAGCCGTAGCCTACTACTACGAATTACGGCCTCGTAGACAGTGGAATTGGGTAGTTTCCTTAGTCAAATTTTACATGTGATTTCACAATTAATAGTAAGATATAGGCAGATTAATAACATGAGTCAACTTGAAATTAAAATTTCTGACAAAATGAGGCAATAATAGACATTTGAAGTTGGGTGGGCGAGTCCATTATAAAATATCAAAAGTGATTAAAATAAACAATACCATATTTCAAATTACATAATTAATAACCACTTTTGCTTTGAGACCATTTTCATAAACGCAATATTTAGTATACTTGCCGAACAAATTTCTGGTGCGTTGCATACAAATAACTGAATCGTGACGTCACGATTCAGTCACTTTTTGTATGGAGCGTTTTGAGCTTGCCTAAATGATGTGCTATTGAAACAGTAATATTTCGGCGAGTTTTAAAGTTATGACAATAATTCTTTAAGCATTTTTTTTAATGTTGTGTGGTCCATCCATCTACATCAAAATAAAAAAATAGGCAACTACCCTATTGCTCCGTTTAATGTCGTCGAAAAAAAATACTATTTTATTTATTTATAGTTGCTTTTCTCAGTTGTTTGATTTCCGTTAGTAGGTTAAGTTCGTTATATACAGCTTTTGGATTTATTACGAAGTGAAAATATTATCTTATTTACAAAATGCATTTTTGTAGACTCGTTTTACGGTCAAAATGATTTGATTATTACCATGATGATTTTCGATATAAGCCGTAAATAAAAACGTGTTACTGGCTGTTGAATGAGACATGTGAAAAAGTGTTAAACGCTACGGGTTCCGTACAAATTATATGTATACTTACGTCACATACATTACATACATATATGTTACTTTTTATTTTTTTTGAAACATCAATTTAATCTCTGTTACAGTTGTGTGTTTAAGTTATTAAAATATGTTCCTAGTGAAGAATGCACTGAAAATTACCTTTAAATTTCACATCCTTCGACGTTCACACAGTTCATAATAATCGTTAGTTAAAAATGTCGCCATTCTTTTTGCCCGTTCAGGGATTTCAATAAAACATTTCATCGCTCACGCGCGTGTCACTCTGCGGGACAGAGACAGGGATATACGGTTTGTGCAGGTGGGATAGAGAGGGGCAGTATAAATAATTCATAGGCAGCGATTCATTCATCCTATAAGCGCTGTCAACTGGTAATATGACGCACACGGGCGATTTGTTTCATTGCGACGATTATTTATTATTATACCGTAAGAAATAGGTTAATTTTTTTTTAATGTTTAGTATATATAATTTTAAACTGTCATGGTTACACACATTAGAAAACTGAAACTGTCCGGGATATTTACCATGTTGTTTGATCACGGGTGAAGTTCACCCGTGATCATGGCGCTTGCAACAGTGCCGAAATATCGGGAGCTCATTAAAACAAAACAACATGGTAAATATCCCGGACAGTTTCAGTATTCTAATGTTTAGTATATTTAGTGACAACGTACTTTTGTATGATTTTAGACTTTCGCGTTCCATTACACTAAAATTAGTCTTTATAGGGTCTACATGCGATATTAGGAGTAGCAAATTACATAGCTACTTACTGCCCGACGTTTCGACTGGGTTACACCAATCGTGGTCGAGAGCGACTTTGCTACTCCTAATATCGCGTGAAGACCCATAAAGACTAATTTTATTACAACGTACTTTTCTTCTTATAAATGTCTGAGAATATCTGGGAATTTTCCACATACGGTCACCTGACCCCAAACTAAGCAAAGCTTGTACTATGGGCGTCAGAGACTGATAAACATATATAGATATTTATTAATACATAATCACGCCCAGACACGGAACAAACACCGATGTTCATCATACAAATATTTGTCCCGAGTGGGAATTGAACCCACGAATCTTGGAATAGCCAGGCTGGGTCACTAAGCACTGTTCCACCGAAACATTCAAGTATGTCGTGAGAAATATAAAACCTACGAGTATATGCAAATATAATACAAAAAAAGACGTGTGGCACTCGGGGACTGCCGCGGTATAGCTATTGCATAGCATCGTCCGATTTCGGAGCAGCTCGTCTCGATTCGTGCGAGTTTCGTAGAGTCGTACAATACGTCTAACCGCACGCACACAAACACCGTGCCGAAGTCTACCGAACTGAAACGACGTTAGACGATTGTGAGGTTTTTTTCGTTACGGAATTTCTTGGTTCGGTCGCCGCGCTCAAAGCCCGCGATAAAAGCTATGCAATAGCTTAAAAAGTTTTGTGTTCAAAGAACTTATTAACTAAAATTTATTTATGTTAATTTCTGTCTATGGGGTTGAATTATTATATGCTGTGGTGATATTTTGACAGTATTATATTACTCTGAAATTTTCAATACATATTGTATTTTTTTAATTTGTGGAACCTGTTAATTCACTCTCTGGACTTATTCATTTTATATAAATTCAGTCTTATTTGCCTCATATCAGAAGTCGGGTAAGACTGTTTATTAGTCCAACCGCTTTACGATGGGTAATCCAGTCTTCCGTGTACACATTGTCCTAGTGACGTTTACAAATCATTTATTCAATGTCTACACTCTAAGTTTTCGCTCAAGGATTTTGTTGTTTTTGTTCGAAACTTACGAACGACTTTTACGGCAGTCTAGTGACACTAACAATTAGAAGCGATATCTTGTATATTATACGTTTTAGATGTGTCTTAAATCAATAAATTCCTTGACATACATAAGTTGCGGATCCCCTACTGTTCATTGTGTAGAAAAAAATCTGAATAAACATTATAATCTATACTAATAATAAATCTGTAAGGGTCGGTCATGGAGTAAGTTAGTTTGTTTCAGAGATATTGTGTTTATAGGCTCGATATAATATGATACTGATACTAATTTCACGATTTTTAGAATTTATTTCTGTATGTATGTTCCTCCATAACACTTAAACCCATTATCCGAATTTGATGAAATTTGGTATAAAAACACATAGACATCTGGGACACAGGATAGGCTATTTAAATTCTAGCTCCAACGCGAACGGAGTCGCGGGCACAGCTAGTAATGCAATAAAGTTTTGTTTTACATCGTATTATGGTAAGATTTAGTATATTAGTACTAAGATTTTAAAAAATACAGAAAAGCAAATCGTATTATATTAAGTTATACAATACCCTATGAATTACTAAATAATAAATGTCCCATAAATATCTCTGCTAAAACAATTCGATCCTTCACCTCTATAAATTAAACTACAGTTTCCTGTGTATCGGGATCACAGAGAGCTCGTGAAATCATAAATATTGGGTGCGGAACCAGTTTAGCATAATCCGCGCACTCGATATATCACTGAACCTCTCTAGTGAAACGGATTTGTGAAGTGGCCGATGTAGAGGAAAAATAGCAATCGGAAAACAAAGGATAGTAGGAGACAAGACTCAAGATGGCTGACCGTAAGAAGAGCATTTTGCGCGCGCACTGAACATTTGAAATGCATCGCTTACGGGTGCAAATTTAAATTCGAGTCAATTATTGCGTATTACACATTATTACGTAGATGTTAGTGATAAGTAGTAAGTAACTTCCTGTAGGCAAATAGTAATATTGTTAGAGCGCTTTTTCTTAGTACATATTACATTATAAACATGTGTAAGACTTTTTTGTAACATAAAATAACGCATATCACTTCCTAACATGTGCTACGATCCTGGCACATAACTTTTTTGTAATAAGTTAGTTTGACTTGTTTATTGAGGTCTATATTATCATTGGTATGTTTTCTTAAATTTTCATTTTAATTATATCTACAAACTAATAGTAACAAGATCCACGTACTCTCACAAAGATCTGCATAGAACTTGTAACATCCTCATATCCAAAGACAAGGAGCAAAAAAGCTTCTGAAAAACGACTCTACCTACATGAATGTCTGTGAGTTTAACTCTACTTTCCAAAAAAAACTATACTAAACGACCGCACTTTCAGATGGGTTTGTTTATGGCGAGTCTAGACAGCTGTTATCGAGAGATGAGGGTTGAGTCGTTAGCAGTTTGAACGGTTGATGCGACGATACCGATTACTTTATTGCGTAGTAACTAGATAGCGTGGCGTTAAGTGGCGATACGTCACGTTTTCGGCTTGTTATTTTTTTTTAATAGGCTGACAAATGACCTCACTCCACCTGAATAAGCGGTAGTGAGATTCACATATGATGTCGACAGGCAAATAGACAATAATGAGCCAATGATGATTGTTGAGAGCCATGTAGTAAATAAATAAATATTATTCGTACATTTTTTTTTATCTCGAGCTAGGTATCTTAAGTACCTACTTTGACGTAAAAACGTATATTGAAGTGAATTTATTTGGCTTTGCAACAGACATTTCCAATTGAAACATAAATAATGTTAACTATGAATCTACTGCCTTTATTTACAAATTAACAAAAAATACATCATACAAACATGCACCAATTATCATGGTAATTTTTAATAAAACATATACATACAATAGGTAATTAATTGTTTCATAATTATGGTTTAACCGATTAAATATCGTCAGATTAAGTGGCCCTTCGATTATTTATTGGCCATTTAATTATATTTATCGTTGGCTTTCGGATTATTTGCCTTTTGTTTGTGTATGAAATGATCCAAAAATTTGTTTAAAGGAATATAACTTTTGCCCCTCACAAAATTGGGTTGGTTATCCATCGCCATTCTGAGATACAGGTCCGCATTTAGGTCGGCCAATTAATAATTCGGTTTTCACCGGGTCTTACAGGTCCGTGGAATGAGCATAAAAACCCCATTTCTTTGTCAGGGCAAAATGCATAACAGTGAGGTAACATATGATTTAATATCCAAAATTTATACATGGTACGGAAAATCTTTGGAATAAAAACAAGTAGAGTACTATTAAAAGTATAGTAGGTATATTACCTATGATTTTTTTTAGTAGATTCTATCGAGACATGAGTCTATGTTTTAGAAAATAAAAGCGGGTCAAGTAAAGTTAAGTATAAAAAAAAAAAAGTATATGAACTCGGTTCTTGATACTCGTACTGTCTATACGGAGCCCTATAGAGGGTTTTAGTGTATTTCTCTTTGATTTATTTTGATACTGATAGCATTATCTTTTAGATGCTTTAACTTTTCTGTCAAATATTTTAATGTTTTTCTTTATTGTTTGGCTCGGTGGAACAGCGGTTAGTGACCCTGACTGGCGGTTCCAAGAGTCGTGGGTTCGATTCCCACTCGGGACAAATATTTGTGCGATGAACATCGGTGTTTGTTCCGTGTCTGGGTGTGATCATAAATGTGTATTCATGTTAATTATGTAATTATAAATATATATATGTATGTGTATCAGTCTCTGACGCCTAGTACAAGCTCTGATTAGTTTGGGGTCAGATGACCGTGTGTGGATATGTCCCAGATATTTTTTTGTCCCATATATTTTGCTTTACTGATCGTAACTCCACTGTGCAGGTTACAAATAACGCCATTACCGTTCACCAGTGGGCGTGTTTAATTGTTTTAATTGTATTTTTTGGCGCCGTGTGCGAAATATTACGTCGTAATTTATATAACTTGCTCATATATGTATAATTGTTTCGCTACGCCGTCGCGTAATTATCCTCCGAAGTCGAGTAGACGGTCGTATTTAAAAATACACGATTTAGTCCAGTCAAATTAGCTCTTAAAACGGCCAATCTGCGGAAAAATTACTTGTTAGCTGAATTTTGGTACACACCTTCATTACGGCATTGTAATGAAGGTGTGAAAAATCGACATTGATATCGTGCCGGCGTAAGAAGTTATAGGGGTCAAAAGGTCGCGAAAATCAGTTTTTCGCGAATATCTCGCGATCTATTGCTTATAGGTTAATTAAGGTTATTAAAAAAATTATTTGTTATAAAATTATCTACAAAAAATGTCTTTTGCATTTTTTTGTAGAATCAAAAGTTTTCGAAGGAGAGCGCCGAGAAAGCACTCACATACGGTATTGTATACCAAGGCGTACGCCCTATGCTTTTCATTGATGTTTGTAAGCGTGCTGTTAGTAAAATCTACTTTTTTACAGAAATCATCGAAATGCAATAAAATAACGTTTCAATGGATACTAGGCCATGGATTGAATTAATAAAATGTACCCCATCACATTTCACATAATCCTATTTATATAATTAAAAAATCACGTTTCTATATATCTTCTTCATAACTTCCTAATCTAAAATTGAGATAACCTATGCTCAGAACTTAGATTATCTGAAATTTAACTTCAGAAAGTCCTGTTTTCTATAAAAAATATTCACTAGGACGTGAATATTTTACCGGGGCCCCTCATCATGTTCAAACACCATTTTATCTCAAAACACCATAAAGTATGTGCATCGATCAGCGTTTTCGTCGTCAACAGATTGCTTCATGTAATTAAATAGATAAATCACGATTCCTTAAGGCGGCTTCCATCTTGGGATTACGGCCGATGTATTGCTTACTAAATCATCCATATTTATTACTTGCTACGACGCTAAATCAGGTCGAATTAGACCGACAAGATGCCTAGGTTTAGGGGGAAATAGTTAGTAAACATATTGGCTTGTGAGCAGTGCCCCTGTCTCTTGCGCTTAGGATCGTGGGTTCGATTCCCATTAAGGACTAAATTTGTATGATGAACATCGTTGATTGTTACGTGGCTGGGTGTAATTAAGAAGCAGCTGTTTTGCTTGTGACTTTTTTGCATAAAGTTATTTCTCGCTATTCATTGCTCTCTATCTCTATTTAGTTTAGTATAATTTGAATCTGTTGAGTTTAGTATAATGTAATTATAAATAAAATAAATATTACACAACATCACATACCTGATCCCGTGGTAAGTAGCTTTAGAACTTGTGTTACAGATATCAGAATCAACAGTGGATACACAAATATACTTAAATATACTTAATACACACCCAGACACGGAACAAACACCGATGTTCGTCACACAAATATTTGTCCCGAGTGGGAATTGAACCCACGACTCTTGGAACTGTAGGTAATGAACCTGGGTCACTAACCACTGTTCCACCGAGCCAGCCAAAAATCATGACCCTTTACTGTTTTCGGCTGGTGCGATTATAATCAAATAAAAATACTTAAGTCTTATTTACCAAGATTCATATAATAATAAAGTTAAACATGTTAACCTTAATTAAATAAATAAACTACTCCAAGTGTAAGCATATCACAACACGATCCATCATGTATCATATCCTATACATATCACACGGATCATGAAACAATACTAGAGATACGGTACGATGTTATGCTTGCCAAATGAAACGCAAACATCTCGATTGAACCTTCTCACTTTGAGGAACAGTTGTCATATGTACAGAGTACGTTAAAAACCTATCGAGTTGGTTTTTTCATACGGCCGATTTTAGTTCTTCGCGTAACCACCAGCGGCGCTGTACAAGTTTTTCATAGACATATTTACGTTGGCGATATCGAGTGCGTAAGTTTTAAACTCATGGTAGCCCCACTGGTAACTAATACGATGAATACATAAATGACAAAAATGCCATAAATGTTTACATGTGAATGAATGGTTCTATGTCTCTTTCACGCAAAAACTACTGAACGAATTTTGATGAAATAATAGAAGGCGCGTAAGCACGTAGGCGTACAAATTTATGATGGTTTAACTACAAAGTATAAAATAAAGTCGCTTTCTCTGCCCCTTTCTCCATATACGCTTAAATCGTTAAAATTACGTAAAGGTCTATTTTTATTTGTGCGAGCACTACACATCTATATATATAAAAGGAAGTCGTGTTAGTTACACCACTTATAACTCAAGAACGGCAGAACAGATTTGGCTGAAAAATGGTAGGGAGGTAGCTTAGAGCCAGGAGAAGGACATAGGATACTTTTTATCCCGTTCTACCGAGTTCCCGTGGGACTTGACACGAAACGTCAGTCATTGTGTCAAACATTATATAGTCCTTTTCAGCTAAGATGATCCCTGTGACACATCGATTTTGACAATTGTAGAGATGTCCTACAATTAAATAATTTCGATTATTTCTGGTAATCGATAATATTTTATATGGAAATGAAATCGATTTTATGAAACTACCAAATTTGAAAGCATGATTTGTCTTTGCGTATTATAGTGAAAGTTTTTTGTTCATATATGTATGCTTTACATAGCGCTATGCGGTAAAGTGAAATAATAAGAAGAGATTAAATGTTTTCATTCAGTATTTGAAAAATCACTGTCAGAAGAATCGCTTGATGAGTCACCATCCCCGATATTTATTATAAGTTGGTCTTTCCAGTCCTCTAATATGGTACTTTTTGTCTTTTCGACTACTTTCGTCCAATCTTCACGAGTGACTGAAGCGATTTTCAAGTGATCGCCATATTGCACCCGATTATGTTAGTACCAGCTCTATGCTCTTACTACGTTCCGTTCTACGTATGCGAACTGCATAGGTAATTTTTTAAAATTTTCTATTTCATTAAATTAAACTAAACGATACGGTTTCTCTTTTAAAAATATAATTTCTTTTTATATTTTTCCAAATGACGCCGCAATAAAATGAAAAAGTGTGCAATAAAATTCATTCATTCAAATCACAATGAAGTGTCACAGGACTCATCTTAGCTGAAAATAACTATAGTTGTCCAATCCTGTCAAATACTGTAACAACTATTCATGTGTGCGTTCAGAAATTATTTTTTTGTAAAATGTCTCGAAAGTTTAGGTACCTACTGTTTTATTTGTTTGTTTTAGACATTAATTTGTGTAAGTAATTTATTTGATTTTTAATTTACGAAAATTATACCTTAGATTATTAGAAGGGTTCTGAATCGACAACATTTATCTATATTATTCAATTATTGTCTAGATCCTCATTTAGCAAAATAGTGACATCTAATTGACATGTTCGTTTACTGACAAATATTTCGATATCTATAGTAACCAAATTAAAGAAGGTTCTTAGACAAACATTTTTCAATCATCACGTTTTTGGTTCAAAATAAAAGACGAGCTGATAGCACTACAATAAATACGGTTCATACCTGTACCAAACGGATAAGTAGATATTAAATCTCTTAAACAAGAAATTTTGGCAAATACATTTTATGGGCAATTCAGCAAAAGAAGTTGATCAGCGTTTGCACAACAATTTGGTGTAGATCTATTGTGGAACATCATCACACATTTTTCCATCGACACAATAGGGTAATTTCCTAAGTCAAATTTTACATGCGATTTCACAATTAATAGTAAGATATAGGTAAATTAATAACATTAGTTAAATTGAAATTAAAATTAAAATTTCTGACGAAATGAGACAATACATTTAAAGTTGGTTCGGAAAGTCCATTTCAAAACTGCGAAAATTCTTCAAAAATGCTATGCAATCGTATTAAATACAAAATAAGTAGTAACTTTCACATGAAAGTATATTCGTAAACGCAACATTTGATATAACTGCTGAACAAAGTTCTTGCGTTATGCATACAGTATTACACGTTGTGACGTCATAGTGTGCTGCTACATTTGTATGAAGCGTTTTGAGCTCACCCATATGATGTGCTATTGAAACTGTAATATCTCGGGGAGTTTTCCAAATATTTAACCATTCTTTTAACAGTATAAGTACCTTCTTTATCCAGCTATATCAAAATTGTAATATTGGGTAGAAGAGTTACCAAAAATCAATATTATGCTGTGAACTTAATGTGATCAACAAACACTTATAAGCAAACAAAAAACTTCTTCGTCTTTAAAACAAAACTGTATTAAACTTTTTGACGTAGTTTACGTCAAAAACTTTAATACAATTATTGTTGGCGCGGTTAAATTACCACAGATCACTAAATACATAAGCTATGCGAAGTTTGTATATGGGTTCTGAATTTTAACTCATAGTATATTTGCCATTATCCTTATATACCTTGAAAGTAGGCCAAAAACTGTCTCGAATAAGTTTTTTTGCGCCAAATGAAGTCATTTTAAAGCAATTATTGTATTGCTGGATGTGAGTAAAAATATGAGATTAGTTAAGTTCTTCTCAGCTATGACGAGACCAGGGAAATAAGGATTACATTTTTAAATGGAGGATATAATGGATTCCAGGGCAAATTGAATAGGTACTTACTCATACCTAATATGGGACAACTGTCAGCTAAAAAAAGCATATATACGGTCAAATTGAGAGACCTCCTCCTTTTTTTGAAGTCGGTTGACAAAATAAAGTAGTGCATCAAAGCTACGTTAAGGCGGTACGAAGTTCGCCGGGTCTGCTAGTTTGAAATAAAATTAGTTTTATTTCAAATTACGTAAAGGTTTTTGATGCGTTTTTCCAATAGATAGAGGGACTTAAGAGAAAGGTTTTTATGAAAAAATCACTAGAAGCGAAGCGAGGGTGGGTAGTATAGAAGATTATTAAAATATAACGGCAACGAAATATAAAACGATTTTGTATTTTTTAATATTAAACATAATTATCAACTTTCAAGGTTGCAGTCCTTCGACATACTAATCCCTCGTTTCCACCTCCAATTGAGATCAAGTTAACAATCTTCCACCGTCTAAGCTATCTGCTTAGACGTAGGCAGGTTGGTAATTAGAGCTTTACGTAGCAGAACATTAAATGTATGTTGGCAGCCAGCTACTTCCAAGGATGTAGTCCGAGCTAACCGTGGTTTATCTGACAAGTAAATCGGTTAATTTTATCTACGGGCCTGATAAATTAAGCTACATATATATTGCTTTACTTGGCCTGATAAACAAAGCTAAAAGCTTGCAGTTTTCTCCGTGACTTGCGTAGACCGGAAAATATGAGGCATATATCGCTTGTTAGTTTACCTACTGTCCTAATTTTGATTCTGCATCTGCAAAAAGAGTTACGTATTTTTTATCAACGTTATTGAGTGCTAAAATATCGAGATTAGCCTTTTCAAAATTCTCTGAAAATATAAAGTGACACACGGAGTTATAATAAGAATGGAATAGGGAAATGGTAATGTTAAAATTTAATGAAGGTTTTTAAATAAACTTAATAAATAAGTTTTCAACTGTCTGTCTCGTGGCTATTTAGTAGAAAGCAGTTAAATGGCATATTTTGTATTTTCAAGTCCACACTTGTCTTTTTACATCGTTTGCTTAGGTATCAAGCTATAAGTTTGGTTTAAAAAATAATAATATAAATAAAAAAAGTGTCCTACCGATTTCGGCCATGGCAACCGATCTCAATGGAGATCAGCCAACTGCGCAGGACATATTACAGTGTCACTTGTGCACGCAAACAAAAGTGCACTCTCTGTTCCCTTGGTCTCATAGTTCGGTGAGACGGCAATCCGACATGATCGTTGGGGGGTCGGGCGCGAGACCCCCGGCTTGACGTGCTTTCCGAGGCACGGGCGTGTATCCGCTAACTCCTTGACTCCAGGCTGAGTAATTTCTAAACAGAAAAACTCAGACAAATTTTGCTCGACCCCGGACTCAAACCAGGGATCCCTCGGTCCTAACGAAGCACTTGCTGCCAAGAGACCAACGAGACAGTCAAGTCTTCTTCTTCTTCTTCTTATCGTATGGTTGATGAACAACCTGGTGTCAGAGTTTAAACCGCCTGTAGGCCTCTGACATGGCTTCATGACAGTCAAGTTATGTTTTAGCTACACCTTAACTAACTGTTTCTGCAAAGTTACTAAGTACTAATCACAGCACTAATCTACCTAGCCAACTCGCTAACTTAGTTCTTGTAAGGATTTACTTACAAACTTATAAGTATCTAAACCTAGGACGTAACTTGGTATGGGAGACCTGCCTCATCCCAACGATTAACAAGTGTGGGGAGGAATTAGTGGAATTTTGGCGAGAGTCCAGTCGCCAGTACGTTACTACGCCACTAACTACCAAAGTTTTTCAATTGATAATGAACTCTAGGTATTCAAGTTGGGTATTTTAGTTTACACGTGGGTTTGTCTTGTTTTTTCCAAAACTTTGACTTCTGCAGGTTGTTCTAAACCTAACCTAAACTTAGTCCAAGCTATTTCGCTTGTCACTGTGTGATTAAACCAGGTAAGCTTAATTATATCTATAAATTTTTTTGCTGGTCTGCTTTTTATAAATGTTGTGTTGGTGCCTAATAATATATGGACGATAGATAGATTTATCTTGTGCATTTGGTTAATCTGTATTTTGGGCCGACTTTGGGTTAGACAACATTATACACTTATTATTTCATAGAAAAATACGGCTTTAAAAATTTCAAGATGGCTTCCAATCAAACAGTTGTTCAATTGCGATAAGGCCTCCATTGTGATCAACAGCTTAATTGCTGCCACGTGGCTCGCCACTTGTTGCGAGAGAACAGAACGTTTAAGGGAATCTAAACTGGAAAGCTGTGAACTAGCGGGCATTGGAGGAATGTGTGTTTGCGTCGAACGTGTGAAGGCTCCATCCAGTTTTGAATTGTGGGCGTTTGCGGGGCGACTTCACTCTGATCGGCCGGTAGACTGGCTATTTTGTTCCGTCCCTATTAAGGCTTACTTCCTACCTGTCGACTGGGATTGTTACTACCTCAGGCTCTAAAAATAGGCTGTTAGGAACGTTCCCGCCAATTTTAAGGTTGTTTTTTTATAATGGACTTCAGTAGCGCTACCACGAGTTTAAAGGTGCCAGATTCGATATCGCTTATGTCAAAAATGTCTATGAAAAAATGTATAACCCCCTAGAGGGAACGTTAAGAACTGAAATCGGTAGTATCAAAACACAATTCGATAGGTTTTTAACGTACGTCAGTTTTCGATAGCCAGCTCATGGTGGCGCTATAGGATGATCTCACTCCACCGGTTGGTAAGCGGCTGTGAGGCCCACATGAGGTCCACAGGCGCAATTTAGACCCTATTAAGCAGGTTGACCTAACCCTGAAGGCCTGCACTGATGATTTTTCACGCCCCGCCTGACAAGACCGGGATTGTAGGAAGAAGGGAAAACAGGAGGTAGGAGGGAAGGGTACTATACATGCCTCAATGACACGGGACAGAAAAGTTCTGTCGTTCATTTTCTACCTGCCTTCTAAATGTGACCTTCGTAACCTTTTTTAATTCCATTTAAAAGCGTATGTGTTGAGAGCTCACTGATTGATATTTTGACAAAGCAAAAAAAATAACACGATTTTAATTATTTACTCAGGGTGTCAATAGTTAGTAGTCACTATGATGCAACTTTGCACACATTATAACAAGATTTAGCAGATTCACTAAAGTAATAACTTACGTCTGACTTGGTAAACCTAAGAATCAAAGTCAGTCTGTCTCATCGAAAGCTTCAAACTCACTCACCATCCAGGTGAGTTTTAATTGCTTCCTGCTCATGTCCGCTAAGACTTGGTTGGCTCAAGTCGTTCCCAACTCCCGATTTGTCGGGAATGGGATTTGTGACGTCACAAATTCTGCACGTGAGGCGTTAGTTAAAGTTCTAATTAATTTGACTGGCTCGGTGGAACAGTGGATAGTGACTCAGGTTCAAAAACCAACGGTTCCAAGAGTCGTGGGTTCGATTCCCACTCGGGACAAATATTTATGTGACGAACATCGGTGTTTGTTCCGTGTCAGGGTGCATTTTTAAATGTATTTAAGTATATTTGTTTATCCACTGTTGATCCTGATTTCCGTAACACAAGTACTTAAGCTACTTACCACGGGATCAGATCAATGTATGTGATGTTGTGTAATATTTATTTATTTATTTTATTTATTTGTAAACTCAAATACGTGGTGGAGTTTGAAATGGCGACCTCTCGCATGGAATGCAACAGTCTTAATCGCTCGGTCATCAACATTCATATCAGATAAGGTTCGGCGGAAATAGGCCACCGGCCACAGCCACCAGTGGCCAGCGACGGAGACTTAACACGCTTTTTAATATATTTATTTCATCGACATTGCTATCGGCCACTCGTTGGCCACCACCGAATACACGCGAATGAGCGGCGCGTCTATAAAAAACTAAACATATAAAAGGAGAAACTGACTGACTGACTGACATATCAACGCACAGCCTAAACGGCTATACGTAGGTACTTGAACTTTGGAAGGGACGTAGCTTAGGTACTGTAGAGGATTACTAAGAATGAAATTCCCGAAATTCCCACAGGAACGGGAGTTCGAGCGAAAATTATTTTGTATGAAAAATGTAAACCGCTCAAGTTAGACGCTTGAAATTTGGCATGCAGAAACCTTAGTAATTTTTAAGTTTACTTACAACGCGATATTGCAAAATTCTTCTTATTAGGAGAAAAAAAAATATGTAAGATTCTGTAGTCCACGCGACTGAAGTCGCGGGCACAGCTTGTATATTATAAAGTGTGTTAAGTAGCCGTCACTGGCCACCGGTGGCTGTGGTTGGTAAACCATTTTTGCCGATCCGAAATAAATATTACCCAACATCCCATACGTTGATCTCATCCCGAGGTAACTAAGTAACTTAAGCACTTGTGTTGCAGATATCAGAATAACAGTGGATAAACAAATATACTTAAATACATTTAAAAACGCACCCTGACACGGAACAAACACCGAATCACACAAATATTTGTCCCGGGTGGGAATGAGCCCACAAATGTTAGAACCGTAGGTAGTGAGCCTGGGTCTCACTGTTCCACCGAGTTCCACTCATGAAATTCTTTCGGTCGGCTAGGGGTGAGAGCCATCCGCTCCCCCGCAAGTCCGGTGATGAGGACGAGGCTACTCCAGGCCGTCATCGTAAGTCAGTTAGGGGTGAGAGCCATCCGCTCCCCCGCTAGTCCGGTGATAATGACGAGGCTACTCCAGGCCGTCATCGTAAGTCAGTTAGGGGTGAGAGCCATCCGCTCCCCCGCTAGTCCGGTGATAATGACGAGGCTACTCCAGGCCATCATCGTAAGTTAGTTAGGGGTGAGAGCCATCCGCTCCCCCGCAAGTCCGGTGATGATAACGAGGCTACTCCAAGCCATCATCGTAAGTTAGTTAGGGGTGAGAGCCATCCGCTCCCCCGCATGTCCGGTGAGGCCACTCCAAGCCATCATCGTACTCGTAAGTTAGTTAGAAAAAAAAAACAAAAAAGCCTTCGGTCGGCTCAAGTCGTCACCAACTCTCGATCTCTCCCGATCCGTCGCGAACGGGATTACTTTCGTTGTCACGTCACAACTTCCGTGTGAGGTGCTAGTTAAAGTTCTGTAGCGAACTTCCGCTGTCTCCACGGTTTCGATTAAATTGTTACGTGTTCGGTAATCCCGGATAATGGTGTAAGTAGCTAATGTTTTAATTAAGTAGGTTTTGTTATATTTATATCGGCTTCTATAGATTGAATAAAAAAAATATTACACAACATCACAAACATTCATCTGATCCCGTGGTAAGTAGCTTAAGCACTTGTGTTTTAGATATTAGAATCAATAGTGGATAGGGCGCCCTAGTTTAGGGTAGGCCCGTGCTCCAGTCATGGGGACGTATATGAGCAGATGATGGTGGGTGTTATATATATCTTTAAGTATATTTCGGTATACTAATGTAGGCGGTTAGTAGGTAAACAATCAATTCCTAACTAAATCTGAAATATTCGGATATGAGAATCTTCCTTTTCCCCGTAAGCAATGATAAAAAGCCATCATCGACTGAAATTCTAGGAAAAATGTGATATATGAATACATGTGAAAACGTGAAATAATTAACTATAAGTATGCTATGTATGTTCTTCAATTGTTAAATTATTTATTGAACCTTTTCTGTTATGTGATTTTAATTTTCTCGCTGTTATATTTTTATTTGTGTTTGTGTCAACTTGAATGTGAATAAATGTCTTATCTATCTATCTATCTATCGTATGTAAGTATGCACGCATGAACTGA
The DNA here is from genome assembly GCA_039566165.1 of Maruca vitrata. Classification (NCBI taxonomy): domain Eukaryota; kingdom Metazoa; phylum Arthropoda; class Insecta; order Lepidoptera; family Crambidae; genus Maruca; species Maruca vitrata. Next base: position 5,813,323 of record CM076938.1, on the reverse strand, counting down.
AATTTTATCCAATATTTCAAAAATGTTACAATTTACAATCAGAAAAGTAAAAATGGTAGTACAAAACATAGTAGTAGAAATACATTTCACATACTTATCAATATGTTGTTCACATCATAATGAAGGCCTTTTGGTAATTTATTGGCCTTGTCTGACATGTTCAATACATGCCAATAACTGAACGGGCTGAGTCTTAAAGTGAAAGTTGTCTATTAAAAAAAAAAATCATTCAAAACAGTTAGGCATTTTGCTAAAAATACCATTTGGGAGCTAATAGCTATTATTTTCAATTTAACGCTCAAGGGTAGAGGATTGAGGTCGTCCTAAAATAAGGTTTTATTTTTACCTCGACAGGGAACGATGGACAGGTAACCCTGCCATTACTTACCCTACACTAAAACAAGAAATTCAGGTACCATTCCTTGGCTTAAACTCTACTGAAGTCGATAATAGAATCTGATGCGGAAACGGTATAGCTTTTTTAGAATCAATTAGATGTCTTCAAGTTGCTAAAAAAAAATATTGCAAAACCACACACCGATAGTGTTTGATCACTACCGATGGTGGCACCACCCGTGGCTAGCGGGTAAACTGTGACGCTGATTTTCAGTCACCACCTCATAAACCTTGCTCTGGAATTACTCTACCTATATAAAACCACATCAAAATGCATAGCGCAGTTTTAAAGATCTAGGCTTATACACGTGAAATTTTAGTGGTTGTTTTCTCTCAGTAAACTGATTCGATCTTTGTACTACAATAGATTTGTGCTGTTGTTTCAATCAAATCAATAAATAACAGTTTTACAAAAGTGACAAATGAAACTCGTAAGCAAGCTCGAACCGTCGTATTACTTAGACTCGCGTAGAGCTTTTTTCGCTTTAATCATCGATTTCGTGCGGCAAGCAGTACCTGAGGGCCTACCATGAGTTGGCTATCGAAAACTTACTTACGTTAAAAACCTATCGAGTTGTTTTTTTCATACGGCCGATTTTAGTTCTTCGCGTAACCACCAGCGGCGCTGTACAAGTTTTGCATAGACATATTTACGTAGGCGATATCGAGTGCGTAAGTTTTAAACTCATGGTAGCCCCACTGATTACGTCACATCTCGTAAAACAACTATCGTTTCCCACGTTTTCGAGTAAAAATGATAATTGTTTGTTGAATTGAAAAGTTTATTTATTTTTTTCAACAAATAATCAGAACAATTCGATAGTATTATTACAGATAAATCGCTTTGTTTCGGGAAAATAACCACTAAAATTTCTCGCTGAATAGGGACAGACAGCAGGAACAATTTGTTTTAGATTATCTAGTAATATACAGCTTGAAAGTACAGCACAACCAACAAATCCAAGTATTACATTGTAGTATTCCCATGTCATCTTCCCGTAATGAAACTCCGCAGAAGCTATGCATAATAATACCGCGTTGCCGTCTGTCCGTACAGTATAATGCGATTCTAATGTAAGTTTCAATCTTATTGCAACGATCTTGTTAAACTCGGCTCAAACTCGCTTTACTACTCATACTCATACTCATACTGCAGTTGAGTACTTGAGAGGTAGTTCGCTAATGTACAACAGTTCTGACTTAGCTTTAAATTATGAGAGTATTCCTGTGTAAGTAACTACTTACTGCGCTCAGGTATTAGTTAACTGTGAGAATTATTCGAGCGTTCTTAGTCGACATGTATTTGTACCGTACATTTAATGTATTTGATGCATTAACCGTATTGCAATAATGGTAGCAATCAAAAATAATAAAAAAGTTCCTCCGCCCTATTATGAAGTTGGTTAATTTATACTATATGTGTCATTTATACTTTAATTATAAAAAAAAAATTATTACCTATTATTTAAATAGGCTAAAAACATGACCTCACTCCACCTGATGGTACGCGGTCGTGAAATCCACTTTGAGGTCGACAGGCACAATAGACCATATTGAGTCTGAAGGCCAGCTAATCATTGTTGATTCTGATATCGGTAACACAAATATAGACATATGATTTTGTGTTTTTTTTAATTTACATACTTGAGGGAGAAATTTGAACAGTTTTGACAAAGTTTGATTTCATATTACCTATTACATATCAACCGCGAATCACTAGTTCTAATTTGTACCTCTCAGACAGCAGGGAATGTCTTCATATTTACCTTACGTTCATATTACTGTCTGTAACATGGGGGATCAGACAGCACGCTCATTTAATGAACTCAGCTAACTTATGATGAGATTTTGCATGTGTAATTTGGTTATTTAGTTTCGGGTTACACGAGTTTTGGCTTTAGAACTTAATAAGTCGACTCTCCTTACTCGGATTTAATAGTCGTAAGAAGAAAATTAACTTAATATGATTTTTTCTAAGTTGAAAGCTACGAGAAATATTTTGTTAATTTTTAGATTAGCTGCTACCAAATTAAATTTAAGTTATAAGGACCGATGAACATTGTGTTTTAAGAAGGGAGCATATATCCTATAGTGGGATATAATAATGATGATGTCTATAATACCTGTAAATACCAGTCACAACTATCTGTCCGGTGGTTGGTGAACGGTATACGGGTAAGCGACCCCGGCTCCTCGAGCTACTATCGACTCAGTCCAAATCATCCGAGGCGATAGTATCCTTCTTCCCCTTTTCCTTCCTCCGTCATTATCCTTGCTACTCGTGGGAACGCAATGACCTTGTTAAAACAATGCACAAGGCAGAATGGCGGCAACGTGGTCCACAACCCGTCACGTCACGTTTCCCACAGAGGTGAAAAGTGGATCGCTGGAAGTGATCTCTGCCTACCCCTCTGGGAAAAAGGCGTGATTGTATGTATGTATGCTAATGATGATGATGTCTATAAGAAACACTATTGTAAAGAGGAACAATATCATTATTTGTGTGCATAAACTACTGGACTTGAACGACTTTGTTTTAATAACGAAGATTTAATGTAATAAAAAGGTTCTAAACATTGGACCGTGATAGACTTAGGTCATTGGTTCAAGTCAACGTCCATGCGTACATGTATATAACTTTTTTTCCTAACTGACATACAAAGATGGCTTGGAGTAGCCTCATCATCATCACCGGACTCGCGGGGAGCGGATGGCTCATCCCCCCAATTTTCTCACACAAATTATTGCTTTCAAAAAGAGGTTTCCATTGCTTTCCTTCGCGCAATAAAGGGTACCTATCTTTTCTTTATTGGAGTCTCCAGAGCTAATATCCTGGAGATCAACAGACCCAAGTTTTCTGTTCCCGATGAACTACGAGCACAATCGCGCGCAAACTTCTACTGCACTTGGCACAGTATAGAATATAGTTGCTGTAAAGACTATAGGCTTATTTGTCACGTTTGCGCCTTTTTCTCGGGATACAAATATAGATTCACGCCTTTTCCCCAGACGGGTAGGCAGAGATCACTTCCTGCCATGTGCTACGGTCCGGGCACACCACTTTCGTTTCTTCCACATCCATCAACCTCTTCATGCATGCTCGTCGATTACGGGTACTTTTGATTTGACCTTTCTTTAAGATGTCACCTATTTGGTCATGAAAGGTCGTTCTCTGTCTTCCCCTGTCGACATTTCTGGGACATGGAATGCGATTATCATGATCCACGTTTAGAAAATCGGGTATTAGTAGTAGTAGTTGTGGTAGTTATTATACAACGGTTTTTGTGATCTGATAAAAACATATGACTTATTTTGTCAACATGAGTAAAGTGTGACTAAAATCTACAGACTACATAAGCAAGAAGAACTAGCGCCCCTAAAACATTTTTTTTTTAATTCTATTGCTACTATTAGATTTTAAAAAAATTTTGAAGCTGCCTCACTGGTTAGCAGACTGTGTCAGGTTCGATTCCCGGAAGTTGCGCAATTTGTTGTACGGAACGGAGGCTAACGAGGGAACTTACCAGTTTTTGTTTACAAAGAAGCGAGTTTATTGGCCATTCCCTGCCAGCGTTATTTTAAATAATTTACTTATCGCCGGCAAAATAAATATGATTGTTAAGATTGAGTTTGTTTTCAATTTTCGAAATAAATTTTATTTGTTTTCATTGACGTAAAGCTTTAAATATAGCTTCGACTCGCGTGGATCAAGGAAATTGTGATAATATTAGATACAATATGTTTTTATAAACTGTACCTACCCATCATATTTAGGTGAGAGCCATCCGCTCCCCCGCAAGTCCGGTGATGATGACGAGGCTACTTCTAGCCATCATCAAGTATATACAGTAACGCCACCAGTGCTGCAGCCTAAGGGCAGACCTTGCATAGATCAATTTTTTTAACCTCAAAAGCCACAAAACATTATTCAGCTGGATGGAAACATCGTATTATGTTACATAGCGCCTCACGCCCTTGTGTTACGGATATCAAAATCAACAGGATACACAAATATGCTTAAATATATTTAGTAAAACACCCAGACACGAAACAAACATTGATGTTCGTCATAAAAATATTTGTCCCGGGATAGAATCGAACCCACGATTCTTGGACCTGTAGGTGCACCACTGTTCCACCATGCTAGTAAAATAGAATAATTCAATATGTATAATCCAAATGAGTTACTATATATTCATAAATACGGATTTCGAAATATTAAGAGCAATCTCTTTCGGTAAGCTTTCGAATTTTATGCATTCTGGTTTAGCGAAACGGGGACCAATCCTGGGCCGGGCTCAGGGCGTTTCTTAAGTCTTTTTAATTAAATTCCCGGATATAATCCCTGTCTGGCGGGAATTAATTTAGCTTTGAATCCGTCTCTGGGCAGGGTGTTATCATTTTTGTTATTTGAGTGGAGTGGCTGTAAGCCTTTTAGGGATAACTTTTGGAGTTTTGTTGGACTAATTCAATCACCGTAAGTAGGGTCAGGAATGTTGGACAGTTTATTATAATAGCTAAGTACTTTTTATTGTTATAACATTGTTATTAGTGCACTACAACATCTCGTGTTCAACTGATCATTTTGTAACCATAACATTATTGAAATTATAAGATACTAGCTTTCGAGTTTAGAGATGTTTAACGGGTAAAACATTACTTCTTTATAGCGCAGTCGGCTCTGGACTATATCTGTACCAAATTTATTTTAAAACGGCTCAGTACTCTATGCGTGAAAGCGTAACAGACAGACAGACAGACAGAGTTATTTTCGGATTTATAATATTATTTAGTAAGGATATAGTAAGGATATTAGTAAGGAAGTAAGGATGTTGAGAATTGTTTTTCGAAGGAAACGAAACGCTGAACGTGTTGCTATGCCCAGAACAACTGAACCAATTCCACTTATTCTTTTAAGTTCTATTCTTTATTGACAGGAAAGCTTTTATAAAAGAGAAACAAAAAAGAAAATTTCGCGAGAAGATGAAAAAAAAAATAGTATTGGCCGTAAGAAGTTCGACGGGTTCACTAGTATTAGATAAAATATACTTTTCATTGACACAAGCAAGTCTGAAAATCAATTCCTACTTGCATTCTTTGCACTACATCGCGAGAGTGCTTTTGAGACTTAGTGGTATATTTAATTAAGCCATAGAGAAAAGAAGAAAGCATTTTAGCTTTTTAATAATTAGCACCAACATCAGCTCGGATGAAGCCAGTGTTATTTCCATAATCAGCTTAGGTCCTATCGTGATGTCCTAGAATATAATAGTGATGTAGAGCAAAGTGCTTTTAAAGTCCCTTTGTCATATCAAGTGGTGGTCATATTTACTTTGCATTATTAAAATGAGGACTTTGTTTTAAACCCAGAGCGTAGTAAAGACTTAGTACTTATTAAGGGGAAGCTCAGAGAAACCACTTTTAACAATTAAACTTTTAACAATTTATTCACAAAGAACATTACATAGGCAGTACACGGAAAAATAAGAGAGAGTGAGGTATAAATGTCATAGTCAAGTACAATATGACAAGAATACCATACCAGAGGAATTGCGTTTTAAAATGCCTAACACTGTATTAAACTCGGTTAAAATATTTTATTTAAAGGTAACAATTTTATACAGGTTTTATATTATACGAAATGAAGAAATATATTCAGACAATTCTTTTTTTTAAATTTTGACCAGCTCGTTGGAACAGTGGTTAGTGACCCCACGTTCACTACCTACGGCTCTAAGAGTCGTGGGTTTGATTCCCACCAGGGACAAATATTTTGTGTGACGAACATCGGTGTTGGTTCCGTGTCTGGGTGTGTTATTCAATTATATATTTAAGTGTATTTGTGTATCCACTGTTGATTCTGATATCCGCAAGACAAGTGCTTAAGCTACGTACCACGGGATCAGATCATGTATGTGATGTTTTGTAATATTTATTTATTTATTAAATCCCTTATTAGTTTTTAGAATCTCAATAGGTCTTCTATTCAACCTGTATATTTGGAACACCTTTATTTAGAATTTAAATATATATTTTTTTGAATCATTCACATTTGTTTTGCTCTGGTTCGCTGGTTTACCACGGCCCGACACAGATGGCACTATTATGTTAAAAGTACGAACGACGATTCGGAAATTTTATGTTTCGTCACTGTAAATCTTAAAGGTAAAGAAGAGACAGATCATAGCTTCCGAATTTGTATCCGTTCCTGTCTCGTTATGAATAAGACCCAATTAGACCGTAATTATATAACAGTTATTTCCTACAGGACACAAATGTCTGTCTAGCCCAAGAGTTTTGGCGATGGTCAAAACATCTGTTTGTAGAGTCCCTTTAAATGGTTTCTGTCAAAGGGACAGGTAAATTTGTATTATATATTTGAGCAAACAGATGTTGTGCTGACTCGGGGATCTACGTGAGGTCCCTATGTCAAAGTCAGCGATCTTATTTACAAAATGCTGGTCGCAAATTGAATAAGCTCGAATTAAGTTTCAAGCTAGGTTTTTTTTCGTATTGAAAAAAAATCGGATCTCTTTAATTGACAGTGTTTTATATTTTATTTTTTAGCTGAGACATATTCTTAATTAATCAAAAAAGGAAATGTATCTTGAACGTGCGGTAGAGCACCTAGCACATTAGAAAGTAAACAGAATGTCAATTTTATAATGGTTTTGCGTTGTATTCCCTCACTTTACACCTATTGTTGAACTTTGGGCGGTAGGTTAAGAATTAGTTTAGTTTTAAGAGTTGATTGTAAATTTTCAGTTTTAATAAATGAACGATTCATATGTACGTTTACTTGACGCTCTTACGATAAAGGAATACATCGTGATGAAAAGCTGCACACCTACGAAAAAAAATCTAATGATTTTTTAAGTCAAGAAACTCGCACTTGGCTGGCGCCGTTGACTAAGGCATGATCGCCCTAGTTTAGGCTAGGCTCATGCCTCTGGAGAAGTACATGGGTTCATGATGATGAACGATTATTATTTTCTAATTAGACTTATATACGATTTTAGACTTCCATTACATTAAAACTATATACTTTGGGTCTAAATGGCGGGCAGTAAGTAGCTATGGATTTGCTACTCTTTTCATCGCATGTAGACCTTTTTAATAAACTCATATAGTCTTGTTAACCTGCTATGTTAGTTGGGAAATCTGGTCAACAGAAAACTAGGATCGATTTTTCAGACATCACGAACGACCTTGCAGGCTAGACAGTCTACCACAACCGCAAAAGCCTAAAAAGTTTAAGAGAAAAAAACCCACTTATAACCCTCAAGCTCGGCGAGCCAATTTCCTAATATTATTTTAAATAACCCTCCCGTAACGCATCCTCAGAACGGGTCCAAATTCTCATTTCCCTTGTAATGGCGTCGCAGGTGTGCTTCTTGTCCGGAAATTAGTTTATCTTTATTTATTCCGGTCACCGCTAAGAAACAATTTTCGGGGGACTAAGAGATAAAGAATATTTTCACGACTTACTTGCTGAATACGATATCTATGGTATGATATAGGTACATGTGTAATCTGATGAGTAAATGGGGATACTTAGCATTAGATTCAACACAGATCTTTAAGTAGGTATTTGTAAGTAATTTATGTAGGGGCCATCAAAGCTTTTTATGTCGCCCAACTTATCAGGTTTACAAAGCTGTGATCGATGTGATGAGAATAAGCTCAAATGATAATGTAATTTCAAATGTTAAACATAAGCGAGGGACGTGCAAAATGTTTATGGGTATCTAAGGCCATGGGCGTAAACCGGTTTATTATAGATGTTACATATAAATATGATTTATATCTCCGGCCCATCCAAGACTTATCCCCAATAAAACTGATACGGAGACAAAAGCGATATTTCAGATATCGTTTTCCTCTGTTTTACGTCGCCAATAACAAAGTTATCGTTATGCCGCCATCTTTGAAATTCAATTTCCTTGTTACAGGCAAACTCCGGATGGCTGTGTGAGAATGCGCGCGAAAATCAGTGGGACCCTGTGTTTGTGACGACCGTTCTATGCGCGAGTGACGTGTGTGACGTAGCGAGACAAGATGGCCGACCCCGACGCGTTTGATGATGAGGTATTTTTTATTTTTTTTAACTTTTTGCGATCGTTTCAGCTCAAATTATTTTAAAGAAAATGTTATAAATAGATTTTTAAAAAATATTTGTTTTAAATTCTGCAGTGATATGCATTCAATTTCTGATAAAAAATATTTAAAAAAATCATTAAATTTTATATTTTGTGATGTAATCTAGGCCGGTGTAAATACTATAAGTGAACAACTTTTTTCAATCTCACACCATGAGTGTTTCCGTGATGCCATTAGCCAATAAAAAAAATGGTTATGAAATAAAGACAGTTAAAAAAGTTTTTTAATAATAAAAAAGAGAAAACTTCTCGATACCAACGCGCGACGAAATATGTGAACCGTAAATTTTCAAACGTTGCCCGGTAAAACCGGTCTCCAAAAAGTTTTACGGTAAAATACGAACGGCAACTATACAGATGATAAAATAAAAAATAAATGTTTGTATTTAAAGCGGGTGGCGCCTTTTCGTTGGCTAACGTTCATAGTTATCGAAATATTCGTAGTTCGCATTTTGTGAAGCGAAAATATTTTTATTTTGTGGCCTGATATTGGTTGTAAGACACTTTATTCTAAAAAATACAGTGACATGTTTTGAAATGGCAACATATTTATTGATGCTGTTACGGTATTTATTAAGTAGATCATAACGTGAAGTAAGTTATGATACTTCTCAATGATTTAATAATAGTAGGTACAAAACATTTTATTATGTTAACTCAACATTTAAACTTTCTGTTCCTTACAATATTCAAATGCAAGGAAAATATATTTACAACAAATATTATTTGAACAAAGAAGTTGTAGTCACCCGTCTAGATATTAAAACATTTTTATCGAATCTAGTACAAAACGCTTAGTATACGTAATATTAACATTATTATCTCATATTATTATGTAAAATTGTAGGAATAGTAGAATAAAGCGAAGTATTTGCAATAATATCGTATATTGATAAAAGAAAGTACAGTTCTTACGGCGGTTCGGATTCAAAGAGAGAGAAATTAGCGCCGCGCAGCGGCAGATTAGTAAAACTTAAGGATGCGTTCCTAACATTAGTTTTACAATATAATTATGTTTGCGTTCCATTACTAACATCCACCCCTGAACGCAAACCCATTTTAGCTATACAATACAAATTTTTGTGCTCAGTTGTTCCTTTGGTAAGTATATCGGCAACCATCTTATCACCTCTACAATAGTTAAACTGAATTTCTAAATTATTAACATGTTCTCTTAAAAAATGATATCTGATATCTATATGTTTGGAACGCGGTAGATAACAATCATTGGCGGACAACTTAATAGCACTCTGATTATCACTAAATATATGAAGAGGACCGTCTAGGGGCTGGCCGAACTCGACGTGCAGTTGTCGCAGCCACAGCGCCTCCTGCGCCGCCGACGACATCGCCATGTACTCGGCCTCCGCCGTGGACAGCGCCACCGTCTGCTGTCTCCTCGAGCACCAGGTCACTGCGCCTCCCTGAGAAATAAAAACATAGCCCGTGCAGGACTTACGGTCGCTATTATCGCTGGCCCAATCCGCGTCGCAGAAACCCTTCATGGTTGATTCACCATCTTTGGTATATGTGAGCCTCATATCTTTAGTTCCTTGTAAATACCGTAGGACCCTCTTGACAGCTGTCCAGTGCTCTGCTCTCGGCTCCTTGTTGAACCTGCTAAGAGTATTCACTGCAAAAGAAATGTCCAGGCCTTGTGCCTTGAGCTATGTATAAAAGACATCCTATGGCTTGTTGGTATGGGTAATCCATTTCCTTTTCATCGGCACTCTGAGTGAACTTTTGACCAACTTCAATTGGAGTTTTACACGGTTTGCAGTCAGACATACCAAACTTGTTAAGTACATCTTTAATATACTTTTCTTGATCTATCATAATGGTGTCTCCATACCTAGTTATGTTGAGACCAACACACTGACTGGCTCTACCTAGATCCTTCATCTCTAAGTGTTGCATGAGCCTCTTCTTTATTATATCCTTTTCTACTTTATTTGGAGTAAATAAAAATGAGATCATCAACCCATACAGCAATATAGGTATTCTTATTAACATTATAATATACACATGGGTCAGACTTTGACCTTTTCATACCGATATCTTGGAGCACAGTGTTCAGTTTTGAATTCCATAGCCTACTGGCTTGTTTCAATCCATATAAAGATTTATGCAAGTGACATACCTGAGGCCCTTGTTCATATAACTCTGGCTGTGTCATATATATCTCCACATCGATGTCTCCTTGAAGGAATGCTGACACTGCATCCAGCTGATCGATGTCAAGCCCAAGTCTTGCAGCTAGTGACATTAAATAGCGTATGGTACTGTACCTTACAACTGGTGAGAACACTTCCTCATAATCAGTGCCCTTCTTCTGTGCATATCCTTTTATGACAAGCCTGGCCTTGAAACGAACAATATTACCATCCTGATCAGTCTTAGATTTGTAAACCCACTTGCTGGGTAAGACCTTTTTATCCACAGGCAGTTTCCTTAAACTCCAGGTGTTGTTTTTCATCAGCGAGTTGTACTCCTCGTCCATAGCCTGTTGCCACTGCTTGGCATATGGTGATGTGAGTGCCTCCTCGACTGTCTGTGGATCAGAAAAATTAGAAAGTAAACAAAACATACTATTTCCTTCTGTATCTGTGATGTTTCTTCTGTTCCGAGGTCTCAGGGTAATATTCCTTTGCTGGTGCTCTGACTGTACCCATCTCGGTGGTACATATGTTGCATCTAGGTCCCCTGTGTCCGTCTCATACTCACTTGAATTCTGATCACAGTCTTCATCTAGTACACAATCATCAGTAGTAGATTCTTCATGTGATGGAATGACATTTCTTGTCTCAGATAGGGGTGACTCTTCGGACTGTACCAACACATTACTTCTATGACTTGTAGAAGTAGGGTGATCACCACACAGCTGTGACTCCACTCGGTTATCAGTATCATGGCTGTTAGACGAAGCTGAAACATCATTGTCAGTCACTAAATCCCTCTTGCAGATCTCAAAGAAGGTAACATCTCTGCTTTTAGTGATTTTGAATGTTTTTTCATCTAATAAACGATATCCTTTAGTATTGTCACAGTATCCGACCAGAATCATCCTTTTAGACTTTTTGTCCCACTTTTGGCGCTTTTCTTTAGGTATAAACACCATAGCCTCGGAGCCAAATATTCTTAGGTGTGACAGATCAGGTTTGTATCCATTCCACAGTTCAAAAGGTGTCTTACCATGTAAAGCTTTACTAGGAGATCGGTTTACAATATATGCCGCTGTCCCCACTGCCTCGGCCCATAGTTTCTTCGGCAGATTGGCTTGAAACAACATGCACCTGCCCTTTTCAACTAGTGTTCTGTTCATCCTCTCTGCTAGTCCATTATGTTGAGGGGTGTAGGGAGTGGAAGTCTGATGTACTATACCGCTGATGGATAGAAAATTTTCAAAATGAGTATTGCAGTACTCAGTACCATTATCTGTTCTTAATATTTTAATTTTCTGAGAACAATGGTTTTCAACTTTATTTCTATAGTCCTTGAAAATTTCTAACACTTTAGTTTTATCCTGCATAAAGTATACATACACCATTCTAGTGTAGTCATCTATGAAAGTAATATAATACTTCATACCTGAGCAGCTCAAGTTCTCCATCGGTCCACAGAGGTCAGAGTGGATAAGTTCTAAAGGTGCCGTTGCTCGGGAACCAACATTCTTGAATGGGAGCCTGGATTGCTTGCCTTCATAGCAGGAGACACATCTTGTCACACAGTTCTCAGTGTTGGTTAAAGTGACACCCTTGACGCAGTTAGGCAGCCTGTTGACATCTGTAACATTTAAGTGTCCCATACGGAGGTGCCACAAGTAGGTATCACTACATTTGTCTTCACTAGAGCTCAAGTGTGCAGTTTCAGAACTAATATGTGTATCCAAAATATATAGTTTATTATCTAGAGTTGCAGAACATATGAATTTACCATGTGAATCATTAACATTACAGCCTCTTTGAGTAAATGTTACTTTGTAACCGCTATTGACAATAGCACTCACTGAGAGTAGGTTGACGGCTAGGTCAGGAACATACAAAACATTTTTAAGTTGAATGTTCTTACCATTTGCTAATCTGACATCGGTGTATCCAACTCCTCCAACTGACAGCGGCTCCTTGTTAGCTACTGTTACTTCCCTTACCGGAGGTTCTGTGACGTTGTACAACCAGTGCCTGTTTCCAGTCATGTGCATGGATGCACCAGAGTCCATGAACCATTTGTTTTGATTTTTCCCTGAAAATGCTGAAAAAGCTGCAATAAAACCTGTATCATTCTTGCTTTTTTCATTTTCGGTCTTGCTCCCTTTAGCACTTGAACAGAACTTGGCATAGTGGCCATAACTGTTGCAATTGTAGCATCTTGGCCCCTTCTTGGCCTTTGATTGGTGTGGCGAACGGTGAAATTTTTGTGTCTTGAATTTACATATAAAGCAGTACTGGTATCTGCTGATCTTACTTCCTGTAGGAGCTTAGTCTTGATAAGATCGGCGCTAATGGTCGCGCCGGAGCTCTCAAGCCCCATGATCATAGGAGCGTAGATGTCAGGCAGACCTGCCAGCATTAGGGTGCCCAGCCACTCGTCGTTGACTTCAAACCCTATGTTACGTAGCTTGTGGGCGGTGGTCATTATTTTATTAACATATGACTCCACATTACCGCTTGATTCCAGAGTAGTGTTGACAAGGTCCTTTAACAGTCCAACTCTTCTTGTTAATCCGTTATCGTCAAATGCTCTTTGCAGATTTTCCCACACTTCTTTGGCAGTCTTACAGCTTTGTACGTGAACATAGTTTTGCGGATCTAACAATAGTATTAGTTTGGATTTCGCCTTGATGTCCTTACTTGAATCGATAGGTATATCGGTCTTTGGCTCCACACATTGCCACAAGTCTTCGTGTTCTAGGTAAGTTTTTACACTGAACTTCCATGTTGCGAAGTTTTCACGCCCAATCAACTTTTCTAGATTGAACATGTGATGCGACGAACTCATTTTTCAAATTTTCGCCGGCCGGTCACATGCACGCGTATAACCTCCAATGTTCTCAGTACGCGTATATCGCAAAGCTCGGATCAATTCGGTACGATTATTTGCACTGATACTTGCTGATCAACTACGCTCTGCTACCATGTAGGAATAGTAGAATAAAGCGAAGTATTTGCAATAATATCGTATATTGATAAAAGAAAGTACAGTTCTTACGGCGGTTCGGATTCAAAGAGAGAGAAATTAGCGCCGCGCAGCGGCAGATTAGTAAAACTTAAGGATGCGTTCCTAACATTAGTTTTACAATATAATTATGTTTGCGTTCCATTACTAACAAAAATAGGTGACCTTATTGAATATTAAATCACAATCGGCAGCCATTCGACATCAATTACGGTCCCCGCAGGGAACAGAACCTACCTCCTACTACTTAGCGGCCCTTACCGATATCATATTCCCGTTCCTTCGGGACGTCTCGCGCGTGACGTCACACGTCCGTTTCCCTTTATTTCCTGTTTAAGACGTGCCTTGTTTGGTTATGAGACCGAATTTCTATTTACACGCTTTGTGGGAAATGCTACTTCCTCACATATGTTAGTGATGTAAGAATTATAGTAAAACTAGCTTTCAGCCCTCAACCCCATCTATGTGAAGTTATTTATAGCTCAAAATTTTACTCCATTATCGCTATAAGGTCGTAAAGTCTTACTTTTATTTATTGGTTTAATAAATAAATAAATACATATCTGGGACATTTCCACACACGGTCATCTGACCCCAAACTAAGCAGAGCTTGTACTATGGGCGTCAGAGACTGATATACATACATAGATATTTTTAAATACATACTTAAATATATAATCACACCCAGACACGGAACAAACACCAATGTTCATCACACAAATATTTGTCCCGAGTGGGAATCGAACCCACGACTCTTGGAGCCGCCAGCCAGGGTCACTAACCACTGTTCCGCCGAGCCAGTCAACGTCAGTCAGTTAATGTTATTAAAGTTCTGATGTAAATTAAAAAAAATAAAAATCACGAAAATCCGTAGCTAGTCTTGTTGTTCAAGGAGGAATGGAGAGTACCAGAGTTAGAGGAAGATCTCCAATGAAGTGGACCGACTAGATTAGATCTCACATGTCGGCGATATTTAACAAGTGTTCTCTCAACGAATGGCGATAGTTAATCAAGTCACTAGGCAAAAACTTGCATGATAGCCACGACCACTCTGTCAAGAGTGTAACCGACGAAGAAGAGAATTAAATATTAGTCTTTATGGGTCTACACCCGTTATTAGGAGTAGAAAATACCCATAGACCCATAAAGACTAATATTTAGTGTAATGGAACGCGGCAGAAGAGAATTCATTAGATGAAGCAAAATATCGCTTGGTAACCTAAATTGGCTTAATTAGCAAAATGAAAGTTCGAAAAAACTACCTAGCATAATTACAGCAAATCCGTCTCACAAACCGGTCATTAGTATTCACGATATGATTTACAGATTGTAAGGGAACAATTGGACCATTAAAAACCCTTAGCCGCACGGCGTTGGCTATAATGGCAGATAATGAAATCTTGGCACGGGCTCGCGGCAGATCCGACTTGATTGTAATTAGGATTGAATCGGATTTTAAAACTACTTGCAGTGAGCTGGTCGTAATTAAGCGCTACTGTTGAGGACGGTTAGCTAGAGCTGGCTATGGTTATTTACTGTTATATATGTTACTGCTTGTAACTACTGCCCATTGGTAAGCCCTTGCCCCAGCAATGGGGACGTATCCCCACTGCTGGGGCAAGGGCCTTCCATCAAACTTGGGCGATCAGGCCTCAGTTAAAATGTACAATTTATACCTATACTTAATTTTAGTGTTGAAACAAAATACACGCTATTATGAATTTCAGTGCTACAAATACTGGTATTGTTAAAATATAATTCTTTACAGTGCAAACGTGAATTCCAAATGTTATTTAACTTGTTTTGCAACAGCGCGACAGGCAGGATTACCATAAAAAATTAAAACTCAAGCGCCATTTGCAAAAGTTTCCGCTCCGAGTAATCACATTAAAACGTAGCAGAAAATTAGAACTACTTGCAGTTTCAATTATTTAGCACAGTTTCTGTACCTTCGTACCTGTACTTGAAACTTCATTTATAATAATAATAAACTTTATTTCCGATAAAAGATTACATTCAGTACAATTTATCAAGCGGTCGTTGCACTAAGCCATTGGCTTGTCTCGCAGCGGCCAATAAACGGATTCTAAAATTTGTTTAGATATATCTAGGTTCTATGTTTTGTTCAGTCTTTATCTAGATTTTTAGTCGGTATTCGTGCAAATGATAGACAATATTATTTATCACACACATACTTACTATTAATGAAGTTATTAATTTATATGAAAAAAGTTCATGGGCCGGAAAAATTAGATTATGCCATCTACTCCAATAGAAGAACAAAAAAGTGTACCCTGAAGATGTGATGATGACGATGACTGTACCTCAGATTTGAAAGTAATGCAGTTATTGTAAGATTTTAGACTTTCGCGTTCCATTACACTAAAATTAGTCTTTAGACCCATCTACATGCGATATTAGGAGTAGCAAATTACATAGCTACTTACTGCCCGACGTTTCGACTTCGAAGAGTTCGCCCGCGACCACGATTGGTGTAACCCAGTCGAAACGTCGGGCAGTAAGTAGCTATGTAATTTGCTACTCCTAATATCGCGTGGGTCTACACGCGATATATAAAGACTAATTTTAGTGTAATGCAGTCATTATCAAACGCTTAGTCTTGCACTAGTATTGATTATACATATTCTTCTATTATACACCATCCACCATCCATACAGAAAACAACCACTAAAATTTCACGGTGTATATTATTTTTGCAGTGACCCGTTTAGCAGCCCCCTAAAGTTGTTGTTGTGCGTCGATGGCCGAGTGGTTAAGGTCATACAAATGTGTTTTTCAAATTTGAAAAAACATCGTGAGTAAACCTGCACACCTACGAAGAAATTCTAAAGTTGTGTAGTCGACCAACCCGCACTTGCCCAGCGTGGTTGATTAAGGCCTTATCGCCCTAGCACTGGTTTAGAGTAGGCCTGTGTCCAGTGATGATAATAAAAGTTGTTTGAAGTACAACCCGGGAGGGGTTGTACTCCCTACAACCCTCTCGCTACCAACTTCAAAAAGTATACACGTTTGTCTGTTCCTCTGTTCCCAGTTCGCCGCCCCCTCCGTCCCTACTATGCTACGCCGCCGTACTTTTGGTACCCATAAAAATAACTATTATTTTCATTTATCAACTTGACAGCTACTAAATGAGAAGCCAAAGTCTCAACGGCAAAATATTGGCGGAAACAACAATAGCTAGCTGCTAAATAGCCCTTCAAAATGGCCTTTTAACGCCGATTTTGAACGAACATGTATTTTATATCAGGGCAATGGGAACCTGTAGATGGCAGGTCTATTAGGTGACGTCACGGACCTGGCTTAACGCGTTAATTGACTTTTGAGGGGCAAAACTCATTACCTAACTTTCATTGAGGCCTGCAAATTTTCAATTGGTAATGTTTGGTAGATAACTAGATAATCTTTTTGTGTTTGAGCGCCATTTATTATACTTTAAGGAATTGATTGATCCGTGACAGGGAATTTGTTTGACTGCGCGTCCGTTAAATTTTTCTGGTTTTGACTCTTATATACGGGCTAAACAATTAAAGTAAGGCTGTAAAATGTGATATTGTGTAACAATATGGACACGGTGGCTGTGGGTTGCGCGGTGCGGGTAGCTCATGGAAGCTTAAGCGTTTCTACCGTGTCGCGCGAGCCGTTTGTTCTACAACTGTCACTACCTCCACCGCCATCGCTACCACGCGCATCCAGTTTGCAGCCTCACTCGGAAAAAATACGCAAAGCAGGTTACAGGAAAACATGAAAGCCATGTGTTTTTCTTAATCCAAAATATAAGAAAGTCAATAAACATGTCACAACATTACATGATGTTCCTTGATCTAAGAAATACTCGTAGTAGTCAATGCGATGTTTATCACACCAAAACTCGAGTGGGGATCGAATCTAAGACCGGAATTTGGCTATGCGTGCACAACAGTGTTCGATAGAAATCAGATTCAATTTCCCTGATAACATCAGTAATCTATCTACGAACCACATACTAATGAACTGAACGGAGGGATTGCCCAATGACGTAAACATGGCCGCAACATAAAAACTTTGCCCTACCAGGACCGCAGCAACTTAAGGAGTAAACAGCCAAGCAGAGATTTATACGCGGCCGTGCCCTTCGGCCGGATTACGCAAAGCCTCTTACGGCTTCTGCGAGCCTAGTACTCCCGAAACTATTCACCCAGCTCGGATCATGGGAAAGATGTTTTTTTTTATTTATGACAAGACCTTATTTGTACACAAAGTCATTCTATTTGTTTTATTCTGTACTAAGTAGCTTTTCCCCGAAACAACGTTAGCCTGAAGTCGTTTAAATGAACTAATTAACTAGGTACCGTATAGCAAAGTCAGTTGAGATATCCTAAGGCCTATTTCGTCTCTGATGGTCTAGAGACTGTAAACTATTTTAACTTCTGTACCGTTTAAATCGGTCCAGCAGTTTTAAAAACACTGCAAATATACAGTTGCTTGATGTCAATAAACATATGAAAGAGGTCCGGATTTTGTAATAAGTGTCCCAGTAGAAAAGTAGTCCCAGTATTATGGGACAGATGTTTTGGGAATTGAATCTGATTCAATTTCGTTCGATTCTGATCGAAAACGTTCTCCGAAAATTTAGAGACATGGTAATCCCATGATTTGAAATTCAATAGGCGAGACGACTAAAAAATATAATTAGTCCGTTATTTAGATTATTTAAAAATATTGTACACGTATTTTTTATTTTGTTTCTCAAACAAGAAATTATGAAGATATAGTGCTTAGAAGTTTCGTGTGACGTCACTATTAGGTAAAATTTTTGCGTAACTGTGACGTCACAAGCCCCCACTCCAGAAGTTTGATAAGCTATAATTTTGTCATTTTTCAATCAAATGAAAAACAAAAAAATACTTGTCCCATATTTTTGTATAAATTTTTTAAAAATTTTCAATTTTGTAAAAATTTTCAATCAAATGAAAAACAAAAAAATACTTGTCCCATATTTTTGTATAATAAACTAACTTACGGACTAAATAGAATAATAAGATTTTGACCCAGTCGTCACGCCTATTGTCTTTATATACTCTCAATACCTATCTAGAAGGCTATTAAAGAAATAAATAAATCCGACTGTGAATGTAGCAAATCGGGATTGACAGTGACACGGGCCTACAACAAAAGAAATGAGACCGACCGCTACTCTGTGTTGTGTTGAGCTTAACACTCGATCCCAGCTTTAAGCTCCTGTATCAAATGTCACATACAAGAGTGTGGTTTAGTATTTTGTTGTTACATTTCATAAAGTCAATACATACCTACTTTGCGACATTTACGTATGCTATTACGTTGATCTGTATCTTATTTTTTGCAGGAACTTTTCTTTGGAATAACTTATTTAGCTAATGGTCCACCGTATTGAGTTGACCTTTTTAATGTGTTATATTAACTTTTCCTATTTCTGTTTTTTTTAATATACAAGAAAATGAATTTAAGCAAGTGCATATAATATACAGTCAAGGAAAAAGAATGGGCTTCGACTGACTTCATGTTTCCGAAAATAGCAGACCGAAATTATGCCGAATACACCGTGAAATTTAGTGGTTTAAACAACCCACATTAAAATGATTCTATATTAGTAGTAAAATAGATTTGGGCAGTTTTTTTATTCAAATCAATAAATACCGGTTTTATGAAAGGGATAAACGAATCTAGAATAGGGCTTCTTTAGCTTAAATCATCAATTTCATGCGGCAAGCAGTGCCTGATTACGTCACATCACTTAAAAGAACTATCGCTTCTCACGCTTTCGAGTTGGATGATCAATTTTGAAAAATAAAAAAAAATACTATTAGCATGAATCACAAGTAATTGTAAATCGTTCTGCTACGGGAAAATAACCAGCAAAATTTCACGGTGTTTAGTAAAGTTACGCTTTCCGTCCCTGGCTCTGTCCACTTCCTTAGACATTACTTCCGCATACTGCAGTTTGTAATAAATGCAGCCTATGTTCTTTTCTTAGGCTCTACACTAACTGTGTGCCAACTTTAATTTAAATAGGTTCAGTAGTTCTAGCGTAAAAGTTCAACAGACAAAGTAAATTACGGATTTATATTTTTAGTATGGATCTATGGTTAGTTGCACTTTCCCGAACCGAGTTCCAAATAACAAACCAAAGATAGAAGATAAAAGCACCACATTACACAACGCCCCGACTAAGATCTCACAAAACGAACATCGCAACCAATTAAACCGAAATAACACATTACGTCCGCGGCAAAAACAAGTAGAAATTAATGTTTCCTGTTCTAGAACTCACCCGCAAAACACGGCGAACAAAGAAACTACGAAAGCGCCATTTCTTTGCTATTTTCGTACGGGCTATTTGCTTAGGGTCGGGCGCCTGTGATAGCGGGTAATGTGTGCAAACAAAGAATCGACTTCAAATATTTGAACGCCGCGTTCAATCTAGCTTATTATTGGATTGACTATGTCACGATGCGGGTAAGTTTCTCAAGAAAGATGATTTTGTCAGACCTTCATCTGATTTGAAATAACCTGGACTGGATAGCATGAGGACATAATGATTCGAAGATGTTTGATTGCCTTTAAACCTTCTATATTAGTCAACCGATATAGAGAAGTTTCCTATTTACTGGAAAGAAAATTACGTAAATCATATTTATTTTTATCTGAAAAAAGTCATGATGATGATCATATAGCTTTCTAGGTAGGTAGGAACAAAGTGACAATGTACATACATGGACACAGATATAGAAAGAAGTACAATATAGGTGAAACACACACCTAATTTATGCTTGAGCCTTTGTTGCGTTTTGCAGATTCGCGTTCATTCAAACTCGTCCCTGGGTATTTGTATGAACCCGCGCTCGCATTATTTTTAACCTGATGAAATGCGTTACCTGAGGGGGTGGTGGTGTATCGGACTCTTCAGCGACCGACGAAGAGATGGTTAATGCCAGGCTCCTTGTCGGAATGCAATGTCCAGAGCTACCGACTAAAATACTGGCAGAACCTTCACTCATAAAACTACCGGCGGATAGCATCCACGGGGTCCACTCAAGCCCGAAGGGGGCGACGGGGCATCCCGATATACAGAGTCGCCTCCGTCCCTCAGCGACACCGCATCGTTCACGTAACGTCCGTAACCTTTAACCTCCATCGCGTAACACCTTCAACCTTTTCCCGCTGTCACTCACACCACTCTCCCCCAAACTCGCCCGGACCACAGAACGGGAACCAATTAGCCGTATTTATCGAGGGCCGTGTCCCGTCGTAATCTCGTCTAGCGCCATTAATACCGTCGCGGGGAATCGCTGGCTTTTCAGAACACATCTTTTCCTTGCTTGTATTAGGATTATTGGAGCTGTTTGCTCATGTGGGTTTTCTGGAAAGGATAGGTTAGGTAATACGGTAACATGATATGGTGTTTTGTGTTTCATTAAACGGTAATGGTTATGTACGTAATGAAAAATAATTAATAATGAAAATTTAAAATTGAAAATATTCACATTCATACCCGACTGGACGGCAAAATGAGCATGGATGTGAATGTTACCAATTTTTAATTAATATTACAGATCTGTGTGGCACTAAAAACAATAAAATAAAATGTGTCGAGTTCCATTCCTACAAAACTGTTGTAGGAAGCAATTAATTGCATATTTGCTGATTTTTATTTGATTTTTTTACAATAAATGCATTTGGAATGGCGTGTTTAAGTAATACAATTAAACATTTAGATAGCTAAATATAAAATTATTTCTTTGGGTTGAACGTTCAAGGAATGTAAAAGAAAAAAATATTTTATGTTATATTATACGTAATATATTATTATCAACACATTAATTTATATTTATTAAAAAAGCCTTGAAAAAAAACACTACATTCCAATTTAGCTAAAAGTAATTCAAGGAGATCTCCGACCCTCTAGGTCTTATGAAATTAAAAAGGAAAAACATTTGCTAAACAAGAATACTCATCAACTATACAGTACTCTACATTATTCCTTCCAACCTTTCCAAGTATGAGACTTTATAAAGGAGTGAGGCGCGAGTCGTAAAAGTTATGGCGTCTTACGCTAAAAGGGCCCTGTTGGAGGACTACCTCACGGACAGAAGTGTCGTATACATTGACAAGTCCGGCGTCTTGAAGCGGCACACCGCCGAGTCTGGAGTCCCACAAGGATCGGTTCTAGGGCCTCTTCTCTGGAACTTAGGGTTTAATTGGATCCTGCGGGGCGTACTTCTTCCGGGCACGTGTCTCATCTGCTATGACGAGACGATACTCTACTCACGGCCCGGGGGAAGAATTTTGAGGAGGCAGCGAGAAGAGCTGCGGCTGCTGGCACACTGGTGGCGCGGCGCATCGCTATGTTGGGCCTTCGGGTGGCGCTGAATAAAACCGAGGCCGTATACTATCATGGGCCTCGAAAGGGACCGCCTCCTAACGCTTACATCATGATTGGGGCACCCGGGTGGGCATCCAGCGCCATATGAGGTACTTGGGTCTAGTATTGGACGCCAGATGGCAATTCTTGCCACATTTTAAGGAGCTGTCGGCGCGTTTGATGAAGACGGCGAACTCACTGGGCTGGCTCCTCCCAAATCTAGGGGGGCCCAGAGCCAAATGCCGGCGTTTATACGCCGGAGTACTGCGCAGCATGGCTCTATACGGAGCACCCATCTGGGCGGATTCTCTTCGTCACAGAGGGAATATCGTCCTGCTCCGGAGGCCCCAGCGGGCGATCGCATGTCGGGTGGCGCGAGCGTACCGGACGGTCGGGTTCGCGGCGGCGTGTGCCCTAGCAGGCACGCCGCCGTGGGCTTTAGATGCTGAGGTCCAGGCCCAATGTTATTGGTGGCTAAGGGAGCAGAGGGATAGTGGACTCTTTCCTGCCCTCGAAGAGAGAGCAGCATTTTTACGCGGGGCACGAGATGAACTGGCCGCTAAATGGTCAGAAGAACTCGCCATTGTACCATCGGGACGCCGCTTGCTGGATGCGCTCGGGCCGGTTTTAGAGGACTGGCTTGAGCGGGCGCATGGCTTCCTGAGCTACCGCCTGGTGCAGATACTGACCGGGCACGGCTGCTTTGGTCAGTTCCTGCACCGCATCCAGCGGGAGGACTCGCCCCTCTGTTGGGCATGTGGTGCAGAGGTGGACACGGCGGATCACACTCTTTTCATGTGTCCGTCGTGGTCAGCCGAAAGGTCGACGCTTTATTCCGTCGTAGGCCAGGTGGACTCCCTCCCACAACTTGTTCGGGGGATGGTAGATCACAGAAGTGTGTGGACGGCGGTCGCCTCCTTCAGCGAGTCAGTTATGTCACAGAAGGAGGCGGCCGAGCGCGAGAGGGAAAACGACCCCTCCGCGCCAGCGCTAAGAAGGCGCCGCAGGGGACGCGCACGGCGGGTTTACGAACGCCAATCAGCGCAGTCCAGCGAAGACCTGCGGGCGGATGGCGTGGGGACGTCGCCGCCTGCATTGCACAGGTCCTCGCTGAGGGACTAGGGTAGTTCCGTGTACCGGACACCTGGTCGTCCCCCTAAGGGGGACTTGAGGGAGCCCGATCGATAGGGCTGTCCGCCGGTGGCGTCGTGGCTTAAGGGCTTAGCCGGAGCACCATGATGCCGCCAAGGCGATGAGGTACACCGCGGTGTTTTAGTCGGTAGACCCCCTGGCACGCCCAGGAGCCGCGACTGGCATTTACCATCTTATCGCCAGTCGTTGGGGAGTCCGACACACCACTGGGAGAGAACCCCCTTTCCCAGTGAAGGTGCATAAGGCATTTCACCGCGAAAAAAAAAAAAAAAAAAAAAAGCTAGACTTTAGAAGTAGGTCGCATCTCTAGATGATCTGGAGACGATCTTTATTTTATGCACGTATGGAATAGTAGCGTTTAAGGTTTAAACTGGGATAGATTGATTTCAGGCGTATTATTTTAAGCCTAGACAGGCACAAAAAGATGGATAGATTTACTGTTTTTTTAGTCTTTATGGGTCTACACGCGTTATAAGGAGTAGCAAATACATAGCTACTTACTGCCCGACGTTTCGACTGGGTTACACCATCTTGGTCGCGAGTGAATTGTACTAAATGATCCACTTTAAGTTTAGTATAAGTTGTTCGTTTTCTATGTTTTTCCTTATTTTGTTTGTCTATTATATACTAAGTTTAGTAGATACTTACATCTCTGAATTGTTTAAGAAGTCTTTTAATTATAGATATCTTATACTATCCTATAGAAAGTAGATTGATAATGACATAAAGAATCAGAGCGCTTACATTACAAATACATACATATTAGACTTGTGTAGTTCGTGAGTGAGCAGTTCAATTGTAATACTTCACCATGCAAGCCGATTCATCTCACTCACTCTTTCTTGTCCCATGCAGTTCAGCAGTTCAATGTGTCATTTAGTCCATTGAGTGATATAGAGTAAAAGGAATGGAAATACATAAAACGTACGAGCTAGAAAGAGAGATACTATCATTTAGTTCTTTTGAGTGATAGAGAGTAAAAAGAATGGAAATATATAAAACTTACGAGTTAGAAAGAGACAAAAAGATACGTTTGTAACGCCAAGAATTTGTTAGCGATAAATTGCGAATAAATAAAAATTATTGTATCCATCAAATAATTTAATTTTACTCAAGGTTGACTGATTGAAAAGGTTGACAATTTGTAAGGAATTTATAAAATATTAATTAATGTAAAATGTCATCAAAAAGATCCAATACTGCTAAGACGAATGAATCTCTCAATAGAACTGAGTTCATTGAATCAAAGATATATTGAACTTTACTGAGATAGTGAGTCAAACGAACTACGGAAGTAATTGAACTAAATGAACTAATTGAACTAAATGAGTGATATAGTTCAATTGCATCAAATGAACTAAATCACTCTTTTCATGTCAGTGAACTGATTAGCGCAAGTCTAATACATATCTACTGATATCTACTTAAACAAAAACGATAAATGCCCTTTAGGTTATACCAAAATGGCAAACTATTTTGAATCGGATATGTTTTTAATCTATAAAATATAATAAAAATAGTGAATCTTATGAATCATTTTAAAATGCTTTTTTTAAAAACATGACGAAACCATACTACCCCAGTAGATCAATATTCTCCGCGACAAAAGCTATGTTAAACAACCCTCCAAGTGAATACGAACAAGCACACGTTACTTAGCCGTGCTTATCGTCTTAAGTTACCGATGTGTACGAACTTCACCACAAAAGTGTACATTAGGCCTTATCAAATATTCACGCTAACAAGTCGGGGTAACTTCAAATTGTTAGTTGTGGAATACAAATAGGTAGGTACTGTTATTATGTTTGAAGGATGTATTGGCATTATGAACTTGTTTTAAAAAATATAATTTTTTAAATTGGCATCATTTATGATGTCACGTTTGACGATCAATTTTGTGTGAATATTAAAAGTTATTAGTACTTTAAATGTTATGGTAGTTACACCAACCTTTGGTTGTATGCCAAAAGTATGTTCGTATACAGATTAATTTCATTTGGTATATTTATATCAAATATTCAACATTTTCCATTGAATAGGTAAAGAAATATAGGGGTTTTTATGCATAAAAACTACTATTTTATGTAATGGAACGCGAACGTCTAAAATGTTCGTCACCATTAAGTCGTCCATTAAGTTCGTCTCTATTCTCCATATTTAAGATGATTAATTTCAAAATGTGTTATTACAATAAAAGTCTCATGTATCTATAATTATGTTTGTATTGTTAACGTTCACAACTTTGAACTCAACCCTTTAACATTCGGCGGAGACCATCATCGAAGTCTCCATTAAAAATAAACCACGTCCATCGGTCCACTAGGGCTCAGTTAGCTGCAGTGCTCGTGAAATATGCAAAGCAATACACAGCCACAGCAGAGCCATACATCAAGCCCGGAGTCGGTATTATCTGGTGAAATATTCACGCAAAATTATGTTCGCCGGTATCTCCACTTTTGTCGTGAGTTGAGTGTTTAGGGTCGCCAACAAGACAATACATTAATCTAAAACAAGTATATTTCAAAGTTAAATTAACTAAAGCTAATAACCTATTTATATATTTAAGACTAATATTTGCATACCGGTAATAGGTAAAATGTGTGATCTCCAAAATTATTTTAGGGCCAATTTGTTACCCCATCGTTGCAAATAAATATTCTTTCTTTCTTTCTATAAATTCATTCTTATAAATTAAAATCAAATCGCTTTGCCCAAGAGGCTGGCTGAGGTTCCTCTTTGGATGGCGAGGCTTATCCGCTGATCCAAGTATAAGTCCGCCCTCCAGTCATCTGAAATCTCAATCAGCCGCTTGGCGAGGCGATGGTAAACACGATGCGCTGCTGGTTTCCAAATATTTTGACAAACAAACAGTCATGCCTTTTTTCCCAGAGGGGTAGGCAGAGATCAATTCCTGCCATGTGCTACGGTCCTGGTACAACACTCTCGCTTCTTCCACATCCATCAATCTCTTCACGTATGCTCGTCGAAAAAAAAATACAATGATAATTATATTTCCTTCTCATATATTTGTGTTAAGCTTCAAAAAAGTTAATGTATGCACGATTAAAAACATATGCGCCCAATTGTAAACCAAGTTTATTTACGTATCATTTTAAACTTTTAAAAGGGAAACAGTATCGATTATCGATCGATTATTTAAAAAAAGTACCTATGCAGTTCGTATACGTAGAATGGAACTTACTACATTCCAATCTACGTATACGAACTGCATAGGTATTTTTTTTAAATGTTCTATTACATTAAATTAAACTAAACGATACTGTTTGTCCTTTAAAAGTATAAAAATATTTATTTTAATATTTTTCCTAATGACGCCGCAATAAAATGAAAAAAGTATGCAATAAAATTATTTTCGTTTGTCAAACATAAAATGCGTGATTCAGAACACAATGAAGTGTCACAGGGATCATCTTAGCTGAAAAAGAGTATAGTGATCACAGCGAACGTCATACTGCAAATACTTATTTTTTGTACCTTTCTGCGCAATTTCCTTATTTTTTTTCATTCATACGATCAAATGTTTTCTACTAATTATAAAAAACACAACAAAACTTGGTTCAGCTGTTATCAAGATTTGCGCGTAGCAACACATTCCCTCATTCGTTCTTATATTATACTAGGGTAGTATAACTGGCAACCCTACGCGTATTTATCGCAAAACTTCAAAGGAACTTGGGCAGAAGTAGAAGGGGCGTATTGTGAGTCGGGAGTTGACTGGCGCAAGTGTTTGCGGTGGGTGTTCGTGTGTGCCTGAGCGTTTGATTTTTGATGTGCGATCTTCATTTGCGGTTACGACGTTTTCCTGTACGGTTGAACACGGGGTTGACATCTTTTTTTTTTCTTAGTCTGTGAAGGCGTTTGCGAAGTACTGTTCTGATTTGATCTAGGGTAAAATAAAAGGTAGTTATAGATTATAACAACGGTGAGATATTTTTAAAGTAAAGTTTGCAAGGCAACAAGCTACCTACCTGACAATCACAGACGCTAGATTTATGGTTAAGCTATTGATATTTATTACATAATATGTCATTTCCCATATGTCATAATTGTTCATTTATTTTTTCTTGTAATATGTGACCAATAAATTCTTTTCTATTCTATTCTATTCTATTCCCATGCCGATGACTGTGTGTGTATGCTCAGACCGCTTTTAGCCAAACTTATATCGATGGAAAGATTGTTTAAATCGGACTAATAAAACAAACAATTGTGTGCATTGGTAGACGGACCGTCGTCGAGCAAAATTTTTCTATTCATTATTTTATTGTATTTTTGTTTCTGTATTGAGAAAAAAACTTAATTGATTAATTCAATCATTCAACCATCTCATTCAGAACACCACGTTTTACTGAATACAATATAAAGTCTATAGAGTAAAGATTAACTATCTGTGGAATGGTAAGTTAAAAAAGCGTCGATGGCCGAGTGGTTAAGGTAAAAAAGCGTCGATGGCCGAGTGGTTAAGGTCGTTGCTTGCCATGCGAGAGGTCGCCAGTTCAAACCCCGCCAGGTACCAATGTGTTTTTCAAATTTGAATTTCATATGTACCATCATTCGACGCTTTAACGGTGAAGGAAAACATCGTGAGGAAACCAGCACACCTGAGAAATTTTTCAACGGTGTGTGAAGCCATGTCAGAGGCCTACGGGCGGCTTAAAAACTCTGACACCAGGTTGTTCATCAACCATACGATAAGAAGAAGAAGATGGTAAGTTAAACATCTCTTGTTTTTACTGCCGGAGATTCCTTCGATATGAGGCCGTTTGTATGCGGGCCCGTGATGGTAGAGTCTGGGGAAGGTATTTGTCAATATTCCTCTATGTTGGGGCGACAAGACTATGGTTCTGGAAACTTATATAGATAGGATTTCCGGTACAAGTATGTATAGTTATGAGTGCTGAAATGGTGCGGAAAATCTGAAAAATCGCTTGATAATCTCCAAGGGAAAATTATCAGTTTTTTTTAAATATATAGGTTTGCATTTCATTTCCTGAGGCTATGTGACAATGTGGACAGCTGTAGATCATGCCTGTTTAAAAGAGATACTATTAATTCTTGATTGCCGAGATGTTTTTGCTTACAATTTGTCTCCCTATGAACCTCCATGGAGGCAAAAATTATGTGAATGTCTCCATAGTTATTAAAACCCTCGTGTCATTCAGTAATATCGTTTTACTGGATTAAACTGTGGGTGGCTAAGTCAGAACCATTTTCCCTTAACATTCACCAGATTCTAATGAACCACAAAAGTCTAAATCTGAAACATCATTGCCCGAACTCCACACAATAAACACGATAATAAAAAAAACATTTTTATAACCCCCCAACACGGTAATGACAAAGAAAAATATGGCCGCCATTTTGGTTCATAGTCGATTAACTCTCTCCGTCAGTCGGCTAACGATCGCTGAACAACGTTATTGTCAATTTGACAGAAAACAAAATTCCACTCCATTGTACCAGAAACGGGGCAATTAGGTGAATGTTTTATAAATATATGTATGTTATGTTGTAGATAGTTTAGACAGGTTCTTAAAAAGACACCATTTTTTTTTATTCTTTGCGATTTAAATACGTATAATTTTATTTTAAACTGTGCCAGCGACTTAGTCCGTGTTTCCCTCCTTTTTTACACATTTTCCATTGTTTTTTAGGTCCTATTGGTCGCAGCAAGATGTTATATTATATAGCCTAAAGCCTTCCTCGATAAATGGTCTATCCAGCAGATTTTTCAATTCGAATCAGTACTCTTTTTTTAGTTCCTGAGATTAGCGCGTTAAAACAAAAAACAAACAAACTCTTCTATTTTATAATATTAGTATAGATGTGTAGTGCTCTTGCAGTTAATAGACAATACATAATTAAGTAATGAACCATTTAGTTTCCGCAAAAATAATACTATTTCGACAAAATACTAAATTGATAAACTCCTATGAAAACTTTCGAGATTCTGAATTCAATTTCCGGAAAAACAAACGTTCCCATAAAATCGTTCAATAAAAATTTACTTCCATTAAATTTACTATCGTATCTTTATTCTAGCCTAGAAATACAAACTTGGTCATTCAACACCTACATTCGGAGCTCGAACCCTCACAATCGGTCCGGATTACTCACCATGCAAATTAGGACTTCAGGAAAACCTCTCGGCACTCCCGGCGCGCAATATGTGCTCACTATCGAATATTTATTGACCTCCCTGCACTTATGCTGCCCTGGTACTGCGAGATTGATTCCAATTGAATTCCCTGCAGATAGTATGGGAATTTATTGAACAGAAGACATTTAAAGTAGTATCTAATAAATACTGTACAATATACATGGCATAGAGACAGCGTAAGCAATGAAAAAGGAGAACCACCATTTTGGGCCCAACGTTACAGGATTAAATTATATATCAAAAAAACGGTCTATTTTTGTAAGTTTACTTATAGAAATCTTAGCCAAAACAGCAATGGCCAACCGGGAAAAAAGCAGATTTTTTTTATTTTCCTTATGTTACTGGTTTTGTAAACGTTCATTTATATTATTTATTAATAACGTAGCTATCTTCGCAAACGTGATACAGAAATCTATCCATAGAGTATAGTAAACAGACTCTACTTATGACATTGATCGATTTGATTGATGTCGATTAATAATTAAAATGTTTTATTATTTATCATATTTATTTAGATCGTATCCGAAATACTATCATTCGGAGACGTACCGGAGTCACGGACATTACATCGATTGTGACGAAATTGAAGTGGAAACGGGCCGGACATATGTGCAGAAGAGAGGATGGCAGATAGGCACGCAGAATTGCCGAATGGAGACCTAGACTCGGATGGAGAAACGTTGGGAAACCACCTATGCGCTGGGCCGACGATACCACAAAAATATTGGGCAAGACCTGGATGCGAGCAGCAAAAGACCGGGTCAAATGGAAAGCACATTAAGAGGCCTATACCCAACAATGGGTGATACAGGGCTGAAGAAGAAGAAGAAGACGCACAGTTTTTAGATGCTATTTTTTTTAGATGTATTATGATGATAAGGATGAATAAAATAATTTATTATTATTTTGTAATGACCTGCTTTTGTTACATTTATTTTTTTGTAGCCATAAGCAGCCTCTGTCCAGCCATAAGCAGCCATATGCATTTAGAGTTACCTAGTTCATTATTCACTTTAATGAAATATCTAACAAATTGGTTTTATAGTTGACTGGCTCGATGGAGCAGTTGCTAGTGAATTCTGGCTTCTAAACCAAGGGTCGTGGGTTCGAATCCCACCCAGGATAAATGAGGAGGAGACTGAAACCCAGGAGAATGTCTAAGATATAAGACTTTGACTTCATAAGTCGAATGATTGCAATATCCATAGATTTATTCTCATTACCTACTATGTAGCGTGCTTGCGTGTGTGCGCGGTGCAGTGGGGCGCAGGGTTGACCGGGCATTGCTATGTCTTGATACCATTTTACCATTTTATCTGTACTGTTGGATAGCTTGTATACAATCTGTAATGCAAAACTTAAAAAAGAAACACCCTACAAGCTTTCTTTCATAATAGAAAAACAGATAACCTCAAAAATATTTACTGTATTTTTAGTGATTTGGCCATTGCGGATCAACATGAAAATTCGTCTCATGGAAACCTTTTATATGCTTTGTCTGATGGCCAACTTTCAGCTTTGTAACGTTGGGCCCAAGTTTGTATGGAATCGGGTGTTCTCCTTTCATTAGTTATCAATATTTTCATTTTTGCGGTGTTCATTTCGATTTCAGGACGTAATGACTGATATCTTAAGCCCAAATTATGGTGTGACGATGTTCAACCTATTACTAACACTTTTTCGACTCTTTTTACATTAATTTATAAATAACATCAATGACATGTATTTAGAGTCTGCAGAATCTGGTAGCCGGATCTTAAGGTACCATTAATATCTTCCGAGAACATAAGTGTAAATTTAGGGGTTGTACAAAATATATCAACAGTATTAATCAACAGAACCAAGTGAACCGACTTAGGCTCTACAGTCTACACAATAAGATAAGACGCAACCAGACATCCCTAAAGATGTCGTCTATCTAATGTGTCATATATGTTACAGTAATTACCGTGAATGTTGATACATTTAAGGTAATAACCACATTTACATTTTACTGTGTAGGTACGTTGTAGGTTTCCAAGATGGCGGCGCATAAGTCGTACTCGGCTGTTTAGGCCTGTCAACTAAACGAATGATACATATAAGTATACCGTTACCACATCTTGTGAAGTGGTGACCAGGTTACGTAAATAACAGGGAATAATTAAGAGATTTCATTATTTTATTACCTTTCAATGGTTAAATTTGGACGGCAACAGTTATTTTTCTAGCGCTATTTTGAATAGACTCAGCGCCGTTATAAGCGAAATACCGATTTTTGTAAATCCTGTATTTTACAGGTACCGTATATCCTTCTGCATTCTCTTAAACGTATATGCTAAATTTCAAGAATGTTTACCCAGTATATAAAGCGTGAAGAGGTAACAACTAAATACATTTTTGCATTTATTTTTTTAGTAAAGATTAGGCACGATGCTAAACGTTCTGATACTGATAACTATAATTTGAATATTAAGAAAATATCAAAATAAACACGTTTACCAGCTCGATGGACGCTTTAGATTGTCCGTCTGATGCGTCTCATGCGACAGCATGTTTTTCCAGATCCGGGTGTGTTATTAAATAGATTTAATAGATTGTATAAAAACGTCGATGGCCGATTGGTTTAGCTCGGCCATGCGAGAGATCGCCAGTTCATACCCCGCCACCTACCACTGTGTTTTTCAAATTTGAAATTCATATGTACGATTATCCGACGCCATAACGATGGAAGAAAACATCGCGGGGAAACCTGCACAAGTGCACACTTATGAAGAAATTCTTAGCACTTGGCTAGCGTGGTTGACTAAGGTCTTATCACCCTAGTTTAGGGTAGGCCTGTGCCCCAGCGGACGTATCTGGGCTGATGTTGATGTTGATATTTGTGTGTATTATTTTTGATATCCGTAACAAACAACAGAACAAAGCATGTGATGTTGTGAAACATAAAAAAAATGAAGTCCTCGGTGTGATCGCGAATCTAAATCCGTGGATACCCCACTCTCATATTCTATATTAGGTAAACATTTGGACAGAACAATAACAAGCTATGTGACATGTCACGATGTTTATGTCGGCAAACATTGCTGTGTTGTGCTGACAAAGTTAAATGGTTTGACTGTATTTATGTAATGCCATTTTTAATCACCCGATCGCGCGATCCCGATGAATAGTGCCCTTCGTCTCATGCGTCAAGAGCCGTAGGTTCGATTCCCAATTGGGAAAAATTTGTGAGTTGGGTGTAGGTTTCGTGTTAGAGTGTGTCATATATATAAATTTATATGTTTATACCGCTGTCCTGTAATCCGAAACACGAATTCTGAATCGAAATGTGTAATTCGTTTCGACATACAACAAAAATTAAAAAAGTTATATGTACTTAAAGTTCTGACCGTTTGTACTTTTCATACAACATGAACATAGTGATATGACCCCATAACCACAACAGTACAGACCTACATTATGAAAAAGAAATTTTCGTACTTTCACGCACTAAACTACAAATTGTTTTTCAAATATTCATCATGCCAAACATAATGTTCCATTGTGAAATTGAGTCACAATCACATTCTCCATTATAGTATTATCTCTATCAATTATTTTTAACTCTAAAGCGATCCCTCAGGTTTCTGGTCACCATTGTACTGTAGCAACGGATTCCGTTCCGCATAATACCCGTGATTGTAATCCGATTAGCTGAAACAATGTTATCGGCGATGCCGCTAATAGTATCAATAAAGACGTTATTGTGCCGGCCAGCTCATTCATGAACGCCATTATTGAATAGATTACACTCAATTGTATTGTTTGTTGTGTGGGAGATATCATTTTCTATCTTGTCTTATGAGAAAGCGAGCTAAATTAACAAATTAAGCTTTATTAAAGTAAAGTAAAAATTCCTTTATTTATATAAACATTTGACACGCTTTTTTAATAGGTAAAAATCGAAGAAAAATAAAATCCAATCAAAAACATAAATGTGAAATGAGAGCCACGTTCAATATTATGATAATTGCCTTGGTTGTTGACTTCAGCGACAAAAGAAGTGAGATCTAAATGGGTGCCAAGTTCAATGGTCAACCCTGAAATTTATTTGTAAGTAACACTATAACATACCTATCATATCTTCTTATAACATTTAAGATAATGTATGGTGGTAGCCTATGAAGGTCTGTCTTGGCTAGTTTCTATAAACCTACCAACGTATTATTATGTTCGCTCGCTAGTTTCTACCAACAATCCAAATTTTCGGAATTATAAAATAAATACCGACAAATACCAAACTAACCAAGACAACTAACTAGACTACTAACTAACTAACTAAAGAAAACTAGCCAAGACAGACCTTCATAGGCTACCAACATACATTATCTTAAATGTTATAAGAAGATATGATAGGTATGTTATAGTGTTACTTACAAATAAATTTCAGGGTTGACCATTGAACTTGGCACCCATTTAGATCTCACTTCTTTTGTCGCTGAAGTCAACAACCAAGGCAATTATCATAATATTGAACGTGGCTCTCATTTCACATTTATGTTTTTGATTGGATATCATTACTTTTTGTAGAAAAGTATATAATATCATCGTAACGCCGTAGGTCCTTTGAAAAGGACAAATTCAAAACTACAACTAGACTTTATAAATATAAAACAATTGAATCAGTTACTGTATTTTCCTACGTTTACGGGGTATAACCCTAAGTAATAAATATGAAAACCGACTATAAGTACCTACTCTTAATTGTAAATAAGTAAGTATGTATACCTAAATATATACTTAGTGCTCTGCCTTCTCCGGTATATAGGCGTGATTAGGCACTAATTAGGTATTTATGTTAAGCGTTCATAATAGAACCTAACCGCAGCAGTGGTCTCCTTTTTCACGGCTTTCAGGGTGAGTGCGACAGGCTCAACATGGTCTATTGTGCCTGTCGACCTCATATGTGGATCTCACTACCGCTTACCATCAGGTGGAGTGTGGTCGTCTTGTTAGCCTCTTATAAAAATAAAAAAAAAAACCTAATTATTAAAAAATTGCCAGTTTTTATTTTTTCCTTTGTATTAATGTAATTACCTATCTGCATACCAAATTTTAACTCTCTAGGTCATTTGGAACTGGGTTAGAATTTTGATCTGTCAGTCAGTCAATGATAAAAATGAGGATTTTTGGACATTAATATCTAAATAACTGTTTGAGATAAGCTTATGAAATTTAGAACACATATTTATCTCGCAAGTCACAACATATGAGCCAAATTTGATACGTTTATGTGAAATAGTTTTTGATTTATGAGGGGTTCAAAAGTGGTTCCAAATGGTTCGTGTAATATTACACACGGTGCGGCTCGCCAGTTCTGTTTCTTGAACTTGGCTTGACACGCTACCGCGTGTCTAGATGTAAGCAAAGCAGCTGTCAACAATTAACGGAACATTCAAAATGGCCGAACTTGTTAGCATAAGGGAGAGACATTATAACAAGTAATGCCACAAAAAAATCGAAAATCGAATACACGTAACCCGCGCAAATTCAACATTCGCGTGAACACACGACGTATAATATCGTCGGTAAAGTAAAAAAAAATAAATTAATAATTTAGTGATTCTACCACCGATTCGGAACGCCGATTCTACCGAGAAAACATCGGCAAGAAACTCGATAGTTAATCTTTTTTTCTAACTAACAGTGTCATTGGGGTTTTGTAGCTAACTGTAATATGAGATTTAATCTGTAAAGTGTGACAGGTGTAGATCGTTGTGAGACAGTTATTGCCTAGTTGGTAGCTAGATACAGAAGCTTATATGGCAGACAATTCAAGTGAAAAGAACAAGAGACATCTCAAAGAATGTGAAGTATATTTTATAATAATTCAGGACTGACTATTAAATTTTAACTTACATAATACTTACAAGCTCAGCTACCGTAAATAATTATAATAGCAAGAACACTCTTATAAATTATTCTCAGAAAATAATCATAACTTAACCTCGAAATCAACTCCTTTCACCAAATGAAATTTTCTTTCAACGAGTGAAATCATTTTACTTCAACAACTTTAGAATGTTACCTACTTGTATTTGCCACTTATGTAAAAAGACCCAAACAAAATGTAATTCAATCAAATGGAACACGAAAATCTACATTTTCTAGTATAATCCCCCTAAAATCTATACCGGGATTGATCGAGCTTCCTAAAAGGTAAGCAAGCGTTTGTAATCTATGCCCGGCTCAGTTTAATCTATGGCTCAAGTGTCACAGCAGCTCTCTACAATCCAGGCAGAATCCGTCGTTGAAATCCTAAATGGTTATTTGCAAAGAGAATTTTACACTTATCCCTTCAAACTTGGACCCTCGTCAAGCCCTGGCGCTGACAAGGGACCGCAAATACTGCTATCTGTTTACACATTCGTTAGAATGTGGGGAATATGGTTTTAATCTTGTTATTAGAGTATTAACTGTAAGTTCCGCTTTCGTGTTGATCCTTGAGAAGCTCGCGGTCAATAGTTGTGTATTATTGGTTCAACAATGGTAGAGAAACTTCGAGTATTATATGGAATTTATCTATACTCTATACTAATATTATAAAGCTGAAGAGTTTGTTTGTTTGTTTGTTTGTTTGTTTGAACGCGCTAATCTCAGGAACTACTGGTTCGATTTGAAAAAATCTTTTTGCGTTGTATAGACCATTTATCGAGGAAGGTTTTAGGCTATATAACATCACGCTGCGACCAATAGGGGCAAAGATACAATAGAAAATGTGTAAAAAACGGGGGAAACGCGAACGAAGTCGCTGGCACAGCTAGTAACTTATATGGAAAAAATAAGTTTAATGCAAATGTTCACGCGTCCACCATCCATCTATCCAAATGCCACATATTTTCATAAAGGCATGCAAACATACTTAACTTACTAAATCTCACCGTTGATGTCACAGCTACGTTTATATTTGATTAGCTAAAACCTTAAATATATGATATAAAAAAAAATAAACAAATGCAACTTATGTGCTTGAGAAAATTTTCAAAATTGTAATGAAATCCAATGTGTACATCTAATTTGAAACCAGGGCATTAAAGAAATTATATAAGGCATCCGACCGGTTTCGGCCATGGTGGCTGATCTCAATTGAGGTCAGCCAAGTCATATCATAAATTTTTGCCCGACCCCGGACTCGAACCGAGGACTTCTCGGTCCTTACGCACCGCTTGCTACCAATGGTCCAACGAGGCAGTTAGCAGGGCATTAGTGGTATAACATATAGTAGCATAACTTACGCCCACATTCCGATCCAATTAATCATAGCTATATACGCAAATAAAGTACTAAAGCCCAATATGCTAAACCGAACCGTACTGAGTGCGACCAACACGGAGTTTAATTATAGGCAAAGCTAGCGATTTATTATGCGACATCGGACTGACGGAAATTAAGCAGCCATTTTGCATACGAGACCGGAGATCGTATTAAAATTGAATTTTCTGGCGATTTAGAGATACGAGCTCGAAGTGATGGGAAACCATTAAAGTGATTACGTGATTTTCCGTTCCCTAGTGTGTGGATAGAGTTGAGTTCATTAATATATTTGATGCATTGCTGATCTATTAATAGAAACAGAATTTTCTTCGCGTTTTTATTTCTATATGAATTTGATAATCACTACATACATAGTATAAAACAAAGTCGCTTTCTCTGTCCCTATATTCCTATATGTGCTTAGATCTTTAAAGCTACGCAACGGTTTTTGATGCGTTTTTTTTAAGATTAAGCGATTCAATAGGTTTTTATGTAAAACTCTCCCGAAGTGAAGCGAGAGCGGGTCACTAGTAATAAAAGAATATGCTATAAAAACATAGCAACAATTTTCTAAACGTTTATCGCCCCATTGCTGAAAAGATCTTAAATCTAAGCAATAATAAATTGTTCTTAAAGTAAAGTAAAGATTTTCTCAATTTAGGTAAAAAATAAAGAGTCATGCTATTTTTTTTCAATGTAACATTTTAATTGGTATATTATGTACAAACGAAATCTTATCAATCTTATACGTTCACTTTCCTTTATACGAATAAAATAGGACTATACGAGTAAACAGGTCAAGTAGCAATATAAGTAATTGAATAAGTCATAAAGTTGCTAAGTTTCTGCAACTTGAGCTTGTTATGAGTTAAGTCCCATATTTATATTTTAAACTTAACACTATCTTAGTTGTAATCATAAGCGTCATATTTCCTCATGAACATAGCCTGGGGCATCCTGAGAGCAGATTTACCGTATTTCTCGATCCAAGCCCTCTTCTTGAGGTCCATATCAGACGGGGCCTTAGTGGTCGTCGTCTTGGCTTTAGCCAGGTTCTGAAGGTATGATTCATAGAGAGAGATGTGAGGTATCACAGAGTTGTCTCCAGCAGGTTCCAGGGGTAGATTGATAGGATCGTAAGGGAAGGTCAGGAAGTATTTCCTAGGGTCGACGAACAGTGTTTGAGCTTCCGTTCTCTCGGTAGAGTTAGTCGGGACCGCTGTGGTGCGCTCTGTGGGAGGGGCCGTGGTCGGACGGGACTCTTCGTCCCAGATGATCGAGTCCAGCCATCTGGCGAAACTGGAAACTCTTGGGAAGGCGTGCAGCTTGGTGTAGACGGCACACGTTCGCTGGAAGGTGGCTATGCCTATCAGTGTGCCGTTCTGGATCACCGCTCCACCATTGTCTTTCTGAAATCAGACGATGGAAGTACCTTATTGACCAATTCACATTTTTGTTCATACTATTATTTAGGAACTAATCAAAATTGTCATGGGAAAAATGAAAGAAAGGGATAATACAAATATTTAGTATGTCACATGGACCTAGTATGGCATATGATATAACTGCTTTTAAAACGTGTGATACTTTTTATTTTAATGATATTAAGGTCATAAATATGGCTTGATAATAAAATTTAGCATCTGTAGAGATAGATATATCATTCTAATAACTTATAAGGAAGTTTCCAAAATGATGAGAGATCAACAGTGTATAAGACCAAACATTCAGCGTAATGCAGTTTGCTGACGTGTATTTTTTCCGTGAAATAAATCGAGTCAGCAACTCATACACGTTCTTGTATGTATGGGAACTGAAATTGTATTTGTTAATGTTCCCCGAGGGTACGATGCGAGTGATCGATGGGGGAAGCCTCGTTCTGCAATGGGTTAACTCTGAAACGGTATTTAGAACAAACACTGCTGTAAATAGCACAAACTCAAAATGGATAACTCAAATATTATTTAAGCTTACTGAGCTTTCTCTGATTTCATTTCAATAACGAATAAAGAGGGAAACGAATAAAATGAATAATAAAGTTCTTGTATAACAAAATTATTTTTGGGGAGAGGTGAGAAATAACAATTTCTTAAAATTATATATCACCAGAACTTCAATTAAATTGATATAAAAAACTCTGATATTCATTGAATTATTGTTCTATGATACATAGCCGAACCTTATTCCAGTAAATATACAGTCATCGACGTAAATGTCGGAAACTGGTTTTCTCCAAATACTCAATGAAGTGACTTTGTTCGTGACCATGTCTGCAATCCAGTCTTTACTCTTTTTATCGCGTTTAGACCTAGAGTATATATTTTGTAATGTAATGGAACGCGAAAGTCTAAAAGCGTAAACTCAAAGAAGGCCATTACTAATCTTTATACTGCCAAATGTGGAGGCTTCCCGTTCGTCTGAAGGCTTCAAAGCTGATTATATTAGGAAGGAGTGCGTCATCCGCGGCGTGACGATGATTGGTTATTGATTCGGGGCTTCAGCGTCGCCTTAACTCATGACGATTATATATTTATGCTGTTAGTCAAAAAAAGAATTGAATTTTCGGATGTAGACGTCAAAATACTTAATAGGGAATAGGGGTGTCATAGTAAACTAAACATTTTATTGAGCAATTTAATTACTGTATAAACGTCGATGCAAATTTTCCGTTTTGAGATATTAGACAATATTATTTTGTCATTCCAAAATTGTTAATCTTTTGCATTCCAAAGTGCTACAGCACTGGTTTAGCATTTAGCAAGCTGAAGTGGCAGTGGGCTGGCCACATCAGCCGTAGAACCGACAACCGCCGGGGTAGACGAATTCTGGAGTGGATACCGCGTCTCGGCAAACGTAGTGTAGGACGCCCGCAGGCCAGGTGGTGTGACGATCTGCGCAGGACGGCTGGTAGGAGCTGGATGCGAGTGGCCGAGGATAGAGAGAAGTGGCGTGCATTTGGAGAGGCCTATGTCCAGCAGTGGACAAGTATGGGCTGATGATGATGATGATGATGATGATGACAGCACTGGTGCGATGGAATTATGTGACGAGTCTGGTCCAACCGGAAAACCAGGGGGCGCAATTTCTTGTAAGCGAAGATACATGTTTTGGAAGGAAGGGAGATCGGCAAGCAAAGCCCACTGATCACAACCAGTCCGGTATTCACCGGCACAATCAGTATTGAATTGGAGTTGATTGGTTGGATTAAGGAAAAGTGGCACTTTCGGAAAGCAAACCCTATTTCTCTTATAAATATCAAAACTGTCAAGTGGTTCTTTGGAGTTTTAGATGTGACTTGAGAGCGTATTAGTATTGGTAGTGACCTTGTTTTTTCTTTCTCCTAGGAAACAACTGTGGTTGCGAGTCCCTCTCAAAATAAATAATCATGATAAACATTTTTGTTTGTACGAACAAACAAGAATGTTTTGGTGTTTATATTATTTTTGTTCCAATATAACTAAAACAGTGGGAGACATTTTGTCGACCGGTTGCTGTTACCACCATACAGTTGTGTAAAACCCGCCAAGTGACTCTGACCTCTCTTGGTCAGGTCGCGTTCCGGGATCAGCACTGTACGAACCGGAGCCAGGGGGGACCATTGTTGCGGCAAGCGCCGGACCAGTGGAGTCTTAGCGGCGGTATTGTGCGGGCGGAGCGGGTCAGCCCGCCGGCCAGGGAGACCCGTAGAAACGGGGGCCCTTCCGTCCGGCGGACTGGCCAACTCCGACCCGCACAGCTCAATACCAATGCGAGACTCCACGCCTTGTCTCGTTGTTGCCGCAGCAGTGGTCTCCTTTTTCACGGCTTTCAGGGTGAGTGCGACAGGCTCAATATGGTCTATTGTGCCTGTCGACCTCATATTTGGATCTCACTACCGCTTACCATCAGGTGGAGTGAGGTCATCTTGTTAGCCTCAATATAAAAAAAAAAAAAAAAATAAAAATAAAAGTGCTCAAAGCTTCTCGTCTAAGAATCAGATCAATGTAATACGACGATGTCGAAATCCGTTATTTTCGAGCAAATTTGATTGAAAATACTCCTCTGTCATTAATCCACGTAGCAACCTACGGATTATAAAATACTTCTGAAGGGATGACGACGCAACCTTGAACCTTTATTAATTTACCGTCGCGGATTTAAATTTGCGCACTGAGGCATCTGAGTTTTGAGTTCGAGCATCAAATATTAAGGCTTAGAGGTTTCAGGATTTCCGAGAAAGTATAAGGAGGGAAAGTTTTGCGAAGAAGAATATGATGTACGCCTTTTACACAACTTAGGGGATAAAATTATGAAGTTAGTACGCGTTACTACGAGCACGGTAATGGGTGAATTATGGATTTAGTTGTGTAGAAGTAACTAACAAGTTTTAAAAAATTAATATTTTATATTGGAAAACTAAATATTATACAATTTAGTTTAAATTTTATTGGCTTTATAAGCCACTGGAGGGAGAGTGCATCAAAGGGCAAACCAACAGCCAATTCCTTAACTATTTATTTATATGTATGTCGGAATATTGCGACGCCAGCGCCACCTATCAGCTATTGGGAGCAACGGGACGCCAGCGCCAACTAGCGGCGGCGTTTTACAGAGTCTACGGCGTGGCAGCGCGCGATCGAGAGCTCACTTTGCTCCTGACCGCCGAGCGGTGTCTACGTCTAGAAACTGTCGCGGACCGTTGTTACTGAAATTCAGTGTACCTACCTAATTAATTAGTTTCAAGTAAATTCAGTGTTCAATTCGTTTGGGATTATTATTTCGATCCAACATAACCTGCAGAAGCCCACAATTATGGCCGATCCTAACCTGCTAGGCCCTCAGATTCCGACATCAGAATTGGGATGTAACCTACCAAGTGGACGAAGTGACGACATGGAGGAAAAGCGGCGATTGTTGCTGGAACAACAAAATCTAAATTTTCTCGCCCTTTTCCACGCTATGAAAGGACCGTTGTCAAGCCATGTTGTGCACCTGCCGGAGTTCGATCCTGACAATGTGTATGCAAGAATGTGGTGGCAAGGGCCACTAAATGTGTCTTCGTGCAACCAACGGCGGCTAGGAATTATCAAGCAACTGTGCCTCAACCAACGTGCCTAGCCAGCGACGAGTGAATGTTGCTTTGTAAGCAAACTACATGATCATGTGAGTCTTTTTCATACTGTTGCGATTTTATTTGAATGTCAGTATAGTCTGTTTCAATGCAAACATTTTCATAATAGTTTCGTTTAAAGTAATGTTTTTCTTTTTGTAAATTAAAAGTAGCCACATGAAAAGTGTGAAAGATTATGTGAAATGCCTAGCTACCTATTGTACTTGATGCCACTAAGTGCTTAAGTTATTAGACCTCAAGCAACTTGTGGTTGTGTGGCTACCGGCAGCCTAGAAAAACAGGAAGTGTGAATCTGGGTGTGTGTGCGTGTGTGCATGTATGCTAGTTAAAATTAGTAAAAAAAAAAAAAATAACTCGTACAATTAAAGGTTTGGCTGTATGATTTTTATTAATCAAAGCCTTTAAACCGTTATTTCCTACTAGAAAAAAGAATTAAAAAAATATTTTCCTGTCAATGTCAGTGCAATTAAAAGCTCAGGGAATAATTTTAGTCTCTTAAACACGTAGATTAATTGTTGATTCTAAATTTAAAATTTGAAAAAAACTGACTGTCTGCTGTCTTTGTTGATTCTACTTCAAACTCAAATACGTAATTGAGCGGTGATTCTCATCACTTTACCAATCAGTTGTCTACTGTAAGAAATCTTTGTTTCAGATGCCATGCCTTGTACCCCAGGCATCTGTGAACACAGTTGGGAATTGAGATTGAGCTGCAGTACGACAGGCGGCTACGGAGCAACAAATTCCTTATACCAGGAATGCAAGATAGATGCTGAGAGGAAACCTTAAATCAGGTGCATTGTTTTTATGTTTAGACTTTAGACATCCTTTAAGATTGATTTACCTAGGAATTGTGATTCTTTACTGCATCACAGTATGTGATGCTCACTGAACACAATGTTTGTCCTTGAAGGTGAGGAAAGGAATCAGACCAAGTTGGACCCTAAGTATAGAGGCCCTTTTAAAGTAATTGAGTATTTGGTTTTGGTTTTCCCCATCCAAATGTGGATAGATAATTTTTATAATCATTTAAGTCTAGTAGAACGATTGGTTCCCAAATAGTTGAACAATGCTAATGATAATTATTTAGTTGAAGACAATGATGATTGTTGGTTTATTTAATGACACATGTTGATGGTACGGGTAACCTATGGATTGAGTTACTTTTAGTTGAAGTGGCCGATGGACTGAGCCATGAGTATCCGATGGACTGGATACTAGGTGTGTTCGATGGACTGAACACTGTGAGAACCGACGGACTGGTTCTAGGCCGACGGACTGGTCAGAGTGTGTGTGTGTCTAGACTTGTGTTATTAATTAATTGGATCTACTGAGTAATGCCTTAGTTGCAGATTTGAATTTGGGAACTTTTCGGTCAAACGTTCAAATGTTAAGTAAAGTAAAATTTTGTAAGCAGAAGCTGTTTGTTAACTTTTGGCTGGGATGGCCGAACGGTTTACTCTTTTGGTTTCATTTTTTATCGTGAGTTATTGGATAGTAATAGGTTAAGAGGATTTCCAAAAGGTCATGTACCAGTCGAAGTTGAAGTAGAGATACATTGTGAGCCTAACGTTGATGAGTAATGTGTAAACAATAAATTGGTGATGTTATGAGAGCTCGAGTGTAAACTCTAACGGCCGTAGTAAAGTCGACTGTGCCAGTAGCTATTTCGTAGTCGTAGCCCGCTAGAAATCGGTGTCTTTTGGGGAAACTCAAGTAGTCCGTGGGTGCGCGATGTGCGTTTGGCTCTGGTGGCGGTCGTGGTCTAACGAGACCGTAGTGTGTAGTCAGTGGGTGATGCACACGTGCGTGGATATTGAAGCGCGTATGAGAGACTTTTGAGGCTCTATCGGCTATGGTGCCGTGGCGTTGGAGTGGTCACTCGAGATTTGTGAGGCTACACAGTTGATTAATAGTGAGAATTTATTTGTACAGCGAATGGTACGTGACTCTGGCTACTCGAAAATGTTTTGTTTTCTTTTGTTACAATGGAAATTAATTTTGTTTCATGTGAAATGTAATCTTGTGTGTTCAAACCATGTAAAGATTTGATGAAAATGAAAGTAAATAATTTTAGAAGCTTCCCTTATTTTAAAGTCATTAAATTCAAAGCGTACGTACAAGTACGCACATGACAGGATTAGACGTATGCCAGAGGGTCAAGTACCAATTGAAGTTGCTAAAGATGAGTCTGAGTCGGAGTAGATTGTCTACTCTTTTTGTTTTAAGCAAGGTTGCACTCTAGTCCTAGACCGGGTCAAAGTTGACCGTATGTGTTGACCGCACCAGGTGTGTCGCTGTAGCCGTAGTTCAGTTGAAATCGGTATGTAAGCTTAGTGATGTTTAGGGATCGTAAGAATTAGTTCTTGCGATTCTCATAGTCTCTTTGTAGTACACCGTGAGCACGCGGTAATGCAGCGAACACTGGCGGGGGTCGGGTCTTATGGGATATTAAGACCGTAGAGTCGGAGATGACTCGGCGATCCTGGTAGATGGAGTCGCATAAGGATGGTTTCCTGGGCTTGTAGAGCCGTATTGGTCTGGATGGATTGAGCCTGTGC
The DNA here is from genome assembly GCA_039566165.1 of Maruca vitrata. Taxonomy (NCBI): domain Eukaryota; kingdom Metazoa; phylum Arthropoda; class Insecta; order Lepidoptera; family Crambidae; genus Maruca; species Maruca vitrata. The sequence goes on along the minus strand of CM076938.1, from coordinate 5,768,916 downwards.
TTGGATGGATTTAAGAGTGTGTTATGATATGCGTGCAATTGTTACTTGATTCTGTCTGGACCATCTATAATCACTGAATTGTTTGGATTAAAATTCATAGTGTTAGTAAATACAGTTTGATTGTAAAAAAAAAAGTGTGTAAATTATGTTCTAGTACTTAGTACTGATGACTGTCTAGAAAATCTAGAAACTGAATGTTTTTGTGTTAGGTCAGGATAGACCGAACGGTAAATACTGTGCTTGGCTTTCTATTGTTTCAGACTAACACACGAGGACGTGTGCAAGCAGGATGGCCGTGTCGGAATATTGCGACGCCAGCGCCACCTATCAGCTATTGGGAGCAACGGGACGCCAGCGCCAACTAGCGGCGGCGTTTTACAGAGTCTACGGCGTGGCAGCGCGCGATCGAGAGCTCACTTTGCTCCTGACCGCCGAGCGGTGTCTACGTCTAGAAACTGTCGCGGACCGTTGTTACTGAAATTCAGTGTACCTACCTAATTAATTAGTTTCAAGTAAATTCAGTGTTCAATTCGTTTGGGATTATTATTTCGATCCAACATAACCTGCAGAAGCCCACAATTATGGCCGATCCTAACCTGCTAGGCCCTCAGATTCCGACATGTATAAAATATTATTTGTTAATATTTATTTTTCATGTCTTTATTTGATCGTAGTTGCAGTAGTCGAAAACGGTTAAGAGTCATCATTACATTTAGTAAAATTTTTAGGCGCACTTTGATGCGAAGAAATTTTAAAACTGTAATATTTTACGTTAGAATCTTCTTACAAAATTACTTTTGTAGAAGCATTCGTTGTAATACCAATGTAAACTGATCATCATCAAAATGCCCAATTCGTTTCGTAGTAATATCATCAACTTACGCCAAAAGCACTAAATATCACAATTTTATTAGTGAAACATCGTACAAGAAAGGTATTTATGAGACACTATTCTCGAAGTATGTGTCACATTTTTTACGTTATAAAAAGGATGTAAAACAGTGTAAGTGCGGCATAAACGGAGACTTATAGTCTGAAGCTTCGACGCAACTACCTTTTATATCTAAGCCTGAAACGGTGCTTTATTTTTACTAAGTCTAAATCTAGTGAATCTAGTGTTAAAGAGTTCTAAAGATGCAGATACTACTATATAACGAATTAAGATGTAATTATATTTTGTATCCTTTAAAACTAAAAAAAAAGACATGTGGCACTCGGGGACTGCCGCGGTATAGCTATTGCATAGCATCTTCCGATTTCGGAGCAGCTCGTTTCGTTTCGTACGAGTTCCGTAGAGTCGTACAATACGTCTAACCGCACGCACACAAACACCGTGCCGAAGTCTACCGAACTGAAACGACGTTAGACGATTGTGAGGTTTTTTTCGTTACGGAATTTCTTGGTTCGGTCGCAATAGCTTAAAAAATGTCTTGTTTGCTATTCAGGAATTTATGATAGTCAGATTGACAACATAGTGAACTCATAAGAGCAAATTCTGGGGTTGCATATACCATGTCATCTTTATTAGGTCAGTGTTTTATTAGCGAAGCAAAGATTCAAACAAGCACCTTAAGTGACCACATTTTAAAGCTATCTAAGAACGACACTGACTCTTCTCGAGACATGTATAGATGTAGTGGATAATTGATTTATGAGTTACCAGATCAGTCAGTTTTATTTGACGTAAAATGTTTCGTAAACTGTCAAAGTGTCGTTCTTAGAAAACTCCAATATTTTGCCGATATTGGCGCGCGGAAATTTTTCCGTCGGCATGAATGGTGCATAAATGTATGCGACAGCACAAGTATACTCTCTGTTTCCTTACCCTCATAGTTCAATGAGACGGCAATCCGACATGACTGATGAGAGATCAGGCGCAGGACCACCGGCTTAACGTGCTTTCCGGGACACGGGCGCGCATCCGCGAACTTCTAAGGGCTAAGTAATTTCGTTTCAATTTTTGCCCGACCCCGGTATCGAACCGGGGTATTCTCGGTCTCAATGCAGCACTTGCTTCCAATAGACCAACGAGGCATCATCATAATATTCAACAGTTAAATCGGCTGCTGCAATCTCTTAGGCTCCTCTTTTTGCACGCCATCTAATGGCGCTCTTACTGCTCAGGGTTAAGCGTGAGTAGAGTACTTACATAAATACATATATACATACATAAAATCACGCCTTTTTCCCAGAGGGGTAGGCAGAGATCACTTCCAGCGATCCACTTCTCACCTCTATTAGAAACGTGACGTGACGGGTTGTAAACCACGTTGCCGCCATTCTGCCTTGTGCATTGTTTTGACAAGGTCATTGCGTTCCCACAAGTAGCAAGGATATATGACGGGGATAGGAAAAGGGGAGGAAGGATACTATCGCCTCAGATGATTTGGATTGGTAGCTCGAGGAGCCGGGGTCGCTTACCCGTATACCGTTCACTAACCACCGGATAGATAGTTGTGACTGGTATCCTCGGACAGTACTGACTTTTCAAAAAAATTTTTCAAAGTTTCTTTATTAACTGTAGTGTAGAGTACTTACCCTGCAGAAGTGCCTGTTGGGGTCCTGGACTCCCCCGCTACAGATGTAGTGTCCCGGCAGCAACTGTGTGTAGGGCTCGCACAGAGCAGCTTCGATCATCGGCGCGTTCACCACTCGGATGTGCTGACGGAAGAAATCATCATCATCATCATCATCACGGATGCTTCCCCACACTCTGTCTCAAGCAAGGGTTATTACTATTAGTGTAGTGGAGGTGGAATAACGAATAGCTAGATAACTAGTGATAATCCCTCGGGCCTACCTTAAACTTGTACGATTAAAATTGATGCGTTCTTAGTCCATCACGCTGGCCACATAATTTAAAACAATCTATAAAGTGATTTACATATTTTCAAATTGCAAATTACACTCCCTATTTAACAAAAAAATTATCTTATTTAAGAATCGTTTCTCCTTTTTCTATAAAAAAAAACGACCTGTCTAATTCATTCAGTTCATACACGTATACGTCTCAAGCGTATCAACAAGGTTCTTTTACTTACTTAATTTTTTTTTTACTGACTACGAGGATGGCTTGTAGTGCCTTGTTATCATCACCGGACATGCGTGGGAGCGAATGGCTCTTAACCCTAAATTACTTTATGCAGTACGTGCTACGATTTGCTACATACCCCAGAGGGGGTCCAAGCGATGATCGTAGCTAGGAACCCCAGGCTGATCTCGTCTCCATCCTGCGGTAGCCGCGCGGCAGACACCCGGGGTCCAAACGACATGGGCTCTTGTAGCTTGACCCCAGAGATCTTCATGTCGAAGTTGTTTATAAGCATTTTGATCTGAAAATTCATATTGGTGGTATCTATTTTACATGAAAATGATTAACTCATAAACTTTATTGGTCTATGTCGGTCTAAAATTCTGGAAGGAAGTAAAAAATACCACAGAATATTTATTAAATATTGCTATTAACTGTACACATGTGATACATGTAAAAAATAAATGTGCAAAGTATATACCTACAAGAGTATGAATAAGAATAAATAAATAAATATCTGGGACATTTCCACACATGGTCATCTGACCCCAAACTAAGCAGAGCTTGTACTATGGGCGTCAGAGACTGATATACATACATATATATTTTTAAATATATACTTAAATACATAATCACACCCAGACACGGAACAAACACCGATGTTCATCACACAAATATTTGTCCCGAGCGGGAATCGAACCCACGACTCTTGGAACCGCCAGCCAGGGTCACTAACCACTGTTCCACCGAGCCAGTCAAAGTATTTTACAAATATATTTTAGTTATATTTTATGCAGTAATACATTTCGGAAATCAACATAACGGAAATGTTCGGTTAAGCAAATAAATTGTGCGATTGGATAATATTTGTAAAGTAATATTTGCAAGTAGTAATAGTGTTTAACTTTTTTACACTTTTTAGTTTATTTCACGGGCGGTGTATATGGCGCAGTAATGAAGTAAAAATAATAAAAAAAAAAATTTAACGTTAAAGCGTGAGAAGCGATAGTCCATTTATATGATGTGACGTAATCAGGTAACAGCTTGCCGCATGAAATTGATGATTAAAGCTAGAAAAGCTCTACGCCCTATGTAATAAACCGGTTTGAGCGTGCTTTCTAGTTTCCTTTATCTCTTTTGTAAAACGGTAATTGAAGAAAAAAATAACACTAATCTAAGACAGAACCAGGGAGGACTCAACCGCTGAAATTGCACAGTCTATGTTTGAGCTGTGCATACAATGAAATTAGCATAAATTAATCCTTACTATACTCTTTTTCACCTAAGATGATCCCTGTGACACTTCATTGTGTTCTGAATCACGCATTTTACGTTTGACAAACGAAAATAATTTTATTGCACACTTTTTTCATTTTATTGCGGCTTCATTAGGAAAAATATTAAAATTAATCATTTTAAACTTTTAAAAGGGAAACAGTATCGTTTAGTTTAATTTAATGTAATAGAACATTTTAAAAAAGTACCTATGCAGTTCGTATACGTAGAATGGAACTTACTACAATCCATTCTACGTATACGAACTGCATAAGTATTGTTTTAAAAAGGTTATAGGCTACTTTTTAATCGACTGCGCTATAAGGAAGTAATGTTTTACCCGTTAAACGTCTCTACGCGGACGAAGTCGCGGGCGGATAGCTAGTATTATATAAATTAATAAATTGAAATTAGCTTATTCTAGCTTAGGATTATATTTCTGGACTGAACCAATAGCTTAGTTGTGAAGGTAGCTAGTTATAGGATAGTAAAGGTATATATGATATCGGTTTCGTAATAACATGTTCTGTACCTTGTAAATGGTCCCGCCCTTATTATTATAGGAGCTACCAGCCCGCACACTAAAGTTGGTCAGGTTTCTGTGCGTCACGTATGAGGATATGATGCTCCTGCGAACAAAAAGCAAAGGATGGTAAGATTAGATGAGGACTAAACCGGAGGCGTAGGACTAAGAACTAATAATGAGATATCAAGTTAAAATAAGACAAGTAATGTAAGACAATATTCCTGGATCTTCTTCTTTAGACGACGATCTATAAGGTATGGTCGCAATCAACTTTACTACATACATACAATCACGCCTTTTTCCCAGAGGGGTAGACAGAGGTCACTTTCAGCGATCCACTTTTCACCTCTGTGGGAAACGTGACGTGACGGGTTGTGGACCACGTCGCCGCCATTCTGCCTTGCGCATTGTTTCAACAAGGTCATTGCGTTCCCACGAGTAGCAAGGATATATGACGGGGGAAGGTAGAGGGGAGGAAGGATACTATCGCCTCGGATGATTTGGACTGAGTCGATAGTAGCTCGAGGAGCCGGGGTCGCTTACCCGTATACCGTTCACCAACCACCGGACAGATAGTTGTGACTGGTATCCCCTGACTGCTATCCTCAACTTTACTAATCAGTCTAATATAGGAATTCTTTGTTATAAGGATATTTATTCTGCGAACGTAAAAAAAATATGGTGGGTAATATGTATTTTTTCATGAATTGTACTTAAAAAGAGCTATCGTTTGATTGTTGGGCCTTAACTTGTGTGTGTAGTATAATAGTAATAGAATAAGTGACACGCAATAAATGATTTTATTTGATTGCCCGTATATTTACGGTACAGTACCTATCATCTTCTATCGTACCCATAAAGATTGGAAGTCAATATAGTATGTACATTTTAAATCTAGGTAGGTCTAGGTATTTTCTACAACTACAAAAGAAGATAAACTTCCACGACCAGTTTGAACTGAAAAAATTAAGGTAAAAAAATCTTTAAAAACAAGCTTTTATTTAAATGCGCTAAAAAGAAAAAAATAAACTTTTACACTATAACTTTACTGTCAACTTATAACATTTCAAATTCAACATATTTGACACAATTTATATGTTTTAAAAGCTTGTCGCGAGATTTAAGTACTCGTATTTACTTTCTTAGTTTAAAATTTTTAATAGGCAGGTATTTTAAAACTTGCTTTTAAAATTACGAGTAGGTACTTAAATCTCGCGACAAGCTTTTAAAACATATAAATTGTGTCAAATATGTTGAATTTGAAATGTTATAAGTTGACAGTAAAGTTATAGTGTAAAAGTTTATTTTTTTCTTTTTAGCGCATTTAAATAAAAGCTTGTTTTTAAAGATTTTTTTACTTTAATTTATTTTATACTTTTTAGTTTTCACCTTGTAAGTTCCTAAGTCTGTTCATCTCATTCAACGCATCATTATTGCAAGGTCGTTTGCCAGTTAATTTTGAACAATCCAACTCTTCAATTAGACCCTGGTTACCATCTAGCATCTAAGTACTCATCTAGGCGAATCAAACGAGCCCAAACTCGATGGGGTTGTGTCGTTTAAGTACTGAGTTCCTTTGGCTGTCTTCCGGCTCCATCATCAGACCCTGGTTACCATCTAGCATCTAAGTACTCATCTAGGCGAATCAAACGAGCCCAAACTCGATTTGGTTGTGTCGTTTAAGTACTGAGTTCCTTTGGCTGTCTTCCGGCTCCATCATCAGACCTTGGTTACTATCTAGCACCAAAGTACTCATCTAGTCGAATGAAATGAGCCCAAACTCGATGTGGTTATGTTATTTAATTACTGAGTTGCTATGGCTATCTTCCGACTTCATCATCAGATCAGCTCCATGTCATAATAATATTGCATTGTCATCGGATATACACGTGCATGCAAAATTTCAGCTCAATCGGTTGAGGGCAAGTGCCTTAAAATTGAGTTATAAAATTCCACCCGAACACACAAACATACATACATACATACATACATTGCAAGTTAAATAAAAGCTTGTAAAAAGAGATACAAAAGCGTAAAATCAATTGTACCAAAATAAATAATAAATCAATCCATGCATTATCCACATTTGTTTGGTCAACGCTGTGCCATTTATTACGGGGGCTGACAGGAAAGTTAAAAAGAGCGAAAACTTATAAAAGAAATACGTTTATCACCCATCGGGAGGATGGCGAATGATTGATGAGAAGAGCTTGTTACATCGCCTTGCCTCAGATACGGCTAAGCATTAAATCGATTGAAACCTTAATGGAAATATGATAATTATAGTATACGTATAACCAGATTGAAGTTAGAAGGATTATTTTAGCAGAAAGACTTTAGGGGTGAAAGCTATCCGCTCTCCCGCAAGTCCGGTGATGATGATAGAGGTGAGAGCTATCCGCTCTCCCGCAAGTCCGGTGATGATGATAGGGGTAAGAGCCATTCACTCCTCCGAAGTCCGGTGACGATGATAGGGGTGAAAGACATCCGCTCTCCCGCAAGTCCGGTGATGAAGACAAGACCATCATCGTAGTCAGTTAGGAAAATAAACAAAACAGAAAGCCTTACTAATGCTTTAAATGACGTGAATAGCCCAGCCTCTCTATTGCTCCTTTACGCCAGAATCTACTGAAGCGATTTAGATGAACTTTTACACAGCTCTAGAGACTGAGATAGAAGTAATACATATATACATAGAATCACGCCTTTATTTCCAGAGGGGTAGGCAGAGATCCAACGGTTACCGTGCCGATTTATGCATGGATAAGGGTGAGCTTGCGTTTAGGCCACATTTTTTTATAATAGGCTCACAAGATGACCTCACTCCACCTGATGGTAAGCGGTAGTGAGATCCAACATTGCCCTGGGACCAGGTGACTTCAGAAAATGGCTTCACTTCTTCCGGTATGCCAGGCTCTATCTGAAGTCAAAATGTCATTCCCTTGCTACTCGTGGGAACGCAATAGACGTAATGTTTGAGGATATTATGTTAAACAACTTCTACTGTCTAAGTTCTTATATAAACCTATGTATGTGTATGTTTGTGCCACAATGGTCAAACACGAAATGTTCCGAAAAGTGGTTCCGAATTATTTCAAAAGAATTTCAAAGAATCTCAAAATTTGTCAGATTTGCTACCAAAGTTGTAGATTGCAATCGGGTCATTGTAAATAATTTATAGCTTAAAACTAGCTTTAATTGCACTGTATAATATTATAGTAAGGATACAAATAATAGTTACAAGTATTGTGACGTAGATATTGTAACAAAATAAATAATACATTCTTGATCATTTTTTTGCTGGGAAATCGAAATAGATGCAGTCTTACTTATTTTTCTTTTTCAGTCAATACAAATTCAACATTCCATTCCATTTCAGAACAAGAATAAAACGCAACTTTACGCCCCCTAAACAATTCAGGACAATTTAACCCGTACCGTTCGGCGGGCGAATTTGTCCCAACTACGTCCCTGGGTCCCGAACAAACTATTGTGTGATTGCGTAATAGCCAGGACCGCCCCGGGCCTGACTCGAACAGCGGTCCTCTCAAAATAATGCCGTTCAGAGATGTGTGGGCACAAATGGTACATTTAGAACAGAGTCAGCATGGGGCCGGTTATAGTACCGATTCGGGACAGTAGCATTTCAAATCCAAATATCGTTTATTCTGACGATATTATATTTTGTAATCAATTTGATTATGGTGACAATACACTTATACCTCTTGTAATAAGAACATTTTTTTTTGTCAAAGTAAACAAATCTATCTATATAAGATATTAAAATAATTACTTAGTTTCGGAACATAGATTTAACAGAACTTAATATGCTCATTGTTTAAGTGATTGAACATTGTTATTCATGTGTCCATGTTGGATGGAAGAATCACTCAAACGTAGTAAAAACTATTCTGAGAAGGAATTAACTGAATAAACCTACTTTAATTTATTAACAATCGGGTCAAATCTAAACTGAGTGTGTCCCACTGACGAAAAAAATACAAACCTCACCTTAATACAGCCCTGGCGCGGGCTTAATCAATTCGATACCTTGAGCGGAAGGGTTCCACAAAGAAAAGGTGCCGGGTCACTTTTTGTTCCAAAGCCGTTTTAGGGTTAATTTGTGTAAGTCAATGTATAAGGTAACCCTTTTATGCTTGATTGCCTTTCTGTAACGTGTGCCTCACGATAGGTGATATGTACCCTAGTTAATTGGCTTAAATGTCGGGTATATAATGTTTGTAAGTTAGGTTTACCGAAGGACTGACATTTTAGGGGCCTAGTCTCTTGGCGCTATTTTAACAAATTCCTAAATAAACCTCTACAATTTTGTTGTAGGTTTAAAGTAGTTCAAAGAGCTTCAGTTCATGGACTCGCCTGAACGTTAGGGACTACAAGAGTGTAATTTAAAGTTTAAAGTACTGAAGCGTGTATGTAATATTTAGTGACATGAACGAACGCGGTTGTAGCAGTATGCTTTCGTGTGATGAATTTCTCTTTTTGAACTAAACTTTATCTTTCTTTGCAGGTAGATAATGCATGTCGGATAACTACAAAGAAGTTAAGCAAAAGTGTAATTAGGTATGTTTTGAATTGAGTAAATGAAGTCGGTTAAATAGTTGCCATTTGCTTGGTAACTTCGTTCGCACAGTGAATTTATAGATTCAAAATTATAACTAAATATAGAGCTGGCGTGACGAACTTAACAAGGTACAATTTAAGTGATCTTATCGTTTACACACTTACTAATGGTCCTTTTACTTAAACAGTTATGCCATACTTGTTATTGTTATTATATTATTTAGAGTAGAGTAGTCTCACCGAATTATGAGAGTAAGGGAATAGAGAGTGAACTTGTGTTTGCGCGCACACTTGTGCACTATAATATGTCCTGCTCACTTGGCTGATCTCAATTGAGATCGGCCGCCATGGCTGAAATCGGTCGGACGCCTTATTATATAGAGTGGGTTATTTGGAAGAGATCGCTGTACTGTACTCTTTTTTTATTATTGTAATAACGTCTTACTCTGAAAATCGTCTTGTTTTGATGTGCAACGAGAATATCTTTATATCAATCTATATATTAGGTAATGCTTAAGTTTTCCCATCCCTCTGGGAACATTTCCGCGCTGTCAAATCCAGAGAACTGACTACACTCCGACGACGAGGTTTAATTAAATCCTTTTTGCGCTCATTCACTGCTGAAATCAATGTATCTTCTTGTGGAATGGTGTAAATACAAGTTGAAGCGGACACGAATGCATGACTTTTTTTTAAGCTATTGCATAGCTTTTATCGCTGGCTTTGAGCGCGGCGACCGAACCAAGAAATTCCGTAACGAAAAAACCTCACAATCGTCTAACGTCGTTTCAGTTCGGTAGACTTCGGCACGGTGTTTGTGTGCGTGCGGTTAGACGTATTGTACGACTCTACGAAACTCGCACGAATCGAGACGAGCTGCTCCGAAATCGGACGATGCTATGCAATAGCTATACTGCGGCAGTCCCCGAGTGCCACACGTCTTTTTTATTTAGCCTGTAGTGTCCCACTGCTGGGCAAAGGCCTTCCCCAATTCTCTCCGTTTCTGCCAATCTTTGGTAAGATATGGCCAGTTTAGGTCTTGAGCGTCGAGATCATCGCGACATCTCTTCTTAGGTCTTCCCCTTGACCGACGACCGTTCGGTTGAATATTAATTCTATAATATACTTCTAACAATGACCATTCTTACACAATGATTTCAGATGTTTGTAAAATTGGAATCATTCGACAATCATCAAATGGGATCAAATCAATCATTAAACACTGATGTATTTCAAAACGTCCAAACCATTTTTAAGTATTGTAATGTGCTAATTGACATTTAAAAGAGAACATTAAATAGAGTGTTTTACCTAAAAGTAGGGAAAAGGTAGACGGAGACTCGTTACAACGGAGTTTTCTGAAAAAGCTAAAATGGTTCTAGGGATATTAAGCATTATAGCGTCCACAATGAACGAACAATTCAAATGGGCGACTAAAAATGTACCTACAGTAGTTACTATCGATCAAGATCAACACTATGCTCTACCTAGAAAAAAATATACGGCAAAGTGCAAGTCGGACTCACGCACGGGGGGTCCCGTACCAACAATGTAAAAAAAACAGGTTTGTCGTATGGGGGACGCCTATTAATATTTTGTCTATTTAATTTTTATTCAGCAATGGAAATACATCATTTGTGAACGTTTCAGCTTTCTAGTTATCACGGTTTATGAGATACATCTTGGAGACAGACAGACGGACAGAGGGACGGCGGAGGCTTAGTAATAAGGTCCCGTTTTTACCTTTTTGGTGCGAAACCCTAAAAAGATCTTAATTCAATTGAAAGGTCTTATACCAGAGCCGCTCTAAGTTGGCCGATTTGCTACATGTCAGACTGACTGCACTAGTGAGGGACAACGGTAAAATTGCCGAAGTATATAAGTAACAGTTATTTCCACATTATAACCAAGCAAGGTCTAATTATAACAAATTTTTATTAAAAACATTAATTCACATCCAAAAGATTGAATTTAAGTTCCTTATTTATAAATATATTTATTTTTTAAATACAATACTTATTAAATCCTTCATCCTATTTTTAAAAAATACCTCGTGAGTATTACCCACTACGTTACTATGAAAACGTGTTAAACGGCGTAACCTTGTAAAAGCGTAATACAGAGTGGAAATTTTACGTTTTCTTTTTATAATTCAATTATTTTAGGTAATAAAAGACAAATAATTAGATAATTAGGTGCATTTGACATTTTGAAATAACGTCTTATTTTTAAAAGTTGTTCTTTATGATTCGCTAAATATGTTCCTCTTAACAAGGATAAATGCAAAATATAAAATAAAAAGTGTCAAATCAGTCTTCTAAGAACGGCTCCGGTATAATTGAATTTATCAGTATTTAAACCTGGAAAATGCTACATTACACGCTTCAGCCCATGCCCTACCCCACACCATTTTCTGGAGACTGGCAGTGACCTACTTCCCTGGCGATTTGTAAGGCTCGCAATATGTCCGCCCGTTGAAGCGCGGGTCTTGTATTTCATTGTCGGACCCTTGCCTTTCGAGCATATTGGCTACAGATCTCTTGCAGAATCAAGAAGATATCCTTCTTGATTCTTTTACACGTTTTGAATATTCTTTTTCTCGGATAGAAACACCTTGAGCTGGTTGAAAGGTGGAAGACAAAGAATTGGACTTTTAGATTCTGAGGTGGCATGGATATTGTTTTCGAAACACGTTCGTAGGTATTATTATCGTAATGACGATATTTGGAGCATTCAAATAACTATTGCTTTGAATTCAATAGAGAAGGTAGATATAATAAATTTACCAATATCAAATTGTTATTCCATCTCGCGAATAAACCGTTTTCCAGGTGAGCAGTTTCTGATTATTATAGTCAATTATTGAGAAGGTCTAGTGTAGAAATTGAGTGTTTTTTAGAAAAAACTTTGTACATTATATTTCTACTTATGATTGAAGACTTTCGCGTTAAATTAAATGTAATGATATTTAACATGGGTTTTCACACGACATAAGTAGTAGCAATTATATTAGCGACGTAGTTACTGCCCGATGTTTGGACTGAGTTACACCAATGTCACCAATCATGGTCGCGAGCGAACTGAGCTGTATTGATACCTGCTAAGCCGATATAAAATATTATCAAATATATTTGCACTGACTTACATTTGTAGGAAAAAAGTCTCATTAGAATTTAAGACTTCATAATCAGTACCCATGGTTCCCAGTTACCATAATCCCTTTCACAACTGCCATAAACGCTGCTACGCGTCTCCATCTTCCTTAATATTCCGAATAGACTTAAGTCACGTAAGATTGAAAGACATTAAACAAGAACAATTCAAAAGATTAAAAGCGTTAACGTACTCAAAATTAATTGTGAGGACCGTCCGAAGCCAGGTTAATTGTTACCAAAAACTTGCAAACTGGTGTCCATTTAAACAAAAGGTTTAAGTTTAAAACTTTGAGTGTTTTGTAGCTTTTCATTTAATCTTCAGATGTTAAATGTAAAATAAGGTGTCCGTCCGATTTCGGCCATGGCGGCCGATCTTAATTGAAATCAGCCAAGTGCACAGTACATTTATAGTGCACAAGTGCACTCTCTGCTTCCTGCATAGTTCGGTGAGATGGTAATCCGATATGACCGATGAGAGATCGGGCGCAGGACAACCGGCTTAACGTGCTTTCTGAGGCACGGCCGTTCAACCGCCAACTTCATAACTCCGGGCTGATTAATTTAATTACAGAAAAACTTACACTAATTTTGCCCGACCCCGGGCTTGAACTGGGGACCTTTCAATCCTGAGCGCTTGCTAGCAGTAAGTCTAACGATATATTTTATGGTTGACATTTCCACTCGGTTACAAAAATTTGGTCACGGGAGTTTTGTCGTTTCTGAGAAATAAGTTTTATTGTCAATACATAAAATAACACATCCGATGGCAATTTTTATTAATTTACTTAATTTCTGTTTATATGAAACTATTGATTTCCTAAAAATGACAAATCTAGAAATTTATTCCCTAGCTTGCTTAAAGCTAAATCGCATACTCGACAATCCTATTTTAGGGTCATGTCTAACTAGCCTCCCTATTCTAATTAATTCCAGTGATAATTATAGGAGGCAAATACTGATGGCAATTAGATCGTTTAAGTTAGTAGTTAAGATTCAAATTGGTGATACTGGGAGTTAAGTGAGTTAGCGACCCGAAGTAAATAAATAAATGTTTGAGTTGCGAAGTGAATTGGGGTGAATTGTTCGGTGAGATGTCAGATTCTGGGGAGTTTAGACCATTTGGCAAGCAAACTAGATAGAGTTCAAGATTTTGGGTGAGGTTTTTGTCAGATTAGCACAAGAATTTGTCGTTTTGTACGCTTTACAGCTTATGTGGTCATTGAAAAATGTTAAAATGACATACATTACATTTAAAAGAACAGATTAAACCGTATATTCTCAAAAATAGGTACAGGCGCTAAGCCGGCCAGTTGTGTTTTCTCAAATCATCGCTTAATAAGCTTTTCCTATTAAGCAAGCTTCGACCGGCTAGTGTGTGAACACCCTGCTGGATGCACGCATCCTTTCGTAACATTTACATACTTAATTGAAAAAACATGGCTGACAATCCGCGTGAGAAAAAAAGTCCTCATAAATATCTGGGACATCTGGGACATTTCCACACACGGTCATCTGACCCCAAATAAGCAAAGCTTGTACTATGGGCGTCAAAAGATCTAGATATAGTCCTACTTACGAACTTGAATATTAAGGATAGTCCATTTAAATTATACTCACCTTTCGAAGCACTTGGATGACATCACCAGATAGTAGGTGTTAAGCACCAAAGCGCTGCAGAGGTAGCAACTGCTCTGAGGTAGAGACTGCTGTGTGGAAGCTGCAAGACTTGCACGTGGATGGGTCTTATACTCACGAGTCGAAACAATTGGATGACTTCACCAGCCAGTAGGTGTTAAGCGCTGCAGAGTTAGCAACTGCTCTGCTGCAGAGACGCGCTGTATGGATGCTGTAAGACTTGCACGTGGATGGGTCTTATACTCACGAGTCGAAGCAATTGGATGACGTCACCAGCCAGTAGGTGTTAAGCGCTGCAGAGTTAGCAACTGCTCTGCTGCAGAGACGCGCTGTATGGATGCTGTAAGACTTGCACGTGGATGGGTCTTATACTCACGAGTCGAAACAATTGGATGACGTCACCAGATAGTAGGTGTTAAGCACCACTGCGCTGCAGAGGTAGCAACTGCTCTGAGGCAGAGACTGCTGTATGGATGCTGCAAGACTTGCACGTGGATAGGTCTTATACTCACGAGTCGAAACAATTGGATGACTTCACCAGCCAGTAGGTGTTAAGCGCTGCAGAGTTAGCAACTGCTCTGCTGCAGAGACGCGCTGTATGGATGCTGCAAGACTTGCACGTGGATGGGTCTTATACTCACGAGTCGAAGCAATTGGATGACGTCACCAGCCAGGAAGTGTTGAGAACGACAGCGCTGCAAACGTAACTTCCGCTCTGCAGTAGGGACGCACTTTATGGATGCTGCAAGACTAGCACTTGAATGCGACTTATATTCACGAGTCATAGCACTTGGATGATGTCACCAGATAGTAGGTGTTAAGCACCACAGCGTTCCAAAGGTAGCAACCGCTCTGCAGCAAGGACTCACCATATGGATGCTGTAAGACTTGCACTTGGATAGGAGTCATACTCACGAGTCGAAGCAATTGGATGACGTCACCAGCCAGTAACTGTTGAGAACGACAGCGCTGCAAACGTAACTTCCGCTCTGCAGCACGGACGCGCTGTATGGATGCTGCATGATCTGCGTCACCGACGCGCCTAGCCTCTCACTGCTGTCCACGTCATTATCTGGTGATACACAGATCAGAAATACATAATTATCATCGTCAGCCCATATACTTCCCTACAGAAAAGCATGAGCCCTAAATTAGGGCGATCAGGCTTTAGTCGACCACACTGGCCAAACGCGGGTTAGTCGACTTCACACAATCTCAGAATTTTGTTCACAAGTGTGCAGGTTTCCTCACGATGTTTTCCTTCACCGTCAGGGAGATAATAATGGTAGACAACGTTAACAGTTTATCGCTAAATAAGCTCATGCACGTAAACCCTAAAAATTGGTAGTATGTGTTGTTATCGAGTATTAGATTTCCTAATTATACACTAGGAGTAAGTGGTTTATTATTTAATTTCAAGAGTTTTTCACCTGGTGAATATTTCAGTAACCAGGCGTACGACTCTCATATGCCGGAATATAAACGTATAAAGGACATTTTAATATTAACAATTAAAGCGAAGCTTAATCAACATTTTAGTTTTCTGTATTGCATTCAGCGGTTGATGTTGTCCAGCCAACTTATACATTCAAAGTTGTTTACTGGCATTGAATTAGGGGTGAGAGCCATCCGCTCCCCCGCAAGCCCGGTGATGATGACAAGGCTCCTCCAAGCCATCATCGTTAGTCAATTAGGAAAAAAAAAAAACTGGCATTGAATTATCGTTTCAGTATAAGCTCCAGCTACCCTTCAAAAACAGGTTTAAATTCGATTTTAGCTATTTTCTGTCTTTGCTTTACCCTAACTATTCACGCTCGGAACAATGAGGGTTAACGCGTATAAGAAATTCACTAAATGGCAAAACGTAGGCTTGAGGTCAATTGCTGCCCTGTCCAAATGTCAATATTCACCAATCATGCTGCAGTTAGACCTCTCTTATACGCGTTAACCTTCATTGGCCAAGATTTTGTGTATGATAAATATTATTATATAGTACTAGCTGTGCCAGCGACTTCGTTCGCGTTTCCCCCGTTTTTTACACATTTTCCATTGTATCTTTGCTCCTATTGGTCGCAGCGTGATGTTATATAGCCTAAAGCCTTCCTCGATAAATGGTCTATACAACGCAAAAAGATTTTTTCAAATCGAACCAGTAGTTCCTGAGATTAGCGCGTTCAAACAAACAAACAAACAAACAAACAAACTCTTCAGCTTTATAATATTAGTAAAGATAGGATATCAATAGTAAATACCTGATTCATCAGCACCCACATCTCCTTCGCTCGCCAGCTTTCCCTCTGCTTGATAGAACGAGACAGCCAACAGTACCACTAGCAACCTCCAACACATTTTAAAGCTCTTAACTCTACGTAAATTATAGCTATACTCAATTGAACTTTAACACTTTTATCAATTTGACAAGAGTTTGGCTTTGCTAATTTCAGATGTCTCTGGATCATAAGCTAAATATGTTCCGTTCTGAAGTAACTTTAGTTAATTTAATGGTCACAAGTTGACATGACCATTGACCATAAAGTATTTAGCTATTGTCCGTGAACTTGTCTGAGAATGGTCTACTGCTATCGAAATATCGGTACTAGCAATGAAGCATGATTTTACGACTGTTTTCTAATTTACTTCCGTAGAGCTCGGAATATGGTGTCGGTAATTGGAGTAGGTACATTTTTTAAATTTGCTAGTAACCCGCCCGCGCTTTACTTCCGGTAGGTATACTATGCACTCCTAAATCCCTCTATCTATAAAAAAAAAAAATATAAATATTACACAACATCACATACATTGATCTGATCCCGTGGTAAGTAGCTTAAGCACTTGTGTTACGGAAATCAGGATCAACAGTGGATACACAAATAAACTTAAATATATTTAATAATACACCCAGACACGGAACAAACACCGATGTTCGCCACACAAATATTTGTCCCGAGTGGGAATCGAACCCACGACTCTCGGAACCGTAGGTAGTGAGCCTGGGTCACAAAAACGCTTCAAACTCCGTTGTGTAGTTTTAAAGATTTAAGCATACATAGGGGCAGACAGACGCGGGAAGCGACTTAGCTTCATACTATATAGTGATTAGTAATGATGGAAAGAAAAAGGTAGGTACTATTTGGAATTTTGATGAAACATTCTGGTTTAGGCACGTTAAAAAATATTTTTACACGAGGAATTAATTCATTCAGACAAAACCTTCCGATCTGCTGCTGATGATAACTATTTTTCCTGTTATGTTATCACAATTAAGCGTTCCATACTTACGAGTATGAAAATATATTATGTATTCTATATGGTTTTGGTATCGACAACCGAAATATTGGAATGTTGTTAGGTATTTAAACCGTGGTTAACGAAGAATATGACTGTAGACGATAATATACAAAATGGGTAAAGATGACATTGATTGATTTAATGCTATCGAGTGACAATAACTTTTCCTTTTCTAAATTAGGTCACGTCACAAAGTACAAAAATGCTTACTATGTTAGAAAATCGGAAGTTGTCGGGATATTTACCATGTTGTATTGTTTTAATGTGCACCCGATATTTCGGCACTGATGCAAGCGCCATGTTCACGGGTGAACTCGTTTAAACAATACATGGTAAATATCCCGAACATTTTCGGTTTTCTAATGAGTGTAACCAGACCGTTTAAAATTCATTATTATGTTACTTAAATATAGTATCTATTATTAACTAGTGGTCCCGGCGAATTTCATACCGCCAATACTATAAACCTTTCCTGGACTATCACGAACATTTTAAAACCAAAATTACCTAAATCGGTCCGGGCGTTCTCGAGTTTTAGTCAGACTAACGAACGGCAATTCATTTTTATTTATAAGATTATTCACTACATAGTATAAAGCAAAATTGCTTCCCGCGTCTGTCTGTCCCTATCATGAACTACACAACGGATTTTGATGCGGTTTTTTTTAAATAGATAGAGGGATTTAAGAGGTAGGTTTTTGTGTACAATATACCCAAAATGAAGCCAGGGCGGGTCACTATTTATAAATAAGGCTAGACTATAAATAAAATACCACATTTTGTTATGCTACTCATGAATTTAACACATTTCGCACGAAAATGGCGAAACACACCAACATGATTTACATTCGGACGGCGCGTCGCCTTTTATATTTATGTCAACAACCCCGTTCATACGAACGGCTTGTTAATCAGACTATGTACCAAGTGGGTAAATATTAACAGAGATATTTTACCCTGACATTGTTTAGATAGGGAGCGAAATAATGAGTTACTGGCACGCTAGCGGATGAGTTGAAATGATGATAAAGCTGTAGGGCCATAAATTACAAAATAGGTACATATATAATACCCCTTACCCTTGCGCCAGAGGTCCTGGATTCGATACCCTCTTGGGACCACAACGGAACATTGGTATTTGTTTCGTGTCTAGGTGTGTTAATGTGACTAGCTCAGACTTCGGAGGAACAGTGTTTAGTGACGCATGGTCGCTATATATATTCCAAGTGTCGTGGGTTCGATGCCAAACTGAGACAAGTATTTGTGTGACGAGCATCGGTGTTTGTTCCGTGTCTGGGAGTATATTTAGTAAATATAAGTATATTTGTGCATCCACTCTTGTTTCTGATATCTGTAACACAAGTGCTTAAGCTACTTGCCACAGGATCAGATCAATGTACGTGATGTTGTGTAATATTTATTTATGTATTTAGGTGAATGTGAATACCACAGTTGTTCCGTGTCTCTGGTTTTGAAATCATAACTGTTGTTGTGTGTGATATTTATGTATTTATTATTGGTTCTACTGATGTTTCTCATATCGTTAACACAAGTATTTAAGCAACTTACCAGGGGATCAGACCAAGATGTGTGATGTTGTGTAAAATTTATTTTATACTACTGACTTTGCGGTCAACCTATCTATCATTTTCGTAACTCTATGAACCTTCTAATCGGATGTTTTGCGGTACTGTTTAGTCAACAAGTCAGACTCGTGACTAGGCTCGTGCTAGGCTATTTCTACAGAAAACTATAATTGGGTGGCTGGAGGCTATTTTCTCATCACTTGTTTAAGGATTTTTTATCTTGCTAATTATTATTTTGACTTTCCAGGCAAATAATGTCAACATGGTAACAGTATGTGATACCTAGCATGTTTTCTTTTGTTTCACTATTCTGTCAAACAAAATTTTATGAGGGAATACTGTTAGTAAAGAGCCCTAAGTATAAAAGTTTATTAACACACCTATATTAAGCTGTAAATTTTAAGCTGGTAAATCAAATAAAACTAATTTTACGGAAAATCGCGTGTATTGGTCTTCTAAACATTATTTGGAGATCCGACGTTTCGAGCTCTTTACAGCGTCGTGGTCACGGTTAACCGTGACCACGGTTAAACCGATACACGCGAGTTTATTCCGTAAAATTAGTTTTATTTCAAATGTGTAGCTCGCGCAAATAAAAATAGACAATACTGGTACATCAACTTTGCATTCATTCAAGTTGTACGTACAAAAGTGTGTTAAACGATTGACTATTTTTAATTTATAAAGAGGTTCCAGTGCATGGATATAGGTATTGGACGCCCTTCCAGCTCAAATTTTCTCTCCCTCATACAATCCCGGGCTCTTCAGGCGGGGCATGAAACGGCATCTTAGCAGGCCTTCGGGTGAGGTCGATAGGCTCAATAGGGTCTATTGTGCCTGTCGACCTCATATGTTGACTTCACGACCGCTTACCCTCACGTGGAGTGGGGTCATCGTGACATTCTTTTAATAAAAAAAATACAATTTAGAATAAAGTTATTATCAAATGAAGTCATACTTCACGCGATGAGCGATTTCACTCAAAATCGTGTGCAGGAGTTAGTAATAACAAATAACCCATACTATTACACTTCTCAAACTCATCCCTATCTCATTTACAAGTGAACCCGCAGGCAAAGTCAGTGTTATAGTGCAATACACGTGTCGGGTTCACGTATGAATACACAGAAATGCAATCTCACAGTTCATGGCTGCCAATCCACCGCCAATACACTGCGTCCGATAGGGACGTCCCGTTGTCAGATAGCGGGACAGCTATAAAATAGAAATAGAAATTGTATTTTTCGATCTTCAAAACGAAAAATGCTATTGAATTGGCAGAAACGTGTTTTGTCCGGAAGAGTACGGTATTTGCGAGTATTCGAATTTATAGCCCTGGATACTTGATCAGAAATGTCTACAAACGAATATTGTTTTTCTTTTGCTGGTAAAAATATTTAAATTTGTTATTCTTGTTTTCACATGCTTGTTATACAAAAATATATTTTTATGGGGGTATTAACTGCATTTGAAGGAATAATTTTATTGTAACATACATTTAAAGTGTCTTTTGATATTTAATTTTCCAGTTCATTTGTACCTGGTACAATTTGTTTGTAGTTACTTTGGCAAAAGTAACTGGTACACATAATTAAAATACGGACTTTACACAGGACTGTATGTCCCGCAGAACTTTGGAATATCTATAAAAACCTCTCCAATACAATATAAATGATATTTACAGGGACGTCCCGCCGTAGTATTCTTGAAACAACACTACGAAAGAGACATTCAGATATGAACTCAATTACAATGTGCTAAAGTCGAATGCGTCGATAAGATAACCGTATTACAGGCAATACCGAACGCGATAGTAATTACCAGGCTGTGAGTTTGTAGCTCTATTTCTGCTTATAGAGATAGGCTTTAACGGCATAGTACAAAGTGTGAAATGTGACAATTCATAGAGAAGGTATGGAACGGATAATATTAACTAGGTATTAATGTGATAACAATAGTAGGGTTATTTATGTGTATACCACTGTTTCTGATATAGAGACAATAGTGCCTAAGCAAGTTACTTCGGAATCGGAACAATGTAGTGTAGCAAATATAAAGCTACTTACTGCCCCACATTTCGGCATTCGCGATCATTGTCGCGAAGGAAATTATCGTCATTTTGTAGATGCCTTCATTAAATCGCGCGTCTTCTTTTGTCAATCATTATATGTATAACCTGACATTTGCAAAGGTATCATGATTCTCTGTTGAAAGATTTACTGCAAATATATTTCGGTAGATTTCGGTATCATCGATAATATCGCTTTTGCTTTGTTAACTGATAATAAAAAGGTTTTTAATTTACAATTTAAATTCGAAAAGACGTACCAGATTTTAGCAATCGGCCCGACCAATGTCGCGGTGTCCCCCGACTCCTTGACACATGCTAAGCAGATCCGTTTTCAGTTACCTACTTAGTTTTTATTTTTTGTAATATATGTGTGTTTTTTAAGTGTAACTGAATAAAATACTTTTCTTTCTTTCTTTCTTTATTTCAATAAAATAAAAAGCCAAAACATTTTTGGGTTACGGCGACAAGCAGTTTTAGACTTCACCAAATTTCAAAGCGAAACTTGCAAATAGAATTTTGGAGTAATAAAACCTCAAGTTCCAATAGGGCGTCCCAATTATGCTACGGTTTGAAGTCGAATGTGAGTGAATTTATCGAGGCCCCGGTTTCCGGCTGTAATCGGCATTAAAGGCATCAAACGGGACCCTTGCGTTACTGTTGTCAAGAGGGCCTTCTGTAGGGTCGCCCATCTTTACAAAGAAAGAAAACATTTACTCTATACAGTGAAGAAAATCTAAAGTGTAGTAGATCCCACTAATATTAAAATACGAAAGTGTAGGTATGCTTGGATAATATAGATTGACATAATTATGAGACATTTATTCACAATCAAGTTGACACACAACAATAATAAAAAAATAAAACACGAGAAAATGTAATTACTTAAAAGAAAGGTACAATACATATAATCCCCTAGAAGGAAGTAAGAAGTTGTGCATTGCATAATTAAAATACAAACATGCATACATACATAAAATCACGCCTTTTTCCCAGAGCGGTAGGCAGAGATCACTTCCACCGATCCACTTTTCACCTCTGTAGGAAACGTGACGTGACGGGTTGTGGACCACGTCGCCGCCATTCTGCCTTGTGCATTGTTTAACCAGGTCATTGTGTTCCCACGAGTAGCAAGGATATATTATGATGGGGGAAGGAAAAGGGGAGGAAGGATACTATCGCCTCGGATGATTTGGACTGAGTCGATAGTAGCTCGAGGAGCCGGGGTCGCTTGCTCGTATACCGTTCACCAACCAGCGGACAGATAGTTGTGACTGGTATACCCTGACCGTCAAAATAAAATAAAATTGAAATACAGAAAGTATAAAGGACCGTAGGAAGTGATCTTTGCCTACCCCTGTGGGAAAAAGGCGTGATTCTATGTATGAATTACATATGTACAGCAATGTTAATGGGCGATAGATGCATGTAAGTATGTTTGAAACTCTTACATGCAAAAACACAGCTAAACGCCTCATATAATCCCGGGCTCCTCAGGCGGGGCGTGAAACGGCATCTAAGCAGGCCTTCAGGATGAGATCGACAAGCTCAATAGGGTCTATTGCGACCTCATGTGTGGACCTTACGACCGCTTGCCATCAGGTAGAGTTAGATCATCCTGAGAGTATAACCCTAAAAAAAATTGCTGACGAGATTATTATGAAACTTTACGAAATATAGCCTACAGAGGTTTTAATCGTAACATAATAGGAATGTTGACAACCCTGATCTCATAACGACTATTGTGGGTCCTTTATGCCCTAAGCAGAAACTGACTTCCCACCTTTTTGCTTACATAGAGCATTTTCTATGTGACCTGGGCCGTTTGACCTAGTGCTTGATTATCCTCTACGTCCTATATAAGACCTCTAGTTTGCATGGTTATGTGTAAATTTAAAATCATGGGGTTCAAAATCCAATATTATTTGGTTTGATCCTATCGAATGATATAATTAACTATAGATCATTATGTTATCTCCATTTCCACAGTAATTTACGTTTTCTATCAGTGCCCTGTAATTTTTTATGAAACAAAAGATGCGAAACAGCTCGCAAATGAAAGAGATAGCTATATAGCTTGTGATATCACAAAGTACCCTAATTAGGACAGATTTGTGTCTCACTTAACGCGAGGTTAAAACATGTCTGCCCTTTGTTTATTATATCATCATTGATCCTATCCAAATAAAATAAAAAAAAATCATAAGCTAAAAAAAGTAAACTTCTAGAAACATTCAACGTTAGTTTGAACATTCTTTAGCGTCCAATAAAAACAAAATATTTTGTATTAGATCTGTAATAAAACTCGTATAACATATGGATTTAATAAATCTTGTTCTACTACACATTACATGACTGTAGCCTTATGTTTACCAAGAACTTATCTAAGATTTCCTCTAAGTAGCTTTAAGCACCGCCTTAGATTGGCAAGTTTACCTGAACCGGGGTTGAAGGGGTCCACAAGTGTCTTAATGGGTTTGAAGCAGGATGACACTGCCCTACCCTTGACGTTATCTCGTCAGCCCTTCGTCCTAGAGATGGGTAATAATTTTGTGAGTTAACTCAACCAAGACTATTAACTCATTGGGTTAAATTGTAGCACTCGAATAGGCGAGACGACTAAAAAAATATAATTAGTCCGTTATTTAGATTATTTAAAAATATTGTACTCGTATTTTTTATTTTGTTTCACAAACAAGAAATTATGAAGATTATAGTGCTTAGAAGTTTCGTATGACGTCACGATTAGGTAAAATTTTTGCGTAATTGTGACGTCACAAGCCCCCACTCCAGAAGTTTGATAAGCTATAATTTTGTCATTTTTCAATCAATTGAAAAACAAAAAAATACGTGTACCATATTTTTGTATAAACTAACTTACGGACTAAATAGAATAATAAGATTTTGACCCAGTCGTCACGCCTATTGCAATATTTTATAATAGTTTTTCACACTTGAAGCATCTTGCTATCTCCCACCACGGGTACCTATCAAGCTGTCTTACTTGCCAATCAGTATATAGTATAAAGCAAAGTCACTTCACGCGTCTGTCTGTCCCTATTTATTTATATCTTTAAATCTTCACAACGGATTTTGATACAGTTTTTCAAATAGATAGAGGGATTAAAGAGAAAGGTTGTTATGTATAATATTATACACCGTGAAATTTTAGTGGTTGTTTTCCCGCAGCAAAATTATTCTACCTTAGTAGCACAAAAGATTTGTGCAGTTCTTTTTTATTAAAATCAATAAATGCGGGTTTTACGAAAGGTATAACCGAAACTCGAAAGTACTTTCGAACCACTTTATTACCTAGGGCGTAGAGCTTCTTTAGCTTTAAGCATCGATTTCATGCGGCAAGCAGTACCTGAATACGTCACATCTTAAAAAACAACGATAGCTTTTCTCGTTTTCGAGTTGGAAAATTATTATTTTGAAAATTTGACATAAAAAAATGTTGTTTCAAGTAATAATTTGCATGATTCGATAGTATCACTCGTAAAATCTCGTAAATCGTTCTGCCACGGGAAACAACCACTCACGGTGTATACCTGAAGCAAAGCGAGGGCGGGTCACTAGTACTTATATATTTTCAATGATATCGAACGGGACTTCACGCGACTTTAAGTTCAGTATCAACTAACAAATACACAGTTCAAACCTGGGTCTACTGCATACTATTTGACTCAATGGAACGCGAAGGTTTCAAATCGTAAAAAATTACATGCTACTAATTGCTAACTCATTTTGAAATAAACTATGTAACATCCAGAGAAACGAGTTAACACAATGAGTTATCCCAGCACAGAGTTGCCCATCTCTACTCGACCCATGATGAATATTAATGAAAGAACTCGTTCAAATAATGTCGTCATTCCGGCATTATTGAACGGCAAATTATTGTCGACATTGATTTCAGCAGAGATGGGGCGTGATTGTTTTTTTTTGCGTTAGGAATTCCAACCACGGAATATTTTTTGTGGGAGCGAAACATCGTAACGCTATTTTCAGTACAGCAATTTCCGTGACGGATATTAGCACATATTTTGGGGTTTCCTAGAATACTCACAATACTTGGTAGTATGACGTCATTACTGTTATATTCAGATTACTGTTCATTGAGAGGTATCTTATGTGTTACTTTTTGTTAATTTTTTTTTTTTATAAGAGGCTAACAAGATGACCTCACTCCACCTGATGGTAAGCGGTAGTGAGACCCAAATATGAGGTCGATAGGCACAATAGACCATATTGAGCCCGTCGCACTCACCCTGAAAGCCGTGAAAAAGGAGACCACTGCTGCGGCAACAACGAGACAAGGCGTGGAGTCTCGCATTGGTATTGAGCTGTGCAATAATGCGTGTGTAATGCGTGTGCAATAATAACGTGTAATAATACGTTATTTAAAATTAACAACACGCCATTACATACATTGATCTGATTTTGTGTTTGAGTTTCTTAAGCACGTCTTGTTTTACGGATATTAAAAACAAAAGTGGCGTACACAAAAATACTTAAAGAGATAAATAATACACTCAGGCACGGTACAAACACCGATGTTCATCACTTAAAATTTGTCCCGATTGGGAATCGAATCCACAACTCTTGGCACAACTGTTTGACATACAGTACTTACAAACGAATGCACTATTAAGCTAATGTACACAAGTCAGTTAATATTTATTCAGCGCGTAGAGACTTTCAGCAGAATGTAATACTTTCGGTAATATTGTAGCTTGCAAAATTCACATGAAGCTGAAAATTGGTGGGGCTCTTAAATACACCATTATAAAACAAATTTCAAAAGTCCCAACCGACTGTGCAAATGTTAAAATTATTTTATTTTGCATTTTTCTCGTAAACACTTGTGAAAAATGCTATGGCAAAAATAGGTCGGAAAATCGTTGTAAAACATACAATTATCTACAGACATCGTTTACATACTGATGGCAACTTCAAACGTCTAAATTAACTGCCTTAGTAACGTTGTATTGTAATCTACTGATTAAACTGCTAACAAGTACTTTACGCATTACAAGTTCTTGTTAAAATAGCTACTACAACCATTCTCACAAGATATACTTCTTCTTCTTATCGTATGGTTGATGGACAACCTGGTGTCAAGAGTTTAAACCGCCCGTAGGCCTTTGACATGGCTTCACACACCATTAAAAAATCTCTCAGGTGTGCTGGTTTCCTCACGATGTTTGATGAAAGATGGTACATATGAATTTCAAATTTTGAAAAACACATTGATACCTGGCGGGGATTGAACTGACGACCTCTCGCATGGCAAGCAACGACCTTAACCACTCGGCTATCGGCGCTTTTTTACAACAACAAGACATACTAACACAGTTCGACTGGCCGTCACCTTACATTCGCCTACGCCTATCTCGAACGCCACTTGTCAAGATGGCCCATTAACCACGCGGCCATTAAGTCGATGGGGTACCCTACACCCCCCTACCCTCTTGTAGCCGCCTATTATATCGCCGAGCAAACACCCGACAGTAATGTGTTCCAGCGGTCGTTATGTCAGCCGGGAATAACTTGTTCCGGCTATCAAATTATCTTATTTCTGATATGTTGGATATTTTTTTCGGCAGTCAAGCGGTGTAAGTAGCAAGTAGTATCAAGACTTGTGACTTCATTCATTTGTTTTGGCGTTCTTTTGTAGTTGACTCATTATCTGTCACATGAGTGTGTTTTTGTAGAGTTTTATGTTTTGTTAGTTATATTAGGGATTATTCGTTGTGTACTTGTTTACTCTAATTATGTGGTCAATAAATGAATAATAATCTATTCTATTCTATCTAGTCAGTTAACTCACATTAAATCAATTAATGCATAACTTTCAACTGTCAAGCATAATATAATTGAATATATCCGGGATATTTACCATGTTGTTTTTTTTTTGATGAGCTCCCGATATTTTGGCACTGTTGCAAGCGCCATGATCACAGGTCAACGGAACTGCTCTCGGGAGTACATTGAAACAAATCAACATTGTAAATATCCCATACATATTCAGATTAATTAATGTTCACTGATATGAAAAGTGAACGACTGGCCAATCTTTCTTGATTTTAGTAGTCATTTATCGTTAACTAAACGTTGACATAATCTGCCAGGTGCTATGTGGGTTACCGGTGTTTAAAACCGTCGCAATAAAACTGGCACATTTATAATTATCTCAATACTAGTCTCTCCACCGTGCTCTCCGTGAAATTTTATATAGCATGAAACAACAATACTCCCTTATAGCGAAGCTGTTAAGTATTATGCCTATGTTTTCACTCAGTGGCTAGACTATTTGCGTACAAAATTTCATTCAAATCGGTTCTGTAGTTTCGGTGTGAAAGCACGACAGACAGATAGACAGAGGTACTTTCGTGTTTATAATTTTTTAGTAAGTATTAGTAGGAAAAAGGATAAGAATTTTATTTATTAAATTAATAAGAAACCTATACTTATCATCCTTCTGCCGGGCAAAGGTCTCCTTCAAAGCTTCAAATATTATAAATAATACAAAAGTCTTTTTAACACCTCAGTAAGAAATAAGTTATTATAGTTTAAAGAGTCACCGGTCACCTAAAAAAAAGAACTTATACCTTCATATTTTCTACACAATTATTGTGTGGGGAACATTAAATTATTTAAGTCACTGAAACATATTGTCACCGCTAATAACAGCTATTATCCGTGTAATATACATACAGGGGTAATCATGTACATACACACATCCAACCCTAAACGACCGTGTACAAAATTACAGCCGGGGTACTTTCGACCCTCAGGAGGCCATTGATCACCCGCTTTGACACCAGAGCCGTTATTACACAAACGTGACATTGCTTAACCTGTCCTCGCGTTTTTGGGTCTTTTTTACCCCGTGACAACCGAGCCAATTTTCGTACCTTCGTTTGACCCTTGTTTAAGACAGATTTTTGGGTGCGTACCTACTTATTTTAACAACGTTAAAATACAATTCAATATGTGCGATTCAATTATTTATTTGTGTAAGTTTCTTGAAAGCGCTTATACTCGTATTATATCGTCATACAAAAATGATGATTCTATAACAGGTTTGAAGTTATGTCGAGAACCTTTATAGGAAGCATAAACTTAGCAAATTCGTCATGTTACCAAAATAGCAAGTAAATATAATTTTCTGTTAACACAAACTATTCTCTGGCCCTAATAAAATTGTATTCACTATATTTCAACTGTGTTTATTTCATGAAAAACATCGTTCGAATGAAAGAATACAACATTTCCGAATAAAATAAAATCCGATGTCATCCGATTTCTATCACCTCGCCCACTACGAGTATAATCCCTTAAGATGAGACCGTCTCTTCGATTCCCCGTTCAGCCAAGCCAAGCCGCTTAGCCAATGGATTAGCGGAATGGGGCCCGCGGGACCCGGAGGTGCAGTGTTAGCTTTATTTAACTTACACTTTGATGGAATATGGAATAAGGAGTTTTTATATGTTGCAAATACATAGTATGTCAACAATGGAGAGACTAGAGCACTGAACAATACATGTCCGGGATATTTACCATGTTTCCAGTTATTATAGAGTTCTCGATATTTCGGTACAGTTGGCTGTAAAGAAATATGGTAAATATCCCGGAATATTCGTTTTTTAATGCCTGTCAAAGGAGTTTAAAGTTATGTGTTTTCTCATAAATTGGTAACCAAATTTACAATTTGCTTAATTAATTTAATACTTCAGCAAAATACAACATTTGAGTTTTGTATTATTTTAGGTAAAGGCATTACATACATATTAGTGTATAGAGTCCGATACTGTATTTGTAAGCTCTCTTATGTTCACAATACTGCAAGAAGCATAATTTATACATAGGACATATTTGTAATGCCTGCAATCTCAATCCATTACATTCCATTTCATTCATCAATTAACAAATACAAGGCGTCGTCATTGCCGAACAGCTGTTTTAAATGGAGCTTTATTTATTTTCCATCAACACCATATCCCAAGTAAACGCGAATCCTGAAAGCCTTTTATTTATCGATTTACCCCTTTTTCGCTTTACCGCGGCTTTGTTAGGAGAGTGATAAATTGACCCTCTTCCCGTGCTGGCCCAGTGATAACTAAGTGAAATCTAAGTAGGTAACAGAATATATAGAATTTCAATAAGCTACAGAGTCGCTTATGAAAATTGATGACTGAGTTATTGGCTTAGGATGGAGGGAAGTGGTTCACTAGAGCAGGGAAAGAGGAATGTGGTTAGGCAATTTGCATTCAGTAACCGGCAAATGAGATGGTTATTACAATGATCAAATGAAAAAGAGATAAGGAATTTTTCATTTTTTTTTTTTATAAAGAGGCTAACAAGATGACCTCACTCCACCTGATGGTAAGCGGTAGTGAGATCCAAATATGAGGTCGACAGGCACAATAGACCATATTGAGCCTGTCGCACTCACCCCGAAAGCCGTGAAAAAGGACACCACTGCTGCGGCAACAACGAGACAAGGCGTGGAGTCTCGCATTGGTATTGAGCTGTGCGGGTCGGAGTTGGCCAGTCCGCCGGACGGAAGGGCCCCCGTGTCTACGGGTCTCCCAGGCCGGCGGGATGACCCGCTCCGCCCGCACAATACCGCCGCTAAGACTCCACTGGTCCGGCGCTTGCCGCACCAATGGTCCCCCCTGGCTCCGGTTCGTACAGTGCTGATCCCGGAACGCGACCTGACCGAGAGAGGTCAGAGTCACTTGGCGGGTTTTACACAACTGTATGGTGGTAACAGCAACCGGTCGACAAAATGTCTCCCACCTGACCAATGGGTATTTATAGCGAACAAATAATCTTTAAATACTGTATACATACTAACTATAGTTAGACTACTAAACGCGATAAAAATACATAGCTACTTACTGCTCGACAAGAAACGTCGCATTTAGATAGTATATAGTTTTTAATATAATGGTCTAAAATCAAATCAGCTTTAATCAATGGCAAGTTACACAGAAAACATCGGTCTTATTCATCTTGATATAAGCTTTCCTTCTGAAATCTGCTAAGAGATTGTCGGATTTATTGTACGGGGAACAAGTATCATTAAGATATAATTTTATGTATTAGGCTCGTCTACTTATATATTTTCCAAGGTCTATAATAACGTTAATATTTATTAGACGACACTGATATTTTAGATAGCGAAATTTTCCATAAACCGCTATGTAGCTAGCAGTTAAATATCCCGATACCACAGTAATTATAGTGATGATTCCCTCGGGATAAAACTTGATTGCTCAATATAACGTAACGGGCAGTAACTTTAGATTTTTATCACCGAAATATTGGGTTGTGACCATTCACAAAATGGCCGCCTATTTATCACGATGTTGTTAATATGTATGAGCAGAGAAAAGGGTCGAGCAGGGCCGCCGCGGCCTTAGGAGGCTTTTCCACCAGAGTTAAGTAAGATTTTAGACTTTCGCGTTCTATTACACAAAATATTAGTCGCTCGCGACCATGATTGGTGTAACCCAGTCGAAACGTCGGGCAGTAGGTAAGAAGCTATGTAACTGCTACTCCCAATATCACGTGTAGACCCATAAATACTAATATTTAGAGTTATGTTAAGCTGTGTAACTAAAAATATTCACCAAATTTTAGAGTCGTTTTTTTTTCATGTGTAAAACAGAATCAGCACCACAATGTATAAAACAAAGTCCAATTACCTAGATCCTTAAAAACTACGCAACTGATTTTGATGCGGTTATTTTATAGATAGTGAGTGTTTAAAGGAAGTTTTGTAATATGCATTAGTATAATAATAAGCCCTCTGTGTATTTTTTTATAAAGACCTCATCAAAATACGTTGAATTGAGACAGAGAGCGGACACGATTTAGATGTACACTATGTAATTATTTTAATATATGTAAACGTACGTACTAAATTGAACATAACTAACTATGTAAAAAGCATTCCTTCATCAAATCAGAAATGCATAGCTGCTCTACATAGCTGCATCATTCGCTGCTGAGACGATTCATAAAGCTAGAGAGCTTTCATAATATTTATAAATCGTCTCCAGACTCGCATATTTATCTATCACCTGCGGTGCAACTTTATAGCATATATCTTACCCTACTTCTTCGCATTGGCGGACCCGGACATACAGTTTCGTAGCCTGGCATAGTTTAAGGCTAGATCACTTTTAGCTTAGCTTTTCTCTGGTGGAAATACAGCCTTATGGTTTTTGTTAAACACGTTTTGTGGTTGGACATGTCTGATCTCTGGAACTCTTTTTTTAGATTGACGTCACGCCACACTAAGAAAGTGTAGGAAAAGAGTGCAGTTGAGTTTGCCAACAAATTACTTTGTACTTTTACAAACTGTTATATCTCGTTGACTTTGTTATTATATATTACCTATTAGAATACTGAATACTTATGTCCGGGATATTAACCTAAAACTACCGACCTTACGCCTAACCGTACCTTACCTGCTAACTATTTTAAGGAAACATGATAAATATCCCGGACATATTAAGTTTTCAAATGTATATGTCACCGTAAAATTGCAAATATACAGGGTGTAACAGGGGGGGTGGATCATCGTAAGTCAATCGATGGGGGACTTCAATACCTATCGATATAACCCCCATGTATGTTCAGCGATTTTCAATAGTTACAAAGTTATTGAGATTTTTGTGACATTTTTGGAAGAAGCCAGAATTCAGTATAAAAGTCTTCACTGTAGCTTAACTACTGGACCTGCTTGCATGATTTTTTTTCTAGAAATAGTTCAATAGTGGGTCTTCATAATTACGATAGCGATTTGAGTCATAACCCTATCATATTGGAGTAAAAAAATAATTCTTCACAAAAGTTTTACGAATCGAATTGTGTCTACCAACTTTCAAAGCCTCCAGTGAAAAAAAAGTGCCTGTGTTTTTTTTCTAGAACTTATTTTAAAAACTACCTAAATCCATAGATAGTATACCCTGAAAATTTCATACCGCTACTGCCAGAGCATCAAAACGAAAATTGAACGCGAATGGCACAGGTGCCATAAATCGGTGTTTTTATTTTTCATGTAAAACTTTAATTTTAAAATAAAACGATATGTTTCAGCAAATTTATGCTATGTTAGTAATATTAGTAGCAGTAATTTTACAGAATTGAAAATTAAAGGGGTGAAAATCAAACAAAGAAAACATCCGAAAAACCTTTGTAAAAAGGTGTTGTATATGCCTAGCCAATAATGGTGCACATTATGAACACTTACTGTAAAAAAAATAATTAACAAAAATTATGTAAATTACATAATTTTTGTTAATTATTTTTTTATTTTTAAAAATTATGTAAATTACATAATTTTTGTTAATTATTTTTTTTACAGTAAGTGTTCATAATGTGCACCATTATTGGCTATGCATATACAACACCTTTTTACAAAGGTTTTTCGGATGTTGCAAAATGCTACTACTACATTTTGCCTTATCACAATTTGGGCCCTTGAAAAAATTGACAAAAAGAAGCATTCCACAACCTCCAAAAAAGCTTTTAAGAAGGTCTATGCTATGCATAGCCAATAATAATGCCCATTATGAACACTTACTGTAAAAAAAATAATTAACAAAAATTATGTTCATTGTTTGATTTTCACCCCTTTAATTTTCAATTCTGTAAAATTACTGCTACTAATGTTACTAACATAGCATAAATTTGCTGAAACATATCGTTTTATTTTAAAATTAAAGTTTTACATGAAAAATAAATCACTGATTTATGGCACCTGTGCCATTCGCGTTCAATTTTCGTTCTGATGCTCTGGCAGTAGCGGTATGAAATTTTCAGGGTATACTATCTATGGATGTAGGTAGTTTTTAAAATAAGTTGTAGAAAAAAAACACAGGCACTTTTTTTTCACTGGAGGTTTTGAAAGTTGGTAGACACAATTCGATTCGTAAAACTTTTGTGAAGAATTATTTTTTTACTCCAATATGATAGGGTTATGACTCAAATCGGTATCGTAATTATGAAGACCCACTATTGAACTATTTCTAGAAAAAAAATCATGCAAGCAGGTCCAGTAGTTAAGCTACAGTGAAGACTTTTATACTGAATTCCGGCTTCTTACAAAAATTTCACAAAAATCTCAATAACTTTGTAACTATTGAAAATCGCTGAACATACATGGGGGTTATATCGATAGGTATTGAAGTCCCCCATCGATTGACTTACGATGATCCACCCCTCCTGTTACACCCTGTATATACGGCTATAGGCTATGCCTATAACTGACCAATCAGGCATTGACATCATTGACAAGTGACA
This sequence comes from Maruca vitrata, assembly GCA_039566165.1. Taxonomy (NCBI): domain Eukaryota; kingdom Metazoa; phylum Arthropoda; class Insecta; order Lepidoptera; family Crambidae; genus Maruca; species Maruca vitrata. The sequence continues at coordinate 5,735,447 of CM076938.1, read as the reverse complement.
TATTTAAGATCGCAATTTATCATTTTCACTTCGATAGATTGCAATCAGATGAATAATCACACGATAAATTGTAAGCATCATGTTATGGTTCACAATTATTCGACAGTTCACAATCTCGCGAGATAGATTGCAATCTATCCTTATTTGCAATTTTACGGTGACATATAGATGATAGAAGCGTCTAACCATCATCCTTCGTTTCAGAAGCTGGTGGTGGGCGGGCCCAACCAGCGTAACTGGCGCGGGATCCTCATCGCGCTCCTGGTCATCGTAGCAGTGCTGGCCCTCATCGTCACGTCTGTCGTTCTGCTGACGCCACCTGACGAAGGGCCCCGGGTTAAGGGGAGGAGGCTGAGGATACAGGACCTGCTGACTGACGACTTGGTGCCGGTCAGGTGGAACGGCACTTGGATATCGGGTGAGTACGATTGTGAAGTTTGGAAAATAGTGATGCCGCCTTATCTTGGACAAGGGTTTACGCTATGCGAGCTTGAATTTATACCCCACGTCTGTCAGAAATAATATACATACATACAATCACGCCTTTTTCCCAGAGGGGTAGGCAGAGATCACTTCCAGCGATCCACTTTTCACCTCTGTGGGAAACGCGACGTGACGGGTTGTGGACCACGTCGCCGCCATTCTGCCTTGTGCATTGTTTTAACAAGGTCATTGCGTTCCCACGAGTAGCAAGGATATATGACGGGGAAGGAAAAGGGGAGGAAGGATACTATCGCCTCGGATGATTTGGACTGAGTCGATAGTAGCTCGAGGAGCCGGGGTCGCTTACCCGTATACCGTTCACTAACCACCGGACAGATAGTTGTGACTGGTATCCCCTGACTGCTAAATAATATACATAGTAAAACGATTTCTCACAGAACGACCACCTCTCTTTCAAAGTAATTACACGAGGCAAATTACAGGTTGTTCTGTTAAAAAATCTCTACATAAACCTTTATGTTGATATTTAGAGTTTTTTATTGGTCGATAAATCAGTCGTTAGCCCGAATCATAGATTTCCCGCATGTGGGCTACTCAATCAAAAAAATCGGAAACTGCTTCTTATACATAGTACCTCAGTCATTATACCCTACGACATGTGTTACAGAAATCTCTAATAACTAATGAAAACGGTTTCTACCGTACACACTGTGTAGAATGCATTTTACTCTTATTATTAGAACCTAAATATTAGTCTTTATGGGTCTACACGTGATATTAGGAGTAGCGAATACATACACAGCCTCTTACTGCCCGACGTTTCGACTGGGTTACACCAATCATGGCCGCGAGCGAACTGGCGCCTCCCGTTTACATCTGCCACAGCAATATTTTAGTGTAATGGAACGCGATAGAATAATTTTTTTGTTAAATCCTGTATTGAAACTGTATTTATGTTTTTTTTGTTATGGTTTTTAAAAATCATCCGTTTAAAATATCATCCGCTTAGCGCATGCGGACGTTAACGACTAATAAAAATGCGCCTTTAAGCAACATTTTCTTATAACAATTATTTTAGCAGTTTAAGTTAAAAATAAATTACTCATTAGTCTTTCAAGACTAGATTGTAATCAGATGGCGTATATTATGCATAAGGACATACATACGTCATAAGGAAAAAAAAAACTTATAAAAAACAACAAATCACACAAATGTGTAAGATTAATTTAAGTATGCTCTCCTTAATTAAATTAATAAGAACCAGAGTTAATTTAAATCAACTCAAGTTTACACCTAATTGTTTGTTGACTAACCAAACTGTGCTTATTCCTGAATTTCGTTAACATTGTAATCAACTGGCCAATGGAGGGCCCAAGGCCTGTCAACAGAGACCCACGGACCCGTCACCAAGGAATAATTAATAGTACCGGGACAAAAGGGTGATACTATAGTAAATATGTTTGAGTTGGACCCAGTTGTGGCAAGGTCACCTCATTTCTCTTAGATTTCAGATACAAGTTGATCGATATTCATTTGAATCTGAGAGATTATGAGACAACAGCACTACGTTATAGCTTAGCTGCTTATTATAATGTGTTATCTGCCCTAAAAATAAAAAAAGGTTTCTGTATTTTGATTCTATACATAGTACAAACAATACAAAACACAATAATTTGTATTGTTATGAAAAGAAAAGTTGTTTACCGGAATAAAATTGACAAACAGAAAGTGGCTTAAACTATAGCTACCAATTTCAACCCAAATAATTAAACAGGGCAACCTAAGTATAACCATAGTATGTACTTGTATTACATAAGAAACTATTATTATAGGTAGTTATAGACGATAATTTTAAGGATACTTAATATTATTATTAAAATCACGATTATAATAATGACGTATTAACAAAACTTGGATTATTGTCTATATTCGTAACTACACTTAATACTGTTACAATATTTCGATTGATTTATGTATTTTGTGTCCCATACAAAAATTCTATGTCTAAAATATCACCACGTTTACTAGTCAAGTGACACCTTCAAAGGCGTGGAAATCGGTTTGATTATTCTAACAAAAACTTTTCCTAACACCCAAACTATGCATGGCAGTCCATGCGACAGTTGGCGCCGAACAACCGTACCCAGTTTTACTGAAACAATTCAAAGTTTAACCGGTATTTATAGGACGGGCCTGGGCGACCCTTCGTAGGGCCGACCCTTCCACGGTTGAATAATTCATCAAAGTTTCTCAACAAAGCGACTGGACCTCGACACAGAAACGCCATTTATGTCTAGTGCTTCTAGACTAGTTCTACCTGCATCTGGATTAGGGATGTGCAGGTGCGTTTCGGAAGGAACCGGTTGAAATGGAAACCGGTATATTTCAGATGGAAATTTCTTTGTCTGATTAAGATGATGGCTTGTAGTACCCTTTTCATCATCATCGGGCTTGAATGGGAGTGGATTGCTCTCACTTCTAATTGTGATCACAGTAAATTGTTATTTACTACAAGTACAATACCAATTGTTGGGTTAAAAAGGAAACCGAATGTAGACCTGGAAATCAACTCAATCCAGTCTAGTACTATGATAATCAAAAGCTTGAAATAACTACTAATCAATAAAATCTATCGTAATAACAGCTTTTTGTATTTGTTACTCAACAATAATAGTATCTTTAATAACAATCTATTAAACGTAAAACGATTTTCTGAAGGTCGAATTAAACGGAAATAGATACTAATTCGATAAGGAAATAAAGAAGGACATTTTCTAGAAACCACTTAATATTCTATCAATTAACTGATTCGATGAAATTCTAGGGCGGCGTAGCAATAGCAGGCATGAATGGACACGATAAATGAATTCGTAGTACCACTTATTATTCGATTCGTAGAAGAATTATAAAAAATCTTCGAATTCGATTTATTATAACGGATCCTTAAATAAGAGTCCCTTTCTTTCCCATCAAATAATTTGGATTCATAATTCCACTGTAATAACATCGTATTCTCAACAATACGTGTAAGTATTGTTACAGTATTTTTAACACTAGATTCTGACAGTATTTTCAGTTATAAACTACTGATATTTAACAATGAGCAAAGCCTCAATTTGTATATTAAACAAGAAGCAGGTCAGTTATATGCGCCCACTTTTTGTGATACAAATCTGCCCTAAATTAATGGGAATGTTGATGATGATGATGTATTGTAACGCGGAACTGTTTTAATTGCAAACCGTTTAAATTGCCGGTAACTACCGGTTTTGTGAAATCACTAGCGCGTCGCGGAATTTTAAAGTGGACTGCATCGTAGTACTTCAGTTTGCGCAGGGGCGGCTGTTTGCAGTCTCTGCACCTGTATCTTACTCGTATTATGCACATTTTGCTGCATATAAACTACCCTCGGTGAGCAGGGCCGTATTTAGACGCTGAAGGTACAATATGGCGTTATTAACTTATGATACTAAACTGGTGTTTGTTTATGAACATAACTTATGTCATTGTTATTTGTGCGAACACTGCATAATTATCTGAAATTAAGTATACGGATTAAACTCGCGTGTATTGCTATTGGTAATGAGTAAGACTAGTCTTTTCCGTAGCCACGAGCGCTGTAAACAGCTCGAAATGTCAAGTCTCTAAACAATATGTTTAGAATAGCAATACACGCGAGTTTAAGCCGTAAAGTTAGTTTAAACTTATGTCACGTCTAATCATAAGACTTATTACTGAATACTAAATTGAAATTTGATGTCTTAAGTAATTCATTAATGTTTCACTTAACATGTTAAAAGCTGTAAAATATAATATTAGGTCAAGGTTTTTATTATGTCTTATTAGTACGTCACTAACACGAGACAGCTACATAGGTGGCAAGCGTTGTTTATTTGGAACGTTAGGAGTACTCGAGCTGTTAAAAAGCGTCGTGGCCGAGTGGTTAAGGTCATTGCTTGCAATGCGAAAGGTCGCCAGTTCAAACCCCGCCAGGTACCAATGTGTTTTTCAAAGTTGAAATTATATGTACCATCATTCGACGCTTTAACGGTGAAGGAAAACATCGTGAGAATTTTTTCAACGGTGTGTGAAGCCATGTCAGAGGCCTACGGGCGGCTTAAAAACTCTGACACCAGGTTGTTCATCAACCATATGATAAGAAGAAGAAGACTGTTTTTTGATTGACCTGCATAAATCAACCCAAAACCTTTGAAGTTGAACCTATCAGAAAGCAACCGATAATTTTTTTTAAATTAATCTGTATCATCCCACTGCTGGGCAAAGGTCTCCTTCAATCCTGTCCACCGCTCTCTACCCAAGGCTAGCACTGGCCAGCTACGATGATTAACTCAGATTTATTTAAAAAAATCACCCCAAATTCAGCCCGGTCGAAGAGTCGCCACAACTAAACGGAAGTACGGCCTAAAAAGAATTTAAGTAGTGCTTAGGTAAGTTTTAGCTTGGCATCGTTAGTGCTATGTTGAGTGGGTCATTACGGACTTAGGTTTAAGCAAAGAAATATGACTTTTACCAACGGAGGGGTATTGAATTTACTTTCTTATTATTCCAATTTATCTTAAAACGACTAGGTAGAAATCAGGCAAGTTAAATATCAGCTCAGTTGGTTTTTCATATATTTTTAATAAAATGTAAGAACCATTTTTATTATCACAATAGGCAGATAAGAAAAAAACTCTAAATTAAATAAGCTTTTGTTAAAATAACACTTGGTCACGCTCATGTTTTGATTTGTAGTCAATAGCCTTTGCCCTAAAATTGGTTTTATTTTTACACATGTTCATGGATACAAGCCAGTACTTACATTTATAATTTGGTGTTATATCTTATGCAAAAAAAACGAGAAAACTCTTATAAAAACAGCCTATCAATATTTGAGAAATCACGCCACTTCAGATTCATCTCACATGGTCTCAATATCTTCGATTTATGGGCATCATCCCGCAAAATATTTATATTCTGAAAAAAAAGTTGACTCCGCTCAGCTTTTTCGCAGGATTCGACTAAATAATTTTAGACGAAATGAGATTTCGTCAAGATTTATCTACCATTGAACATGGAACCTGATTAATAGAGTCACAGATGTTTCACCACATGTATGTCGAACTAACTATATTTCTGTCCGTGACTCTGTCCACGTAAAACCACAAAACGTCTTTAGGGTAAAATCATTACTTATTACAAATTCGTACTAAACTTACTTAGTGTAACACACACTTTCTCAGAAAGACTAGGTACGAAATTTTATTCAAATCGGTTCATTCAAAGCGAGAATTCACTATAGACAGACAAACTAGTGTAGTATTAGTTTAGAGAAAAAGCATCAATGTGAGAGGACGCCAGTTTAAACCCCGCTTGAGTTTTCAAAATTTGAAATTCATAATTGGGCCTACCGTGCCCGAGTAGTGGGGACATAAATGGACAGATGATGATTATGAATATTAGCGAGGGAATAAAATTTTGTTGTTTTCAGCTAAAATGTGATTATACGACAATTCAGATGGTAGGTAATTTTAATTATAACGTGTATTTGGAAATAAACAGATTAACAACGTCAATCCCTGTCATTTAACGTACAGATGTAATCTTTTAATCCGGAATGTCACGTCTGTTGAATGTTATATTTCGGTCATGTTCCATTTCCGATGATAATATTTTTTACAAACAGGTACTTTACTACTCTGGTATTCGGATAAAATAAAGGTTTAAGAAGGTGAATTGAATCCTTACTAATATTATAAATCCGAAAGTAACTCTGTATGTATGTTACGCTTTCACGCATAGAGTAATCAATACTCAATACTCAATACTTTATTGCTTCTATAAGTACTGGACCGATTTAAATGAAGTTTGGTGCAGATATAGTCCAGAGCCTAGGAAAGGTTATAGGCTACTTTTTAACCGACTGCACTATAAGGAAGTAATGTTTTACCCGTTAAACGTCTCTACGCGGACGAAGTCGCGGGCGGAAAGCTAGTAAACTGTAATAAATTTTACGCATCATTATAGATCGTTCTGGTTCCGACGTAAGTTGCTTAAACACTTGTACTATGGATATCAGAAACAACAGTGGTACAGGTACATCAATAATTATAATAGGTACTTTAATGTATAAATAACAAATGAAACGTAACAGACACCGATGTTCATGACACAATTATTTGTCCCGAATGGGAATCGAATCCACTACTCTTGGCTTAGGAGATAGGGGCATTATCTAATCCAACAAGCCTAATACACTGTAAAATCTCAATTTTTGTAATTGTATTATATTCTATTATCTGTCATAACTACATAGTATAAAACAAGGTCGCCTTCTCTGTCACTATATCCCTATGTATGCTTAGATATATCTATAAAACGCAACGGATTATGATGCGGTTTTATTATAAATGAAGATTGGTTGAAGAAGACGGTTTTAATGTAGATATTATAGACCTGAAGCGAAGCGATTGCGGGCCACTAGTTACCTATACTTATACTTCAACAAAGTGTCGTTTTTAATTTATTAATTCAATCCCCTTAATTATATTGGTAGGTTCGTAAAGTTGTCAAAAACCCATTTCCGAAAACTTTGACAAGCAGCCCCGATCGGAACCATTACTGGCATTAGTATCTCGTAAATAGGAAGTGGAACTTTTAAAAGGGCCTTTTAGTAAATTGTGTGGACAAATAATGGCGGAATGAAGGTTGGTATCGATTTTTTAAGACGATTGTGGCATCGGAATCGGTTGGTTTTAGGCCGATATTGTTTTCAATGTCCGTCAATTATGTTTTTGAGTTGGTAGGCACTCATTTTTGGTGTAAATTAATTGATTTTTAAAGTATTTTTTTCGTTAATTACGTACTTAATTTATTTAAAAGATTTCAATTAGATTATTAATGTTAATTTCAATGAAAAGTTGAGGTAAAATTTAAGCGTGTTTTGTCACATTAAAAGGGATATTGGGGGTAATGGGTGAACAAATATTGTTCTCATTAAACTTTACATACACAAATACATAACAAAAGATGGCAAAAGTACGTTAATAATATTTTTATAATAGTTACCAAAAACGGGTATTCTGAAAGTAATCCAGTAGATATGAATACGACCCCTCGAAATGTAAAAAGAGGGTCGTATAGTCCATATTTTTTCGCTAAGTAATCATAAATCACGTGATAAGATTCCATAATCATAAGAGGAAGCTCGGGAAAGCCCCGAATTTATATACATATATAATACTAGTAATGCCAACGACTGCGTCCACGTTTCCCCGTTTTTCACAAATTTTCCTCTTTCAGTTTTCAGTTTCTTTGCTCCTGTTGGCCGTATCGTGATTTTATACTTAGCCTTGATAAAAAGTCTATCCAATACAAAATATAAAAAATAAACAATTTTTCAAATAGAACCAGTAGTTACTTAGATTAGCGCGTTCAAACAAACAAACGAATTCATCAGCTTTCTAATATTAGTATAGATATATGGCGTGGTCTATTTTTTGCCTTAGAACATATTTTACTGTGAAGACTAGGTCATACTGAAAACATCATTTGTTTTAAAAAATCAATTCTACTCTAATCGCAATTAGAGTAGAATTGATTTTTTAAAACAAATAATGTTTAAACGACTCTGTCCGACTTCTGTCTCTACCAAGAGTCGTGGGTTCAAATCCCAGACGTATATCGCGGCGCTTGTTTATCTTTAGGTGTTTGAAAATAAAAAAAATACGGATTTAACTTGCGTGTATTGCCATTAAAGACATATTATTTAGAGACCCGACGTTTTGAGCTTTTTACAACGATCGTGGTCAAGACTAAAGATGGCAGTTGTGTTCATAAGAAAGTTTAATCACTACAGATATTTTGTGCGCCCGATTCAGGTGTTTTAATATTTACGTTTATTTGTGTTATAACACTGTTGTATCTTATATCTGCAACAATAGCTAAAATGCTTGACAAATTTAGCACAGAATGAAAAAAAAATGATGTAGTGTTATTATTTTTTTTACTAAAAGTATAAGTAAGTATATTGTTGCTATGGATCTTAGTCGTTTAAAAAGGAATTATTTTAATATAAAAACGAACAGTACAAGTCAGTTTTCGAACTAACGACCCCATCAGCAAAAGGTACCACTGCCACTAGTCGCCACGGTACTTACATTATTAAATACCAGTCGGCAAATAGCGACCATTCGATCGTACCGCAATTCCAATCTAGTATTAATTCCACAATGCCCGTTGCACTGTTTACAAAGGCAGCTTAGTGTAGGGATAGGACATCACTAGGTGACAATCCGGAAAATACGGTTTATCGTTAGATTTTAGACTTTCGCGTTCCATTACACTAAATATTTGTCTTTATGGGTCTACACGCGTTGATGGGGCAGTAAGTAGCTATGTAGTTTGCTACTCCTATTAACGCGTGTAGACCCATAAAGACAAATATTTACGGTTTATCGTTGTATTTGATTGATTGTATTGTGGTGCTTTTTCTTAAACATTTATTTGTCTGTGCCCGTGAAGATGATCCCTTTTTAGTTGGATATACTCGTATCTTAGCAGTTGAAAAAATTAAAGATGTGGCTTTTACAATACACAAGTTTAGAAAGTCAGATATTTTTTACATAATTATGTCATTGTGTATGACATAAATATAATGGGGTCTCTATAATGGGGAATGCACTGCAGAGCTGTTTCAGCTAGTCCCTCCCTCCCCTTTCCACTCCAGAACGACACGTGCTGGACAGCGCTGCCATCCACATACAATGCAGGCGCTGGTGGCTCCGACTAAGAAGTTTAGCTCCTCATTTCTGCCCCGTGCTATTAGGGCATGGAATGCCCTTCCAGCTCTGGTTTTCCCTCCCTCCTATGATCCCGGGCTCTTCAGGCGGGGCGTGAAGCGGCATTTAAGCAGGCCTTCAGGGTGAGTGCGACAGGCTCAAAATGATCTATTGTGCCTGTTGACCTCATATTTGGATCTCACTACCGCTTACCATCAGGTGGAGTGAGGTCATCTTGTTAGCCTAGTATAAAAAAAAATACAGTAAATTTTAATTGCAAAAAGAACTAACATACCAATTTAATACAATATACACGATCGATTTAGATATAGGTCCTACCATCACTGCATTGCCGTAATTATATTCTTGGGTAAATTACGGTTATATTTTTCGGTTTTGTCGGTTATCGGAACTGTTTACGGTCACATCCCTACAGTCGTCACGTGTACCACCTGCGACCTGGGACGATTGATTGTGTTTATGTTTGATCTGTGCTGTTTGTAACAAGATTTGGTGTGACAGGAAATGTAACGGTCAAATCACAAGCCAACCAACTGAATTTTGAGTCCGTAAACGCTAAGTGATTCTATGTATGTATGTAGGTATACGTTTCGTTTCTACATCACAGCATAGTTCAAGAGGATATATCCTTTTGAGCATTACAAATTTTATCCTTTTTAACCGACTTCAAAAAAAGGAGGAGGTTCTCAATTCGTCTGTATGTATAATATTTTTTTTTACGTATACCTGTAAGATACCTGTTGTAGATTTTGTAGAGTAAGTAAGCAAATATATGTCATCATCACCACCATCAGCCCTTATACGTCCCCACTGCTATGGCACGGGCCTACCCTAAACTAGGGCGATAGTAAGTAAGCAATGATATGTCATCATTATCAGCCCTTATACGTCCCCACTGCTGGGGCACTGGCCTACCTTAAACAAGGGCGATCAGGCCTAACGAACGAATAACCACACCTACGAATTTCTTCATAGGTGTGCCGGTTTCCTCAATGTTTATTTTTCACCTCTAAAACGTCATATCTTATTAAATTATGATATAGATAGATAGGTATATTATGTAAAGAATTCTATGTTATTGACAGTTTAAAAGAAATATTTGAGAAGTGAGTCAGGATTCAATATACAGTTCGATTGTAATAATGATCTATGATTACCTTTCATGTCAACCCACAATCGATTTCAAAGAGGAAACTCAAACATTCAAAGGTAAATAGGTATAGGCTAGAATTGACAATTAGCTTGTTTAGCTTCAAAAGGCATGCGTAATTAAAAACAAACCAACTACCGCTATCAACATTTGTTAGTAAACCTGTTACATCAAACAATTAAGTTGAATTAGAATCGGTACATTTTTGTAGGATAATAAGAAACAAGTAAAAAATGATCCAATCAAAAACATAAATGTGAAATGAGAGCCACGTTCAATATTATGATAATTGCCTTGGTTGTTGACTTCAACGACAAAAGAAGTGAGATCTAAATGGGTGCCAAGTTCAATGGTCAACCCTGAAATTTATTTATAAGTAACACTATAACATACCTATCATATCTTCTTATGACATAAGATAATGTATGGTGGTAACCTATGAAGGTCTGTCTTGGCTAGTTTCTATAAACCTACCAACGTATTATTATGTTCGCTCGCTAGTTTCTACCAACAATCCAAATTTTCGGAATTATAAAATAAATACCGACAAATACCAAACTAACCAAGACAACTAACTAGACTACTAACTAACTAAATAAAGAAAACTAGCCAAGACAGACCTTCATAGGCTACCACCATACATTATCTTATGTTATAAGAAGATATGATAGGTATGTTATAGTGTTACTTATAAATAAATTTCAGGGTTGACCATTGAACTTGGCACCCATTTAGATCTCACTTCTTTTGTCGTTGAAGTCAACAACCAAGGCAATTATCATAATATTGAACGTGGCTCTCATTTCACATTTATGTTTTTGATTGGATATCATTACTTTTTGTAGAAAAGTATATATCATCGTGACGCCGTAGGTCCTTTGAAAAGGACAAATTCAAAACTACAACTAGACTTTATAAATATAAAACAATTGAATCAGTTACTGTATTTTCCTACGTTTACGGGGTATAACCCTAAGTAATAAATATGAGAACCGACTATAAGTACCTACTCTTAATTGTAAATAAGTAAGTATGTATACCTAAATATACACCGTGAAATTTTAGTGGTTGTTTTCCCGCAGTAAAATGATTCTATCTTAGTAGTACAAAAGATGTGTGCAGTTCTTTTTTGGTAAAATCAATAAATGCCGGTTTTACGAAAGGTTTAACAGTAACTCGAAAGCACGTTCGAACCGCTTTATGACTTAGGGTGTAGAGCTTCTTTAGCTTTAAGCATCGATTTCATGCGGCAAGCAGTACCTGAATACGTCACATCTTCAAAAACAACGATAGCTTCTCTCGTTTTCGAGTTGGAAAATTAATATTCTGAAAAATCGGAAAAAAAAAATTTTTTTTTCGAGGAATAATTTGCATGATTCGATAGTATTACTAAAGGCAAATCGTTCTGCCACGGGAAAACAACCACTAGAATTTCACGGTGTATAGGCGTGATTAGGCACTAATTAGGTATTTATGTTAAGCGTTCATAATAGAACCTAACCGCAGCAGTGGTCTCCTTTTTCACGGCTTTCAGGGTGAGTGCGACAGGCTCAACATGGTCTATTGTGCCTGTCGACCTCATATGTGGATCTCACTACCGCTTACCATCAGGTGGAGTGAGGTCATCTTATTAGCCTCTTATAAAAATAAAAAAAATAAAAAAAAAACCTAATTATTAAAAAATTGCCAGTTTTTTATTTTTTCCTTCGTATTCATGTAATTACCTATCTGCATACCAAATTTTAACTCTCTAAGTCATTTGGAACTGGGTTAGAATTTTGATCTGTCAGTCAGTCAATGATAAAAATGAGGATTTTTGGACATTAATATCTAAATAACTGTTTGAGATAAGCTTATGAAATTTAGAATACATATTTATCTCGCAAGTCACAATATATGAGCCAAATTTGATACGTTTATGTGAAATAGTTTTTGATTTATGAGGGGTTCAAAAGTGGTTCCAAATGGTTCATGTAATATTACACACGGTGCGGTCCGCCAGTTCTGTTTTTTGAACTTGGCTTGACACGCTACCGCGTGTCTAGATACTTAGGAAAAATAATATATAATTGTATGTGACATCGAAATCCACCCGACCCCAAGATCAAGATAATTATAGTAAGCGCGGTAACCATATGTAGGTATAATGCTATTTTTTAAAACTCACCCGATTCCATGATCAAGAAAATTTGTAGGAAGATCGGGCACAAAACAATTAATTTTTGTTATAAATTAATTCGTATTACACTATGAGTTTATAAGAATAACGGTGTACTTATGTTTACCAACACACATTTATACAATACAAATACAATATCTAGAATATTCTCCATTTTAAATATGTGTGGTTATAGCAGAGAGTTCAATTAGAAATTCATTATTATTCCACACACAAACAAATAGAGGAAGATCCCAGAGCCGCCAGACATCACTTATTTTCTAATGGACAAAATATATACGATTGAGTAGTGGTGGGGTGTACTATCATCATATGACTAGTTGCTACCTTGACCAGACGGCCATTTTTCAGATATCAACCAATCAAGGTACATAGAAACACTGCTCACCTCACTTAAATTCTGATGGCTGATTTTAACATATATTTCACACAATATCATTAAAAATCAGGTTTCATTACTCCCAGACACATGCGGTCGGCGGTTTTACCTTACAGACGCTTTAAAGCTATGAAAAAATTTTTACTTTTACTTAATTTTACTTATTTTGCGATGCTTGATTTTTATATATGTTATTCAAACAACTATTTTAAAACGTTTTGCAAACGGACAGACCGGTCTAAGGGGCCAAACATTCACCAGACCCAACTGTTTTAGATTTATTTTTAAAATTGAATTTAGTTAAGTTTTTCTAATAAAATAGTTTGTAAGGTACAATTCTATAATTATTGCGGTCAGATGAGCACTTTTTAGTTGTTTGAATAACATTATATAAAAATCGAGCATCAGAAAATAAGTAAAAGTAAAATTTTTTTCATAGCTTTAAAGCGTCTGTAAGGTAAAACCGCCGACCGCATGTGTCTGGGAGTAATGAATCCTGATTTTTAATGATATTGTGTGAAATATATGTTAAAATCAGCCATCAGAATTTAAGTGAGGTGAGCAGTGTTTCTATGTACCCTGATTGGTTGATATCTGAAAAATGGCCGTCTGGTCAAGGTAGCAACTAGTCATATGATGATAGTACACCCCAACACTACTCAATCGTATATATTTTGTCCATTAGAAAATAAGTGATGTCTGGCAGCTCTGGGATCTTGGACCAAAAATTCGTTGTTAGGAGAGCGAACTCACAAACACAATTTTCAATAGCTCACAACTCACTTTTCGACAAAGGTACCAGGAGTGCATAGCCTTTGAGAGTTGTCACGTTCGCGCCGGCTGCGCTAGCTAACTAGGTTGGGAACTAACCTGAGTTCAGACGAGGCCCCATACAAATGTCATGAATACGTATGAGTTTATTAGGCTGCACACGTGGAGATGTGTTTGTTTACAAGTTTGGGTTATGGAAATTGATGCTGGTATCCTAGTGTCACAGATAAACTTGAGTGGCCCCGACTGAGTGTATTAGCGTAACTAACTATCTAACTACAATTTTGGTTGAGTGATCCCATAATTCGTTTGTTGATTTTAGAATTATTATTTTTCTTACCACAGCAGCCAATTTCAAAGAAAGAGTTTCTGTGATGAAATAGGTCATCGAATAGATATTTACTGTTTAATTTAAATCAATACAATTAACCTAGTATTTTTCACACGATTTCTTTCGAACTTCTTACTAAATAAATTATGTGTCAATGACAGAAATAATATTTCATAAAAGCTAAAAGTAAAGTAAGATATTTTATAAACAGACTTTTCCTGCAGCAAAATTAAAGCGAGATATATAACACAATTTCTTTCATTATTCAAAAGAATTCTCCTTTTATATTGTTTGTCACAACCTTGCCTCGCCTTTCGGGCGATTAATTTCTTAACTAAATAAATTCACTTGATGAAGGTGACACTGACTTTATCTAGATATAGGTGGTGACCTATTTTTTTAAGGAACGTTTTCAGCAAAATAGTTATTACTTTGCTGAAAAAGTCCCTTAAAAAAAGGTTTGATTCATTTGACTGACTCAATGACGACTCATTGGATAGTGCCCCTGTCTCTTACGCCAAGAGTCTTAGATTTGGTTCTTACTCGGGATAAATACGAGTGACTGGGTGTGTGGGTATTTATATATTTAAGTATTATTTTTTTTCTCATATTCGTAACACAAGTGCTCGAGCAGCTGCCTCCGTAATCGAAACGATATTGTGTGATATTTAATTGTTTGTATTTCCTACTGCTCTTTTATCGTGTATAGGTAGAATCATTTATAGCATTATCAAATAATACATTGAAGTCACTTATTCGTACCATTGATGCCCTGTCTGAGTCCAGTGGCCTGATCCATCCTTATACACCGTGAAATTTTAGTGGTTGTTTTCCCGCAGCAAAATGATTCTACCTTAGTAGCATAATAGATTTGTGCAGTTCTTTTTTATTAAAATCTATTACTAAAGGCAAAACGTTCTGCCACGAGAAAACAACCTCTCAAATTTCACGGTGTATGTATACATACATAATATATTGCAATATCCTCAAGAGAGCATTTCATATCATACAAGCAAATATACACTACGCTTAATTTAGTTAACCTACGTCAAGATATATTTACGAGTGGGTTTAGCACTTCGCGGCCTCGAAAAGAAATTTAATGTCCCCAAGGAGTCCCGAAATTAGCCGACTTCGGTGACAGCCGCCATCTTGTTTTATTTATTAAAATTCTTCGCCCGAGTTGCGCATTAATATTATCGTAGACGCGTTATTAAGACGTCTTGTTACCGGTTCGTGATTAATTGTTTTAGCACTGAGGGTGACGCTGTTTTACATAAGAGGTGAATTGAGATTAGGGAGGTTTAAATTAGAACTCTTTTCTTTTAATTACCTCTGCACTCGTAATCTAATCGCGCGAGGAATAAATATAGTGAGGTTAATTAATGTTAATGGCGTTTATAAGAAAGAAGATGTAGTTTGTTAAAAAAAGTATTTGTTTGTTAAAGTTATTACTGCGAAAAACAAACTGCATAGTTCAATTTATTAAAAGCTAAAAAAGTTCAATGGTCTTCATAATGGATGGATGTTTTAAAGAGGATTTTTACGAAATGGATACGGCTTGAAAGCTACTTTATTTATTATACGTTCTCAAAAAATTAAAACATATTTCGCCCAAAAACATTAGCTGCATTTGAAGCGTCCCAAAAAAGTCACAATCTTTTTTTGAACAAATTCTCTGAAAATTCTCAAAATGGCGGCGGTGAGTGATCACCGTGCATTAGCCACGTCGGGATCCCACTTGTGGCAATTAATAAACATTAACAGTGTCTGCGAGTTGAGGGTGTTGGTAAAAAACACACCGTTTTTCTGGCTGTCTGCCTGTTTCGCTCCTCCCGTAGAAAATTCTGCAGCCAGAAAACCGGACTGATTTTGCGTCTAGGGCTGCCTAAAACACAAATTGCTGATGTTTTTCAACGTACATACACTCAAATAATACGATTATGACAAAAAAAAATCGTAAAACCGTCGTTTTTTAAAAAGGTATTCGATGACAGTGGTTCTATTTCATAAAATATTTGTCTCAAAAAAATTGAGTTCTAACGGGAAATTGTATGATGTTGCAACTAAATAAAAATGTAGAATTTGATGTAATGCTTTTTACTGCGGAGCGATTTCTACTCCAATTATGATTTTATAATTTCCCGATTGGATAAACAGCCACAAATAATCACGGGTATAATCAAAGACAGAAAGAGTAAACACTGAAAATGTTTTTTGGAAACACAAAGAAACAATAACAAAAACGCGATATAAGGAATAGAAAATTTATAGTTACCGCCCAACCCATCCACTAATATTTAGTGTAATGGAACGCGAATGTCTTAAATCTTAAAAAGTATTTTGGTGTTTGGACAACCCTATCCTCGGCGCTGATTAACCAGGGGCCGCGAACTTTTGCCAATTTTATTTCAACACGTTTTTTGCGAGTTTTTCAGTGCATCATAAAGCGGTAGTTTAGAAATACACTCCAAGTGAAAATAGTTTTCCCCTTTTATATCAAAAAGTTTAAAGCTTGAATAAAGCACGTATTAAAATATATAGGTACTGCAAATCTTTTTCAACTACATGACCTCCGCTCTAGTATTGTTTTTATAAAAAAAAACCCCGAAGTGCGAATTTGACTCGCTCACGAAGGGTTCCGTACCAATTTTGTAAAAATAATCACATTCGTTGTATAGGGGGTTTCCTATATTGTAAGGTGTATTTTTGGTTATAGCGGCAATAGAAATAAATTATCTGTGTAAATTTCATCTCTCTAGCTATCATTGATTTTGATATACAGCCTATGATAAACGGACGGACGGACGGACAGCAGAATCTTAGTAATAGATAACCGTTTTTATATCCTTTGGGCACGGAACCCTAAAAATAAGCGTTTAACCCTTTAACCAGTATACTATTTCAAAATTTAATTGCCTTTGTACCTTATTTTAAGGGAATAATGATTAAATTATGGTGGCAATATGGTTTCCATTACTAGTTAAAGGGCTAAAGCATTATTCCAAATTTTTTTACAATATTTGGTTTTGTTCCGTACTCCTACATACCGCGCTACCCTTTCTAATTCAATTGTACCTCCAACAAAAGTATAGGAGACTAACGACATGGCGTTTCAGCGTGTAGCAATTACTGTTACGTTCCCTTTAACGGGCATGAGGTTCGCTCGTAAACTTTTTACTTCGGCTAGTTACGATTGGTACATAAGGACATAAAGATAGAATTCGTGTTCTAAGACCCTTCGTACCCAAAGGTACTCTAATCTTCTATACTCTAAGATTTTGAAACATTTGTTAATGGGAGCCACTAACAACATAACGTCACCTACAGAAATCTCAACGGTTGACTTTGCGGTTGAATTGCTAGACCCTGTCACAGAAAAACGGAAAGACATACGGAAACAGGGGCAATGGTTATAAAAGTAATTTGCATTCTCAAAACTGCTCTAGTCTGTTTTAAGCTAGAAACTGCCCTTAAAACCTCAAAATCGCAATCAAAATGTGTATACCTGTTATACCACTTTTGTTTCTCATATTCGTAACACAAGTGCTCGAGCAACTGCCTTCGTAATCGAAACGATATTGTGTGATATTTAATTGTTTGTATTTCCTACTGCTCTTTTATCGTGTAAAGGTAGAATCATTTATAGCATTATCAAATAATACATTGAAGTCACTTATTCGTACCATTGATGCCCTGAGTCTGAGTCTGAATCTAGTGGCCTTATCCATTCTTTTATGTATACATAGGTACATAATATATTGGAATATCCTCAAGAGAGCATTTCATATCATACAAGCAAATATACACTACGCTTAATTTACTTAACCTCCGTCAAGATATATTTACGAGTGGGTTTAGCACTTCGCGGCCTCGAAAAGAAATTTAATGTCCCCAAGGAGTCCCGAAATTAGCCGACTTCGGTGACAGCCGCCATCTTGTTTTATTTATTAAAATTCTTCGCCCGAGTTGCGCATTAATATTATCGTAGACGCGTTATTAAGACATCTTGTTACCGGTTCGTGATTAATTGTTTTAGCACTGAGGGTGACGCTGTTTTACATAAGAGGTGAATTTAGATTAGGTAGACTTAAATTGGAACTCTTTTCTTTTAATTACCTCTCAACTCGTAATCTTATCGCGCGAGGAATAAAAATAATGAGGTTAATTAATGTTAATGGCGTGTATAAGAAAGAAGATGTAGTTTGTTAAAAAAGGATTGTTGGAGTTATTCCTGCGAAAAACAAACTGCATGATTCAATTTGTTAAAAGCTATAAAAGTTCAATGGTCTTGAAAATGGATGGATATTTTAAAGAGGATTTTTACGAAATGGATACGGCTTTAAAGCTACTTTATTTATTATACGTTCTCAAAAAACTAAAACCTTTTTCGCCCAAAAACATTAGCTGCATTTGAAGCGTCCCAAAAAAGTCACAATCTTTTTTTGAACAAATTCTCTGAAAATTCTCAAAATGGCGGCGGTGAGTGATCACCGTGCATTAGCCACGTCGGGATTCCACTTGTGGCAATTAATAAACATTAACAGTGTCTGCGAGTTGAGGGTGTTGGTAAAAAACACACCGTTTTTCTGGTTGTCTGCCTGTTTCGCTCCTCCCGTGGAAAATTCTGCAGCCAGAAAACCGGACTGATTTTGCGTGTAGGGCTGCCTAAAACACAAATTGCTGATGTTTTTCTACGCACATACACTCAAATAACACGATATGACAAAAAAAATCCTAAAACTCTCGTTTTAAAAAAATTTTATTCTAGGACAGTGATTTTATTTCATAAAATATTTGTCTAAAAAATTTGGGTTCTTACGGGATATTTTACGATGTTGCAACTAAATAAAAATGTAGAATTTGATGTAATGCTTTTTACTGAGGAGCGATTTCTACTCCAATTATGATTTTATAATTTCCCGATTGGAAAAACAGCCACAAATAATCACGGGTATAATCACAGACAGAAAGAGTAAACACTGAAAATGTTTTTTGGAAACACAAAGAAGCAATAACAAAAACGCGATATAAGGAATAGATAATTTATAGTTACCGCCCAACCATCCACTAATATTTAGTATAATGGAACGCGAATGTCTTAAATCTTAAAAAGTATTTTGGTGTTTGGACAACCCTATCCTCGGCGCTGATTAACCAGGGGCCGCGAACTTTTGCCAATTTTATTTCAACACGTTTTTTGCGAGTTTTTCAGTGCATCATAAAGCGGTAGTTTAGAAATACACTCCAGGTGAAAATAGTTTTCCCCTTTTCTATAAAAGAGTTTGAAGCTTAAATAAAGCACGAATTAAAATATATAGGTACTGCAAAACTTTTTCAACTACATGACCTCCGCTCTAGTATTTTTTTTATAAAAAAACCCCCCGAAGTGCGAATTTGACTCGCTCACGAAGGGTTCCGTACCAATTTTGTAAAAATAATCACATTCGTTGTATAGGGGGTTTCCTATAATGTAAGGTGTATTTTTGGTTATAGCGGCAATAGAAATAAATTATCTGTGTAAATTTCATCTCTCTAGCTATCATTGATTTTGACAGTGAAATCTTAGTAATAGAGTCCCGTTTTTATATCCTTTGGGTACGGAACCCTAAAAATAAGCGTTTAACCCTTTAACCTGTGTACTATTTTAAAAATTTAATTGCCTTTGGTCCTTATTTTGAGAGAATAAGGTCAAAATTATGGTGGCAATATGGTTTCCATTACCAGTTAAAGGGTTAAAACTTTTCTTCCCAATTTTTTCACAATATTTGGGGTACTTACGTACTCTTACATACCGCGCTACCCTTTCTAATTAAATTGTGCCTCCAACAAAAGTATAGGAGACTAACGACATGACGTTTCAGCGTGTAGCAATTACTGTTACGTTCCCTTTAACGGGCATGAGGTTCGCTCGTAAACTTTTTACTTCGGCTAGTTACGATTGGTACATAAGGACATAAAGGTAGAATTCGTGTTCTAAGACCCTTCGTACACAAAGGTACTCTAATCTTCTATACTCTAAAATTTTGAAACATTAATAGGAGCCACTAACAACATAACGTCACCTACAGAAATCTTAACGGTTGACTTTGCGGTTGATTAGCTAGACCCTGTCATAGACAAACGGACAGACACACAGCCGGGGGCATTTTAAAACTAATTTGCATTCCTAGAACTGCTCTAGTCTGGAATTAGCTTGAAAACTGCCCTCAAAACCTCATAATCGCAATAGCAGCAGCTTCCCGTTTCACGTATGAAAATTTGAATGTGAAATCAACCTTTATGAAATGGTTTCCTTTACTAGTTCAGACGCTACCGCCAGCATTTCCTTTGCATCCCGCGGAAAGATGCAACGAAGCATTTTCACATTTCAAAGGCATTTAAAGATTTTCCCAGTAAACTCGGACTAGTGTTGTGAAAGACATAAGGCTTAAAAATATCTTTCTTTGCTTGCTTTTCTGCTTGGTTTTTACCTTATGGGGACTTCCGGGATGACAGCACTCCTCCTCCTGATGGTAAACAGGACCACATATGAGGCCGACAAGCACAATAGACCTATTGAGCCTCTTTAAAGGCTGTTAGATATTTCGTCATGATAATGATAATTATTACAAAACTATATGAACAACAGCTAGTATTGTACTAATACACATTGCACCGTGTTTGTTTCTTGACTTATTTAGATTTTAAATATCTGGGACAATAAAATAAATATCTGGGACATTTCTACATACGGTCATCTGACCCCAAACTAAGCAGAGCTTGTACTATGGGCGTCAGAGACTGATATACATGCATGGATATCTATGAATACTTAAAAACAAAATCACACCCAGACACGAAAATAACACCAATGTTCATAACACAAATATTTGTCCCGAGTGGGAATCGAACACACAACTCTTGGAACCGCCAGCCAAGGTCGCTCACCACTGTTCCTACCGTTACCCATTTATGTGTGTATTCTCTAAGTTTCTAGCAGCACTATCTCAAACCGCGTCGCATATCCAACGTATATAATATGGAGATCTCTTTCCAAATATTCGCCTTTCCGCAAGACTCACGGAATCACTCCGGCCACTCAGCCCATAACCTTTTATATTCACTTTTACTGTTTCCGAAGGCAGAGCTTCGGAATTATTAAGGCGAAGCTCTATTGAAATAGAACAGGTTAGCCGACTCGATCAGGCTTTTAGGAAATATTGGATCCGATTGAAAGTTGAATGTGATATTTCAAACTACAGTTCTTTTGAATGCATTGATAGATTTAAATACAGGGGTGTACTTTTTTTGAACGACTGGACGGTTTTTACAACTTCATTTGATCGAATACAAATTTTTGTTTGCTTTGAGTTATTTTGCTTTCGGCTGGCCTTTATTAATTGGTAATATTAGGTATTTATTTACATATATTCACACACGTACACACACAAAACACACACATTTTATTTAATGTTTTTGTGTTTTGATATTGAAGTATTTCACAACCGATTTGATATACCTAAATGCCTGATGTTTGATATCACTATCACATACATTGTTCTGATTCAAATTCAAATCAAATGGACCAAGATCCCAGTGCCACCAGACCTACGTCATTTTGGCAAAGCTAAAATTTCCATGACTTGTAGTCTAGTATGTAGTTAGGAGAGTACGCGTACTTACTGGCTCGATGGCGGGGCCCTTTCAGAGGTAGCGCGAACTAAAGGTATTTCAAAACGGTACCCACCTACGTTAAAGTAGAAAGGCTCATATTCAAATATAGTTTTTAATATACTCTTAAAGTTTTTATTCGGAAATAGATAGATAGCTTAAGCACTTGTCTTACGGATATTAGAATGTCAAATAGTTCTGTAATGCATTATTTAAAGAAGAGAGCGGCAGGGGCAATATGTTCTATTGTGGCTGTGAACCTCATATGCGGACTTCACATCCGCTTGCCATAGGTGAACAGAGATCATCCAAGAATTAAGATATAAATAAAATGCTTAAAAAATAAAAAATAACCTTTTTCAAGTGATTCAAGATGTATAAAGTAAGTTTCAGATCCAGTCAGTCTCTGCCAGTCATAAATCAGAGCAGTCTAGTACTCATAACATTTTATACGACCGTAATCGTTCGCATTTGTTAATCCGATCCCTTTGTTTAAGGAAATGTACGCCGGTTTATTGGCTTACGATGTTTGTAGTACGGTACTAGAATTAGAACAAGACTTTCAATCACGTCTGTTACGAAGACTCTTGGTAAGAATATCTTTGAATCAAAAGCATTGCAGTTCTTTCCTAATTATGAAATTGAAGATACAGAGTTTACTTATGTGTTTGTGTACATTTGTGCACCATAATATCTATACACCGTGAAATTTTAGTGGTTGTTTCCCC
This sequence comes from Maruca vitrata, assembly GCA_039566165.1. Classification (NCBI taxonomy): domain Eukaryota; kingdom Metazoa; phylum Arthropoda; class Insecta; order Lepidoptera; family Crambidae; genus Maruca; species Maruca vitrata. The sequence goes on along the minus strand of CM076938.1, from coordinate 5,713,011 downwards.
GCAGTAATTTAATCTAAATCGATTAGACACTATCATTATTGCCATCCCATCCCTACTAAGCTAATCTTTGGAAAAAAAACTGAGATTGAAGAAGAGAACTTAGATCATCTTAGTTTAACTTAGTAGATAAGTAAAGTTAAACTGTAGAAAAAAATATGCTCGTGGAGTGATTACTTAATCCCGTTACGACTTATTTGCGCCTACAAATTAATTATCATGGAGGTTTGTATGCATACATTTAGTGTAGATGCATAATAATGTAACTATGTACACTATATTTACATAGAACACAAGTCTCCGAGCTCTAATCACCACGTGTTTAATTAAGGAGAGATTAAATTAATTAATCATTTCACTAGCTCAAGATGAGGCACATATAGTGTCGGCTAATGTATAGAGGATAGTAATTTGAATACTTGCGAGAGAAATACAAGCATTGTTTGAGCCAGATTAAACGTTGGATTGAGTATATGTGAATTGTCTTGTGTTTAATTGGTAGGAATAAAGTACCAACTATGTTGTTTGGCTGGCGTGTTACAAGACACCGTTTAGTATTTACGCAGTAGGAATTTTAGTTTCCATTAGGCTGACACATTCAGTTACCTGACACATAATACAATATGCGAGTAGTATTAATTATACTCTTTTTCGGCTAAGATGATCCCTGTGACACTTCATTGTGTTCTGAATCACAATTTTATGTTTGACAAACGAAAATAATTTTATTGCACACTTTTTTCATTTTAATGCGGCGTCATTAGGAAAAATACTAAAATAAATCATTTGAAACTTTTAAAAGGGAAACAGTATCGATTAGTTTAATTTAATGTAATAGAAAATTTAAAAAAAAGTACCTATGCAGTTCGTGTACGTAGAATGGAACTTACTACATTCCATTCTAAGTATACGAACTGCAAATGTATTTTTTTAAAAAGTTCTATTACATTAAATTAAACTAAACGATACTGTTTGTCATTTAAAAGTATGAAAATATTAATTTTAATATATTTCCTAATGAAGCCGCAATAAAATGAAAAAAGTGTGCAATAAAATTATTTTCGTTTGTCAAACGTAAAATGCGCGATTCAGAACACAATGAAGTGTCACAGGGCTCATCTTAGGTGAAAAATACTATAGTTAGACCGTTGAGGCTTACCTTACTAATATTATAAAGGCGAACGTGTGCTTGTTCGTAACCTCGCTGTATCTACTTAATAAATGCGAAGAACCGGTATTTATCATATAGGAGTCAAAAGCGTAAGATACTTAAAGGCAAGTTAAAATCACTTGCCTTAAAAGTTTAACTTTAGCAGGCTAAAGCTTGTAAACAATAAATAAATATTAAAGTGTGTTTTATTCCCGGTTCGCACAAAGTAATGTTTCTGAAATATATGTTTCAATTAAAAGGTACACGAGGTTCATCATCTAACTACTACACAAGAAACTTGTTGAAGATTGTCTCAGAGGCTTAGGATGGATAGAGAGAGTAAATATTTATTCAAAGCATTCATACTCCACATTAAAGAAGGTGGTCAGAATATATAATTTTAAACTGTCATGGTTACAAACAGTAGAAAACTGACAATGTCCGGGATATTTACCTTGTTGTGTTGCACATTAAAACAAAACAACATGGTAAATATCCCAGTCATTTCCAGCTTTTTATTAAGCTAAAAATTCCCAGCCCAAGAATCGTTTGTGTTCGGTCTGAGCCAAGCCTCTGTTCCGGATACGACTCGTTCGGCCGTTAGCGTTCAGAATGCTAAATTGCAGGCGCAACAAGTTTAGAACAAAGATAACCTACTTTCGCCAATCCATTTCGAAATCCGTTCGGGGTGGGAACAGGTGAATACATCACCGCAATTTTTGGTGCATTTCGTTTTCAGCAGCTCCACAGGTTTGGTGGTGGCCTTGTTTTTTAAAAATGGAGTTATTGCAGGTTCGATTTCCATGGTATCACACGACATGCATATGTTTATCTGACCCCGTGATATCTTATCTTATCCACTTGTTTCATGGATATCAGAAACAACAAATACATTAAATACAAAAATTTTATATTTACACACCGTGTAATAACACGATGTGCCAGCAGGACCGTTGCAAATAGCAGGAAGTGATCTCTGCTTACCCCTCTGGGTAAAAGGCGTGTATGTATTCTATGTATGTATGTATGTACGTACACGGAAGAAATACCAATAAAATATTTCTAATCGAAGGTATATTCATATTTGTCCCGCATATAGGTGTGTTTATCTATGTAAATATTAGTTTTGGAATCCATAATATGTACAGGTGCTTTAACAACTCAGCCAATTAGAAATCAGGTCAATAAACTGTGATCTTGCTATCGAATGCAAACCAAAAAACGGTTACTTATTTATTGTTTCCAATGTTATATTCAAGTAGGTATTTTCCAAATCAAATTGCTAAGTCTTTATTGAAATTCGCATCGCAAAACAAATAACAGGAACTTCCAGCCATAAACACAACTTTCGAACACCAAACGCTTAGTGAATTCTAAACTTTTGAACGGGAGCTTTTCTAATGTTTCTGATGGTCGGCGGTATAATTGAGTTTTAGTTTTAGTTTAGTCTGCCGGCCGCCCGTTCGCTAATGAGCGCAAAACATCAAAACAATGTTCTTGTTTAGCTCGCCTGAACATGTTCTCAGTACGTTTGTTTAATATTGTTCGAGTTATTTGATTTGATTGAGAATATAGTGCAATTTGCAAATTTTGTACGTGTCTGCATTGTTCTACTTATTTGTTATGATTTTCCCTTTGAGAGTATGCAATATGTTGCTTCTTCACGCATATTAACTATGTCTGTATTTTGTAATACTGTATAAGTCATATTCATTGTTCTATACAATGTTTTGATCATTCAACCACATAAAAGGTTACATACAACCACACAAGGAGAAATAAAAACTTACTAAGGCAGCCTCCTGATTTTAAGGAAAACTAATTACATATTTTTGTAACATGTATTAGTTTTGTGATTCAATGAAACACCATACAATGAATGTAAGGCAAGTGCTACGAAGTTTGACCAGAACAACTCGTAGCAGGTGCTACGACATAATGTTTCGTAGCTAGTGCGTCTCGACTACACGTCTAAGGCAGCCTCCTGTTTTTAAGGAAAACAGGGCTAATTACACATTTATGTAACATGTATATGTATTAGTTGTGTGATTCAATGAAACGCCATACAATGAATGTAAGGCAAGTGCTACGAAGTTTGACCACAACAAGTCGTAGCAGGTGCTACGGCGACTTAACTACATAATGTTTCGTAGCTAGTGCGTCTCGACTACACGTCTCGTAGCACAGACTGCACTAAGCTACAGTATAAAGAGGAAGGAGTGAAAACATTGCTAATTTTAGAAATATTTTGGATGCCTGTTAAGTGATACCTACATGTGTGAAGTGTCTGGGTGTGTTATTTTTATGTTTGAGTGTATTTGTATGTACTCCTGTTTAATCTATGAAACAGTGCTAAGTTAATGAACACGGGATAATATTAATAAGTACTCGTAATAAATCTCATTTTGCATTTTTTAAGTTTTGCCTTCAGTTAATATTGTCGAGTTCAATAATTCTTAAAAACGAGTTACCTCACTGGATGCCGGGCTATGCAGCTAAGCCGTGGAGGCAAGTTGAAAGGCTTTCAAGCTGTTATGTACTCGCATTGAAATAACCACATTTCATGTACGCGAGAGCGTAGTGTAGAGTTGTGTTGGAGACGTAATACATTACCAACTTTTGCTATTCGGAGCTGGATTAAATACGACATTTTTAACTTGCACAGTCAGACTCCTTACCAAAATATACATTTAGGGGTGGCCATTTGGCTGTGTTTATTTTATTTTTTATATATTTATGTCTTCATTGTTAGTTATTTCGTTGTATATTATTTGTTATGGGTAAAAGTTCATAAACTATATATTTCTATATAGTTCAATAACTATATTCTTGTTTGATTTTGTTATGATTAAGTGTAAAAAAATATTTTTGGTGGTGTTTGTACTACCTACTACTAGGTAATACGTAGGTAACGGATTTTGATTTGTTTTTTTTTTTCATTTTAATTTGATCTGGGGAGATTTATATGTTTAATTTACTTGAAACAAAGGGAGAGCGGATTATCAGCTGTAGAGTAATTATAATAAAGATTTTTAGTATTTTTCTCGATAACGCGAGAAACGTGCATAACAACAGCATTACATTCCTAAACTTCACAGCAATCATCACAATCTGTCTCCTATGATTTCCGAATGAACTAGTATAGAGGCCAGACTCCCATATTATTTATATTGGAGCCATAACTCACAGAGCCCATAAAGTTTCCGCTAACCGCTACCGCCATCCATAGACCACATCTGTGATCCGACAGCCTCCAGAAGGGATAGTGGTCTAATAGCGCCTGATATTGTGAGATTAAATATGTTCCGTGTGCGGCAAATCGGTTATGGCATACGTAAATCTTGCTTAACGTGAAGATAGTTTCACTTTCGATAAAACTTTTGCTTGGCAATCGTTCAAACTTAAGATTTTGCTGCTGTGACTACATTAGCTTGATAACGTTTTGAATTCCGTCAATCTATAAGGTGTAGAGTAATGTAGTAGCCGAAAGTACGTACTTAAGTTACTACTTAGAATAGTAACATAGAATATAGTTACCGACGAATCGCCGTAGTCCGCTATAGTAGCCCGAGATAACCACCTATCTTACCAATTATTTTTAGTGATTACTTTCCTCCTTATGATCAACTTTTAGTAGATCTAGTTACTACTGTCGTGCTTTTAAAATGTCAAATTCATGAAAACTCATTAGGCAAGCATTCTATACATTGCACTATTAATGACTAATTGTGCTGGTGGTCATAGCTATTGTATTAGCGTGTCATTTAAATTTTTATTTTTTTTATTTAGCCTATGCTGTCCCACTGCTGGGCAAAGGCCTCCCCCATTTAAATAAATTCTCAATAAAATAACTACTCTTTTTTATTTGTATGAATAGTTCCTAAAGAGAGCATGGTCAGCTATCAAACAATCAAAGAAACATTTCTTTGACTTTGACTGGCTCGGTGGAACAGTGGCTAGTGACCCAGGTTTACTACCTACGGTTCCAAGAGTCGTGGGTTCGATTCCCACTCGGGTCAAATATTTGTGTGACGAACATCGGTGTTTGTTCCGTGTCTGGGTGTATTATTACATATATTTAAGTATATTTGTGTATCCACTGTTGATTCTGATATCTGTAACACAAGTGCTTAAGCTACTTACCACGGGGTCAGATCAATGTATGTGATGTTGTGAAATATTTATTTATTTCTGATTCAGATTTTTCTGACTTAATTTAGTCAGTTTCAGTATAGATTTTGTATTATTTTCGATGACTGGCCTTGAACCTACGTCCTATCTGGGAATGCAGAAGTGTCGGAGCACTGTTGCTCATAAATTCAGTTTAATTGCGCAAGTTTCCCCATTTAATTGGTTTAGTTCTTCCTACGATTATTATAGTATTTGAACTGGAAATGTTATGTGGCTCGCAATGCGATTCGGTGGATTTGTGTAATGATGAATTCACTGTTATTATTGAGTTAGCAACTTGTAAAAGATAAAAGGATATATTGTTATATAGGGAAAAATAAAACGTGTATTTTTGTAAAATCAGAAATCGATTATTCTATTAAAGTTTTTGGTTTGATCTAAATTATGATTGATTCGGATAAAAAAATCATTTAGTACTAGTTTTTTTTTTAGTTAAAAAATATTTGCGATCGTGAAAGTTTACAAACCGACTTGAAAAATTACATCCATCGTCTACCGTGATACCCAATATTTTTTATAATTGTTCGGACTTGAAAGAGAATACAGCCCTTAATTGAAAACCCACTCGTTTCTCATAATCCAGTTTTCCATCAATTATTCCATACAGATTGCTCCCATCTAAATACTCGGAGTAAAGTACACTAGAGAGCCCTTTCCCAAAAGAGTATGTTGCGTAAGAGAGCGAAGTCTCGTCCTTAGGTCAATGCAGGAAGGTTGAAAATGGTCTGCATGGTTAAGTGACTTTCAGGGTTGCCTTAAGGGTAATTGTTTGAGCAAAGTATTCTGGTTAACGACCTCTTTAAAACAGGCTTTAGTGTTGTTAAAGGTTGCGGGTTCGATTTTAATCCCGTTAATTTGGGTAAGTGGTTTTCTATGGCACTCGATGGTCTAATAGAAATAATTGATTTTGATAATGATCAAATTTATGATAGAGTGATTGCGAAATTTAAGAGTGATTCTCAATTTGGATGATGAAGGTTGTTATATGGCTTATGTCCTATATATTATTTGTCTATTTTAGTTTATGTCCGCTTTTCGTAATACAAGTTACAAGACATTTTTGTATAACAATACATAGTATGAATCAAAGCCGTTCCCACAGTCTTCTGTACCTATGTATACTAAGATGTTTAAAAATACGCATCTGATTTTGATGCGGTTCTTTAAATAATTAGAGAATTAAAAATGAAGAGAGGCTAAAAATATACAGTAACCGAAGAAGCTATGGCGGGCCGCTAGTACTCGTATTTATTAAAACATTTAGTAGTTTACATATGACGCAGTATACAAATGATATCTTTTAGATTAAAGTAAAGTTTCAATCAAGTTATGGTTAATTAAAATATACACTTTACGGCGGCCATCTTGACAAAAAATAAATAACCAAGCCCGTGTATCTTCAGGCAGCAAACTTAGCTGATATTTCCCCAGCCCTAACCTACCCGGGCAAAGTCAGTAAAAATAGCGGGCTGTTTAAGCGGTTTAACCGGGCTGGTTGAATAATTAAAATGGTTAGAGCTGAGTCCGACTCGCGTCGTTAAACTCAGTCGTTAACTAACACATACGCAGAGAGGCTGCTGTGAGGAATCATTTTGAATAGGACGTATAATTATGTTTTTAAATAAAAACGTTAAGAAGAAAAGTGGTTATGCGGTTTCCCATGGATAGAGAGCCATATGCATAGGCATATGAATAGGCAAGTTTGAAGCTTCAGTTAATGAACGTAATGCAGTTTTGTGATAAGCTAAAACCGCTGCTTTATTCGTAACTAGCTTTTCGCCTGCGACTTCGTTCGTGTGAAGTAGTTTATCGCGTAAAACATGACTCTTTTATAGCGCAGTTGGTCAAAGTTTGGCTGTTTCCTTTCTCGAAATGATCTGTGTGCCTTATTTCAGTTAGATCGGTTTCTGAGTTTTGGTGTGATCAAAGTAAAGATGTACAAATAAATTATTAAAAATACCTGTCTAAGTATGATTAGCAATCGTGTCCTGAGGTTTCGGATAAAATTCTATAAGTAATTTTAGGCGTGATTCTTAAGCAACGCTTGCCTTTAACAGATCAAAGAGGCAACACCACCGATCATTGAGAAATATAATTTGAATTCGCAATAAACATAGTACAACATACCTAGTTGACTTTCGACCTTACCGCGCAAACAATAAGGGTCTCGTGAATAATTCACCACATCCGGTGGCCCGCTAAAGCATTATTACTCGAGCCGACTCAAAACGGAATACTGGGCACTGTTATGAATGACGGAGATTTATTTTTTGAGTAGAACTAAAGCCTGAGGTTCATTCCACGACCCTTCCAGGGATTAGTCCCTATTAATGTTAAGGACCGACTAGAGTACGCGTCAACAATGAAGATAAAAATATTTTATTTGTATAGAAAATTTTATAGGTACGGGAAATTTACCATGGTTCCTTATATAATCGAGTGCCGCTATTTCGACATCGTTGCAAGTGCCATGATCACTGGTGAGTTGCCTAATGTGTGTAACCAATTTGTCAGAAAACATCATAATCAACAATAGCAAATTAACCCAAACCGGTCGCCTACGACACGACGATTTAACGGTGAAGGAAAACATAGTGAAGAAACCTGTACACCTACGAAGAAAATTTTAGGTTGTGTGGACAACCAACCCGGACAAGTCCTGATCGCCGTAGTTTAGGGAAGCCCAAGCAGTGGGGACGTATATGGGCTGATGATGATAATGACTAGTTTAAGCTTCGAATAAATATGACTTAGATACATTAACATTGTCATTCTGTAAAACATATGCAGTTGAAATTAGTCTTTATGGGTCTACACGAGTAGCAAATTACATAGCTACTTACTGCCCGACGTTTCGACTGGGTTACACCAATCGTGGTCGCGAGCGAATCAGTTCGTTCCTAATATCGCGTGTAGACCCATAAAGACTAATTTTAGTGTAATGGAACGCGAAAGTGCAAAATCTTACATATGCAGTTGATTTGACATTTGTAACAACAGTTGTTTTCGTAAACATAAAATCGCTGTTAACAGAAAACTTTAAGCATTCACGCACACGATATCATTTAATTTCGTCGTTTTATTACGCGTTTTGTACGTGATTTGTGATTTACGACATCGGAAGCGATCGTAAACGTTTATGTTGTGATGTCCAACCGGCTCTCTGGCGAATTGTCGTTTAATAGGTCGTTACGATGTTTGTACACTTGTAGGGAAATCACGCATAAATAGTTATTTTGTGTGATAAAGCGTTTGATCGATAAAACACACGCCTTTGGAACTATACTATATTGGGTAGAAAATAATATGTTTCTTGAGTTCGACTTTCTGACTGACTACGATGATGACTTGGATTATCCCTGTCATCATCACCGGACTTTTGAGGGAGCGGATGACCTCTCACCCTAACCCAATCTTGAAATTGACTTTACCGTGGTAACAGGTAAATGGTTGTGTACGGTACATATTAGTCTTACAAAATATATTAGCTTTATTATTTCGGTAATTTGCTTAAATAAATGGATTTGATTAGTGAATTCAGTATATGTATAATTATATAATTTTTAACTGTCATGGTTACACATTAGCGCTTGCAACAGTGCCGAAATATCGGGAGCTCATTAAAACAAAACAACATTTTAAATATAATATATGTATGTATTGTATCAGTTACACTTAAAAACACACATTACAAAAAATAAAAACAATGTAGGTAATAGGTAACTGAAAAGGGATCTGCTCAGCATGTATAATATCCCGGACAGTTTTAGTTTTCTAGTGAATTCAGTGCCTATAAAGTTAGTGAAGTCAACAGTTATAGATAACGATCATTACAAAATATATTATCCTCATTATCAGCCCATATACGGCCCTACCGACGGGCACGAGCCTACCCTAAACTAAGGCGATTAAGCCTTACTCAACCATCTTACACAATCTTAGACGTCACACAAGCAATATTCCACTGCTTATAATACACTTCAAAAGTCTCATTTAAAAACCATTATCTATCAATTTTTAATGATATATAATTTAATTCCAGTTTGCGACAATCACAACAACCCAATAACCGTTTTCCGATCCGTAAACGAGTACCGAAACAATACCGTATGTAATGACTACGCGTTTAATTTTAAACAAACGGACAGAACTTTCCTCTTTACATAACCGTGCAACTTTCGTTCCGACGTAAATTAATTCAAAAGTTGGGAATTAGTCTGGAACTCGTTATAAATGTCGGAGTGGTAAAATAACGCCGTTTTAACACAATTAGAGAACGAAAAAGGACTCTTTTTTTACCCGACTGCACCAGATTGAAGGTTATGTTTTAATATTTTGAAAAACGGAAGAAACTCACCGGGACCCGGGATTGGAACACCCTTCCAGGAATCGCGAAGGTTATGTTTAATTGCATTATTTCAAGCTTATTTTACTATAGTAGGTATTACAAGTAATACACGCGATCGTAATTGGCAGATGTTTGACTTACCGAAAACGTTTGACGTACAAATATATTTTTGATATTTTCATACCAGTTTAAATTACTAACTGAAAATAATTTTTAAATAATTATAATTGTCTGGCTACATGGCGTATTGGATAGAGCATTTCTCTTGCGCCAAAGTTTGATTCCCACTCGGGAACAATATTTGTGTTGGAACGTTTGTATATCCTCTGTTGATTCTGATATCCGTAACACAAGTGCATAAGCTATCAATGTATGCGTAATATATATTTTTTTTATTTAAACATATATATTTGTGTATTTTACCATTGTTTCTTATATCTGAAACGCAAATACTTATGCTTCTCAGCACGGAATCAGAACAATATATGTGATGTTGTTTGATATTGTATTAATTAATTAATGCCAAAGTTTATAAAGGGTATTTACTAAGGTCCTAATGAACCCTGTATAAATTTTAATTAGGGCCTATGAAGTCTCAGAATCATTAATTAGGCTTAGATACGTAGTCTCATTCTTACTTCAATTACAATGTATGATTGTTTATGTAACATGTATAAGTACATGTTGCTTACATGTCCCACTTAACGTGGACAAGGGAAGGAGAATAATGATGATGATTATGATTGGACATGTAACGAAATTTCAAAATTATAACAAAAATTATTGGTTAAAGCCTCAATGTTACTTATTTTGTATTTTGATTCTATCATTGGGCACAACGAAGTATAACAATAGAATTTTATTGGAAGCAAACTTCATAAAAACATTGGTACGTAAGGTAGGATTTCAATGACTTCTATTGAAAGTAAAAACCCTTATTTATTGCTTTCTAGAAACGTTAATAATATCCGTCTGTTTGTATTAGGCATTATATAGTTTTGCAACTTCTTTAAATACGTATTTACAACATGACTCGTTGATCTATTTTAGAAGCAAGCGCTGTGTCGATCGAGAGGTTCTCGGTTTGAATCCAGAGTCGGGCCAATTTTTTGATAGATTCTCTGTTAAGAATTTACTTAGCCTGGAGTCAGGAAGTTGGCGAATGCACGCCCGTGTCTCGGAAAGCACGTTAAGCCGGTGGTCCTGCGCCTATGTTAGATTACCGTCTCACCGAACTATGGGAGTGAGGAACCAGAGATTGCACTTTTGTTTGCGAGTGCACTTGTGCACTGTTATATGTCATTTGCAATTGGCTGATTTCCATTTAGGTTGACCGCCATGAACGTACATTTTTAGGGTTCCGTAGTAAACAAGTAATTTCGCCATGTCCGTCTGTCAGTCTGTCCGCGGCTTAGCTCAAAATCCTACCTAACCTAACCTTTATAATATATCTAAGTTAAAAAGGAAAACTATCACACCTAAGCTTGTTGTACAAGTTTATGTTAAAAAGAATATTTTGTCTCCCATAGAAAAAAAACATTTTTATTTTCAAAAAATTGCTACGGACCCCTTCATGCGCGAATCCGACTCGCACTTGACCAGTTTTTTAGTTTTGCAACTTCTATTTACAATATTGGAATGCTAACATCAAAGTCGGAGCTACAAATGTTGAAGGCAAACGCTGTAAGAAGGAATATTTATTGGCGTTTCTTGCTCGTTCCATTTATCGCGATTCTCGGTAACCTTGTTTGTTTGGCCTTTGTTTTGCTTTTTGCTGTTAGATAATAAATTGGGAAGTTTTACTCCGCTCTCTGCTCTGTTACAGGTTTCACAGATATGTGGGAAGAAGCAAATGTTCGATTTGAATAAATGCCATGTTTTTTTCTGCTTCCTTCAGTGATGTTTTGTTAACTTATGTGATGAGATGGATTGAGTATGTCATCTCAAAGAAGGTTCAACATTGTACTGTATGTATGTATTTAGTACAAAGAAGCTCATGAAAAAGATACTTTAGGCAGCATTTTTGTATATACCCGCGCCTACAAAGAGATCTTTGAATTTGCATATTTTTTTATTTATGAACCGGTTGACATGAAACATCACTTCATTTTAAGTAGCTTACCTCAATGCTGTATTTACTGAAAACCACATCCAGATCGGACAAGCCGTTTCTGAGATTATCGCGCGCAAACAGAAAACGAGACATAAGGTCCAAAAAATATTGTTTTATGTATACTGCTTCGTTCAAAAATGTACCCTATAATATTTTTTACAGACAGCAATTAGTTACATTTTTATTAAAATGTACATGAAAATGAGCACTTAATATGCATAACGCGTATTATACGCACACTGTACAGACAAACTAGCAGCCCTTCCCGTGATTTCTTGTGAAACTTTAGTTTGTTAGTGTAAATGAGTAGGTAGTTTAACTGTTCTGTTATGTTATTGTATTTTTGTAATTATTTTAATCTGTTAGCATACCATTTGCGAATAAATAAATTTCCCAAAAAAACTGTCATTTTCCGTGACACCAATTTAGAAATAAATAATTATAAAATGATTTTGTGCATTGACATTAAACACTTGGTAAAGTAATTATTAACAGTTAGTGGCCCTACAACCGCACCTTGAGGGAGCCCAATTATCTAAAGAAGTCGGCGAGCGCGTCACTCCAATTAGGCTGGGCGCTACTGAGTGAAATTAATTATTTCGTCGCTCATTCACTGTAATTAAATTTAACTTATTTATGAAGCTACTTTTGGTGTGGCTGTTATGAACTCCCGGTGATTTTAACAAAGCGTACGACGAATATGGATGGTGATTTTAACGGGTTGATTTTTTTTGGTTTTAATTAAAGCTAGTGGTTGACTGGCTTTTTCAGGAGCGCTATTAATTTTTGGATTATTTTCGGAAAGAGAATATAAGTGGAAAATGTTAAGCAATCCTTTATCTGTCAATATATTGCTACATTGCTTTCTCAAAACAATGCATGTACAATGAAACAAACGAAATCCAGACCCACTTTGCGGATATTTTATTTAATACTGTCAATATTCAATGGTCTTCATGAATGATGTACTTAAGATATTTTAATCACTAATAACTTTGCGTTTATACGATAGCCATCAGGTAGTATAGTCATAACATCAGGTAGTCCTGAATATTTTAGATGCTGATATTTTACCAAAGAAATTTATCATTTAGCAAATGTTGACTATGCATGCAGATCATACAGATAAATATCTGCTTACACAGGTTGCATTTACATGGATTAGAATAATGAGCGTATCCAGCAGGATTCGGTTCGATTGTACACACAATAATTCCACACATAAATTATTAATTTGCCAATTCAACCCGTCGCGATGGCCAACGCGAATTCGGAATAAAGCGAAATTAATTTCTGCTCTGTTTTTCGTGAGTTGAAAGTTCAATTAGCTTTTGATGCTTCGGGCTTTGTGTTTGGGGGCCGTGGAGTGACGAGGTGCGTTATGGTACCTTTGTTATGGCTTTCGTCTCGGCAATGGGAATTTCGTCTGTGAAATCTTTGCATGCCATGTCACATTTATAGCGTTGAATTGTTTTTGCGTCTATCTAGCGTTTATCCTTACTTAAATTATGAATGTGAAAGTGTATTTCCTTCCATCCTCTTTGTTGATACCTCTTCGTTGTTTTAAAGGACATAAGAAAGACATTCCGTCCCGGAAATAAACCCTGTCTGTCACTATTTTAAATTTTTTACTGAATCAAAATCGAAAAGTGTCGATGGCCTAGTTAGTCCAGTCATTTAAGCTTAAATTAGGTAAGAATCTCGGAATTCGAGATACCCAGCTGTAAGTCTGTAAATATTTGGATATTGACACCCTAAAAGTAGTCTCAAAACCTACATATTGTAGGGTGTACGCAACTATTAAATTTTCAAGGTCAAATGTCACAAATATCACTTTTATGAACTTTTGAGCGAAACGGGAAGTTTTATCATAAAAGTGTGTAGGAGAAAATTACTTATGTTCTATTTATCTATAAAAATTGTCTGTACGTTTTATTCCTAAGATTCACCATTTCAGAAATACAGCGATGTAAATGGTTGAAAAAGTTGTATTTTCAAAAGCTTCCAGACCCCCGTGCGATTGTGCTAGACAGTTAAAATTTTCACGACTGATGTATTTCAGTAGCCTCTATAATATCTGATACTAGAAAAAGCTTAAAACCAATGTTTAAGTGGGTTCTCATACAAAAACTATGTTTATTTTTTCTCACACTTGGCCGGTTTTTAACGTGGTTACCCCAGTAAAACTATTCCAGGCGACACCTTTTATAAGTGAAGAACACGTTGTTTATATGAAAGCCTAGTTAAATAATTGTTTTATGTTGTTTTTCAGTACATTCAAATTTCTTATTATGGGTCAAAAAGTACGAAATAACCAATTATTATAGTTTCTGTTTGAAGTATAACTGCAAAAAAAACATTTTAAAAATGTTAACTGTCCATCTAACTCTATTATGAACGTAAAGATCCATATTAACCAAATTTAATTTAATGAAACGCAGAATTCTTAAATCTTCTGAATACTGAAAACAACACAAAACAATTATTTAACTAGGCTTTCATATAAACAACGTGTTCTTCACTTACAAAAGGTGTCGCCTGGAACAGGTTTACTGGGGTAACCACGTTAAAAACCGGCCAAGTGTGAGAAAAAAAAACCATAGTTTTTGTATTAGAACCCTCTTAAAAATTGGTTTTAAGCTTTTTCTAGTATCAGATATTATAGAGGCTACTGAAATACATCAGTCGTGAAAATTTTAACTGTCTAGCACAATCGCACGGGGGTCTGGAAGCTTTTGAAAATACAACTTTATCAACTATTTGCATCGCTGTATCTCTGAAATGGTGAATCTTAGGAATAAAACGTACAGACAATTTTTATAGATAAATAGAACATAAGTAATTTTCTCCTACACACTTTTATGATAAAACTTCCCGTTTCGCTCAAAAGTTCATAAAACTATAATTTGTGACATTTGACCTTGACAATTTAATAGTTGCGTACACCCTACAATATGTAGGTTTTGAGACAACTTTTAGGACGTCAATATCCAAGTATTTACAGACTTACAGCTGGGTATCTCGCATTCCGAGATTTTTACCTAATTTGACTGGACTATAGTGTTTACGGTCGATGCTTGTCATGCGAAAGGTCTCCAGTTTAAACCCCGCCACGAATCACTGCGTTTTTCAAATTTGAAATTCATAAGAACTATTATTCGACGCTTTAACGGTGAAGGAAAACATCTTGAGAAAAACTGCACACCTAGGAAGAAATTCTCAGGTTGTGTAGTCAACCAACACGCACTTGGCCAGCGTGGTTGACTAAGACCTTATCGCCCTAGTTTAGGATGGGCCCGTGCGCTAGGAGTGGGGATGTATATGGGTTACGATACTGAATCGATGGTATATTTAGTAGTACCTGTGAATCGAAACATGTGCTTTTGTGACTTATTTCGGAATCATATCAATGTATGTGGCTTTTTGAGAAACGACTTTTTGTAGGTTAAGAGTAGCCTTGTCATCATCACCTGGCTTGTGGGGGAGCGGATAGCTCTTGCGAAAAGACATCATAGCAGCTTGAGAAAAGACGTAGACTACTTTTTAGCGAACTGCAGTATAATAAGGCAGTGTTTTACACGATAATTGGCTTCACGTAGACGGAGTTCTGAATAAAAAGCTAGTAGTAGTAGTAGTATTTACGGCGTGAAATAATTTTATCATGATCATCAATATCTGCACCAATTACGACCAACAGTGAGCGTGTTCCATGAAATATTAATATCAGAGCATTTACCTATTTTCGTATGCATTTATTTGTTCCATCAGATTGGCGATGAAAATAGCGTGAGTGGAGATATCGTGACATTATGCCATGTCCCCTGAAGCAAATCATATCATCGGTAAAGTTTTATTCGTGAAATGCAATATAACTTTTCATACAATCAGGCCAGCATTCTATATTAATTTCATTTTTTTTCCGTTTTGTATCTGGCCAATTTCAATACAGATCAATTTTGTAGGATGTATTTCAATGCACTGGTGTGTACGCAAGCAGATGCGCACTTGCCATGACATTGCAACATAACCGGTAACTCGATTTTCGAGGTACTCAGGGGTTAAGTAATTGCTCTTCTAAATAGAAAAACTCAAATTATCTGACTGTCGCTGACCGCCAATAGAGACAGTCAAAGAAAGCAGAGGTTAATAAATTATACATACATACATAAAATCACGCCTTTTTCCTAGAGGGGTAGGCAGAGATCACTTCCAGCGATCCACTTTTCACCTCTGTGGGAAACGTGACGTGATGAGTTGTGGACCACGTCGCCGCCATTCTGCCTTGTGCATTATTTCAACAAGGCGTTCCCACGAGTAGCAAGGATGTATGACGGGGGAAGGAAAAGGGGAGGAAGGATACTAACGCCTCGGATGATTTGGACTGAGTCGATAGTAGCCGTCGAGAGGAGCCGGGGTCGCTTACCCGTATACCGTTCACCACACACACCAACTTTCAGCTACAAAAAGCATAATATACGTATAATTGAGAGACTCCATCCTTATTTGAAGTCGGTTAACAAAATAAAGTAGTGCATAAAAGCTACGTTAAGGCGGTACGAAGTTCGCCGGGTCAGCTAGTAAATTATAAATAAAATTATAACCAAACCAGACGAATCTCTTCGTGCAACCACAGACTTGTTTCTGTGTTCAGGGACCTAAATTATATGACAAGGCCAATAAATTGTTAAATATTTATCATAAAAATAAATATGAATGTAAACATGTCCTGAACGAATGGTTAAAAAGTTTAACATACCAACAGACTGAAGATCTACTAAAGAAAATGTATTTGTAGCTTTATCCTCTATATACTGTTATATATATATATTTTTAAGTTCTTATGAGTCTACATGTGTTCTTTATGCACACTTTTAGAATGGACAATGCCTGGGGGTGGAGACCTGGTGGTTCGTAACACAAGTATTTCCTACTTATCACGGGTCACCAGTCTCCATGAACAAGTTTTTGTCAACAATAAATTGTGTCTAATTGTTACTATTTTCTTGTTTATGGTGAAAATAAATAAATAAACATTATATAAAAGCTTGTCTTTATGTAAAATAATGCAACAGACTTTTTAAAAACACTCTTTTTAAGTACACAATTCCCTAAGACTGTTGTTCATGCATGCATCATGTCTATGTTTACCACAATTTGAGGTAACACACCGTAAAATTGGCAACACCGCTGATTGAACGACAAATCACCACGGATTGCCAAACAGAAAAATACTGCGTTCGCCTTCCATTACCTCCCGCAAGTCTCCTCGTCAAGGTATTCATGGTATTACACAATCGTTCGCAAATTGCCCCGTCGCAATTTCTTCCATGGATTCCACAGTGAAGAAGTTAGAGGTTATGAAAATATGCGAACGGTGGCTATGTAGATATTTACGATTTTTACCATATCAAAGGTAATGACCGAGTTGGAATTGTGTTATTTTATGTGCGTAAATATCAGATTATTCCTATGTTGAATTGCTTCAAATTCTTTGATAATGGTAACCTTAACGAAAGAGCTTCTATAAAAGACTTTTTGTTGACAATGTTGAGACTATACATTTACGGAAGCTTTAGGAAATAAATGTGATCATCAGTTAAACAATACTTAATATGAATCGCAGAAGTCGATTACATCGATTAATTTATAGGTATTCTTTCCTTTCTGTTAATATTTTAAAATGCGACAGAAAGACAGTCTGACGCAAAAACAAATAAATCGACTGACTTTTTAAGAATATTAAACGAGAAGCAATAATAAAACTGTATTAGGTATAGTGCTAGTAGGTAATCCTATTCAAAAGATTTTGTACATAATCCAGATGAATCCAACTATTAAGCTAAGTCTCATTGAAATTGATTGTAGCATCAGCTATTCAATTAGTTCTTAATCCGGCCGTAAAAAAACCTTTATCGTTAGACACGGGTCATCCCTTTAGTTCACGCGACACAAAGTCCGATCAGTTTCGGGTTAAACAAAGGCTCCTGAAACTCCTTAGTTCCTGGTACTTTAATCGCACCATTAACTTCAATTTCTAATAGTGGTCCAATGACCTATCGATGGCTCATTGGATAGTGCCCCTGTCTCATGAGCTAAGAGTCGAGGGTTCGATTCCCACTTGGGATAAATATTTGATGAAAGTTGGTGTTTCTTCCATATCTGGGTGTAATAACACCCAGATGTGGAACAAACACTAACTTTAAAAAAGAGGAGTTTCGCAATTCGACGGAATGTTGCTTTTTTATATAGGTTTATAGGTTCGTATATAAGTTTATTTGTCTATACCACTGTTCTTACTGCGTATTTCCTCGGGCAAACTATTGAATAGGTAAGGTATAATAGTATACAACTTTTTTTTTCTGATATCCGAAACACAAATGCGTAAGATACTGGCTATTGGAATTCGATCAAAGTAAGTGATGTTGTGTAATATTTGCTTATTAACATATGCATCCAGCCATAAAAAACCTCGGGTCATTACGGGTCATCCCTCTTCGTTTAGGCTCTCTTGACCTCGAAGTCCGATAAATTTCGTATTAATCAAATGGCTCCTGAAACTCCTTGGCTCCTAGTACTGTAATCGCACAATTAGCCTGAGCTCTCACTAGTATTCAGAGAGCGAACTCTGTACCTGATCCTGTTATTTCGATATTGGTCTGTATAGACAAAGTTAGGGTTCCTTCGGTGAAATATTATCATTACTAGCTGTGCCAGCGACTTCGTTCGCGTTTCCCCCGTTTTTTACACATTTTCCATTGTATCTTTGCTCCTATTGGACGCAGCGTGATGTTATATAGCCTAAAGCCTTCCTCGATAAATGGTCTATACAACGCAAAAAGATTTTTTCAAATCGAACCAGTAGTTCCTGAGATTAGCGCGTTCAAACAAACAAACAAACAAACTCTTCAGCTTTATAATAATAATATAGATTTACAATAATTTTGTTTTAATTAGATCCTTAGGATCTCTGTCATCTTTTTTAAGAGCTTCCCTCATGTAGGTGGTACAATTTCCACACTTCCCTGAACTCTGCCAGCAGTCAGCACTCTTTTCAGCAATATACAAGGAGTTCCTTTTATATTTATGACACACAGGACTATTTGTGAGTTAATATTATCTTAGTAATGTTTATTTACCTTCAGTTTAAGATGACAGTGAGATGATGAGATGTTTGAAGATAAATGATAATTGAATAAGAAAACAGTTTTTTTCACTCGACCAATAGGGGTAATGTTTTGAGTAAAAAATAATCCAATATGTAAAGTCTAAACGAAACCATCTTCACACATAATATCCGTCGCTCTTAGCCAATTCGTGCAACATTCACCGCAAAACTTTCCGAATGAACTGCTCTATAGGTTTTGTGGAAAACTTTGAACTCCGTATCCCAATTACTGTCTGGGTCGGTTCCAATCAGAACTGTATGCGGGGATAGAGCGAATCATATTTTGTTCGTGGCTTTGGTATTTTAACTCTATAGCAATGGGTCGGAAGCTTATTTAATTTGTTACTTTTTTTTTACTTAACCTGTATCATCCCACTGCTCTGGGCAAAGGTCTCCTCTTCCCAAATTTGTTACTTTATTTCCTTTAAATTAAAATATGGTTAAATTAGTTTTCTTAGATTAGATTACATAGTTACATACTTACATACAGGTCGACCTAACAAAAGCGTGTTAAAAAGAATATCATACTTCTTCCACTTTTTCGATATTGAAATAAGTTTACGTCAATTGTGTTACGGTTATCAGAAACAATACTGGTATTTTTTTTTCATCAACGTATAAACATTGATTTCAATCTGAATGTAATGGAGGTTATCGCGTGTAAACTGGCCGCTAGGGGCGTTAGAGTCGAGTGAGGTCCTCTAAATGTCAAATGCCACTGTTAGCGGGTCGGTTTTAAGGGGTTTATTCCTATTTAAATTAGTATTTGAACATTTATCTATACTATAATAAAAACGTAGAGGCAAAAATTCTTGTACTTTTCTTAGAAACGCAAAAAAACCAGCCAGGGATATGTTTTGAGAGTAGTAGAACACATCCCCATACTTAGAAAAAAAATTGTATCTCTGTCTGTTTGTTTGTTTGTTTCGACTGACCTGCTAAACGGCTGAACCAATTTAAATGAAAGTTTACACGAAGGTATTTTAAATTCCGGAAAAATGCATAGGATACTTGAAATCACTGACAGTTAACTGGTTCCCGTGGGATATTCAAAAAACCTAAATAAATGACTGATCTCTGAAACTATTACACCGATTTCAATGAAATTTTGCATGGTGGTACCATACATCCCCGGTCAAGATCTTAAATACTTTTAGTCACTGAAATTCCTGTAGGATAGTTAAAAATCTAACTTTATTAGATCACGTACAAAAATGGTGAAAGTATATCGACCAAAATAAACCTTCTGACTAGGACTATACGGACTACATTATTGAGAAAAACGTCATAGTAGGGGAAGTAAATAGCTAGATTTGCAGTTACTCGAACGACATGGAATCGAAATAGAAAGATTACGCTAAATAAGAAAAAAGTTTACTTTCTTTATAAGTAGAGGGACAGCGTTAATATAGGAGGGCTACCATAATCATAATCGTTAGATACTTCAGCGCGTTACATTTTTATACAGGAGGTTCAAGTTGATATCAAAGTCCTACTGTATAATAATCTGTCATTCTTTTTTCTTAACCTGTATGTTCTCACTGCTGGGCAAAGTATCCTTCAAACTCATTTACTGCTCTCTGTCCAATGCTAGGACTTGCCAGTTCTTTTAAACATGGACAATATCGTCATACCACCTTTTCTTGGGTCTTTCTCTTCGGCGAAAATCGTATTCAGGCACGCGATGTGTAACGATTCTGGTCCATCTATTGTTCTTTATCCTGCAGACATTCCCAGCCCATTGCCACTTCAGTTTTGACTAAAAACAACAACAGTACGGGAGTGGATGGTGTTTTATTTTATTTTATCTTTTAACCTAATACCTATGATACTCCACTCCATAGCTCTTTGAAAAACCTTGAGTTTAAACTTCTGATTTTCGGTGAGGGACCATGATTCTGCCCCATATGTTAGGATAGGCAGTATAAAAATGTCGATGAGTTTGTGGTTCAGTGATATAAAAGGTCAACCTTCATATACCCATTCATAGACCAGAAGCTTTTCCAGGCGTTATCTGCTCTACGGAGTATTCATTTGTCCTGCCTGTTTTCGAAGGAGGCTGCCTAGCCCAAGTTTATACTCCTCTATATATGTTTTACCTGGCTTTTGACTGCTATCCTATCATTGTTGCTGTTGGTTACGATCTTCGTTTTGGATCTATTTATCGTTAGTCGAACCTCAAAGCTTTCAGCGCTCAGTTGTTCGAGCATCAACTCGAGTTCTGTCGAGGTATACTTATTTGCGATGAGGAAAATGTCATCTGCAAAGCGAAAGTTTTTCAGTCATCTATCCCCTACACCAATTCCTTTTATTGCCTAATAATATTATAGTGACCTGAAGACTTTTTGGAGCGTTCTACTGAAAAGCTTTGGTGATAGGGAGTCACCCTGTTTAACTCTTTTTTGTATTTTGAATGTCAGGTGTTCAGTGTGCAGTTTGATATCGGCTGTGCTTTGTTGGTAAATGATTTGGAGAATTTTCTTATGTGGGTTCGACGTTTTGCTGAAGAAGAGAAAGCTAATTGGGTTGACGTGGGTGATACCGTCAAACACTTTTGAAATATCAACGAAGACCAGGTACAAAAGTTTATTAAATTCGCTAAATTTCTCTTTTATCTGGTTTTCGGTATGGAGGTGGTCAGTTGTCCTATATTTGCTTGCTGGCTTGCATTGCTGGTTTGTGTTTTTCCAATTGATAGGCTGTTCGGTATTATCTGAATGTTCCTATAGAGGGATATCACTATTCTAACCATATAAAGGGGAATTTATAAACATTCACGTAAAAATGTTGGATATTATATAATTCCATTTAAAAATCTTACAAGATAGAGTCTGCGTCTGATCAAGACTGCAAAACCCCCGTTGGGCTCCCCAACTATCACGTTTTTAGCTGGCAAGTCATGTCAAATATTGTCAGATTTGATATGACAGGAGTGTTTAGTTCTTTGTGAGATCAAGAGATGTCACTGTTATTTATTACTTCGCAATATTGCTTCAAATACTAAAAGTAATTAATAAGTTCAATTTTATTAAATTTGCGTTTTAATGTTATTATCTCATTGTTTTATTATGAGTACAATACAATCTACGAAAAAAAAGTAGCGAAGCAAATACTAATATAATTCATCTTATGGCGACACACAGCTTTATAGATACTTTAAGGCAGTGAATCGGTAGTTTGTATTTTTGACCTTTTGAAGTCATCCTGATATCAAACATCAGTTTTGTGTAGTAACTACATAGGTACAGTATGCTCTTTGCAACCATTGAAACCTGTTTCTGTCAAATAAAATAAATTTTTAAAGTGGTTTCTAAAATGTGAAAAATATTTTGTGAGTCCTAGCTACCACTCTCCTCATCTGGCTAGAGCATTGCTTGGACAAAAAAAATATTGGGCGAGTGAATCCTCTTTTAGTTGGCCGATTTGTAATGAAAAATGTAGTATGTTGTTTATCAGCTATTAATCAGAAAACAATTTTAGGTTCTTTCCTGGATATTAATCTAATCAATTACTAAGTTTAATTATATTTTTTTTCTTATAGTTTTTATAATTTATGTGGCTTTATTTATTTTACCTGTAATTACTTTAAAAACGCTTCCACGCAGACGAAGTTGCGGGCACAGCTAGTCAATATATAAGAGTTGATATGACAATTATTCATAAATGTAAGTGTTTTAAAAGCGAAGCTGAGGCAAATACTTACGACCTTTTTTTTGAGCAAAATGGTACTGAGAAACACTGTTTCTTAGCCAATATGTATTGTTTACTTTTTAATGTTCTAAATATGATTTAAATGTATATTTCCGTTTTAGCTTCCGGAAAAGTTTTTACAGCCGTTTTTAGGACCTCACTCAACAGTGGCGCCACCTGGTGAGCTCAATAACGACGATAGCCCTCATTTAATTATCTGATACCTTTCTAAGAGACTTAGAATATTTGCATTAGCTGAACTGGCTTCCCTGAATAACTAGTCAAAAAGCTTGCTATATTTGTTAGACTTCCTTTAGATCGACAAACATAAAGTGAATTAGGGGAGATTTTTGAAAGCAGTGAAGCATTACAGGCTAGCTGACAATAATTCACATTTTATATTACGTTTTGTTTCTCACAAGTTGCATGTTAATTGACCACAAAACTGCATCCATCCCACCATTAAACAGTCCATATAATTGTGGCCGATTTTAATGTGGCATCGCGGAGTCCTATTAGTGTAATTACGCTGTATATTCGTCCTCTATCACACCGGATTATAAATCCATGTTTAACAGGAGCCAGAAATTCATTCAGAGTCAAATTCTTCCCCTGTGAAACGCAATACATAATTACATACATAGTGTGTGTAATA
The DNA here is from genome assembly GCA_039566165.1 of Maruca vitrata. Taxonomy (NCBI): domain Eukaryota; kingdom Metazoa; phylum Arthropoda; class Insecta; order Lepidoptera; family Crambidae; genus Maruca; species Maruca vitrata. The sequence continues at coordinate 5,689,702 of CM076938.1, read as the reverse complement.
GTATAATCATAATTCTTTTATTTTAAGTGCGAAAGTGTTTCATTTCTAACTTTAAACTGTAAATACCCATTATCAAACTTCTTTTTTTCGTTTATTCATCTTCACGGTTTATCTACTCAATAAATCTTCTTGAAATTTCGCATAAAGAGTAAGAAAGTGTATATAGAAGGACAAAAGGTAATTTCATCCCGAAAAATATGAGATTTGCGAAATACCTTTATTTTGCTTATGATGATGAAGATGGCGCTAAATGACAGCTAGTATTTAAAAACTTTTACATCTTTTTATTTTTTTTTTGTAATAGGCTAACAAGATGACCTCACTCCACCCGACGGTAAGCGGTAGTGAGATCCACATATGAGGTCGACAGCCGCAATAGACCATATTGAGCCTGTCGCACTCACCCTGAAGGCCTGCTTAAATGCCGTTTCACGCCCTGTCTGAAGAGCCCGGGATCATAGGAGGGAGGGAAAACTTGGAGCTGGATGCGAGAAACCGAGATTAGGCGGGAGTGGCGAAGACGTAGCCTATGTCCAGCAGTGGACAAACCTATAGGCTGATGATAATAGGAAAACACACACACGACCCGCCTCCTTTCCACTTAATACTTGTATATCTTTGAAGTCGCCTGCATCCTCGTTTGCCTCAGTAACGTGATCGATATTATTATTACCGCTCGGTTGAGGCGACGCGCGTCGCGAGTGACTGATGACTTCCGATTTGCTGTTCCGCTCTTTGATGGCTTCTAATATCGCATATTTCACAAACTCTCAATATCTGGTATCAGTTGTGTCCTATTAACCGAGTTTTGGTGAGAAGTATCCGTGGAGATTAGCCAGCAGCGAAATTTATACACACAGAACGGTAGTCTGACAAGTAAAATTATTACATTTATCTAAGATAATTGAAGATTTTGAATTCTTATGTAAGATTGTTCGACGCTTTCACGGTGAAAGAAATCATTGTAAGAGAATTTGCCAACGTGGTTGACTATGGCCAGATCACCCTAGTTTAGGGTAGGCCCGTTCCCCAGCTGTGGTATATTGACTGATGATGATAATAATTACTCAAAGATCGCCTAAATAATTGTACTCTGTTTTTATAATAACGACATCTATAAAATAGTTTTTTCATTTAAAACTATTTACATTAAATTGTTTAATTAATGCAACCAATTCGTATCTACAACTTGTTATTGTATTGCGCAATATGATTTTAAAAATTTGTAGTGATCCTTTTACCTCCTTTACTTTACTTTGACCACACAATTTTTCGAAAAAAGAAGGTTTGATACCAGGATAACCTTTTTACGGTGTGACAGCCAGCGCCTTTAGCAATTGCATTATTATTTTGCAGCTGCAGTAATTATGATTATTGGTTTTCTGTTCACCGCGACGCGCCGCCGCAACACGCCGCGTCATTGTGCGTCATCCGGGCATGACCGATGTAGGGGCGACGGATTTCTGACGCATTCCGTATGACAATCGTATGAAGACTAGGGGCGGTACCCTAGTCTGCATATGATTTTCATACGTCGTACGTCATACTGCTAATTCTTAATTGTTGTTCTTAGTTGCGCTGCTATTTTCTAAATTTTGTTAAAAGAACCTTGTTCTTACATTAAAAGACACAATATGAATACGAAAATAGGTCTAGCCTTTTTACTGACTACGATGATGGATTGGATTTGCCTTGTCATCATCACCAGACTTACAAGGGAGTGGATAGATCTCCCCTCTACGGACCAGCCGTTCACGCTTGATGCTGTGACAAAGGGAAATTGATCATTACTATATACAGGGTGTCGGGGGTGTTTCGGATGCCCCACGGGTGTTCTGTCTCAGGACTTCCGCTTGACACTATTTTTGGTACAACCTGTATATTGATTAGTTGAGAGAAGTCTACGAATCGTTATCCTGCTCAAATATAATTAGTTCATAGACTATCTATTTGTATTTGTATCTATAAATAAATATACATTTTTTATCGTGCAAATCCCGGCAGCCCTGTCCCGTCACAATCGATGCTTATGTGGGTCAGACGAGTTGATATTTAATTTATGCCGTTTGCGACATTCGGTTATTATGACGTCCGACTACGTCCACTTGTTTATTCATCACAAGAATCTGTGCAGGCACGGAAAGTAATGCATTGTATAGACACTGAAATGGGTAGGATTTATACACCGTAAAATTTTAGTGGTTGTTTTCCCGCAGTAAAATGATTCTATCTTAGTAGCACAATAGGTTTGTGCAGTTCTTTTTTATTGAAATAAATGCCGGTTTTACGAAATGTATAACCGAAACTCGGCACATCTTAAAAAAGAACTATAATTTCTTTCGTTTTCGAAAATTATTATTTTGAAAAATGAAAAAAATGTTTTTTTTTTTCAATCAAAAATTTGCATGACTCGATAGGCCTCTTCTCCTGCGCGGTCGGTCTACGGCCACCTTCATCCAACAAAACCCACCGATTTTCACCAGATCGTCCATCTGGTAGGCCGTCCCATACTACGTTTTCCGGTACGTGGTCTCCACTCAAGGATCCTTCGGCCCCAACGACCATCCAATCGTCGTGGCTGGCCCATCCCATTACCACTTCAGATTGCTAATCCGACGCGCTTTGTCAGCAAGCGATTATTTTTTAATTTATATAAATTTCCTTTGTCCATAGGTGATGAGTTCGTATACCACGACACATGGGGAGGAATCAGCCTCATGTTCGCCGCCAACCAGACCTCGAAGACTCTCATGCCCAACACCACATTTGTAAGTATTGTCTACCTAGTATTGTCTATCTAGTATTGTCTATTACTTATTTGCAAGAACACTAAACATTTGAAATAAAACTAATTTTACGGATTAAACTCGCGTGTATTGTTATTCTAAATATATGGACAAGACAGTTTTTCCCGTGACCACGAGCGCTGTAAAGAGTTCGAAATGTCGGTTATCTAAATAATATGTTTAGAATATCAATACACGCAAGTTTAATCCGTAAAATTAGTTTTATTGTCTACCATTTAACCGACTTAAAAAAAAAGAAGAAGCTTCGAACTCTTCTTTTTTTTACATACATTATATTTAGTTTAAATATAGTACCTATTGTCTATTTTATTTTAAATATCTAACATATTTCACGCAATTAGAAGAAAAATATTTAGATAGAAATTACTTAACGACGGGTCAGATTCCCAAATATGATGCCTGTAAAATGAAACATAACACCAATATTTCCTTGTAGGTAACAGAGAATATTATGACCCTGAGGTCAAGGTCAAGTTCTGAATAATCGCCGCTCTTTCAAAGAAAACGCTATGAAAGAGAACGTTGCGTAACCGAAAAAATACTTTTTAGCATTCAGCCTTTTGCATAGTGTGACTAATAATAAGTCTTGGCCACCTAATGTTCAACTCGATAAATCCTGATACAATAACTGATCTACGGTTCTCAGAGTCGTGGGTTCGATTCCGACCTGGTTAAATATTTTTGTAACGAACATCGGTGTATGTCTGGGTGAGTTATTAAATATATTTGAGTATTTTTGTGTACGCATTGTTGATTCTGATATCCGTAACACAAGTGCTTAAGCTACTTACCATGTGATCAGATCAATGTATGTGATGTTGTGTAATATTTATTTATTAATAGATAACGAATACTGAGATTAATTACAACCCAAGTGGCGTGCCAGTATTACCCATTACTTACACAAACGAATAGTACTCGTAGCAACAAAATATTTTCGTCGACCAATGCAAGTTATTTACATGAAAATACAGCGTATATTTATGAAGAAGAAAAATGGCTGGTCATTCAATAAATAACGGGGCAATGAAGCGAGTTGTAGGGAGGGGGTTCGTCACTTAGTCATGCTATTTTTGTATCGCTGTGACATGAGCTGTAATGCGATATTGTTATGATAATGATGCGAACGGCGGAGATGAGTGAGTGATGTAATCTAGTGAGTATGTTGCTTTGGGTTGTTTCTTAAGGTTCTTTGAAAGTAGCTGTGAAAAGTCTAGAGTAAGTTTATCTACAGTATAAGCTAGCTGATCCAGCAAAATTTGTAGGTATGAACTTTCTTCTTTTTGAGTCCAAAGTATTCTAAATAGCAATCTTATTTTAGAATGCACAATACGTTTGTTGCAATAAAAATATTTGAAGAATGTGCGTATATGATGTATAATAATTCAGATAATATAATATTTTGTTTATTTTATATTTAGTTTTTTTCTAAGGTGGTAAAATACCAACTACCTTACCTAACCCGCACTTGGCCAGCGTCGTCGACTAAGGCCTTATCGCCCTAGTTTAGGATAGGCCCGTGCCCCAGCTATAGGGACGAATATGGACTGATGATGATGATGAACAAACCTACTACACACGAAGTGCAAGTGAACTAACATAATTTCAACCACCAAAATGCAACAAACCAAAATTGGAATAGTGACGTCCTAGTCACCTATACAAAATCACAGCTAATACCGATCACTCGATACCGAGACCGCTACAACGGACCCACTTGTGGCTGGACATCAATTTATTTCCCTTCTCTGCCCGTGGCGGCAACAATATTGCCTGGTGCCTCGGAAAGCGTATTTTCCTTGGCTCGCCTTTTCGGTCCAGTGGCCTGGGCAAATAGGCGATGTGGTCCGTGCACCGTAAGACTGATGACTGCTTTGTTATATGTCTGTCTCATGTCGAGACAAGTGTGGGCACTGACTTGCTGATTCGTAGCAGATTTTGCGGATTTGTTTCCTTATTTGTGTCAGAAATAATAGATAGAACAATAAGGTACTGAGTATTTACGTTCTATGTACGTTTAAGATCTTTGTAAATACCTCACACTTAATTGGCAATAAATATTGTAACTGTTACTTAGTATCATGTATACCTAATTTTGCCAGCAATAAAAAAGTACTGTGTACTGCGTTGAACACTTTTAATTTAATATCCAGATATTTTGATAAAACAGGCGTCTTAAAAAGTGTCTAACAACAAACTCAACGGTGTTATTTTTTAAAAACTCAGAAAGGTGAACATTAACTATTTTACAAAAAAACGTTACGAGAAAGGATTATCAGCATGTAACGAAATATCCATCAAATAAACCAGCAACCACTTAACAAAAAATCTTTTATTAAATAAAACCTTTCCCTAACCCGGTTGAGATCGCTTAATCCAAGATAGCATTAGCAAAAATGCTAAGTAATTCTTAAAATTTCAGCGAAAGATCATTAATTATAAGAGTTACCCACATTTTTGATGGGTCATTCCAATCTATCCATTTTCGTTTCTAATGCAGAATCATCCAGTCTAATTGCTAAAATTGTCACTATTTTTTTTTCGTGTTGCGAATAATTCTTTTTTTTCCTAACTGACTTACGATGATGGCTTGGAGTAGCCACGTCATCATCACCGAACTTCCGGGGGAGCGGATGGCTCTCACACTTTACATAAAGCTTTTGTGTTTGTAACAAAAATATATTACTTTATGTTTGTTTTTAAATGCAAGTTTATTTAAAAAAGGACATTTCCTTGTTGTCAGCAAAATCCATTTCCGAGAGTCCATAATTTTGCATTCGCGCGCGGCTTCACCTACTTTTACATTGAAAAATGATCTTTTCAAAATGAAAAAGGGAAATAATGATACCTTTCGGAAGGTTGGGAACTGGGTGGAGAGGCGAAAGCTCTGAAAGGTCGTTTGGCGATTAGCGAAAGGGGATTCTCATAATAAAGGCTAGATGGCGTTAGGTAAGCACGGGGTCCGACAGCTGGCCGTGATTGGTTAACTGTGTTAGTCGGCCGAAACAGATTTTAATCAAATGACACGATTTGATCGTGAATAAATCTGGAAGCAATTAAAATATGTTAATTCATTCATTTACGTGTGATATTTGATTAAATTTTTAAAATTTGCTGCTTTACAAATTAAAAAACCTATCATATTATATTCTATACAATCTATGAATGTACAAGATAGACTAAAATTTTCACAAATGAAAAAGACAAGTACTAATTTTAGTTTTATGATAGACATTCTTTAGTTTTATTATTCACCTACACTAAATTCCTCTTTACAATCAAAAATGTTTATTCTTTTTAACTTAAATTTTCAGATCAATTAACGAATCATTTTAGTTTTAGAGCCTATTTGAAAGTGTGCTATTTTAAAAATCGTATTGTACCAATAACGTATCGATAATGTAATACTTATAGTCATGTTCTACAATAAGTTTAACATCGAGTCCTGCAGTGCGTTACGTACAATAATAGAATCAACTTTATAAATAATCGTATAAGCATTAAGGGTCATAGTTCTTTGCCCTACACCGCGGTCTGTTAAACACTAAACTAATTTACCCTTCCATCCGATAATTAAATCACCTTCAAACCCAAACTAGCACATTTCATTTCTACTTTAGGCAGTGTACTCTGAACCTAAGTCCCCTAAATAATATAGTTCGTATCCTGAATGATTAATGAAGTGAGGAAATTTGTTTTCTCTGGCCTTTGCTTAATTACTACAAATTTCAATCTTGTAAACAACGTGAAACTGTAATTCAGACTTTTATGCCTTTGTGTTTAGGTTCACAATGGACTGCGTTGATGATTAGGTAGGTATTAATAATAAACAAGATGTATCATGTTTCTGTGTTTTTTTATTTTATTTTTGCGCGAGATTAATTTTCGAGATAGGGTTTAACTTTAGTCTTTATCGTAAAAGTTTTCTGTTTAAAATTATCTGAAGATACCAATTACTTATACCTGCATACTGAACAGCTGTAGATCATAAGCTATTATAATAGAAAACTGAAAATTTCAGGGATATTTTGTTTTGTTTTAATGAGCTCCCGATATATCGGCACTGTTGCAAGCGCCATGATCACGGGTGAACTGTTCACATGATCACGGATCCCGGACATTTTCAGTTTTCTAATGTGTGTAACTATGACAGTTTAAAATTATATATAAGCTTTTGTACTCTAAATTATTTTCCTTTGCAGTAGCTAGCTGTGGAACACAAAATGATAAACATGATTTTTTTGATTTAGGATAAACTACGAGCGAAATACCTTAGCTATAGCTATTGTTTTAAAGATCCAAACCACGAAGGTGACAATCGGCCTGTGTTCAAGACAGCTTATACAAGATTTAGACTTTAAAATGTGTTAAACTTTAGTAACACATCGCATTAAATCGTAACACAATGGGTACCTACCTGAGCACGGTTTTCTCCGAAGGGGAAGGCCCAAGAAAAGATGGTGTGACGACTTGGTCCAGCTATCAAGGAGCTGGGAAGTGTTGGCCTTGAATTGAGACCGCTGGACAGGTTTTGACGAGACCTTTTCCCAGCAGTGGGATGATACAGGTTTATAAATAAAAGCTTTAATCACAGTTACATACTGAGATACAGGCATATGAGCCTAGTGCAGTATCTATAGTCAATATAAAACTTTGAACTGTCATGGTTACACAATTAGACAACTGAAAAAACAATGAAATAAGACAATATAGCAAATATCCCGGACATATTTAGTTTTCTATTTAGTCACATCGGATGACATTAAAAACGTATAACAAATATTTATCTACCGTCGTATTCTTAAAAACCTCATACAATCATTCTGTTTCATTTTGTAAGTCATCGTGTGACAAGCCGCAATCAGGTTAAGTCAATAGTGGAAGTTCTAACATAATTGGGCTTAGTTTATTAACAAAATTTGGGCATCACTTGCCTGGTGTTGTCTGCTTATGATTCGCCTGTAATATCGATAATGTTGAGATGTTTTCGCCGAATTATAATATCGATAAACAACTAAGTATCTTAGAATATAATAAAATTATAGTTTATATGGTACACTTGCTAAAACTGTTTAATTTACTAAACTTTAAAATAGTATAATATAGGGACCAGCTATTATCCTGACACGTTATGCCACGACACTGGTATTCTGCCTTTACGTAATAGTAAATTCGTATTGTATATTTTTTCTTATTTCGATTCAACCTAAAACAATTACTAATTAAACTGCATCCAAGTCAATCAGCGTACGGTCTGATTCCACTGAGGATTTATGTGTATTTCGACTTGCTCGGTGGAACAGTGGTTAGTGACCCTGGCTGGCGGTTCCAAGAGTCGTGGTTTCAATTCCCACTCGGGAAAAATATTTGTGTGATGAACATCGGTGTTTGTGCCGTGTCTGGGTGTGATTATTTATAAATATATATGTATGTATATCAGTCTTTGACGCCCATTGTACAAGCTCTGGTTAGTTTGGGGTCAGATGACCGTGTGTGGAAATGTAAAAAAAAAAAATCAGAATACTCTTGTAATAAATCATACTGAAAAATCTAGCAATTCGCTTGAAAGATTAATCAAAAGATTAAAGTTACCATTTATCGATATACTATCATTACATCACTAGTTGCGTGCCTCCATCGGCCCATCGTCACGCAACGTGCGTATTAGTCAGCACAATATTGGAAAACAGTATTAATAATAGAAATTCAATTATTGAAATTGAGGCGAGCTTTCTGTAGGTTAATAGGTTCTTTGTACAGACCTTAATTTGTATACATTAAAATGTTACATAACAAATAATGTGTTTATTCAAATGCATCCACGTCTTTTATATGGTGTAATTTGAAAGAAATACGTGTCATAGTTTTCAGCTTAATATCTTGCCGAAATAATATATTCATGAAAATTCATATGAAAACAGGATCCCAAATCTATACTATAATAAAAACGTAGAGGTAAAAATTCTTGTACTTTTTTGAAAAACGCAAAAAGAACAAGTCAGGGATATGTTTTGAGAGTAGTAGAACACATCCTCATACTTAAAAAAAAATGTATCTCTGTCTGTTTGTTTGTTTGTTTCGACTGACCTCCTAAACGGCTGAACCAATTTAAATGAAAGTTTACACGAAGGTATTTTAAATTCCGGAAAAATGCATAGGATACTTTAAATCACTGAAAGTTAACTGGTTCCCGTGGGATATTCAAAAAACCTTAATAAATGACTGATCTCTGAAACTATTACACCGATTTAAATGAAATTTTGCATGGTGGTACCATACATCCCCGGTCAAGATCTTAAATACTTTTAGTCCCAGAAATTCCTGTAGGATAGTTAAAAATCTAACTTTATTAGATCACGTACAAAAATGGTAAAAGTATACCGACCAAAATAAACCTTCTGACTAGGACTATACGGACCACTTTATTGAGCAAAACGTCGTAGTAGGGGAGGTAAATGGCTAGATTTGCAGTTACTAGAACGACATGGAATCGGAATAGAAAGATTACGCTAAATAAGAAAAAGTTTATTACACTTTCTTTATAAGTGGGGGGACATCGATTAATACAGGGGGCTACCTGGTAACAAGCTGTTGAAAGAAAAAAGTTATTTGACCGTGTCACGTATTCAAAGTGCATGTTAAATAATCCCTAAAAAGTGACATTGTACAATTTGGACCACAAAGTTATAATTAATCTTTGTGTCTGTTCAAAATTTTGAGATACTTCAGCGCGATACATTTTTATGCAGGAGGTTCAAGTTGATATCAAAGTCCTGCTGTATAATAAACTGTAATTTTTTTTCTGTATTACCTCACTGCTGGGCAAAGTATCCTTCAAACTCATCTACTGCTCTCTGTCCAATGCTAGGACTTGCCAGTTCTTTGATACATGGACCAGATCGTCATACCACCTTTTCTTAGGTCTTCTTCGGCGAAAATAGTCTTCAGGCACGCGATTTGTAACAATTCTGGTCCATCTATTGTTCTTTATCCTCGCACATTTCACATCACATTCCCCGACCATTGCTACATCAGTTTTGACCAACAACAATACCAGTACGGGAGTGGATGGTGGTATATTTTATTTTTTCTTTTAACATAATACCTATGATACTCCGCTTCATAGCTTTTTGAAAAACCTTGAGTTTGGACTTCTGATTTTTGGCGGGGGACCAAGATTGTGCCCCATGTGTTGGGATAGGTTCAGTGATATAAGAAGATCACCCTTCATATACCCATTCATGGACCAGAAGCTTTTCCAGGCGTTGTCTGCTCTACGGATTATTTCTTTGTCCTGCCTGTTTCCGAAGGAGACTGCCTAGCCCAAGTATGCTCCTCTACATATTGCTTCACCTGCCTACAGGCAACAGACTGCAATCCACCATATCAGTGGTGCTGTTAGTCATGACCTTGGTTTTGGATCTATTCATCGTCATTCTAACGTCAACGCTTTCTGCGCTCAGTTGTTCGAGCATAAACTCAAGTTCTGTCGATGTATACGTATTTTGACTAGGAAAATGTCATCTGCAAAGCGAAAGTTTATCAGTCGCATATCCTCTACACCAATTCCTTTTGTTTCCTAAGAATATCATAGTGACCTGAAGATTTCTTGGAGCGTGTCAAGCCAGGTTCAAAGGTTTATTGAATTCGCTACATTTATCTATTACCTGGTTTTCGGTATGGCGGTGGTCAGTTGTCCAATATTTGCTTGCTGGCTTACATTGGTGGGTTGTGTTGTTCCAATTTATAGACTGTTCGATATTATCTGAATGTTTATATACGTAGAGGCATATCGCTATTCTAAGCAAATAAAGGGAAATTTATAAACATTCGCGTAAAAATGTTGGACATTATAAAATTAAAGAAAGTTATAGTAAATAAAGATCGTTACAAATAAAATCACATAGATCATTAGAAAACTGGTCAAGTGCCCCTTGGATCTTTGTTGTGTCAAAGGTTTTAGTAATTGTTGTTATAGTCGCGATTCTACGGTCATCGCCCCATGGAAACCATCAGAGATTATTAGTTCTTCATAATCCTGCCCAGTTCTTTTAACAGTGTCTTTGTAATTAGCATTAGCAGCTATCCTATTTAAGATCACGCACCCCCTCCCTCCCGTATGAATTGTACATACACGGCAGAGGTACATGAAAGGGTGCAAGGAGTCTCCCATTTAAAAATCTTACAAGACAGAGTCTGAGTCTGATCAATACTCCAAAAACTCCCGTTGGGCTCCCCAACTATCACGTTTTTAGCTGGCAAGTCATGTCAAATGCTGTCAGATTTGATATGATGTGATGAGTGTTTAGTTCTTGGTTAGTTAAAGAGATGTCACTATGCTCTATTATTTCGCAATATTGTTTCAAATACAAAAAGTAATTCATAAGTTATATTTTATTGCGCGTTATTATCTCATTGTTTTATTACGAATACAATACAATCTACGAAAGTAGTAACGAAAGTAGGTATATGGTTATCGTTTCAGATTAATTCACATTTATGATAGTAAAAAAATTGTGTATTAACTTTTTTTTATAATAATAGTATATTTAAGATGTTGACATATTTTATGAATATTAATTGTGAATTCAATTGCCAAAATCTAAGAAAATTTGTATTTAAATCCTGTAGTCTACGCGAACGAAGTCGCGGGCACAGCTAGTAATAAATATTTTTTATCAGGTTATGTTCTAAATTAATAAAAGGCTTGAATAACGGACTCCATATATATCAACAAATAATATAAGTACATCGAAAAAATATTTTACTTATAAATATACATAAATAGTTGTGTGCCTGGATCGTAGCACATGGCAGGAAGTGATCTCTGCCTACCCCTCTGGGCAAAGGCGTGATTTCATGTGTTTATAAATAAATATAGATACCTGCAACTCCTACAATCACAGTAAAACATACAACTTAAACCTTCATCACACCCAATTGGCATTGAAACAGATTTTTATTACATTAATGCCTTAATGCAATCACGTCCACACAAAGCCATTAAATTCCTGCAAGACTCAAAAGGCATTCGTTTATGGCCATTACGGAATCCAGGTAGGACATTTCAGACTTTATTGCAGATAATTTAGGACCTAGCACTTACCTGGCATCTTTATAAAGATGTATTGCAAGGATTTAGTAGGTACTGATCTTCTTCAGTCGTTTTGGAATCCAGGAACGTGCGAATGGTTGAATGTATTTGAAGGAACGTAGTTCGACTAAAGTTGTATTTTGTATTATGTTCTGGAAATAAATAAATAAGAAATGAATAAATAGATAAATATTACATAGCATCACATACATTGATCTGATCCCGTGATAAGTAGCTTATGCCCTTGTGTTAAAGATATAATCAACAGTGGGTACACATGTATACTTAAATATATCTAATAACACACCCAAACACAACACCGATGTTTTTTTTTCGGAATCGAACTCACGACTCTTTGGGTTTGTATTCGTTTTCTCGAGGATACTGAGACCAACTGTTGTCAGAGACAAGTGTAAGGGTGTCCTGTTAAGTATGTAAGTATATACGTAAGGAGCCGGCGATGCGGGGAGCGGGTGAGTCAAACGCTGGTTCGTTGCGCACTGGTTTATTCGGCGCCGCGAAGTGCGGGGCCCGACAAGATGGCGCGCGGGACGCAGCCCGCGCATGCGTACTTACGACTAGCTTAATATTAGGTATACATATATAACAATCCTCCCCCTTTTATTCATTACATAAATTGCAGTGTTGACGTTTACGTCTCTGCCTTTTGGGTAAATTACGTTCGATATAAAATCAGAGACTGCCTTAAGGATCGCATCTTTGTTGGTCGCATCCTGCAATTCGGCTAGAGTGACCGGCATGCTGCCGTCGACGACAAAGCAGACGTAGCTTGCGCGGTCGCACGGCGGCTCGCTCTCGGCGCAGGGCTCGGCACACGCGCAGCCGCGGCCCGCGCCGCGGTTGCTAGGCAACGCGTCTGCGCGCGGCTCGGGTAAACTCGCTCGCGAGAAATAGTCAGCACTATTATGGACGCTACGAATATATTCGATCGTATAATTGTAACCGCTTAAGAATAAGGCGTATCTCTGTAACCTGTTGGCCGATACCTCTGGTATACCTTTGTGTGGCCCGAAAATCGAAATCAAAGGTTTGTGATCCGTTCGTAAAACGAATGGCTCCGATCTGCCATACAAATATTGATGGAACCGCCTCACGCCATAAATAATCGCGGTAGCTTCTTTCTGGATTTGAGCATACCTTTTTCCGCGACGTTTAATGTACGCGACGCATACGCTATCGGTCTTTCGACTCCGTCCGAATCTATCTGCGAGAGAATCGCGCCTAACCCCGAAGGCGACGCGTCTACGGTTAAGATTATTTTCGCTTTCGGATTAAAATGTGTTAACACGGCGTCAGATGTTAACATCTTTTTAATTTCCTTAAATGCTTTATCGTGCTGTTCCGACCAATCCCATTTTGACCCCTTTTGTAACAGATCGTATAACGGGCTGAGAATCATAGATGCGTTTTTAACAAAATTACGATAATAATTAATTAGACCTAAAAATGATTGCAGCTCATTTACGTTAGATGGAACGGGGGCTTCTATCATAGCTTTAACCTTTTCCGGTGACTTCTTTAGACCCTCTTTCGTGATGACATAGCCAAGGTAACTAATTTCGTCCTGTAGAAACTCACATTTTTCTTTCTGTAAGGTAAGTCCCGCGGCCTGCAGACGCTGCATGACGGCGTCCAGGCGTTGCAGGTGCTCCCGGCGCGTCCGGCCCGTAACCAAGATGTCGTCCAGCAGGCACAGCACGCCGTCCATGCCCGCCAGCACGCCTTCGATGGCGCGCTGGAACACGGCCGGCGCGCTGGCCAGCCCGAACACGAGGCGCGTGTACTTGTACAGGCCGCGGTGCGTGTTGATGCACGTCAGCTTCTGCGACTCCTCGTCCAGAACGAATTGATTGTAGGCCATGGACAAGTCTAACTTACTGAATTGTTCACCGCCATGGATCTTCGAAAAGAGCTCGTTAGCCGTGGGGAGTGGGTATTGGTCGACAAGCAGTTGTTTGTTGAGACTCACGGAGTAATCTGCACACAACCTCACTGACCCGTTGCGCTTCAGCACCGGCACTATGGGCGAGGCGTAGTCCGCGTGCTCCACCGGCACGAGGACCCCCAGCGACACCAACCTATCTATTTCCTTGCCTACTTTATCGCGAAGCTGAAGGCGACTGGACGGGGTTTGAAAAAAAATGGTTTTGCATTATCTTTCAAAATTAGTTTTACTTTATGCTTGTTAAATGTACCTAACCTGTCCGACCACAGCTCTGAATACTTATTTTGTAGCTTTACGATAATGTCTGTATCGGCGCAATAATTCACTCGCGTTAACTCTAATTGAAAAATAGATAAGAAGTCCCGACCCAAGAGCGGTGGGCCTCCGTCCCGGACGACGTACAGGTCGAGCGCGCGCGTGCGGCCCCGTACGAGACCGCGCGCCGCAGCGCGCCGCGCACGCGATGCGCGCGCCGGTGTACGACATGAGCCGCTTGTGGGGAGCTGATAATGGCACATGTTTGAAATGAGTGTTATAAAAATCCTCCGATATGACTGACACGGCAGACCCGCTATCGATTTCAAACTTTAAGGGCACTTTTTCTATATAAACCGTTTCTACCATGGGCTCTCCCCTTAAAGAACGTATTTGAAACACCTTACCGTAATCGTCAGACTTGTCACCGCCGTCTACCTCCACATAATTAACTTTGGAGCACATGCGACGCAGATGACCCTTTACATTACATTTTCTACACACATAAGTAGCATATCTACATTCCGACGACTTATGGTTGGTAAACCCACACACATTGCACTTCACTTTGCCACGTTTCGCGATGTTGAAGAGCTGCGTGTCCGCGGGCGCGTCGGGGCGCGCCGCGGCAGGCGCGTGCGCGTTGGCGCTGGCCGCGGCGGCCGCCCGCGCGCACCGACAGTTTTCCGCTTTCTCCAACGCCTTTGCAAGTGTCAACCCTTCCAAATCTTGCGCATATAAATGCTCCTTTTCAGCTCCCGGCCGCATTCCCATAATGAATTTGTCACGAAGAGACTCCTCCATGTTGGCGAAACCGCAATGCGCGGTGAGGCCGCGCAGTCTCGCCGCCCATTGGGAATGCGACTCGCCATCTTGTTGTGTGGCCCCATAAAACTTATGGCGCTCACCAAACCCAATCCTTTTGGGGGTGAAATGGTCGTCCAATAGCTTTACCACGTCATCATACGGCACCTCCTCGATCGGTTTCGGCTGGGCCAAATTTAGTACGAGGCCGTACGTCTGCTCCTCGAGTGCACTCAGCAAAATTGCCTTCCGCCGATTCCCGCCCTTGTCCGACTCGTCGTTTATCCCGTTTGCGATGTAAAATTGTTTTAAGCGTCCATTGTACGTGGCCCAACATTGGGCTGTGTGGTCGAATGTTAAAAAGTTTCCGATTTGTGAATTAAACATTTCTATTGATCACTAATAACTACAACACGCGTAACTGGGTAGGTAATGTTTAAAAACGTCGCCACTGTTAAGTATGTAAGTATATACGTAAGGAGCCGGCGATGCGGGGAGCGGGTGAGTCAAACGCTGGTTCGTTGCGCACTGGTTTATTCGGCGCCGCGAAGTGCGGGGCCCGACAAGATGGCGCGCGGGACGCAGCCCGCGCATGCGTACTTACGACTAGCTTAATATTAGGTATACATATATAACATGTCCAAAATAGTGAATCATTACTAAGGTCACCTTTCAGTAAGCCACTGTTGCTCCCATACGCCTAATCGAATTCAATACTTATAGTCCTAGTCGTAGGGTCCAAAACAGTGAATCACAAAGGTCTTCAAAGGCATTCAGTTAAGCTCATTTTGCAGAGAGTGCTGGAGCCAGCGGCATTCTCGGTGTCGGCGGATAGGCGGTTCCTGCTGCTAGCCCAAGGGGTGCGCCGAGTCCACCGCCACTCGTACCTGGCACGGTACACAGTCTACGACATACTCACCACGTAAGTCATCAGCCCATATACGTCCCCAATGCTGGGCCAGGGCGATAAGGCCTTAGCCTACCGCTGATTATGGTGCTTGCTTTGCTACTTACTACTGCTACATACTTTTTCTGTGGGATATAGATGTTTTTTTCCGATTCCAGGAATATTTCGTGGCCTAGTATGTGGTATCTATCTAATTTGATTGAATTGCAGAGAACAAAGCATGGGGAACTATGTATTTCTGTAACCGACGACGCGTAACAAACTTCTATTCTGTATTTTCATAGATAAATCAATGTCAGTTTATATGCAAACAAAGATAATAATAGTGTGGTTTCGCTCGGGCTCTTCTTTTCATGTGTATTGTTGTATGCAGAGGAGATGTAGGAGGGGGTGGTCCACTTTAAAATTTCGCCTCCAGTTTAACAACCAGGCGCATTTATTTTTCAACAGACAGATAAGTGCTTTGTTGCCGGCTAATTTATGCAAGTCAACGGCCACTGTGGGCGTGGAAACACCTCAACACAAAACGAGCCGGACAAAGCCTTTTGTTGCGCGCTTTTTCTTGACGGCCATTTTGAATGCGCGCGCCAAGATGGCGGACGCGCGGATAAATGGTTTATGAAATAACGGAGTTGTAACAAAATCGCTCTTGTTGAATTGATGCCTGTGGATTGTGGCTAGTCTAATTTTATTTGAAACTAGCTTTCCGCCGACTTCGTCCGTTTGACTTGTTAAAAACAGAGAAATTATTTTATCCTTTACCGTCCTGAATGTAACAAAAAAAATCATCCAATTTGGTGCGATACTTCATAAGAGTCAATAAATATTGATATATTTATTGACACAATCAGTCAACCATTATTAAATATCTATGAACGACCTACCACCACAAAGAAATTTACATTTATTTTGTACCTCCTCTCCCTCCCTAGTTTTAAATTCTTTCGGAAATCATTGTTACAATCAGACACAGATAACATAACTATACAGATACCCCATCCCATACATTAAAACGTAGACATCATAACTCGGGCATCTCGCGCGCCATGTTTGATTTCCGTCTTGCACACCAGATGTCGCTAGCGAGAGCGAGCCATTCCCATCCAGTGTAAAAGCATGTCGAAAAAGCACATCAAAAGATGTCGCTGTAAAGGCTCCCAAACAGCTTTACTATAAGGTTAGATATATAGGGTCACAGATAACATAACTATACAGATACCCCATCCCATACATTAAAACGTAGACATCATAACTCGGGCATCTCGCGCGCCATGTCTGTTTTCCGTCTTGCACACCAGACGTCGCTAGCGAAAGCGAGCCATTCCCATCCAGTGTAAAAGCATGTCGAAAAAGCACATCAAAAGATGTCGCTGTAAAGGCTCCCAAACAGCTTTACTATATGGTTAGATATATAGGGTCATATGTTATAGGGTCGCGGAACGACAATACGCGCGCGCGAGTAACCGAACCTCACACAAGAGCAGGGTTGCCTCCTTTAAGGAAAACGTCTCAACGTCAAACGTGTCATCAACCGCAGGAGAAGGCAGATCTGCTTGCCAATCTTTTTGCGGCCAATTCCTGCATCGATGACGGTGGAGCACAGCCGCCTAAAATTCCACATTGCGGTGCACATATGCCTGAGATCCGAATCAGGCAATGTGATGTACGTGCTGAGTTGCAGTCACTTGATGTAAGGAAAGCTAGTGGCCCGGACGGTATTCCAGCGTTAGTACTCCAAATTTGCGCAGCGGAGTTGTCTCCAGTACTCACACGCCTGTACCGCCTCTCTTATACCTCGGGCATCGTGCCCCGGGCTTGGAAGGAGGCGAATGTTCAACCTGTACCCAACAAAGGGGACAGGTCCGATCCTGCCAACTACCGGCCCATAGCTATAACCTCAGTACTGGGTAAGGTGTTTGAGCGGATAATTAACGCCCAGCTCATCCGCTACCTAGAGGATCACTCGCTGCTGCATGACCGTCAATACGGTTTTAGACCAAAACGGTCCACGGGTGATCTTCTAGCGTACGTTTCGCACCTCTGGGGGGAGGCTATGGAGAAGCATGGCGAATCTATGGCAGTTAGCCTTGATATCGCTAAAGCGTTTGACCGTGTATGGCATCGTTCGCTTCTCTCCAAGCTCCCGGCATACGGTCTGCCACCTCGCTTGTGCGAATGGGTTGCGGGATTTTTGGAGGGGCGCAGGATTCGTGTCCTTTGTGACGGACGCACTTCTTGTTTCCACCCAATAAATTCCGGTGTACCTCAAGGTTCCGTTTTGTCGCCGACATTGTTTCTGCTGCATATCAATGACATGTTGTCACTAGGCAACATTCATTGCTATGCGGATGACAGCACTGTCCACGCACGTTATTTCGGAAGACCTGGGGTAAAGCAGACCGAAACCGAGGAAAAGAGGAACCTTCTTGTCGCCGAGCTTGACGGGGTCTTGGACCGCATTTCCGAATGGGGCTCATGCAATCTTGTCGAGTTCAATGCCAAGAAGACACAGGTGTGTGTTTTTCTAGTAAAGTGTCTCCTTTCCTTTCCCATCCTACTCTTCAGAGCACCCCCTTACCAATACAGGATAGCCTTAGCATCCTTGGCATGGATGTTCGCCGCGACCTAAACCAGCGGGATTACATCGAGAGCGTCATTAGAACAGCCTCCCGCAAACTGGGGATCCTGAACAGAGTGCGGCGATTTTTCACACCGGTGCAACTCTGCCTTCTTTATAAGGCACAAGTTCGCCCATGTGTGGAATATTGCTGTCACCTCTGGGATGGCTCCGCAAAATACTTGCTCGACGCCCTCGATAGGTTGCAGCGACGTGCTATCCGTATTGTCGGTGATGTAGAGGTGTCCGAGATCTTAGAGCCTCTCCAGCTACGTAGAGACATTGCCGGTCTAAGTGTTCTCTACCGTCTCTATAATGGGGAATGCTCTGAAGAGCTATTCCAGCTAGTCCCTCCCTCCCCTTTCCACTCCCGAACGACACGTGCTGGACAGCGCTGCCATCCACATACAATGCAGGCGCTGGTGGCTCGGACAAAGAGGTTTAGCTCCTCATTTCTGCCCCGTGCCATTAAGGCATGGAATGCCCTTCCAGCTCATGTTTTCCCTCCCTCCTATGATCCCGGGCTCTTCAGGCGGGGCGTGAAACGGCATTTAAGCAGGCCTTCAGGGTGAGTGCGACAGGCTCAATACGATCTATTGTGCCTGTCGACCTCATATTTGGATCTCACTACCGCTTACCATCAGGTGGAGTGAGGTCATCTTGTTAGCCTTTTTATAAAAAAAAAAAATAAAAAAAAAAAAACGTCTCGCGCGCAAAATTCAAAGGACTGTCTACTGCGACATAGTGCGAAAGTGTACCAAAACAATATGTTCGTGAAGTTGATATTGCTTCGAAGCTGCATGTCACTTGTACAAAAGGAGTTGTGAGGGCCTTTTTCGATAGAACAATGATTGTTAGGTCCATTATTTATTAGAACATTTTATCAATTATTATTATTTTTAATGATTGTATTGAAACAGCTAAGTTAATTATTAAATATTGAATTAATAAATATTGATATGTAAATTATTACATAACAATAATAATTTACTAATTTACATAACAATACTTATTAATTCAATATTGATGAGTCGTAACAATACTTATTAATTCAATATTGTTGTCGTTTTAATTTAATAAAAACGTCACTAATAAAATAGCAGAGAGCGTGCCCTTAATATTTTAATCTGTGTAGCAGCGCCGTGTGCGCGCGGCAGCCCTCTTGAGTTTTAGAACAAGCGCGGCCCGGTCGTCGATAGGCTATCATCGCGCGCAAGTGCATCGTGCCGCGCGAGAGGCGGACGAAACTTTAAGCTTTGTTAAAATGTATTTCAAATAAAGTTGTTATTTTATGATGCGTAGTGAACCATTGGTTTAAATCAAATTGTAATGGTGATTTCTGACAATGCAGCAATAGAGTATTTGACAGTGGTTGTTATGATTGCCATTTTAATGATAATCAGTAAGATTTAAGCAAATCAATGTTATTAATGAAATCAAATCTTAAATTTTTGGCGAAATGAGACAGCAAAAGACATTTAAAGTTGGGTGGGCAAGTCCATTTCAAAATTGCGAAAATCATTTAAAATTTCGTTGTCATCTTATAAATAACAGAATTAGTAACATCTTTCATTATGTAAATATATACATAAACGCAACTTTTGATGAACCTTCCGAACAAACTTCCTAGGCGCTGCATACAAAGAACTTGCGTGTGACGTCACACGCCAGGGGCGGTTTGTATGGAGCGTTTTTGAGCTCGCCCAAATAATGTGCAATTAAAATTGTAATATCTCGTCGAGCTATTGAGAAATCAAAGTGATACTTTCAACAGTGTCTTTGTGTTCGAGTGGTCCATCCAACTATATCAAAATAAAAAAAATAGTCAAATACCCTTTTCTAGAAGGTACTTAAAACGAGAAGATACTTTAAAGTTCACGATAGAAAAAAATTGAGTTATTGTGTTAAATAATATCTATATCATGTAAAATTTATAATATAATATTTCTTCTCTGGATGGCTGATTGGCTCGATGGCGTATTGGATAGTGCCCCTGTCTCATGCGTCAAGAGTCGTGGGACTCGTGGGTTCGATTCCCACGCGGGTCAAATATTTGTTTAATCGAACATAGTTGTTTGCGCCGTGTTTGGTGTGCTATTTATATACGTATTTTTATGTTTATTTGTGATACGACTACTTACTACGGAATGAATACAATGATATTGATGTTGGATTATATTTATTTTATTTTAAATATATAAATTTTTGAGCAAAAACTCGAAAAATATTTAATAAAGATTTTTATGCCCAATTATTAATAGTCGAATATTTTTATTTGTTGTTTTAGTGCTATTAAAGCGCTAATGTAAATTTAAACATCTATTTTCTATTTATTTATCTATTTAAACGAGGACCCTGTTCAGGCGGGGTCAAGAATGCGAATTTTTTCCAATTTTTAAACTAGATAGATGAATAGTTTTTGTTGCGTTCATTCCTACATTCGGAGAAATGTTACAAAATATTAATCTAAGGAAAAGATTAATCATTCTTGTAGTTGATAGTCAAGTAACTCTTATATTCATGTCATATATTTTCTTGTTTTAACAAAAGAAATTAAATAATCTAGAATTATAATTTATGTAATATAAAATATACGCGAACAACGCCATCTAGTTGATTATTGTCTGTTGTAATTTTTTGAACTAGATGGCGTTCTACCAAATTAGCACTCACGAAAACTACAATTTTTATTGCAAATTTAAATTTATGAAAATATTTATCTAAAAGGGTTTAAATTTATTTGATTATGTATTATTATATTTTTAAATACTAGTTTATATATTTTTAATGGTTGGATTTATCGTTTTCTGGGATTTGCATAATCATCATCAACGAATGGATACTCGTGTCGCCATCTGTTGTAGTTTTTGGGAATATCATTTTAAATGTATGGGATGAGACCCCATGATAGGGTCATATGTTATAGGGTCGCGGAACGACAATACGCGCGCGCGAGTAACCGAACCTCACACAAGAGCAGGGTTGCCTCCTTTAAGGAAATCGTCTCGCGCGCAAAATTCAAAGGACTGTCTACTGCGACATAGTGCGAAAGTGTACCAAAACAATATGTTCGTGAAGTTGATATTGCTTCGAAGCTGCATGTCACTTGTACAAAAGGAGTTGTGAGGGCCTTTTTCGATAGATTGTTAGGTCCATTATTTATTAGAACATTTTTATCAATTATTATTATTTTTAATGATTGTATTGAAACAGCTAAGTTAATTATTAAATATTGAATTAATAATATTGATATGTAAATTATATTACATAACAATAATAATTTACTAATTTACATAACAATATTTATTAATTCAATATTGATGAGTCATTATTATTGTCGTTTTAATTTAATAAAAACGTCAATAATAAAATAGCAGAGAGCGTGCCCTTAATATTTTAATCTGTGTAGCAGCGCCGTGTGCGCGCGGCAGCCCTCTTGAGTTTTAGAACAAGCGCGGCCCGGTCGTCGATAGGCTATCATCGCGCGCAAGTACATCGTGCCGCGCGAGAGGCGGACGAAACTTTAGGCTTTGTTAAAATGTATTTAAAATAAAGTTGTTATTTTATGATGCGTAGTGAACCATTGGTTTAAATCAAATTGTAATGGTGATTTATGACAATGCAGCAATAGGGTATTTGACAGTGGTTGTTATGATTGCCATTTTTATGATAATCAGTAAGATTTAAGCAAATCAATGTTATTAATGAAATCAAAACTTAAAATTTTGGCGAAATGAGACAGCAAAAGACATTTAAAGTTGGGTGGGCAAGTCCATTTCAAAATTGCGTAAATCATTTAAAGTTTCGTTGTCATCTTATAAATAACAGAATTAGTAACATCTTTCATTTGTAAATATATCCATCCTAGGCGCTGCATACAAAGAACTTGCGTGTGACGTCACACGCCAGGGGCGGTTTGTATGGAGCGTTTTTGAGCTCGCCCAAATAATGTGCAATTAAAATTGTAATATCTCGTCGAGCTATTGAGATATCAAAGTGATACTTTCAACAGTGTCTTTGTGTTCGAGTGGTCCATCCAACTATATCAAAATTGAAGGTTTTCATGAATAACAAGCGGATTTGAAATATATATTTAGTTTATTGCAATCACAAATATAGTTACAAGTTAGGCGCCGCAGAGAGAAGGAATATAAAAATTAAGATGGCAGACCTTGACAGTTGGCGCCACGTAGTGGCAGCTAAAGGAACTAATAAGGGTTGCGTTCAATTATTGACATCCACCCCTGAACGCAATCCCATTTTATTTATACAAAACAAAAGTTTTTCTAATGTTGTACCCTTAGTTAAAATATCGGCTACCATTTCACTACCTTTACAAAAATTAAATTTTACTTTACATTTATTAACTTGGTCTCTGAGGAAATGATACCTAATATCAATATGTTTAGTTTTCGGCAAATAACAATCATTATTGGCGAGTCTAATTGCACTTTGATTATCACAATTAATAATGATCGGGCTGGCCTGATGCTGTCCAAGCTCCGCATGAAGTTGCTGCAGCCAGAGAGCTTCCTGGGTAGCAGATGACATGGACATGTACTCTGCCTCAGCCGTTGAGAGTGCCACAGTTGCCTGCTTGCGTGAACACCAGGAGATAGCACCATTCTGCAACATGAAAACATTACCCGTGCACGACTTACGGTCATGCATGTCACTTGCCCAGTCAGCATCGCAGTATGCTGAGATTGTTCCATCACCATCCTTGGTATATACTAGCATTAAATCTTTGGTACCCTGTAAGTATCTTAACAGTCTTTTGACAGCAATCCAGTGTTCAGTCTTAGGTTCTTTATTATATCTACTTAACATATTGACTGTATATGATATGTCTGGTCTTGTACATTGTGCCACATATAATAGTGATCCTATTGCCTGTTGATATGGATTGTCACATATACTGTCATCTTTGGAGAACTTCAATCCTACTTCTACAGGAGTTTTAGCAGGTTTACAGTCAGTCATTCCAAATTTAGCTAATATTTCTTCAATATATTTCTTCTGATTCAACATAACTGCATTTCCTTTTCTTATTATGTGCAACCCAACACAATGATTGGCACTCCCAAGATCTTTCATATCGAAGTTAATTTTTAATTGTTCTTTAATCTTATTTTTCACAGACAATTGGGATGTAAATAGAATTAGGTCATCAACCCATACGGCAATAAATGTGTTTTTGTCTATATTATAATAAACACATGGGTCTGTTTTACATTGTAACATTCCTATTTCAAGCAAGACTTTATTGAGTTTTATGTTCCAAAGTCTACTTGCTTGTTTAAGTCCATAAATGGATTTGTGTAAATAACATACTTGGGAACCTTCCTTATATAATTCTGGTTGATCCATATATATCTCTTTATCTATTTCCCCTTGCAAGAATGCCGACACAGCATCCATCTGATCAATGTCGAAATTAAATCTAGCAGCCAGAGCAAATAAGTAACGCAGAGTAGTGTACCTTGCTACAGGTGAATAAATTTCTTCGTAGTCTGTTCCCTTACGCTGGATGTAACCTTTTACGACTAGTCTCGCCTTGTATCGAACAATGTTGCCATCATGATCCGACTTGGTTTTAAATACCCACCTTGAAGGCAAAGCTCTTTTGCTGGGAGGAAGATCAGTCAAGGTCCATGTCTTGTTTTTTATCAGTGAGCTATATTCCTCATCCATGGCCTTTCTCCACTGAGCAGCATGTGGTGACAACAGCGCTTCCTCTACAGACTGTGGGTCTGACAAGTCAGTAAACATACAGTACATATTACTTTCACTTACTTGCTTTCCTGCTTTGATACGATTTCTCAGATTCATACGTCCAGTTTGCTGTGGAGATATATTCTTTGGCGGCTGATAGCTCTCATCAAGGTCACCAACATCAGTCTCATATTCACTTGAGTTGTCTTCATCAGTCTCCTCAATGCCGGAGTAAGTATCTGACTTACTAAGAGGTGGTGAAGACACAGCTGACTCTTCGGAGTGATTGTCCAATGGTGGATTGATGTTGGTAGCTCGTAGTGTGTTATTCTGCATGTGACGAGTTCTCCATGGGCCCACACAAGTCCGAATGAATAACTTCCAGGGGTTGAGTAGCCCTGGTACCTGTATTTTTAAATGGCAGCTTGGCTTGTTTACCTTCACAACAGTGGATACATCTGGAGACATCACTGCTAGCTGGAGTCAGAGTCACACCATCTGCACAGTCTGGTAATTTGTTTACAGCGGAGACATGCAAATGAGCCATCCTGAGATGCCACAAATCAATACTGTTGATATTTTCACCATCTGAAGTCAAGTGAGCTTTCTCACAGTTGCTTTTGGTTTCTAGCACATATAACTTATTTCTTAATGTAGCAGAACACACATATTTTCCGCTTGTATCATGTATGTCACAGCCTGAGTCATTAAATGTTACTTTATGACCACACTTAACAATTGTACTCACAGAGAGCAGATTAGTTGCTAATCCAGGAACATATAGGACATTTTTTACCTGTATCTTGTTGCCCTGTGACAGATGAATATCAATGCAACCAAGTCCTTTCACCGGCAGTGGTTCTCTGTTGGCCACTGTGATGCTATTTACTGGTGGCGCTGTGACATTGTACATCCAATCCTTTCTGCTGGTCATATGCATGGATGAACCGGAGTCAATATACCATTTGTCTCTCTCTTCTCCCACTGTAGCTGAAAAAGCTGCAACAAAACTTGAACTCTCTTCATTTTTGTGCTCCTTTTTGTATGTTTTCTCAGCGCTCTTACAAAACTTGGCATAGTGCCCATATCTGTTACATTTGAAACACCGAGGGCCCTTATATTTTGATGGCTTATGATTATATCCGGTCTTCTTTGAGTTTGTAAAGAAAGCAGCGCTATTATCTGTTGTCTTAATTTCTTGCAGAAGTTTTGTTTTCACAAGATCCGCACTAATTTCAATACCTGAACTCTCCAGCCCCATAATCATGGGAGCATAGACATCGGGAAGGCCGGCCAGCATAAGAGTTCCAAGCCATTCATCGTTTACTTCAAAGCCAATATTTCTGAGTTTATGAGCTGTAGTCATGATCTTGCTTATAAAGTCTTCAACACCATTGCATGACTCTAGGGATGTATTGACTAAATCTTTTAGAAGACCAACTTTTCTGGACAGTCCTCGGTCATCAAAGGCTTTAAGTAGATTTTCCCATACTTGTTTGGCTGTTGCACAGTTCTGTACATGTACATATATCTGTGGATCCAGAAGCAATATCAACTTAGCTTTGGCCTTGACGTCTTTGGTAGGATTTACACTTTTCTCGGGACCCGGCTCAACACATTGCCACAAGTCCTCGTGTTCTAAATATGTTTTTGCTGCAAACTTCCATGTAGCAAAGTTTTCGCGTCCAGTGAGTTTTTCTAAATTGAACATTTGACCATGAGAGCTCATCTTGAAAGCCACCCGAAGAAATTTCACGCGCTTCACGTTTTTTTTTAACCTCAACTTGAACTCGGTAATTGTCTTGCCGGTAAACTTGCGGAATATCTGTATTTCTTATCCTTGTTATTTATTACGGAACTACGCTCTGCTACCATGAAGGTTTTCATGAATAACAAGCGGATTTGAAATATATATTTAGTTTATTGCAATCACAAATATAGTTACAAGTTAGGCGCCGCAGAGAGAAGGAATATAAAAATTAAGATGGCAGACCTTGACAGTTGGCGCCACGTAGTGGCAGCTAAAGGAACTAATAAGGGTTGCGTTCAATTATTGACAAAAATAAAAAAATAGTCAAATACCCTTTTCTAGAAGGTACTTAAAACGAGAAGATACTTAAAAGTTCACGATAGAAAAAAATTGAGTTATTGTGTTAAATATAATATCTATATCATGTAAAAATTATAATATAATATTTCTTCTCTGGATGGCTGATTGGCTCGATGGCGTATTGGATAGTGCCCCTGTCTCATGCGTCAAGAGTCGTGGGACTCGTGGGTTCGATTCCCACGCGGGTCAAATATTTGTTTAATCGAACATCGTTGTTTGCGCCGTGTTTGGTGTGCTATTTATATACGTATTTTTATGTTTATTTGTGATACGACTACTTACCACGGAATGAACACAATGAAATTGATGTTGGATTATATTTATTTTATTTTTAATATATATTTTTTGAGCAAAAACTCGAAAAATATTTAAAAAGATTTTTATGCCCAATTATTAATAGTCGAATATTTTTATTTGTTGTTTTAGTGCTATTAAAGCTCTAATGTAAATTTAAACATCTAATTTCTATTTATTTATCTATTTAAACGAGGACCCTGTTCAGGCGGGGTCAAGAATGCGAATAGATGAATAGTTTTTGTTGCGTTAGGGAATATTCATTCCTACATTCGGAGAAATGTTACAAAATATTAATCTAAGGAAGAGATTAATCATTCTTGTAGTTGATAGTCAAGTAACTCTTATATTCATGTCATATATTTTCTTGTTTTAACAAAAGAAATTAAATAATCTAGAATTATAATTAATGTAATATGAAAAATATACGCGAACAACGCCATCTAGTTGATTATTGTCTGTTGTAATTTTTTGAACTAGATGGCGTTCTACCAAATTAGCACTCACGAAAACTACAATTTTTATTGCAAATTTAAATTTATGAAAATATTTATCTAAAAGGGTTTAAATTTATTTGATTATGTATTATTATATTTTTAAATACTAGTTTATATATTTTTAATGGTTGGATTTATCGTTTTCTGGGATTTGCATAATCATCATCAACGAATGGATACTCGTGTCGCCATCTGTTGTAGTTTTTGGGAATATCATTTTAAATGTATGGGATGAGACCCCATGCAATCAGACTATGAAAACTGACACTTTGTTAAACTGTGAACCAAGCTGGATAAATTGCTGACATATTTGTTGGAAGTTACTAACTTACTTGAAGACAGGAAATATAAATAGTTAAATGTCTAATTACTAGTACATACTAGTTACATACAATACAATTCATTGAAGTTTCCTTAATTAAGTAAAATTGTAGTCCCAAATGGGAAAGTTTAAATTACGTAAGTTGTACATGTACTCTATGTTATCTTATTGTATATACTTTTTCAACATACATGTATGTGCAAGTTATTCTAACTTAGGTACTTGTTCCTGCTAAGAAAGTTCGTGTTTATCTAAACCGAGAAACTTATTTTTATCAAAATTTCCTCAGTCAGGAGTCGCGCAAAAGTTTTCGTTAATTATAAATAGGGGGCGCTGCTGTAGCGTTATTCGAAATTGGAAAAGTTTAAATTATCCTCAGTTACGAGTATGTTGTAAATATTAATTCGGATGATGACGACCGTGAAATTTCCCTTAGTTGGAATATATGCAAGAAAACAAGGAAAAGTGACTATTTTTTAAAATAATGTTTGAGTAATAATAAACTGAAATCCCTATTCTGGTAACTAATTCTGGTTATGATACCAGTAACAATACAAATATATTTTTGCGAATAAATGTTTTATATGATATTCTCTGTATAATATTCGGGACATCGCACACGGTTTCCTGGCCCCGAACTAGAGCTTTTACTATAGTAGGTAGCGACTGATACTGTGTATGACAATGTACATAGATATTTATACAATTTAACTGGGTGTAATTGTGTATTTAAAATCAACAACATATAATATGGAACATACACAAATGTTCATAACGAACATAAGTATAACGCATATATAAACAGTACTTATGCATGTATACATATACTGAGAAAAATTGCCCCATTGAATTGGTCTGGCTGCTTACAATTAGTCTGGAAATAGTACCACGTAGTTATATAATAATATGTCAAATTTAGGCTTGCTAAAATGAAGTAGTTTGCCTCAGTTTTGGTGCACCTCAGTAAGTACATACTAGACTATAAGTCATGGAAATTCTAGCTTTGCTAAAATGACGTAGGTCTGGCGGCCCTGGGATCTTACTCTAACAGTTAAATGTTTATTAGCTACGATTAGTCGAGTAATTGATACGAATATACCCGAAGCATACCCGAGTATACACTATACTGTTTACAAGCTACTAACGTAAAATATGAAACAAAGTAGCAACGTTAAACGATTAAGAAGCTATGTTATTATACCTAGTACACACGAGGCGTTACCGCGGGAGCAGCCTGGGTTCACTTCATAAATGCATGCATTGGAATACTGTGTATACCTGCCTTATCTCCAACAACAGTAGGGCTGTTAGCCTGAAAGTATTGGACAGGACGTACGGGTATGGTAACACTACTAACACTTAATGATGAAAGATATCATACAAATGCATCATCATAGTCAATGAAAAGACAAACTGTATGTGTAACTGTTAAAAATTTTAGATTTTTGTCAGTGGCGTAACTACAGGGTGGCAAGTCGGCAAAATGCCACGGGCCCCCACCCGGTAGGGGGCCCCAGCCGAAAGGGCCCCCAGAATCTCAACTGCCAACACACATACACATTAAGATAAAAAAAAGAATGTGGTGTGCACGGGGCCCCATCCGATGAATTTTGCCACGGACTTCAACAGGTATAGTTACGCCACTGATTTTTGTCACAACTCATAAAAGATACTTAATTTTTTCAGAAGAAAAAATATCCTACTTCTGTTTGTTGGTAAATTCTCAAAAGTAAGCGTTATGACTTATAAACAAAAGAGGGCCTACTGGTCCAAGATCCCAGAGCTGCCAGACATCACTTATTTTCTAATGGACAAAATATATACGATTGAGTAGTGTTGGGGTGTACTATCATCATATGACTAGTTGACCAGACGGCCATTTTTCAGATATCAACCAATCAAGGTACATAGTCCAGTCAAATTAGGTAAAAATCTCGGAATTCGAGATACCCAGCTGTAAGTCTGTAAATGCTTGGATATTGACCCCCTAAAAGTGGTCTCAAAACCTACATATGGTAGGGTGTACGCAACTATTAAATTTTCAGGGACAAATGTCACATATATCAGTTTTATGAACTTTTGAGCGAAACGGGAAGTTTTATCATAAAAGTGTGTAGGAGAAAATTACTTATCATCTATTTATCTATAAAAATTGTCTGTACGTTTTATTCCTAAGATTCACCATTTCAGAGATACAGCGATGTAAATAGTTGAAAAAGTTGTATTTTCAAAAGCTTCCAGACCCCCGCGGAATTGTGCTAGACAGTCAAAATTTTCACGACTGATGTATTTCAGTAGCCTCTATAACATCTAATACCAGAAAAAGCTTAAAACCAATGTTTAAGTTGGTTCTCATACAAAAACGATGGTTTTTTTTTCTCGCCGTTGGCCGGTTTTTAACGTGGTTACCCCAGTAAACCTCTTCCAGACGACACCTTTTATACATGAAGAACACGTTGTTTATAAGGAAGCCTAGTTAAATAATTGTTTTTGTGTTGTTTTCAGTATTCAGAAGATTTAAGATTTCTGCGTTTCATTATATTAAATTTGGTTAATATGGATCTTCACGTTCATAATAGAGTTAGTTGGACAGTTAACATTTTTAAAATGTTTTTTTTTTCAGTTATACTTCAAACAGAAATTCTAATAATTGGTTATTTCGTACTTTTTAACCCATAATAAGCAGTTTAATTGTACGGAAACGCGAAAGACTTATAACTAAAAATAACATAAAACGATTATTTAAGGGGCTCCCATAAGAACAACGTGTACTTCATGTATAAAAGGTGTCGTCTGGAAGAGGTTTACTGGGGTAACCACGTTAAAAACTGGCCAACGGTGAGAAAAAAAAAACCATCGTTTTTGTATGAGAACCAACTTAAACATTGGTTTTAAGCTTTTTCTAGTATAAGATGTTACAGAGGCTACTGAAATACATCAGTCGTGAAAATTTTGACTGTCTAGCACAATCCCACGGGGGTCTGGAAGCTTTTGAAAATACAACTTTTTCAACTATTTACATCGCTGTATCTCTGAAATGGTGAATCTTAGGAATAAAACGTACAGACAATTTTTATAGATAAATAGATGATAAGTAATTTTCTCCTACACACTTTTATGATAAAACTTCCCATTTCGCTCAAAAGTTCATAAAACTGATATTTGTGACATTTGTCCCTGAAAATTTAATAGTTGCGTACACCCTACCATATGTAGGTTTTGAGACCACTTTTAGGGGGTTAATATCCAAGTATTTACAGACTTACAGCTGGGTATCTCGAATTCCGAGATTCTTACCTAATTTAAGCTTAATTGACTGGACTAACATAGAAACACTGCTCACCTCACTTAAATTCTGATGGCTGATTTTAACATATATTTCACACAATATCATTAAAAATCAGGATTCATTACTCCCAGACACATGCGGTCGGCGGTTTTACCTTACAGACGCTTTAAAGCTATGAAAAAAATTTTACTTTTACTTATTTTCTGATGCTTGATTTTTACTTTTTAGTTGTTTGAATAACATATATAAAAATCAAGCATCAGAAAATAAGTAAAAGTAAAATTTTTTTCATAGCTTTAAAGCGTCTGTAAGGTAAAACCGCCGACCGCATGTGTCTGGGAGTAATAAAACCTGATTTTTAATGATATTCTGTGAAATATATGTTAAAATCAGCCATCAGAATTTAAGTGAGGTGAGCAGTGTTTCTATGTACCTTGATTGGTTGATATCTGAAAAATGGCCGTCTCGTCAAGGTAGCAACTAGTCATATGATGATAGTACACCCCACCACTACTCAATCGTATATATTTTGTCCATTAGAAAATAAGTGATGTCTGGCGGCTCTGGGATCTTCCTCTATACCATGAGTTGGCTATCGAAAACTTACTTACGTTAAAAACCTATCGAGTTGTTTTTTTCATACGGCCGATTTTAGTTCTTCGCGTAACCACCAGCGGCGCTGCACAAGCTTTTCATAGACATATTTACGTAGGCGATAACGAGTGCGTAAGTTTTAAACTCATGGTAGCCCCACAGGTTACATAACGGCGTCGGTGTTTGTTCCATGTCTAAGTGTTTTGTTTAATTTTAAGTATATTTTTGTATCCACTGTTGATTCTGATATCCGTAACTCAAGTGCTTAAGCTAGTTACGGGATCAAATGTGACATTTTCACAAACGCAATAGGACGAACTAATTGTTGCATTGCAAAAAGCATAATAATTGTGCATTTTTATTACAAAAACGTGACGTGACGGATTTCATACGTGCACGATCAGCATTGATTTGACTATATACATTTACCAATTTGTATTATGTTTCTAACAGCTAATCTTTATTTGGAATAAATATATATTCTAAAGTAGCAACCCTAGCGCAGTCACCACATAACAAACTCGATCTCATTTTACATAATAATATGTGTGGCGAGGGAAGGCGAGGTGTTATAACACCGTGTTATATTACTTTTAGCTTTTAACGTGTCTACAGCAATCGTGCTATTAGGGACTTTGTTAACATCACTTCAATATAATCTAGAAGTATATGTTTTCGATCTCTAATAAATACTAGCGGCCGGCCAGGACTTTGTCCTATCCTATATACCTTGTAAAATTGGCAATGAATTAGTGAAAATCCCGTCGAAAAGGTATAATGTTTTTAATTGTGTTATTGGTACCCGATATAGATGCGTACCCATTTAGTAAAAAATCGTTATTTTTACAAACAGTCAGTCATTTTATTTAGTTGTATAGATAAGGAGTTACATAATGTAATTTTTACTTCTGCTTACGAAAATAATTGATGATATTGAAATCTGTAAATTATTAACATAATAGTTTATAGGTAGGAAGGTATCCTTCGTGTGCAACACCGACTCGCGCTTGACCGGTATTTTATTGTGACATAACAAAATTATTGTGTGTAAGAACTATGTCCTTACATGTTGTGTTTCTAATACACTGAAAGCCCAGCGCTCTAACTCAATATATTTCGCTGGTAGAGGCGTGGAAATAGGCAATGACAGTTTATTTTCTTCACTTGAACAAAATGGGAACACCAAATTGGACAGTGTTGTGGTAAAACGAAAATGCGGCTGAAAAGGCAGTTGGGAATCTCACGTCGTTGCAACAAAATAGAGTATAAAAGAAAAAAATCGGCTGATTGCGAATTAGTCTTGCGCAAAGAGGGTTTCGATGTAAGCAAAACTCACACAACGAGTTTAGTATTAGTTCTTTCAACGGCGGAAATATATGGTCAATACAAATTGTAGTGATTGCGGTTCATCAAAAACAACGTTATGAAAGAAAAATCTATACCTAACTCTTCGACACAATTACGATGGCTTTATGCGGCTTGAATATGCAAATGAAACTCTAGTTGCGGTTCGAAACACTTGTACTTTTCGTAATTATAAATTTACAACAAAACACCGCGACACTCACAATCTGTCATTTTTTTAGGAATAATCAATATGGCGCTCGCGCCGCTCGCGTCGCCGGTCAAAACCAAACTATAAATTTTATACAATAATATAATTTCAAGTTGTCGGTCAGAATATCCTATTCGATAAATCAAATTCATAATTATTGTTACGTAAAAATAAGCTTATTTCATTATTGAAACTTTATAACAAAGTTTTAATAAAATAAGTAAATATACATTTTTTTTAAACATCCAATAACATTGTGGCCATGGCGCTCAACTCAATAGTCAAATCTAAACTTATACAATTAGTAAAATGTTATGTAATTTATAATTTAAATTGCGGTATTTTATAATATACAAGCAAATATATCGTTTTAAGATATGTTGTTTTGAATAAAACTTGATAGAGTAATGCTAACATAATAAAATGTTTATAAGTTAATCAGCATTTTCTAACAGTCGGCCATCCTGAGATAATGACTGTCCTCAGGCATAACACCCTAATCGAATTATAACAAAATGAATCAATAGTAAAATATTTACAGTTTTCATTGAAATAACAGTAATTTATAGATCACAAGCAAAAATATTGTGTTATTGAACAATAATAAATTAATCCAATAAAATATTTCTATTCTAATTAGTATTTTCTAACAGTCGGCCATCCTAAGCTAATGACTGACCTCAGGCATTACACTTTAATTATCCAGAACATAATCAAATTTGTTCCACCAATGATATACTACATATCTCATAAAAAAGACATAAATATATGTGAAAGTAAAGTCATAAAATATGTAGAAATAGTATTTGATCTGACGGCGACGTACTCGGCCATCCTAAATGTTTTAAATGCCCTCATTTTATTAATTAACTGCGCAATTAGGTTAGGCACCCATGCACATGCATAGGGTGTAGTATCAGCTGGTCTTCGGTCAACATCAGATCAAACAATTGAGAGGCTTTAAAACTTAGTTAACTTTCTATCTATTACACATAATAAGAAAATGACAAATTAATACAATATAATACTTTTAGGAGTAGATGAAATTTAACTTTAATACAATAACTATATTTCTATAGTTACATTTAATAAGAAACTATTTTCGTACAATTCGTATCAATGAGCATAAACAATTGCAACTACAAAGAAGAATAAATATGTTAAACAGAAGTCCATACTACATGGCAGTCAAAATTTCAAAAAGGTTTACCAACAAAAATAAGAAATGAATAAAAATATACCTTATACATCATAACAACAATTATATGAGAATACATTGTATTGAATACAATACAACAAAACCAAAACCATTTAAATAATCATATGTAGTCAAACAATCATTTATACATCATCATCATCAACCCTGTCCAGGAGTGAATATAACATTTATACATACTTTACTTATTCAAAAGGAAATAACAGAAGTTAGTGTCGTATTGTGTTTTTAACATGATAATTGAATTGTGCATTATCTGAGATGGGAAATTATATCCTCAGTACCCAGAGAAGAAGAAGAAGAAGAATCAGTTTATTTAGTTAAGCCCTCATATTTCAGAACCCGAAAAGGGTAACTACAAAAGTATACAAGATCCAATCTATCCTCTGAACAGGGTGAATAAGTGTGTTAGATCCTATATTTAAATATAAGATGTAACACTTGTTCGCAATAAAACTTTGACTTATAGCTAATAATGCTAGGTATTTCACGTGCGTGGTAATTTCGGTCGTCATCCCAGATAAATGTTATCAGATTTCCGCGTACGCGCACCGGCCGGTGTGCCGGAGTGACGGCCTTGTGCGGGGGACAGCACACGACTCAGAAACCATATTCGCGCTACAAAATAAATTAATTAGAATCTTGGTAAACGACCATCAATCCATCAAATTATACATATATACAAACATGTGCTACGGTCCTCGCACACCACTTCTCAGGGCTCTTTCAAGGTTCTGCCAGATTATCAGCGCCGTAGCGTCCTAGCAGCCGCTGCAGCACATGCTGAGGCAGAACCTGTTGATCCCTTTTACGGCATGTGTGTTTGTTCGTTAAATGATGTTTTTTTTTGTGATCAATAAATGTTTTTCTTTCTTTCTTCTTCTTTATTTCTTTCACTTCCGCTTCTTCCACATCCATCAACGTCTTCATGCATGCTCGTTGATTACGGGTAGGTATGTACTTTTAATTTGCCCTTTCTTGAAGCCTATTTGGCCATGAAAGGTATTTCTTGGCCTTCCCCTGTCGACATTACCGTTTATACTTTCCTTATATATTCCCTTTGTAAATCGTCTTTCATTCATCCTCTCAACATGACCAAACCATCTAAGCATACCCTTTCCAAACCGAGTCACTACATCTTCTTTCACACCACAGCGTTGTAAATCCCTAGATCGGCTGTAAAGTAGAGACTTTCAAGAACTTAACAACTTTAAGTTACAAATCAGTTACCCCATAGGGCCCATACACACGAACAAACACGTAGCGCATCGGCCTCTGATCATTTTACAAAGCACCTTTAACAAACAAAATACAATACAAATACAAAGTCATTTATAAATACCTTTAGATATACTTTACCAACCACTGGCCATTTTAGTACATTCCTTATAAACTTTACCGGCGTCGGGTCGTTTTAATACGGACCTCATAATTTTTAACACGCACACATAGGTGTGGATACCGTAGAAGGGCCGCCGCATACACGGGGTGTATGGATAGTTGATCTCGTGGCATAGGGACTAGGGACACCGCTTACTCCCGAGGTCTGCCCGTATATGTTTATATTGCAGCATAGGGCCCCCCTTTCGATTCCTGAAGTACATCGGCCTGTCCATTTACATTTGTCTCGTAGTATAGGGTCACCGCTTACGCCCTCACCAGGTAGATCGGTCCGCCCATTTGCGTTCATCTTGTAGCATAGGGTCACCGCTTGCGCACTCTCGAGGTGGATCGGTCTGTCCATTCGGATTTATCTTGTAGCATAGGGTCACCGCTTGCGCACTCTCGAGGTGGATCGGTCTGCCCATTCGCATTTATCTTGTAGCGTAGGGTCACCGCTTACGCACTCACGAGGTGGATCGGTCTGCCCATTCGCATTTATCTTGTAGCATAGGGTCACCGCTTACGCACTCACGAGGTGGATCGGTCTGCCCATTCGCATTTATCTTGTAGCATAGGGTCACCGCTTGCGCACTCACGTGGTGGATCGGTCTGCCCATTCGGATTTATCTAGTAGCATAGGGTCACCGCTTGCGCACTCACGTGGTGGATCGGTCTGCCCATTCGGATTTATCTTGTAGCATAGGGTCACCGCTTACGCACTCACGAGGTGGATCGGTCTGCCCATTCGCATTTATCTTGTAGCATAGGGTCACCGCTTACGCACTCTCAAGGTGGATCGGTCTGCCCATTTACGTTTATCTTGTAGCATAGGGTCACCGCTTGCGCACTCCCGAGGTGGATCGGTCTGCCCTTTCAGATTTATCTTGTAGCATAGGGTCACCGCTTACGCACTCGAAAGGTGGATCGGCCTGCCCATTAATATTTGCACGAAGCACTTTTGCTTCAATTTCCCATTTGCCAACACAATCTGTAGAATTCAACAAAATTAATTAGGCTAACTTATTATAATAACTTTGCCACTAGCACTCAAAAACGGCAAGTTTATTTATTCAAATTCGGATTGAAAACAAACTGCAAGCAATATCATTAGGAAAGATAATATTATAGACAACCAATCTTTAACTGACATTACGAGAGTCATATTTGCATGGCACCCTCAGCATTTACACTATTTAATATTATCAAGTAATACAATGGGGAATATCCAGTGCATGTTTTTTTTACTCATTTAAATATAAACAGTAATAAGAATTAGAAATAATTTTTTAAAATATCTACGAATTTATATCACAGTATTCAGCTCAAAAATATTATACTGAGAGATCAGGTATGGACTGTGACGTCATACGACACATCGCCATACAATTCCCATAAAAGTCAATCGTAGTGTGGAATATATCACTTACCAACATTTGTATCTCGTTTTTTTTTTTTTTTTAAAACCAAATTGTATATTAGTTTATTATTTGGTAATTGTTCTGATGTAGATTGTAGGTATTAGAAAACTTACCAAAATATTTTTCAGGTACATTCCCCTATTTTACTATCCCATATCAGATTATACTCAACCTTAATAATGCTCTTAACACAGATATAAAATGTTCCATGTAACATGTTTTATTGCTAATGTGAGTGTCCACATTTACTTGTATTCAAGTAACATCACCTGTAATACATTATGCTTCCACCAAAAGTATTAACATTCTCAATTTGCAGAACAACTATTTTGCAAAAACACCAATCCCATATAAGGTAATCTTCAATGGCATCTAGCTGTATTTATTCAGCACAATACAGATCTACTCCGGTGTAGCTGGGTAACTAAACAGTTAAATTAACAATTTAATCAATTCAAATTTATCAACTCAATATTTTTCTTCTTCAGCAACAATGCTTATGTGTGCATATGTATGCATACAAAATGTTGATAAACATAATATTTTCTTTCAAACTGCAATGTAAATTGTAAGCATTATCCATTAAGTAGGTGTAAAGTAGGTATTTGCTTCCAGAAGTTTCATGAATTCCTAGTATCCTCTCAGGCCAGTCCAATTTCCTTAACATCATCCCTTCCTGATCTTAATCACATACTGGAGTTGATGTATAACAATCGCACCATATACATCTCCACTTTCTAAAATATAAGTTCATGTTGTATTAGGTAATTAAAATCTTTTATCAAATGAGAGATTTATTAAAATAATTTAACCTAGAACTATGTCCTTTCAAACATTCCTTGATATAAATCTGACACTATTATAAATAGAAATATATATTACTATTATAAAGATAAATTATAAATACATTATCTATCTAAACATTATTTTCCAATTGTAATTTTACCCTACACCAAAACCAAATTCAAATGTAATTAAGTATTGTAAAGTTTTATCCTTTGCATAATCTATAAGTACCTACACATTACTTGGTATACTCTCTCTTGTTGTTTAGTCCAAAATTTTATAATTCATTTTTTTTTCATTACTGTTTAGTGTTACCTATGGCTAGATTATTTTCTATGATCAAGTAAAGTTAATTCAAGCCATTAATAACGATTAAATGGCTTGACTGGCTCGGTGGAACAGTGGTT
The DNA here is from genome assembly GCA_039566165.1 of Maruca vitrata. Taxonomy (NCBI): domain Eukaryota; kingdom Metazoa; phylum Arthropoda; class Insecta; order Lepidoptera; family Crambidae; genus Maruca; species Maruca vitrata. The sequence continues at coordinate 5,651,666 of CM076938.1, read as the reverse complement.
AGTGACCTTGGGTGGCAGTTCCAAAGTTGTGGGTTCAATTCCCACTCGGGACAAATATTTGTGTGATGAACATGGGTGTTTGTTCCGTGTCTGGGTGTGATTATATATAAAGTATGTGTCTTAAATATGTATATAAAAATATATATGTATGTATAGCAGTCTCTGACGTCCATTGTACAAGCTCTGCTTTGTTTAGGGTCAGATGACCGTGTGTGGAAATGTCCCAGATATTTTTTTTTTTTATATACAACTACATAGTTGGTATTTAAATAATGGCAATGATCAACACTCATACTTGTAGTCGACATTACATAAACACATTGTACAAAACTTTGGTGTACCTTGAACAAGCAAGTGCATGACTAGGCACTTTGTATTTTCAGTAGACTTCTACCACAGAAACCAATACAAACACTTTGAACTATTTAAGGTTATTAGTCAAAAGGTCTGACTTTTATTGAGCATGTTTCCTGCATATACCTTTTGCATAGTTATACACACTTCAGTGATCATCTACCGGTACCTTCACTTCAGTGTGCCATCCCATCACAAACTTCAGAATTTATTTATTGTGTTCTGTGAATCTCTGTGTACTCCCCTCCAATTATCATAATATAACAGAACAGTGCAGTTGTGTATGTAATATTTAAATAAAAAATAAAATGTATGTATGTCCACATTAAAAGTACCTGTTTCATAATCTTAGTTTTCTAACATATGTAAAATAACTAAATAATGTGATGAAACCTGTGTCAATCATCATTGTATAAACTGAGTACCTATAAGCTTGAAGAAGTGCCTATATACTAGAAACAGCCGGACAGAATCATCCAGATTCATCCAATGTGCTGCAAAATTTATACTATTTCAATAAATAATACAATAGGTCTAAAACAGTGACTGGGCACTAATATAGCTTTGGTGATGGTTAACAATTCTTTTAAATTATGGTATCTTATAATGGAACCAGGTTCACCACTTACCTTATTCTCATAGTTTATTTATATACCTTATGATTGTAAATGTTCAGACAAGATTTTTATTCCACTCACTGCAGCTACATTTACAACTTGCCAGCAATTGGTAGGTGTCGCAGCTAACTTAGCAAATGTTGCAGTTATCATTTTGATGCAACTCCTTGATCAAACTGATTATAAACTTCTAAAACTTACACACAAATAACAATTTATTACACACACAAATACATAAGAAAACAAAAGTTAGTCGGGTAAGAAGAACCGTTTAGGTCCAAATAATACTAATTCAAATTCTATAATAATAAGTTAACTATCCATTATAACTCACACAATCCTTGTGTTCCTTAAGAATGATGAGTCAGTCATTTAGTAGTTCATAAAGTGCACATTAAAAGTGTTATAAAAATGTGTATAAACAGGTTCAATGGTCTTTATCACATTACCTACAATAAGAATTATTAAAAGGAAAAACTGAAAGGATACAGCTCACCTTTATTGCTAGATCAAAAGCTATGTGCATTTTTGTAAAAGCACATGCAGCAATAAGCACATTCCATAGCTTGGAACTCTCATGACCAATACCTAAAGTTCAAGTCAATTTTTCAAACCAAGTAAGTGCGGTCATCCACGTAATGTGTGATTGATAACTTGGCATTTTCGTTTGAGTAGATATTCATGCATATAGGTCGTTCTTTAAGTCATGTATACACACTTAACTCCATCATGCAATTTTGAAGGTCAAACATTCCTTCGTAGAACGCTGGGTTCACGCTTCTGAACTGAAAGAAAAATCTATACCTAACTCTTCGACACAATTACGATGGCTTTATGCGGCTTGAATATGCAAATGAAACTCTAGTTGCGGTTCGAAACACTTGTACTTTTCGTAATTATAAATTTACAACAAAACACCGCGACACTCACAATCTGTCATTTTTTTAGGAATAATCAATATGGCGCTCGCGCCGCTCGCGTCGCCGGTCAAAACCAAACTATAAATTTTATACAATAATATAATTTCAAGTTGTCGGTCAGAATATCCTATTCGATAAATCAAATTCATAATTATTGTTACGTAAAAAATAAGCTTATTTCATTATTGAAACTTTATAACAAAGTTTTAATAAAATAAGTAAATATACATTTTTTTTAAACATCCAATAACATTGTGGCCATGGCGCTCAACTCAATAGTCAAATCTAAACTTATACAATTAGTAAAATGTTATGTAATTTATAATTTAAATTGCGGTATTTTATAATATACAAGCAAATATATCGTTTTAAGATATGTTGTTTTGAATAAAACTTGATAGAGTAATGCTAACATAATAAAATGTTTATAAGTTAATCAGCATTTTCTAACAGTTAGGACCATAAAAAACAAATCTGTAATAGTGAAATAGAATCCATTTTTAATTACGTACTTTAACCGGTCAAGTCTCAGTAATACGGTCCCGTTTTTCTTTTCAACCTTTGGTTACGGGAAAAATTGAACTGCCTCACAGGGGCCGGGGACTCGGAACACCCTTCTAGGAATCGCGCCCAGACGTGCATTACTATCACACCAAACCAGCAGCTATGTATTGAAGCCGTCTCAATTAATAGCTGCTGTTAGCGGTTTTTCTATATATTAAAATAGCTAGAGCAAGCTTTAGCACTTAAAAATTGTAAATTTACCCTGTGTACGGAACCGTATAAAACACTTAATAGCACAAGTATTAACACCTTTTTTTCTTTTGCAGAGAATCTTACCCCCTCACCCCGCTCCCGGACGAAGTGGGTGGGGTCATAACCGAGGGACCCCCGCTGCTGCTGGCCGCGTGGACCCCAAAGGGCCACGGGCTCGTCACTGTGAAAGACGGCGACATCTACTACAGACCCGCACCTCGGTCGTCCACCGGCTACCGAGTGACGGACAATGGAGTTCCTGGGACCGTACACAACGGGGTCCCCGACTGGCTGTATGAAGGTGAGTCAGCGCCCCCGATGACCCCGGGCTTATGATCCATTCCTGTCCACTGCTGGATATAGGCCTCCCCAAATGCACGCCACTTCTCTCTCTACCCGGCCATTCGCATCCAGCTCCTACCAGCCGTCCCGCGCAGATCGTCACACCACCTGACCTTCAGGCGTCCTACACTACGTTTGCCGAGACGCGGCCTCCACTCCAGAACTCGTCTACCCCAGCGGTTGTCGGATCTATGGCTGATGTGGCCAGCCCACTGCCACTTCAGCTTGCTAATGTCTAGGCTATGTCGATGACTTTGGTTCTCCGCTTGGTTTGGTTTGGTTCGGGCTTATAAATGAACCCAATCTCGAGGTTGTATGAAGGTCAGTCTGAGGCCCTTCGCTGCATGGACATACTTCGCTTACTTCGCGCATACAATGGGGTCCCATACTGGCTGTTAGAAGGTGAGTATGAAACCTCTACTGCAAAGACCCCGAAGGCTTTGAACGCATTATGAATCGTCTGGTCATTACAGCCAATATAGGCAGTGCACTAGCCTATGTTAAATTACGATCGTAGGTAAAGGCATACAATCACACAAATTTAGTACCGGGTGAAGATTGAACCCAAGCCACTTAGCGCTTGAGACAGAGTCACAACCAAATCGCTTGAACGAGCCTGTCATCAAAACTATATTTACGCATTTAATGAGCTCAAATAACGCTTACTTTTCTCACTAAATCCCTTCAGAAAGTACATTCGCCAGCAAAAGTCGCACTCCAAAAGACCTCACTCGCTAAACAGCAAATTATCCGCATTCCGCTAACGCTAAGCGCCTATTTTGTCGAAGAACACATTTTAATCTAAGCCGGAAGGGTCGTTTCATTCAGTGAGCGGTTCCGTATTTAAACGACTGAGCGCGATTGTACCAGATTCTTATTTGGAATGGGCGATTTGAACTGCTGATATATAAGGACTGTTTTTGCTTTTCCTCTTTTTATTTTCGTTTGCCTTATTTTAACCTCGTTTGCTGAAGACTGAGTTTATTTGCTTGATCTTTATCGTAAGGAAAAATATGTCGCAAGTTGTACTTAATAAGATGTAAATAATGTGGTATGTAGTATAAAATAAAGTATCACCAACATTCAGATCTGTAGCCAAGTAGTTTATTTAACTAGTGACCCGCCCTCGTTTCGCTTTGGGTAATAATTTTTTAGCGGATGCCTACGTCATAACATCTACCTGCATGCCAAATGTCAGCCCGATCCGTCCTGTGGTTTGGGCTGTGCGTTGATAGATCACTATGTCAGTCAGTCACCTTTGAGTTAAATATATTTAGATAAATACTATTTATTACGGTCTACACGCATAAAAAACAGTAGGAAATACATATTGAACTTACTTAGTTATGTATTGGTCGAGCTATCTACTTACAGATGCATTAACCCCTCAATATAATGTCTAATGTTTGAGTCATATAATAGTGTATATGACTCAAACATTAGACATTCAAAGTTAGTTTTATTTTGGTTGGTGATATTATGAGCTTTCTGTTGAAATCGTTTTAGCAAGCACGTGTTAACGACTCTATAAACAGGGACCGTTCCTATTAACTTCACATTAAGAATGTAAACCTTTGCCCAACTACCGTTTTTGGGCAAAAATAAGCATCAAATATTATTCAAATGATACTGTGGACTTACGCAACCATGACTACTACTAAATGGAGTCATTATTTCGATTGTTGGTTTTTAAAATGAATGTTGCTGCATTTGTTAGCATATTTTCTGAATAAACATTTATTCTATTGATTGCGTACGTATACACCGTGAAATTTTAGTGGTTGTTTTCCCGTAGCAGAAAGATTTACCTTTAGTAGTACTATCGGATGTGATTAAAGCTAAAGTAGCTCTACGCCCTAAGTAATAGGTTCGAGCGTGCTTTCGACTTTCGTTTATCCCTTTCCTAAAACCGGTAATTATTTAATTGAATAAAAAAAACTGCACAAATCAATTTAACTACTGAGATAGAATCATTTTACTGCGGGAATAGAACCACTTAATTTCACGGTATATAATGTGTAAGACAAAGATTTTCTAAAAACGAAAACAGTTTTCTTTCCATTTCCTTTGAAATGGTACATAAATAAAACGACAATTTCATTGAAAGCTCTAACCAACTCCTATTGCTTCAGCAGCCATTATAAAATATAACAAAAATGAAACTTAAAGGGCAATTTATTTTATTTCGTACGCAAAAAGCTCCGAAACAGAGTGTCCCTCGACAAAATTGATAATATCTACGAGCAAAAACCGTTACAGACAGGCGGACGGACAGGCATTGTTAGGGTTCCGTACTCCAAAAATAAAACGGAACTCTATTTGTAAGACTTCGCTGTCCACTTGTCTGTCCGTACGTTCGTTCGTCTCTCAACAGGATGTATCCCAAGAACCGCGATAAATAGACCGTTAAAATTTGCACAAATGGTGTATATCTGTTATAACATAAAAGAATATATAAGATTTAAAAAAAAATTATAAAGAAAAAAAATTGGGCGAGTCCGACTCACACTTGACCGATTTTTTTTCCATCCCGCGTTCGAAATATGATATTTATCGATTATACCATTTTTCAATTTCCCGGCTCTGTTGCCGTAAAAATTGTAATAAAGTCCATTGATATCGGAGAGCTTTTGCTTTTTTAAAAACTAGCGCGTGAACAGTAGTTAGTCCATCTTTTTCTGAATCCCGCCTATATACGAAGATTGACTATTAAAATATCTAATGATACTTGTATGTCAGACAAATCTTATATTGCGTAACTCCCTGACTACTGCCCAACGAATCTCTTACTGTGTTACTTATCTCTAATTCAAGAAATTTATAATTTAGGTATATCTTCTTCTTCGTATCGTGTGGTTGATGAACAACCAGGTGTCAGAGTTTAACCCGCCCGTAGGCCTCTGAAGTGGCTTCACACACCGTTGAAAAATGTCTCAGGTGTGTTGGTTTCCTCACGATGTTTTCCTTCGCCGTTAAAGCGTTGAATGATGGTACATATAAATTTCAAATTTGAAAAACACATTGGTACCTGGCGGGGCTTGAACTGGCGACCTCTCGCATGGCAAGCAACGACCTTAATCACTCGGCCATCGACGTTTTAATAACTCAAAGCATATCAAACCATTTAGGAATATAAAAACTCAATACATAGAACAATTGGTGTTTCATTATTTTTATATTAAACGTCAACAGTGTGCCACAAAAGGCAATATTGGCAATAGCACAACAAAGACTTTTGTAGGTTTCTCCTTACTTTTTCTAATGTTAGGTACATTATTAATATTTTTCTGATTCCCGCAAGATATGACGCTACAATTACTTAAGTATTTTGTACCTTATTTTGAACTTTAAAGGTACTGGCTTCTAATTTGAAATCAAGGCCAAATAAAAGAAAATAATTCATTTGATTGTGTAGGTACAGTTGAAAACAATGCTATGCGGCAGACTTCCAAAACTAACAACGATTTAATATGTTAACTTTCCTATTTTCGCATTGCGGACCAGTAAAAACGGGTAGTGATAGACAGAGTTCAATATTTCACCGAATGGCTGTCGGGAAACCGCTTTCTAGTCGCTGCGTACGTAGTATTTTAAAAGGACATTTTGCTCACTTTACATTTTATTTTATACTAGTGACCCGTCCTCGTTTTGCTTCGAGTATAATAATATTATACATAAAAACCTTCCTCTGTAATACCTCTATCTATTAAAAAAAGAAGTAAGATACAAGTGTCCGATACATGGAATCCTAAAGATGATATTTATTAAATTAAGTAAGACACATTCCCGTCTTGTAAGTGTGAAAGAGTCCCGGAAACCACTATAAACTGTCGCTGACCTAGTTATAACGAAGGTATTTTAATTTTTACTTTTTAAATGAGTTATGCTAACTTCCGTATAGATGGTGGTTAAAAAACCTCCACCTTTTTTACACGGTCAAAAAAATTACGTATTGCAAACGAACTCCGACCTCTTTGTTAACTATGCACGAATATAACTGTTTCTAAAAAATCTAACTAGACATTTTCCAGTCGGGCCCTAATGAACCTCTAAAATGTAAATGAACGTCCCAATTTCTAGTGTCCAATTAGGTAACTAGAGTTGAACTGCATATATTCTTCTAATAGACAAACTCAATGGACTAATGAAAGCATACCTCCCCCATTTTTACCGACTTCAAAGAGAAGGAGTTTCATAATGCGTCTGAATTTTTCTTTTGACATCCAAAATGGCGGTTATGTGAGTTTTTTTTTAACTCTGTGATCGTTTTAGAGTTTCCAGTCTCTACACTGCAGGTTTGTTACCCTAAAACTATAAAAGAACAAAGTACTTTTAGAGGGACACGTTTTTAAAACTGCCAAAGCATTTACGTCGAGAAAGCCACTGATGAACCATTTTCTTTTTACTATGCCCGTCTATTCGAGTCAAAATTCACCAAAACGCTCGCATCATATTAACCTACTTCCTTAGGGGTTGGGGCCAAAATTGACAAAGGCGTATACACACGGTGTTCATTAGGAAACATAAAGGTGAGTGCATAAAGATGTAGCCTCACTGTAATGTACGGTTCGCAGCATTGAAGTCAGAACAAAACCTCTTCGTTCTATGGCTGGTTCTATTTGGAAGAGCTGAGTTTTAGTATTTTAAAGGTAATTACTTTTTGGGTTCCGTACTTGAAAGATAAAAATGGGACGCTAATATGAATATTTCACTTTACGTCTGTCCATCCGTTCTGTTCTTTTACTAGGCTGTATCTCACTTACCAATATTTAAGGTGACTCCCTAAGCATCGTGTGTAGAGGCGCTAACAAAAAACGTGTTTTTTTACATAATAACAATACAATTCTCAATTTAGTTATGTAGATGATATGTTCAAATACTCAATAGGTTTATATAGAAAATAATTAAGACTTACCCTATCAAATTCTTTAAACACTATAGCATTACTTGGTTAACTTTTTACTTTAAACATTCTTTTTTTTTATTATTGTTATTAGTATTAAATTAAATCTAGATCATTTATTTGCCGATTTAGTGTGTTCTGGTTAGTATTACTACACAACGTAAGGTTAGTAGTATTACACTTATTAACGGTGGAAACTTTACTGATTTGTGTGCAATTTATGTATTTTATATATATTTATGTGCTTAGTGTAATTGTATGTTTCCCAAAAATAAATAATTAATTAAGGTAGTGTTTTCGCTAAAATGCCTAAGAAGTGTTTGGACAATATAAAGATCAAGGATTATTGAAGTACATTATCTCGCATCTAGTGTCAAGAGAGTGATCGTTTGAACAAGCCTCTTCATACGAGAACGACTTGTCGCCGTTTTCTGCCAAGTTAGTAGTACCGGTATAAAGTTAATTAGTAGGTATCGGTAAGATAAAATAGCTGTATTTAATGATTATGTTCTATGACTAAATCAAGTTTTAGTTTAATTTCAGTAACAAAACACTTTTTCTCCTTTTTAGTAACTTATGAAAAGATGATACTTTTAACGCCTTACTCAGTATAACCAACTAACTAACTAGATTGGCACAGTGACCTAAAACGAATCTTGGCCTCTGATAATTAATAAGGACCTCCATCTAGGCCGATCCTGCGCCACTTCTCGCCAGTTGTCTTTATCAGTATACTATTTTGAAATTGTCATTAATTCTGCTGCAATAATATCTTAAGTATTTAAGATTTACATCAGATAGCAATAATAATAATAAGAAACATAGATCGGGGCAGGTGCCATAGTCCTTCCCATAGTCCCGGTTACCCAGTCCATCAGCACCTCAACCCAATAGTCCAGATTCTTTGTTTTTCCACTCCACTCCATAGTCCTGCACTGACCGGGGGTTGTCCTTGGCTGCATTTTATAGTGTATACAGGGATAATCGTCGGCTGGTGCCACATAACATTTAATAGCATACAAGTCATTAAAGGGCCTCTACGTGTTGGCTTTGGCCCCACGCACGCCTCCCAAAAATCCGGGACTCTGTAGTCCCGCGAAATTGGCAATGACTGATAATAATAATAAAATCGTTTATTGTCTCAAAATCAGCTACAATAAGAAGTACACAACATAATGCAGTGAGTATAATGAAAACAAAATATAATTAAGTCTTAACAGGGATGACGTTGCCATTACGATTGTAAGATATTGTAAAAGAGTAATCTAATACAGTCACCTTGTATATTATTTTGATTAAATCATCTTCTAAGTAAAGTCAGATAGTGACTTTTATACGTATTAGTTTGGTGTACCTACTCCCCTCCCGATACGCTCCCCCAGCAGAACCAATTCCGCACATTTCTATTTCTATGCTGACTGTACAGCGGTAAAGGTCAGCTCTATATTTGGCTAACTGTACTCACCGAGCTTTCCCTAACTTGCAGGGAAAAACAAACCTTAACCTTCATTTTTACAGCTCAAATTGCCATAAACGCAGTTCATTGTACAATATACTAACGATTTTTTTGTAATTTAAACCTTACGTCCAGGGGTATTACGGTGTGTTATTAGTTGCATAGTGGTTTCTAGTATTTGTTTGCCTGGCGAGCTGAAGTACAATACAACATGACGTTTATTTCGAAAGAGCTTATTTATTGTGTGCGGCTTTCATTGGATGGCGTTTATTTTTATGAATTGGAGCCAATTTCGTACTCAGTTCGTTTCTATTCATATGCATGTAGTATTCGTGTTGTGAATGTATTCGGATTGGCGTATGAAGCTATTGTTTCTGGAACACTGGACAAGGGTTCGGCATTGAAAGAAAATATCGTGAACACACAAGTATCTTCGAATGTTTCTGTTTAATAATAGTGACATTTTTGCTCTGTCATATTTATGTAATTACATTCAGTACTCAGAAATATGCTCGTTCGATAGAACGTAAAATTCTCTAGAAATCACTACATAGTATAAAACAAAGTCGCTTTCTCTGTCCCTATATCCCTATGTATGCTTAAATCTTTAAAACTACGCAACGGATTTGGATGCTTCTTTTTTAATATATGAGAGGGGATTTAACAGGAAGGTTTTTATGTAAAACTCTCTGGTATAAGTATAAAATAAATAAATCACTAGAGCCACACACATACGTACAATGTTTTAATTCTGAGCTCAGTAGTTTAACCACTTGTATTTATCTGCTTACAAGTGATATTTGTAACATCCAAAAGACTCTCTATGCTTTGTACCCATCAAACCAAAAGAAAGCTCTCGATAAGATTTATGCCGGAATCAAACTCCCAAACTCGTTCGGGCGCTAATAAAACCCATTGCACACAAATATTTAGTTACTTCGTTTGAAAATTCCTTCAAAAATTAGTAGGTACTAAAAAATTGCTCCTATTTGAACAAGAATAAGATTCTTCTTGTGCCATTTTCTTAACTATAGCCATGCATCACGCCTGGCGAACAAAAAGTTGAACCATGAAAAATGATTATCATTTAAATGAGGCGCTATTATGAAGGAACCTCGCTTTTCCCGCATTATGAGACTTTAGAGACGTAGAAAAAATATGGACACACGGGTGGAAAGAATATCGAACTACAAGTAGAAGTTTTCAGTGCATATTGTTTTATCCCTTTACCTACCTTCTCTATTTAATGTATGATTTGATTTCTTGATGAACATTCAACTATTTTATTGGATTTTATGTACTGCAGTTACACTTTATACTAATATTATAAAACTGAAGTGTAAAATAGGATAAGAAATGATGGGAAGTGCGTAAAAAACGGGGGAAAACACGTACGAAGTCGTTGGCATAGCTAGTGTAATAAAGTTGGCATTTGTATTTGGGTGATAACGCTTCTCAGCCTGATTATCTTATCTTCCTTTCAGTAAGCCATTCAGCATTTCTCTCGTACCATTCTACGTAGACAAAACGATCCACAAGCCATGTCTTACCAACACCATCGTGACAGACAGCTGACCATCCCTCTCAGCAATATGTCCGGTATCACCCGCAGTCCGGATGGGGGCCCGGATATCCGGCCGTGATTATGGTGTCGACCCGGAGCTCCGGAGGAACTGGCGTTAGTGGTGCAGTTAGTTATGGTGACGATAGATTTATTGGGTTCTGCCTACGCGATGCAATATAAAATCTCTCTGGGGCAAATCTGGGACATTTCCACAAATGGTCACCTGACCCTAAACTAAGCAGAGTTTGAACTATGAGCGTCAGAGACTGATATACATACATAGATATTTATAATTACATATTCACACCCTGAACAAACACCGATGTTCATCACACAAATATTCGTCCCGAGTAGGAATCGAACCCTTGGAACGACTCTTGGAACCGCCAACCCGGTCACTAACCACTGTTCCACCGAGCCAGTCATAATATGGTAGATATTAAAGAATAAGATGTCAATTTTAAGTTTTCAGTGACGAAATATACCTGCTTACCGCTTATCCCTTCGCTGCTACTCTACGTCATCTTCTAACCACTTCAAAATAGGAAAATAATTTTCAGCCGATACCGTCCATCCATAATTCAACCAGCATTTCTCTCCAATCACCACTAATGGACAATGCAATCAAAGCCCCATCTTACCTAAAGAGATAACTTGCCATCATTATCGGCAATATGTCCGATGTCAACTGCAGTCCTGATGAGGGAGACACCCGGATATCCGGCCGCGATTAAGGTGCTCCGGAGGAAGAACTGACGTTAGTGCAGTTGAAATGGTAACGAGATAGATTTATAGTATTCAAAAATTGCAATATGGCAAGGTGTGAAAAAAAATTTGGCTGGTTTTCAGTGATAAAGTTTTCATTTGCCACATTTTACCAGACTAGGTTAGACTTAGGTACTTAATTTATTTGTCCCTGCGCAATTTTATTAATTTTTTCTTATTCAGAAGAAACTTCTTCTGACAATTAAGGACACAATTAGCGAAACCAAACGAGAACAATATTATACTGCCATTTTTAAAAGGTGACGTGTATTCGTAGCATATTAAATAGACTCGACAACTTATCGACTCAACGAGATATTTATGTTTTAGGTTATATAACCAACAAATATAATTCAAGAGTAAGTTTGGGCGCTGGCCAGCATGTGCGCAGTTTATTAATTGGACCTATACGACGACATGGAATTTGATTAGCTCTCAAATGACCAACACGATAGATTAATATCGTCCAAACTGGCCTTTGAAGCCCCTCGGGAAATGTGGTCCAAATATTATGCAGTATAGCCTATAACATAGGAACTACATACATATGTTTGTATATGTTCATGCTATACGTGCATTGCACATATACAAACATATGTAATTATATCATTACTGAATTCGGAAAATAACATGTTTTGTATGTTGTTAGGACTACTACTGACATCAACATTATGCAGGCTCAATATTCCTTCTCTGTTCAGCAGTGCATTGCAGCACTTGAAAAACCACTTTATTACGTTTTTGATTTTTTTTGGAAAAAACAAAATGTGTCTTAATTAAAATGTGTATGTCTTATATAGATAATACTACGTTTACGATGGTGTGTTTATGTCATTAATAGAAAGGCAATCTTTGATGGGTGCCAACAAATTTGGTTAATTGGTCGCGATAAATGAAAGCCGAAAGGAACTAATTTCATGGTTAGTGTCAATACTGTTTCTATCAACAAAATACCTTTACTTGTTTTAACGCTATTTAAAGCTCTTATGTAAATTTAAAATTGAAATAATTAGATCAGACTCAATATTCAAAGACCGGTGGTACAAATCCCCGTCCAGTCGGTTTTCATAAATGTGATTTTTAAAAGAAAATACCAACTCGGTCATCAGTAAAAAGGTGTGTACATACCCACATCCGGAAAGCCATTGATACTTCGTTTTAATTTTTCCACGGTCATTTTGATAATACCTTTTACCTGTAGATAAAATTATGAAAAAGCCTACGATTTCCCTGCTCATCGATGACACGATTAATTAAACCGATCCTCTGTCGAGTAGTGTACGTAGTTATGGGTTTGTCCACTGGGAAATTACGGCATATCATGTGAGACATCCGGTGCATATTGCATGTCGTGTGAACGACCCGGACTGGCTGCCAGGAGTATTATTAGTAGAATGGCAGGTACAGTGTGTGCCTCATTAAATGTGGCAGCGTTCGACGGAACGCGAGAGCATGTTGTTGATGGTAGAGGTGGAAAATCTGGTGAGGTTTTACTAGGCTATTTATGGTAATGAATATCAGATGTCACATTGATCTTATTCTGTAATACATTTTCGGTGGAAAGTCGCTTAAACATACAGACAGATATACATAAAACTCTCACAAATGGACATACGTTAATGTTCTTCAAACAAATATCTGTATCAGAGGGAATCGAACCCACAACTCTTGGGACAACAAACAGGAGCAGTACCACATGCACCATCGAGCCTCTCAAAAAACGTATTTTAAGTTGCTAATAATGGCATCGTTACAAATTCGAGTCTCTATCTAACAATACTGCTAGCTGTGTCGAAGCATGACGACCCATATAATATAGTGTCCGACCGATATTGGCTTTAGCTCCCGATCACAATGGAATAGAGCTTACTCTGCAGTTAGGTTGATTCAAATTAAAGTGCACAAGAGTTCTCGCAAAAACAAGTGCACTCTCTTTCTCCTCGCTCTCGTGGCTTGGTGCGACGGCAATCCGACATGATTGATGACATTTTAGACTTTCGCGTTCCATTACACTAAAATTAGTCTGTATGGTCTACACGCGATATTAGTGGATCAAGAAATTCACAACCGCTATGGCAAGCGAAGACGGGCGGCGCCAGTTCGCTCGCGACCACGATTGGTGTAACCCAGTCGAAACGTCGGGCAGTAAGTAGCTATGTAATTTGCTACTCCTATTATCGCGTGTAGACCCATAAAGACTAATTTTAATGATTGATGAGAGATCAGGCACTCGCCACCGACTTAACGTGCTGAAGTGAAGGAATAACCATTCCATCAATTTAGATCTTCTGCATACACAGTTCCATTTCCTCTCCCAGGATAGGCCTGACAACGATTTTAATCAGAGCAAAATGTGAATTGTGGTTTTAATAAATCCCATTAACGTCGATGCGTTCAAAAGTGTGGCTAATGAGCTGCAATTAGCGTTTTCCATCGGATCAAGCGATTGTGGCGCCGCTGCGGTCGCCAGCGCGGCGCTGCGGGGAAACTAATGAGATGTAACGGAAAATTGATCGACATTATCCGTTTTGTAAGTTATGGATGCGATTTTTTGTTAATTGATTGATGATTTCGGATTTTTCAAATACCTAAGTGTTTATCCGATGATGCTGGTTTTGGATTAAGATGGAAATTAAGACATAGTACAAAGAAGAATACAAAAACATACAACATATAAACGCTACTTACTGAAAAAAATTATCATACAACAATAATAAGTTACTTAACTTTGTCACAAAAGGAAATTTGGTACAGAGTTTTTAGAAAGCAGGAGAAATTATAAAAGCTACTTTTTAACAGACTACCCTAATAAGATACTCGTTGTAATGAACCTGTGCTTCATACTCTACACTGATCATAGAGAAAACGAAGTCACAGACATAACCTAGAGAATTATAAAGCTCGTTTTAGAATGGAGCTGACCGCATGCTCACCACTTGTAATGAAAGATTTTGTAATAATGCGCCAGCTCTGATCGATCAGAATAACTTGTTACGGTCAGAACTCACGGCGCTATTTTTTCTGCGAGGCTGCAGGGCCACAGCTTCTGTAGAATGCAGATTTATGTGTAAAAAACAAATTCAAAACACACGACGCGGTTTTATTTATTTATTTATTTTTGTTTTCGCCCGCATCGCGCGCGTATGCAACGATAGTGCGTGTAAATGCCTGTATAAATAAAGGAATTTTGACTTTGACTTTTCTCAACTGATTGTACTGCCCGACTCTCAATCGTACATCTTCCGGTTTACTCACTAACCTTTTGGGTATGGAGCTCTAAACGTGAGCTTATCATGGCTCCAGTTGTTTGCGTACGTAGGAATGTTGCATTCGTACTTCGTACATACAATTGCCACAGAACCCGCACATAACGCTGTAACTGCCGCCCTGTGTGTACGCCGCAGCCGCAGCACGCCTGTTGTAATTATTGCGGCAAGAGGCGGCACCATTATTGTGTCGCGACAATGTGTCTCGTGTAGCACAGGTGGCGGCGGTGTTGCCAACATCCGACGAAACTTGCATTGTGTGCGATGAAATTGAAATCCACATTGGTGAATGAATGCTATAAATTCTGCAGAAGACTGGGTTGTTTAATTTTAAAACGGGTTTTAATTACTAAGACTTAGCTAGCTAATTTTTCATTAATGGTACGGTACCCTTTGTGCACGAGTCCTATTCGCACATAGCCGGTTTTTCTAATGCGTCGAAATTTTAAATAAGGTAAAGATTCAACCAATTTCGGCAATGGCGGCCAATGTCAATGAGGATCAGTATATTATAGGGCACAAGTATATGCGCAAACATACACTCACTACTCCCTCAGTCATAGTTTGCCGAGACGGCAATCCGAGTTGTCTATTGGTAGATCAGGTCGAATTTATTTCACGATTAATTTTATTGAGTAAGTTGATAACAAGTATCATTTTATTGAACACTAATAGTATACTCGTACTGTGGCAATTATGTTAGTGTTTAGAAACTGCATCCTACAGAAAGTTAACAATATTACCAGCTGTTGTAAACGAAACATCCGTGAAATGGGTCAGAATTCAATTGGTTGGTGTCTAAATCATTTTCATCGAAACACTTTGGGCTAAATCGATTCGATTCCAGCACTAAACTCTCGAGATGTGCCAAATGATCGATCGAGGTGATTCATCCTCACTCTAGAGATGCGCAGGAGTGTTTGTTGCGAATTAATGGCGAATGTTAAAATTAGACCAGCCAGTAACATGTGATACAGGAGTACTGGAAACACTGTGGAGTTTATTATGACTATATACCAAAAGTAGTATTTTGAGAAGGCTTATATGAATGCTAATAATTAATGTTACTTATTCTTCTTGAAAATTTGTATTGTTCAACAGCTTATCTTAGCTAATGTAGCTCCACGTTGGCTAAGATAAGCCGTTGAAAAAGGCATTGTTTTGATAAATTACTTATACCTACACTGTGAGTATATACTAATTAGTACTTGGCTAATTTGTAATTTGGAACATGATTTTCGGTTTAAAAGAGTTTCTTGCCGGAGTCATCTTGGTAGAATCGGCGTTCCGAAGCCAAACTAAACTGTTGATCTATAAGAGCATATAAAAAGACTATAAAGAATAACGAATATCTTTTTTTCTGACACACTGCACTCTTATGCACACGTCGCCGCTTTCAAAGCGTAAAATCAACTGATACAAAATTAAAAACCAATTGCAATATTTGCAATTCGAACACCAACTTGCAGCTCGGAAGTGATAAGTTCGTACCCACGGGGCCGCCGCTCCACATACCTACCTACCTTTCATCTGTTCCTATTTTAGAGTAAATTGTATTTTCTAATATTGCCAACGCTCCAGGGAACACCCTGTGCATGCACGCGGCTGCAATTGCAATAATATTGGCTCATGCACCGCTCTGACGTCACTCGTTCAGCAATACATAAAATGTGTGCTAAGACTTGGACACACTTGTGGCTATGATTAATGTATTTTTTATGTAGTAAAATGCATATATTAAAAAAAAAGATTCGGATGAATTGAGAACCGCCTCCTTTTTTGAAGTCGGTTAAAAAGGGACAACCAAAAGTCGATCAATGTTGTCACTGACCCAGACGTACGTTACTGAGCTTATTTTTTTTATTGATAAGTCTAGCTATGCTCAATTGTTACAACCAACCAATACGTGTAATGACAGTTTTCTGTTTGTGTACCATAATAAATAAATAAATAAATTGTTAGGTTACATGCAAAATTTTATTATACTAGTGATCCGCCCTCGTTTCACTTCGGAAAAATCTATATATATAAAAGGAAGTCGTGTTAGTTACACCACTTATAACTCGAGATCGGCAGATCAGATTTGGCTGAAAATTGGTAGGGAGCTAGCTTAGAGCCAGGAGAAGGACATAGGATACTTTTTATCCCGTTCCAGAGCGTTCCCGTGGGACTTGACATGAAACGTCAGTCACTATTCACGCGTGCGTTCAGAAATTCATTTTTTGTAAAATGTCTCAAAAGTTTCAGACATTAATTTGTGTAAATTATTTATTTGATTTTTAATATCCGAAAATAATACCTCAGATTATTGGTGTTATTAAGGGTGTTCAATCGACAAAATTCATCTATATTATTCAGATTATTGTCTATTTCAGAGATTTTCATTTAGAGAAAATAGTCACATTTATATAATTGACATGTTCGTTTATTGACAAACATTTCGATATCTATAGTGACCAAAGAAGCTTAGTTGTCAAAAATTTTCAATCATCATGTGTTTAGTTCAGAAGAAAAGACGAGCTGATCGCACGACAATAAATACGGTTCATACCTGCATCAAACGGAGAAGATAGATATTAAATCTCTACACAAGAAATTTTTGCAAATATTTTATGGGCAATTCAGCATAAGTGTCGGCCGATCTCAATTGAGATCAGCCAAGTGCGCAGGACATAATATTATAGTGCACAGGTGTGCGCGCAAACACAAGTGCACTCTCTATTCCCTTACTCTCATAATTCGGTGAGACGGCAATCCGACATGACCGATGAGAGATCGGGCGCAGGACCACCGGCTTAACGTGCTTTCCGAGACACGGGCGTTCAACCGCCAACTTCCTAACTCCGGGCTGAGTAATTTCATTACAGAAAAACTCACACAAATTTTGCCCGACCCCGGATTCGAAACGGGGACCTCTCGGTCCTAACGCAGCGCTTGATATCAATATACCACCGAGGCAGTTAAAATTCAGCATAAGAATCAGTATTGATCAGCGTCGTGCACAACAATTTGGTGAAGATATACACATCCTGTCCTTATCTGTTCGTGTTAATTCTTTGTACTCCTTTTGTCTGTCATTATGTGTGTGTTTTTGCTTGAGTTTTGTGTTTTGTATTGATATAATTTGTTGTATACCTATTTGTTTATGTGGTCAATAAACGATTTCTATTCTATATATTATGGAACAACTTCACATTTTTCTATCGACACAATAGGGTAGTTTCCAAAGTCAAACTTTACATGCGATTTCACAATTCATAGTAAGATATAGGTAAATTAATAACATTAGTCAAATCGAAATTGAATTTCTGACGAAATGAGACAATAATAGACATTTGAAGTTTGGTGGGAAAGTCCATTTCAAAAGTGCGCAAATTCTTCAAAAATGCTTTGCCATCGTATAAAATATAAAATTAGTAGTAACTTTCACTATGAAAATATATTCGTAAACGCAACATTTGATATAGCTACTGAACAAAGTTCTTACAATATGCATACAGTATTTATTTATACACGTTGTGACGTCATAGTGTGCTGCGACATTTGTATGAAGCGATTTGAGCTCGCCCAAATGATGTGCTATTGAAACATTACTATCTCGGGGAGTTTTCCAAATATCAAACCATTCTTTTAACAGTATACCTTCCTCATCCAGCTATATCAAAAAAAGCCTATTGTAATATTGGGTAGAAAAGTTACCAAAAATCGATATCAAGCATTAATAAAATTATTGTTAGCGCGGTTGAATTGCCACAGATTACTAAATAAGCTATGCGAAGTATTTGCCATTATCCTTATTTACCTCGAAAGTAGGCAAAAAACTATCTCGAATAAATTTTGTTGGGCTAAATGATGTCATTTGGTATTTGGGGAGGCCTATGTCCAGCAGTGGATAGGAATGGGCTGATGATGATGATGAAATGATGTCATTTGAAAGCAATTATTGTATTGCTGGACATGAGTAAAAAATATGAGATTAGTAAAGTTCTTCTCAGTTATGACGAGACCAGGGAAGTAAGGATTAAATTTAATATGGAGGATATTATAGATTCCAGTTCAAATTTAAAAGCTACTTACTCATACCTAAGATGGGACATGTTTCAGCTTTAAAGCATATATACGTATAATTGAGAGACTCCATCCTTATTTGAAATCGATTAACAAAATAAAGTAGTGCATCAAAGCTACGTTAAGGCGGTACGAAGTTCGCCGGGTCAGCTAGTTATACATAAAAACCTCCCCGTTGAATTCCTATATCTATTAAAAAAACCGCATCAAAATCCGTTGAGTACTTTCAAAGAGTTAGGCAAAAATAAGGACAGATAGCGGACACGGCCTTTTTTTATACTTACTATGTAATGACACCTGCTGACTGCTCAGCCAAGGCTTTCTAAGTATTAAAATAAGTAAGTAATAAAATAAAAACAACTACATTAAACATCTACTTAAGCGTCAAAGCTTTTCGGAATTTATTATTATTATATTTTTTACCGTATTAATATGCCGACTAATTACTGCTATCAGACTGTAAGTAGAAAACATAATGTAAAATTGTAAACAAAAAAAAAACCGCCTTCAAAAACCCGACTCACTAAAAATTACAAAATAATATACTACGAACATTAATCTGGGTATGAATTTGATATGTTGTTGAAGGCGGTGCCAATTAAATTTTTGAGGAAAACTGCATGAAATATAAACGGCACCGCCTTCAACAACATATCAAATTCATACCCAGATTAATGTTCGTAGTATATTATTTTGTAATTTTTAGTGAGTCGGGTTTTTGAAGGCGGTTTTTTTTTTTGTTTACAATTTTTTTTCATCCTTTTTAGTGTTACAATTTTTTACACCCTATTAGTTCAGCTCACCTATAATTCTACTGATATTATAACTAGTAGTATCAATATGTACACAGATTTGAAAGAATTATCCCTTTACTCCCAACTATTAAGGAGTTGACATTCCATGATCAGCTCAGCATCATAACATTATGATTGCCAGAAGCAAATGCCAATATTACTTCAGAAAATATGTAAAACGCGGTACATGTGCCTATAAAATTTGAGGGTTGCCCTCGATTTCTCCTGGATCCCATCATCAGATCCTAGACTGGTAAACCTAATAGTTTAGCTCACCTGTAATGCTACTGATATTGTAACTAGTAGTCTTAATATGTATACAGTATTGAAATAATTATTCTTTTACTCATAACTATTAAGGAGTTGACCTTCCATCATCAGCTCAGCATCATAAGATTATGATAGCCAGAAGCAAATGCCAATTTGACTTCAGATAATATGCAAAACGCGGTACATGTCCCTATAAAATTTGAAGGTTGCCCTCGATTTCTCCTGGATCCCATCATCAGATGCGGGACTGGTGAAAATGGGACCACCTCGGAAGTGAACTCTACCCAACCAAAAAAAAATTTTTTAAATCCGTCTATAATTGACGAAAATATCGGTGAACATACATAAAAAAAAAAAAAAAAATATTATACATACAGACGAATTGAGAACCTCCTCCTTTTTTTGAAGTCGGTTAAAAATGATGCTTCTTCTTACCACGGCCGTTAATTTTCAAATAAATTACCCATTTATTTTCAATAAAATAAACTGGATAATATTTTCCATTACATTGTAGAAGTGCCCAACAAATCTATAATCTATAATAATAATAATAATAATAATAATAATATAATAATAATATTATAAAGCTGAAGAGTTTGTTTGTTTGTTTGTTTGTTTGTTTGTTTGAACGCGCTAATCTCAGGAACCGCTGGTCCGATTTAAAAAATTCTTTCACTGTTGGATAGTCCATTTATCGAGGAAGGTTATAGGCTATATTACATTTTAAAAAAAAGTAGGGATCCGTCCGAAAAACCCAAATTTGTCACCCAAGATGTAAAAAAAATCAAATTTCAAACAATTTTTTTTTACAATTTGTTTTGACAGGACGAAGTCAGTTGGGTCAGCTATTGTTCATAAAATTACACATAGATGGCGTCGTGCTTTGTACAGCATGCCATAAATGCTGTCAAGTTTGATATAACATGAGTACCTACGTGATAAGTTTTTGGTAGTTCAAAAGATGGCACTGTGCTCTACGTATTACTTCGATATTATATTGTGGAAAAGTTTGTATGTAGGTATACCATACGTCAAATATGTGAAGTTTGTCTTTTGGAATTGATAAATTTCGAGTGCCATTAAATTACGTAAATTACCAGAAGGGTTCTGAATCGACAACATGTATCGAAAATATTCTAATTGTTGCCTTTTTTCTATTTTAATTTAACAAAATAGTCTCATCTAATTGACATATTTTTAAGCTGTCAAATTAACGAGAGCATTCAAATTTCCATAATTGCCGAATTGAAGAAGGTTGGTTGTCAAAAAATACATTGATATTATATAATACTCAAGGGTTTGGTATCAGAAAAAAGGATGAGATGATCACAATGCGATTAATACATTGTATGCACCAACCGGGTATTAAATATTCAATCAAATTGAACAAATTCAATATTGAGTTCAAAAAATAATATGAAAATCAATATAAAAGTATAGCATAAGCATATTTAATTTGGTAAAGCATAAAATTCGAAAAGAGAAAATGAGGGGTTTGCCAGGGATTAAGAAAGAACATGATTCAAGCACACAGTAAAAGCGTCGAATAATCGTACATAGGTATGAATTTAAAATTTGAAAAACACAGTGGTACGTGGCAGGGTTTGAAGTGGCGATCTCTTGCATAGCATGCAAATACCTAAACCACTCGGCCATGGACGCTTTTTTCCTCTCTAACTATAAACTGCTACCTGGCTTTGGAATAGGACGTCCTTTATTTCACATTGATCGATGAACAATTAGGATTACTTGAAGATGATCTATTCAATATGAGGAAGCTGTTCACTATAAACATAGATTTTAGGATTTCGTACGTCGAAAAGAATAACCGAACCCCTTATAATTATAGGATCCGTTTATCATCGTCAATTTTTGTCAAGGAGAAAATATCAAACTGAAAGTTACATCAAATACTCAGGTCTACTGTCCCTTCGCCTGAGCCAACACAACATTCATTTATGCTGCCAATTTTTGACACTCGCAAAGGGAACTACTATCTGCGAAGTACTCAGATTCTCAAAATTTAGAATAAAGCAACGTCAAGTACAGAGAATTGCGTAAACTTTAAAAATAAATTGCGTTGTGCGAGTCCGTCTTGCACTTGGTCTTTTCTTTTTTTTTTCTTTTCTTGGGTTCTATTCCCACTCAGCACAAATATTTCTGCGATGAATATCGATGTTTGTTCCGTGTCTGGTTGTGCTATTTAAATATTTAAATGTATACCACTGTTCTGATATAAACAAGTGCTAAAGCTTCTTACCACAGGATCAGAGGGCCTACCATGAGTTGGCTATCGTAAACTTACGTTCGTTAAAAACCTATCGAGTTGTTTTTTTCATATGGCCGATTGTAGTTCTTCGCGTAACCACCAGGCGGCGCTGTACAAGTTTTTCATAGACATATTTACGTAGGCGATATCGAGCGCCTAAGTTTTAAACTCATGGTAGCCCCACAGATCAATTAATGTGATGTTGTGTAATATACTTATTTATTACTCCACAATAAACAACAGATGATGATGATGATAAAAACCAAAATAATTTTGTTTTAAATGTTTCTTCCGGTTGACTAACTTCTTAAGTGGCAGAAAAGATTTTGACGGGACTACGACTACTTTTAAGTTAAAAAAAAATCAAAATCCTGTAGTTCACGCGAACGAAGTCGCGGGCACAGCTAGTCTCTCAATAAAGACGTGACGGTGCGAATACTGTTCAAAGAGCTAGTGGAAGCTAGAACATTTTCTGATAAGTGCAAAAATATTATAATAATGTGTCAAAGAAACTACAATGCTTGTTGAACACGCCTCTGGGACGTTCAAATATTGGATGCGAAATACACTCTCTTTCTGAGACGGTTTTATTTCTAACGAATTTTTTGTACGTTTTACTTGACATAGTGAAGAATGTAGGATACTTTCTGTTGAGTTAATCGTGCAGTGATTTGCTAACTTATTTCGATACGGGGTATTAATAACTGATTGCCTTGTAGGTCTAAAGATTGTATGTTATTATTTAGAAGATATAAGTCGTAAGTCACATACATTATGAATAGTACATGAACTATGTATGTACGTTAGCTGTAACAAGCTTATATTTACTCATACTCGCAACAGGCAACATAATATTGGGCAGTGGTTATAAATTAAATAAACATAATATGTATTTTATTTCATCATACTCGATACACCAATCCTTGCTTTTCGATACTGTACAAAATATTATGTAGGTAGTAACAAACATGAAATAAATCATTTGTAGTTTGAATTATATGCAATATCTAGGTTAAGCTGTCATATTAAATATTAAAAATGTACTACTGAAAATGTATTTATTTGGACGAACGACGCTAAGCCCGGATAAAAGAGTTATCACTGTAAAAGTACCTTCTAACTTAATTCTCAAACGAAACACACTCAAACGGATAAAAAAAAAGTCGACAAACACTTATTCGCAATAAACTTTTCTATTGGTTTAAGCTAACAAGACATCCAACTAAGGAATTGCCTTTAGTCACGCTCCGAGCGTATGAAAACCGGGCTACCTTTTCACAGTCGAGTAAATCTCGGATAGCGTTTGCCTAGCCAGTTTAGTAAGGCCTCTGACCGATTTCGGCAATGGCGGCCGATCTCAATTGAGACCAGCCAAGTGCGCAGGACATATAATAGTGCACAAGCGCAAACAGAAGTGCACTCTCTATTCCCTTACTCTCATAGATCAGGCGCAAGACCACCGGCTTAGTGACCAAGTGCTTTCCGAGGCACGGGCGTGCAACCGCCAACTTCCTCTAACTACGGGCTGAGTAATTTCATTAGGTAGATACAGAAAAACTCAGAAATTTTTTGTAAATTAAAAAATTATAAGTGCTAAAGCTTGCACTAACTGTTTCAATATTTTGGAAAACTGAAAAGAAAATATTGTTCCGTTGTTGACCGGAGATTTGAACACTCGGAATCGCGCCCAGACGTGATATGCGGGGAAAATTCGATGGCACGTCTGGGCCTTATTCCAGGAAGGGTGTTCAAAACCCGGTCAACAGTGGATCTATTTAATTTTACAAAATATCACACAAATTTTGCTCGACCACTCGAACCTACCGGTTTTTACGCAGCGGTTGCTACCGATAGACCAACGAGGCAGTCTAGTAATAGTTATCTGTCGCACGCTTCAATAATTCAGTCGCTAAGCTTCCGTCCCGTCGTTAGACTGGAGTTGGCTATTTATAAATGTCTGTGCGGATTAGTTACTGCTAAACTATTTAGTGTTATAGTGGTCAGTCTGCAATTATCTCGCTGGACTAATGGAGGCGTTGCATTACGCCCAAATCCTCAGACCTTATGTTCTGTAGCTTGCTAGATAGCTGACTGACCACAAATAACTTGTGTGTACTATGCTGGTAACTGTAGGATTGCGAAAAAAGTATGATTACTTTTTGAACTGATTGACGATGCACATAGCATTGCGCGAACACTACATATGCACTGATTAAACTTGGGTATACTTTAAATCTAAACATAATTATATAGCGATGTGATGTTTCGAGCTCATCACAGGGGCTCTAAAGAGCTCTAAACGTCGGATTTTTGCGGATTTACACACTACAAAACTTCAAACATCATGCTTTTTTTTCCTAACTGACTAACGATGATGGCTTGGAGGAGCCTTGTCATCATCACCGGGCTTGCGGGGGAGCGGATGGCTCTCACTTCAAACATCATGCTTAGAAGTTTTTTAAGCCGTACATGTGGACTCTTATACAAGTGTTTTCGAGTTCGAGTTCAATTCATTCACAGTTAAACTCACAATTTGAAAGTGTAGCTGTTGGATTCGTCATGTGTTAACTGTTGCTCCCTCGTTGCAGAGGAGATCCTGAAGTCCAGGTCAGCGTTGTGGATGTCAGCTGACGGGCACATGGTGCTGTACGCCACCTTCAACGACAGCCTTGTGCATGAGCAGAAGTACCCCTGGTATGGAGCAGCGTTGGACACTGATGATCCTGCGAAGGTATGATTATAACGCCCATAATGGTTTATTTGGACTGACTCGGTGGAACAGTGGCTAGTGACTCAGGTTCATAACCTACGGTTCAAAGAGACGTGGGTTCGATTCCCACACGGGACAAATATTTGTGTGACGAACATCGGTGTTTGTTCCGTGTCTGGGTGTATTATTAAATATATTTATGTTTATTTGTGTATTCATTGTTGATCCTGATTTCCGTAACACAAGTGCTTAAGCTACTTACCACGGGATCAGATCAATGTATGTGATCTTGTGTAATATTTATTATTATTCACTGAGGCTTTCCCTCAGATTTTGACGCAAAGACTTTTTATGTGGTATCCATGCTTCAAGTTCTCTATGGAAATCATTTTGGTCTACAACTCGATTTTCTCAAATTCTGTTGCCAACTTTCACAATTCTTTGGAAATGTTCACTAAGTCCTCAGTACATTCTTTAAGTATTTTGACATAGTGGCATATTTTTGGTTCTCTTATTTTTTTGTAAACTGAATAATCAAGTCCATTCTTAAATTTATAACATTTTATTTTTAATAATATTGCCTAAACTGTAACTGTAAACTGAAAAGTAGACATGTGACTTTATCACTAATTTAAAATACAACTTAGCTAAGTAGATAAGTTCAACTATGTTAGTTCAGTGAAAAATGTCTAAGCTAAGCTTTGGATTATGCTTACACGTGCAGTGCATTGCCCAGAGTCTTCTAGATGTTTTCCTTCCCCGCTAAGCTAAATTGCAAACTTAATAAATAAATAAAGCTTAGAAGATTTTTAGACGACTACACTGCAGACGTATGAAATCTTACATAGATAGATTTCAAATAAATTCCAAACCAGACCACTCTAACTTTTAACAAGTCACATTAGGATAAAGTAGGAATTTTACTTGTACGTACATACGATTCCTGGATTTATTGACATCTGTCCAAGTTTACTTCTAATTAGACGAGATTGCTACCTGAATTCTACCTCAGAATCAAAATTCAAAGTCTACCTTAATAACTTTCCTACTTACCTATGCTTTCCGGAGCATGTCACCGCGGTTTTTAAAAACAAAAACAGCTTTTATTTAATACCAATCTCATCTGATAATCAGGACAGATGATGAGGAAGAAATGGACCGTGGATCTTTCTCGACTATAAATCGATTTACTCCATTGGAATATTATTGACTGCTTTGGTCTGTTCCAAGCGCTACATTAGGTCTTCGGTTCGAGTCCGGGGACGGGCGAAATATGTATAAGTTTTTCAGTTAAGAAACCACTAGAGTCAGGAAGTTGGCGGATGTAAGCCCTTGCCATGGATAGCATGTTAATTCTGGTTCTGCGCCTAACCTCTTATCGTTCCTGTCGAATTGCCGTTTCACCGGTCCACGAGAGTGAGGGAACAGTAAGAGTACTTGCATTTGCACTATAATATATCCTGTGCAGTGTTGGGTACATTTCAACTGTTTCTACTACGCACTTCCACGGCAATACAGTACTGATCTCCTTTGAGAAATCGGTCAAACACTTGAATTAGGTAATAGTACTATGAAATTTGAACGGTGGAATTTCGGTGGAACAGTGGTTAGTGACCCCGGCTGGCGGTTCCAAGTGTCGTGGGTTCAATTCCTACTCGAGACAATATTTGTGTGATGAACATCGGTGTTTGTTCCGTGTCTGGGTGTGATTATGTATTTATAAATATATAATAATAATAATATAATAATAAACGTTTATTTCAGACATTCTTATTCCAAAGAGCAAACATTTTACGTTTCAGTCATTATACTATGTATGTTTATCGTGCTCTGATGCCGATATTACAAGCTCTGTTTAGTTTGGGGTTAGGTAACTGTGAGGAAATGTCCCAGATATTTATTTATCAAATCTTTCTCAACAGACGTATCCGGAGATCAGGAGTGTGAGGTACCCCAAGCCGGGTACCAACAACCCGACCGCGACACTGACGGTGGCGGACATCGCGGACCCGAAGCACATCCGCACTAGACACCTCACGCCGCCCAAAGTGATCACCGAGCAGGGGTGAGTAGACCTTGGACTTATCTTTGACATCTGGATCTTAGATTTATCTATTCGACGCTCAAATAGACCTCAGTAATACCAGCGCCCAGTGGCGTAACTATACCCCTTGAAGGCCGTGCCAAAATTCATCGGCTGGGGCCCCGTGCAACCCCCGTTCTTTTTTTTATCTTAATGTGTATGTGGGTTGGCAGATGAGACTCTCCTATGACCGGGGACCCCTTTCGGCTGGGGCCCCCTACCGGGTGGGGGCCCGTGGCATTTTACCGACTTGCCACCCTGTAGTTACGCCACTGCCAGCGCCCCAGCGGTTTCTTGTCGTTGAGGCATATGGTGAGGCTGGGACCTAATTGAGCACAAATTGATTAATCATGTTGTGTTTTATGTTTTTTTTTTCTCTTTACGTTTGTGGTTAATAAACTTTTTTTATTTTTATTCTATTGTGTCTTTGAAAACTGAATATTTTCGGTAAATTTACCATATAAATGAGCTCCTGATATTTCGGCACTGTTGCAAGCGCCATGGTGATCCGTGATCATGGCGCTTGCAACAATGTATATTCAGTTTTCTTATGACTTTAACCATGACTGTTTAATGTTATATATCTATTTTACCTGTCAACCTTTGGTAAACATGGTAACTACGTTTCTACGCATACATACGCTTAATTGTATATAAGGCTTTAACTATAGGCTAGCAACGTTAGCTACTGTACTTTTTTTAATCAGATATTCATCACGTTTGACAGTTACGGGACAAACCAAATCAATTTTGTGACTAATTTGCGAGTTTTATGCAGACAAAAATACCAAATCGCGTTTAAATGGCGTGGAAAAAATAAATTATACATCCAAAAAGAAGAGTAAAAGTTTGAAACCGGTTTGCAAGGACGCTCTTAATTATAATGCAAGTACCTACTCTTTGACCCAAAACACAACTCTGTCCCAATTTGAAGTATCGATCTGTCCTCAAGGAAGCGAGAAATAATCCCTGGGTTTATGACAATAACTGTGTTTAATCTCTGTCCAGCATCCGCAGAACTGTTTAATCCCTGTCTTGACCGGGAATGATAGATGTGGGATAAAACCCGGATTCCCCCTAGACTATCCGGGTATATATCGCCGGATTGGAGGTCAACCCGTTAAAAGTTGCTGTGGTAAAACATATATGCAGTAAATAATGTACGAGGGTTTCTCCCAGGCTTGGGTAATTTACAAAGCAAATCCGACTAAAGACGACAAATTTGCTGGAATTAGCTGATATTTTTTCTAAGCTTTAGGCACCACTTCATCATTTATGAACCTGAACCTGAACCAGAACCTGGACATGAACCTTCTTCATTACCATTGTTAATATTATTAAATAATTATTTTTTAAATTCCAGTATATTAATAGGTTCCATTCATACCGAAAAAAGCGGATTATTCAAATATTTAGATACATACTACCCATTACACACACTTTTTTATTTTTGTAACGCAAATATTTGAGGAACACTGTTTGTATTTGAACTGCTAATTTGGATCGCTATTTCACCAAACTTTACCAATTACTACAAACAAAATATCTTTCAAAACATATCTAATCCGAACAAAAATTCCTCGAACAATAACTTTAGACACAGCCTCATTTATCATAAGGACAGTCAGCTTCCGAAGCCTTAAATATTTAAGTTTAATCACTAAAATCCTTGTCGGCATTTTCGTGAGACATAATTCTCGGTTGTGCCTCTTCAAGGGCAAGTTGTAATTCATTTTGCGAGTGATTTAGGGGTGATTGTGATATCGTGTTTCGCGTGATGTCAAGATAGAGGGCGGCAGGGTGAGGTGTTAGCATTTGTCAAAGCTGTCTGTTGTATGCTATATATCTTGTTAATTATATAAGTGACAGGATTGTCTAATGATATTTGTGTATTCACATAAATACCTTCTGATTTGTTTGAAAAGTTAAGATCTTGAATAGATCTGGTTGCTTACCTATCTTATAGGCTACTTTTTAACCTGACTTGTTTTAATTTTTTTTCGTTATTTAAACCTTCTCTGCTTTAATATTTTTTCCTTTTGGCACTGGCCATTCACATCTTCATCTCTCCCCAGGGACTATTACTTCACCAGCGCGCAGTGGGTGTCCCTGACCGAGGTGTGTGTGGTGTGGTTGACCAGAACTCAGAACCTCTCCGTGGTCTCCGTTTGCAAGAGCCCTATGTGGTACTGCCAAGAGGTGAGCACCGATGGTCGTGTGCATAATAACTAAATCGTGACGGGCCGTGGACATGAATGATATACGAAAAAAAATGATAGAAAACCTTTATCTACACAATAGTACCCAAAAAAAATGATTTTTTCGACTGTTAGTTTGTGCAATTTTGTGTTCAACAGTTTTGTACCTACTTTTCTTGTTGTCTGTGTAATTAATCACAAGTTATATCAAGCGTTTCCTACTTCCTTGTAAAAGTGCGATGGTACAGTTTTCTATACAAATAAAAAAAAATACAACTGCTCCTCCAAGGCACAGGGACTGGAAACTATTTCAAGTATACAATCTAAAACTGAGCGGTGAAGGAAAACATCGTGAGGAAACCTGCACACTTACAAAGAAATTCTTAGGTCGTGTAGTCGACCAACCCGCACTTGGCCAGCGTGGTTGACTAAAGGCTTATTACCTAGTATAGGGTGGGCCCATGCCCCAGCAGTGGGGACGTAAATGGGCTGATATGATGATGATGATAAAAAGTATTGTCTATTTTATTTGCGCAAGCACTACACATTAGAATTAAAACTAATCTACGGATTAAACTCGCGTGTATTGTTATTCTCAACATTATTTAGAGATCCGACGTTTCGAGCTCTTTACAGCGCTCGTGGTCACGGGCAAGACTCTTGCTCGTGGTCTTGCCCAACAATACACTCGAGTTTAATCCGTAAAATTAGTTTTTATTCAGATGATGATGAATCTAAAACCGAAAAAACCGCAGGTGTACAGGATATCTTCAGGCAACGATGGTTGGGTGGAGTCCGCGCCGTCGCCCCTCTGGTCGGCCGGGGGCGGCGCCCTAGTCACTCTCGCTCCTATCAGGGATGGCCCAGCGGGGCTCTTCAGGCACATCGTGAGGACTGAGCACAACGCACATGGGCCCCGCGCACTGCCACTCACGCATGGCAGTTTCGATGTCGTCAAGTTGCTGGCTTGGGACCACACTAATCAGCACATGTGAGTTTGCTTCGATTTTCCTTATGATACCTCCTTTTTAAAGTACAATGAGGGTTTTCGCGTATGAGAAATCCACAAGATGGCGTAGATATGAAGTATTTATGGGCTAGTCCACTAGCCCTAAACTCGGGTGCAAACATCTTCTTGTACATACCGAGAAAAAGCTCCTAAATTCTAAACACCCCAGGTGCTTTAGTCAATTCAGGAGGGGGTCCTCTTTCTTCTTCCTCTCATGCATTATAGGGGATCTTTAGAAGTATCAAGTATACTGTCAGATATAACCTAATATCAAAGAATAGATAGTTATTTATTCGGTACAGATATCTTAAGATATAACAAAGACACATTTTTATACCATATACCTACTCGTACACATTAATGTAGAAATTTCTATCTTCTGTGTCTGATATTATTGGGCATTCTTATCACGCCACATCAACCCTGTGGACGGAGTGCGGTAAACTAGTAATCTTACAAATGCAAAAAAATGCATGAATACAGAAGACAAGAGATAAATGTATCTGTCTACTGTGTCAAATTACCAGGAGTTCATAAACATTACATCGCTCTCTTCTGTGTCAGATACTACCTGGGCATCCCGGAAGGTAAACCAGGCCAGCAGCACTTGTACCGCGTCTCGTCGGAGCCGCCGCGGCCCGGCTCCCCGCAGAAGCTGCCCTACTGCGTCACCTGCAACTCTCAGGTCAGTTCCTACCGCCCAGAGTTTTACTGGAATGGCAAAGATGGTAGATCCACCGGTGGCGTAGTAGAAGTTCTAAAACTGCGTCGGTTTAAATGATCCTGATGATTGAATTCAGTAGGTATAGTCTTGGGCAACTGGCAGTCATTTTTCAGCTTAGCATAAGCGACTGGGTGACTACAGTAGCCTTAATACCTGTTCTAGGTGAATCAAGAAGTTATAAGCAATGTTTATCTGTAATGTGCATGAAGTGCTTAAGGCCGCCTATATATTGTAATACGTATTGCTTTAATATTAACAAATCAATGTCATTGCCCCTTTTAATTTATCTTGCGGAGAACATCAGGCAATCGCTTAGTTACCAATCTTTCTGATTTCACATCCGTCGTCCATGATCTGCAAGTAGAATCATTATCTTATAGGTTCAATCATTATCTGACTTCTAATGGGACATTTATTATAGCCGTCCCCATCAATAAACCTGGAGTACTACGGCAGCCTGGCGTCTTCCGGGGACAGCACGTGGGACGCGGAGTGGGACGAGGAGCCACCAACCTCGCCCTCGCCCAGCAAGAAGAAGAAGAAGAAGCACCTGGGTAAGTTGTGAGAAAGAGAGAGCGAGAGATGGGAAGATAATAGCATCTTGGTATGTTCTATGAGAGGAAGAAAGATAGAGTCATTCATGTAAGCACTTGCCTTACGGATCAGCTAAGAAAAATCATCTTCTTCAAAATCTTCAATGAAAAATTTTCTAATGGATGTGATTGTACACTTTACAACACACGTGAAAGTTTTGCTCAGTCAATTTCAGTAATCATTGTACGGAGGCCCGTGCCCAGTAGTGCGTTGATGTGGGCTCAATTGTGATGACCATTACTTATTTCCGATTGATATACTTTTCATAAGCAGCCCATTCGTACCTACCCTACGGGGGAGATTTGTAGCTTCTAAGAAATCTACCCCGAACTCGCCATTTCCCGCTACGCCTCTTGTTAAGACTAAGATATACTCATATTACTTGAAGAGGTATTTGATTCGAGAGTCAAAAAGAGCAAATACAAAAAGGTAGAGCAGCAATATTGTATTTTACGGAATCGTATTAACGACCGAATTCTCTCAATACCCGAATCCTCTCGAAATAATTGAGACGAATAAAGGAGAGGTCCTTCGGAAAAATTCAACCGTCCATAATCTAGTTAACGATACGGTATTTTACGCAAAAACGATTCCGGTATTTGTCTAAGTAGGTAACGGATAAATCAACTTACTGCCTTCGGGGTTGTTTGTCGCATTCCGCTTTTTATGACGGAATTCGTCTTCGGATATTTTTTACGAGGGGCAAGACAATCGGGGAAAGTGCGTGTTTGTGGCTGGTTGTTATTAAGTTACTCATGTCGGCCTAAGTATTATATCATGCTATCTGTGTGTACGCACGAATTTTGTGTCGCTGCTCTCTATGTTTAATTTAAATTAAGGACAATGGGAAATAAACAATATTTAGTAGCATGAAATCACCTTAAATTTCATGTACTTTGTCATTCATAATGAAAAGTTTCGACCAATTGTACTCTTCGTACTAAATGGATGTTGGGACTTGACGTCATATTTCCATGTGCAAATTTAAACGTTATAAAGTGGTTATGAGTACAGTTCATACGCCACCAATAATGGTCTACTAGAAACTTGACAAACAGTAACATTCTCCATTATAACTCATAATTCTCCAAATTCTCCACCAGATGGGTTGCCCCAGAACCTGCCGTGCCTGTACCACGAGGCCCACTTCAGTCCCTCAGCGGCGTACTTCGTGCTGGAGTGCCTCGGGCCGGGAGTGCCCACCTCCAGCCTGCACAAGATCGCACTGCCCGAGCCCAGGATGATCCTGCATCTGGAGAATAATACCATGGTGAAGGTAAGAGAGGGTGAAAAAACCTAAGTGAGGAAACCTGCACACGGGCACAACTTTGAATAAACTTTAAGGTGTGTAGTCAACCAACCCGCATTTGGTCTGCGTGATTGACTGCCTGATTGCCCTAGTTTAGGGTAAGCCATTTGAAGGTTGAAATGGATTAAATGGTGGAGAACTTTTGGAAATGTAGAGATATTTTGGGTCCCCACATTTTTTGAGATGGTAAGAAAGTAATTGATGTTGGAGAACCTAGGGGAAATCTTTGGAGAACCTTTGAAGATTCAACGGAATGAGGTTCCAAAATGACCCTGTCCATGCCAAGGTAAGATTTGAAAAATTCACCTTTCGAATCATTGATTTATCACCAAACTTGCGGGGGAGCGAGTTGCTGTAAGATATTAGTTGTAGAAGGGTCTTTAATACAACGCCTGAAGCTAAGACACTTTGAAAACGTTTCTTCGAATATATAAATTTGGGTATTATTGTATTTCTATAAATAGATATTGAATAAGTATAATTCACATGTATAATATTCAAATGATTTAAATAGGGCTCGTCTAGACAGTCCATTCAAAAGCAATGGGTAACCTCAATGAGAAAATCGATACACATGGAATAATCTCCGATAATTACCATCTAATTCAGCTGAGCTTTTGCGGACGCTATTCATGAGAGAGGCCGTCGTAGGGCGACTAAGCTTTTAGGGAAAACGGACATTTCCTTACCTAAGACATTATGTAAGTTCGTACAATATGACCGAGGAAATGTATGCTTGTTCCGTCTAAGGAAATGTCAAAGCTCCCTTTCCTTAGAGCGCACAGAAACTGCCTTTCAGCATATCGTATGCTGAATGGCAGTTTTGAAAGAGACCGCCGGAATACGGATGCTATTTCCTTAACTAACCCGTAGGTATGACGTAGAATTTCAACTCGGATTCGTTGCTTCGGAAGATTTGTTTTAAACAATATTGCGTTTCAAGTGAAATTGTTTCTTCTCAAATAATTTTTGTACCTAACTATTTTTCATTTTATCCAACATCTGCTTAATGCATTATTCGAATTTCTTATCGAGTTAATTTTTAATTAGTAATGAAAATATTCTCTCCGTATCACGTGGACAAAAAATATTTCTATGCAAGCTAGGCTCAGCTCATAAAGTTACTCCATTGTGTGTACGTACATGTAACAAATACTTAATTTTAAACAATCTTGGATCAGAATTGAATTGAGACCGCTAGTCTTAAAGCAGTTTAAAAGCTGATTCCACCTCATTTTCTCACTGATTCCCATTAAATAGTTCGAAAAAAGTTCCTGAACACTGGTCACCCTAACAGCCCTATTGTTTGCGGTTAATCTGCGGATTAAAATATGTGAGTCATCTTCATTTCGCAGCCATTGTAAGCCGGCTGCTCTTTAGATAATAACCAAAGTTTTATACCTAACATTACAAAGGAGCGGCAAAAATGAAACTGTATAATGTGGGCCCGCGGATGCTGAGTGCGGCCAATCTTGACATTATGATTCTGAGTCTTTTAATATTCTCATAAAAAAGTGGGAATGGCGAATGTTTGCTGTTTGTTTATCTTAGAATAAGAGACACTTCGAGATAGAAAGACACCATCCGTAAGAAAAATTGTTGAATGCCATGTTTTTTTTATTGAAGTCTGTGACTTGAATCATTTGCTGAAGAATATACAAACATAATATAAAAACATGCATTTGGGCTTTTCGGTCCCAGGCAATAAATAATTTGATTTGATCTTATTAGACTTGTCAGATGATGACAACAAACACTAAGTTATCATCGTAATCGAAAAAAGAGAAACATTGGGTGCGTTTAGCCGACAGACAGACTGGTCAGAATCTGAGAGTGCTGAACAGCATTCGACAATTCTAACTACAGTATCGGCCAGAACCATGCTGAGTGGAAATGAGAGAAGTGAAGTTAGCTGTTAACGTTTGAATATTCCGCCATATGACGAATCAATCAATCAATCTGAATATCGCCACTTAGCATTCCTCAGCCGCGTCAGCCTATGCTACTCAGCAAACGCCATTTTTCTTTCTGTGCTGCCAAGATTGTGTGTCGGCTAAACGCACCCATTTACTGACCTACGTTCTTACATCCACCGCACATCCGTCCAATCAGAACCGATCTGTTAAGTGGTTCAAATAGTCATTAGTATATTTGACCAACAGGAGCGGCTATCATCTATAGCCCTGCCGACGCCGAGGACTTTCTCAGTGCAGTTGTCCAGCGGACACGCCGCCCGGGTGCGTCTGCTACTGCCTCCAGGATTGAGGGAAGACGAGGTCACCAAGTACCCTCTGCTGCTGAAGGTGTAAGTACAAAAATCGGTTAAGTGCGAGTCCGACTCGCGCACGATGGGTCCCGAACCAAATTTGTCACAATTCTCCATTCGTTGTGGCAGCCCCCTTGAGTACCTAATTGTTTATTTTGTTTTTAGTACTTGTTGTTAAAGCACCAATATAAATCCATTATTTGTGAAAATTTCAAGTGATTTGCTCTCACCATTCTTGAGATATAGCTTGGGACAGATGGACAGCCCAGTCCTCGTACTTACGAGGGTCACTTAATAGGGTCCCATTTTTACTCTTTGGGTACGAAACCTTAAAAATGTTTACGGTATTCAGTCAGAGGCAGATTTCCATAGTCACCGCTCAAAAAAGTACGATGTACTTTAGTGCATTCTCTGTTCGCTCACTCTCATAGTTCAATGATGATTCCGTAATCCGACGTGTCCGATGAGAGCTAGGCGGTGGATCACCGGCTTAACGGATTGCCGCCTCACCGAACTAGGTAAAGGCAAAGAGATTATATATCTGCATATACGCACTACAATACGACTTCGAAGTGGCTGTTAGGAGCAATATAAGCTCGCCAGGCTGCCGATGTTGCGAAAATGTTACGGTTTTATGTTACCTACGAGTTTCATTGGACATTTGAATCTGTACCAATTCTTCTGGTTTACATTTCAATTTCCCTCCCAAACAACTAAAGTCAGCCATAACTTACGCCACCTTCTGCAAACCAACTTAGCTCAACTTAGCCACCTTACAGTGATTACCACATCCCACCGGAACACGTCTGGCGATAACTCGAGCTCGGACCAGCAACTTTGGTAATTAATCGAGCCACCGCTTATCTGTAATGCTGCGGATACATTAGCGGGCAAGGGGAATGTTCGTGCATCTACATAGCATCGCCAGCCCAGGTCCGGATAAGGTTCGGATACAGGCCGGATAAGCCAGACCTAGCTTCTTGATTGCCGGCCAAAATAAACGGCTTGTCCGGGTTTTAATAGGCTGACATTTCGCAAACGAGCATGTGTCGATGATAATAATAATAGCTTGATTTTAGATACAATGTTTTTGTAGTGTTTTGTGTCTATTCGACTAATAACACTAAGTAATCCTCAACTAAGTAGGGTATCCGGCCTTTCTACCAAAGTGTCCGGCAAAAGTAGCTGGTCTGTCAGGTTGCCAAGGGAAAGGTAAATTGCAAACGCATTCTAATGATGAAATTGATCTTCCAATGTTTTCCGAAATTAGTACGCAAAAGCTCATTTTAGAAACCTAAGTGGTACGTACTTACATAATACATTTTTACATATGTCACCCTAGGGTACAAAATGCCATACACTACTATCCTACTAGATATGAAGACACTAATAGCAAATTTTTGTGGCATACACACATTCCCACAGAAGAGTAAGTTCACGAAGAATAGAAAAAGAGGGTCTTTGAATGGAATAACAATTCGACGTTTACGATAATAATAATAATTGGTTCTTAGACAGCCAGCAAATTTGTCACAAACCAATTAAAAGTCTTCTAAATCACTTATTATATTTCAAAGAACTCGAAACAGGAGCGACACAAGTTTGCCCAACAGTTAGTTAAGTGATTGTCTGCTTCAAACAATAATGAGGGATGCTGGAGCGTGGAAATCTGAAATGATAACAAGTTAGTAACTTGGCGGGTCGCTGCAACTTCGTTAATTAATCGAGAGAACGACGTTTATCTGAGCTTCATCTGTTTCCTTGGATATTTTTGAAACTACTGTTGTATTTTTGTTTACTCTACATTTTAATTACATATTACAGATCATTTTTATGTCTCGAGAATTATAGATGCGAATTAGTGTTTATAACCTCTACACACTTTACTTAATCTTTTGAAATAAAACTAATTTTACGGATTAAACTCGCGTGTATTGGTATTCTAAACATTATTTAGAGATCCGAAGTTTCGAGCTCTTTACAGCGCTCGTGGTCACGGTTAAGACTAAAGATGACAGGTGTCTTCATAAGTGAGTTTAATTACTACCGTCATTTGGTGTGATATTTTGCGTGTTCCGATTCACGCATACAGAACTCACAACATTGTTAGGTCTTGCAATATGTTGTTGTTTTTGACGGGCTTGGGATATTATGGTCTTCATGATAGGATCCCAAGCAGGTGGTACACTCCAACCATCTTCTCTATTGAAATTAGGATGTTTTTTAATCTCAATAGCTTCTCTCAGCATCCTAGGGACAAAACGTTGCTCTTTCACGAGGATTTGAGGTTTGTCAAACCGGATATAATTTGGGTCCGTCTAGTGCATGTTCACATACTGCAGACTTAGTTTCTCGCCTATGTTTGACGTCAGCCATTATGTTCCTTGACCCGGGTACTAACACTTCTCTTCGTTTGACCGATGTATGAGAGGAGGTTACTTAATCTTATTTCATGAACACATTTTTTTTTGGTTGCTACAATTTGTGATATATATATATAATGTTGATGATATCGCAAATCATTTAAAACATCGGTGTCGGTAGCCTATCTATATTTTTAAATTTAAAGGTGAGTAGTTAAGTACGCTGTGTAGGTAATATCTTTGTCCATTGAGGAAAACATAACTTAGGAATCAACATTATTTTCGTATATTTTTTCCTGGCGGAATACGATGATGGCTTGAAGTGGCCTTGTCACCATCACCGGACTTGCAGGGGAGTAGATGTATGTATACAATAGTATGAGTAAAGTTAGCCAGAAAATGTTGGTATATAGGATCAGAATCTCTTTTACTATGAGTTAATGATGTTCATGTATGGATGCTTGATCCAATACAATATTTGCGTATGTTCATTTGTTTGTATTTCAGATATAACGTACTAATTTGCATTAACCAATGTCGTTGAAACACTTGATTTGAGAACTCAATCAGTATGTTAATTTCAAAACATACCTAACATCGTTGCCTATGTAAATTTGATACAGCAATGACAAAGATAAACTATTTGATACGAAGATAAGTTGCCAAACATGGCGAAGCGTTCGCTCACTGCGATTAATCAGGCGATGTTGCTAATCCGTCGTGTTTAATTAAATAAACTACGATGTATTCAATGAATAATTAGATTTCGTACATCTTTGATAAATTTAGACTTACAACTAACGCACTGATGTGCATAGATTAAGTGTGTATCAAATTAAAAATCTTATAAACCATCTGTGGTTTAGATTTTCGTTTTTACGTTTACGTACCCTAAAAAAGGACATCATCATCGTCATCAGCCCACTTTCGTCCACTGCAAGATATAGGCCTCCCTAATGCTTCATATCGGAGGATTTGACCATAATCACCACACTGGGCAGGCGGGTTGGGCCTATTTGAGGTGGTGCGGAGAGCGCTGCTGCCCGACCTCTGCAAAATTTTTCGCTCGTTCTGAACCTTGGTGGTACATGCAAAAAACCCTCTGTCGCCTTTTACGACACCCGCAGGAAGATTTTGGGAGGTGCTATTCTATTCACCTGGCACCCCACGGCACAAAAAAGGACTGTCACCTTGTACTCTTTAAAGATAGTCTAGCCAGTTTTTCTGAAAACTGGCTAGACTATCTTTAAAGAGTAGATTTACTTTAGATCAGGCAGCCTTGCTGTTGTTGAGATCTAGATCTTGATTAAGACAAATTGTGAGGATATTGTTTCTGTTTGTATTTTGTTTGTCCTTTGTTTGTGTATAACGATAATTAAATAAGATTTAAGTAAGTTTAAATATTATGTGTTACTTTTAGGTGCATGTTGACACCTTAAAATGTTGTAGGTACATTTATCTAAGTTATAAAAGCAATATTCCGATAATTATTTAATGTAACAACCATTGGATGTCCTTATGAATAAACTAGCTTTCCGCCCGCGACTTCGTCCGCGTAGAGACGTTTAACGGGTAAAACATTACTTCTTTATAGCGCAGTCGGTTAAAAAGTAGCCTTTGCCCTTTCTCAGGCTTTGGACTATATCTGTACCAAATTTCATTTAAATCGGTTCAGTACTCTATGCGTGAAAGCGTAAAAGACAGACAGACAGAGTTACTTTCGGATTTATAATATTAATAGGGAGTAAGGATATAGTAAGGAATGTAAGGAATTAGTAAAATAAAATAAATAAATATATACCCTCTGCAGGCACGGAGCACCAGGCACGCAGCTGGTCACGGAGCAGTGGTCGCTGGAGTGGTGCAGCGTAGCAGCGGGCGCGGGCGCGGTGGTAGCAGCGGTGGACGCGCGCGGCGCGGGCGGGCGCGGGCTGGCGGCGCACCACGCGCTGCGCAGGCGCCTCGGCACCGTCGAGCTGGCTGACCAACTGGAGGTGGCCGAGTGAGTAGCCTAGTAGTTGCCTAAACTCCTCTATGGTTCTTGAATACGGGGGCTGCTGCTAAAGAGGTGTACCCTAATATCTGACCAGTTCGAAGTGACCTATACCCAACCTCATTAGCTCAACTTCCACCTTACAGTTCTAGTTATCTTCAGCGTAGCCGTTGCTAATAAAGCCCCAGCATAATTTAGACTTATAGCAGATCGGTGAGGTGTGGCTTATGAGAATTGTAGCTTCAGAGCGGGGTAACGGTGGCGAAACAAATCAAAGTACATACATACATACATACATACAATCACGCCTTTTTCCCAGAGGGGTAGGCAGAGATCACTTAAAAAATAAGAATAAAAAAATAAAAAAACGTTTATTGCTTCATAAATTGTACATACTGTCTTACAATACTAAAATAAAGGTGAGCAAAAGGAAACATCTCAGCATGGCTTATCTAGTAAACCAGATAATGCTGTTTTTCAGATGTTCCTATTCTTCTATATTATATATATTATATGAAGTAAACCAAGTAGATGGAGGGCTTAACCTCTTAAAAACTTAAATTAAATCTTATAAAACTCTTCCGCCTTAGCAGAGATATCATAAACTTAAAATTACAGTAACAAATTAAATCAATTTTATTAGATTCCACTTCCAGCGATCCACTTTTCACCTCTGTGGGAAACGTGACGTGACGGGTTGTGGACCACGTCGCCGCCATTCTGCCTTGTGCATTGTTTTAACAAGGTCATTGCGTTCCCACGAGTACGAAGGAAAAGGGGAGGACGAATACTATCGCTTCGGATGATTTGGACTGAGTCGATAGTAGCTCGAGGAGCCGGGGTCGCTTACCCGTATACCGTTCACCAACCACCGGACAGATAGTTGTGACTGGTATCCCCTGACTGTCAAAGTAGCTGGAGCTTAAGTTACTAGACATTCTCCTTCCACTCACTACGCGCAGCCTCGTGGGCCTAACATTGGACATATACGTAAACAGCCGCTATGACAGAAAATTGAGTCGTGTTTTCTTAATACTTTTGTACCTGGAAATTCGTTGAAGCCTTGTGCTGGTAAAATGTGGTCCTTCCTATTTGTCATCGAACGCTTGCACTTACACAGGTACCTGGCTGGTACTGACTGGTCCTTCCTCTGGACATCGAGCCCTTGCTCTTCCACAGGTACCTGCGCGACTCGCTGCACTTCATCGACGCGCGGCGCGTGGCGGTGTGGGGGCGCGCGCACGGCGGGTTCCTGGCCGCGCTGGCGCTGGCCAGCCCGCTCAACGTGTTCCACTGCGGCATCGCCATCACGCCCATCGTACGCTGGCGGTATTACGGTGAGCGTCTGGGTATAGACAAGCTTTAGGTGAACCACATCTGCCCAATGAAGGCTAGCTATAGTTAGGAAAGCGTCGATGGCCGAGTGGTAAGAGGTGCCTGTTCAAAACCTGCTGCGTACCAATGTGTTTTTCAAATTTGTAATTCATATGTACGACTATTTGACGCTTTAACGGTGAAGGAAAACATCGTGAGGAAATCTGCACACTTACGAAGAAGTTATAAGGTTGTGTATTCGACCAACCCGCACTTGACCAGCGTGGTCGACTAAAGCGTTATCGCCCTAGTTTAGGGTAGGCCCGTGCCCCAGCAGTGGGGACGTATATGGGGTGATGATGATGATGATGATGATAGTTAAGAAACCTGTCCATAGAAGAAAGTTGAGCTACGCTGAGCATTAGTTGTGTTTTGTCCAGACAATACGGCAACAGGCAAGTCAGCCTGTAAGCCTGCCTGCAAGTATGAATAGCTGGTATGACGACAGCGTCGTCGATTGTTGTAGTTATGACGAAGCGGAAGTAAACTGCCGAATAGTCTTTGAATGTAGCTTAAACCACATAATAACCTCATATCACAATCATTGTAGTATTATGGTATAGAAAAACATTGCGAAATCTTTGTCCAGGAGCAAGAATAAATAGGTGCATTTAGCTCGTTACGACCCGACATTTCAATTCTTCTTCCTTCCAAACCTTCGAGAGCAAACTGGAAAGTAATTGTACTCCCAATGTTAGTTCAATACGATCGAACGCGAACTTTCAAAAGTTATAAACGGGTCAATTTCAACAAGTCCATATTTTTTAACATTTCGGTGAACTTTTTTATTTGTTACTTTTTTGAAAATACAACCATGTAGAATTGTTATTTACGCTATCGTTATAATTAATTTTAACACGACATTAAATTAAATTCATATACTTAAGAGATATAGTACTTTGAAATTTTGGTGTCACCGAAATGAAAGAAGAGTTCACCGAAATGAAACTTCTCATCACCGAAATGAGAAACGCAATACACCGAAATGAAATTACTTATGTAGTCACCGAAAAAAAGTAAACTGTTACCAAGTATACAGCCTACAACCTACGTTTTGAAGAGTTTTGTATTCATCACACAGTAACAGATTTTTTCTTACTAAAATTAAAACTTCGGCCTTATCAATAAAAATGCATCTCCGTTAATCATTTAACAGTGGTCGATGAAAACGTGGATACAACCCAGTCTTGATCTTTGTCAGTTCCAGATTCAGCTCTCAATGCATAAAGTCCATCTGCCAATCAATACCCCTAACCTTACATAGACCGATTAAGTGCAATATGCAGTAGTGCAATAATTCGTTAAACAATTGACAAAGCCATTATAAAGCTAGCTTCATTACCGAACTACGAACGATTCGTAGGTATCATCTGGAAATCGTCGTGCCAACATATCCCAACAGGCTGTCGTACTTCCAACGTCCCGGGTTTGACTCAAGAGTCATCTGCGCCGTTTAAAAATTATGAATCCGCCTATAATGCCGATCCATTTTCACAAGACACAGGTGATGCTTGTGAAATCTTAATGCTGTCTATCCATGCAAACCAGCGAACCAAATGGATTAATACAGTCACCAGCATTGACATGACCCACAATAGTAAAAAGGCCTAGACCACAATCCGTAAATGGACCGGTGAGCCCTCTCCCCCAAAGTTCCAAGTAAAGTTACTGCAAACAAAATTGCTCATCAACTGTTGCTGAATAAGAAATCGTACACTCGCCTTCCCAGAATTCAACTTGTACAATGCCTTCCGAAAGAGAATTTACTGAGCCAGCCTTTTGACGATATCATTTTTAGTGTTAGATACTTGAAAACTGGTAAAGCATCGAGTGTTGATAACATTTCCACAGAACAACTTAAAAACTTGGATCCTATAACTATTTGCTGGTTACAACCGAAGTTCAATGATTGTCTACAATCTGCGAAATTATCACGTCTATGGATCTTGATATTGCCATTCCAAAACCGGGAAAAGTTCTAGATGACCCTAAAAACCTTCCGCCCATTATCCTTGCTCAGTCACACATACAAATTATCTCAACGACTTTTGCTTAACCGCCTATCACCTATTAGATCAGCACTTAATTCCAGAACAGGTAGGATTCAGACCTAAAAAATCATGTTGTAACCAGACGTTAAACCTCACCCAACACATGCCATTTTATCATAAACGTCTAGTCCATAAGATTTGTATTTGTAATTCAGAAGCTACACTGATGTTATTCTGTTTTGTGCACCAAAATAAATAACACAAAGAGGATAGTTTTGAAATGGGAATGATTACAGCGCTGTATGCGTGGATCTGACAGCAGCTTATGATACAGTGAACCTGAAGCGTCTCTTGTGGAAAGTCTACTCGATGGTCAATGACTAGAAATTTATAAAAATACTTGGTGAGCTGCTCCGCAACCGTAGCCTTCAGGTCCATTTGTCTGAAGAAATAAGCAGATGGCGATCCCAAAAAACGGTAATCCCCAGGGTCTCTACCCTGGGAATGACCGTTTTGTTGGAATCACTACTTTTCAACATCTACACAATAGACCGACCTCACTTCAGCCTTAGGGTTCAGACACTCTCAGACTAAATATAACATGGCAGGGACAACCACAGAAGTTAAAGTCGGCATAGCTTTATATTTAGATTTAGAAAGTACCGAATCTTGACACAGATCCACCTTCTGCTCGTCTTAACCTCTGGTCTAACACGTTTGCTCCACCCGTCCCCTTGGTTCTGCCTTCAGAAAGCCTTCCAGCAGGACACGATTTGCCATGGTTAACCTGAAGGTCCCTGGACAGACTCCGTAGCCAGGTTGGCCAATGCAAAGATAATATGTTTAGGTGGGGGTTTCCTGGACAGGAGGATATCGCGTGCCTATGTGGTCTCTCACCATTGTCCATGGCTCACCTCACTTCATGCCCCGCCTGTCCCGACTCCTGTACACAAATTGAGCTGATAGAAGGGTCAACAA
Organism: Maruca vitrata; assembly: GCA_039566165.1. Taxonomy (NCBI): domain Eukaryota; kingdom Metazoa; phylum Arthropoda; class Insecta; order Lepidoptera; family Crambidae; genus Maruca; species Maruca vitrata. The sequence goes on along the minus strand of CM076938.1, from coordinate 5,607,730 downwards.
CTGCGGTCCGGGTGGCGGAATTATCCAAAATAATTTTAAGTGTTTTGCCATCGACACGAAAAGAAGAAGAAGAAGAATAACTTACCATTTTGAACTTTATCATTTGACTTTAGATGCTGTTGACAAACATTTCAAGTTAATCTGTTATTACTTTAATCCAGAGTCCATCTGCGAGTATGTTTTATTATTAAGAGGATACTCTTAAATATACATATAAAAGAAGAATCACTGACTGACATATCGATGCACAGTCTAAACGGCTAAACGTAGGCACTTGAAATTTGGTAAGGACGTAGTTTAGGTACCGTAGAGGTGCATTAAGAAAGGAATTCCCGAAATTCTCACGGGAACGGGAATAATCCGGAAAATCCTTTTGTATGAAAAATCACGCATGCAAACGAAGTCGCGGGCACAGCTAGTGAAAAATAAAGGTATTGATTACAACCACACATAGATTTTAATAATTTAATCTGAAATTCATTTGGGAACATGTAAGAATAAATCAACAAATATATTGTAATTATCAACAATAAAAATAAAAATATATTCCTTTCGAAATTACAATGTAACAAAATAAATTAAGGTCTTTATTCACCGAAATGAAGTAATTTGACACCGGAATGACAAAAGAAATCACCGAAATGAAGATAATAATCACCGAAATGACCAAATTCTCACCGAAATGAAAAAAAGTCACTGGAATGATATTTTTTCTCATTCCGGTGGTCAATTTGGGTCACCGAATTCACCGGAATGAGGTCACCGATATTATATACAGCCCATAAAAATAAGCACAACAAGGAAAATATAAATAAAAGAAATAAATTGATACGACCTACTTAATTGAGCGACATTTAGTAATAGTACATAGATTTTATAGACATACCGAATGATTGGATCACAACTTATATCCATTCACGTGAATGACAAAAAAAACGGTACGCAGTCACCGAAACCGACTTACTTACGTTTTTGGCGGGAACTGCAAACAGCAACACACGTCCTCTTACGTTAAGCGCTTAGGCGGCACTGATGCGCAGATTTACTGCGCAGTGGCAAGAAGCTAGTGTTTTTCGATGCCTAGATATTCGCGTACAACGAAAATTCACCGCGATGACATATCTCATTTGGACACGTGAATTTGTACTTACCATTCATTAAATATAACAGATTTTGTATTGAACTTTCCGCAATAAGGTACTGTCATTATTAAGGATTTAAATAAAAAAAGGTAAATCTCTAAAAAATCAACTGTTTTTAAAATATGATTAAAAGTATACTGAAAAACAAATTGTGCCGCGTCACCGATATGATACAATTGGGGGTTTAAGATTTTTTTTACCTAATTAGCGATAATCATAATTTAAAAATATTTATAGTCACCTATAGGAGACAACACCTTTTATCTAAAAAAAAATATTACAAGTTAAAAGTGCCATCCTGCACTAGCAGTTTCAGCCGTGCCGTTTACGATTTGGTGTCGGGAAATTCACCCAAACACAACATCAGTTACTGGTACTGACTGTCCCATCAACCCACAGCATCAGCCTACGCCGAGCGCTACATGGGATTCCCGAACGCGACGGGCAACTACCGCGGGTACGCGGACGCTGACGTTACAAAGCAAGCAGCGGCGCTGCACGACAAGATGCTACTCCTCATCCATGGCACTGCGGACGACAACGTCCACTACCAGCAGACGATGGCGCTAGCGAAAGCGCTCGCCGAGCAGGGCAGTATGTTCAGGCAGCAGGTGAGGTGGAAGTGGACTGAGGACTGTCAAATCTTGAAAGATACCTAATATTTTTGTTATGTGAATTGGATATTTTCAGTGCTATTTAGAGCACTGATGAAAATATATAATCGAAAATAGATACCAAATTTTTACTTCTACTTCTATTATATTAATTGGAAGTAGAAGCCTACCTACCTACTATAAATAAGTGACCGCCCGGTCAGCAGCATTTTCTGTAATTTTCAATTTCTAAAGCTCTGTAAAGGGATAATGATATATTTTTCTTTCTAAACTTACAGTATACACTTGCAAAAATCTAAATCAGGAATGCCATATCTTGCGTTGATGACAGTTTATGGTATGTTTATGATAATAGGATTTGAGTAAGAAGAGACACACTGTTTGTTTTAAGAAAGTAACTACACAATTTATCACGTAGAACCACGCCATTTGGTTTGATATGCTGCTCGTAATCATATTATTTGCCAGATGTATAAACATCAGTATGTAATTTTCTGAGTGATAATTTTAAATCTCTACTTAGATGACATATCAATTTCCAGCTACAACAGATAATAACATTTTAAAGAACAAAACCTTTATTTCTCGTGTATTTTTCATAGATCTACCCCGATGAGGGGCACAGCCTCTCTGGCGTGAGGAGGCACCTGTACAGGACCATGTCGTCCTTCCTGGACGACTGCTTCAGGAAGCAGGTGCCTCCAGAGACCAAGGCTGGATTGAGAAACGGCGGGAATCTCGACTGAGATACGTGGAGGGATGAGGAGTTGTACTCTTGGCAAGTATAATACATTGTACACATAAACTAGTATATAATTTCTACGTAGAATACATCTAATTTTACACATCATAACTCGACCGTAATATTATTTAAACACAATTATTTCGAGGCTCAGTGATAGAGCCAGTTACATCGGGTATCAGAATAATTATGTTTAGTAGGAATAGTTCAATCCACGAAGATTCATCAAGATCATTCCGCCATATCTTTTATTAGTTAGCAAAGGGTATATGCAAACTAGAATTGACAAGTTCAATTCTCTCTAGAATAGAATAGAATAGAATAGGTTTATTTTGCATAAAACATGGAACATAATATCGTTAGTATACATAAACATAGTTCAGCATGCTTTGTCACAACGCGACATGCAAAATTTTGGTATAAAAATTTACATATATAAAGTCACGGTAATTACTATTAGTCACATTGTTTGTTCATACAAGTCAATATCATAACTAAACTAAAATTAACAAATTTTTGTAATAACGATTGTTATTATGAATTAAATATATTATGTCAAGTGTGTATCAAGAATAATTTAAAAAAATAGTTTATCGTGTAGAAACGTTTGTCAATTAACCATTTATTTATTTATTTATTTACTCTAGGTTCAATTATCCTTATTCTACTTTAATCTACTCTATTGATTGCTCCACGATTCTCCCTCACTTCTTATACACCGCGTGGGTTCTAGTCCAAAGGTAGTGGAACGCGTCTACATTGAATCATTTTGAAGTTATCATCAACCTTAGCTTTTTTGTTAATATATTTCTTCAGAAACACTTAACCCACAAGTTTTACAAAATAGAACATTAAACAAGTTAACAACAGAACTCTGAAACAAAAATGGGGGTACTTTTTTTTCAAAGTCATTACGTGATTTATTGAATAGGTTGCTGGGAAGTTTTAAAAGTGATTTTTATATTTTTTGCTTTATTGGCTTATAAAACTGTTTTACATTCTTACCGTAAAAGCCTATAAAATCGTTGAAAATGTTGAAGTACCTAATAATGTAAGTTATTTTTTATTAGGGATATTTTCTAATATAATAATATTTTTTGCAGGTGAAGCAAGTAATAGTCAAGGAACTAATTAAGGAATCTTTAAAACCCTATCGAACCCGTAGTACAACCTTTTCCATATCCTATCCAACTCCGTCTACTGCCAAAGAGTGGGCTACTCTCAACACATCAAACTTTATGTGATACATAGTTTATAAACTTTGTGGACGATCGTCGGAACCTCATAAGTTAAGGCAAGTTACCGGATGCCGTTGCTACGCTGGTGTCTTCAGACTGGTGGGAACCAGTCAACTTGATTTTGTCTCGATTGCGTCGACTCATTGTTGCTAAAACGTTGCTACTATGTGGCAGTACGTGACAATAAAACAAAATATCATAACTAATATTGTAAATATATCATTCATGATTTGGCAGGTGAGGTAGCAACGGTATTATGTAATCGCAGCTTAGTTTAAATTGAAATAAGGATCTTCCCGATATGAGTTCTCAAACTCGAAAACGGTGAGATTTTAGAAATATCCTTTGATGGGACATACTTTGTGCACTGGGTGAAAGTTGTCAACTTTAAAATTTATCGTAAAGATTAGTCAGATATATTTCTGCGCTGCTGAAGAAAGAAAAGTCCTTATTGGATCATTCCTAAAAGGACTTTTATTTGACCGAATGGTAGTTACTATCTGACAAAACATGCATTGCCTGTTGTTAAACACATGTAATGTTGATGTACTATGGAACTATCTGTTCGATGTCACCCAATGATATTTTTGGGTTCAATGTTTGATGTGAGTTATTTTGTTAAGAAATTACTAGAATACTATAATAAGAAATTTGGCTGATATACGCTAATGTACAGTCCTGATCGCTAATCGGTCATGTTGGACTGCCGTCTCTACGAACTATAAGAGTGAAGGAACAGAGAGTCCACTTGTATTTGCGTACACACTTGTGCACTATAAACTATAATATGTCCTGCGCAGTTGTCTGATTTCCATTGAGATTCCGCAGCCATGGCTGAAATCGGTGGGACATCTTATGGTATGTATGGTTTTGATGACTTACACTCAGAGAACAAAGTTTTGATGTAAAAATCTACTTGCAGCATGGGCAGCGGTTACAAAATCGTTGATATTTAATTGTTAAACAATAAAATATTCCGAAAGGTGCGCGTGAAATAATATTAATTATTTAAAACGCTAAACGATTGGTCTCAATAATAGTTTTATTTAGGGTAATTATTGTACGCACGAATTAATTTCACATGGTTAGCAGTATGCAAGAAAATTGTTATTTTTTTTTAATTTCAAGAGATTTTGTATGAATTCTTGTGAATGAAAATGATAAAGGGATGCTAAATATTCTTGCATGGAAAATGTAATTAAAATAAATAGAAGAAAGGTTTGGCTCTCTTTACATTTTATGAGAATACAGATTTATAAAGTATTACAAAGTTGGGTGTAGTAAACTTGCATATGAAAATGTCGTGCGTAGAAATAATTACAATGCACAATGTGAACTAAACTCATGGCGCAATATTAACTTAGAAGCCGAATTGTGAAAAATATATATTAGATCATTGAACTGGAATTATTCTTTTGCATGTAATATATTCGCAACTTTCAAATTTTACTGTTCAAAATTCTTCTTTTAGGGACATTTGTTAACTCAAAATTATCTAAATAAACATATTTTTGGTCAAATATTTACCTACTATTCCGATTTCGAAAGTCTGTTCTACTTAGAGATTTAGATTTCAGAAGTTGTGTCTAATTTGTGTATAAATCTATTTTTATGAGAAAAAAAAACTTGCTTCTATACCTATAAGTCGTGCAAACATTAAGTTATGGAAAATTATAAATTACTTTCATAACCTTAATTTTAGATTTTTCGTAAATGAGAACGATTTACGTTACTCACGTAAAATCGCATTGCTAATGTAACGTCCGTACCACATCTGTGGTTATTGCAAATGACCATTAAAAGTGATACCAAACGTTGATATTTATTATGGAAAAGATCATCAAAATTATGTTCTACTACTATTATTATAAGACGATAGTTGTGCACACCACAAAAGCCTTTACTGTTAAGTTTATTTTCTTTCATAGAAAATAATTTGGTCTTGCGAAGCAGTATAAATTAGTAACTCGCTTAGTGAAGAATAAAGGAATTGATACTTAGCTCTTTAGTCAATGGGTTTTGTGATCTTAGTAGTAACTCGTTATAATTAGTCGGTACCTTTGTAGTAATCATACCCATTACGAGAAAAATTGTTGGAACGAAATAACGGGCCATTATCATTTATGACAAGTTTGTCAGGGTTGTTTATAGAATACATAAGGAATGTAGGTACCTATGGAAAATATCTATGGTTTACATCAACTAAACGTATCTTTTAAATCAACCATCCATCGATCGGTTACTGAATGTTTACTACTGAATAATAATATTTTTTTTTTATATTTCGGTTATCTATGATTAAGAATGGCTTTTTTACTATAAATCGCTTATTTTAATGCTGATTATTTATGGGTTTTTACGTATGGTTATATTGTATGATGCGTGGTGGATAGATTTGTTTAAATTAAACGACTTATGTACTTTTATTAAATATTGATACAATCCATCTACTTGTTTTTTATAATGAATCACATTATAATGTTGAGTGACTGAGTGTGTACTCAGTGGCTCTATTACATTCATTAGTTTTTATTTAAATATAATAATGCCACGAAAATATTATGGTAAAGTGAAATTTCTAAATGACAAATAAATGTACAGTTGTAATATTTCTGATTTAGATAATGACGTTATCACGTTGTTGCGTATGTTACAAAAATATTAAAGTATATTTTTGTGTCACGTAACTTTTCATGATTTTGTAACATGGCATGTTACCTTTCTTAGATCGTGGAACATACCAGAAACTGTCAATAAAATTGCGTAAATTAGGGTGTTACGTTTCTAAATGTTTATTTATTCATATTTATTTCCCTATCTTAGGTATCTTTCTAAAATAAAGTTCGAACATATTTTTTATTGTTAGGTGTGTAGGTAGATTAGATAGGATAGTAGGATTTATAATATTTCGGATGACTTAGTACGTTAATAAAAAATACAGTTTGTGGGTTGTTCCACGGAGTTTCTTTTGTCACATCCTGTACCTATTGAACTAAGTAAAAAATTGCTCATTTTCATCTAAAGCGTTTGCATGTCTAGTCATTTCATTAAAATTAGCGTTAACAAATTTTTATTAAAGACCAATAGCGTGTTAAAAATATTTTACTAAAAACCTTAAGGTTTTAAAAACTAATTAGAGGTTTTGAATTTAGTAATACTTAGGAGTTAAATGATTAGACTCGTTTGGAATCGTAAAATTTTGAAAATAAAATGCGGTTAATTATAGCAATAAATTATAGTGACAGAACCTTTTGAATAAGCACCCAGTGTGAGTGCTTAGGAGGGAAGTCCTTCATATTCTTTAAATAAGGTATAATTAAGGTACCAATTAGGACCACAGTGCACTTAAGACCAATATTTCAACACGACGTTCTAGCTGAGTGGCGCATTGGATAGTGCCCCTGTCTCTTACGCCGTCGTGGGTTCGATTCCCACTCGGGACAAATATTTGTGTGACCAACATCGGTGTTTGTCCTTGTGTGGGGTGCTATTTATTTATCTAAGTATATTTATGGATACCGTTGTTGTTACTAAAACCCGTAACACAAGTGCTTGAGTAACTTAGCAATGTATCAGGACAATGTATGGGATGTTGTGCAATATTTACGTATATAAATTTTATTTCAAAATGGTGAGGTGAATATGTATAATGTTTTAAAGTCGCTAAATATTAGCCATCGTGTAAATTTATTTTTATTATTGTATTATTGTGTGTTACCTAAAGAATTTTTGTACCTTTTCTTTTACTGACCTTCTTGCCTGAAGGATGTGTAGGTAAGTAGTTATAGTGTAAAATTTTATTGTATTTCTGTGCACTTTAATTGTTTGAACTTGATTTGATTAATGATAATGTCAGATTGTATAATAAATTTTCAAAGCAACGGACAAAAGCGTTCTGTATTGTGTAGCCTCGAATTTGTTAAGGCCAAATACAAAATTAATGTGAGTGTATTGTGGTACTATTTGGGTAGTTGATTCATAACAATAGCGTTGAAAAGTGGTTTTAAAAACACGACACAAACAATAATTCTATTGGGTTGGTTGGTACTAGCGGTCATAGAGAATATTCCCTTAAAAAGTTGCCTTTATGGCAATACATCACAGTATCTTCCTTTCTTCGGTATTTGGGTAAATATAGGAAAAAAGGCGATTTAGGAAACCTTTTATGTCTTTAAATAGTATAAACCTAATGTTTCCCTAAATATTAGTCTTTATGGGTCTACACGCAATTTTAGGAGTGGCAAATATAAAACTCCTTAGGTACTATCCGACGTTTCGACTGGGTTACCAATCATGGTCGCGAGCAAACTCATCATTATCATCATCATCATGATTGGTGTAACCCAGTTGAAACGACGGGCAGTATGTAGCTATGTATTTGCTATTCTTAATATCACGTGTACCTAGGGTTGCCAACTTTTTTTAGCAGAAATAAAGTATTTCTGATTTTAAAGGAGGTAAATAAAGAGTATACACTTTTAAAAAAGAGTATCATTTATTTTTATCTTTTATAACAGACGTGCACTAAACATTTTGTAAAAAAGAGTATTTTAGCGTACTCTATTAGTGTTATAGATCATAGAGTACGACCACATGAAATAGAGTACAATACTCTATTTTAGAGTACGGTTGGCAACCCTACGTGTACCTACCCATATAACTACTAATACTTAGTGTAATGGAATGCGAAAGTCTTAAATCTTACGCTACTGTTACCTTGTTGTGGAAATGTAGCTAAATGTATTTACTTTATTATTATACGTCAGAACATTTAAACTTATTTAGCAAATATGAATAAATGTAGGTGTGTTTACACCTACGGCCTTAGCCTTTGGCGAATACTCGCCCGTTAGAAATTCAAACAAGGCCAAAATACTTACACGCACATAAAATACTGCCAGACTTCTTAGAACGCGGAATATTTTTGTTACAAATGTATTTTGCACATTTTCCTTTGAATATTAATAATAACCTGCAGTGAGTCAACACAAAGTTTTTTAACCTCAAAAATAAATTTAATTAAAATTTTATCTTCATCAAATTTATAAATACAAGTGCAACTCTGTCTGTAGCCCTTTAACGCCAAAACTAGTGAAATTTGGGTTCACAAAGCCTGAGACAAAGACTACATGTTAACCGACTTAACTATAATGAGTAATGTTTTACGCGATATACAACTCAACTGCAACGGAGCAGCGGTCGGAAAGCTATACCTACAAGTTTTTTATAATACAAATTCACTCGCTAAAATACTTAGGGGTGAGAGCCACCCGCTCTTTCGCAAGTCCGATGACGATGACAAGGTTACTCGAAATTTTTTGTGTGCCCTCTAGTACCACTACCCAAGTATCGGCTTTCAGCTCCATGGCTGAATGAGTTACATAACAATATAGCGAGATACATAACAATCAAAGACCTAAGTGCCAAATCGTTACTACTTAGATTCCGAGTAAGTAAATTAGTTTCACGGATTAGCTCATCGCGTTTTCTTGTAGATTTAAGGAGAGGGGAAGATATGGCACATTTTGCATAGACCGAGATGGAGTATCTACGTTTGGGCAGAGATCAGTTTCACCCCAGAGACTCTGGGGTGAAACTGATCTGTGACAATGCGTTCTAAGCCTTGGTTTAGTTGGTTAACCTTTTTAACCTCGCGTGTAAGGCTTCAAGTAGGTACTGCATATTTGCCTAGTTTAGTTTTGCGGCACTTACAGCCGTAAAATCTGAATCCAGTATTGAATGCATTAATAGCTTCTGGATAACTCTACATTAGCACCAATGAGTATTATGTAGGGAATCTATTGCCGTAAATGAATTAAAAATATTTAAAAAGTATAAATTCTTTACAGAAAACGAAGCAAATTGCTGTAAGCTATATGTTTTGGGGTGACCCGTGAAATATCGGATTCATTTATAATGAAATATGCCTATGATTGCATGCCATACCTTCCCCTCGTCAAACCATGAGTTTCTGCATAGTTTTTCATATTTTGACATACTAGCGTTGTACGAAAATACGATCGGAAATCTCAATTTGTTCCCCGATGTAGATAAGGATTTTTATTTAGTCTTAGCCGTATGTTATCTCTTATCGAATATTGATAATCGAGTTGATATTATAGTTATTAACATAAAGGTTTATGTAAACATATCTGATGTATCTTGGTGACAGGATTACTCTACCTACATACACATGTGTGATGGTTGAACGAACATCGCGCCTGAAGATAGTGGGTATGTGTTTCAATTTCGTGGACCGCTGTAATGCCCAGGCGTCTCAACCGCTCTCACGATCATTTGTTTGCATATTGGAATTATGTGCATTATGCAGTTTTACGTCAACGATAAACAGTAATTATGCTATTGTAAGAACGATGTTCTGCGCTACTAAGAGTGTTTAAATATTTAGAAAATCAGAAATAACCAACGCCTCAGTTGAATTTGCTTGAGACGTTGAATGTTTAATGTTCTTAATATTTAAATCCACTCGTGCAAGTTTCAGTACTTAACCGATTCACCCATGACGTAGACACAATAGAAATTAAATTGCCACAGCCCATATATGGGTTGTGGGAGTGTGAACCTGTTTAAATAGAAAAATACAGAACGTTGTGATTATTTTGTTCTATTTTGGCTGTCTACTCTACTCTGGTAGAGTAATCCCGGCTCCTGAGAGTATCAACTTGCTTCCACACGACTCGAATAACGCACAGATGTGATGTTTGCCTTATCGGTGTTACATGTTGTTGTTTTATTTTGTGCAGCGTTTGTGTATTGCTGGGGAAAAATCGTTAATTCTTCTTTCATAATAACATTCTGAATATTTTCTTTAATAGGTACGCTAAGACTAAGCACTAAGAAACGACGAGTGTTGTAATGTGCAGTGTTGCCACAAAACGAATAGTTTTGTATATGTGGCTATTATCATAAATATTTGCTTATAATTACAAATGCCAAAATAACTATCTGTCTGTCCGTCTACCGCGCTTTTACGCTAGAAATACCTATTATGAAATTGAAATTTGGTACACAGATTCAAGCCTGAGAAAGGACATACCGACTACTGCTACATGTCAACCTACTGCGCTATAATCCAGTAACATTTTGCGCGACTTGACGCTGAGAGTGGCGCAGACGGAAAAGCTTCTATTAGCTTAATGGGCAATACAAAGCGTCTTGCATATAGTGTTTTCAGAAGGATGGGCGATTTCAGAGCATAGTGGTCACGGCTAAATAATGCGGTAACTTATGACTTATGAGGGTCCATAATTAGTGCAGTTTAACAGGCGGACTTTAGTCAAATTCCAAAATTTATTTCCGATACATTCCACGCAATACACAAATATACAATAAACAAAAGGCAATGGTGCAATCGCTTTGTGATTACAATTATTGAGTAAATTAATATTAATTAATAGTTTTAAGCTATTTTATTGTAAATTTATTTATTATCTAATAATAGTGACTTCTGCTTTAGACCTTTGTCCTACTGATTCACTTTCAAGGGTCCAAACTTTCTTTCCTTGGTGAAAATATGCTTTGAAAGTTCCTATTGTCAAGTTATGGTATAAAAAAGTTCTTAAAAGAACAAAACTCTAGAAATGGATGGATGTGATGCAAAAGTTTATTATTCTGACCTTAGGTAGAGAGCAGTCGATATCTTTGACCAGCAGTGGGATGATTACAGTTTTAAAAAAATATATGATCATGTTGATCTAGCCTGCTTAACAATAGGAACTATTTAACGAATTGACTTGTAACTTTCTTCTGTTCTGTACTCATTTATTTCCAGATACTATAACTCTATTTTCTTATCACACCACTTGGACTTACTATGGTGCCCGACACATAGCTAAAATGATCGATGCCAAAATTGTTTTAGCGTAGATATCGTTTTCACGAACTAGTATTCATGTTATTTGATCGACTCAGAGTATTAGTAGATATTACCTGTACTGGTGTGGTGATTGATATAATAATTTATATTCTGAATCAGCTAAATTTCAGAGGTGAAATTCCTTAAGTTTGATCCTTGAGAGATGTTGGAGATAATGCACATTTATTTCATTTATTACGACAACCAACGTACACTACGAAAATCTAAGTGATGACTTTTTAAAGATTGCCGTTACAATGATAATTTTTAGATATTCTTTCATAAAATACTCATAAATATGGCGTCACAGACACTTAATGTATTAAATTCAGGTGAAAATTAGAATTTTTATGAGTTAATTTTTTTTCTAAATAACCCTCAAGTAGTAAAAATATTTTTATTTTTCAATTTTTTCGAATCCCAAGACGCTGTCAAAGTAAAATCACTTATAATTTAGTAAATTGTAATTGTACCTTTTTTTGATAATTTAATATTAACTAAGTAAGAAAGGCGACGAAAAACACCAATAAATCAATTAGGTATTTAGTGACCACGGCGTCTTCCAAGTGATTAATTACCGCCCCTTCTCAAACAAAATTGCCTTTTTCAGCTGAATTTCAATTTAAGAGAAAGTCAAAGTCTTTTGGGCGTCTGAATGAAGTTTGGTTCAGGTTGAGGGTGTTTTCAACTGTCATTTATATCATTCTTTGCAATGCCAGTGAAATAAAGAAAAAACATTGGGTAGGTCTCCCAACCTTACTAATGAAAGAACTCAAGATGACAGTCATCATTAGAAAATGAAACATCTTTATTGCCTTTTCAGACTCAAAGATATGAAATATCGGTCTCGTGAAATTGTTTTAGATGTATTATTTCAATCACCACACCGTATATTTAATTTTAATGTTAAATTACATCTAAGTACGCTGTTATTGCTACAAATTTTATTTACTTACTGTTATTAATCTATTAATATTTCACTCACTTCATCGAGACTTATCTATTGTATTACGAAATCAATAAATAGATTAACGAATAACAACGCTGTTTTATTTTACTTTTTATTTTGCATTTTTGTGATAAATGAAATTTTAATAAGAACTTTTTAAGGTTCTTTATTTTAACGCTGCCTATGAGGCCCTATTATATATGCCTCTAGCTAATCAACTACATTTAGGGGTGAGAGATCTCACTATTCCCGTAACCCATTGCAGTGGTAATACTGACACTGCACTTTTTTTTTCAGAGTAGTCTCACTATTCCCATTGAATTACGAAACGCCGAATGGTAGTGAGAGAGATATTAATATGTACTCCTACAAAATGTCTCATTATTCCCATTATAGTCATTTGAAGCGGGATTTTTAACACGTCATCACCGTGTGTAAAATAATACATATCTTACAGATAGAGATATCCTACAGAAAAACAATCTACGCAATATAAAATTTCATTTGAACTTTTACTAATTGCCTGTATAGACATCAAAACTATAATATAGAGGTCAAAATATCGAGCGTTTTATTGGTCGCAAATAGTAGCGGTATATAAACGCAATGAGGATAGTAATACAAGTAGGTAGTATCACTATTACCATCAACGGTAAAGCCCAATGGGAATAGTGAGACTACCCCTAAGTCTGGTAGTTATGTTATCTGTGTGATGATGAAGAGTAGCCTCGTCGTATATCAGTTAGGAAATAAAATCAGCCACAATAGGTAAACTATTGACATTTTCAATAAAAGATGTAGGTAATGCTATGTAAAAGTGATGAAACGAAAGTGGTGTGCCAGGTAGCACGTGGCAGGAAGTGATATCTGCCTACACCTCTGGGAAAAAAAGCGTGATTTTATGTATGTTGTATGTAGGTAATGCTGTGTAAAAACATATCCCACATAGGTACGACCCACCACTTTGGTGGAGGCGGGTAGTATACCAGACAGACGAAGGTCTGTCAAGCCTGAAAGCCAGTATTATAATTCAATCAGTTAATGAACATTCCAACAACTGGAGATGATCAACAATAAATTTAAATTTATATTTATTGCTATTAAAGTTCACGGACCATGTTACAAATAGGCTTAGTAAACCACTGGGCAAAAGACGGGTGATATAAATTTTCCCGCTATGTGTGTCTGACCGAGGCACAGTGGTTATTAAAATTACCACATATAGTTAAATAAACTTTAGTTTTCAGGTTCATACCTACAATAAAAGTTTATTTAAGTTAGCAACTCTTGAGCTCGATGTTCCGAGTTGGCCACTGCGTTAAACGCGTTGCAGTAAAGGCATATCGTCGGCTTAGAGTGTAAACCTGCTAAATCCATTTTCGGTACATTTTCAGGAGAGACGATTGGGTTGTGTACTTGTTTTCACACTTTCGAATGGTATAAATAACGTATTAAAGTAAAAAAATGGATTTGGCAGGTTTACACTCTAAGCCGACGATATTTCGTTTTAAAACTAATTTTAAACTTTTTCTTTATTTGTTGTTTTCAGCTTAAATTTTAAATTCAAAATACCTAGATTCTCCTAAATTAAATTGTAAAACGAAGGTATTTTTTTATATAAGAAGCTTTAAGGTTCAACTCATTCCACCTGATAGTACCTAAGTAAGTGATCGTAAGGCCCACATGAGGTCGACAAGCACAATAGAAAATGGTAATGTACATTGTTTTTAAATAATTATGTACCAGTAATAAAATAACGATTATGCGCCTGCCTATTAAATTTAGTGTCAGGTCTCCGCGCGCCCGAGGTTCAACGAAACAAAATTCGATTTCTCATTTATCCACAATCCATTTCACATTTCGATGGCTCCGCCGAATAAACGTGCATGTGAAAAACGTCAATTTTACAGGAGAGAATAAAAACGTTTAATCCTTAATATCTCGGGTATTATTATAGGTAGGTTAAAACAATGTATAATGAAATTAAAGATAAAAAAATAATCTTTTAGCTGATATAATTTATTTTAAGGAATAGTCGTTAATTTAGTCAATAATCAAGAAAATCCATATTATACGATTACTCGAGTGAAATTAGAGTAGTCAGTTGACTGTTATAGATCATTACACGTTTATTCGTGTGAATTTAAACGGTTTTGATGAACATAACGCAATGATGCACTATTATTCTAGGGAAATCTCGCGTCTTTTGATGGCGGCTGCAATAGTTTGCACGCTTGTACTACAGAAATATTTGGTGATCTATGGATGGTAATAAAAATTACAATTATATTCGTGTCATTTAGTTAGCCTTACAATGTGTTATGCATATTAACATTATGAATTCACGCTTTGTTATATTAAAATGTTGCATAATCTTTAAAGGGAAAATAAACGAAACCTCTGTTTTTATATATTATTTTTATTTATTATCAAAATAATAACAATGAAACTATTTTTTATAATAATCAGCCTATGACATTCATAGAGATATTTCTCATTACTATAGAAATTGAGCAAAAATCAACAAAAAAACAAACAGCTTATCATATAAGCATTTTGAGAACTAAATAAATTCCAACATAATCTTAAATGAAATTGTCGTCATCTCAGCCCATTGCTGCCAACTGCTGAGTATAGGCCTCTTCCGAAGCTTTCCAACAAAACCCAGCGATTTTCACCAGGTCGTCAGTCCATCTGGTAGGTCGTCCCACACTGCGCTTTCGGCCCAAACGACCGTCCAATCTTCGTGCTATGTGGCCGGCCCATCGCCACTTCAGTTTGCTAATCTGGTGGGTTATGTCAGCAAGTTTGGTTCTTCTTCGGATCTCCTCATTTCTGATTCGATCACGTAGAGAAATGCCGAGCATAGCCCTCTCCATAGCTCTCTGCGCGACATTGAGCCTTCTAAAAGATCTTTTGTGAAGCACCACGTCTCAGCGCCGTAAGTCATCACAGGTAACACACATTGGTTGTACACCTTTGTCTTGAGACACTGAGGTATTTTGGACGAGAACACGTTGTGCAGTTTCCCGAACGCTGCCCAGCCGATTTGCATCGGCTTACTGACCTCTCTCTCTTAAGTTGATTTTCCTAAACGAATTGCCTGTCCGAGGTAGATATATTCGTCCACAATTTCGAGAGTAAAGTTCCCAACAGTTTGTACGGTGGGTGCAACATTAAACATATTTTTTGTTTTATCCATGTTCATTCTAAGACCCACTTGTTGGGAAACTTTATCGAGGTCATCGAGCATTTGTCCTAGATCTTCCAGCGACTCGGCCATGACTACGATGTCATCAGCAAATCGAAGGTGAGTGATGTATTTCGCCTTGCCAATAATATTGATACCAAGTCCTTGCCATCCCAGCAGCTTGAAGGATTCCTTCAGAGCAGCAGTAAACAGTTTCGGAGATATGACAACTACCTGTCGTACTTCTCTTTGTAAGGGGATTTCCTTCGTGCGATTTTCCTGTACTCGGACTGACATGGTGGCGCTGTTATACAAACACTTCAACACTTCAATGTACCGATAATCTACATGGCATCGCTGTGGGGATCTAAGAACCGCCCAAATTTCGACGGAATCGAAGGCTTTTTCATAGTCCACGAACGCTAAGCATAGTGGCCGATTATACTCCTCCGTCTTCTGTATAATCTGCCGCAGCGTAGGTATGTAAGTGTTCAATGGTACTAAAGCCTTTTCGGAAACCGGCTTGTTCGGAAGGCTGGAAGTCATCAAGCCTGCGTTCGAGACGATTCGTGATGACTCTAGAGAACAGCTTGTAGACATGGCTTAGCAGTGTTATGGGCCGGTAGTTCTTCAGAAAGGTTTTGTCACCTTTTTTGAAGAATAAGACTACAACACCCCTGTTCCATGCTTCTGGCGGTTTGCCGTCGAGCGGGGAGGAATAAAAGAGCTTCTGAGGGACTTTTAGTACCGGTGTTCTACCCGCTTTCAGGAGCTCTGTAGTGATTCCATCCTCACCCGGTGTCTTGTTTTTCTTAAGTTGTTTGAGAGCCATTCTTATCTCGTACAGGCTGATGATGCGGGATGTCTTCGGTATAGTGTCGGGTTAGCTTGGCGACAGACCCCAGAGTCTGTCGCCACAATAGCTGGCTCAGCACAGACCGAGGTATATAACTGCCCATAGAACCTCTCTATCTCCCGTAGCACCTCTGACTTGTTTGACGTCACATCCATCTTCAGTCTTCAGCTTTGCCCAATAGACGCGTCTCTTGCGAACACTTTGGAGCCTTGGTTTCGCTTAATTGTCTCCTTAACACGCTGGGTATTAAAGGAGCGTAAATCATATCGCAGAGACTTCCTAATCAGTCTATTCAGCTGCCTATATGACTCAGCTTCATCCGAAGTTTTCAGCGTCAAAAAACGTCGACTAGCCTGATGAGGATGAGGTGTCGGGTATGGTCGGATAGTTTTTGAGGTCTTTTTACGTGGCTTTTGAAAAACTTGGACCGTACCGTATGAACATTTCAGTTTACAACCTGCTATTTATATCTTCCACTGATGAACAGCCGTCCAGCCATTGAAAGCGATTTGACAGTTCAAGCTGAAAGTTCTCGGGGTTTTGGATATGTGCCTTCGATGGTCGGAGCGTAGACTTCACCAAACGCGTTCTTTCCAGTTTGACGTTGATATTCAATGTGCCTCTAACGATACGGTGATCACTTTCGGTTTTAATCCTGTTGATCACAGAGACGTCGTTGAAATGACGTCTCCTAATGGTCATGATGTAGTCTATCTCATTTTTAGTTCAGCCGTTCGGACCCAACCAGGTCCATTTTCTGTTTCGGAAGAATGAATTCTTCATAAAAAGTCCTTCTTTCTCCATAAAGTCAGCTATCATCTGTCCCCTGAGATTCCGATGTTCATATCCAAATCGTCCCACTTTCAGCTCACCATCGCTTCTACGGCCCAGCTTTGCATTGAAGTCTCCCATTACAACAGTGAAATGTGTTTTGGAGCTATGTATGGCCCCTACTAATGTCCTCATACAGCTTCCACTTCAACACTTTGTATTCTTACGCCGTCACCACACGGCTGGTGCTTGATTTATAGCAATAAATTATAAAACTTATCTATTATTACCCTGCGAGACCCGATTGCAAAAATTTATTGTCGTTTATATTTGGTTAAGGCACTTTTACTCTACTTTTTATTTTAATAAGAATAATGAAATACTGGTGCTTGATTTATAGCAATAAATTATAAAACTTATCTATTATGGTAAGAAACAATGCAAAATTATTTGCTAAGTTACTTATCGTGCAAGACACATTACTCAAAAAAGCACCAAAAAAATATACACGAATAAACGTGCAAACGCATATTGCCTATACTTAACAACAAAGAACTAACAATATCAAACGTTTTGCTGTTTATACACGTTTATTCTTGTGAAACAGAGAGAGTATGAAGCATGTAATAGTCACTTAAAATAATATTCTTGGGGAAAAAAAATATATTATTTCCGTGGAAAAAAGGTTTTTAATGCAATTACAGGCTTGTTTATGATCAAAAAATTCTAAAAAAAATTGGGGAGGTAGAGGAGAAGCTAATGTAACGAAATACCAAAAAAAAATTTTTTTGTGCAATGGCTATTACACGTTTATTCGGTGGGGCCATCGATTTATCCAAATTAACACCTATTAACTTACACACTACACAACAAAGCACAATCAAAGTATGAAACTGTATAAAGAAACAATACTTCATAGCAACACAACAACACAGTTTAGATTATTATAATGCCACTAACCTATTCATTACTACATTTTAGCAAATAACTATCCTTAATTCTTAGATGGACCCTATTAAGCGTGACATCGAAATGCTATGACTGATTTTTGATATTTTTAGGTGCTCAGTAGCGCTACCATGAGTTTAAAAGTGACTTGATATCGCCTTTGTAAATATGTCTATGAAAATCTTGTACAGCGCCCCTAGCGATTACGCTAAGAACTAAAATTCTTAAAAAACCGCTACTGAGGGCCTACCATGAGTTGGCTATCGAAAACTTACTTACGTTAAAAACCTATCGAGTTGTTTTTTTCATACGGCCGATTTTAGTTCTTCGCGTAACCACCAGCGGCGCTGTACAAGTTTTTCATAGACATATTTACGTAGGCGATATCGAGTGCGTAAGTTTTAAACTCATGGTAGCCCCACTGATCAGTATAACGCGGTTTGACCCTACAGGTAGGTAGTCAAACCTACATCTCTAAGTCTACTACGCACACTAACTAGAAAAAATGCTTTTTCCGCGAGGGTTGAAAACACAGTCCATTTGTAGATGGCCGTGACGCGACGAGAATAGGCCTTTGAGCTCGGGCCGTTATAGACCCACCGTGCACATAACAGCTCGGTTCGTTTTGCCGATGAAAATGTTTCTTTTTGTATTGTTTCAACTTTGATTCTGCTTGCGAGTTTGCGCGTTCTACTTCAAAAGGGAAGGTAGTAAAAGGGAGAAGTGTTTTATCCTAGTTTAAACTATAAGCTAGTTGTTGAATATAACGTTCAACATCTTGACTGAACGTCATTTAGCGTAGTCGTTGAATGGGATATAGCTGACTTTGTAATGGTTGATTAGGGTGACCATAAATTCGCAAATTAAACGATAACTAACTTAAGATTAAAAAATGAGGACATGACATAACACACCTTAAAAACCAACCAGTTTTGCCAGATTTTTTTCTTTTTTTAAGTATCCGGCGACAGCGTATTAATCGGTACATCCATGCTGTCTAAATTTTTTTACGAATAAGTCACTTTAAATCACAATTTCACTCAAAAAAATATCAACACAGTGCTGTTCGATTAGATCTGTACCAGCTGTTTGACGCCATCTTTGTTTTGATGAGCACTAACACCGCAGTGGAAAAAAAATGAACTAAATTACAATCACCTGACTGATTTTACGTCCGCTATAAATAAAAAATAAATAAATAAAAATAAAAATAAAAATAAAAATCATTTATTTCGGACAAAGTATCCATATGGGTTAGTATTACAGCAGAAACTTAAAAACTATAGTTAGTAGCATATTAATACAATTAGTAGCGCTCTGCACGCAAAACATGCAGCTCCGTAAACCTATGTTCAAAGGGCTATGTTTCAATCCGCTAACTTGTTGGACGTTGAGTGAGGATTGTTCATTCAACGTTCGACCTAGTCATTCAATTGAACGTCGTCATTTACGATACAATCAAATCGCTGATTCAACCAGATGACTGCGACATATGTTTAAACTTGTTATAAGTTTAAAGGTAGGAAAAAAGGTACTTTAGCGCTAGGAATCAAAAAGTTCTGATTTTTTATGTACCTGAGCTATGAATGAAAACCATAGATGGGTATGGGTACCTACTAGAAGTGTCCTCCGATAACAACTTTGATAACTTGCTTTCTAAAGGAAACAAAGCTATTTTTTCCTAACTGTTATACGATGACGGCCTGGAGAAGCCTCGTCATCATAGCCCCAGGCACTGGGGCGATTTGAACCCACAAAAATAAGGTGTTTCGGATTTATCTGCCGACGGTACGTGCAGAGTTCAAGGTCCCACAATATTAGAGCAGCCGCCAGGGCCGCAGACAATGTCAACTCGAGATAGCTACGGCTACAATATTCAGATGCACCTTCCATATTCGGAACTCTACCCGTTTGTTTGCTTATTTTGATTTATATTTTTTAGTCTCAAACTTTTATTGTGTGTTGTAATAAATGACGATGAGTTTTGGATAGTTTTCATTAACAGTTAGTATGAGCATGTTTTCTGTGGTAGTGTGAGAGCAAAAATATTTGATTATAGAGATATCTCTCTATATCCCAGCTCTAGTTCTATCCATCATCAAATCATATAAATTCCGTACCAACGCCTACACCAAATCAGTGCCGACTACTACAACTTACATACGAACAATGTAGTTAGTCATCTTGTAAACTACATACCTATAAATATAATAGTCACGACAACAAAACCAGACCGACAGATAATTATCAGTACCCACACCCATTGTGCCCGAATGGAGGGGCACATTTATAGAGCAGTTCGTTTCACAAATGCACCACTTTGTGATCTTCGTCTGCGGGCGTACGCTGCGGCGCGGAAAGATAAGAGAAGTCTAGGCATAGCTAATATACATAGAGTGCTATAGTCTACGGCTTGCCTTCACTTCTTAGGATCTCTCTATTTAATGTACAGTGGGGCTACCATGAGTTTAAAACTTACGCGTTCGATATCGCCTACGTAAATATGTCTATGAAAAACATGTACAGCGCCGCCTGGTGGTTACGCGAAGAACTACAATCGGCCGTATGAAAAAAACAACTCGATAGGTTTTTAACGTACGTAAGTTTACGATAGCCAACTCATGGTAGGCCCTCAGTTGTGGGTTTGTTTAATGTAAAACACATTACTTAAGTTCAAATATGTTAGAAAAAAACATTTAGTACAAATAAAGGGTAGCGTGGCGAGGTTTGGGTTAGTCTCATTAGTTCCCTCTAAACTTTGACCCTTTAGAGGTCACTTAGAGTTATAAAAAATACTTGGAACGTCAAGTAGATAATTTATCTCGTATACGAATATGGGACAGTCAAAAATTGGCACAAACATGGGACTGATTGACTGTTTTGAAACAAGAGTCATTGTGGACATAGGGGGACAAAGGTTAAAGGGGACAAATTGAAATAACCCCAATGTTTGTGACTAGCACTGCTATGACTAGACGGTATGTTATGTTGTTTAGGAGTATCTAAAATAAAAGCAAGAAATAATCACTTTACAATATTTATTCGTCGACGAGTTATAAAAATAATATCCTATACAATATGAATTTGCGTCTATATTCCATTAGCAGTAACATAATTCCTGATACATCAATGTACACAATTAAAATGTCTATAAAGGGCAATGCGATTGCGATATAAAAATGTGTAAAGAGCAATAGAATTTTGTCGAGATCACAATCCACGCTGTCAATCCTCAGTTCATTGGGTGCGACCTGAAACAAATACATATACATAAAATAAAATGTAACATTAAAACAGCAATAGTTTACAATTACATCCGTATTAACTAGAGTTGATTTAAGGCGGCCCCTAGACCTACAATAACATTGTACAATACATTTTATTGTGCAATAAGATTGAATGGTGCTTTGCATCCAGACGATCAATATATTGCACAAAAATACGAACTGCTCAATGTTTTCGTGTTCCATTGCAGCATCATGTGCGAACAAGATGTAGCTCTGGAGTTGTTGCTTATGGCAATATACCAATTTTATTCCGTAAGCAGCATTTTTTTTTCTCGGTTTGATATTCTTTGCTCCTGACATTCCACAGAGATGGTAATTTTCTGTATAATGCGATACATTCGACTATAAACTCTCTCTCTTCTTAACTTTTAGATTAAATTTTCCCGCCATTTTCCCGGGTGCGTGTTATCCTCGTCAGGTTGAAACCGATCGTCTAGGGGCCGCCTGTTTTATTGCGCAATATTCCGAATTCTGCAATATAATTGACTGTTTAGGCTAATTATTGAAGATTGTGCAATGATTGAACAAAAGTTTGAGCGACTTTAATTTTTATTGTGCCATATTTTTTTATTGCATTGTGTAGGGCCAGGGTTGCGCAATATTTTTTAGTCTCGGTTTCAACCTGACGAGGATAACACACACCCGCGCAAAATGGCGGGAAAATATAACCTAAAAGTTAAGAAGTGAGAGAGAGTTTATAGTGGAATGTATCGAATTATACAGAAAATTACCATCTTTGTGGAATGTCAGGAGCAAAGAATATCATGACCGCGATAAAAAAAATGCTGCTTACGAAATAAAATTGGTATATTATATTGCCATAAGCAACAACTCAAGAGCTACATCTTGTTCGCACATAATGCTGCAATTGAACACGAAAACATTGAGCAGATCGTATTTTTGTGCAATATATTGATCGTCTGGATGCAAAGCACCATTCAATCTTATTGCACAATAAAATGTATTGTACAATGTTATTGTAGGTCTAGGGGCCGCCTAAGAGCCGTTAAAGTATTGCGTCATTATTTTATTTACAACACATCAAACAAATATCGCACACGTCTGTGGTTCAAATCATACGCCTAACAATGTAACTTTAGAGACTCTTTAGATATACTGATCTTCTCGCCTCCACTGCAATCTAGCGGCTATTGAATCTCCTTAGTCGTACGCACGGTAGAAAAAACTATCCTTAATTCTTAGATGAATTGAATGTACGGTAGAAAAAACCGGTAATCGGTATGTGGAACATATCGATTACCGATTTTTTAAACCTACCGGTACACCTTGTGTCTTCGTAAATATTAATAACTAGCTGTGCCAGCGACTTCGTTCGCGTTTCCCCCGTTTTTTACACATTTTCCATTGTATCTTTGCTCCTATTGGTCGCAGCGTGATGTTATATAGCCTAAAGCCTTCCTCAATAAATGGTCTATACAACGCAAAAAGATTTTTTCAAATCGAACCAGTAGTTCCTGAGATTAGCGCGTTCAAACAAACAACAAACAAACAAACAAACAAACAAACTCTTCAGCTTTATAATATTAGTATAGATTTAGTTTAGGCTCTAAACTAACGCTCTAAAGATTAGAGCGTTATGCGGTGTGCATGAGATCTCTTGCCACTTTAAGTCGTAAGCTACTACAGCCTGCTCTCGACAAAACGTGTGCTACGAGTTGATGTGTGCTACGAGGTCATGTGTGCTAAGATTGGATATGTGTAAACGAGTTGATATGTGTGCTACGATTTGATGTGTGCTATGATTTGATATGTATGCTACGAATTGATATGTATGCTACGAATTGATATGGGTGCTACAAGTTGATGTGTGCTACGAGTTAATGAGTGTAACGAGTTGAAAAGAGTACTACTTACCACGGCGTGCGCTAGCTGCCCTGCGAAGAGCTCTTGCTCATTAGCTTGGCTACCATCTCCTGCACGCGCTTCATTTCTTCTAGTTGAGTGGTGAGGTGGTAGAGCCTGTTCTCGACATGTGTGCTGCTACGAGTTGATATATTGTGTGCTACGATTTGATATGTGTGCTGCGAGTTGATATGTGTGCTACGATTTGATATGTGTGCTACGAGTGTGTGTGCTACTATTTGATATGTGTGCTACGAGCTGATGTGTGCTACGAGTAGATATGTGTGCTACGTACCTCGGCGTGCGCTAGCTGCCCTGCGAGGTGCTCTTGCTCATGAGCTTGGCCACCATCTCTTGCACGCACTTCATTTCCTGCAGTTGAGTGGTGAGCTGGTACAGCCTGTTCTCGACATGTGTGCTACGAGTTGTATGTGTGCTACGAGTTGATTTGTGCTACGAGTGGATGAGTGCTACGAGTAGATATGTGTACTACGTACCTCGGCGTGCGCTAACTGCCCTGCGAGGAGCTCTTGCTCATGAGCTTGGCTACCATCTCCTGCACGCGCTTCATTTCTTCTAGTTGAGTGGTGAGCTGGTACAGCCTGTTCTCACGCTCGGCCACTGTCTTCTCGAGTTGCTTTATCATCTGTATAAGTGAAGAGTAGTAAAGTTATACTCTTTCCAAGAAAAACTTAAGTTAATACATTCTGTACCACGCGGGTAGTGCGTTTTATAAAACAAAGTAGCTCTCTCTCTGTCTCTGTATTCTTATGTACGCTTAAAGTAAATCAGTTAGGAAAAAAAAAACTTCTGAAGTTTCTATTTTGTACTTGCCAAATAAAGTATTATTGTCATTATCTGCCAAGTGCCTACCCCATTCACTAATTGGTAGAGTAAACATGTACTTATCGCTTTTCTTTTCATATTTTTTTTATAACAGTAAACTCAAGATCTGTCCGTCTGTCTCACCGAGTCCTTCTGGTCGAGCTCCCGTCGCAGCGCGGCGTCGCCGGCGGCCGCCTCCTCCAGTTTCTTATCTCTCTGCTTTACCCTCTCCTCGAACTTAATCAGCACACCCGCTAGCTCGCTGTTCTTTGTCGTCTGTATAAATTGCATAGTATTATAGTATTTTTGAAAGTCACATTATATTATAATGTAAAAATTACATATCATTAGTGGGTAGGTATAACTTTAACCATCAACCACCAGTGACATCGAATGAATAAAAAACTTTGTATAGATTACCTAGTTAACACAATTAAGTTATTTTAAAAGCGTGTAGAACACAATTGACCCGTGATCGTGGGTCAAGTTCCAACTTGCAACTGTTCCGAAATATCGGGAACAAAGTCAAAGTCAAAGTTCTTATTGCGAACTAAGTGTTGTTACAGGTGTTATTTTTAAACGGGATCTTAAATACTTAGTTACCCTTGTCGGGTAATGCAATAACTCGCCAAAATATAGTAGGTACCTACATGATACTTATCCCAGGCATATTTTTTTTGTATAATATTAATTAGATTGAGAACTCGCGACAGACTTCAATGATTTTTCAAAAGAGGTTGAAATTTTTGAAACTGTAATAATAACTAACAAGTTATTTCCTAGTGTTATTGTATCTCACCTGTTGATCTAGTTTCTTCTGCAGAGCCTTCATGTCGGCATCGGCTTGCTTCAGCCGATCCTCCGCATCCCGCTCACGGACTTTCATCTCTGCTTCGACGTTCTGTAACAACCAGCCATATTAACCTTTAATGGGAATAGTATTTCATTAGAAAGACATAGCACATTGAAGTGTTTGAAGTGGCGACCTCACGAATGGCAAGCAACGACCATAACCACTCGGCCATCGACGCTTACAATCTTAAATATAAAATTCTC
Source organism: Maruca vitrata (assembly GCA_039566165.1). Lineage (NCBI taxonomy): Eukaryota > Metazoa > Arthropoda > Insecta > Lepidoptera > Crambidae > Maruca > Maruca vitrata. The sequence continues at coordinate 5,582,373 of CM076938.1, read as the reverse complement.
GTGTCACTATGTTTGTTCCCGTACTCCTCCCAAACGGCTTGACCGATTCTCGTGAAATTTTGTGAGCATATTGAGTAGGTCGAGAATCGGCCAACATTTATTTTTCATACCCCTTCTTCTTCTTATCGTATGGTTGATGAACAACCTAGTGTCAGAGTTTTTAAACCGCCCGTAGGCCTCTGACATGGCTTCACACACCATTGAAAAATTTCTCAGGTGTGCTGGTTTCCTCACGATGTTTTCCTTCACCGTTAAAGCGTCGAATGATGGTACTTATGAATTTCAAATTTGAAAAACACATTGGTACCTGGCGGGGTTTGAACTGGCGACCTCTCGCATGGCAAGCAATGACCTTAACCACTCGGCCATCGACGCTTTTCCCTCATACCCCTGAGTGATATGGATTGTCCTGTCCACCCTCAACAAGCCGCGGGCACAGCTAGTATTAGTATATAAAAAGTCATCTTACATTGAGCTGCTGTCGGAAGTCCTTCAGCAGCGCCTCCTTCTGCGTGTCTTTGTCGAGGCGCTCCGCCGCCAGTTTGGCTCGGAAGCCGCGTAGCGTCGTCTCTGCATCCTCCAACTGCTTATGAAGCTCCTCTATCGTCTTCTTGTGTCTGTCAAACATAAACACTTAGCTAAAATCCTGTCAAAATAATAGTAAATAATAATGCGACCTGTTCGCTTTTATAATGGTATTGATTGAATTAATGATTTTTATTGGGTTTGTGTTTTAGAGTATTTTATTGTATTCATGTATTTGTGTGGACGATGTCATGTACTACTAAAATATATGATTAGGGTGTTAAATGGAAGAACAGTCAGTTCCTCACTGTCTATATATAATTGTGTGCTTAATAATTATTACTTAAAACAATTTATGCCGGCAAACTGCTAAGTAATTATTTTGCAACACAGATTTATCGGTAGACACTCAGAAGTAAAATGCTTGTGCCGTGCGAAGTGGAGAGATAGAAGTAGGAAAGCGGACCCCGGGCTCCGCAAGGATGCAACCGGGAAAACGCGGAGATGATGATGATGACTCAGAAGTAAAATGCTTGTGTGAATACATTCGTATGGTCTCTAGATAACAAGTGTATATTTCTCACTTCTCGTTATGCATCTGGGTGGTATAGAGTACGTCCTGCTGCGAGGAGTTGGTCGCTTGGAGCAGCGCCAGCGCGTGCTGCAGCGACGCCATGTGCTCGCTCGCGCCCTGCACCAAACAGCGACAAGTTAGTACCAGCTACCGCCAATAGATGGCGCTTTCAATCAACATTCATACTGATACAACCGACAAGTTAGTACCAGACGCTGCCGATAGGTGGCGCTTACAAACAACATTCTTACTGATACAACCGACAAGTTAGTACCAGCCGCTGCCGACAGATGGCGCTCACAAATAATATTCATGCTAACACAGAAACCTGCACACAGACATAAATCACGCAGTCAATATTGTCATAGCCAGTACACAAATTACATGCGAAAATACACTGCTTGGGGATTAGTATAAGATCCCGCTGCAAAATCACTACGTTCATACTGTGGTTAATGAAACTACATTTTTTACATATTTACATGAATAGGAGAATATACTTACAAGAAGCTGCCAATCGAAAAGTGCCCGCAAGTAATTTTATTTAATATAATGTTAATTAATTTTTGGAAAAAAATTTCGTTCACTTATTTGCTTGATGAAATATCATCCATTTCAAAGCAGTGAACGTAAAAAGTAGGGAAAACTATGGTTGCCGCTGCCCTTTTGGCCGCAACCTCATCGCAGCCAGGTTTGAACAGGTATAACTTTGTAATACTTTTTCGTTCATGACGTATATTGATAATTTTAATATGAAATGAAAGCTTATTTTTTTCTAAGTATGATATTATGAGGTTGCCTTTGGAAAAGTGACCGCAAATAGGAGTTGCCAGCTTTTAAAATGCTAAAATAAAAAAAAAAAAGTGAATGACAGTGAGCGCACAACGTTGCTTGCTAAACAAGGATGGCGAATGCCAGCTGTATTCGTGTTCAAAGCTATTACGCAGGCGTCAACAAGAGATATGAACTGCAGTAGGAACTGGTCGTTTAATGATCCATATTTATATCACAGTTACGTGTCCAACTTAACCTCCCATCGTGAAAATAAGTACAATTAGGTATATAACCAAAATAATACATCATGCATTTAAGGGCTATATACTTCAATACTTTTAGGCAGGATGGAGATTATTTCTGATCATCGGTATGAATGTTCGGCCTGCTGTATTCGCAAATGCACTAAGACATTGGTATTTTCGTTCTGTCTAAGTACCAGGTACTTATTTTCACGATGGGAGGTTAAGTTGGACACGTAACTGTGATATAAATATTATTAAACGATTAGTTCCTACTGCAGTTCATATCTCTCGTTGACGCCTGCGTAATAGCTTAGAACACGAATACAGCTGGCATTCGCCACCCTTGTTTAGCAAGCAACGTTGTGCGCTCACTGTCATTCACTTTTTTTTTTATTTTAGCATTTTTAAAAGCTGGCAACTCCTATTTGCGGTCACTTTTCCAAAGGCAACCTCATAATATCATACTTAGAAAAAAATAAGCTTTCATTTCATATTAAAATTATCAATATACGTCATGAACGAAAAAGTATTACAAAGTTATACCTGTTCATACCTGGCTGCGATGAGGTTGCGGCCAAAAGGGCAGCGGCAACCATAGTTTTCCCTACTTTTTACGTTCACTGCTTTGAAATGGATGATATTTCATCAAGCAAATAAGTGAACGAAATTTTTTTCCAAAAATTAATTTTTTATTAAATAAAATTACTTTCGGGCACTTTTCGATTGGCAGCTTCTTGTAAGTATATTCTCCTATTCATGTAAATATGGAAAAAATGTAGTTTCATTAACCACAGTATGAACGTAGTGATTTTGCAGCGGGATCTTATACTAGATGAGATGAGAGCCATCCGCTCCCTGCAAATTCAGTGATGGTGACGAGGCTACTCCAAGCCATCATCGTAGTTAGTTAGAAACTGCGATGATGGCTTGAAAACAGTAGCTTAAGTTGAACAAAACAAGTATAATTTTTTTGTGCTACAATAGAATGTACATTAATATATTATATATGTACTAGCAGCGGCTATCTAACAGTACTTATTTAGACTTTTGAAGTTGTTATACTATCACAAATCCTAAAAAACATCACATTTGATGACCAATCTATGACAGACAACCAGGTGTGTTCTTAGCCATAAAAGTATCGTGATAAAAAGTAAAGTCAATTTATAGTTAGAAGATTCTGATTGGATACCTGAAGCGCCACTGAGTGTGAATGCAGCCTTTGTTCTAAGCAGGTCATTTTGTAGCCGTAAAGCTCCATGACGCTCGACGTTGCGATGTCTGATATCTGAGAAAAAACATTAAAATACACTATCTGCTCCCTTTACCAAATGTCATATAAATATTGGAATACTATTTTGTTTCTTGAATGATAACTTTTTGTTACTAATTTTGAGTTTTGTGTTAAAGATATTCTATAACTTGGTCTTCTTTTGGACGTAGGCCTCCCCAAATGCACGCAGCGGTGGACAAAGATGTAGATGAAGATGATGAAAGACTTTCTATTCTTATATTTACTACAGCTTCTGTTCGCCTTCCATTGTCATATCTCTCATCTCATCACGTCTTGTCATGAAACGAGGTAAGATGAGATGAGACAAGATGTGAATTACACCTTTTATTTCCATATCATATTTTCATGTTTCATATCACATCTCGTCCTGTCTCATATAGTCACAACTCGTCATGTCATGTCTCGTTCGGCCTAATCTAATCCTGTCTCCATTTCGTTAGGTCTCACATTATCACCGTCACATCTCGTCCCGTCTCGTCTCATCTCATCAAATCACCATTTCGTTCCGTTTAATTTCGTCACATCATGTCCCGTCTCGTCGCTTATGTTGTTCCATTTCTTGTAGACACATCACCTACCCAGTCCTTATCATCGGCCCATATACGTCCCCACTACTCGAGAACGGACCTACCCTAAACTAAGGCGATAAGGCCTTAGTCAACCGCGCTGGCCAAGTGCGGGTTGGTCGACTACACTACCTTAGAATTTCTTCGCAGATGTGCAAGTTTCCTTACGATGTTTTCCGTCACCGTTAAAGCGTCAACTAATCGTACATATCGTTTCGAATTTGAAAACACAGTGGGGTAGGGTTTGAACTGGCGCCCTCTTGCATTGCAAGCAACGTTAACCATTGGCCATCGACGCCTTTATCCTGTCCTGTCCCATCTCATCTGAGGGCCTACCATGAGTTGGCTATCGTAAACTTACGTACGTTAAAAATCTATCGAGTTGTTTTTTTCATATGGCTGATTGTAGTTCTTCGCGTAACCACCAGGCGGCGCTGTACAAGTTTTTCATAAACATATTCACGAAGGCGATATCGAGCGCGTAAGTTTTAAACTCATGGTAGCCCCACTGGTCTGGTCTCACCTTGCCGGCCCGCAGCGCGTCGCCGAGCGCGGTGACGAGCTGGTCGATGGCGGCCTCCTGCGCGGGCGCGAGGCGCTGCGCCCCCCACGAGCCCTCGCCGGCGCCCGAGCCGGGCCCGGGCGCGGGGCCGCACTCTGGCAGCTCCGGGGTACTGTGGACGCTCTCGCCGAACACCTGATAACATTATTAATAATAAATAATAATAACTTTATTCAATTGCACATAGGTACCATTAATATACAAACATTTATAAATACATTAGTTACAAAGAATACATTTTAGATAAAATTATGACATAGTCTTATCTGCGAAGCATTTTACATTACAAATGTGCAAAGGCAGAATGCGAAAATATTTTGCAATTTACAAGGGTCCCCAAACTAGGCAGTGCCTGTATTTTGGGCAACCAATATTCGAGTTAAACATAAAGAATTTTGATATTTTAATAAAACATATGAATTATATGATTTTTAAGTGAGTAAAAAAAAGAAAAAAAGGAACTAAGTTTTATAAATTTAGTGACTGGTGGTACACACTCGAACACATTGAGATGACTAAAAGATCTAGGGAAATATATTTCATGATGGGAGACCACAAAAACTAGGGTGGCCCAAGTGACATGAGCCGTAATAGCGTGGTCCGAGTGATCTGGGCTCCTGTACTCTATTACAATTGAACCAAAATCATGATGTCACATCTTTTTTCTAACATTACTTGTGATTGTTTGCTAAAATTACTTTGAACCATTCTGGCTATTAACTGAGGGGTTTGAAACATCAACATCAGCTAGATGAGATACAGTCATACTGGACATTGTATTTTGCTGTATTATTGCTAATTTTCATTGCTTTTGGACCTTATCCTGAGCGAATACGGTTTAAATTATGGTGGAAATATGGTCGCCACTACCTTGTAAAGGGTTAAAGCGCCGATTCGATCTCTGTATGGGTATCGAATTGGCGCTTGAAGCAGTTGACGCGTACAATGTACGTACCCACACCACATTCTATCGCATATAAAAATAAAATGTTGTTACAAAACTATTAGCAAAATCAAATAGATTAAAAATTAATTCGTAAATTCATCCAACATACGGAAGACAAAAGATAATGCAATTCGTTACCTGATTCATTTGATCCGATGGGAAGTAGTGATGCTTCACTAGTTGCAGTATCTGGCGTCGCCTGGCGCCGTCCCCGCTCGTCAGCCCGGCGCAAAGCGACTTGCGGACCTGGGAAATCGTCACATTATGGCAAGTTCACAGCAAGTTCAATACACAATATAAGTGAATGAAGCAGACTTGATGATAAATTAGATATTGCGCTGACTCTGACTTTTGCGCCAATCGTTTACTTAGTCAAGGCAATGATTTGTCTTATGAAAATTTGTGTTCGTTTCGTGTCAGGGTGTGTTATTTACAAATTAAACTACATTCACATATGCCCGTATTGTGATATCTGTAACCCAGTGGCGTAACTACAGGGTGGCAAGTCGGCAAAATGCCACGGGCCCCCACCCGGTAGGGGGCCCCAGCCGAAAGGGGCCCTAAGACAAATAAAAAGAGCGGGGGGTGCACGGGGCCCCAACCGATGAATTTTGCCACGGACTTCAACAGGTATAGTTACGCCACTGCTGTAACCTGAATGTATAATCAATAAAATAAAATAAATCAATAATATGGAAAGCATTAATTCGGAATTGGAACAAAGTGTGTGTTGTTGTATGATACTTATTTATAATTTTCATTCATTTCACTCCACAGTCAATTTGGTTCATCATCATCCCATCCCTGTCCACTGCTGGACATAGTTGGTTCGTTCCTCTTCAATTTCCATGTTTAGGTTAATATTATTATTGCATTTCTTTTACAAAAATAGTTCAGATATATTTGGCGAAGACAAAAGATAGGTAACATAAATTTGTAAAAAAAAAATTGGTTGTTTCTAAAGTAGGTTTACGATCGAGATGTTTACGTGATAACGTCTTATTAAGAGAAAATCTTCATTCGTTTGTATGCCGCTGGAGTAAGAGAGACGGAAGATCGGTCCACTCACTCGAACGCTATGCCAGCCTCCGCTCGTGAGGATTCCGCGTGACAAGTTTCACGGAATGACTGGCAGCGCTCGAGATGAGACGAGAGATCGGTCCGTCTCTCTCTCGTTATACCTGCGATCGCGCTCGTGAGGTTTTGGTGTGACACAAGTTTCTGAACATGTCACCCGACTAAAACGATTTTGAAGACCCATATTTTTAATAAATAAATAAATAAATATCTGGGACATTTCCACACACGGTCATCTGACCCCAAACTAAGCAAAGCTTGTACTATGGGCGTCAGAGACTGATATACATACATATATATATTTATAAAAAAAAATTTAAATAGGTTTAAACATTTTAATGTGTGTTTTTTATACAAGAATAACTTACTAATAAGCTGTGCTACATTAATGGATTGGATACAAAAAATAAACTGTAGTGTGGTAGAAATTAAATTACTGTCATGAAAAAAAAACTACTGGTGCACCTACAGGTGATACTATGATAAAGTCTCACTGTACTGTCGTATACGTATTATCTATTCGGGATAATATCTTGATCGTAATCGGTGTCAGTAGCAAGTAGTCTAGTATACCTGATGGTGTGCCAGTAGCCTGGCGAGCGCCTTGTCCCATTCCTTGTCCGTGGGGGCCAGAGCCAAGGCCGAGCGGCACGCTAGGGCCACCGCTTGTTGCGCCGCCGCCGCGCCCACTGCGCCCGTCTGTAAACAACACGATCTACTGTGCCACAGGTCTAGCGTACACGTTGAGTAGGGTATCGATGCAGAAGCGATTGAAATCGATTCGATATCGATTTGATACCGATTTTTAATCGATTGTATAGCGATCGGGGTGCTTAGACAAAGGAACAGAATTGACATTGGAATTGACATTAGACGCGGTAAATCACGTGATCAATCTAACGTCAATCCCATTCATTTTATTCTTTTCGAACTTCGTTCTCGTTTTGATATTGTTACTTTGTCTAATCCCCCTAATTTTAAATCGATTATACACCGTGAAATTTTAGTGGTTGTTTTCCCGCAGTAAAATGATTCTATCTTAGTAGTACAAAAGATGTGTGCAGTTCTTTTTTGGTAAAATAAATAAATGCCGGTTTTACGAAAGGTTTAACCGTAACTCGAAAACACGTTCGAACCGCTTTATGACTTAGGGTGTAGAGCTTCTTTAGCTTTAAGCATCGATTTCATGCGGCAAGCAGTACCTGAATACGTCACATCTTCAAAAACAACGATAGCTTCTCTCGTTTTCGAGTTGGAAAATTATTATTCTGAAAAATCGAAAAAAAAAATTTTTTTTTTCGAGGAATAATTTGCATGATTCGATAGTATTACTAAAGGCAAGTCGTTCTGCCACGGGAAAACAACCACTAAAATTTCACGGTGTATAGCTATTAGAAATCGATTTCACATCCATTGCATACCGATTGAAAAGCGATTGTATCAATGGAGAATGTTACTGTGTCTCAATTTCACCATGGGACATTATGTATTGTCACGTTGAATATATTTGTAAAACTAATTTATATTTTTGGACGTTAAATTACGAAAAAATTTTTTTTGCAATGTACTGGATGTTGTGGTGTGACGTCATATTACAAAGTTCATTTTGTATGAAAAGTGCAAATGGTCAGAACTTTAAACACGTATAACTTTTTCAATATTAGGCGTATGTCGAATTGACTTACACACACATGTGAATTCAGAATATCAAATACTTAAGTTACCTGATTACCGTAAAAGATGAACATTCTCCATTGAGATCGACCGCCTTGGCCGTAATCGGTCGGACGCCTTATTTTTGTTACCGATTTATGAATAAACAATCCTCGTACCTGTGACGTATACTGAAGCACACTGTACAAAGTGTCCTCGAAGGTGTCCGGAGTTACTTCGTGCAGGACTCGCTCTTGCGTCTCTGGCGTCTCGCAGAGTGCACCCACCACTTGCAACTGACAAACATTTACTTTTTTTATTCCTACATTAAAGAACACCAAACATATGACAATTGACGCTAATTGAAATATTATTAAATAATGTCTTTCAAAGCCTCAACTGAAATGAATAAGATTGCAATTTTTTATTATTTATTTATTTGTTATGTCTTCTTTCTATTATAAGATGAATAATACTTTTTCATTTATTTTGGCACAAACAGTCTTAACAATGGTTATTTTGACTAATAGTCGTATTAATATTATACATAACCTACATTATTATTCGTAATACAGCTTGGCCAGGCCGAAATAGCACCAGTGGCGAAAGAACATACGGAAGTATATTCGTTATGGATTTAGTGCACGTCCCCATTAAGGGAATAGTGAGCTGCTTACAGTTCGCTTCTAGTTTACTACCCATATACAACTCAAACGGAGTGCCCATACAGTAGTTTAATTTAAAGTTAAGTGAGACTCGATATCGCCGATATATGTAAAAATGTCTTTGAAAAAATTTACAGCGCCCCTAGCGGTAACGCTAAGAACTAAAATCGGTAGTATGAAAAAAAAACAATTCGATAGGTTTTTGACGTACGTAAGTTTTCGATAGCTAACTCATGGTAGCGCTACAAAATACTCTACGGCTAGAGTATCAGGCGCATACAGAATGCTGTATGCGCCGGATACTCTTCATCCGATACGCCGGTTTGAAATTTATAAAGAGGCTATCATCATCATCAGCCCATATAAGTCCCCACTGCTGGGACAAAGTTAGGGCAATATTTAAGGCCGTAGTCAACCACGCTGGCCAAGTGCGGGTTGGTCGACTACACAACCTCAAAATTTCTTCGTAGGTGTTCAGGTTTCCTAACGATGTTTTACATTACCGTTGAAGCGTCGAATAATCCAAGCACAGTCAGCCAAGAAAGTTGTCCACTTTTGACAAAAGTTTCTGCGAGATGTAACTATCGCTTAGGTTGACAGTAGTCACCGACACAGTCTTATTGCCAGGGAAAATTAACCTTGTTGTTTCATGAATCTCAACTGTAGGTTGGTAGACCACATTTTTGGCTGACTGTACATATGATTTTTTTTAATTTGAAAAACATAAGTAAATAGGCAAACTAAAAGCAAACTCTCAGCTGCTTACTGTGAGCCTAAAGGGGATGTGCTTATATGTGTATGTTTATTATGTGTAGTCATTGTAAACTATGTTAAAAGGTTCATCATCTCACCCACTGCAAACCCGCCTTGCCTGGCTCAAGTGCAGGCGGGACTAAGAGGCCCGGCAGGCCGTCATGTATCACTTGGATCAGCTCTTGAGGTAAACGCCCTTCATCTGAGGAAAACATATGGAATGGAATCTTGTATTCGGATCATACTTCACTATCAGTCACACATCAATTTGATATTATTAATTAAGGTCATTATTGTTGGATTTTTCCATTAGTGGATGTTTTGTTGTGTCAGAATATATTGATTGAAAAACTTGTTAATACTTGAATCGGAAACAGTTTTTCAGTTCATTATATAAAATACAGTACTGTGCTTGATTCATCTTAGTAGTGAGAGTCATCTGCTTCCCCGCAAGCCCGGTGATGATGACGAGGCTACTCCAAGCTATCATCGTAAGTCAGTTGAAAAAAAAAACTCTATTCATTTTCGTGCCCCGAATTCATATTTACGATGGCTCTCGAATATATAAGTAAGCGATTATTAATAAGTTTGCTACAAACCACCATACAAACACACCTTTATACTGTAGGATGATGGCAGCGAACAACTCCAGAGCTTCGGGCAGGCAGAGCTGACTGGCCTTCATACACAGGCACACTAGCGAGCTGTGGTGGCACCGTAGCGAATATAGATCTGTAATTATTAAAAAGATATAAATACTAAAACATTACAAAAAAGATTTGCCGGAAATTGTTGACAGACTATACAACGGGTATAAACTGGGTAAAAATGTTTTTAATACTGGGTACAGAGTGGGGCTAAGTGGTCAAAGAAATTACGCTTAACATATAGATACTACATACATACCTACATAGCATTAAGTAAATTTACAGAGCTTCACATCTTTGATAATTTTGTGTAAGCTTTATAAGAAAAACCATCCAGTTTATCACATTTATTATAACTGATGTGTGACCAGATTATGATTGTAATCTGTTTGCATATCTTCATCATCATCATTCCATCTCTGTCTACTGCTGGACATAGGCCACAAATGCACGCCGCTTCTGTATACCTTGGCCAGGGAGACCCGTAGAAACGGTAGTGCCTTCCGTCCGGCGGACTGGCCAACTCCGACCCGCACAGCTCAATACTGTTAAATTTAGAAAAATAAATAGAAAATTTAAATCTGACGGCTCCCATAGGTATTTTTCTGTTCTGTCATGAGTTGACGTTTTGTTGGTTGTTTTGTATTTTCTAGAACTTCTTACCTTGCAAACGTGCATAGATTTTAAATATATATTTTATTATCAAGAAAACGTTTTATTGAGAAACACAATCCATAAACCTAACAGGTTATGGGCCCAGGAATCTGTTTATAGAAAGGAAAGGTAAAGAATAGTATTATAACTACGGAATATTCATTGACAATAATGGACAACACGCGAACAATGAATCTCGAGAAATTTGATGGAAATAATTTTCGGCAGTGGAAGTTCCAGATGAAATGTGCTTTAAAAGCAAAAGGAATTGATATCAGAGTGCCAAGAACGGAACAAAATAGTGCTGAATGGTCGAAAAATGATGGAATGGCGATGTTTCTAATGACTTCGTCAATGGACTTCAAGCAAATAACATTAATAGAAAATTGCGATACTGCCATGGAAATGATGACAAAACTTGAATCGGTATACGAACAAAAGAGTGAGTTGTGTAAAATGCTAGTTCACGAAAAGTTCTATCAGTATAAAATGTTGCCGGGTGACAGTGTGGCTCAACATATCTCGAAAGTGGAATCCTTAGCCAAACAACTAAAAGAGACAGGTGAGACTGTCAGTGACATGGCCATCATAACCAAAATTTTAGGAACATTGCCACCTAAGTACAGATCACTGCGACAGGCATGGATGTCATTGGATTCTAAACAACAGACTATCGTGAATTTGACTGCTCGCCTCTTAGATGAAGAAGCAAGTTTAGTAGGTGAAGAAGAACAAGAAACAGCTCTCATTGTTGCTAATAAAGGATGGAAGTTGAAATCAAAGCAAAGTGAGCCGATGCAGAGTAGTAGTGGAGTAAACCAAAATAAGAATACCAAACACAGGTTTGAGTGTTATAACTGTGGAAAGCGAGGACACTTTTCTAGAGAATGTCGTGCTCCAAGAAAGTCTATTTCAAGAAAACCTCAGCAAGAAGGTGCAGATATGCTAGCGTTTTATGTAGAGAATAATACGTCTAGCACAGAAGAGAATACTTGGATTCTAGATAGTGGTGCCTCTGCACATATGACTTATAGAAAGGAATTCTTTTTGGAATTGTTTGAATGCAGCCAGAAGTCATTAACTTTAGGAAACAAACAGTCTGTAGAAGTGTATGGAATTGGTAAAGTATTAATAAAAAGGTATATAAATGGACAGTGGGAATCCAGCGAACTACAAGATGTGCTGTATGTCCCAAGTCTAAGAAGAAACTTATTCTCAGAAGGTGCTATAATAAGAAAATTTTACACCATAATAAAGAAAGATTCAAGTGCATTGATCTATAAAGACAATCAAGTAGTTATGAGTGCCAAAATTAGAGAAAATAACTTATATGAGCTGAATATAAAAGCAATCATTCCAGATACTTGCAATTTGGTTCAGAATAACCAAAATGATGTTAAAATGTGGCATGAGCGACTGGGACATCTAAACCTGAAAGAAATTAAGATAATGTGTGCAAATAATCTTGTTACAGGTCTGGAGATCAATGATAATGATAAAAATGGCTTTGTATGTGAGGCATGCGCATATGGAAAGCAGTGCAGGTTTCCATTTCATAAATCTGTACGAGGAGAACTACAGCCTGGTGACTTAGTGTACAGTGATGTCTGTGGACCAATGTCTTTCACATCAGTTCAAGGTATGAGATATTTTGTCCTATTCAAAGATGCAGTAACAAGCTACAGGCATGTATACTTTATAAAAAACAAAAGTGATGTTATGGAAATGTTTAAGAAATATAACAGTATTGTGAAAAATAAATACATGCATAATATAAGAATATTACATACCGACAACGGTAGAGAATATGTAAACAAAGTTTTCCAGGAATATTTGGACAAAGAGGGGATAGTACATGAGCTGACTGCTCCATATTCACCAGAACAAAACGGACGAGCAGAAAGAGAAAATAGAACCATAGTAGAAAGTGCTCGCTCCATGTTGTATGCAAGAGATGTTCCACTGGAGCTGTGGGCGGAAGCTGTGAACTGTGCAGTTTACATACTGAACAGAACTTCTTCAAGCCAGACTCCAGGTAAAACACCATATGAATTATGGAATGGAATTAAACCACAATTAGGTCATTTGAAGGTGTTCGGTAGCATTGGATATGTGCATGTTCCAGATCAGTTGAGAACTAAATTAGATAAGAAGAGTAAAAAAATGATGCTTGTTGGTTATGATAATACCAATTACAGGATGTATGATGTAAATAATAAGTTGATAAGAATTTCAAGGAATGTGATTTTTGATGAACATCAATCTCCAGTTATAAGAAAAAATATCAATCAGATATTTATTACTGATGAAAAAGAAGATAAGATACAAAATGATGAAACCGAAGCAAGAAATGTGGGTGAAACACTAGTGGAAACTGTAGCATCACAATCTGATGACAGTTTATTGAGTTGCAACAGTGATGATCCTACATACGAACCGTCTCAGGAAATAGGAGAAGTGCAACAGCGCCACATAAATTTGAGGCCAAGACACAATAGACGTTTTGAAGCTAACCTTGTTGAATTGTCATTGCCTCAGACATATGACGAAGCCATACAAGGTCCACAGAAGAATGAATGGTCTCAAGCCATTCAGGAAGAGTTGTCTGCACATGAAGAAAACAACACATGGAGTGCGGTAGCAAGATCTGGTCAGCGGACCCTTACTACCATAGAAAAAATATTGAACAATTTTGTATGACAAATGTAACTCCAACTAGTACTCCAGCAGATGTCAATGTAATTCTGACAAAGAATGAGGATGAAAATATTGTTAATTTTCCATATAGGGAATTTATTGGTCCTTTGCTATTTTTGTGTTGTGTACCGGACATATCTTTTGCTGTGAATGAATTAAGCAGATATGTAAACAATCCTAGTCAGCATGTCATTAATAATCCTGTTTATCATAAAAGAACGAAGGACATAGATGTTAAATACTATTTTACTAGAAAAAAAGTTGAGTTGGGTCTGATTAAAGTTAATTATGTTTCTAATAAAGATCAGTAGCAGATATATTGACTAAGGCATTGCCCACTCAAACTTTTACTTATATAAGGGATCAGATAATTAGTTGAAGAGATTTAAATTGTAGTGGGAGTGTTAAATTTAGAAAAATAAATAGAAAATTTAAATCTGACGGCTCCCATAGGTATTTTTCTGTTCTGTCATGAGTTGACGTTTTGTTGGTTGTTTTGTATTTTCTAGAACTTCTTACCTTGCAAACGTGCATAGATTTTAAATATATATTTTATTATCAAGAAAACGTTTTATTGAGAAACACAATCCATAAACCTAACAAATACCAATGCGAGACTCCACGCCTTGTCTCGTTGTTGCCGCAGCAGTGGTCTCCTCTTTCACGTCCCCCTTTCCCTCTAATATCGATGTTCCGGGAGGGAGGGGTGAAACGGCTTTCAGGGTGAGTGCGACCGGCTCAATATGGTATATTGTGCCTGTCGACCTCATATTTGGATCTCACTACCGCTTACCATCAGGTGGAGTGAGGTCATCTTGTTAGCTCAATATAAAAAAAAACCTTATTAAAATAAATAAATGAATAATGATAGGTACCTAAATTGACGACAACAGTGAGGAACTTGAGCACATTCCTGAGGCAGTCCACCAACTGCTCGGGCTCTGCCGTCGCGTCCGGGTCCACCCTGCACAGACTGTCAATATCCTGAAAGCATGTCAAACATTGGCTTCAGTAACTAGGTAGGGAGTAGCAAAAATATATGTAAATATATGTACACTTAGGCTTAAATAAAAAAAATCTAGGACATTTCCGCACAGTCACCTGACCCCAAACTAAGCAGAGCTTGTACTACGGGTGTCAGAGACTGATATAAATACATATCGCACACCTACATCTATACATCCAGGTGGGAGACATTTTGTCGACCGGTTGCTGTTACCACCATGCAGTTGCGTAAAACCCGCCAAGTAACTCTGACCTCTCTCGGTCAGGTCGCGTTCCGGGATCAGCACTGTACGAACCAGAGCCAGGGGGGATCATTGTTGCGGCAAGTGCCGGACCAGTGGAGTCTTAGCGGCGGTATTGTGCGGGCGGAGCGGGTCAGCCCGGCGGCCAGGGAGACCCGTAGAAACAGGGGCCCTTCCGTCCAGCGGACTGGCCAACTCCGACCCGCACCGCCCAATACCAATGCGAGACTCCACGCCTTGTCTCGTTGTTGCCGCGGCAGTGGTCTCCTCTTTCACGGCTTTCAGGGTGAGTCAAAATTTGTCAATTTTGAGTTATACTTGTATTCGAATGCTAGGTAATCGTAGGCAACTATCCAAGATGACAGGTTCAATAAATAGTTCGAAAATAAATATCTAGGTGCCGCTAACTTACTTTTGTTGAGTCAAAGTTGGTCACTTCCCTTCCACCAAAACAAGTATATTATTTATTAGTTGGCCTTCACTAGTCATGAAGAATGCACGTATTATTCAAACGAAAACGCAGATATTTCGAATTATAACAGTTTTGGTGAAAAAAAGTTAGTTATTTAGTGAGTTAATTAGACTTGTAACGGTGTTCCTGAATCGTTCTGGCATACATCTAAAGGATATTTAGACTTGTTCCAGTTTTGTTGAATAAGGTATGAAAACAATTAGTTACTATTTTGATTTGACTTGGTTTTGGCGGATCAACATGTAAATTATTAGTTGTCCTACTATTGTTGAAACAGATTTATTTTAATGCTTTTCTATAGATAAAATGCTTGTTTACATAACGACGCATATAGATTGTGTTCAGTATTATGAATTGTTTGTTTATAATACAGTGTTATATACAAATCTATTACCGTTTTGCAATAAAAGATTTTTTTTTTACTTAACCTACTATTGCGCGAACCATTATAACTTACAACGAATGTTCTTTTAAATTTTCAGATAAACATGAAGCTAGGTCGTTTTTAGTCGAAATTATCAATAAAGATATAAAAAAACCTATCAGCAACTACTGTAAGAAACTCAACCACAACTGCTAATGTAGAAGTACAAAAAAGTTAAGAAAATATTTTCATGAATACTTTTTGTGTGACGACTAAGCCAGGCCATAGCGGGCCAAATGAAGATATTTTTTTAATGTTATCAACGAAGATGATTTTTTAATGTTATCAAGAAGAGAGAAAGAGGAAAGAAGATATTACGAAGAGAATCGGCATGGAAAGCTAATGTTTGTAAAACCTAGAGGTCTCATAGCAAAACATGCTTCCCACAGATTTATGTCGATACTTATTTTAGGAACGTTTTGTCGTGCCTTTAAGGCAAACGTGTAAACTTTCTACTTTAGTCAAAGTCAAAATTCATGTATTTATATAGGAATTTACACGAACTCAAAAATCGTCCGTATAGTAAATAAATGAGTAATAGATGAAAGTGCCAATTCCTTGATAGCTGGACCAAATCGTCGCACCATCTCTTTTTGGGCCTACCTCTTCGGCGAAAACCGTCTTCCGGTACCCATTGTGTAACGATGTTGGCCCATCTGACGTCTTTCATCCTGCACACATGCCCTGCCCCCGCCACTTCAACTCCGCAGTCTTAACCCCTACTTCAGCGATACCAGCCTGGGAGCGGATGGTGGTATTTCTTATTTTGTGTACTAACTTAATACCTAAAATACTCCGCTCCATAGCCCTTTGGCAAACCTTGAGTTTAGACTGCTGACAAGCCCAGGCCTTGAATAGAGAGCTGTGGACAGTTTGGAGGAGACCTTTTCCCAGCAGTGGGATGACACGGGTTATTAAAAAAAAGATGAGAGTGATTCTACCACCGTTTCGGAACGCCGATTCTACCGAGATGACACTGGCACGAAACTCTTTTTAACTGATTATCACATAACATTGCCGGAAATTAACCATGTCATACAGTTTGAGTATGTCACAGAAGAAAAGAGAAACAGGAAATACTAATACTAAATTTACTATTAATAAAAATAAGGCAAGCTTGAAAAGTCCAGGGCCCAGTAGCACCTTTTAAGAATAATGACTATTCGAGCTAATTTAACCTTATAGAAATTAGAAATGTGATTTCTTTATATAATACAGTGGTTAAGTAACAAATAGCTTGTTCTGAACTTATCGGGACATTATGAGTGTTTTTATGAGAGAAGAATAATATCTCAACTTTTTGTTTCTATATAATTTTACTTTTTTAGTCGTTTGTGTCTTATTTTATTAATGTATCATTAATAATTATTGTGGTAAAAGAGTACTTTTAGCGCAGTTTTGTTGGAATATTTTTTGTATAATACTTGAACTTATATAAGAAACACAAAATGTTTCAATAAAACTGTGTCAAGTCAAAATGGTGTATTATTTTTATGTGTGGCCACCGTCCTAAAGTATAACAACTCAAAAAATGGCAATTATTAATGAAAAGCATTAAATTTTAGCCTCAGTATATACACAGTGATGTTTTACTAGCCATTTATTATCATATATTAAAAATAATATGTTTACCTTCCGTAACAAAAAAAAGAGATATACGTTTTTTTCTTCTCCTAAAATTTATCATTTTTGAGTTGTCTTAGTATAGATCTAGGTGTGCGATATATATTTATTAATACATACTTACTTAAATACATAATCACAACCAGACACAGAATAAACACTGATATTCATCACACATATTTGTACCAAGTGGGAATCGAACCCTGTTCCCCGGGCCAGTAAAAAAAATTCAAAATATAATCTCAATCATTGGCTTTATTAACTAGATAAAGTAGCAAAAATAGAGGCAATGTAAAGACGCCCTTGCTTAAATTTATCAATACCCTCTAATAATTACTCAAAGAGTGTATATTAAACACTGCATGCATAGATAGGCCAGATTCTTTGATCAGGAAATTATAATGATATAATAAGCAGGTATCATTAAACATTATGCAGGTGTCCATGTTGTGATGTAGCTAATGTATAGTGGTTAGATACCTTTATAGAATCCTTGAGGCCTTGTGAGAAGTTCGGATATGTTAGTACGAAGCTTCGCAGGTTGTTGTCCGTACAGAGGTCGTTGATGAACGTATATGCGTGCAGGAGCTGAGTTGCGTCTTGTTCACTAGAAATAACCGTTATCAAATGATTATTCAGAATCATTTCTGTGTAGCTGATATATTTGCAGGGAACATTTGCGTAAACATTTATCCACAAGGTGTGCAGGTATCCTCACGATGTTTTAATTCACCATAAGAAATGTCAAATAAAATACAAAATTAATTTCAAATTCGAAACCCACTGGCGTGTTCTTTTAATTTTTTTTATAATAGGCTAACGAGATGACCTCACTCCATAAGCGGTAGTGAGATCCAAATATTAGGTCGACAGGCACAATAGATAGACCATCTTGAGCCTGTCACACTCACCCTGAAGGCCTGCTTAAATGCCGTTTCACGCCCCGCTTGAAGAGCCCGGGATCATAGAAGGGAGGCAAAACATGAGCTAGAACTGGCTACCTGTTTCATGGAATACAATGGCTTAACTGCTCGGCCGAAGCCGATTTAATTTGGATACAAATATTTTCCTTAGTAAAAATTTCTGACTTGGGCGCCGAGCCTTTAAGCAGAGTCTACATTATGACATTTATTATTTACTATTATCTATACTAATATTATAAAGCTGAAGAGTTTGTTTGTTTGTTTGTTTGAACGTGCTAATCTCAGGAACTACTGGTTCGATTTGAAAAAATCTTTTTGAGTTATATAGACCATTTATCGAGGAAGGCTTTAGGCTATATAACATCACGCTGCGACGAATAGGAGCAAAGATACAATGGAAAATGTGTAAAAAACGGGGGAAACGCGAACGAAGTCGCTGGCACAGCTAGTTATTTATAAGGTGACTCACACAATAGCCTTGCAGTAGGTGCGCATGGTGCAGTTGAGGTAGCTGTGCACGTCCGGCGCGCGCGCGCCCGCGCCCGACACGCACAGCAGCAGCCGGCACACCTCCACGCCGCCGTAGCCGCCCTCCTGCCAACATGCGACACATCATATAATATCTAAGGTGACTGACTGACTGACAATGACATATCAACGCACAGCCCAAACCACTGGACGGATCGAGATGAAATTTGGCACACAGGTAAATGTTATTACGTAGGCATTCGCTTAGGCATATCCGACATTCCCGAGGGAACGGGAAAATCCTTTTTATATGAAAAATCATAACTGCATAAGTTAGACGCTTGAAACTTGGCATGCAGGACTTTAATAAATTTAAAGCTTAGTTGCAACAGGGAACGGGGGTAATAGGGAAAAAACTTTGTATGAAAAAATCTAAACCGAAAGATAGATGATTGAAATTTGGCACGCAGGTACCATAATACTAGATATTACAAAATTCCCAGGGGAACGAGTTATAGGTAAAAAACTTCTGTATGTAAAATTCTGTAGTCCACGTGAACGAAGTCGCGGGCACAGCTAGTAATATATAATATAAGGCGTCCGACAGATTTCGGCCATGGCGGCCGATCTCAATGGAGATCAACTGCGCAGGACAAATGTAACACAAGTGCACTCTCTGTTCCCTTGCTCTCGTAATTCAGTGAGACGGCAATCTGACATGACCGATGAGAGATCGAACGCAGGACCACCGGCATAACGTGCTTACCGAGGCAGAAAAACTCACACAAATTTTGCTCGACCCCAGACACGAACCGGGGACCTCTCGCTCCTAACGTAGCACTTGCTACCAATAGACCAACAAGGCAGTCAAGAGGCGAGATGGTGTTACGTACGTGTTACTACGTTTTTCTGCGGGATCGAATCAGAAATGAGGTTTTAGGAGTGATCCTAAAATGGAAGATAGGCCGCCGAGCTAGGTGATCAGACTCGGGGACCATGGTCCGGTGTCCATCTTGGTTTTCCCCAATATATATAGTGGCCCAAATAACTTTTGAAGTGTGATATAGGTTTCATACTTATGACCCACTCTTGTGGAGATGGTATGAAGCGCCATCTGATGGTTGTTGTGTGAAATTCACAAGTGTTTAACAAATGACAACACAAGGTGATCCGGCAGAGAATCAAAGTCATTGATATAGCTCACCGGATTAGCATGCTGGAATGGAAGTGAGCGAGCTATATTAGCCGTAGAACTGACAACCATTGGGGTAAACGAGTTCTGGAGTGGAGACCGCGTCCCAGAAAACGTAGTATGGGACGCCCTCAGGCCAGGTAAAGTGACGATCTGCGCGAGCCAAGGATAGGCGAGAGTGGAGTCAAACAGGTGGGGAGGCCTATGTCCAGCAGTGTACATAACTATAGGTTGATGATGATGATGATGATGATGTTCAAAATCAAAATCAAAATGTCTTTATTTATATAGGCAATTTACATGCACTTATAAATCACCACATTACTAATAATAAGATTCTACCACCGGTTTGGAACGCCGATTCTATCGAGAAGACTCTGGTAAGATGACGATGTTAGATGATGCTGTATACAGCCTGTATGTACAGTGGCCATTGACTCCTTGTTGGTCTATTGGTAGCGCTATGTAAGGACTGAAAGGTTACCGGACTTGAAGTCCAGAGATGGAAAACATTTTGCACGTTTTTCTGTTAAGAAATAACTTAGCTTGGAGTCGGGAAGTTTGGATGGATGCAACAATCTGGTCGTATGGTTTTAGCTATGGGACAAAAATATAGTTAGGTAACTGATATTTTTTTGGTGTGAGGCTTCGGGCCATCACCACTCATATAGAGTTAAATCTAATCAGGTCAAGGGGTTTGGGTGTGTAAACTCAATAACAAGCAGTTTTTGATGTTATGCAATGTGAAGGTGGTAAAAAATAGTTGATACCTTCAAATTTATCAGATGCACAACAAAATCCTTAGTGTCCACAGTCCTCATCAATGCATATATTGCAGGTAAGTTCCCATAGCATATATTCACCAGAACTGTGAGTGATTTGTGACCAATTGTGCGTAGCTGAGGTTCCGTCATTGGCTGTGTGATCCATTCTGTCAATTGTTTCATTAGACCAGACAAGTATGATTCTTGCCAGCTTATTTTAATACCATATGATATTTCCTGAAAACAGAGTTATTATTTATTATGTATGCTAACATGATAATATCAACACCTTTTCTTTCATACAACACAATTGATAAAAACCTTAATATTAAAGTAAATTAACCAATATTTACCTGCATTACTGACAATAGTTTAATTTTCTTGTCATTTGATATTGAATTTGATAATAGTCTAGATAAAATTGGCATAAACCTGAAACATATAGAAAGATAGTTGAAACTTCAATAAAGCAATGGAAATTATTGTTCTATGATATGCATAAAATTGAAACTTTTAAACTCAAATTATTCAGGTATTGTTTATCCAAAATGAACATAATAGATAATACCTACATAACTTATTTGATTCATAAAGAAATAAACATGACTTGTTACAATGGATTATCATTAGGACCTAATACATTATGGTCAAAATTTATAGGAAGATCAGTAGACTGCCCACTCCCTCACTACCGCTTCTAATGTATTAGGGGCGGGAGGGGCGGTAAAACGGCAATAGATGGTGATTTTTATTTGAAAAATTTTTTTGATTTAGCACTCTACGCCACTGGGGAAGATAAAATAGAACTCACTTGTATGTATGTGTCAAAGCATGCCTGGCACTTGGTTCTATAGCAGCTCGGGAAAGGACTGCGACGCCGGCCCAGTGGGGGCCTCGTCCGTCGCACATCGCGCGCCAAAGTGAGCTGAAGAAGGCGCAAACCTCCGAACGACCCGGCGAAAATATGGAGAGATCGCATGATGAAGCTATAAGCTGAAATATCCGAGATTATTACTGAACCTAGGTACTCAATTGCGACTGCTTATGTTCTTATCAATTAACAATCTAAAATTATGGTCTTGAACTAGATAATTATGCATAAAACGTGATGAATACCACTATTAATCGAGATTCGAGCAGACAGAAAGTTCAGGAATGAATTAAAGCAACTTACCCCAAGGTATCGGTTCATCATATTTACAGCGCTTTCACTGTGTGTAGCCTCAAATTCACGAGCAGAGGTCACAAAGGCTTTTAAATTGGCAAATTTTCCTCCATCAGGGGGATTGGTCCAGCTTTCCACACTATCAACTTCCATTTTATCAGCGTATTAGTGCAGTCCTGGATGGGTATGCTGGTAATAATTATTAAATATTTTCAGATCTAATGACGAACTTCAAATTTATGTAATAACTGTAGGTTATTATATACTTTACAAACCCTAAATATACACAAAATGTATCAAAAACCAAAATCAACTCGTCAGAAAGTTTCAATTTCAACTGTTTTCTATGTCAATAGATTGACTGGCGTCCATTTTTAATGTTTATGAAATAAACGAATTTGATTGGTCAAAAAAACCATAGACTAATTTAATTTATAAGGGCGATTATAAACATGATCATTCATTCAGAGCACAATAATGTTTATTGTGACCCTGTATGACAGGCTTGTAAATATTTTGAGTTGAAAAAAAAAACGTTTTGTTGATTTGCTTGACAGTTGTGGTGGTGTGTGACATCTACGAAAAAAGTGAAAATCTCTTTTCACAAGTTATTGGTTTTGGCTTTGCGTCATAAAAGAGATATAGTTATTTATTATATAAAATGGGTGTAGATGTAGAAACTCTCTCTCCTGGAAATGGTATGCCTTTTATCAACAACACTCATATAACCTCTAAATGCCTATAAGAAACTTTTTCCTGTAAAAATAATCATAAATGTTCACTAATAATTTTGTTTTAATACATACGTATCATTTTCCGCAGGTTCCACATACCCCAAAGCTGGTCAGACTGTCGTAGTTCACTACACCGGTACTTTACAAAATGGTAAGAAATTCGACTCCTCGAGAGATCGTGGCCAACCATTCAAATTCACCCTTGGAAAGGGCGACGTGATTAAAGGATGGGACCAGGGGCTAGCTAAGGTAATTTTTTTTCAAAAATATAATGTATGTATAAGCTTGTAAGACTATTTTTGTACTAAATTTCAAAACATGAAGTAGAAATTAAGTAAATTTAACTAGCTTATTACATTTTAAATTTTAGTATTGAAGGTATTATGTCTCAGTTAGTTTACTGTACCTGCAAGAAAACATATGTACGTGATTCTGACCAGCAATGGTGTGTACTCAATAATGATTCAAGAATAGAATAGAAAATAATTATCATTTTAAAGTATATAGATAGATAACTTACATTGTTTAATTTCAGATGTCAGTTGGAGAGAGAGCAAAGCTGACATGCTCTCCGGACTTTGCTTACGGATCAAGAGGACACCCTGGCATCATCCCACCAAACTCAACCCTTATCTTTGATGTTGAGTTGTTACGTGTTGAGTAACTCATATTTTCTTGCCATAATTTGTGTGTTAATATATTATGACTAATGATTATTGTTATTGATTCATTATTCTTGATGTTTTGGCGGAGAATGTGCACTTACCGAATTGTTGGATTTATTGAACAGTATTCTTTTGACTTACTATTGGGTATATTGGTGTTTTAACAGTTTATGAAATATTAAATGTAAACTTTAATCATATATTTACCGTTGTAGAAGAGAAAACGCTTCATTATTAGAAGTTCTCAGAATATGCATTTAATTAAGTAGTTAGTGCATTCTAAAATTCATATGTATTAAAATTTGTTTTGTTGATAAATCTGACTGATAAAAATACTTATGTACAACTTTATAAAATTAAATTATAGTAATACTTACTGGTTAGGTATATAATTATTTTGTGAAAGTATGGACTTAATTATTGTATGATTTCGTGTAATGTTGTTCATCTATTTCTATGTAGTTATTTGAATATATAATTATCTTGCCTTATAGTCCAGTCAAATTAGGTAAAAATCTCGGAATTCGAGATACCCAGCTGTATGTCTGTAAATACTTGTATATTGACGTCCTAAAAGTTGTCTCAAAACCTACATATTGTAGGGTGTACGCAACTATTAAATTTTCAAGGTCAAATGTCACAAATATCAGTTTTATGAACTTTTGAGCGAAACGGGAAGTTTTATCATAAAAGTGTGTAGCAGAAAATTACTTATCTTCTATTTATCTATAAAAGTTGTCTGTACGTTTTATTTCTAAGATTCACCATTTCAGAGATACAGCGATGCAAATAGTTGAAAAAGTTGTATTTTCAAAAGCTTCCAGGCCCACGTGCGATTGTGCTAGACCGTTAAAATTTTCACGAATGATGTATTTTGGTAGCCTCTATAACATCTTATATTAGAAAAAACTTAAAACCAATGTTTAAGTGGGTTCTCATACAAAAATTGTGCTTTTTTTTTCTTACACTTGGCCGGTTTTTAATGTGGTTACCCCAGTAAAGCTATTCCAGACGACACCTTTTATACATGAAGAACACGTTGTTTATATAGAAGTCAAGGTGAATAATTGTTTTGTGTTGTTTTGAGTATTCAGAAGATTTAAGATTTCTGCGTTTCATTAAATTAAATTTGGTTAATATGGATCTTCACGTTCATAATAGAGTTAGATGGACACTTAACATTTTTAAAATGTATTTTTTTTCAGTTATACTTCAAACAGAAATTCTAATAATTGGTTATTTCGTACTTTTTGACCCATAATAAGCAGTTTAAATGTACTGAAACGTACATGTATAGTACTAAAAACAACATAAAACAATTATTCAACTAGGCTTCCATATAAACAACGTGTTCTTCACGTATAAAAGGTGTCGTATGGAATAGGTTTACTGGGGTAACCACGTTAAAAACCTGCCAAGTGTGAGAAAAAAAAACCATAGATTTTGTATGAGCACCCACTTAAACATTGGTTTTAAGCTTTTTCTTGTATTAGATGTTATAGAGGCTACTGAAATACATCAGTTGTGAAAATTTTAACTGTCTAGCACAATCGCACGGGTGTCTGGAAGCTTTTGAAAATACAACTTTTTCAACTATTTGCATCGCTGTATCTCTGAAATGGTGAATCTTAGGAATAAAACGTACAGACAATTTTTATAGATAATTAGATGATAAGCAATTTTCTGCTACACACTTTTATGATAAAACTTCCCGTTTCGCTCAAAAGTTCATAAAACTAATATTTGTGACGTTTGACCTCGAAAATTTAATAGTTGCGTACACCCTACCATATGTAGGTTTTGAGACCACTTTTAGGGTGTCAATATCTAAGTATTTACAGACTTACAGCTGGGTATCTCGAATTCCGAGATTCTTACCTAATTTAAGCTTAAATGACTGGACTATTATAACATGTAATGGATTGGCTCTGAATAATAATAATAATTTTCTTAAAACAATCTTATCTATATGGTCACAAGATAATAAGTTTGTATCTGCATTTACACTTTCTTCTCAATAAAAAATAATGTGCCTACTTTTCATTGATCTTAGAATCTCTTAGATTATTATGTAGATTAATCAGTAAGGTAGTGATGGAATAAAATTTGCCTCTGTGAAACAACTGGGGGGCATTATGTGATTGATTTATTTATTATAATATACATTTATGTACCTATCTTACATCATCACCATTTTGTTTGAAAACTTGTCTGTATACTTTTAAAAAGGTAATAGTTAAATTACATGTGTATGTGTTTTGTAAATTTGACTGTTTTAGTATTGAACAATGTTACCATAGAAATGTGTTGTGATCACATACAATTCTATTGACAGATTGGTTTTTGAACCCCGGTTGCATATGAGGATGTAGTATTTGATAATGGAGCTAAATAGCATAGTTCCTGATAAATGGTTGTTGGAATAAGAATTTTGTTATAGCTATTGCTAGATGGGCAGTTATGTTCGAAACTTAATTTACTAACCTCAGAATATTAATTATATTATTATGTTAAAAATAAATAGAGCTTTGTGTATTGAAGTGTTTTATTATAACAAATTACCTAAAATACAACATTGATATAAAAATTTATACATATAACAAACCATGAAAAACAACAACTGTATTGGTAAAACTTTTAAATTCATCACACCCACATAATTATATCCTGAAAGAAACAAAATTATATTTATTTTACTTTCTCCTTAGTTCATTGATGAAAAGCTTCAGCGCTGGCAAGTTTTGGTTAGGCAGTAGCCACCAGGACCAAAGTGACCCAAGTGACATGAGCCATAATAGCATAGCCCAAGTGACATGAGACATAATAGCGTGGCACGAGTGATCTGGGCCCCTATACTCTATTAATCTATATAAATAAAAATTAATTGCTGTTTGTTAGTCTCACTAAAAGTCGGGAGCAGCTGGACCGATTCAGCTAATTTTCGTTATCACATGTCTGTCATAGTCCAGGGAAGGTTAAAACAGTGACAAAATATTGAAAATAATTATTGGTGGTATGAAATTCACCGGGACCACTAATATTAATAAACACATAACACTTTTTAACATCCCTTGTGATTGTTTACTAAAATTACCTTTGTGCTATTCTGGCTATCAACTAAGGGGTTTGAAAGTGGACATTTCCATAGTCAACTAAAAAAATGCAACTTCTGGTTTGGGCCACTCTGGTTCTGGTAGCGTCGGACATTATAATTCTATGATGTATAAATAAGCTAAGCAGTATCTCATGTTCTAAATCTTGTCTTGTTAGCTGTAACTTTCCGGGCAATAGTTCATCAATGGGACTACAGTGTTCTTAAAAAATGGGGAGCGACACAAGGCACAGCTGTCCAAAGCTCCGTAAGAGCATTCCATACAGAAGATGTGTCCGCAAGGCAGCACACAAGGTTGTATGATCTCCTCCAGACAAGCTACACAGGCCTTACTGCTATCTACTTCATTAGGCATCTCATTCAATTGATCCATATGTTTCTTTGCCTGGTACAAACTCTGCCCGCATGAAATAAATGCATGGAGTAATGAAACAAAGCCCAATAACCTCAAATGGGCGTAGTATGCCGCAGCTGCAGGCCTAACATGCACATAATCTATTCCAGTCACCGTTTTACCTATCTGCAAAGGCCCACCATTAATATAACTCAATGCTCTATGTATACTTTCAATCTGTGGTACCATTGAGCTTAAAGCTCGAAAAACAATTAAAAATGTGTTCTGGGCTTGCGGTTTGAGTTTCGAACTGCGTTCAACACTTTTTTCTGCTTGCCGTAATAGATTTCTTGTTATATTTTCTCCAAAAGTGGACAGTAAAATGCTTGCCAAACGACTGCAGGTAGTTGGTAGGCGGTGATAACTTTCGTCCACTTGAACTATGCCAGAGTATTCCTCGCCCAGTGTTTGGAGATCACGTAAGGTTGTTAAAGATTTGTAGAGAATAGAAGACACAGGAATGGACTTTGAAGCATGTCGCGAGGGCAATAGTCTTGCAAGTGACTCCGCAAGTTGTTTTTCGTACAAATCGTCTTTTTGATGCGCTCTGAGAATCTCAGCGGGCTGCGCCACGGGTAAAGCCATTTTATTTGCTAAAATAATACAGCTGCAGTTAATAATTTATCAATTTCTTCAATTTTACAGCCTTTGTTTACTGTTTTTGTGCAATTTCAATATGTCAGCATGACATTGGGTGCGTTTAGCCGATACACAATCTTGTCAGCACAGAAAGAAAAATTAAGGTAAAAAAATCTTTAAAAACAAGCTTTTATTTAAATGCGCTAAAAAGAAAAAAATAAACTTTTACACTATAACTTTACTGTCAACTTATAACATTTCAAATTCAACATATTTGACACAATTTATATGTTTTAAAAGCTTGTCGCGAGATTTAAGTACTCGTATTTACTTTCTTAGTTTAAAATTTTTAATAGGCAGGTATTTTAAAACTTGCTTTTAAAATTACGAGTAGGTACTTAAATCTCGCGACAAGCTTTTAAAACATATAAATTGTGTCAAATATGTTGAATTTGAAATGTTATAAGTTGACAGTAAAGTTATAGTGTAAAAGTTTATTTTTCTTTTTAGCGCATTTAAATAAAAGCTTGTTTTTAAGATTTTTTTACCTTAATTTATTTTATACTTTTTAGTTTTCACCTTGTAAGTTCCTAAGTCTGTTCATCTCATTCAACGCATCATTATAGCAAGGTCGTTTGCCAGTTAATTTTGAACAATCCAACTCTTCAATTAGACCCTGGTTACCATCTAGCATCTAAGTACTCATCTAGGCGAATCAAACGAGCCCAAACTCGATGGGGTTGTGTCGTTTAAGTACTGAGTTCCTTTGGCTGTCTTCCGGCTCCATCATCAGACCCTGGTTACCATCTAGCATCTAAGTACTCATCTAGGCGAATCAAACGAGCCCAAACTCGATTTGGTTGTGTCGTTTAAGTACTGAGTTCCTTTGGCTGTCTTCCGGCTCCATCATCAGACCTTGGTTACTATCTAGCACCAAAGTACTCATCTAGTCGAATGAAATGAGCCCAAACTCGATGTGGTTATGTTATTTAATTACTGAGTTGCTATGGCTATCTTCCGACTTCATCATCAGATCAGCTCCATGTCATAATAATATTGCATTGTCATCGGATATACACGTGCATGCAAAATTTCAGCTCAATCGGTTGAGGGCAAGTGCCTTAAAATTGAGTTATAAAATTCCACCCGAACACACAAACATACATACATACATACATACATACATACATACATTGCAAGTTAAATAAAAGCTTGTAAAAATGGCGATTGCTGAGTAGCATAGGCTGACGCGGCTGAGGAATGCTAAGTGGCGATATTCAGATTGATTGATAGATTCGTCATATGGCGGAATAACAGCTAACTTCACTTCTCTCATTTCCACTCAGCATGGTTCTGGCCGATACTGTAGTCAGAATTGTCAAATGCTGTTCAGCACTCTCA
The DNA here is from genome assembly GCA_039566165.1 of Maruca vitrata. NCBI lineage: Eukaryota > Metazoa > Arthropoda > Insecta > Lepidoptera > Crambidae > Maruca > Maruca vitrata. The sequence goes on along the minus strand of CM076938.1, from coordinate 5,553,578 downwards.
GATTCTGACCAGTCTGTCTATCGGCTAAACGGTGCGTTTAGCCGATACACAATCTTGTCAGCACAGAAAGAAAAATGGCGATTGCTGAGTAGCATAGGCTGACGCGGCTGAGGAATGCTAAGTGGCGATATTCAGATTGATTGATAGATTCGTCATATGGCGGAATAACAGCTAACTTCACTTCTCTCATTTCCACTCAGCATGGTTCTGGCCGATACTGTAGTCAGAATTGTCAAATGCTGTTCAGCACTCTCAGATTCTGACCAGTCTGTCTATCGGCTAAACGCACCCATTGGGTGCGTTTAGCCGATACAAAATCTTGTCAGCACAGAAAGAAAAATGGCGATTGCTGAGTAGCATAGGCTGACGCGGCTGAGGAATGTTAAGTGGCGATATTCAGATTGATTGATTGATTCGTCATATGACGGAATATCAGCTAACTTCACTTCTCTCATTTCCACTCAGCATGGTTCTGGCCGATACTGTAGTCAGAATTGTCAAATGCTGTTCAGCACTCTCAGATTCTGACCAGTCTGTCTATCGGCTAAACGCACCCAATGACTTTGTTATGTTTATAAATCATAGTTTGGGGTATATGTCTATTTAGCCATATCAGTACGTCATTTTCGTTTCAGACTATAGTGAGGTACAAATTTTTAACCTCGTATTTATTTCGTGATACTCAGTTGTTTAAAATTTAAATTCGCTATTATAAAAATAATAATAAGGCGTCCGACCGATTTCAGCCATGGCGGCTGATCTCAATTGAGATTAGCCAAGTGCGCAGGACATATTACAGTGCACAAGTGTGCGCGCAAACACAAGTGCACTCTCTATTCCCTTACTCTCATAATTCGGTGAGACGGCAATCCGACATGACCGGTGAGAGATCGGGCGCCGGACCACCGGCTTAACGTGCTTTTCGAGGCACGGGCGTTTAACCGCCAACTTTCTAACTCCGGGCTGACTAATAGGGTATTTGACTATTTTTTTATTTTAATATAGTTGGATGGACCACTCGAAGACAAACACATTGTTGAAAGTATCACTTTGAGCACATTATTTGGGCGAGCTCAAAAACGCTCCATACAAACGGCCCCTGGCGTGTGACGTCCCGTTCTTTGTATGCAGCGCCTAGGAAGTTTGTTCGGCAGGGTCATCAAAAGTTGCGTTTATGGATATGTTTTCATAATAAAAGATGTTACTAATTCTGGTATTTATGAGATGACAACGAAATTTTATATGATTTTTGCAATTTTGTAATGGACTTGCCCACCGAACTTTAAATGTCTTTTGCTGTCTCATTTCGCCAAAAATTTAAGTTTAGATTTCATTAATAATATTGTTTAACTTAAATCTTACTGATTATCATAAAAATGGCAAACATAACAACCATAGTCAAATACCCTATTTCATTACAGAAAAACTCACACAAATTTTGCCCGATCCCGGATTCTAACCAGGGACCTGTCGGTCCTAACGCAGCTCTTGCTACCAATAGACCAACGAGGCAGTTCGTTCGCAAATTCGTTATTATTAGTAGAATAAATAAACGAGTCTGGAACTGGACTCCGACATTCGTTTCTTCACAGAACTGCTAACCAGTGGCGTAGCTAGCATAGGTGGCACCCGGGGCGGATTTTATAGGTGTCACCCTAAAACTCAATCGAAACTGTTAAAATAAAAAAAAGTTATAATCATTTACGTTTTATTAAAATATGAGTACCTATTACAAATATTTGTTTATTATGTAAAGAAAATTTAGTTTCTTAAAAATTTTAAAAAAATTGTAAACAAAAAAAAACCGCCTTCAAAAACCCGACTCACTAAAAATTGCAAAATAATATAATGCGAACATTTATAATCATCTGGGTATGAATTTTATATGTTGTTGAAGGCGGTGCCGTTTATATTTCATACAGACAAGCACAGAGTGCTTCGTTTTCCTCAAAATTTTGATTGGCACCGCCTTCAAAAACATATAAAATTCATACCCAGATGATTATAAATGTTCGCATTATATTATTTTGCAATTTTTAGTGAGTCGGGTTTTTGAAGGCGGTTTTTTTTTTGTTTACAATTTTTTTTTTCATACTTTTTAGTGTTACATTTTTTTTCACCCTATTAGTTCAGCTCACCTGTAATACTACTGATATTATAACTAGTAGTCTTAATATGTATACAGTATTGAAAGAATTATCCTTTTACTCCAAACAATTAAGGAGTTGACCTTCCATCATCAGCTCAGCATCATAACATTATGATTGCCAGAAGCAAATGCTAATATAACTTCATATAATATGCAAAATCAATCCTTCTTTGTTCTGGAAATGTTCACTGCCCTTTTTTATTATGTCAATGCGAACATTATCAGGTACCGGTAAACTCCAATGTGAAACATCTCTCAAGTGTTGAACTGATTCTTCAAAGCTAATGCTTTCTCCGAAAGTAGCATTAACGGCTTCATTTTCATTATTTATTTTGATTCCGTCAAGGTCCTGGGTCGTCTTCATTGATTCTGTATTGTCGATGTTGCTATCTGAATGTGAGTCTCCAAGATGTGAATAATTACTTTCGTCAGCAGGAGACTCGGGTATTTTTCTTGAACTTTGGCCGCTATCTGCTTTTGTGACATATTTGAAAAGAGAACCGGACATGCTCTGAATTTCATCCATTTTAGCCTTTTTGGCTTTTCTCTGTTGAAACCCGCTTTGTCTTTTCGAAGTATGAATTCCCCGAGGCATATTTCGTTCTGGGTATTCTAAAAAATATTATTAGTTAGTAAGTGAAACGTTGATTTTATAAACTAATTATAACAGTAAATAAACACCTACACGTTACGTAACTAGCTTTGTGAAATATATTTTTCCCAGACGCAGGATTGTTAATTTATATTACCTAACAATCCTGCGTCTGGGTGTAAATATGTTTTTAAGTATTATTAGAAAAATATTAGTTAAAAACTCCACCGTTAATTGTGATATCCGTGCCACGAGTGCTCGAGCTGCTCATCTCGGAGCAAAATCAACGTACGCGAAGTTGTATGATATGATTATGATAACTTTCAATCAAAAATCTAAACTTAATGTATTCCGTTTTTGTAAACAAATCCCATTGCTATTAGATAGAAAAATATTAAGTAAGTTAATAATAAATAAGAATATTATTTACAATTAAACATTATTACCTAAAGTAATATCGTAAAACGTGTAGAAATATATTTCTACACGTTTTACTTATTAATTAAAATCTTTTTACACCAGCAAAGTCTTTAAAACCTATTTTAATAAATAAATACCTTTAGTAGATAAGTAATACTTGCCCAGGCTAAACAAAAAAATATTATTGCAATCCGTCTGAAATACCTTCTTTAGGTACCTATTATCATTTAGGACGTCTCAATAATATAGTTTAAAATACACAGTAATTAAAAGAGAATAAAATTGAAGGGTATTTCAAAATAATCTGAGATACTGCTATTAGAAACTAAATGGATAAAAAATGTAAGTATTACCTGTAATAACAAAAATAATTCACTTACCTTGTTTATTTTCTCTAAGAATCGACTTTTATACAAAAAATGTTGTTTATAATATCTAATAATTAACAAACACTTTGCACTAGACTTTCACACGTTCACGTAAGCGAATATTGAAATGAATGCGGTCGGAAACAAAAGAAGCCCAATCCACAATACAAGTGACGAGCGCTATATCGAGGGAATCCCCTGACTAGCGTTGGTTATGCGCGAACGGGGTATTAAATTTTGGGGGAATCCCTGATCGATTGACACTGTGCACATTGTTTTTTTTTAATATCAATTATTATGTTCGTGGTACGATATTATAGTTACCTAGATAATTTTATTAGTGGCGGTTATGCTCTCTGCCGCAGATTTACGATTTTTTATAAATAGAAAGAACTATAACTGATGGTCATAGTCGGGCTCGGGTGTCACCCCTAAACGGGTGACACCCGGGGCGGGCCGCCCCCGCCGCCCCCCCTTAGCTACGCCACTGCTGCTAACCGACAGAACATTTCGTATATCGCCGCTTCGCCAACAGAACCTTTCGCCAGCGTACGATTCGTCGACAGCACCGCTCGTCATCAGACCTTTCGCCTTCGAACGATTCGTCGTCAAAAAAAACGAGCGGTGCTGTCGACGAATCGTACGCTGGCGAAAGGTTCTGTTGGCGAGGCGTCGATATACGAAATGTTCTGTCGGTTAGCAGTTCTGTGAAGAAACGAACGAAACGAGTTCCAGACTCTAAATAAACTTCTCGAATATAGAACTTCACTTCTTTATCATTTAAAGACTCCAATTAAATAAAATATGAATTTTATATAGTCGAACAGGTATTCTTCGGATAGACGGATAGCGAAGTCTTAGTAAAAGGGTTATTACCCTCGGGGTAAGGAATTCTAAAAAAACAATAAATATTTTTTTTGAATAGATAGTTTTTATTATCAAACATCATTTCTACAAAAATACACGAATTTCTTTATAATAACAACATAATTAATAGACCTCACCTGCGTTTTATGAACACCTATCAGAATCAGAATCTAATGACTAACATCCGGAATAATCATAAATTATACATATCTACATTCTGAAAATTAGCAAGAAGTTGAATATGTCGAGACTGTAGATTGTGGGGCTAAATAACTTAAAGACTACAAATGTCTTAAAAATACCTGTTGAGTGATTCTAACATTTTACTCATAAAATACTTTAGCGCTATAAAATAGAAAGTGTAACTTATCTATTGTAAAATTAATAATATTGTATGTGGAATAGTTAAATTTTATTACTTAGTTGTCGTACAAGACATCGTTATACTCGTACATAGGCATAATTAAAATCAAGATACCAAGCAAACTATTGGTGTGCGGTATCCTCTCAGAGGATTTTGAACATCGATAGATAGAGACGTTGATCAGAGCAGTAGCGCTACCATGAGTTAATAAAAGTGACACGACTCGATATCGCCTATGTAAATATGTCTACGAAAGACTCGTACAGCGCCCCTAGCGGCAACGCTAAGAACTAACATCGGTAGTATGAAAAAAACAATTCGATAGATTTTTAACCTATGTACGTTTTCGAAAGCTAACTCATGGTACTGCTACAGGAGAGCATTGAGGGTTTCGAGCGCGGTCCGTCGGCGCGGGGGCTTCCGGGGTGAGCGGTTAGATGTGAGACGGGCGCGGGGGTCAGTAGAAGTGATGGTAGGAGGCGGTGGCGGGTCAGGTGCGGCGTCGCTTGGCGGGCGCGGCGGGCGGCGTGGACGTGTTGGCGCGCCGCCGCCCGCGCCGCGAGCCTTCTTCGTCCACTTGAGGGGACTCCCATGCTGAAAATATTAATGACTTTGACTTTTTTACCAGTGAGAAATCTTGAAATCATAATCTCTCTAAACTTTAGAACCAACCAACCAATTGGTTGGACTTTAGAGTCTAAAGAGTTCCAACCGGAGGTTTTTGACATGGATGACTTAGTAAGGTAGTCTGTATGTAAAATACACAAGTTTCATCCATTAAATTACTGTTAAAATTTGGAAAAGTATAGTTTTAGGAACATGAATTTCACAGGAAAAGTTTCTTTTTATAACTGCCATTCATTATGTACTCACCGGCTACAGAACTAACTCTAGATTTTGGTGCTTTTTCTCTTTGTGACGTTGACTTCCTACTGGTGGAACTGTCTCTGGTGCCAGAGGCATTGGAATCTCTTGAATCTCTCCGCCGATCTAAGAAAAAGTTTCGATTCATTTATTGAACAAGGACACCAAAGATAAAATACAAAAAAAAAGCTCGAATTTCTATGATAATATTTTTTCAATTTATTTTTACTGCTTTTTGTTATATAGCTATCAGATAAGATGAAGTTGAATGCAAGCCTATTCTGTTTTTAAAAAAATCTATTACAAAAATCCACCCATACAAAAAAATAAATAAACTAGCAGAGTGAGTCTAATAAAAGCTTGTAAAAACACAATTACCTACTAACAAACACCACTTAATTTGCAACTTTTCATTAATATTAAGAGCATAATGACTGCATATCATAAGGTTTTCAGTCAAATTATTCTTACCATAATCCTTTTCAGATTTAATGCTAGGTGTGTCTGTGGAAGCATGTGAACTGCCACTTTCTTTACGAGTCTTTGTTGCGAGTGCGCTCACACTATCTTTGCGGCCAGTCCCAGAACCTGCTATGGTATTAAACAAATTAACAATTGACTCCAGTAAATTATTTACTACCCACTTGAAAACCCAACACCGATAATTTTTTTTATATTTGCAAATGCAAGCACTTAAAAGAAAAAATTGGTCTGGAACACTATGGTTTGTTCACATAGTAATGTTACACACACTTATTTACTAATATTTTATATTTTATGTAAATAACATGTAAGTTAAAGTACAATAGGGATGAGAAGTTTTCATAGTTTTTTTTTTCAGATAATGAATAGGTACAATAAAACATTTGAAAAATACATAGTTTTAAATTTAAAGTATTACAATACAAATACAATCTCTGATCAACAGCTAGTTACTAGTAAAATGATCAAACTACAACTATGTGAATTAAAAAAAATATGTAAAACATGACTTTAACATCTCAGTAGTGATGTAAAGCTGTGTATATTAGCAAATTAAGCATGAATGAAATACATTTTAATTTATGCAAATATAACGTAAAGAAAAATAAACAGTTGTTATTGTGCTACCTTTAGGTGTATTATCTTTAGATGCAAGGCCCCTAGAACCACTTCTAGGCGTTGAAGGCATAGGCGACGAGCTTTCTCCATCTAAATGCGATATTACAGTAAATATTAAGCTTGTTTAGTCACATGCACACATATAACACAAAGAACGATTCAAATTACCTTCATTATCCTCAGTCAGAATAGCCTCTTTACACTTTTGCTTTATCAAAGCCCCAAACTCGCTTTCTGGTAAACTAAAATTCATTTCGTGGTTCGGAAAAGGAATTCGCTCTGTATCGTCCAACATAGCTATATCGTAGAGACTTTCTAAGTGTTTCCATATGTCTTGCGTCGATATCTCTTTTGTGATAGAATTGGACAGTTTTTCCCAAATACAAGCCATGTGAAAATGTTTGTTGATACCGACCGGTTTGTGGTTGGCCATCGCGTAAAACAGCTGGATTTCCATTTCTACGTCCCATTCTACCGTGTCCCCTTGTTTTATATCAGCCTCTTCTTCACTAGACACCATTTTTAATTACCTGGACCTTAATTAATATTGAAGAAAAGGAGATAAATTAAATAAACAATACAAACAACAAATCGCACGAAATCGTATGAAGCTGAATTATTGATAGTTGTCATCTGTCAAATACTTCTTTGAACGTTAACATAATTTTTTGTTAATGCTACGTTTAACACTACGACTTACAAGCTCGAATTATAAAGTAGTGACCGTGGAATCCGTGGATTTGTAGTCACCTTAATAACAGATTGTTTATGGTTTAAAAAGAAAAATGTTATTCTAGCGGCGCCGTCATAGTGACAGCTGTATTAATGCGGTTCCCGAACCGATGGCTTTTTCTTTGATTTCTGTGATGAATGCTTAACTTTTATCTAATTTGATCCTCGCAGACTTTAGAAACTAGTGTTACCCTTTATTTAAGATATGGCTAACCATTACGAAGTGCCTAGTTGGTAAGGAATTAGAGCTTTGAAGATTTGGTTACCTGTCATCAATGCCTACATTTATTTGGCAAGCTATACACTCCAATAACACTGACTATTCACGTCTTGTATTCAAAGTGGGGCGTTCAAGGCTCTATATATATATTTGAATAATAAATCTAATGATTACTTATGTTGGTCTTAGCGAAAAATACACAAAAGCCTGCTTCATTCTTACACCCCAATATTCCCTGTGAAATGCTGAATGATTTTATTGCAGGGCTGGCAAGCCCCCCACGGGGCTGCATCTGGATGTCCTGAAAGGGGACAAGCTGATACAGAAGCTGATGATTGATGAAAAGAAGTGCTACCTCTTTGGCCGGAATCCTCAGATGAATGACTTCTGTATTGACCATGCCAGCTGTTCGCGCGTACACGCAGCCTTCGTATATCATAAGCACCTTAACAGAGCATTTTTGGTTGATTTAGGCAGTAGTAAGTATGAAGGGTTTAAAAAAATATCTGTTCATTGCATTTCTATACCTATGTAGGGAAAGTACTTAATATTGAGACAGACAGTTTTACAAGTACTCAATATTGAGACTCAATTTTTGCCCTATAGGTGTGTTGGTCATATGGGGTGGTCTCCGCCACACAGTGACTGTGCCTAATTTGTGTGGGAATGGGTGTGTTACTGCTTATATTAGCAGGAGATTCAATTGGTACCATGTTGCAGTCTCTTATAAAAATAATATTGCATGAATGATGAAACAATTTGTTTCTTTATTCAGATAGGGGAAGCTGTAAAGCCAGGACACATTATTTAAATGTAGTTCATGTTGTTGCATCAGTTGTTTATAATGTTTATGGTCTATAGAAAACTATATTATATTAAAATTTGACTCAACACACATTGTGTCTCATCAGATTTTAATAAAGTGTGGGTGCCTTTATTCTTCCAATAACTGTTTGTTCACTCCATGGTAATCTAATTAGTTTTGAAGAAATTTACCATTTAAGGGTTAAGTTCTAGTTGGTTGTCTAAATTAATAACAAATAGCTATTTATAATCTTGCCCAGCGAATGTAATAATCTGGGAAAAATAATGTATTATTTTTAGTATTAAGTAATTAATATAATTATATACTTATCTTTAGATAACTCAAAGGTGACTGACTGACTGAGATAGTGATCTATCAACTCACAGCCCAAACCACTGGATGGATAGGGCTGAAATTTAGCATGCAGGTAGATGTAATGACGTAGGGATCGGCTAAGAAAGGATTCCCTGTAGCAAAGCTAGGGCAGGTCCCTGGCTCGGTGGAGCAGTGGTCAGTGAACCCTGCCTGGTGGTTCCAGGAGTTGTGGGTTTGATTCCCACTCGGGATAAATATTTGTATGACAAACATCAGTGTTTGTTCCGCGTCTGGGTGTGTTATTCAATATATTTAAGTATGTAATGTATCCACTGTCGTTTCTGATTTCTGTAACATAAGTGCTTAAGCTTTTTACCATGGGATCAGATTGATGTATGTGATGTTGAGAAATAATTATTATTTATTATACATCTATGTAGTAAGTCATAATGTTACTATATTGTTTTGTATTTATTGATATTATTATCTCTTCCAGCTCATGGGACATACATTGGCAAAATGCGTCTAGAATCAAATAAGCCTACTCAGTTACCTATAGACTCGAACTTCCATTTTGGTGCTTCCACTCGAAACTATATCATAAGGTTGGTATTTTTCATCAAAAACGACAGCAGTTTAATCAAATATACTTTAAATAGTGGTCCCAGTAAACTACATACCGCAAATCCGTTATTATTATAACAAAGTAAAGGTATTACTTTGTTTACATTTATGCCCAATTTTCTATAATTTTTGTTTCATGAAAACCTTTTCTAAGTATAGTAGAAAAAAAGAAAAATAACAATAAAAACAAAAAAGATATGGCAAAAATGGTTCATCTGTTCTTTAGAATTGTGCCTAAATAAAGTTATATGCATTGATAATAAAAATATATGCATTGAACAACACACCCCGAAACGAAACAAACATCGATCACTTACATACTACGTTCTTTATATTATAGAGAACGTCCAACTGGTAACGCCCGAGGAATCATGGAGGACCTGCCCAACACGGAGCAGGAGGGAGCGCTGCTCGGGCTGCCGGAGACTCAGACTGAGTTAGATGTGAGTTGGTATTCATTTTAATGGTATTTGAAAAAAAATGCAGAATGTTACATACATACATACATACATAGAGTCTCGCCTATTCCCTGGAGAGGTAGGCAGAGATCTGGAGGCTACGGTCCTGGCTCACCACTTTCAGAATGTTACTTTGTATGGAATTTACTGAATATACCTATTGAAACAGACTACTGAAACAATCAAATATATCACTCGAAGTTAAAAACGGAACTCATATACACATGTTACAAAATGCAGTTGTTAAATTACTTGTAAACAAACCATTATAACTGTTTTAAACTAACGGAATATTTATGTTTTTGTATCTTATTTTTTTAAATCTATATATTTATCTTTATGTTGCTGATATAGTACATTCTGCTAACTTGTACACCTTATTTCATTACAGAACTTAACAGAATTCAATACGGCTCACAACAGAAGAATTTCTATGCTGGGTATATCTACAGATGATGGGACTGATGTCATAAAGGTAACACAGGTTAAATTTAAAGCATTTTCTTGATTCTTGATTAAATTTCTGACCTTAAAATTCTTACTTTTTGATGAAGAAATTATAGCACTGTTTTATATTTCCGAGAAACATATCTGTAAAGGAGGCCTGTGTGCCTGGCAGCAGTGTACGGAAGCGGGCTGATGATGATGATGATATTTGTAAAATGTTGTTTGTGATGATGTTTTTTTTAATTTTTACTAAATAAACGTCTGTCTGTCTTTCTAAAAACTGAATACATGAAGATCGTTGAATGATCCAATGTTAACTGTAATTTAATTTTATTAGAAACTTGTCTGTCTGTGATTATAATAAAGATTATATTATATTATTATTTTATGTTCCAGCCGGTAGCCGGCACGAAGCGTTCAGCCACCATGCCTGGTGGTACTCCAAAGAAGCAGAAGCGCAACGTGTCCTTCAACGAGGAGGTGGACATCATTAACCCCGAGGACATCGACCCGACGGTCGGCCGCTTCAGGAACCTGGTGCGGTCCACCATCGTGCCCAACGCCAACGCGCCGCCCAGGAAGATCAAGCTGCAGAGCGCCGATGAGAGTGAGTTGAACCTTCTCTCTTTACTACTCGATACCGGCACGTGCCGGGTCGTTTCTCTCCCCAAACATCATCATCAGCCCATATTAGTACGTCCCCACTGCTGCGGCACGGGCCAACCCTAAACTAGGGCGATAACGCCTTAGTCGACCACGCTGGCCAAGTGCGGGTTGGTCGACTACACAACCTTAGAATTTCTTCTTAGGTGTGCAGGTTTACTCACGATGTATTCCTCCACCGTTAAAGCGTCGAATGATGGTACATATAAATTTCAAATTTGAAAAACACATGGTACCTGGCGGGGTTTGAACTGGTGACCTCTCGCATGGGAAGCAACGACTTTAACCACTCGGCCATCGACGCTTTTTCTCCCCAAACCTACGTTTTAGGGACCGCCCAACGACGCCCTGAGGTCGAGCCCCGTTAGGAGGCGCCCTCAGGCAAACGTCGTTTAAATTTATTTAGGGGTGAGAGCCATCATCGTAAGTCAGTTAGGAAAAAAAAAGTGAGTTGAACCTCTAGCCAATGCAGCAGGGTGTCTTTTTGCGTATCGATGGCAAATGAGAACAATAGGGTAGTTTCCTATTTTTTTATTTTGATATATGAAGATGGATGGACCACTCGAACACAAAGACACTGTTGAAAGTATCTCAATAACTCGACAAGATATAATAATTTTAATTGCACATTATACTCTTTTTCAGCTAAGATGATCCTTGTGACACTTCATTGTGTTCTGAATCACGCATCTTACGATTGACAAACGAAAATAATTTTATTGCACACTTTTTTCATTTTATTGCGGCGTCATTAAGAAAAATATTAAAATAAATATTTTTATACTTTTAAATGACAAACAGTATCGTTTAGTGTAATAAAACATTTAAAAAAAATACCTATGCAGTTCGTATACATAGAATGGAACGTAGTAACTCTGACTAAGTTCCATTCTACGTAATACGAACTGCATAGGTATTTTTAAAAATTATTAATTAATTATTACATTAAAATAAAACTTAAACGATACTGTTTCTCTTTTAAAAGTTTAAAATTATTAATTTAATATTTTTCCTAATGAAGCCGCAATAAAATTAAATAAGTGTGCAATAAAATTATTTTTGTTGTCAATCGTGAGATGCGTGATTCAGAACACAATGAAGTGTCACAGGGATCATCTTAGCTGAAAAATACTATAGTTGGGTGAGCTCAATGCTCCATACTGTATTTTGTATGCAGCGCCTAGGAAGTTTGTTCGGCAGGTTCATCAACAGTTGCGTTTATTGATATGTTTTCACAATGAAAAATGTTACTAATTCTGTTATTTAAAAGATGACAATGAAATTTTAAATGATTTTCGCACTTTTGAAATGGACTTGCCCAACCAACTTTAAATGTCTTTTGCTGTCTCAATTCGCCAAAAATTTCAGTTTCGATTTCTTTAATAATATTGATTTACTTAAATCTTACTGCTTATCATAAAAATGGCAAGCACAACAACCACAGTCAAATACCCTATTGTATTCTATTCTATTCTACTATAGCACATGTTTTTAGAAAAACTATTGTATTAGGGCAATACCTGTAAAAATAGTTGTAAGTGTGGAACAAATGTTGACATTAATTTTTAATTATTTATTAAATTTTTTGTGACCAAATATTAGATGTTTAGATCGGTTGTGCCAAACATGCTGTTCACACTTAAATGTGAAGTTACAGCCTAAATAGAGTTTATTAGCATTTTGTCTTATAATGTACCTACTGTAACTCTGTTAGTGTGTGTAATAAATAAATAAATAAATAAATAAATAAAATAAATGTCGTTAACACTGCCTTCTCCAGACCACCACCCGCACTCGCTGCGGCTGCAGGAGCTGTCGCGCGGCGCGCTGTACTCCGACCTGCCCGCGCCCAGCTCGCACCTCAGCCTCATCGGAGCCAGGTACGACACAGGAATACTGAACATTGCCTTTGATACTTTATAGAAAAAAAGAAAAACATATATTGAACACGACATAGACACGAATAGATACAATAGTACAGGATCCGTGGAGTATTTTTTCACTTGATTACTATCAAGCTAACTTTCCGTGAGTAGCTTCATTTTGATAAGACGCCCAACAATTTCCTGTGCGAAAATTTTTGATTGTGGTAGCTAACAGAGGTAGCAACGATAAAATATGTCGATTTGATGATTCTTCAATATTTATTACTAACTGAATTGTTTTTATTATATCTTATGATAATTATCTAAATTATTTAAAAAAATATTTGTCCTACAAAATCTATGGTTTCATCAAAGAGTCCTCCCCCTCCAACATGTATTGATAACGAGATCACCAAAAATGATTACTAACCAGCTGATTTTTTTTTATTTACTTAGTTAATATTTATATAATGTAACGGTCATATTGTCCTACAAATTCCGTGGTACGTTGTCCCAGTCCTACGGTCAAAATCTACCAAAAAGTCAACATTTTTTTTTCTCACGCTTGAGAAATGAATTGAATTTTAATTTCATGACTTTCCAATATATATTCAACTGGAGCACCGCAATAGCGTGCCACGCTATTTTTACATCAAGGATCTGTACTCAGGGTCGGACTGAGCCGCAAGGGCCCGGGTGGCAAAACACAATGGGGCCCGAGTTTTTTTTTTCTCAAAAAAATTTCATACTTTTTTCTTTTTGCAAATAAATTTTTCATTAAAATTGTGATATTTTTTCATCAAAATTGATTTGCAAAAAGAATTTCTAAAAAAGTCAAATACTTTTTATTTAGAAATTTTTAATCAATTATGTTAAATATTCTCAAAAGTTTTAAAAAATCATAACTCAAAAACTATAATTGGAAGTTTTCAAAATCATGGTACAAACTGAAAAATTACGATCTATAAATAATGTCTTAAAATTTCAACTTCAAATTTAAAATATTAGGAGGTAGCTGCATAGCTCTTTAGTAACCTTAAAAACTGCGCCAGACTCTCAGCTTTCATAATCATTATTAATAAAAACTAGTACCTAATGGGCTACTTTTGCTGAAATCGGACTTCAAAGACAGAGATGTGGAAAAATCATAAATTAGCCATTTGATTACGAACTATTATTTTTGACATTTTATCATTTCTAAAGTGAATTAGTTTGTAAAACCTAAATTTAATACAGGAACACTCAGATGCAAACATTGGATGTCATATATTTTTTGTTTAATTTAGGTTTCATTGCGTTAACACTGTTTTCGCATGACAAATCCTGTTGTTACGACGAACTTTACGAACTTTGCTTTATTTACGGACTTTATTTATTACACACCAACAATACATGAATAAACATAACATCCAAAAATCACTTTGAGTGCGATCACTAATATTTTTTTAATAATCAAATACACTTCCTTTTTTTATTTAAGGCCCATTTCAATAATTAATTTATTTTTAAAGTATCACAAATTAAACTCTCAAATGGTTAAATCTTAGCATTTCTGTAATAATTTCGATTGTTAATAATCTTATTAACTTCAGAAATAATAAAATGTCCAAATAATGCTTCGTAATCAAATGACAAATTTTATGATTTTTCCACCAAAAGTAGCCCATTAAGTACTAGTTTTTATTAATGATTATGAAAGCTTAGCTACATCCTAATATTTTAAATTTGAAGTTGAAATTTAAGGCATTATTTACAGAACATAATTTTTCAGTTTGTACCACCATTTTGAAAACTTCCATTTAAGTTATGGAGACAAATATTTAAGGCGTTAAAGAAGAACTCATGAAAATTGGTTTACAAAAAGAATTTCTAAAAAAGTTAAATACTTTTTTTTTAGAATGTTTTAATCGGTTATGTCAAATATTCTCAAAAGTTAAAAAAAAATAATAACTCAAAAAATCGCGGAACATAAATGGGGATGTTTCAAAGCCCCACGGGTGTTCTATCTCAGGACATTCGCTTGACATAATTTTTTGGGACACCCTGTAGGTTTATACCTAGCTACAATTTTTTTTTTAAAAAGAGAACTTTCAGCTTTGTACTTAATGACTCGATCGTAAAAGCTGCTGTTTTCGTCATCCTTGATTAGATTCGATTCTGTATTCAACAGTTCCAGCAACGGAATCCAACAGTTCTTGCTCCAGTAGAGAACAAAGTCTCGTTTAAATGCTGAAAATCTTCTCTCACAAGTCACTTTCGTGATATTTATTGTGGTATTATTACATTGAGGTAATTACATAATATACAACATAAAAGGTGGTGTATCGTCCGGAGGTTCCTACAGGACGATTCCTCAAACCAGCCAGATTAATCTGATACGGCACTTGGCTTAGGCCGCGAACCATCCGTCAAAATACCGGTATTTTAAATTTCGAAGATAAAAATCGCACGATTTTGTGTAAATAAAATGTATGGTGACTCATATTTTTTTACTTTCATTTAAGGAGTATCAAAATACAATTTATTGCATTAAACTAGAATTTTTAGTTTCCGAGATTTTTCGGATTCTGTAAGTGACCCGGATTCATTGCTCTCGAGTGCAATCTTAGCCCATTACATTGAATTGTTACAATTTAAGGACCGAGTATTGCATTTATGAGAGGACGCAATTTTATTTTTAGAACATGTTTGTAGTGGTCATTAGTCAATAGAACTTCATGTTTGTGGGGGCCCTTGTCCCCCGGCCGCCTATCTTGAAAAAGGAATGAGAAAACACTTTTTTCACGATACCTCGGAAAAAATGCGTCTTTTTTGCTATAAATAAAAAAAAATAAGGGACGATCTCTTTATTTTGCTACTGACTTCTTTAATCTTCAATTTAGGACAAAAAGTCATTTTAAACATATTTGTTGGCAAGGCAATTTGCTAATAGCATAAGCAATATTTTTGTGAGAAGCATAGTTTCCGAGAAATGCAAGCGGGCGACACAGGCCTGTGGGGGGCCCGCGCAGGCTGGGGCCCGGCTGGCAAATGCCACCCTGACTGTATGGCCAGTCCGACGCTGTCTGTACTACTACTTTTGACCGTAGGACCGGGACAACGTACCACGGAATTTGTAGGACAATATGACCGTTACATTATATAAATATTAACTAAGTAAATAAAAAAAAATCAGCTGGTTAGTTATCATTTTTGGTGATCTCGTTATCAATACATGTTGGAGGGGGAGGACTCTTTGATGAAACCATAGATTTTGTAGGACAAATATTTTTTTAAATAATTTAGATAATTATCATAAGATATAATAAAAACAATTCAGTTAGTAATAAATATTGAAGAATCATCAAATCGACATATTTTATCATTGCTACCTCTGTTAGCTACCACAATCAAAAATTTTCGCACAGGAAATTGTTGGGCGTCTTATCAAAATGAAGCTACTCACGGAAAGTTAGCTTGATAGTAATCAAGTGAAAAAATACTCCACGGATCCTGTACTACAATAAGTCATCTCTAACAAAGAAATATCACACATAGATAAGGACTATGAAAGTGCTCAACGAGGTACAGGCCTCAGTATGTGCCACATCAGCCCGAGAGCCGCTGCAGCGATGGTATTCTGGCCGTTCCCTGAGTGACTATATTTAGGGTTCCGTACCTAAAAGGTGAAAACGGGGCCCTATTACTACTAATACAATAAATATGTTTTTTTACATAATTGATATTGATTCTTGGCTCTATTTAATAGATGGATGGAGAGATTTAAGAGGAAGATTTTTACGTATCCCCGAAACGAAGCGAGGGCGGGTCACTAGTGCTATGATATATACTGTTTGATGTTTGTTCAACCTCCTCCCCCTCTCTCCTTCTTTTTATCTAGTTGATGGCAAAATCAAACGTGATCGGCCCAGTATTCGGCCACACGCATCGCGTTGTCCGAGGCACCCATCAAGTCGCTCAACGACATGACATTAGATGGCACATGGACTGTGGCAAGAAAACGCATACGCAGGCCAGTAGCGCTACCATGAGTTTAAAAGTGACAGACTCGGTATCGCCTATGTAAATGTGTCTATGAAAAACTTGTACAGCGCCCCTAGCGGTAACGCTAAGAACTAAAATCGGTAGTATGAAAAAACAATTCGATAGTTTTTTAACGTGCGTAAGTTTTCGATAGCTAACTCATGGTACCGCTACAGATGCAATGCGTCAGTGACTCCCCATCTGAGCCTATATTCCTGGCTACGACCATACTGGGTACGAAGTCAGTCTTAATACACATGGTATATTATATGCTCCCCCCCAGGCTGGGCCTGTCGCTGCCGGACCCGGCGCCCGACGTGGAGCTGGAGGGCCCCGAGCCGCTGCTGATGGCGCCGCCGCCGCTGCCCAACCAAGGTATGTAACCCCGCCCCTCAAAAGGCCTGTAGGTGAGGCCTCTGCCCCCTGACTGGGCCCGCAACTGTAAGTGTAAGTAGGTGAGGCCCCTGCCCCATGACTGGGCCTGTAAGTATAAATATGTGAGGCCCTTTCCCCCTTACTGGGCCTGCAAGTGTAAATATGTGAGGCCCCTGCCCTCTGACTGGGCCTGCAAGTGAAAATAGGTGAGGCCCCTGCCCTCCTGACTGGGCCTGCAAGTGTAAATATGTGACGCCCTTTCCCCCTGACTGGGCCTGCAAAATGGGTGAGGCCCCCCATTACTGGGGTGCAAGTGTAAATATGAGAGGCCCTTTCCCTTTGACTGGGCCAACAAGTGTAAATAGGTGAAACCCCCCCCCCCCCCTTGCTGGGGCGCAAGTGTCATTATGTGAGCTCCTTTCCTCTTGACTCCAAATGTAAATAATGTATAGAGTAGCGACTAAAGTGACTTGCTCCACTTGTTTATGACCATAGTAATGATTTTCCATCGTTATCGAGAAATTTTAGACAGTAAACTCATAAACTTGAACGTACACGGGGTCGTTATTTTTTTACAAATTTTTCGATACTAAACCTCATTTCTCCCTTCGCAGCACCCGAAGAAGCAGGCCCGGGTTCAAACGAGCCGAAAAAGAAGAAATACGCCAAAGAGGCCTGGCCCGGACGGAAGCCCGCCCTCGTGCCCGGCGTGTGAGGCCCCCAAGCCTGACCTTACGCTATACGAAACAAGAAGGACTAAGACTGTACTCTATACAAAAGTCGTTGGAAGTGTCAATCGATTTTGGACCTTATTTCAAGTGTTTTAATCAACCTCATATAAATATAGTTGGAAGTTCCCGTTAGGTTCAAATTGGAAATGTGTTCTACTAACTCGTCGTTGTCGTTGGAAGTGTCAATCGATTTTGGACCTTATTTCAAGTGTTTTTGATTAAAGATCGACCCATTGATCAATCAATCCGTTGGAAGTTCCCGTTAGGTTCAAATTGGAAATGTGTTCTACTAACTCGTCGTTGGAAGTGTCAATCGATTTTGGACCTTATTTCAAGTGTTTTAATCAATCAACTCCATATAAATATCGTTGTAAGGTCCTGTGTGGTTCATATTTGAAATTCGTTCTGGCTAACTCTACGAAACATGCTGGAAGTTTCCGTTGTTCTCAAGAGAGAACGAACACTCTTTACATAGGAAGTAGCGTTCGATCGTTTGGAGTTTGGACCTTATGTAAAGTGTGTTAGGTTGAAATTTGGTACATTCTTAATTTCAGATTCGGAAAATCTATGCTCTTGTCTGATTGTCAACCGCGTGGGTTGAATAAGGGATGGAGCATAGTTTGTCTGACCTGAACTTGTATATTAATTGACTTAAGAAGGAAGAAATCCTAAAAAATAGGGATCACTTTATACAAAGCTTGTTGGTGTATCCAACAATGAATTTCATCATAATTTCTATTCTATCCTATTCTATTCTAATTTGAAACGAATATGTTATAAATTAAAATGAAGATACTTATCCTGAGTACTTTAATTCTCAGAAACTTAAGAAGACGTAGCATTTTCTTTACGTGTCCAGCCCCTTTATTTACAAAGTATCAATGTTCTTTATGATCCATCATTTCTGACGCACTGTAATATTCGTTCGCACTGCTGGGGCACGGGCCTAAACTAGGGCGATAAGGCCCTAGTCGACCACCCTGACCAAGTGCGGATTGTTAGACGACACAACTTAAGAATTTCTTCGTAGGTGTGCACTTGTTCTGGTTTCCTCAAGATGTTGTCCTTCACCGTTAAAACGTCGAATAATCGTTCATATGAATTTCAAATTTGAAAAACACTGGTACGCCAGGTTTGAACTGGTGACCCCTAGCATGGCAAGCAACGACCTTAACCACTCGACCATCGACGCTTCCTGTAAATTATAGCCAGTACTTATATAGGAAAATTTGGAATGAGACTATCCTGTAGTCTTTGAAACATTTAGTCATATTACAGTTACATATTTGTATGTATATCCATTTTACTTTGATTTTGTTCATCATCATCCGATTTTATACATAATGTATTAATATGGTCTTTTAACAGTATGTTTTATTTTAACATTTACGTCTAGTTGAACTGAAGCTTAGTTTCCCATTTAACTAAAGAATTTCTTTATTGAATTTCTTTGTTAATACGAAACTATAATACTTCTGGCCGAAAAAGGCATTTTTGTGCCAATTTTGACAATATTAAGTGATGAGTCTTCATTGTATCAATATTATATTATTTAGGCATTAATTGACCAAAATAGCGTAGCATGGTTTAATGATATTGACTCTATTGCTATAAGAATAAGGTCTAACATGGGAGTGTAAATTGGAAATGCCGTTGCCTTTATACCTAGTTGCTGTGTTTAGGTAGGTATAATTTCTATAAGGATCGTATTACAGATAAGGTATATAATAAATATCCCCAGTACCGGTCCCACTAACGATAAGCAGTATATATTTGCAATAAAAATACATGTTAGTAAATTTTAATGATTATTTTAAGAATGAATGATTTATTATCTAGTAAATAGAGTTCAATTTCATGTTTTATTTATCAGACATTGTTTTCTTGTTAGGTGTTCTATTGAGTAAGTAGCAAGTGAGAGCCATCCGCTCCCCCGCAATTCCGGTGACGATGCCGAGGCTACTCCAAGCCGTCATCGTATGTCAGTTAGGAAAAAAGAAGGTTCACATAGTGAAAATAAATATTTTATTACCTTATATCACTCCACGGCAATAAGACTGGTACATAAATAAATGCTCGCGTTTGCAGGTCTTCTTAGGAACAGTTAGCTGCAAGACAATAAAAAAGAAATGCACAAATATACATGTAGTGTGCACTTTATGGTTCATCGGTTGTAATAGGGCAAAATTTTGAATCTGTTAAATGATTAGTCAATTCTAGGTGAAATTATGAGATAACTATATCGAACGCAGTACAAAATTAGGTAATTTTATTAAAAAATTAAATAGTTTTATCGATATAGGTAATATAGGATTATAATAATGCTTGCTTCACAATTTATCATAGCTCTTACTTTATTTTACGAAGATATTGTATGTTTGGTTTAAAATCACTATGACTCACATATTAGAAGATTGTCCTGATTTATCATATATACTGTACTATAATGTATTTAAACTTTTATTGTTGACTTATGTAGTAATATTAGTGCATAATACATTATGTTTGTACATCACTTATTCTATGAAATTACCAAACTAATGGTTCCCATGCGGTTTGCACTCTTTGTCGTAGGATAGGTTATGTTTTGTATGAGCAACTAGTTATTTTAAGTCATATCGACTGAAGATCGGTTAAGTAGTAATGCTTAGGGCTAGAACCTCTATACAGCGTATTAGATGTAAGCCGAGATTTGTACATTTTGTAAAGAGCGTTTATCTTTACGAGTTGTGAATAGTCATCGATTTAATGAATATAATAAAAATAGCAAAATAAATTAAATCGTTTTATTTAACTCATCAAACACAATACCTACTACTGATAATATTTTTTCGTGTTTTGATATACATAATAACATAAAGAAATTAATAGCTCCACACACTATCACTTAACCCCAAACTTAGTAGAGCTTTACTATGGGCGTCAGAATGGTCACAGCCCATATACGTCCCCATTGCTGGGGTACGGGCCTACCCTAAACGGAGTGGTGATAAGATGTTATTCAACCACGCTGGCCAAGTGCAGGTCAGACAAGGAACAAACACAAAAAAAAAAATCATCAAATAAGTATTTGTCGCGGGTGGGAATCAACCCACGACTCTTGGAACCACTTAACCACTATTCCATCGAGCCGGTCTATAGTCGGTAGGTATTTGAATCTATGAATTAATAGTGGCATTATCTGCTAATATAGTTGCTTCTCTTCTGCATTGGGACTTGTCCCGTCCCAGATATAATTAAAATCAACAAGTGCCCGCGTCTGTTTAGTTAAGCCCATTGTTATGGTCCCTTGACGGCGATTCACAAAAACGGTCCGAGCCTACCCATATTTCTTGTCAGAATAGGCCTGTGAAAATGCAAATGTATCGATGTTAAAGGTGTCCGTTATGTTCTTTTCAATGGAACAATTTTCAATACTCTTAACTTTATAGTTACGCTAAAAACTAGAATAGGGAATCTTAGGTACCTATATACAGCGGGATCCCGTATTTTATAATCTACCTTTGCACATTAATGAGAAAAAAATTAATTAATTCTGTGCTGTGCCAGTGGGGCCCTTTGTTAATTGAAAGTTTCAGGATAAATGGAGAAGTATTTGTGGGTTTAATATATTCAGTCATTTCTTTTTCTTTAAACCCAGTCACTAGAAAGATCGTAAAATTAATTTAAGAAAAATATGCTTTAATGTTATTCAGATCGGTGGGTCAGATATCCAGGGTATGATACGATCCTTTTATGATCTGCTCACACAAAAATTGGGCTCACAATTCGAGCACAGTTGATAGATGCAAAAATGTTTACCTACTTACGTAGGTAAAGAAAATTATGAAACGAGCATAAAAACCCAATTTGCGTAGGTAACCGTAATGCTATCCATGCGGTCCGGTAATGCAAACCAACCATGCTATCGATAACTCCTCATCCTTAACCTCCACAATGCAGTATTGCAAGGCTATAGAGTCGTTAATCGCCCGACGCTCCCGGAGGTCTTAATTTAACTTTCGTGTTTGGCTAAGGAGGTAAAAGGCTCATTATTTGCGTTCCAGACAGCTACTTAGTCCCTCGGGACTCTCGGTGATTACTACAGAACTGCTGAAGTAGGTTCCCGAAGGAAAGTTTTTGCGATTGACAGTTTCTAAGTTACTTTAGTTCTGCAGGGATTCGTGGAGAGATTTGTCTGGATTTTTCTAGCCAACTTAACGGGTGAGCTTGATTGATTAACCGAATTTACCGATCGGTTATTTCGTATTTAGTTGTATTTAAGTCTAAATTACTTGATAGGGAGCCATGAATTGTATCTTTTATGTGCTTATCTTCTGTAGAGATGAGGTGGGTCTTACATATTGCACCTAAGTCCGTTAACTGTATTCCACCTACATACATATGTACACTTATAGAGTAAGATCCCAGGGCCGCCAGACCTACGTCATTTTAGCAAAGCTAGAATTTCCATGACTTACAGTCTAATATGTACTTAGAAGAGTACGCGTACTCACTTGCTCGAAAGCGGGGCCGTTTCACAGGTAGCGCGAACTAAAGGTGTCCCAAAACAGTCATTTTAGAAAGCCTCAATTTGACATATATTAATACGTGGTACTATTTCCAGACGAATTGTAAAGCTGCCAGACCAATCCGATGGGCCAATTATTCAGCCAGACGCCTCAAAGGTTCCCTGTAAGTGCAAGCTTGAGGGCGTATCGACGCACAGCCTAAACGGCTAAAGTTAGGCACTTGAAATTTGGAAGAGACGTAGCTTAGATACCGTAGAGGTGCATTAAGAAAGGGTTTCCCAAAATTCTCACGGGAACGAGAATAATCGGGAAAATCCTTTTGTATGAAAAATTCAAATCGTTTAAGTTAGACGCTTGAAATTTGGCGTGCAGGCACCTTGGTTAACTTAAAACTTAGTTGCAACAGGATATTGCAATTTTTTTACTAGGGAAGGGACTTAGCGGGAAAAAACTTTTGTATGAGAAAATCGAAACTGCATAAGATAGATGATTGAAATTTGGCATACAGGTACCCTAATAAACGTAAAGCTTACTTGCAACGCGATATTGCAAAATTCTTACGGAAACGGGAATAATCGGGAAAAAACTTTTGCTTGAAAAAAACGAAACTGCATAAGGTAGATGATTGAAATTTGGCATGCAGGTGCCCTAATGAACGTAAAGCTTAATTCTTACGGAAACGAGAGTTATTGAAAAAAAAATGTATGTTAAATTCTATAGTCCACGCGAATCATGTAGTCGCGGACACAGCTAGTTTCCGTTAGAATTTTGCAATATCGCGTTGCAAGTAAGCTTTACGTTCATTAGGGTACCTGTATGCCAAATTTGAAACATCTATCTTATGCAGTTTCGATTTTGTCATACAAAAGTTTTTGCCCGCTAAGTCCCTTCCCTAGTAAAAAATTGCAATATCCTGTTCCAACTAAGTTTTAAGTTTACCAAGGTACCTGCATGCCAAATTTCAAGCGTCTAACTTAAACGATTTGAATTTTTCATACAAAAGGATTTTCCCGATTATTCTCGTTCCCGTGAGAATTTTGGGAATCCCTTTCTTAATGCACCTCTACGGTATCTAAGCTACGTCTCTTCCAAATTTCAAGTGCCTAACTTTAGCCGTTTAGGCTGTGCGTCGATACGCCCTCAAGCTTGCACTCACAGGGAACCTTTGAGGCGTCTGGCTGAATAATTGGCCCATCGGATTGGTCTGGCAGCTTTACAATTCGTCTGGAAATAGTACCACGTATTAATATATGTCAAATTTAGGTTTTCTAAAATGACTTAGGTTGCCTGTTTTGGGACACCTTTAGTTCGCGCTACCTGTGAAACGGCCCCGCTTTCGAGCAAGTGAGTACGCGTACTCTTCTAAGTACATACTAGACTGTAAGTCATGGAAATTCTAGCTTTGCTAAAATGACGTAGGTCTGGCGGCCCTGGGATCTTGGTCCATTAGTAAGCAAATAAAATACGATTTTAAATTATCCTTTTTATACAATTTTTCGACAAATACGTTCAAAAATACGTTCTTAATCCACGCTTGAGCTATCGTACTTCAAGGTAGGTAAGTCAATTTTACTAAGTAATAAAACCACCTTCTCACTGTGTGATTATAGGTACACATATTACCATAATAGTCTTCTTCTATCTATAAATCCACCTGAGCTATCGTAGAGTAATAATAATACTATGTTTTATGTTCTCACATTTTTATCGCGTATGAAAATATGGACTTGTAAGGTATATTTTATGTTCCTTAGGTGAAATTTCTTGTGGTAAACATTACATTACATTCTTCGCAAATAAATTTAGCCATATAGGAGAGATTTCTTTTAATTTGACTAGACTGCTTTTATATATCGCTATTTTTACACTACATTAGGTATTTATTTTTTAAGCTGCATTTGGTTTTTCCTTCTCCTGATAATTAGTTGCAATATAAGTCAGGGCAAATTATATAAAATATCATTCGATCGTGTATTGTAGAACAACTCATAAAACGTTCACAGTAGATTACCCTTTCAATGGAAGGGGTTTGTTGTTCAATCCATTACTAGCGAAGCTGCCCTCGCCGTCTCTTCGCCTTCTCACGAGAAATCTTATCATATCTGTTGACTTTTACACAAATTGAGGGTACGTACTCCCCTCTGGCAAGGTAAAAGCATTTTATCCCATATGGAAGCTCGCTTGCTTGCTATACGTTTATGGGAATAGTGTTTGACATTTGATGGCTTGGCGATCAGTAAGTAAAAATGATATATCCTATGGATTTAGTTGATTCAGATCTCTACTGGGTAGCTAGCTTCCCCATTTTACCGTAAAAGGGGTGGAATTAGGGAATTTGACTGGCTCGGTGGAACAGTGGTTAGTGACCCAGGTTTACTACCTACGGTTCCAAGAGTCGTGGGTTCGATTCCCACTCGGGACAAATATTTGTGTGACGAACATCGGTGTTTGTTCCGTGTCTGGGTGTATTATTAAATATATTTAAGTATATTTGTGTATCCACTGTTGATTCTGATACCCGTAACACAAGTGCTTAAGCTACTTACCACGGGATCAGATCAATGTATGTGATGTTGTGAAATATTTATATTTATATTTTAATTATCACATCTTAGTAGGTAACTAGGTAAGTAATAAGTAGACGAGTAGTAAAAAGCGTCGATGGCCGAGCGGTTAAGGTCGTTGCTTGCCATGCGAGAGGTCGCCAGTTCAAACCCCGCCAGGCACCAATGTGTTTTTAGTAATATTACTGGTAAGGAAACAGGTAACAACTTCCTATTGAGTTAACGACTGTAACATACCAACTACACCCGTAGCAACAGTATAAGTGCATGCTCCAAGTCCGTCTATTGCTTCCGTAGTTACTAAGTATCTATGCAGGGCCGGTAGTTAATGCAGCCAATGCCAACATGCGGTCATCAGCTAATTGCGTTACAGCCGAGCTGATGTGCACACTTGACATTTGAACTGGCGGGGTCCGTTTTACAGCGATTTAAACTTATATAAATGTCAGTAAAAGTATGTGGCTACCTATAACGTCATACCACTCTCTACTTGATACTGTGATTACATAAGAAACAATACACAAATAGAGGAGAGCTGTTAGGTATATATGCCAAGATAAATTTAAATATCTACATATGATAATACATATGTATTTTTAATATTGGCTATATGGCGTATTACAACTTAAATAGTCGAAAAAAATTAGGCAGGTTTATATGGCGTGTTACTGAGAGGCGATGTGTTCTAGTTATAAATACAATTTCGACTGTTTAGATGAGATGAGATAGACTGAGACCATAAAACGTAGGTATTTTAAGTCAAGTTGCAAGAATATAGCTATTAACTGTCAGTCTCATCAACTGGTAATAGTAGCGAGCGGAAACCGTACTAAGTACGCGTATGTTTATATTTTGGTCTAATGGAATGCAAATATTAAAAAAAACGTACAAACATTATTAGCTAATAGCATGAAGTCATTTTATCGGCTACAAAACATACAAACCTACACCTACCAGACAGGTACAAATATATAGTTACCTACCTGACTAATGTAGTCACCAATTGCTATATTTCACACACGGTCAAAGTATAGGAAATCCCACGTTCTGACACAGAAATGGACCGCTTTCAGCGCCAATCAGCCGGGGTCTCACGCCGACCCTCACGACAGGAACACTCCGGTGCACTTCGGAGCTCTATTCACACCTTTAAATTACGATGGAGTACACTAAAGAAACGACTAATGGAGTTCCAACCACATTATGCACCTAATAGGTAATTAGGAAATGTTTTTTTTTGCTGACATACGACGATGGCTTGGAGTAGCCTCGTCATCATCAACGGACTTGCGAGCGGATGACTCTCACCCCTAAGAAGCTGAGAAATGTTTCTAAAAACATCGTTTCGTTCGAAGTCGTTTTTTGGATCAGTTTTGTCTCAATCATATTACCATAAAAAATTCAATAAATGATTTACCAATAAGATACACTTTGGTAGCTTTTCTTCAGGCGGGGCGTGAAACGCTTACCATCACGTGAAGTGAGGTCCTCTTGTTAGCCTTTTTAAACCTACCATAGTCAGCTTTCTGACACAGAAATGGAACCCTTTAAGAGCTGATCAGCCCGGGCCTGACGCTGACCTCACGGTTGGAACATATGGGTGCACTCCGAAACTCTATTCACACCATTAAAGTAACCAAAAAAACGGGTAATGGAGTTTCAACCACATTTTGCGCCAACACATTGAAAGATTCAATGAATTTTAATTTTTATTATCTTAAGTGTTAAAACTTACGAGCTATTTTAAATATTTAGAAAAACAGAAACAATCATAAAATAACTCGATATTTTTAACCGACTTCAAAAAAAGGAGGAGGTTCTCAATTCGTCTGTATGTATAATATTTTTTTTTTTTTTTTTTTTTTTTATGTATGTTCACCGATAATTTCGTCAATTATAGACGGATTTCAAAAAATTTTTTTTAGTTGGATAGAGTTCACTTCCGAGGTGGTCCCATTTTCACCAGTCTAGGATCTGATGATGGGATCCAGGAGAAATCGAGGGCAACCTTCAAATTTTATAGGCACATGTACCGCGTTTTACATATTTTCTGAAGTTATATTGGCATTTGCTTCTGGAATCATAATGTTATGATGCTGAGCTGATGATGGAAGGTCAACTCCTTAATAGTTGGGAGTAAAGGGATAATTATTTTAAATCTGTGTACATATTGATACTACTAGTTATAATATCAGTAGAATTATAGGTGAGCTGAACTAATAGGGTGTAAAAAAATGTAACACTAAAAAGGATGAAAAAAAATTGTAAACAAAAAAAAAACCGCCTTCAAAAACCCGACTCACAAAAAATTACAAAATAATATAATACGAACATTAATCTGGGTATGAATTTGATATGTTGTTGAAGGCGGTGCCAATAAATTTTTTGAGGAAAACTGCATGAAATATAAACGGCACCGCCTTCAACAACATATCAAATTCATACCCAGATTAATGTTCGTATTATATTATTTTGTAATTTTTTGTGAGTCGGGTTTTTGAAGGCGGTTTTTTTTTTGTTTACAATTTTTTTCGCCGAAGTTGGCAGTCCGTCTCATGGCATTGTCATAAGTCCACAGCCTGAATCAATAGTTACCAATTTCCTACATATATTAGGGAGGTTAAAACTAAAAAGAACAGACACATAAAGAATCATCGGCGATACAAATGAATCGTTGCAATTGATCATTCATCCTTTTTACCTACTGATACTAACCATAAGATGGTTCATTCCTCGAAATTACAAAACCTAAACAGGTCACCAATACATTCGCAAAACGCTCTCCTCACTACACCTTGAGGCCATAATTAAGTCCTCTCTAAGCCAATCAGGAGCCCGGAATAGCCGACCCGGACCCTCACGTACCGATCGGCACTCATGGCCCGCACGATCCGAATGCGGCCTCCCTATTTCAGCTACGAGTAGCTACATACATCTTTTATATACTTTTTCACCCGACGTAATGGCTTTTAAGTTAGTAAAGTGTCCGACCAATTTCGGGTATGGCGGCGATCATTATGGATACCAGTCAACTGCGCAGGACATATTCTCGGAAATGTTTGCGCACTAGTGCGTGTGCACAAGTGATAGTTCATCACACAGAGAAACATTGAGCATAGTTCTTTCCATAGCCCGCTGAGCAACTATTAAAAAATACTTCTTTTTATTATTTTACTTTATATTGACAACTACGTTAGAACTACTTTTATTTTTATGTGATGGATACCTTTATGAATGTATAATGTATGTGTTGTTAGCGGGACTTTAATACATAAGCAAAAGTTAACTGTTATATCACTTTCTTAGGAACTGTGGGACGGCAATCCGACATGGTTTGTAAGAGATCCGCATTATAGTTACAGCATAATATAACCACCGAGTTGATTCAGTGAGTTGTACTCTTTTATTTTAAATTATATGATTATAAATTTTAAACACCATGGCACAATGTGTATGAGAAGCTATCACTGCAAAATTCTTGCCTATTACTGCATCAAATACATTTTTCTTTCTTTCTTTCAAACACTCGACGGGTCTAAGGCAGGTCTCTCTAAGTGGGGCCCTACGACACCTGTTACATTGAATCACTCCCCCTCCCTCCCTGCAATAGAGGCTGCGGTCAATTCGCTAACATTTCGGAGCACGCCATCGGTCACTGTCTAGCTAATGTTCGCTAATTGAGTCCAATAGGTAACAAATGCCACAAACTATGAATAAATTTTCACTCGGAAGATTCTCGATAGATATTCCATAAAACTTCTTCAGCGTTTAATCGCCAACTTCCTAACTCTGGGCTGAGTAATTTCATTACAGAAAAAGTCACACAAATTTTGCCCGACTCCGGACTCGAACTGGGGACCTCTCGGTCCTTAGGCAGCGCTTGCTGCCTTTAGACCAACGAGGCAGTTAATATAATAAACAACTAATAAAGTACTAACATTAGTCATAATACTAACTTTATATGAAAAGGTTCTGAAATAATAATGATCAAGCCGGAATTGGCACTACTACACTTCCTTAAAAATCTTGTTAGATAACATTTCCTTTGCTAAACGCGAACTAAAATCCTAGACGCCATCTTCACTGAAAAAATATCTGGAAAATAAAAACACTTTAACGTACTCAAATAATTAAATCATCATCGTACGCTCTAAGAAGGCTTTAGATCTTTCATTCCTTAGTCTTTCCAAAGTTTTTCACTTTCAAAGTGACCTTAATAAGACGAGCAATGGAAAATATTTTTTCAGGTAATTCTCAAAGCTGAAAGAAATACTTAACTACTTTACTTCTCGGAGCCACAGGTTGTTGGACGAATAAAATTGATTTACTAATATTCCACTTCGCTTTACTAAAAGACTCGATTGAATAGGTATGGTTTCATTTGATAGTATTGCGACCTTGTAAAGGCAATTAATGAAATTTCGATATGTTTACTTCCAAATAGGAAGTAAATAGGTATATCGAAGAACGAGCGAACGAACGAATTTATTTCAACAAGTCTCTAGTTATTATCGAAATGATTGATTGGCGCATCCAGTGGCGCCTTTTTCTCGCGTCACGCAAGAGTAGTCGGTTCGTTTCCTAGCAATGATAGAATTTTTTCTGCGAAACTGGGCGAACTCGCGTAAATTTTAGGGGTGAGGGCCATCCGATCTCCCGCAAGTCCAAGCAAGTCCGGTGATGATGACAAGGCTATTCAGCCATCATTGAAGTCAGGAAATAAAAATAAAAACTGGCTGTATTTATATTCATCACGTATTTTGTTAAATCCTTTGGGAATGATAAAAGTTGCTTTGAATAAACCATACTTGCGAATTTTCCAAATCATCTTAGCGGCCGCGGTGCCGTCCGCGCGACGTACGTCTTTGATTTGATTGGCAGTATTTATGTTGCTATTATCATAATACAATACTGAAAACCTCACCAAAATTGCTTGAGTCGTTTCTGAGATTAGCGTCCACAAAAGAACAGAAAAACCGTCTAATA
Organism: Maruca vitrata; assembly: GCA_039566165.1. Taxonomy (NCBI): domain Eukaryota; kingdom Metazoa; phylum Arthropoda; class Insecta; order Lepidoptera; family Crambidae; genus Maruca; species Maruca vitrata. The sequence continues at coordinate 5,523,534 of CM076938.1, read as the reverse complement.
CAAATAATTGTTTTGAGTTCGTTCATTACGGCATCAAAATACGTTTCTCGCAGCTTCTATGCAAAAGCAAACAGTTTAATTCTATCGCTAATAATACTACGTTGAATTTTAAATTCTTAATTTAGAAACGAAATGAAATACGACTAGGGTGCACGGATAAGATGAATTTAGTGTCTCAATAAAATGAACTCGGCATTTCCGAGAATATTATCCTAGAAAAATATTTTCTACGACAGAATAGGGTAACCATGTCCACCGGAAAATGTATTATTCTTTACATTTATTTCTTAAACTGGCTGGCTGGGTGGAACAGTGGTATACAGTGGTCGACTCTGGCTGGCGGTTCCAAGATTCGTGGGTTCGATTCCCACTCGGGACAAATATTATATGTTTGTATATCAGTCTCTGACGCCCACAGTACAAGCTCTGCTGATTTTAGGGTCAGATGACCGTATTTGGAAATGTCCCAGATATTTATTTATTATTTAACGGAAAGAAAACGCCCTCTGCCGTGCGGGTGGAGACATTTGGCTCTCATAATCTCTCATTTTCAATTTAAAATTGTTATACATTCCATCTTGTTTGATCGAGGATTCGAACCAGCGACCTCATGACAATCCTGCGCCCTTACTGTTTTAAGGGTGAGAGCCATCCGCTCGCCCGCGAGTCCGGTGATGATAACGAGGCTTCTCCAAGCCATCATCGTATGTCAGTTAGGAAAAAAAAACCTGCGTCCTAACTCGTTAGACAGGTAGGCATTATACTCGTATGACTGGCTCGGTGGAACAGTGGCTAGTGACCCAGGTTTACTACCTACGGTTCCAAGAGTCGTGGGTTCGATTCCCACTCGGGACTAATATTTGTGTGACGAACATCGGTGTTTGTTCCGTGTCTGGGTGTATCATTAAATATATTTAAGTATATTTGTGTAGCCACTGTTGATTCTGATATCCGTAACACAAGTGCTTAAGCTACTTACCACGGGATCAGATCAATGTATGTGATGTTGTTGTAACGATAAACATTTATATAACTTTGAGCTGTCATGGTTCATATTGTGTATGTGTGTGTGTGTTTAATGTTATATGTCAACATATAACTTAAAACACACACATAGTTTCATAACCTAGACATTAGTTATAATAGGCAATAATGTGTCTTACACTTCGTAGACTGACAGGAATTCATCGTCTTCATCTCATGTATTTTTATTACCCTTTTTCAAGGAAACTATAAGTGACCCGGTAACGGAACGATTTATCCACATTAATCTGAAGGCGATGTCGCCTTAGCTCGCTGCTACAATAAAATTATTTACAGAATATTACATTCTGTCTGCGAAATTGCCGCGGAAAGTATTTTGTGCTGCTTGCTACAGATAGTTCGCGTCTATTAAGGTTAATTTAATCGGTAGCTTTGGTATATTATAGTTTTAAAATATGGTTTACTAGCTTTCCGCCGACAACTCTGTCTCGTAGTGTCGTTCATTGCGTTTAACATTACAACTAAATCCATTCTAGTGTAGTCATTAAAGTTTAAAAAGTGTCCTTTTACAGTTTCTGCTCAATAAGTGTCAGTCACAGTTGGGGCATGGGCCTACCCTAAACTTGGGCGACAGGCCTTAGTAAACCACCCTGGCCAAGTGCGGGTGCGGGAGCGTCGATGGCCGAGTGGTTAAGGCTGGTCCTTCTATGCGAGACGTAGCCAGTTCAAACCCTGACATGTACCAATGAGTATTTCGAATTTAAAATTCATTATGTACGTTCATTTGTCACTCACACGGTAAAGGAAAAAATGATCAAGAAACCTGCACACCTACGAAGAAATTCTAAGGTTGTGTGAAGTTGACCAACCCGCACTTGGCCAGCGTAGTTGACTAAGGCTTGACCGCCCTAGTTTAGGGTAAACTCGTGCTTGGAAAGGGTAGTGCGAGGTCTTTTCCCCCCTCGTACCGACTTCAGTCCTCCAGAGATGGATTCCCCGGAACAAGTGAACACTTCGGCCGAGGAATCGCCTCCTCCGATAACGGCGGAAGAGTTCGATTTGGCTGCGGAGTGCCTTCGGGCTAAGAAGACTGCTCCTGGACCCGACGGAGTTCCGGCGCGTATTGTGGCCCTGGCAGCCACGGAGATGGAAGAGCGGTTCCGGATCCTCTTCGATAGGTGTTTCGCCTTCGGAAGATTCCCGCAGCCTTGGAAAGAGGGCCAACTTTGTTTGTTGCGCAAGGAGGGGCGCCCGGTGGACTCTCCGTCTGCTTACCGGCCCATCATCTTATTAGATAAGGTCGGTAAACTGTTTGAACGCGTCATTTCAGCGCGTATCAACCATCACCTGCGGGAGTGCGGCCGGGACTTATCAGACGCGCAGTTTGGGTTCAGGGCGAAGAGGTCAACAATCGACGCCCTGGCCCGTCTGCAGGCGCTGTGCAGAGGAGTGATTGATGGAGGTGGGGTGGTGTTGGCTGTCTCGTTCGACATTGCGAACGCATTCAACTCCATCCCTCATGATACCATCCTAGAGGCGCTCTCCTTCCATGGAGTTCCCCTTTATTTGAGGGTCCTACTAAAGGACTACCTTCAGGGTCGACAAATAACCTACGTCGACAAGGGCGGCATTCTCAGGCGTCATGCGGTGGAGTCTGGTGTTCCACAGGGGTCGGTTCTTGGTCCACTACTGTGGAACATTGGATTTGACTGGCTGCTGCGGTCATCGCTTCTTTCGGGGATGAGCGTAATTTGTTACGCCGATGATACGCTTATGACTGCACGGGGTAAGACGTATGGAGAGGCTGCATCTTTGGCCTCAGCTGGGGGCTCTCTGATAGCTCGTCGGATAGGGATGCTAGGGTTGAGGGTGGCCCTGGAGAAAACCGAAGCCATATTTTTCCACGGCCCTCGTCAGCGCCGCCCTACCGACGCGAGCATTATGGTTGGCGGAGTCCGTATCCCAGTGGGGTCTACGATAAAATATCTGGGCCTCACTTTGGATAGTCGGTGGACCTTTGGTCCACATTTCGAGAAGTTGGCGCCGCGCCTGCTCAAGGCTGCGGATTCGTTTGGGTGGCTCCTGCCCAATCTTGGGAGTCCCAGGGTCAGATGCCGGCGACTTTATGCCGGTGTCTTAAAATCCATGGCCCTATATGGTGCTCCGATCTGGGCGGAGTCGCTCCGGTGTCGGCAAAATGTAACCCTCTTGCAGCGGCCTCAAAGGGCCATGGCCCAGCGCGTAGCTCGCGCTTATAGGTCAGTGAGCTTCGCCGCAGCCTGTGCTCTCGCAAATACTCCTCCATGGGATCTTGAGGCGAGAGCGCAAGCCAAGATTTACTGGCGCCTAGAGTATCTCAGGACCCTGGGCACGAGACCAGCCCTAGAAGAGCGTGGAGCAATCCGAAGAGAGGCACGGGATGAACTCCTCTCCACGTGGAAGGAACAACTGGCAGTTGCAGAATTCGGCAGACGCACACTGGATGCGCTTGTGCCCGTATTTGACACGTGGGTGGACCGGCCACACGGGTTTCTATCGTATCGGCTGGTCCAAGACTTGACGGGACACGGGTGCTTCGGATCCTTCCTTCACAGGATACGAAGGGAAGAAACACCAATGTGTCATTCCTGTGGTGCAGCGGAAGACACGCCGGAGCACACAGTTTCGGTGTGCCCGGCGTGGTCTGAGCAGAGAGCGGATCTATCCGTCGTTGTTGGGGATGACCTTGCCCTCCCTAGTCTACTCAAGGCGATGGTAGAGGACGCGAGATCATGGACTGCATTCGCAAATTTTTGCGAGTCAGTGCTTTCACAAAAGGAGACGGACGAGAGAGCGCGCGAAATCGATCCTTCCGCGCCACTCATCCGGAAGAGGAGGACCGGACGCGCACGGCGAGCATACGCTCGCGCCATAGCACCAGGGTCCAGCGGTGGCCAGCCGGCGGTGGGTGTGGGGACACTCCCGTCGGCATTGCACTAACGGCCGCTGTTGAGGGACGGGCGGTCTCGTGTACCGGGTCCCCCGTCATCCTCATACTAGAGGAGTGTGTAGCTCGTTATGGGCAACGTCGGCGGCGTCATGGTAGTTGAAGACTAGTTTCGGAGTCCCATGATGCTGCCATTCGGCGATGAGGTACACCGCGGTGTTTTAGTCGGTAAGCCCCCTGGGCATTGCACCCCGCTCAGGAGCCGCGGCTGGCATTTACTATCTGTTCGCTAGCCGTTGGGAAGTCCGACACACCACTGGGAGAGCACCCCCTCTCCTGGTGAAGGTGCGTAAGGCAATTCACCGCGTTAAAAAAAAAAAAAAAAAAGGGTAAACTCGTGCCCCTCGGTGGGGACGTATATGGGCTGATGATGACTAAAACCTTTAAAGTGAAGTCATTACAATTAAGAGTGTCCTTTCGCTGTCTTTATACAATTTGTGTACAAAATATCAGCGAAATCTATTCAGTTGCTTAGGTGTGAAATTTTTTTCGTGAAACACTCTTTTTTATCAAGCACTAGCCGGAAAAACGGGCCATTATTTAAAGCGGAGAGCAATCTATAAGGGCCCTGAGGCGTTGAGCATTTATCACTCAGCGCACTTTGTTTGAAACCTGCGTAGGTTAGATTTTATCGTATTTTGTAGTTTCGGTTGCCTCGTTGGTCTATTGGTGCGAGTGTTTCATTAGGACCGAGAGATCCTTCAGAGAGTATGAAAAGGGGCTATGTTTTCCAGTATTTCCGTTCTTTATTCCTAAGCACACAATCTTCTTTTTACAGACTTTACTATAAAGAAATAATATCGCACATGGATGGAGACGCGGACCGATAGCTTGTCTTATCATATTCGATATTTGATCGTATTGAATCTCCTATTGCGAAGGAAAACCTACGTATGAGGACCCGCAGGCAATAGCTAGGAGCCAATAAAGGAACTAATACACGGCCTGAGTACGTCGTAAAGAGATGGGAGGCTATTGTCTGCGCCCATCAATACGTATTCTGGCGGCGACCAACATTGTTGATAATAATTTGGAGACTAGAAGGAAGGTATTATTTAAACTCTTGTCTTTGTGCGGTTTCCAAATCATGTTGCTTTTAATGTTTGAAACATTTTTTGTTCAAGTTTTGTTTTGATACCTATTTGAATACAATTGATCTCTATTTCAAAACCATCTCGTTTTTCTATATTACAAAAAATTTCCACTTTGTTTTAGTTACAAATACTATTTGGCTAAACCAAAATTAATATTGTTCAAAATTGTATGCTTTGTGTGAGGTTTTTTGAAGTAATGATATAATTTGTTGTATACCTACTTGTTTATATTATGTGGTCAATAAATTATGTGGTTAAAGACATTTTGTCATTATCTATACATAATTAGTCAAACTATTACAAAACGTAGATCGTAGCCGAGCCCACTCAGCACATTATTTTTCTAATCTAGTCGTATTGCGTTCGTCACATATTGTGCAATTATTTCTATTCTATTCTTTTCTAAAACCAAAATTAAATTAATGTAAGATAAATGTTCGGATATTAAAACAGCCATTATTACTACTTTCATGTAATAAATAAGTTCTAGACATTTCTGTTTTATTAATTTAAGAAGTTTTTACATAATTAAGTATTTCAATTGTCAAGCTGGGTCAATTTAATACATTTACATACATTATGTGGCCCGATGCTACGAAAAACTACACATACTACGGGATTCTGCTAAGTAAGATATTGCCTAGGACCCGTGCACGGTGCTACGAGACGTGCCTGCTCGTAGGCCTCGTAGCATTCGTAGTAGACGCTACTTTCTAGTGCGTAAATGTGTATGTGTACATGTTTTTTCTTTCATTCGTGTCGTTTGGAACTTTATTAAAACTTAATTGGCGCATATATAAATAGAGTAGATTTAATTTTTGATGTATTGTCTGATTTATTTTAAATTTGTTTAACGGGCTAAAATGGCCTTATAAGTCATGAGTCGGGTCATCAAATGGCCGTCAATCAGTCAAACGACAAAGTATAATTTTATAAATCAACCTGCGATTGTTATTGTATGAACAATCGAACCAACTGTACCCTGGCCCTCCAAAATATCGTCTAGAGATATTTATTTATTGCAGTTACAGTACCTACATATTTTTTATTACGGCATAGGACACTCAGGCTCTAACAGGATGGCTAAAACTATCTCTATAAAAAATTTCGGGTAATAGTCGGGTAAAAAGGAGCTTTTGGTAGGTCAAGATTCAGTCGGGCCGATTATACGTGGACACCCTATTGTCTAAGCGTAATGGCTCCGTAAATACGGTGCACCGCTAAAATCAATATTCAATAACCAAACGAACGTTTTCACACTGCATTATCTGAGCAAAATGAGCTCTGCGGTTCTACTAGCCTTGGTTAGATAACCAACGTAAATAGATATTTGAGGCCGTACATATTCTATCTAAATATTAATTTAGGTGGACCACCACGGGACGGTAATTTGATAATATAATAATGAAATTGGCTGGGCGTCAGATCTCAAATCTAAATCGTAAACCCTTTATTGTAAACTCATTTGCACATGCTTTAAAAATCGTTCATTCAGTAATGATATTATTCTATCAACGGTTCGAAAAGCCGATTCTTAAAGAGTCAGCAGTGTTACTAGGTATACACCGTGAAATTTTAGTGGTTGTTTTCCCGCAGTAAAATGATTCTATCTCAGTAGTACAAAAGATGTGTGCAGTTCTTTTTTGGTAAAATCAATAAATGCCGGTTTTACGAAAGGTTTAACCGTAACTCGAAAGCACGTTCGAGCCGCTTTATGACTTAGGGTGTAGAGCTTCTTTAGCTTTAAGCATCGATTTCATGCGGCAAGCAGTACCTGAATACGTCACATCTTCAAAAACAACGATAGCTTCTCTCGTTTTCGAGTTGGAAAACTATTATTCTGAAAAATCGAAAAAAAAAATATTTTTTTTCGACGAATAATTTGCATGATTCGATAGTATTACTAAAGGCAAATCGTTCTGCCACGGGAAAACAACCACTTAAATTTCACGGTGTATATGTAATATCTGTCACCTTTTAGGTAATGGAATAACAAACATGCTCCACCACTTTTTAACTGTTCACTATAAAAACATATAAAAACGTAATTGGCCAGAGCGCGTATTACGACCATTTAATTCCAGTCAGTTTAGGAATGGGCACCGACTACTTTCATGTTTCTGGTACACTTAGTTGTGCGCTATTGTTGTGGAATCAAACAGACTGATATAACCCCACCATCATCTATGTTAATTTTAAAAAGAAACTTAGTACTTAATAACAATTTTAAACCCATTTTTACCGTCTTAATACACCCGTTAGTTAGATTAAATATGATAGGAAAACATCTAATTTAATCTTATTTAAGACCTTTGCTACTGCTAATTTCATATCTTTTACTAAGGTTAGGATGTAAAAATAATAAAATAACTTCAAACATAATTCTATTTGAAACTTCGGACAAACAATCTCGGTCTAATTACGTAACATCAACATGAAATCTCCGTCAGGAAATTAAAACAATATTACTTACACCTGTCTAATAAATATCAACCTATTTCAGGTGTAGCTCTGAATCACTTAGTATAATTAGCTAAATCAGATTGTGGAGGTAGAAAATACACGGCTTTTCCTTTGCCTTAGCGAGAGATTCCGTTTTCCTCTGATATAATATTGTACGTTCCCAACTTGCTAATTAAAATGCTACCCATGCAATCAAGTTACTAGCGGTAGGTATATCTATATACATACACCGTGAAATTTTAGTGGTTGTTTTCCCGTGGCAGAACGATTTGCCTTTAGTAATACTATCGAATCATGCAATATTAATAAATTTTTTTTTTCAAATTTTCACAATATTAATTTCGAATCGAAAACGAGAGAAGCTATCGTTCTTTTATAAGATGTGATGTAATCAGATACTTCTTGCCGCATGAAATCGATGCTTAAAGCTAAAGAAGCTCTACGGCTTAAGTAATAAAGTGAATCGAATTTGCTTTCGGGTTTCGGTTAAACCTTTCGTAAAACCGCCATTTACCGATTTAAATAAAAAAGAACTGCACAAATCTATTGTGCTAATAAGATAGAATTAGAATAATTTTACTGCGGGAAAACAACCACTAAAATTTCACGGTGTATGTATAATAAAATTAATGTTCGGATCGATCTCTATATGATCAACTTTATCAGTAATATTCAAAAATGTTGATCCGTTTGTCTGTTTGTCTCTACGTTTGTTCACGTCAATCTCAGAAACGTCTAATCCAATCTAAATGTGGTTTTCAGTACGTGTATTGTGGAAAGCTATTGAAATAAAAAAGGTATGCTAATTTAAAGAATCACAAGTATATTATATATTATGTCTAAAGAACATTTTCTACACGAACGAAGTGGGTGTCACAGCTAGTCTATGAGTATTATGTAATACAGCCTTTATATCCATTATCCCGATACCAACTTTATATACTTAGCGAACAATTATGTTTTAACAGGTTTATTGATCAGTTTTTTTACAGGATCGATGGATCATTAGATAATATACCTGTTTCTTGCACCAAGAGCCGTGGGTTCGATTGCCACTCAGGGCAAATATTTGTGTGATGAACATTTTTTTTTTTTTTTTTTTTTTTTTATAAAAAGGCTAACAAGATGACCTCACTCCACCTGATGGTAAGCGGTAGTGAGATCCAAATATGAGGTCGACAGGCACAATAGATCGTATTGAGCCTGTCGCACTCACCCTGAAGGCCTGCTTAAATGCCGTTTCACGCCCCGCCTGAAGAGCCCGGGATCATAGGAGGGAGGGTAAACATGAGCTGGAAGGGCATTCCATGCCTTAATGGCACGGGGCGGAAATGAGGAGCTAAAACCTCTTAGTCCGAGCCACCAGCGCCTGCATTGTATGTGGATGGCAGCGCTGTCCAGCACGTGTCGTTCGGGAGTGGAAAGGGGAGGGAGGGACTAGCTGGAATAGCTCTTCAGAGCATTCCCCATTATAGAGACGGTAGAGAACACTTAGACCGGCAATGTCTCTACGTAGCTGGAGAGGCTCTAAGATCTCGGACACCTCTACATCACCGACAATACGGATAGCACGTCGCTGCAACCTATCGAGGGCGTCGAGCAAGTATTTTGCGGAGCCATCCCAGAGGTGACAGCAATATTCCACACATGGGCGAACTTGTGCCTTATAAAGAAGGCAGAGTTGCACCGGTGTGAAAAATCGCCGCACTCTGTTCAGGATCCCCAGTTTGCGGGAGGCTGTTCTAATGACGCTCTCGATGTAATCCCGCTGGTTTAGGTCGCGGCGAACATCCATGCCAAGGATGCTAAGGCTATCCTGTATTGGTAAGGGGTGCTCTGAAGAGTAGGATGGGAAAGGAAAGGAGACACTTTACTAGAAAAACACACACACCTGTGTCTTCTTGGCATTGAACTCGACAAGATTGCATGAGCCCCATTCGGAAATGCGGTCCAAGACCCCGTCAAGCTCGGCGACAAGAAGGTTCCTCTTTTCCTCGGTTTCGGTCTGCTTTACCCCAGGTCTTCCGAAATAACGTGCGTGGACAGTGCTGTCATCCGCATAGCAATGAATGTTGCCTAGTGACAACATGTCATTGATATGCAGCAGAAACAATGTCGGCGACAAAACGGAACCTTGAGGTACACCGGAATTTATTGGGTGGAAACAAGAAGTGCGTCCGTCACAAAGGACACGAATCCTGCGCCCCTCCAAAAATCCCGCAACCCATTCGCACAAGCGAGGTGGCAGACCGTATGCCGGGAGCTTGGAGAGAAGCGAACGATGCCATACACGGTCAAACGCTTTAGCGATATCAAGGCTAACTGCCATAGATTCGCCATGCTTCTCCATAGCCTCCCCCAGAGGTGCGAAACGTACGCTAGAAGATCACCCGTGGACCGTTTTGGTCTAAAACCGTATTGACGGTCATGCAGCAGCGAGTGATCCTCTAGGTAGCGGATGAGCTGGGCGTTAATTATCCGCTCAAACACCTTACCCAGTACTGAGGTTATAGCTATGGGCCGGTAGTTGGCAGGATCGGACCTGTCCCCTTTTTGGGTACAGGTTGAACATTCGCCTCCTTCCAAGCCCGGGGCACGATGCCCGAGGTATAAGAGAGGCGGTACAGGCGTGTGAGTACTGGAGACAACTCCGCTGCGCAAATTTGGAGTACTAACGCTGGAATACCGTCCGGGCCACTAGCTTTCCTTACATCAAGTGACTGCAACTCAGCACGTACATCACATTGCCTGATTCGGATCTCAGGCATATGTGCACCGCAATGTGGAATTTTAGGCGGCTGTGCTCCACCGTCATCGATGCAGGAATTGGCCGCAAAAGATTGGCAAGCAGATCTGCCTTCTCCTGCGGTTGATGAGCTAGCGAACCGTCAGGATATTTCAGCGGGGGCAGCGAAGGCAGACAGAAGTTGGATTGCACATGTTTAGCCAGGCGCCAAAAGGAGCGGCTACCCGTGGGATGCCTAATAAGGTCCTGGCCAACACGTGCAACTCGCTGGGCATCTGCTCTGTTGTATGCCCTTTGGTGGCCTTGGTGGCTTTGTTGTAGGCTGCTTTAATCGAGGCAATATTAGGATCCCCAAGTGCATGAGCCCTGGCCCAGTTGCGGTACGCCGTCCGTTTCAGTTCAACGGCTGCGGCGCACTCACGACTGAACCAGAGATCATCTTTGCGACCGCAGGTGACATCAGTAAATGGAATGTAATACTCCATTCCAAGACTGATCTCACCCGCAATAGCCGCTGCACACTCCGTGGGATCACTTCCTCCAAAGCAGCTCTGCCCCCAAGGGATGGATGCGAAGTATTCACGCATACCATCCCAATCTGCCGACGAGTAGCGCCACAGTCTCCGCGTCACCTCCACGGGTTGTGGGGGCGCGGTGCATGGCACTGTTGCACCCACCAGGCAGTGGTCGGAGGACCCCAGCGGGGCACAAACCGACACTAGGTACCCGGATGGGTGGCTCGTCAGCAGAAGGTCCAACAAGGAGGGCGCTTGACCGACAATATCAGGCATCCGGGTGGGCTGGAGTACCAATTGCGTCAGGTCATGCGTGAGAGCAAATGCGTGGGCGGTCCGGCCAGCATGGTCTGTTTTAGGGGAGCCTAACCAGGTGTCATGGTGGGCATTAAAGTCCCCTAAAAACACCAGCTCGCTATTGGGGAACCGCGCCTGAGCGATGTCTGCCGCCTGACTCAGATGGTCGAAGAGTCGAGTTGTCTCAGTGTCACCTTTATGGGACCGGTATATGCACACGTAGACTCTGCTCACAGAACATTGGTTTTTGTCTGTATTTAGGTGTGCTATTTATGTATATTCGTGTTAACGGCTGTTTTAAAAGTGCTTAAGCAACTTATAGATATAATAACTGCGTCGGAATCGGCACAATTTATGTAATACATATTTATATTTTTGTTTAAATAATATTTAAAAAGTCTAGACAGACATAGAGGCTTCCATTTAATCTTTTTCGTTCCGGAACCCTTACTAATTCATTACCGAACAGCGCGAGACAACATCCCCTTTCAGCGAATTCAAATTCTTCCAGCGAAAACGAAAAAGTATTATAAACAAAATTAAATTCTTTATTCCGCAAACTCGTCGGAAACATTCGCGTGAACTATGCGCGGAAAATGTGGCATTCCAACTGAGGAACGGGACTTTTGAGTGGAGGGTGTATGGGCTGGAGAGCTTTCATTCGAGCTTTTGAATATGCTTCTGAAAAAATAAACTTGCGAATTTTCTTTTGATGTTAGCGAGGGCTTCATTCAGAACTGTCAAACTTGTATGAATTTTAGGGTTATACTATACGATATTGTGATAATCTGCTTATATGTAGTATGAGTACTAAGTAAGTACTTAAGTACATAGGTATGTTAAGTTTAAGTATGCTTAAATCTTTAAAACTGTTGTATAGATAGAGGGATTCAAGAAAAAGGTTCTCATGTAGGTATAATATACACGAAATAATCGAGGACGGGTCAATTGCAAGTTTATATTACTTTATATTATTATTAGCAACCCGTCCTTGCTACGTGTCGTGTATATTTCTGTTACATGTATAAATAGATATAATACCCATAAACATTCCTCTCAAATTACTCTAGGTACCCTTTAATAAAAACCGCATCGAAATCCATTGCGTGGTTTTGACGATTTAAGCCTGTGTATATACAGGCACAAACATCGAGAACTATTGCTTTATATTATGTAGATATGCCTACTATAAATTCAAAGTCTATATTATCGCATGTACTGGTTATTGCTGTATTGTTGATTGTCTAACATGGTATTGACTACATGAATAACACGTTAAAGCCTGTTAATATACTCATTCACATAAAATTAGGCCTAACAACCTCCCACACAACTAACAACTACACAATTCTATTGCTAACCGTGTTATTTGTTCGTCAATTAAATATATTACGTGGTAAGGATTGTAATGGGGCGGGGTGTTTGAATAATTCATATCGAATAACAAGAGCAGAGTTTAACGGTCAGCCCTTGGACCAAGACGTGCTGTATTGTGAAGGGTTACTTGTAATAGATGTGTTTTGCTTTATTCTTAATATTCGAATGCAAAGTGTTTTTTTTAATCACGGCGTTGGAGCCCGGGGTACCTCCAAAGCGGGGGCCGTAGCAATTGCTACTCTTGCTACGACACCCCGGCAATGAGTTTAGACAACTAATTATGAAGTAGGACAGCGAAGTTGACTGCTAGGGTCAACGTAGACACATTTCGTAGGTTCGATTCCCACTCGGGTAAAATATTTGTGTGATTAACATGGTGTTTACACACCTGCTTAAGCAACTCATTTCGGAATATGAAATTGAACAACTTATGTCATGTTGTGTGATATTAATTATTGCTTGACCCATATAAATGGTGGATACTTAGCTCTTTGTATATTTACATAGGTGTAGGTACACCTTTTATATCACTTAAGTAATCGTTAGTTAGACTTTCCTAAAATTTCATCTTATGCGATAAAGAATGAAAAACCATGGAATATCATGAACTCTGATTCAGCCAGAGTTGCCGTCCCGATTTCGAAGACATTGTCCCGCGTCCCGACGGCCTGTCGATTCTGTCCCGATTTTAGATGATATGCGATAGTTCTTCGAGAAGGTATAATTGTTGTATACTTTACTTTAATACTAATTTCGTCCTTCCTTCATGATACGGTCGTGTTGATCGTCCCGATTCCTTTCTCCCTAAAGGTTTAACATTTAAAGCCAAAATGACTTCCTAGATTATCTCCGATAGCCCTTCAGAGCTATAAAAACAAATAGTTTCTAGGAAAAAATAACTAACTGGAAAAATACCGGGTTTGCATCCGTTTATTTCCAGCAAAATAGAATCCACGTGTAAACGATTAAGTTAAAATATGAAAACATTTTCTCGCTGAGAACAACCAACGTAAAAAGTGGCTAAGTTTTCCGAAGTAAGTAATTAATATGCCAACCGTTACACGAGAAATATATTCTATACAAACAATTAAAAGGTAAGGGATCGCTGTCTGTACATGGATGATATAAAAAAAAAGACGTGTGGCACTCGGGGACTGCCGCGGTATAGCTATTGCATGGTCCGATTTCGGAGCAGCTCGTCTCGATTCGTGCGAGTTTCGTAGAGTCGTACAATACGTCTAACCGCACGCACACAAACACCGTGCCACCGAAGTCTACCGAACTGAAACGACGTTAGATGATTGTGAGGTTTTTTTCGTTACGGAATTTCTTGGTTCTGTCGCCGCGCTCAAAGCCCGCGATAAAAGCTATGCAATAGCTTTAAAATATACACGAGACCTTTACTAAAGCAATAGTACCCTAAACAATCATTCTAAGTTTTCTTGTCTGTCTGTTTCTCTGAGCTTTTTGCTCATCTCAGAAACAGCTTATCCGATCAAGATCTGGTTGAGCAATATATTTTGGTAATCCCTACTTAAGATTTATTTAGTGTTTAGTTCATGTCAATCGGTTACTTAATAGAAAAAGGGCATGGGCCATGGCATTCTGGGCGTTTGTAGTCGTGGGTATATATAAAAATGCTGCCTTAACCTAAAGTTTCCTTTCCACGCGGACGAAGTCGCTGGAATGACTAGTTAATAATAAACTTAACTCTGTTTGATACATTATATTACATTTGAATGATGTAATGAATGTTTCAGAAATAGTTAGCAATTTGAATTTCGCTATTATGTGTCAGTTTGTATTCAAATTCTGCAGACTATTCATGCTAAAATTAAGTAGTTTTTGTTTAACAACTTTGATTAGCACGAAATTAGGTTTGTTGCAAGTTTGATTAAATCGCGTTTAATTATTTGTTTTTTGGTTGCAGGAACTACTGTGTAATTAAATAGTTAGCAGAAAAGCGTTCATAGCCGAGAGGTTGAGTTCGTTCCTAGCCATGCGACAGGTCGCAAACCCCGCGATGTACCACTGTGTTATAAAATTTGAAATTCATATGTACAATTACACCTTGCCTTCGTCGGATTTTTAAAGGCAAGAGATCGTCTGTTAAAATTAATACGATAAATAGTACATTTATACTACTGTTTGGTATTATCCAACTTTTGATGACGAATCTTGATATTTTCCGGTGTCATATACTTACTTCAAAACGGTCATGTGTCTTGTGTTGCAACAATACTGTTTTACCTATACATTATATTAAGTTATTGAAATAGTTGGTTAGTTATCTGGCCTGAAAATAAATTTTTATTATATGGCTTATCAAAGAAGTTATAAATAAAAAAAAAATTAAAATGCATTCATAGATGGGAAATGAAATACATAGGTGCATACTTTATCAATGCGGCTTTCTCCATCTCTTTAACGATAAGCCACAGCTGGCACGTAAGTATATATCTGGGTAGTTCAATATTATGTAGGCAGCTATAATATATGAGAGCTTCACAATGCGCTTATCCTTAGTATACGCTTTCACCAAAACATTACGCAGGCATCGTCAACTGTCAACTGCTGATTTCACGCTAATTTGTACAACCTCGCCAACCTAAGTGTTCTCTACCGTCTCTATAATGGGGAATGCTCTGAAGAGCTATTTCAGCTAGCCCCTCCCTCCCCTTTCCACTCCCGAAGGACACGTGCTGGACAGCGCTGCCATCCACATACAATGCAGGCGCTGGTGGCTCAGATTAAGAGATTTAGTTTCTCTTTTCTGCCACGTGTCATTAAGGCATGGAATGCTATCCAGCAGCAGCATGTTTTCCCTGCCTCTTATGATCCCGGGCTCTTCAGACGGGGTGTGAACCGGTATTTAAGCGGGCTTTCAGGGTGACTTTCATATGCAAATTATTCCTTGAAAAAAATAAAATTTTAAATTATCAAAATAATCTCGTATTTTTCCAACCCGAAAACGAGAGAAGTTATCGTTCTTTTATAAGATGTGACGTTATCAGGTACTGCTTGCCGCATGAAATCGATGCTTAAAGCTAAAGAAGCTCTACGCCCTAAGTAATAAAGCGGTTCGAACGTGCTTTCGAGTTCCGGTTATACCTTTCGAAAAACCGGCATTTATTGATTTCAATAAAAGAACTGCACAAATCTATTGTGCTACTAAGATAGAATCATTTTACTGCGGGAAAACAACCACTAAAATATCACGGTGTATACAAAAAAAAACCTCACAGAAATCTTGTCACACAGAGATCACCATTCGCTGACGTCATGTTAAAGAAACTCAAATGCCACAGACTCGTCCATCAGTGAGCTATCAGTCACTTTTATTGAAACGTCAGGAGTCTGATTGTCACTCGAGCCCTCGCTCGCGTTACACTCCGCTGGAAATAACATAGGGTTGGCAAGCTAAAGTTACTAGGTAGCAGTATATTTTAATATTAGCTGGCTAGATATGTTAATCATTATATGAAATCAATATATGTATGGCATTGGCTTAGTTTCTAATTGACATAATGCCAATAACATAAACTAAAAAATCCAACTCCATTTATGTGTATAAATATTAACATGAAATTTTAGACTTTCGCGTTCCATTACACTAAATATTAGTCCTTATACGCTTGAAGCTTTATTAGGAGTAGCAATTGTAACCCAGTCGAAACGTCGGGCAGTAAGTATGTAGCTATGTATTTGCTACTCCTAATAACGGGTGAGACCTATTAAGACTAATATTTTTAACATGAAATTCATCATCCCCAATTGTGCTTAACTTAAATAATGCCAGTCCATGCTTTGCGTCATTAGAGGAGTTCATTGTATTTAAATCAATATTTTTAAACACAAGAAAGAAATAATTACCAGGGCCCATTCTACCTCTAGAAAGCCACCCGTCTAAATTTGCAATGTAACAGGTATATACGCTCTGAATTCATGAAGACGCAGACTTGAACTGAGTCCCACATAAACAAATAATTTCCCACGTTAAGCAACAGTCACAGACGTAGCTTAAATGTATTAGGGGTGTGAGCCTTCCGCGCCCCCGCCAGTCCAGTGAAGCTGCAAAAGCCGTCTAAGGCTAAAAGCTAAGTCCTCGCGAAAAAAAAGCAACAGTCATGAATCTAAATCGTCAAATCGGGCCGGCCCTGGCTGTCGGACGTTATTTTTGGCCTAAGTCCGGGCCGAGAAGGGTCGGTATACAGGTATTGACGTGGCGTAAAGAAGGCAGAGTTATTTGCCATTGACGTCATTGTGGGTAGCAAATGGTCATTTTATTGGCGGCAGCGCGGAGCGACGGAACGTGAGACCCTTCTGTACAGGTTGTGGTGAAAAAGTGGTGTTCTTTTACAATTTGTGTGACTATCTAAAATAGTCTGTATATGTAGGTTTGTTGTAAAGTCGTGAGACTGTTTTCATGTTGAAACATATCTACTTGTAGTTTTTCCGTAATTTTTTTTTAGTAGGATACTATCGCCTCGGATCAGTCAGGGGATACCAGTCACAACTATCTGTCCGGTGGTTGGTGAACGGTATACGGGTAAGCGACCCCGGCTCCTCGAGCTACTATCGACTCAGTCCAAATCATCCGAGGCGATAGTATCCTTCCTCTCCTTTTCCTTCCCCCGTCATATGTCCTTGCTACTCGTGGGAGCGCAATGACCTTGTTAAAACAATGCACAAGGCAGAATGGCGGCGACGTGGTTCACAACCCGTCACGTCACGTCTCCCACAGAGGTGAAATGTGGATCGCTACAAGTGATCTCTGCCTACCCCTCTGGGAAAAAGGCGTGATTTTATGTATGTATGTATTTTTTTAGTAGGGGCAAGAACGGAAAAAAATATTTAGAAGTCGTCCTTATCACTACATAGTATAAAGCAAAGTCTCTTCCCGCATCTGTCTGTCTCTATGTATGCTTAAATATTTAAAAGTACACAACGGATTTCGATACGGTTTTTTTAATAGATAGAGGGATTTAAGGGCAAGGTATTTGTGTATAATAATATATTATACCCGAAGCAAAGCGAGGGTGGGTCTCAAGTCTGAAATAATCTGGATGTGTGTGTAGGTTTTTGTTAAGCCGTGAGACTGTTTTCATGTTGAAATACCTACTTGTAGTTTTCCGTAACATTTTTTTGCTGCAAGCAGACTATGTTAGTAGGGGAATGAAAAGAGAAAAGATTTTAGAAGTCGTCGTTATTAAAAATATTTTTGAATCCTTAACTTCAAGAAAAGAAGAAGGTTCTCAAGTCAACACTTGATAATGATTTAGGAAATAATAATAAAAAGCTTTATTGTCAATCTATGAATAACACAAGTACATACAAACTAACTCTAATTACAATTACTTATTAACATAACATATAATCTAGTTTAAAAACATTAATTTAAAGTTAAGTTTATCTAGAGTCTAGAGTGTTTTAATTGACAATATGTACCAGTCTCAGCAATGGCTAGGCGTGAACGCCCTGCGCTGGTTTTAAGCCTGGCCCTTGGGAGTCGGTGGGTCAACCATTGAACACAAAATTGTAAGGAAAAATACTTGGATATAAAGAGAAATTTTAAACGACTGGGAGTTAAAATATGACTTTTACCTAAATTTAACACTGAATTTTACCTTATCCGGCAAACGCTGTGTACGCTGTGTGCCAATCTCGACAATAAAGAAAAAAGTAAATAAACATAACGAACATGTACTCATAAATTTCACAATACGCATTTGCGTACGAATTTATCAATGTAACATTTTGTCCTTTACAAAGTACCTACGTCGCGCGTTTCACCCGCCAATTTTCCTCAACAAAATTTCCGCGCACATTCTTCACAAAGAGTATCAGGGAAACGTGTGAAATTGAGGTGTGTGCGATCATGACAGAGATGATTTATCGTTTTCAGCCTTCAGGAAGACGATGGCCACAAATTAACTAATGTTGTGCGGGGTTAACGGACGGCCTTGGAGTTCCTTAGACGTTTGTTAGGCGGGCTTGGCTTTTCTTGACGGCTCAATATGTAGAGCAGAAATGAGGTCCGGATTTCTTGAAGGGAGGCAATGCTATGTTTATGCTTCTACATATACACGTATTTGACATACTAATGCACAAATGTACTTAAATTAAATCAAGTTATATGAATAATCTTATTGGTAAAAAAAGAACATTGGAAAAGTAGAATTGTCTCATTTAGGTAATTTTCCAATAGTTTACGTTTCTCACTGGATTGATAGTATGCATTTTATATGTAACAACAGGGTTATAATGTACGTACGTAAGTACAATGCCAGACTATAAACTATGTAAATACCTACATTTGTGCTATCATAACTTACCACTACTCCTATAAATTTCTACAAAGTGATAAAACATAGATGCGATTCAAAAGCTCCACCGTGTTCTTAACGAAATTCAATTCTAACGAGCAGGCGTAAAAAGTCAGCAAACGAAGTTGCTTGCTCCTGTATATTCGTCCCGGCTCCATTAGTAAAACAAACATGTCCAAGCCGGGTTGCAACTCAAAAGATTTTCTTTAAAGCTGCAAGAAACTGCTTAATTCGGCGCCTGGGCGGGCGACATACCAAGCAAAGTTATAATGTGTATTTTCTTTTAAAAGACACATGATTTTTATTGACGTATAACAATATTAGATCATCCCTTGATGGTAAGAAAAAAGCGTATGTCACCAAGGTAACTGGCAAGAGAATTTTAATATCTTTTACTTATTTTACAATTTGATAGACTCAGGTTGGGTTATAATATACTTGCTTAACGTATGGTACTACTCATATTTGTCTACCTACATACTACACTTAGAGCAGTTTTACATACTTCAATGCGGTCAATGGCCTAGTTGGCAGTGGTTAAGGTCGTTGCTTGCCGTGCAAGAGGTCATCAGTTCAAACCCCGCCACGTACAACTGTGTTTTTTAAATTTGACATTCTCATGTACGATGATTTGACTCTAACGGTGAAGGGAAACATCGTGAACCTACACATATACGAAGAAATTCTATGGTTGGGTAGTCGACCAGTGTGGTTGACTAAGGTCTGATCGCCCTGGTGTAGGGTAGGACCGTGCCCCAGCCGTGGAGACGTATATGGGATGATGATGGCTGACGATGATGATAATAATGATTTCAGACAGGTCCAGCCAATGTTACCTTCACCTTGAGTTTATGCTTGGGTTGAGTATATTAGTGATCCATGTCACAGATAATGGTTCTTAATTATTGCCTACTGATTAGGACACAAAGGAACAGTAACTGATGCTAAGAAATATTTTCAGAAAATATAAAAAAAAACATTACAAGTACCCGGTATGTAACAATCCTGTTATGACACTCTTCGTTATTCCAAACTGTAGCTTCCACCAACAGCAATAAGGTTCAATTTGCTTCTTAATAAAGATAACCTGTTGCCGCTGTGTATCGGTGTAGATTCTAATTCTATAGCGGGTCGGCGAGGCCCTGGATTGCGCAGGTAGATTGCGTGGCTTATGGCTTCGAATCGGGCGAAATGGGTATCGACTACCCATACAAAACAGAGTATACTCATGTACAGCGTACACCCACTACCTTTCCGCTCACGTCTCTGCCCGCGTGAATTTGTTATAACGTAAAACTCCTTAACGGCTATGTCAGTTCAAATGAAGGCTTGGTGGAACGGTGGTCAGTGACCCTGCCTGGCGCAAAATATATGTATATCAGTCTTTGACGCCCATAGTACAAGTTCTGTTTAGTTTGGGGTCAGATGACCGTGTGTGGAAATGTCTCCTGATATTTATTTAAACTGTCTTTGCACCAAATGGTGCGAAAGCGCGGTAGGCAGATAGAGATGTTTTCGAATTTATAATATCAGTAAGGATATCAAACAGCATAATCTGTGTATGAATCAATTACCATTTTTTGACAATCTATATTAAAACTACTAAGTAAGATTTAGATGCCTCGAGTTCGATGTGGTACCTCCACAAAAATACCATAATAAATGCGTTTGTAATTGTTCACGGAACACTTTCAAAGTCTCCAGCTAGCCAGTCTTCTTCCTTAAGAGGAAAATCTACAAAAACAAAATGAATCGATAAACATTGCTGCGTCAAATTGGAACAGGATTTACCGTCGAATCGGAAAGTACCGGAGTGAGTTCGAAAGATTTGGCGTGAGCAAATAGCCGTTAAGAATGCGAAAGAACTTGTGTAATGGAAATTACTGAGAACCGCACCTGTGGTGTGTTGGGCGCGAACTGGGAAGGTCACGGAGTTTCCGAGAAGAACCCCGATCTTAGATCACTGTACAGAACCTTAATTTTTTTTTATAATTGACGTTCAATGTGACCTCACACAATCTAATTAGCAGCATTAGAGAGGCCTTCAGAGTGATGCTCATCATCATCATCATCAGCCCATATACGTCCCCACTGCTGGGGCAAGGGCCTACCCTAACCACGCTGGCCAAGTGCGGGTCGGTCGACTACACAACCTTAGATTTTCTTCGTAGGTTTCCTCACGATGGTCGAAAAACACATTGGTCGAACTCTTATCTGATCTCAGATCAGATTCAAAAGCTCCACCGTGTTCTTAACGAAATTCACTTCTAACGAGCAGGCGTAAAAAGTCAGCAAACGAAGTTGGTCAGCCATACACCGTTTACCGGTATCATTGGTGTATAGTCAGCCATACACCGTTTACCGGTATCATTGGTGTATAGTCAGCCATACACCGTTTACCGGTATCATTGGTGTATAGTCAGCCATACACCGTTTACCGGTATCATTGGTGTATAGTCAGCCATACACCGTTTACCGGTATCATTGGTGTATAGTCAGCCATACACCGTTTACCGGTATCATTGGTGTATAGTCAGCCATACACCGTTTACCGGTATCATTCGCTCGCGACTATGTGTGGTTCAACCCAGTGTGTTGTCAACAAAGAAATTATATTTTATATGCTAGAACATAATTAACAAGGCTTCATTATTTCTATGCAAGTGCTGCACAACTCTATTCTTTAAAATCTTTATTTAATGAGCTTATTCACTAAGTGAACATTTCGCTTTATACCAAATCCTTAAAACTATAGCTTACATGTTCTTAATCCTAAATTTTATCTTTAGAACGTATTTTAACAATTTTATATGTAAGACAAGCTTTTTCGGAATAGGTGAAGCCAAAATATGATTACAATAGCCATCTTTCAGTGGATCACCAAAATGAAAAATTCTCTCAGATTCGTTCTCAGACCACACTCCGCCCATCTCTTAGTTTTGGTAACCCATAATGGGTAGTTGACTTGAGTGATTTTACGTACGTATTTCATACGTCATTATGTCTGTTTATTCTGCACCACTTTTACCCTCTGACCTCATACTCTATGGTCCCATTCCATCGGGAAAAATGCTCGGGAACTTAAATTTATTACGAGGTAATCAAATTTATGTACAAACTTCGATTTTTCTCTAGGGCTCATTTGAATTTTAATTAATAACGAGGGTCAGACGCCGTTTATAATCTCACAGGTAGGTCGATTTACTTTTTGCTCAATCTTCCATCTTGTTTTATCTTAGAGGTAGATTTATAAGAAAATATCTAGAAAATCCGACGTGATTAAAGTTTTGATAAGTTGGAAGATCAAAGCCTTGATGGGCTATGATAGAGTAATGAAAATGGTCATTCGATTTAAGACACATTTTATTACACAAGAAAAGGGCCTCCCTCTATCTACTTTTAACCCCCATTAAATTTTCATTTTTACATTTTAAAGTTAGTTTATAATTATACGGAACGAGATGCACAGTGTGTTAAAATTTGTTTAAAAATAATTGGTCCAAATGATCCATTCAAAAATAAAAAGAACCAATTTGAATGAAGACAAAAAACAAACACTTAAACAGTCCAAATCCCCGTTAGAAAAAGAAAAAAAAGTTATATGTATAAAATAGTGAAATAAAAATATTTTTTTAAAACCTCAACATTTTATAAAAATATGCGTTTTTTAGTCGTGCAATGAACTCACGCACGTCCCTTAATATTATAAAGCTGAAGGGTTTGTTTGTTTGTTTGAACGCGCTAATCTCAGGAACCGCTGGTATGAAAAATCTAAACCGCTTAAGTTAAACGCTTGAAATTTGTCATGTACCTTAGTAAACTTAAAGCTTAGTTACTACAGGATATTGCAAATTTCCTTCGGGAACAAGAGTTATTGGGAAAAAACTTTTGAATGTAAAATCCTGTAGTCCACGCGAACGAAGTCGCGGGCACAGCTAGTTGTTCATAGTACCTATCTAGAAAGCTCTGTGACTATGTCTCAACATCAGTTTAAAAAGCACCTTCACTTGTCTGCAAAACTCTAAACACTCGTCATAACGATTCCAATGAAATAAGTTTTTGTTCGTTTGTAACTTTTAATTTGTCTCGTTTAAGCTGAAATGCTCAGGTAATACGTTTAGTTTAACCTTTAGTCTGTAACTCAAATGCTGTAGACAAGTTCACGACTTGGCAGATGGGTAATACCTTGTTACAACTGTGCCTGAGTTAGTTTCCAACAGATGTACGCAATGCCACATAATTACTAGTTTGTGGCGAGTCAAAGGACTTTAGTTACATTTGAAATGTGCTTTCAGTTCAAATGAATTGATGAATATAAAGGCTTTAGTAATACTTTAATAATGGAACTACGACAGGCAACTTTTCTACTTATTACTACTACTAAGTACTTTATTTTTTCTACTGAGTTTAAATTTTTTTCCGATCTTCTTAAAGATTGGAAATTGGCAATGGAAACCAGTCTCTAATAGAGATCAATAAGCGGCGCAGGATATTATAGTGCACAAGGGTGCAGGCAAACACTAGTGCACTCTCTGTTTCGGAAGAGATCAAGCGTAGGACCACATTTTGCGAGACACGGGCGTGCAATTGTCAACTTCTTGACTCCGGACTGAGTAATTTTTAATAGTAAAACTCACACTTTTTTTCCCCGAACTGGGGACCTCACGGTCTTTGCGCGCTTGCTACCAATAGACTAACGAGGCAGTCAGACATGATAATAGTCGTATCAAACATACTGTTGAGGATCCTATTACCAAGTTATTACCCATTTTTTGACCCTGTGAAATGCGTTGCGCTCCTTCACCTTGAGATGTTCTCTCCGGATGCTGTGTCGGACTCCCCAGCGTCTGGCGAAGAGATGGTAAATGCCAGTCGCGACTTCTGGGTGGGGTGTATCTCATCGCCTATTGGCGCTGTCACTATTACTGTAGGCTATTGAAAAGCGTCGATTACCGAGTGGTTAAGGTCGTTGCTTGCCATGCAAGAGGTCGCCAGTTCAAACCCTGCCAGGTACCAAATACCAATGTGTTTTTCAAATTTGAAATTCATATGTACCATCATTCGACGCTTTAACGGTGAAGGAAAACATCGTGAGGAAACCAGCACACCTGAGAAATTTTTCAACGGTGTGTGAAGCCATGTCAGAGGCCTACGGGCGGTTTAAAAACTCTGATACCAGGTTGTTCATCAACCATACGATAAGAAGAAGAAGAGGCGCTGTCACGGTACCTGGCATATCCTTCACTCACAACACAAGCACACGTCATTACCCTGCCTCGTTATAAGCGGTCAATCTGAGAAACGAGCCCAAGAGATAAGTTTGCAAATTTAATTTGCCGTCGAGACGAGATGGTTCAACGACGGAAATGTCATTAGATACATACGTTACAGTATTTCGAACGTTCCCGTCTTGTGAGGTAAATATTTCTTTCTTTTTAAAAGTTCTGTGGCAAAAAAGAACACTTACAAGATGATTAGAAGAATTAATGTGTCCGGGATAATTGTGACCTGTGATCTCCTCCTGGGAACTCGCTAAAAAGTGATACGTGTTAAATATCCCGGACATATTAATTTTCTAAAGTCCATGATAGTTTGAAAGTTACTATTTACATCATTTTGTTGTTTTTGTTATAGTGCACAAGTGTGTACGCAAACACAAGTGCACACACACAAAACTCATACATTTTTTGTCTTGGTCCTGACCACCGAGAAACGTATATAGATATTCTTATCTCCGCAGTCTAAAATGTCTGTCATCATCATTAACCCATATACGTCCCCACTGCTGAGGCACGGGCCTACCCTAAACTGGGGCGATAAGGCCTTAGTCAACCACGCTGGCCAAGTGCGGGTAGGTTGACTACACAACTTTAAAATTTCTTCGTAGGTGTGCAGGTTTCCTCACGATGTTTTCCTTCACCGTTAGAGCGTCAAATAATCGTACATATGAATTAAAAAAAAAAAAAAATTGACACAAATTTGAAACACTGTGGTACGTGGCGAGGTTTAAATAGTCTGTGCAGGGCGCTTAGACAAAGTAACAATATCGAAACGATAACGAAGTTCGAAAATAACAATAACAATATGGGATTGACCACGTGATTTATCGAGTCTAATGTCAACATGAGTCTGTCCCGTCCGTACTGTCTGTCCGTATGTTTTAACCTATTTAAGAATTTTCCTCAGGTACAGCACGCGGGCGTATTCGGCCCGCAAAGGGTTGACGTGGAAAATGGAAAATTATGCAAAATTCCTGAATTATTCCCTAAATGAATCGCTTGTAGGTATTTTGTACCTCGTAAGAGCCTACGTCGATTATTAAGCGATGATTTAATTATGTGTTTGAGCTGTTTTATACAGACTTCTTTCACATACTTATATACGAGTATACCTACATGACTTTTAAATAACATCATTATCTGCAAATTTTGTGGATTAAACTCGCGGGTATTACATATTCTAAACATAGGTTATTTAGTCTTGCCCGTGACCACGAGGGCTGCAAAGAGCTCGAAATGTCCGATATTATAGAGGTGCACAGCTAGTTATACACCGTGAAATTTGAGTGGTTGTTTTCCCGTGGCAGAACCTTTAGTAATACTATAGAATCATGTAAATTATTCCTTGAAAAAAAAATATTTTAAAATTTTCAAAATAATTTACTTATTTGAAAACGAGAGAAGCTATCTTACAATAAGATTGACGTAATTATGTACTGCTTGCTGCATGAAATCGATGCTTAAAGCTAAAGAAGCTCTACGCCCTAAGTAATAAAGCGGGTCGAAAGTTCTTTCGAGTTTCGGTTATACCTTTCGTAAATCCGGCATTTATGTATTTCAATCAAAAAGAACTGCACAAATCTATTGTGCTACTAAGATAGAATCATTTTACTGCGGGAAAACAACCACTAAAATTTCACGGTGTATAAATCAAATCCTAAAAACTCTACATCAACCTAAGAACCATTAGATATGAACAGAATATATTCTCTACCTAACAAAAAGTAAATAAAGTGACTGGCTCGGTGGAACAGTCGTTAGTGACTCAGGGTTAATACCTACGGTTCCAAGAGTTGTGGTTTCGGTTCCCATCCGTAACAAATATTTGTGTATCGAACACCAGTGTTTGTTACGAGTCTGGGTGTGATATTTGATATTACTCAAATAAATTTGTGCATCCACTGTTGGTTCTGTTATCCGTAACACAAATGCTTAAGCTACTTAAATATAAGGCGTCCGACCGATTTCAGCCATGGTGGCCGATCTCAATTGAGAACAGCCAAGTGCGCAGGTCATATTATAGTGCACAAGTGTGCGCGCAAACACAAGTGCACTCTCTATTGCCTTACTCTCATAATTCCGTGAGATGGCAATCCGACATGACCGATGACAGATCGGGCGCAGGACCACCGGCTTAACGTGCTTTCCGAGGCACGGGCGTTCAACCGCCAACTTCCTAACTCTGGGCTGAGTAATTTTACTACAGAAAAACTCACACAAATTTTGCCCGACCCCAAACTCGAACCGGGGACCTCTCGGTCCTAACGCAGCACTTGCTACCAATAGACCAACGAGGCAGTTAAGCTACTTACCATGGGATCAGATCAATGTATGTGATGTGTGTAATATTTATTTAAGGAAACTTGTTTCCGCAAGCAGTTACTTTGACCAATTCAATGTTAATAGGTAGTCAATGGCTTAGTTCAAGAAATGAAATTTTGTTTTGTTCCATTATATCGTTACCTTGAAGTATTCAAAAATAGGTGTTGGACTGTTGGCTATTATACTCTTTCAAAAGCTCAGCAGCATCGATTGAACTTGAGGTAGATTGAATATTGATTTTATAAACAAAGATACAACTTTTAATTATATTCCATAAATGCTAAATCATTAAACATTCATTCAGAACGAACAACAAATTGTTTACTTATAGACTGAAATACTTTTGCTACAATTTCATGATTCAGCAAAAACAGTGTTCGAAAATCTGCTAACTTTTAGTGGAAAATGAGAAACTGATGTGTTGTTTAACTTAATTAAAGATAATGTATTACTATGTTATGTATTATTTACGTATAATTAGTAACAGACCAACAAAGCATACGTCTAACATGACCTTAATCTTAAATAAAAAATAATATTACAATGCAGTGTTGCCATCTTTAAAGGCTTGCACAAATCAAAGACATTGCCCACAAACAAATGGAAATACAAAGTATAATGTTTGAGCCCAACAAAGTGACAAGTGAAACAAAGCAATGGTTCCAATTCAAATTTATTGAGGCATCATCAATCATCAGTGGTACATAGTGAGCCTAATGTGAACGGCCTAGCCCGGGGGTATATAAGGCACTCGGGAAAAATGTTGATACCGCGATGCAGGATTCATATATCGAACACTACGTGTAAATAAATTTGAAACATACCGAGACCACGAACCCAGTAAAACGCTTGAAAAGTCTTAACATAAATAATGTTAAGTTAAGTAGGTACTAAGGGCGATTTAATCAACGTTTCAAAGACAACCAACAGTTTAAAAAGTGATACAGTTTGTCAGTTGAAAGAATCAGCACCTGCTGACCGGTTAAGAAAATAAAAATAGAACTTTCCCAAGCAATAAACAATAAAAGACTTGACACGATTAGAAAAATTTAAATTCACAAGATTAATCAAATTTTCTAAAACGCCAAAAGTATTTTAAATTCGTTTCAAAACGTTTAAAAGTAGTGGTTTATTTTTGTTCAAGCATTAACATCAAACAGACCAATCACAAACACGCGGCTTTCAGAATAGATGAATCCTTTGTTACTTCTTACATTAACTTTCGAATATCCAGTCGAGCCTTTCATTGCGATTACCATATTACGAGGGACTTTGAAAAATAGTAAAAGGACAAGGACAAAATGGCCTACGCTTCTTAAATAACACCCTTTGCGTAAGGTCGTAATTTGTTTAACACAAAAACTTGGTACGTGGTTAGTTTGCACACTTGATCTGATGTTAGAAGCGTAGCGCGACTTCTATAAGCCTGGCCATTACGCCCCGTAAGTACCAGAGAAGGATTTTATTTTCCTCTGATAATTCCCGATAATTTTCCCTCAAACCGTCAGTTTCCCTCGGGCCGTCGCGCGCGATACACGTATCGCTGGCTCCCGAGTTTCGCTGTGAAACTACCATAATTCTTGTGTGAAATCCTTGTTTTGCTTAACCGTTACAGTGATTATAGTGAAATCTTTCGGATTACGTTTGTTGGTAAGTGTTTTGTTTGACGAAACGCCCGTAGATGTACGTTTTGAAGAAGTAAATACCTGTTGCTCGCATATTTCGGGTGATACACCACAGAACGCTGTTATTGATAGAGATTGGGTGAAATATTGTAGTCCCTCCGTTATTATCTCGCAGGTCGGCCCGTGTTTATGAGACCGTTGTTTTGCCCACATACGATGTAATCATATTGATTGGTTTTTTCGCTGTATTATTATCGCTGTTGGATATCAATTTGTTGTTATTGTGTTAGATGAGTCGTTCGTAGCCAGTATAATGTATTATGAAGGCTGGAAATAATATAACTGGTGTTTTATTATGATTCCTATTCGCGCAAGGTAATTGTTTGGGAAATCTTTAGTAGCATTCTATTGTTTATTAATAAATATTGTTAAATCCATATATTTCTACATCTACCCTACCTATTCTACTCACCATTTCCATACATCTTAAAAGATAAGCCACTATTTTTGCATCAAAGTGACTCCGGCTAAACGCTACTGTTATAAAGGCAACGACAGAGAAATCGGTCAACTTTCTGCGACAAAGATTACCTAAGTCAACAAAAACACTAGATTATCTCATCAATCACCTAATCTTGACATAGGCACATAGTAGAGTACTAAATAGGACATTTCAGCCAGGTAAATGTGCCAGCAACTTTCGTCCGCGTTTTCACCCGATTTTTTACAAAATTTTCATTGGTTCTTTGCCTCTATAGGTCGCAGCGTGATGTTATATATAGCCTAAAGCCTTCCTCGATAAATGGTCATCCAACTCAAAAATATGTTTTCAACTCGAACCAGTAGTTCCTGAGATTAGCACGTTCAAACAAACAAACTCTTCAGCTTTATAATATAAAAAAAAGTATAGATTTATATTCTGTTTCCGTTATTTTTTATTTACTATGTTTTAGGTACATTATAAGTACCTATAGAATGGTGTGTATACGCTGGCTTGTATGCTTTTGTGAATTTTTATACGTACATGCTAGAAAACTGAAACTGTCCGGGATATTTACCATGTTGTTTTGTTTTAATGAGCTCCCGATATTTCGGCACTGTTGCAAGCGCCATGATCACGGATGAACTGTAGGACTGCGAGACTGACGGTAGGTCTAGGTACAAAACAACATGGTAAATATCCCGGACAGTTTCAGTTTTCTAATGTGTGTGACCATGACAGTTTAAAATCATATATTATACGTACATGGTAATAAATATATATATTTATTGCCTTGAGAAGGCATGAGATAACTGACAAGATTTGAGGATAGTTAGTATAGGATTAACAAAGGGGCATTCTATATCAAATAGGCATTTTATTCTCTTTGAACTACTTCTGAAATGTTTTTATTAATAACGTGGGTCTTCACACGATATTTGTATTTTTAACCGACTTCAAAAAAAGGAGGAGGTTCTCAATTCGTCTGTATGTATAATATTTTTTTTTTTTTTTTATGTATGTTCACCGATATTTTCGTCAATTATAGACGGATTTCAAAAATTTTTTTTTGGTTGGTTAGAGTTCCCTTCCGAGGTGGTCCCATTTTCACCAGTCTCGGATCTGATGATGGGATCCAGGAGAAATCGAGGGCAACCCTCAAATTTTATAGGGACATGTACCGCGTTTTGCATATTATCTGAAGTCATATTGGCATTTGCTTCTGGCTATCATAATCTTATGATGCTGAGCTGATGATAGAAGGTCAACTCCTTAATAGTTATGAGTAAAAGAATAATTATTTCAATACTGTATACATATTAAGACTACTAGTTATAATATCAGTAGCATTACAGGTGAGCTAAACTATTAGGTTGACCAGTCTAGGATCTGATGATGGGATCCAGGAGAAATCGAGGGCAACCCTCAAATTTTATAGGCACATGTACCGCGTTTTACATATTTTCTGAAGTTATATTGGCATTGCTTCTTGCAATCATAATGTTATGATGCTGAGCTGATGATGGAAGGTCAACTCCTTAATTGCTTGGAGTAAAAGGATAATTCTTTCAATACTGTATACATATTAAGACTACTAGTTATAATATCAGTAGTATTACAGGTGAGCTGAACTAATAGGGTTAAAAAAATATGTAACACTAAAAAGTATGAAAAAAATATGTAAACAAAAAAAAAAAACCGCCTTCAAAAACCCGACTCACTAAAAATTGCAAAATAATATAATGCGAACATTTATAATCATCTGGGTATGAATTTTATATGTTTTTGAAGGCGGTGCCAATCAAATTTTTGAGGAAAACGATGCTTGTCTGTATGAAATATAAACGGCACCGCCTTCAAAAACATATAAAATTCATACCCAGATGATTATAAATGTTCGCATTATATTATTTTGCAATTTTTAGTGAGTCGGGTTTTTGAAGGCGGTTTTTTTTTTGTTTACAATTTTGTAAAGACCTGTTTTACGTACTATTCTGAAATAATATTCCTTCAATAGACTAGGTGGGTACATAAATACCGTGATAAGTTTCGTTTTAAACATAAACTCTTTAAACCGTAGAAATTGTATGAAACAGTTTAATGTTAATAATCTTTTCAACTTAATTAAGTTGAAGTGTAAAAAAACGACTTTTTACTAAATGGGTATGAATAAATATCGAGTAGGGGAACCTGTTGTACCTTGGACAGTGTTGTACCTAGAACAATTGTAATTTTTCGTAAACTCCCGCGCTTTATAATAATATTGTATATGGCAGTCAAAGCCTGCTTTGATAAGACTCACGTGAAGTTAGTTGTGATTCACCGGCGCCGGGTCAATGCAGTTAAAAAAGGTAATTTATTATTTTTTGCCTTAAAAGGAATAGTAAATTCCAAAAAACGAACTTTTATGGCCTCTTAATTTGTCACGATATGTATTTATAAAATATCTTTTACTTCCGATATAATCTCAGATTATTAAGGTTTTAGACAGTATAGTTGTCAGAATCCAACCTCAATTAAAAGTGTGTTTAAACAAGTTGTAACTAAAAATTGTTATGATGTTGTACCTTGGCCCCCCAACTGAGTATGTACCTTGGACATAGATAATAGATAGATAATTTTGATATAGATAATAAATAACCTTATAAAAACATTTTTTTTTATATTTTTATTCTATTTATATAAGGCAAAAAATTAATATTTAAATATGTAAACATTTGTTATGTTATTGACACAAAATAAAGAGACAAGAGACTATTAATTAAGGTAACTGTTAATTTGCTATTTACATTAATGTTTTTGTTGATTACATTATTGTTGTACTTACCTATATTAAAAATAAAACTCTGGTGCAATTGCTAGTGTTTATCTTCATTCTACCCTGAAAAGTCCAAAGTACAACTGGAACGGTCCAAGGTACATCAGGTCTGTTGTACCTTGGACAGTTTTCCCTTTTTTTTTCAAGTTGCTTTTGTTTCCAGCTTTACCGAAAATCCTCATATTTTATTTATTTATTATATAGTTGAGTAACTGATCTTTCCATTATTCCATATTTGACGGATCTTATTCTTACCATTTATTTTTAAAAAATAAAAATATCAAAAACTGGCCAAGGTACAACAGGTTCCCCTACCAATAATAAAAACACAATCTCTGTGGTCTGCCTGTTTGTTCTCTCTAATTTCCGAAACGGCTGGACAAATTTCGACGGGACTTTCACTAATATAATAGCTAAATTTACAATGTATTATAGGCTTTTTAAAGAAAAAATTCTGCCAATAGCCATTTATTTCCATACGGACGAAGGCGTACGCGACCGCTAGTGTTCAATAAGCACATAAGACGTGTCAAGAGAAAACTAACTTATTTATCACTCTACTGAACTAATAAAGGTTTGTCTCTACCGGCCTTCAGAACCTTATAAAACAAAAGAAGACAGCCGTTTTTCTCGCAAACTACCTTTTAAATCTCTAT
The DNA here is from genome assembly GCA_039566165.1 of Maruca vitrata. Taxonomy (NCBI): domain Eukaryota; kingdom Metazoa; phylum Arthropoda; class Insecta; order Lepidoptera; family Crambidae; genus Maruca; species Maruca vitrata. The sequence continues at coordinate 5,491,565 of CM076938.1, read as the reverse complement.
CTACCTACATACCTTTGTGATACGAAAAAACTTTTCGCTATAATTCGCCAAATGACCTCTATAACTTGACCCCAAATGTGTCCCAAGGAACGTAAAGACAAAATGTCTTGGGTTTCCTTTTTACAGACACAAAATAAGTTATATTAAAAACTAGTGACCGCCTGCGACTTCGTCTGTTGAATAGTAATTTTTGGCGCTACTAAAATGCAAGGATTAGGTGCAGAGAAGGGTTTTCTGTTTTATTACCCTTTTTGCTTTATCTTATTACGAGTAATAACAATGTTTTCTTATTAAACTCCGCTCGTATTGAAATAACTCTACAGCTACATAGAAAAATCTGCATATAAATATTTTTTCATTGTGAGATAATACTATGACTTAACTATTTTCAGTAAAGGCTTTTTATTGTATCTTTTAAGTCCTTTCTTGAATAACAATAACGGAGTCAGACAAGATAAATAAAATAGTAAAATTTTGTACCTACTTAGGTGTCTACGCAATATGAAGAATAAAAAATATTTATTAAGAATCTCATTGTCTAACTAAGAGCAAGAAAAATGAAACAAAGAGCTTGTTGTATCACAATTAAACATTACTAAACTATGTATATTCTTCACAGTCACTGATTTTTTTGCAAAATGTTTATGATGGTGGCTTGGAGTAGCCTTGTCATCATCACCGAACTAGTGGCCATATCTCACTCATAGTGGATTTTTTTAATAATAGGCTAACAAGATGACCTCACTCCACCTGATGGTAAGCGGATACCTGATTGTATGTGGATTTGATGATGATTTGATAGCGGATGTGTTTATGGACTGACTAATATTGATAGTGTTTATGCATAACCTTATATAAATCACATCAACAATAAGAATTTGTCATCAATGAGGGTGTTCGCGTATAAGAACTTCACTAGATGGCAATACGTAGGCGTGAGGTCCAACTGCAGCGTGATTGGTGAATATTGACATATCTGTCAATGTCACGTCAAACCAATCAAGAAGCAGTTAGACCTCACGCCTACGTATTGCCATCTAGTGAAGTTCTTATCCGCGAACACCCTCATTAAGACCAAACATGATTTAACGGAAATCATTCATCCCTGAAAAATATCATTCTTAGTATGGGGAATCAATAAGCTATGAACCGATTTACATATTAATAAAGTTTGATCTTAACGAATATATAAAGCTATTTTTACCCGTTCACATGAAAGCTAGTAATGTTTTAGAGGCGATATGAACTATGTCGCGGGCTTTGGCCATATTTAACAAGATTAGATAGAAACTGATAGAAATATTTTGGGTGTAGTATCTATCCATAAAGGGAACGTATCCCTAATGAACGCAAGCTAGCGAACCCTCAAGGTATTTGATGGCGGCTATTATTTAGATCCTTCCCAGATCATAAGGTACCTTTGGGGGTAATCTACTGGAGAATTGGACTCAATTTATAATTTAAACGGTCTCACTTTGGAACTATGGTAGAAACTTAAAGGAAACAATGCTATTTGAATGGCTAATCGTTATAAAGTACTGCCTAGTTGATCTATTGGTAGTGAACTGGAGCCTCGGGTCTCTACTAAAGTCTTGCTTTCAGGCCCAAACTATACCTATCTTATCTTATTCTTATCTTACTAGACTAAACTAAAGTCTATTAGAAGACTGAAACTGTCTGGGATATTTACCATGTTGTTTTGTTTTAATGAGCTTAGTTCACCCCTGATCATGGCGCTTGCAACAGTGCCGAACTATCGGGTGCTCATTAAAACAATACAATATGGTAAATATCCCGGACAATTTCAGTTTTTTAATGTGTGTAACCATGACAGTTTAAAATTAAACTGAAGTCTAGTAAGGTAAATCAGGAGCCTTTACAGGGTAATTTTATCTACCTACGTTATAAAACCATACAGTTTTAGTCGCGGGAGAAGGCAAGTATGTTTTGATAAATAAAACCGAATTAACTATCATTATTGGCACTAATAAACATAGTAATTGATTGACGTCAAAATTTTACCACTGTCCAATTTTTAATCCTAACTGACTACGATGACGGCTTGGAGTAGCCTTTTCATCATCACCGGACTTGCGGGAGAGCGGATGGCCCTTGAAATTAAGAATTCGATACTGACTTCTGATACAGGGGCTGGTTTCTTTTCGATTATTTCTCCTTACAAGACCTCGAGGAAATGTTGAACTTTCACTCTCATGTTCGAGCGACTCTAATTACCGAATTTAATTAAACTCGCGAACTTCTTTTATAGCACGGCAGTTTAATCATGGTTTTAATATTGCTTCCTATTTTTGTAGTGCTTGAGATACCGAGCTGAGGTACCACTTGAAAACATATTTAGGTAAGTATATAATATTAAAAAAGTCATGGGCGGCGATGGTCTATAATTGGTAGTATGCGTAGAAACACGTGTGGATAGAGATAGTTAGTTAAATGTGGTTTGTCTGCTCAGAAAGTACTTAATGTAGTCGCGGTCGACACACCCCTGTGCACTTCATTCAAACAAAAAATAGACACTATCTTTACTACAATACAATATTTGGAGTCTTACTTAAGATAAGATAAATACATGTAAGTCTCACGTTTTTGTATTGATATATAGCACAATATAACCCAATGTAAGCCCCTTTTTTGCCTGAAACACAGGAAAATCCTAGTTCAGGCATACATATTGTTACCCGGAACTTTAAATGTAATGTAGATTTTAAGATCTAATTTTGTGCACTAAATTTTCTAATAAAGATTTATTATTATTTATTATTATTACCCGTGATCACGAGCACTGTAAAGAGTTCGAAACGTCGGGTCTTTAGAAAATGTTAAGAATAGCAATACACGCGAGTTTCATCCGTAAACTTAGTTTTCTTACAATATTTTGAATGACTGGCTCGGCGAAACAGTGGTTAGTGACCCTGGCTGGCGGTTCCAAGAGTTGTGGGTTCGATTCCCACTCGGGACAAATATTTGTGTGACGAACATCGGTGTTTGTTCCGTGTCTGGGTGTGATAATGTATTTAATTGTGTATTTATAAATAAATATGTATGTATATCAGTCTCTGACGCCCATAGTACAAGCTTCGCTTAATTTGGGGTCAGATGACCGTGTGTGGAAATGTCCCAGATATTTATTTATTTATTCGGAAATATAAATAACAAAATATCCGTGCTCGTCCAATCACCGCTACGAAATCAATGCGGAGCCTGCACCAAAACTGCATAGTCATTGTTTTTAGCTATTCTACAGTTATAGACGAACGAAAACAATCGTTCTGCTGAATCGTTTTATTCGAATCAATAATAGCTTGCGGCCAGCTGAGTCCGCGTGTTGCTCTCGATGAGATTTTACACGGCAATTAAAACGGTTGCGGCCAGCTGTAGCCGATACTCGTTAAGAGAAAGGCCACTGTATGTGTATTGTGAGTTAGACTAAACAGACGAATACAATAGGGTAGTTTCCTAAGTCTAATTTTACATAAAATTTCACAATTAACAGTATGTGTAAATCAATAACATAAGTGAAATTTAAATTAAATTTTTTTATGAAATGAGACAATAATAGGCATTTGAAGTTAGGTGGGAAAGTCCATTTCCAAAGTGAGAAAATTCAATTAAAATACTATGCCATCTTATAAATTACAGAATTAGTAGTAAATAGGAAACTACCCTATTGTGACCTTTACTAGTATCGGACCTTGGTGCAGTGCCGAGTGACAATTGTGAAAAAAAAATTAGAAATTTTATTTGTGAATTGATCGGCACCTCTAGAATTTGCTTGAGTACGTACTTACTACTACTCAACTAACTGAAAAATGTGTCAGTTGACTCAATTACCTATACTCATTGCGTAAAAATGCGTTTTGTAAAAGTAGACTTTTCGACGGATTCGTGTAGAAACTAATTATTATAATATTACTAAACTAGTACTGCTACTTTCACTAGTCATCTAAACGTTCAGTAAATGCCTACACAATGCATCGTGCTCGAATTACGGAAGACAGTGTAGATCGTGACAAATGGTTACTGATGGCCTACCATGAGTTGGCTATCGAAAACTTACGTACGTTAAAAACCTATCGAGTTGTTTTTTTCATACGGCCGATTTTAGTTCTTCGCGTAACCACCAGCGGCGCTGTACAAGTTTTTCATAGACATATTTACGTAGGCGATATCGAGTGCGTAAGTTTTAAACTCATGGTAGCCCCACAGATTATGGAAACCGTACTCAGTACAGACGAGCGAAATAGCGATCCGAAATAGATAAATGTCCGGTGCAGAATACGTAGCCAGAATTCATTCAGGGTCAATCCCTTATTCCGAGAGCTTCCCAATCCGAAGAGACTGCGTATTTCTCGGACCGAGACTATCCGAATTCTAAAAGGCTGATTAGAATAGAAGGCTTCAAAGGATTATATCGTTGAAGTTTGTATGTCGAGATGCCGTATTGATCAGGTAATTGTGTTATAAGGTAAGAACTTTTATTATTTGTGGATTATATAATTAAAAAAACAACTAAAAATATGAATGAGTCCTCCTAACACGCAGATGACCTATCGTCCGATTTTAAGACGTATATCAAATTTTTATTTTATTTGTTGACCCGTATCATCCCACTGCTGGTCAAAGGTCTCCTCCAAACTTGTCCATACCTCTCTATTCAAAGCTTTGGCTTTCCAATCCCTTGATAGCTGGAAAATCATAACTATTGTTATTTTTTAGGTTCAGCCAAAAGTTCGTCCACAAAATAACAAATATGTAGTACATACCTACGTACATTAAAAGCTTTTACTCATAATATATTTAGTCATTAATTATCAATTCAAATATCGGTTAGTTTAATAGTGATAAACTCAACACGTTCACCACGTGTTTTGTATTAGTGAAATTTATGGATTTCAATGATTATGTTTTTCAATATGTAGTATTAATTTTTTTATGAAGAATGATCATTATGGTTTTAAATGGTATGAGAAATATTTTCGGACCTCCAATGATATGACTTAAAAAGTTATATAAGAAAATGCGCCCCCGAAAATTTATATTATACTTTTAAAATAAGACCAATTTTGCGGATTCAATTCGCGTGTATTGTTATTCTAAACATATTATTTAGCGACCCGACGTTTCAAGCTCTTTACAGCGCTCGTGGTCACGGGGAAGACTAAACATGACAGTTGTTTCTGTAAGAAGTTTAATCACTACCGCCATTTGGCGAGGTATTTTATGCATTCCGGTTCATGCACACAGAACTCACAATATCATTAGGTCTTGCAAATGTTGTCGGTTTTGACGAGCCTGGGATATTGTGGTCTTCATGATAGGATCCCAAGCAGCTTCAACCAGTACCTCCAACCATCTTCCCTATTGAAATTAGGATGTTTTTTAATGTCAATAATATTATACTGTTGGTTTTTCGCACTTCAGTACATTGTAACCGCACCGTTCATATCGCCAAAATCATTTATTATGTATCAATACTACTATTCAAAAAGGTGGTCCTTTTAGCGTTAAGTACCTATCCATTATTTCAAAGCTACTTACGACTCATTACTTACGAAGTAAATATTATATTGAAATAGGTTGGCTGTCCAATACTTGTAGAATGGGCTGTATGTGGTACATAATTTATTGTATACTCGTCTCTAGGCAAAGATACATACTACGATCCGATCTATATGGTCGTAAGAGTATCGATGGCCGAGTGGTTAAGGTCGTCGCTTTCTCTGGGAGAGGTAGCCACTAGGTAGCCGGTTCAAACCCCGCCAAATACCAATGTGTTTCCATTGAATGTATTTATTCGACACTCTTACGGTGAAGGACATCGTGAGGAAACTTGCGCACACGGGAAGAAATTCTGAGGTGTGTGAAGTCGACCAACCCACTTGGCCAAATTGGGTGACTTAGGACTGATTGCCCTAGTTTAGGGTAGGCCCGTGCCCCAACAGTGTGGACGTATGTAGACTTATTATGATGATCTATAGAGGTCGTATATTGAACTTATCAGCATGTAAAGAAGTTAGAAGTCCCCAAGTATCTGAACATTCACGTTTTGGACCTTATCCTCCGACAAAACAAGTAGCCACTCTTTCCTATTCTGATCCATCACAGTGCAATGAGGGACGCAATACGTAGGCGTGAGGTCCAACTGCAACATGATTGGTTATTTTTGACGTGACATTGACATACATAAATAAATAAATAAATATCTGGGACATAGCATTAAACATTGATTGTCCAGAATACAAACTGCAAGATCTATAAAACGTAGTGAACTATCTACGAAATTAGGACTATTTACAATTGCTGTTTTCTATTTAGATTTCGATCCAAGGGTAACGATGAAGGAGGGGTAAACTAGGTTAATTGGACCAATTTGATTACCATTAAGCGGTACTTCTTTTACTTTTTATTGGAGGTCAGGCGATCAACCTCAATTTTGATTTAAACTTCCAGATACACTATTATCTTAATCTTTACCTAAAACTTCGAGTAACTACATTTTATTTGATTTTGTGAAAAAAAAAACAATAGTATCTTACATAAATACTTAGTAACCTTTTAATATAAAAAGTTTTCCACAACAACACAATAATTAAAATTAACATCAATCTGAAACAATTTTTCTAGTAATTAAAGACAGTATAAATATAGAAAAACATGCCTGAAAAGTAATAAACAATATTTTTCTTTGGGGCGAGCGGGAACACGGACAATGTCTTAATTTAATATTAATGTTTTACACTTAACTAAGTAACTTCACAATTCTTCTTAACTTACCTAAGTACTTACTCTAATCATCAGCCCATATAAGTCCCCACTGCTTGGGCACGGGCCTACCCTAAACTGGGGCGATAGGGCCTTAGTCAACCACGCTGGTCAAGTGCCGGTCAAGTGACTACACAACCATAGAATTTCTTCATCGAGGTTTCTTCACGATGTTTTCTATCATAATTAAAAGATTCGAATAATCGTACATATGAATTTCAAATTTGAAAACACAGTGTTACGTGGCGGGGTTTGAACTGGCAAACTCTCGCATGGCAAGCAACGACCGTAATCACTCGGCGATCGACGCTTTTCCTAAACCACTCGGCCATCGGCGCTTACCTAAGTATGTAAAATTTCATGTTATTTTCAACCTAGAGGATTGCGAGAACAAAGCAATTTTGGACCAACAAGAAACACTAATGTTTTCACTCTTGTCTTACAATGAGCGAAAACAGTCAAAACTTCTCAAATAAAACCCTCGTCACGCGGATTATTTTGTGAGTTAAAGTAAGGTACAGTTCAACGCATCATACACCTTTGTTCGTGTTGAGTAAGCAGAATGTAAGGGTATTGTGCGAGCTTGAATTGCAAAGTTGCTAAGTGAACAACGCGTGAGGTACATTCAGTGTTAAAATTTAACTTTAACTGCGAGAGCTTTGAATAAAGCTTTTATGGATAGAACTCGTGTAACATAAGATAGAGCGGCCACTTTTATTTTTATTTTGATAGTTTTATTCTTTATGAGACTATACTCTTATTTTTTTTCAATTTCATAGTTACGGTCTAAGTTTAAAAAAGTGTAATGTCTGATATGTAAGGCCCTACACAGTTTATTTAAATTTAACATCAAAGATTAAGTGTAATTATAAATACAAGAAATAAATAATCATGTGTTTCAATTAAACACGTTAGCACAATTGCTCGATTCGACATTCGTACAATAGAAAGCTTAGTCCAACCGCTATGTGGGTTCTGTCTGAGTGAGTATTTCATTACATACATACCTGTGTTTGTATTTATCCAACGTTCCTATTTCAAAAATACCGGAAATCGATACGAGAGCGAACAGGATATGGGTACCGCGCCGCCAGTGAATGTGTCCAGGGGACGCGGACATTGCGATTCGGATTATTTGTAAAGCGGGGTACAGACCGGCAGTAGTGCCATTGAGGTTGAAAAGGAATTCAGCAACTAGGTTTCCATCTCTCCGGCTACGTGGATAGCCTATTCGCTGATTTGAGTGGGAGGATTCGGAGTTGGTATGTAATGCTTTTATGTGTAGTTCTACCTACACGTGCGATCATGATTCGATTGGTCTGGAAGTGTTAATCAGGTGAATTGCTTTATTATTAAACTGACAATTAATTCGAATCCTCACTTGTTGTTACTGATATTATAAAATTCGAAAATAACTGTCTGTCCGTCTCGCTTACACGGCAAAACTACTTTATCCATGTGAAGAGAGACTATTTTATCCCAATGAGCTCACAGCTCATTGGGATAAAATAGTCTGGAAACTGAGAAAGGACAAAGTTACTATTATGACCGATTATGGTATATGGAATGTTTATCTATATTTTGCAACAAAATAATAGGGATTTAGTTTTTTTGCTGTTTTGAAACTATGTAAGAGTATAAGTATATTATATTTATTCGTCTGTGATTTTAAGCTATAGCTAATGTAGTAAGAGCCTTTGGGTAAGACATTGATTAATGGACTTTATTTATACAGGGTGTCCCAAAAAGTAGTGTCAACCGGAAGTCCTGAGATAGAACACCCCGTGGGGCATCCGAAACACCCCCATGTATGTTCCGCGATTTTTTATAGTATTCGAGTTATGATTATTTTTCTAAAATTTTGAGAACAACTGACCTAAACGATTAAAAATATTATAGAGAAAAAAGTATTTGACTTTTTTGAGTAATTCTTTTTGCAAATCAATTTTCATGAGTTTTTCTTTAATGCCTAAAATATTTGTCTCCATAACTTATATGGAAAATATCAAAATTATGGTACAAACTGAAAAGTTACGTTCTGTAAATAATGTCTTACAATTTCAACGTTAAATTTAAGTTATTAGGAGGTAGCTGCATGGCTCCTAAGTAACTTTAAAAACTGCGCTAGACTCTCAGCTTTCATAATCATTCATAAAAACTGGTACTTAATGGGCTACTTTTGCTGAAATCGGACTACAAAGACAGAGAGGTGGAAAAATCATAAAATTAGCCATTTGAATACGAAGCATTATTTGGACATTTTATTATTCCGAAAGTTAGTCAGTTTGTTAACAAACCTAAATTTAATACAGGAGCACTCAGATGCAAACATTTGGATGCTTTCTTTTGTTTAATTTAAGTTTCATTGCGCTCACACTGTTTTCACATGCAATACCTTTGTGACGACGAACTTGACAAACTTTGCTTTCTTTACGGACTTTAATAAACTTCTACTTATAAACTTCTTACAATAAATAATCTAAAACGATAACTTTTTTTTTCAAGAAAGTTTCCATTTTTAAACTTAATTAAATTTTTAAATATCTCAAATTAAACTTTCAAGTGGTTATTTCTTAGCATTTCAGGTATAATTTTGATTGTTAACAATCTTACTAACTTTAGAAATAATAAAATGTCCAAATAAAACTTCGTATTCAAACGGCAAATTTTTATTATTTTTCCACCTCTCTTTCTTTGAAGTCCGATTTCAGCAAAAGTAGCCCATTAAGCACCAGTTTTTATGAATGATTATGAAAGCTGAGAGTCTAGCGCAGTTTTTAAAGTTACTTAGGAGCCATGCAGCTACCTCCTAATAACTTAAATTTAACGTTGAAATTGTAACACATTATTTACAGAACGTAACTTTTCAGTTTGTACCATAATTTTGATATTTTCCATATAAGTTATGGAGACAAATATTTTAAGCATTAAAGAAAAACTCATGAAAATTGATTTGCAAAAAGAATTACTCAAAAAAGTCAAATACTTTTTTCTCTATAATATTTTTAATCGTTTAGGTCAGTTGTTCTCAAAATTTTAGAAAAATAATCGTAACTCGAAAACTATAAAAAATCGCAGAACATACATGGGGGTGTTTTGGATGCCCCACAGGGTGTTCTATCTCAGGACTTCCGCTTGACACTACTTTTTGGGACACCCTGTATAAACAAAACACTAAATGTTGTAAAAGTGTGTGCACAGGCGTGAATCTTCATACTACGTATAATTTTATTTTGTGTCCGAAATAATAATGTCCTAGCATGTATTGTACATAACATTAATAAATCAATAGTGTTGTAATCACAAATCAACGAGTCATATTTTGATGTGTACAGATGTACCGAGGCTAGGGTTGCTACCGTAAATTAGTGATATTAAGAAGTAAACGAATTTATTATTGGTTATTGCGGCTGGTTTTAAAATTTCGAGATGTTTCGAGACAAAAAATCAGTCATTCAAATAAAGTTTTTTAGTGGACTTTTTAAACTCTGTATATTTACATAAATAACGTATAATAAGTATATTTTATGTTTTTTTTTATAAATGGCTAACAAGATGACCTCACTCCACCTGATGGTAAGCGATATTTTTCTATTGTCCCTCATATGTGGATCACTAAGAGGGACAATAAAAAAAAACATATCGTTAGTGTTTTCTTTGCTGGTTGTCCTAACAAATGAAAATAAATAAAAAAAAAATCCTAATCTAGCAATCTGTTACTGTGAACGTTTAGCAAAAGGTCAAGGATATATCAATGTCTTGAAGGGCAGTCAGTCCAGTGAAATGTGCCCTATAAGTTAATAAAATTTGCCTTTAATATATTTGGATGCTTGTCTAGTCTGTTTCTATGAGATTTCTTAGGAAAAGAAATAAAAAAAATAAACACTATTATAAAGCGCTGGTGGCAACCCTAACTGTGGGGCTTCAAGCTTATCTTTAAGTCCTCTGTCACATTATTGTTTACACAAATACTTGAAAATGAAGACGGGAAGTGTTTGGTGGCGAAGCTCTCATGTGTCATTAATTAGTAAGGGTTGATGGCACTAGGGAAATTTTCATAAAGGACACCATGATAACGCTTAACCACTTGTCGGCATTTTAAATTGACGATGTTAAATAATATTATTTTGAATTTAGAAAATTGTAAACAAAAAAAAAACCGCCTTCAAAAACTCGACTCACTAAAAATTACAAAATAATATAATACGAACATTAGTCTGGGTATGAATTTGATATGTTGTTGAAGGCGGTGCCGTTTATATTTCATGCAGTTTTCCTCAAAAACAAAAAAAAAACCGCCTTCAAAAACCCGACTCACTAAAAATTACAAAATAATATAACGAACATTAATCTGGGTATGAATTTGATATGTTGTTGAAGGCGGTGCCGTTTATATTTCATGCAGCTTTCCTCAAAATTTTAATTGGCACCGCCTTCAACAACATATCCAATTCATACCCAGATTAATGTTCGTTATATTATTTTGTAATTTTTAGTGAGTCGGGTTTTTGAAGGCGGTTTTTTTTTTGTTTTTGAGGAAAACTGCATGAAATATAAACGGCACCGCCTTCAACAACATATCAAATTCATACCCAGACTAATGTTCGTATTATATTATTTTGTAATTTTTAGTGAGTCGAGTTTTTGAAGGCGGTTTTTTTTTTGTTTACAATTTTTATGTAAATTGAAATAACATAACTTTTTTTAGATAACACCCAAATCACATCTAATCGACATTTAAAAAAATATTGTGTCATCGTCACAAAAACGTCAAAGAAAATAAAACAGCTACAGGCAGTATTTGGCTAAACATATTTTGTCTCCCGAAAAAGTTCGAACAATGTCTACGAGTGACAAATTAATTAAGTAATGAATTTTAATTGAACGCGACGTAACGCGAGTCCGCCCGCGGCCGCTAACTCACTTTGCCAACTGTCAAACACTCGGATTGTTGTCGGCCCGCAGGGCTGGCGAGTGGTGATGTTACGACAATATTTTTAAGGCAAATTAGGCTTTAAAATGTTGCCCGAAGCTCTTCTGCCAATATGATTTATGGTTAATATGTTATATGGTATGGGAGTAATAACAAACAATTTTGATTTATCTAAATTTGCTGTGCCCACGACTTCGTTCGCGTGAACTACAGGATTTTACATACAGAAGTTGTTTCCTAATAACTCCCGTTCCCCTAGGAATTTTGTAATATCGCGTTGCAAGTAAGCTTTACGTTCATTAGAGTACCTGCATGCCAAATTTCAATCATTTATCTTTCGCGGTTTAGATTTTTTTCATACAAAAGTTTTTTTCCTATTGCGGTGCATTAGAATTTAAACCATAAGTTATTAAATGGGTATACCTGTACGTACATTTTATCGCATAAGACCATTTAAGTATCGTAGTTTTGAAACATTCACCATTGCTACATTTACATGTCGTGGCAATTTATACCTCAGTCAGCATTTAGCATAATAATGTTTATTTATTAGCTTTAGTCTAAGAATTAAAAGTCTTTGGCTTGTTGGGTGTCCTAACATATCGTCACTAGTATAACTTTATAATATAACTAGCTGTGCCCGTGACTTCGTTACCTGCATGCCAAATTTCAAGCGTCCAACTTAAGCGGTTTAGAGTTTTCATACAAAAAGGTTTTCCTGATAATTCCCGGTCCCGTCGGAGTTTTGGAAAAATCCTTTCTTTGTGCACCTCTACGGTACCTAAGCTACGTTCCACCAAATTTCAAGTGCCTACATTTAGTCGTTTAGGCTGTGCGTTGATATGTCAGTCAGTGAGTCAGTCTGTCAGTTTCTCCTTTATATATTTAGATGTATAAAAATGATATTATTTCTCCCTAAAGCGCCATAGTTTTCATTTCTCAGCCCTGTCGCCTCGCCATACTAATCCACCTGTTCTCGCGAAGGGATAAACCTCCGGGTCGCTGCGCCGCGATTAAAGGTATTATCGATTCGTGCAGAGTATGCTGGAGTTAGCACGAACTTCGCCATACCCTAGTTTGGACTGAGGATTGTACTGGATACTGTGTTTTGAAAGATTAATGTAGTTAATAATAAGGCGTCCGACCGATTTCAGCCATGGCGGCCGATCTCAATTGAGATCAGCCAAGTGCGCAAGACATATTAGTGCACAAGTGTGCGCGCAAACACAAGTGCACTCTCTATTCCCTTACTCTTATAATTTGGTGAGACGGCAATCCGACATGACCGATGAGAGATCGGGCACAGGTATACCTCTGCTATTTCTGATGTCAAGTGCTTTAGCACTTTATTTATGAATTGGAACATTGTACGAATACATTGTAATGTGTAATTTTTTTTTTAAATCTATTTTGATCAGAAATATACAAAGGTCCGACCTAGCTCTTACTGATCCGGAATGAAGTTTTCGGTCTTGTCAATTTGCACAAGTAATTCAATAAGTAAATACTTAAATATGGACCACAGACATTGAAATGTGTCTCAATATTTTTTCTTTTTTCCTAACTGACTTACAATTCTGGCTTGGAGTAGCCTTGTCATCATCGCCGGACTAGCGGGGGAGCGGACGGCTCTCACCCCTAGAATGTGTTTTCATTATTTCCATGCTTTATTTATCCATGCTCCACCTATATTATTTATGCAGCAAACTAGCCCAGTAATCCAGTATCAGTTTCAGCCCCTTTACCTGCTAGTGATTGCGTTCTGTAAAAAATGCGAATATTGTGTAACTCGCGATAATCTTGCTGGATTCATGCGGAATATTGAAATGGGATCCGGAATGGATCGACGCTCGGACGACAGCGTAAGCCCGGATTTTGAATAAATTGCAATTAATTTTACATCTCCGTTTGTTATTTTTGCAATGAAACATTCGTGGATTACGAAATAAAAAAAAACCGCCTTCAAAAACCCGACTCACAAAAAATTACAAAATAATATAATACGAACATTAATCTCGGTATGAATTTGATATGTTGTTGAAGGCGGTGCCAATTAAATTTTTGAGAAAAACTGCATGAAATATAAACGGCACCGCCTTCAACAACATATCAAATTCATACCGAGATTAATGTTCGTATTATATTATTTTGTAATTTTTTGTGAGTCGGGTTTTTGAAGGCGGTTTTTTTTTTGTTTACAATTTTTTTTCATCCTTTTTAGTGTTACATTTTTTACACCCTATTAGTTCAGCTCACCTATAATTCTACTGATATTATAACTAGTAGTATCAATATGTACACAGATTTGAAAGAATTATCCCTTTACTCCCAACTATTAAGGAGTTGACCTTCCATCATCAGCTCAGCATCATAACATTATGATTGCCAGAAGCAAATGCCAATATAACTTCAGAAAATATGTAAAACGCGGTACATGTGCTTATAAAATTTGAGGGTTGCCCTCGATTTCTCCTGGATCCCATCATCAGATCCTAGACTGGTCACCCTATTAGTTCAGCTCACCTATAATGCTACTGATATTATAACTAGTAGTCTTAATATGTATACAGTATTGAAAGAATTATCCTTTTACTCCTAAGTATTAAGAAGTTGACCTTCCATCATCAGCTCAGCATCATAAGATTTTGATTTCCAGAAGCAAATGCCAATATAACTTCAGATAATATGCAAAACGCGGTACATGTCCCTATAAAATTTGAGGGTTGCCCTCGATTTCTCCTGGATCTCATCATCAGATCCTAGACTGGTCACCCTATTAGTTCAGCTCACCTATAATGCTACTGATATTATAACTAGTAGTCTTAATATGTATACAGTATTGAAAGAATTATCCTTTTACTCCTAAGTATTAAGGAGTTGACCTTCCATCATCAGCTCAGCATCATAAGATTATGATTTCCAGAAGCAAATGCCAATATAACTTCAGATAATATGCAAAACGCGGTACATGTCCCTATAAAATTTGAGGGTTGCCCTCGATTTCTCCTGGATCCCATCATCAGATCCGGGACTGGTGAAAATGGGACCACCTCGGAAGAGAACTGTATCGAACCAAATAAAAATTTTTGAAATCCGTCTATAATTGACGAAAATATCGGTGAACATACATAAAAAAAAAAAAAAAAAAATATTATACATACAGACGAATTGAGAACCTCCTCCTTTTTTTGAAGTCGGTTAAAAATGAAGTTCAAGAGTTTTAACTCCACTGGTAGAAAATATTTGACATTATAAAGTGATTTTTTTTTATTTTATTATTATTCTACGAGTTATAAGTGTAAATATTAAGTTATAAATATTAATTTTAAAGATTAAATTGAAAAATCAGTACATAAATATATGAAAATGTGTAAAAATGGGGGGAACCGCGAACGAAGTCGCTGGAACAGCTAGTATAATGTCAAAATCAAAATCAAAATTTGTGTATCTGTTATGGACCAAGTGATTAATGCGAGCATTATTAATAATGCCCAAGCATTATGTATAATGTCTAGCCCTATCGGGCCAAGTGATTAATTATTATTTCAACTTCATTATTTATCATTATGCGCGGTCATTATTATATGGCTATGTGATAATTGGGCAATATGATAATTGTGCGTAATTTGAGAAAAATAATTGTCTTTTGTGCTTTAAAATAATTTAATACAAAGAGAAAACGTAAAATTTCCACTCTGTATAACGCTTTTTACAAAGTTACGCTGTTTGACACGTTTTCATAGTGACGTAATGGGTAATACTCACTGCGTAATTTTTAGAATAGGATGAATAATTTTTGTATATGGGAAACTTCACTTATATTTTTACATAATTCGATTATTTTATCATTCGTAACCCCCCGCTGCTGTGTATTGACCATACATTTATCTATGTATTCAGCCATTTTCGTACATGTGTGCATAGATTACCTCCGTGTATTCATTATTTTTTGTGTTTGACGCGTTATTGGACGTTGATTTTGCTTTGTGTTTGGGCTTTGATTTAAAATGCCGAAACGAGGAAAAACAATAAATAGCCAATGTCTCCGTAATCTTAATCACCCCGCGCATCAATACTAAAATAATGACACTCATGTGTTCAGCGATTTTGGGTGTAAACGCCTTTATTTATATTGCAATTTTGAATAATAGCGAGTCTTACGAGTTACGCCGCCAAATTATGTCCATTACCCCCTTTTGTTATAACATTTTTTTCACACCACAATATTTTTAGAGGCTATTAAACTATTGTATATGAAAATGATAATAATAATTAAAGTTTTTTCTACATAATAAGTTTGTATTACTTTGCCCAAAAGGTGATAAACATTATGTATAATGCCCGGTCAAAGTGATTATTTGAATAATTATTATTGAATTGCACTCTCATATTGGGGAAAAATGCCTAAATATAGACCGGGCAGTATGAATAATGCCCAATTTATCATTTGGTCCATAACATATCCACTGTTGCGTTTGTAACCTGCTACTTACCACTGGATCAATGTAGATACATACCTACCTACCTATCACATGACATAGTGTAATACGTATCACATGACATAGTGTAATACGTATCACATGATATAGTGTAATATTTATTTATTTGTTGAAATATCACTGAAACCATCACACAATACACGAATAATCGTATAAATTCGGTGACCATTACGTAAGTTCCATATGACGTTGTAATGGTTCCTTAATGGCCCATATAATGAGGCAACACATTAAAGCTCCGCTGATACTATCTCACCGGGAGTAATACGCAATATAATGGATCCTACGTCTTCAGAATGGTATTGTCCACAGGAATTTGGAGATAACTCGTCTGTGAAGTAAAAGTGAGCATCCATGATTGCTTTTGGATTAATAATAAAGTGTGCCGTCGATAATTTATATCAATAGGTAGAAATCAGGCAACAAGATAGGACATATTATAACACAAGTGTGCGAACTCACTGTTCCCTCTCTCATTGGTCGGTGAGACGGTAATCTGATATGAATGATCAGAGTTTTTTTTATTCCATCAGTGGAGCGCAGTGAGATCCACATATGAGGTTGACAGACACAATAGATCGTATTGAGCCTGTCGCACTCACTCTGAAGGCCTGCTTAAATGCCCTTTCACGCCCCGCCTGAAGAGCAGGATCAGCGTCTTAACGTGCTTTCCAAGGCACAAGCGTATTACACACACAGACATGCGCTGAGTATACAAACATATATTTTTTTTTTCATCATAATTATTTTTCCTACTTTATTATTGTTGGTCCTAACCTTAAATGTAAATTATACTCGATTACCACGTGGGCCTACTCGTGTGGTAATCGAGTATAATTTACTTGGAGTCCTGAAATACAGGGTCGCCCTTCATTAGGCTTCAGTCACACTTCAGTATGTTGCCGATAATCTTATCTAAAGGCAACTTAGTGACGTCTGACTGGATACTGAAATCAGTATTGTAATTTAATTACTGTTTTTTTGAACTTACAATTTCATATCCAATTGGGTAGTTTCCTAAGTCAAATTTTACATGTGATTTCACAATTAATAGTAAGATATAGGCAGATTAATAACATAAGTCAAATTGAAATTAAAATTTCTGACAATATTTCTGAATAATAGACATTTGAAGTTGGGTGGGCGAGTCCATTATAAAATATCAAAAGTGATTAAAATAAACAATACCATATTTCAAATTACATAATTAACAACAACAACTTTTGCTTTGAGACCATTTTTATAAACGCAATATTTAGTATACTTGCCGAACAAATTTCTGGCGCGTTGCATACAAATAACTGAAGCGTGACGTCACGATTCAGTCACTTTTTGTATGGAGCGTTTTGAGCTTGCCTAAATGATGTGCTATTGAAACAGTAATATCTCGGCGAGTTTTAAAGTTATGACAATAATTCTTTAAGCATTTTTTTTAATGTTGTGTGGTCCATCCATCTACATCAAAATAAAAAAATAGGCAACTACCCTATTCATGATCTTGGGCAATGGCTATTAATATTTTAAATGTGAAAGTTTGTCTGTGTGGATGCATGTATGTTTATTGTTGTATATTTCACGTAATATTATAAAGATATCTATATTGTATAACCAAAATACAACGACAACTAACTCCACACGTAGGAAGTCGCGGGCGGCCGCGAATTCATTTTAAATTCTAGTATTCATGAATACCACTTTCGCCTGATATTTGCGGTTTTAGGAACATTTGTCCCGCGGTCACTCTGATTACATAATGAACAGGTGTTATCGAGTTTACCCAATATTAATAACTAGCTGTGATAGCGTTCCTTCGTTCGCGTTTCCCCCGTTTTTTACACATTTTCCATTGTATCTTTGCTCCTATTGGTCGCAGCGTGATGTTATATAGCCTAAAGCCTTCCTTGATAAATGGTCTATACAACACAAAAATATTTTTTCAATTCGAACCAGTAGTTCCTGAGATTACCGCGTTGAAACAAACAAACTCTTCAGCTTTATAATATTAGATTGTGTTAACTTAACTTAAAATGTTCACGTATCGATCGGTTTATGAATAAAAAAGTTTTGCTTATTTAAACAATCACATTGAACTTGCTGGACGGTTGCAGGAGGTGGTGTTTGTATCCTTCTAAAAGAAAACATTGAATATATAGAAAATGTAGAAATAGCAAGAATGTCTATTGAATATGTGCTTGAAGCTTGTGCAATTTTATTACCTGATGAAAATATTCTATTAGTTACTATGTATTGGAATAGGAGAGAGGAAGACTTGTTCTATAAGCAATTAAAAGTTATCTTAACCTATATAAATGAAAAATATGCTAAATATAAAGTAATATTAGGAGGAGATTTTAATATAAATATACTTCAAAACAATTTAAAAACAAACCAATTTCTAGATCTCATGTCTGAACACAACTTAAAACAACATATTAGAGTCCCTACACGTATATCAAATAAAATAGCTACATGCCTTGATTTAATATTTACTAACTTCCATTCAAATAACATACAAACTTCTGTCAAAGACTTTGGCTTATCCGACCATATGGGAACAATTATACAGATTTCATTAGCCCAGAAAATAAAAAACTTAACTAAGTGGAAAGTTACAAAAAGAAACTTTAATTACATAAATATGGAGAAATTTAAATCTAAACTTCATGATATTCCTTGGCATACAATCTTAGCATCTAATCAAAATATAAATGAAAATTATTACCTATTTAACAACACTTTAACAAATATTCTTAATGAATGCATACCATTACAAACAATAAAGTTAAAATCAAATTTTAAAAAACATTGGTTAACAATAGGAATAAAAAAATCTTGTACACATAAAAGACTACTTAAAATTATTTCATTAAACTCTAAAAACCTAATACTAAAACAGCATTATAAAAAATATGAAAAGCTACTTAAAAAGACAATAATTACAGCTAAAAAGTTAGAATACACTAATAATATATTAAAATCAACCAATAAAATTAAAACTATGTGGAGCATAATACACGAGAGGACAAACAAAAAACAATTAAAAGATAATAAAAATATTAAGCTAAAAATAAATAATCAGGATATTACAGATCCTTGGAAAATTGCAAATACCTTTAACAACTTTTTTGTATCAATAGGAAATAATTCGTCTTGCAACCAAAACCTGCAAGGACAACCTGTTTTACACCCTATTCAAAACTCTTTCTTTCTTAGCCAAGTAACCTCCCAAGAAGTAAGTAAAATAATAAGAAAGCTGAAAAATAAAAAAAGTCATGGGATTGATAGTTTACCACCTAGCTTGATTAAACATTGCGCTGACGAACTTACATACCCCCTTTATCTTCTTATCAACCAATCTTTTAATGAAGGAATTTTCCCCGATCTACTAAAGAAAGCCATAGTTAAACCCATACATAAAAATAAATCCAAAACAGAAACAACCAACTATCGCCCTATAGCTCTGTTGCCTACCATTTCTAAAATTTTTGAAAAGGCTATGTGTGACCGTGTTTATAACTTTTGTGAGAAATACAAATTATTTAGCGAATGTCAAAATGGTTTTAGGAAAAATCGTTCTACTATTTTAGCAGTTTATAAATATATTCAAGAAGCCTACAACTTAATTAATAATAAAAAATATGCCATAGGAATTCTTTTAGACATGTCGAAAGCATATGATTCAGTTCAATATAAAATCTTATTCGAAAAACTGTACGGCATAGGAATACGTGGCACATGCTATAAATGGTTCGTATCCTACTTAAAAAACAGAGAACAAATAGTGGAAATTGAATATTTTGACTCAGTAACAAACCAAATAGTTAACGTCCGATCCCATAGTCAAACTTTACAAGCCTCTATCCCTCAAGGCAGTGTCCTGGGATGTCTCCTGTTTCTCATTTACATCAATGATTTGGCAGAAACGATAGACCACCCATGCGTTTTATTTGCAGACGATGTCTCCATCATTACGTCTAGCCTTGACAACGTTGGTCTCAGTGAGAAACTAGAGAGTATCCTTAACAAAGCGTCTCAGTGGATGAACGATCATAGTCTAAAAATAAACCTTACAAAAACAAAACTAATAACCTTCTATCCATACCAAAAACCCCCCCTTCAAATTAGTCTTAGTTACAATAATATTAAATTAGAAGTAGTTAATGAGTACACCCTTCTTGGCTTAGTAATTGATACCCATCTAAATTGGAAGTCCCATATTAAAAAAATTAGAAGTAAATTATCTAGCTTTGCTTATGCTCTTAAAGAAATTAAAAAAACAATTAACCAGGAAACTGCAGTAGTCACTTATTACGCCTATGCATATGCATGGTTAAGCTATGGTGTCTCTTTGTGGGGAAATAGTACAGATATTGATAGCCTTTTTATATTACAAAAGAAACTAATTAGAATCATAGCAAACATAGAACAAACTGAAAGTTGTAAATCATATTTCCAAAAATACCAAATACTTACCCTTCCGTGCATATATATTTTTGAAGTTTGTAAATTTGTAAGAAAGCATCCTAATTTTTATACCAAACGTAAAGACAATCCTTCCACTTACCACCTGCGCCATAGAGATAAACTAAACTTACCAGCCTCTCAAATGACACTTCATACAAATAGCCCTTTTGTAATGTCGATAAAAATATATAATAAACTACCTAATAATATCAAGAATGGAACAAACGAGAAACAATTTTTAAAAACCCTTAAACAATTTCTTATTAGCAAAGCTTACTATACTCTAAAAGAATATTTTACTGATAAAATGTAAATACTAAAACTTATTGAAAAATAATACAGAAATAAATATAGTTATAAATATGAGGTATAAATAACCTAAATATATTAGCTCGTTATATATTAAATATAATAAGTTATAATATAAAATGACATAATATAATTTAATATGATATTTATGTAGTCTAGGGAATTTCTTATGTACTTTTAATTATTTAAAAGTTACCATAAAAATACAGCGTCCTCTCTTCAATTTCATTTGCAGTGCCCTTGCAGGGTCTATAATGTATCTATAATTACTACCCCAACACCTTGTAAACACTTATAGAAGCAATAAAGTATTGAGTATTGAGTATTGGGCGCGCGCATATTAAACGATTCTGCTTAAAGTATCTTTTCCACGCGGATGAAGTCGCTGGTACAGCTAGTCTTCACTACTAAAAAAATTTAAGTGTCTGTTCGTAATATCAAAATAACGACTTTTTACTAAATAGGTATGAGTCTATATCGGGTACCAATAACAAAAATACAATTTAATATTTTCTGCCTGTCTGTTCGTTCCCTCTAATCTTCGAAACAGCTGGACCAATTTCAACGGGACTTTCTTTCATTAGATAAGATTAATAAATAGCTAATTTTACAAGGTATTATGGGCTATTTAAATAAACCATTGATGCCTAAAGTTACTATTCGACGCGGACGAAGTCGCTGGCACAACTAGTAGGTATAATAAGTTTCGATCAGGGGGATAGACAGGACCATTGCAACGTTCGTTGGCTACGGAACTTCCGGCGATCGACACGTTTATAGCTTATCACTTTCATGACGTTGTTGCCCGTCAGAGAACGTTAATGCGGAGATAGTAAATGCAATATTGGATGCAGAAAAACTAAATAAATGGACTTGAAACAATTTATATTTGTTCTATTTATAGATGTTCTCCCTAAAAGGTTTACGAGTGTATATGAGTGTATACTCGTATGTACGTAAACTTAGTAAGCACATACATAATTTGATTTCATTTGAAATAAAAATTGCATGAAGAGTTTGATGAATTTGGATGAAGCGAAAGTGGTGTGCCAGGACCGTAGCACATGGCAGGAAGTGATCTCTGCCTACCCCTTTGGGAAAAAGGCGTGATTTTATGTATGTATGGTATGTATGTATGAAATAAAAATTATCGTCCGTAATCATTGTCCAGTTGTAGGTGTCACCTGATAATGCCATATGTTCCGATTTTTAGGTGGATGGATTTATGATTTGTAATACCCAAATTGTCAATGTAAGTTGATCTGATCCACGACTCAGGTATAATAAGGAGCGAAACCTTCAAAAGAAATTCGATAGTGGAATCGAACCTCAGCACGGTCCCCATTCAGTTTTGTAGCCAATTAGATGGTAATGCTTGCATCTCTCGAGCTTTTGAAAGCTGCTAGTGAAAGCGCCCTCTGCAATGAATGGGGTAGTAATTGGACTTTTATATTATCTTTATTTTGAGTTAGTTTGAAATTAGAACTAGATATTGGAAATGAAAAGTAATGAAAGGCAGGTGCGAAATTTATGCAAAGTTCTTGGTATGTAATGATATCTTTACGCCCACGACTCTATTTATCGTAGAGTTTATCGCGCAAAATATTAATCCTTATAGCGAAGTCGGTCAAAACATGCAAATTTTCACTTAAATCAGTTCAGTGGATTGTGCGTACGTAACACACAGACAGACAGACAGGTACAAAGCTACTTTGTTTTATACATAAATGTATATATGTATGATACAGAATTTTCCTGTATGTGTTCTAAAATGCTCATTTCTCAGATCATTATTGGAATATTCATGATATTCTGAGTACGCCCACCATTCAGGGGAATTTAGCGTTTACTACGTATGATGGGTCAACACGCCTACTTGGATTTATATTTATGAATTTATTAGAAAATCAAATGTATTTATCATGAACTAATTTCCACGACTGGACTTGTGATACGAATTAGAAAACTGAAAGTGTCCGGGATATTTACCATGTTGTTTTGTTTTAATGAGCTCCCGATATTTCGGCTAGCGCAACTTGAGGTAGAGCTTGAGAAGATTAGGTGGCACATTCTGGGGTTGTGCGAAGTCCGAAGAGCGGGAGAGGACACCATAACCTTAGAATCGGGCCACCTGCTGTACTTTCGCGAGGGAGACCAAACTTCTCAAGGTGGCGTCGGATTTCTGGTCAATAAGTCCCTCTCTGACAACGTAGTGGAAATGTCTAGTGTTTCGAGCAGGGTAGCGTACCTCATCATTAAGCTCACCGAGAGGCTTAGCCTCAAAGTGGTGCAAGTGTACGCACCGACCTCTTCACACTCAGACGATGAAGTGGAGAAAATGTTCGATGACATATCGAAGGCCCTCCACTCCACCACCAAGACCCACTACAATGTTGTTATGGGGGACTTCAACGCTAAAGTGGGAGTACAATTCTGCAGCGAATCGGTAGTAGGGTCCCACGGATTTGGAGCTAGAAATCACAGGGGACAAATGCTTGTCAACTTCCTCGAACGGGAGGGGCTCTTCTTGATGAACTCTTTCTTTAAGAAGCAGCCTCAAAGGAAGTGGACGTGGCGAAGTCCCGATACTGTGACTAGGAACGAGATCGACTTCATCATAGCGGATAGGCGGCACATATTCAGAGATGTCTCCGTGCTCAACAGGTTTAACACCGGCAGTGATCACCGTCTTGTTCGAGGCACTCTGAATATCGACTTTAAAGCTGAACGTGTTCGCTTGGTGAAGTCTAGTCTCCGACCTACTCTACTCCAGACCATGGCAGAATCCGAAACGTTCCAGTCAAATCTGGAGAACCGATTTGCTACAGTGGAAACCTCAATTGACGTTAACCAGAATCTTGAAAATGTGGTTCGTGTCCTCAGGGAGGAAGGATCGAGATTGTGCAACAGAAGGCGCGGGGGTAGGAAGTCTAAACTTTCAGAGAAGACCTTAAGGCTAATGAAGCAGCGACGTGAAGACCCACCCGCTACTACATTGGAAGCTCGGGCTCTCAACCGGGAGATCAATAAATGTGTGCGACGCGACCTCCGATGCTACAATACTCTTTTAATCGAAAGAGCTATTGAACAGAATCGGGGGTCAAAGGTGTTTGTACAATCTCTCGGAAGAAGCCATCTGACGAAGCTGACCACAGCGAATGGGGACATTGCTGCTTCAAAGCCGGCAGTCCTCTCGGAGATAGAGGACTTCTATGTCCGGTTATACGCCTCGCATGCATCTCGCCCTGATCCCGGCAATGAGGACACTAGAGCCACATTGACACGCCACTATACCGAAGACCTACCAGAAGTTAGTAATAACGAAATCGAGATTGCTCTTGGGCAGCTTAAAAACGGAAAAGCCCCTGGAGAAGACGGCGTTACAACAGAGCTACTAAAGGCTGGAGGCAAACCCGTACTAGGGGAGCTTCGAAGGCTTTTTAACGCTGTCCTGTTTGAAGGGAGAACTCCGGAGGCGTGGAGTAAGAGTGTGGTCGTCCTGTTCTTCAAAAAGGGTGACAAAACCCTTTTGAAGAACTATCGACCTATTTCCCTTTTAAGCCACGTCTATAAGCTATTTTCAAGAGTAATCACGAACCGTCTTGCACGAAGACTCGACGAATTCCAACCACCGGAACAGGCTGGATTTCGGAGCGGATACGGCACCATAGACCACATCCACACAGTGCGGCAGATTATACAGAAGACTGAGGAGTATAATCAGCCCCTGTGTCTAGCATTTGTGGACTATGAGAAAGCCTTTGACTCGGTTGAAATCTGGTCAGTTCTGGAGTCCCTGCAGCGATGCCAAGTAGATTGGCGGTACATCTAGGTGATGAGATGTCTCTACCAAGCCGCGACCATGTCCGTCCAAGTACAGAATCAGCAAACAAAACCCATACCATTGCATAGAGGAGTGAGACAAGGGGACGTCATCTCCCCGAAGTTGTTCACAAATGCAATGGAGGATTTGTTCAAGACGCTGAACTGGAAAGGACGTGGCATTAACGTAAATGGTGAATACATCTCTCATCTGCGATTTGCATCTGCATCTGCATTTGACATAGTCATTCTGGCAGAGACGCTGCAGGACCTACAACAGATGCTGAATGACCTGGCTGACTCTTCTGCGCGCATCGGCCTACGGATGAACTTGGACAAAACCAAGGTCATGTTCAATGAACATGTACTACCGGAACCGATTGCGATTCACGGCACCGTCCTCGAAGTTGTTCAAAAATATGTGTACCTTGGGCAGACTATGCAGTTGGGTCGAAACAACTTTGAGGACGAGGTGAATAGAAGAATTCAGCTGGGTTGGGCAGCGTTTGGGAAACTACGCCGAGTCTTCTTATCGTCAATCCCACAAAGCCTAAAGACGAAAGTCTTTAATCAGTGCGTCCTACCCGTCATGACGTATGGAGCCGAAACGTGGACACTGACGGCACGGCTGGTCCACAAGTTAAAAGTCGCTCAGCGGGCTATGGAAAAAGCTATGCTCGGTGTCTCTCTGCGGGATCGAATCAGAAATGAGGCGATCCGTCAGAGAACCAAAGTCATCGACATAGCTCATCGCATTAGCAAGCTGAACTGGCCACATCAGCCGTAGAACCGACAACCGCTGGGGTAAACGAGTTCTGGAGTGGATACCGCGTCTCGGCAAACGTAGTGTAGGACGCCCGCAGGCCAGGTGGTGTGACGATCTGCGCAGGACGGCTGGTAGGAGCTGGATGCGAGTGGCCGAGGACAGAGAGAAGTGGCGTGCATTTGGGGAGGCCTATGTCCAGCAGTGGACAAGAACAGGCTGATGATGATGATGATATTTCGGCACTGTTGCAAGCGCCATGATCACGGGTGAACTGTAGGACTGGAGTCCTATCGGGAGCTCATTAAAACAAAACAACATGGTAAATATCCCGGACACTTTCAGTTTTCTAATGTGTGTAACCATGACAGTTTAAAATTATGATACGCATGTTCAAAAATGTTAAATGTTATTCTGGTTCTCCAAATTACAGGCTCTGCCTAGTTTGGGAACCTCTGTTCTATTCCCACTTGTTGTATTCTTTCGATGCACAATGTGATTAATATTAAGGTATTTTTATTGTAACTAATTGTAATTTTCTTCTTGTGCAATAAACGTTTATTATTATTATTTTAAATGTAAAAGGTTTTATATATCAAATCTTCCTTTTGAATGCCTCTATTTATTTTTAAAAAACCGCATCAAAATCCGTTGTGTAGTTTTAAAGATTTAAGCATACATAGGGACAGACAGACGCGAGAAGAGACTTTGCTTTATACTATGTAGTGTCGTGATACCGTCGCAAGTGTAGGTATGTATATTAAAGGCTCAGTATCTGAAACAAAGGCATACGGGTATAAATCGTCGTAGTCAGGCTAATTAGTTTAAGAATACAATAAATGATTACATCTTTTGAATATACCTGCAGCTTTCACAAACATGCTGATAAGAACATCTCATGTATTTTGTACTTACTTATGTAATACACAGTCTGTTTACCTATGCTCAATACAAATGAAAAACCTTTGGCAAATGAATCCGAGTTAATGTGATTGGCCCCAGAAGGACCCTTGAATGAATTTCAATTGAAGGCTCGATGACATCAAATTAGTTTTCTATTACAATTTGCAAGCATTAAGGGAGATTGAGATTTTTTTTTTATCGAGAGCTAGTATTTTGCTATTGAAATCGGCTGCCTCGATCAAAATGAAACATTCCTGCTTAAATAACTAACGTTATTGGATTAAACTAATACTGCATTATTTGAAAGTAAACTTAAAATATTATTGGTTTGAATTTCATATTGCTTCATTTAGTAAGAAATAATAATGACAGATACGAACAGATTATTTTCATTTCAAGTGAATAAAAAAAATTATGTCAGTTATTTGTAACCAATCGAAAATATAAAAGTTTTCATTATTTCATAACAAAGAAGAAGTAAACTTTCTTCTAAGTTACTTTCAATATAAAGAAGAATAGAATATCTACCAATCTACAGACATCTGTCTAATATCACGAAGTGTGTGACGAATATACAATTGTAATAATCATTTACCTGAAACCAGTGTACAATTAATGCAGTACGTCTCAAGGTAACGCAGATAACTTGACTTAGTATACTTGCAAGTGGTCTCTTCAAGTCTAAAAGAAAAAAAGAACGAAATACTAAGCACAAGTCGAAGGCTCTCCTGATGATCAAATGTAAATAAAGCCTCCAATATTCCGCTGATTTGGCGAAAAGAAACCGCTTGAGAAGTGAAGGGTCTTCGGCCAAGAGAGCCTTTGTTTCCCCAAAAACCTTGTATTTATGCTTATTAAATGTTATATTTTTCTCCTAGATACTTGTGTTAAAGGCAAGAAAAGCAGCCAACCTTATTTAAAGTACAGTTAATAGTACAGGATCCGTGGTGTATTTTTTCACTTGATTACTATCAAGCTAATTTTCCGTGAGTAGCTTCATTTTGATAAGACGCCCAAAAAATTCCTGTGCGAAAATTTTTGATTGTGGTAGCTAACAGAGGTATCAATGATTAAATATTTAGGACCGTAGGACCGGGACAAAGTACCACGGAATTTGTAGGACAATATGACCGTTACATTATATAAATATTAACTAAGTAAAATAATAAAAATCAGCTGGTTAGTAATCATTTTTGGTGATCTCCTCCCCCTCCAACTTGTATCGATAACGAGATCACCAAAAATGATTACTAACCAGCTGATTTTTATTATTTTACTTAGTTAATATTTATATAATGTAACGGTCATATTGTCCTACAAATTCCGTGGTACTTTGTCCCGGTCCTACGGTCCTAAATATTTAATCATTGCTACCTCTGTTAGCTACCACAATCATAAATTTTCGCACAGGAATTTTTTGGGCGTCTTATCAAAATGAAGCTACTCACGGAAAATTAGCTTGATAGTAATCAAGTGAAAAAATACACCACGGATCCTGTACTATAAGTGTAATTTCAAGCGCTGATAATTGCGTTTCAGATTTGTTAATTATTATATTTAGCCGTGAATGCTTTACGCGTTCTTATAATGAGCGTACGGGCGGACGGACCTCTTTGGTTTTGAAATTAAAATGGTTGTTGTGACTCATTATGGGTCACTGCACCAAACTAGTTGGTACTTTTTGCTCCTTTGTATAAATTAACATTTTCAGTTCGCTTATTGTTATTTTTTTGTACCTACTCGTAACACTTCTTTTAACTTGATATTGTATATATTTGGGAAAAAGCGTCGGTGGCCGAGTGGTTAAGGTCGTTGCTTGCCATGACCAGAGGTCACCAGTTCAAACCCGCAACGTACATTAAAAATAAAATATTTTATTTCATATGAACGTTTCTTCGGCACTTTAACGGTGAAGGAAAAAATCGTGACGGAATCAGCACTTACGAATAAATTCTTAGGTGAAAAAAAATTAAATCATTTATTTCCAAAATTGGCATATACAACGTAGGTTACTAGTAGTCCCCAAACTGGGTAATCCTCTCTTTTGGGGGCTAGGTTATGTAGTAGACCAACTAGCACTTTGCCAGCGTGGTTGACTAAGGCCTTAGTTAAGGGCAGGCCCGTGCCCCAGCAGTGGGAACGTATATGGGCTGATGACGATGATGATTACCTATATTGCTTAGGGTTTTTGGTTTCATCGACGTAATCCCTGCCCAAGAGGAGCAGTGGTTCTCTTTTTACTATTTATAGGTAGGATTCCCACCCTGTCTCCCGAGTGGGGTGCCAGCGCGTATCGCGAACCACGTTTTTTTTTTATATTTATGAGCAAGACTAGACAACAATGTCTTTTGACGGCCAAAATCCCAGTATCCCTCTATTGAAAGCGAGTCCATATTTCAATTTCAATTGTAAATTTCCCCCGGGTATTGTTGCGAAGATTATAAAAGCTTTTATACTAATAAAATGAATAGTGTTATTTTGTATGAAAAATATTGCCAAAAATATCAACAGCTTCTCTTAGTGAGAGAAAACTTTAATTTAAAATTAAGTTGAATGTAAATTCAGTCCTCGATAAAAGAATATGCTGTAATCAATACTAACTCTAGCCTCTATTGAAAATTACGTTCGGTAGAGCTATTGTCTGGCTGACAGTAGGTAATGCTTAAATTATTACTAATACGGGCTCGGTGGAACAGTGGTTAGTGACCCAGGTTTACTACCTACGGTTCCAAGAGTCGTGGGTTCGATTCCCACTCGGGACAAATATTTGTGTGACGAACATCGGTGTTTGTTCCGTGTCTGGGTGTATTATTAAATATATTTAAGTATATTTGTGTATCCACTGTTGATTCTGATACCCGTAACACAAGTGCTTAAGTTACTTACCACGGGATCAGAACAATGTATGTGATGTTGTGAAATATTTATTTATTTATTTTATTTAATACGCTATGCATTACTAATGTACAGAATAATTATATACAAGAGTTTTTATGTTTATAGGTACAACAAAGTTTAGTTTATGTATATACCTAACTATTATAAAATTGGAAACATTGGAAATGAAGAATGGCGTATCATCATCATCATCATCATCATCATTAGCCTTATATTATACCCCACTGCGGGATAATAGTGCCTACGAACTGTGTGACTGTGTGATATCTGGGAGGTCTTGTAGGTGACATTTATCAATAATAAACGTAATCGGATGTTTGTAACACATCTAGTCTCCTCTTCAGTAGAAAATAGCTGCGCTCCTCAAGAGTATTAGTGATATATAAAGCAGTAAACTCCTTTTGCCACGTTTAGACTGGAGTTGAAATCGAACGGAGTTTCGCATAGACATTTTTAACAATAGAAGGAATTCCTTTGACCCTACTCAAAGGCATGACGACTGCATGGAAGTGCACGACTGTAAAAGTATGTTTGGAGTGTCTCTGAGAAGGATCCTCGTCTGATGTCGCTTTCAAAGGCCCTGCTAAGTCTAAGGGCTTCTGTCCAAAGGACCTCTTGCAGGTTAAGGGTCGGCTTTATATTATAGTCAGCTATAGAATACTCATTTTAGGCTTTATAAAGATAAAAAGCGTCGATGGCCGAGTGGTTAAGGTCGTTGCTTGCCATGCGAGAGGTCGCCAGTTCAAACCCCGCCAGGTACCAATGTGTTTTTCAAATTTGAAATTCATATGTACCATCATTCGACGCTAAGGTGAAGGGAAACATCGTGAGGAAACCTGCACACCTAAGAAGAAATTCTAAGGTTGTGTAGTCGACCAACCCGCACTTGGCCAGCGTGGTCGACTAAGGCCTTATCGCCCTAGTTTAGGGTAGGCCCGTGCCCCAGCAGTGGGGACGTATATGGGCTGATGATGATGATGAAAGATAATCACTACATAGTATAAACCAAAGTTGCTTCCCG
The DNA here is from genome assembly GCA_039566165.1 of Maruca vitrata. Lineage (NCBI taxonomy): Eukaryota > Metazoa > Arthropoda > Insecta > Lepidoptera > Crambidae > Maruca > Maruca vitrata. The sequence goes on along the minus strand of CM076938.1, from coordinate 5,461,173 downwards.
CATCTGACTGTCCCTATGTATGCTTAAATCTTTATAACTACACAGCGGATTTTAATGCGGTATTTTACACATCCTAAAATTTTCAGGTTGATATCACTCTAAATAGAAAATAAGAAAGGAACAAGGAAAGTATTTATTCAGTTACCCAAATTACAAACATACATACATACATAAAATCACGCCTTTTTCACAGAGGGGTAGGCAGAGATTACTTCCTGCCATGTGCTACGGTCCTGGCACACCACTTTCGCTTCATCCACATTCATCAACCTCTTCATGCAAACATACATTTACAAATAACAGAAACAAAGTAAATAGGCTGAAGAGAAATGTTCTCAGCATGTGTCGAGAAGTCGGGAGACAATGCGACACTGGTCTACCGAAGATACTTGATCAGGGAGAGCAGACAGTGTACAGCAGTATATTGAATGGTGGTAAGAGGTCGTGAAGTCCACATATGAGGATACAATAGACCCTACTCAGCCTGTCTAGCTTACCCTGAAGGCCTGCTTAGATGCTGTTTCACATATCACATCAAGATCCCGGGATTATACGAGGAAGGTAAGAGCTGGAAGAACCGTTTCCGTAACGAAAAAACCTCACGCTCCCCACTCGTCTAACGTCGTTTCAGTTCGGCAGTCTTTGACACGGCGTTGTGTGCGTGCGATTAGACGTATTGTACGACTCTACGAAACTCGCACGAATGGAGACGAGCTGCTCCGAAATCGGACGATGCTATGCAATAGCTGTACCGCGACAGTCCCCGAGTGCCACACGTTTTAAGCAACGATTTTTTTAATAATACAAGATAAAAAAATTGAAATTAAAATTTAGCAGTCGTAGAAGTCATAAGGTCATTCTGTGATTGTACAGGTCTGTTGTCTGTTTTGTCTCTCGCATTGTTTCACTCGAATTTCGCTAATTAACCAGTTTCAGCGAACATGGATCGATGTTGCGGGGCCTTTATGCGAGTAAACGAATAGGTATATTGATTTTAATTAACTTTGTATTTCGTATTTTTGTTCTTTCAAATTAAACTCTCTAAGGCCGAATGTAACGTTTACTTATACTATGCACCAAGTTAATGAAAACAATATTAAAAAAAACATTTGTTGTCTCAAAAAAAAACATTTACAATTTACACATACATTATTAAGACACAAATTGTCAAGACAAACGGAGGAGGTTCAGCTCGTGCGGTCGCGGGGAGAGGCCCCGTGCCCGCGCTGGTTTTCAACTTCCCCCGGCTCTCAGGAATGGTATGAGAGAGCTAAATTAGTGAGCTTGGCTGACATTTACAAAATATAATCTTATAAAAAAATCTACATAAACAGGTATGAACAAAGTATGACTGTATAAGTGTGTGTGTGTCTGTGAAAGTATTGTGCTTATTTGCAAGTGTACTGTGTTTTGTGCGCGCGCGTGTGTGTGTGTGTGTGTGTGTGTGTGTGTGTGTGTATTTTAAGACAATTGTTACCATATTATAAGATGTACTTACCAAATAAACAATTATTCTATTGAATTCTACATAACATTAATTATTAAGCCTCAACAGTACATTATACATTGGCCTGGACCTATAATAAGTACACATTTTAAGCATAACACTGATGCAGACAAATCTTTTAAATTAATATTTTAAAGCTGCGGAGTTCAAGTGCTTAAAAGTTTGTTCGGTTGAATGGTATAATCTCTCGAACTTCTGGTCTGCCGACAAATCTAGAAGATACTTACATTTTATAAATGTCTACCAAATACCAGACACATATTGTTACTATGTATTTGGCTGTATGTATATATTTTTATTAAAATAAATGTTGCACAACATCACATAATTTGATCTGATGGAAAGTAGCTTCAGCACTTGTGTCACGGATATCAGAATCAACAGTAGATACACAATTATACTTAAAAAATATTTATTAACACCCAGACACGGAACAAACACTAATTTTAGTCACACAAATATTTGTCCCGGGTGGGAATCGAACCCACGACTCTTCGTCGAATCGAAGGTAGTGAACCTCGGTCACAAATCACTGTTTCATCAAGCATTAGTCAGTATTTCATCAAAACCATCTCGATTGAATTTACTTCTTTGAAAGTAAGAACTCGTTCGAATACCGGTATCACATTACTTTTCAGTCTCGCGTTAATTGGATTGCGTTGGCATGTTTGTAAACAGATATCAAGAAACATTCCCCTTTCGGTCTGTGCCGCAGCTAATATTTACGAAGTTGAATATTGTTGCCGTTTTCAATCCATTAGGATGTTAGCTGTAGTATATGAACTCTGTGAGGATATCTTGATATAATGTAGGTAGGAGACTCCGTATTGTTTGGTATTGGTAAATTTACCTTAATATTTTAGGAAAATGTATTTTGTAGTAGTTTTTTTCTAATTGTCAGTAATGATAAGTTACCATGATTAATAACAAAATAGTTCGGAAAAGTAAGCTACATATTTTATGCTTTTGTATTACTTTAACGAGTGTCTAGTAATAGTAATCATTTTGTGCAGATAATATGTCATATTATATTAAGATAGTACGATACATGCGTGTAACTGTATTTAATCTGTATTTAATTAACTGCCTCGTTGGTCCATTGCTAGCAAGCGCTGCGTTAGGACCGAGAGGTCCCCGGTTCGAATCCGGGGTCGGGCAAAATTTGTGTGAGTTTTTCTGTAATGAAATTACTCACCGCCAACTTCCTAACTCCGGGCTGGAGTTAGGAAGTTGGCGGTTGAACGCCCGTGCCTCGGAAAGCACGTTAAGCCGGTGGTCCTGCGCCCGATCTCTCACTTGTGCACTATGATATGTCCTGCGCACTTGGCTGATCTCAATTGAGATCGGCCGCCATGGCTGAAATCGGTCGAACGCCTTATTATTTAATCTATTATTTTCATTAATTATTATATTAATTATTTTTTATCTATAATTTTATTTTATTCAGCCGTATAGAAAAGTATTTCCAGACAAATATTGCCAAAAGACAAAAGACAAATATTAATTAATTTTTATATAATCTTATTTTATTCGGCCGTATAGAAAAGTATTTCCAGACAAATACTGCCAAAAGACAAAAGACAAACTTCTTTGTAGGTGTATGTTATGAGGTGACTTCATCATTAAACATCCATTAATAAACCTTGTTACTTCATACTTACCACGGCTTCGAATTGAGCGTTCGACACCAACTATGTAATCTGGGTGAAAGTTGCGTAACTTTTAATCTCAAAACATAAACTCGCACAAACTCGCAACTATCAGGCCACTCCGCAATCTGGAACTAAAGTCTTTGTGAAGTCACTTTTGTGAGTTGATCCTCTGGTTTTGTGAACTTATAAGCCGAATTACATCAGGATGGTTACAAGTAACCAAATAAGACCCAGGTTTTGTGAAAAGCTGTTGAATACTAGTGACCCGCCCTTGCTTCGCTTCGGGTATATTTACACATAAAACCCTTCCTCTTAAATCCCTCTATATATTAAAAATACCGCGTCAAAATCCGAGTATATGGACAGACAGACAGGAGAAGCGACTTTGCTTTATACTATGTAGTGATGACAATGGAGACTGACATCTTGTTTAATTAAAAAACAAATTAATAATGAAATGCAGTCTACGATCTAAGTTTAGATATTTAATTATTATTTATTTCTTATCATAGGTACGCAGACAGATATTGTTACCATGTCAACAAAATGACCAATTTTGAGCCATGCTTATTGTTTAAAATCGAAAATTGATAAAGTTAGAGTTTATTTTATCAAATATTAAAGAATCCAAAAAATTTTGAAACTAACATAAAATATAATGTAATTATTATATAAGATTTTAAACTTTCGCGTTCCATTACACTGAAATAAGTCTTTATGGGTCTTCACGCGATATTAGGAGTAGCAAAATTACATAGCTACTTACTGCCCGACGTTTCGACTGGGTTACACCAATCGCGCTCGCGACACGATTGGTGGAAAGACTTAATTTAATTATTATATATTATAAAACAAAGTAACGTCCCGCTCAAGCTATAAACGACGCAACGGATTTTTATACGACTTTTTAAATAGACAGAACGGTTTAAGCTAAAATAGAAAAAATGAGAGGTAACTAATTCAAAATAAAATGCTCATACAAAGTACTCCGACTTTAGGTGGACTTACCAAGATCAATGTCAACCCCACTGAAAAAGTCATGTTATCCCGAACAAAAAGCACCTCACTCAGCTTTTACCACGTTTGTAGCTGTGACTCTATTTATCGAATGCCGGTACCGTCAACACCCTCCGCACACACCCTATACGTTATTCCCTAGGTCAACAAGTCGCGCGTAAGCCTCTCGCGTAGCAAAACATTTACGCACTATAGCTTGTTCGATAACACTGAAATAGGTGTGGGAATAGTGGTGGTCAAAATTGTGTTTTTCCTATAGCTGTGTAAGGCCAAAATCGTGTGCTCTACTTTCATAATATCGAGATAAATATCGGGAGCTCATTAAAACACCAAACATGGTGAATATCCCGGATATACTCAGTTTTCTAGTGAATTATTTATTTGCCATTCCTTTGTGCGTCCGATATAAATAATTCCTCAATTCAAAAGTCTGCTACCTAATTTTGGCCACGATTTTGAAACGGATTAAGCGGTTTTAATTAACCACTGTTCTTCGGAGAGCACATAAAGCTGTTGGTCCTTCACCTTATCAGTCATGTAGGATGGCTGTTTCACCAAACTTAGACTGGCTCGAAATTGCATTGGTGCCCTGTCTCATGCACCAAGAGATATGAGTTAGATACTTGGGACAAATATTTGTGAGATGAACATCGGCATTTGTTTGTTATGTAAACGAAAACATGAAAATTGGTGACGGATGAGGCCAAAATTGTGTTCTCTCCATTACTATTTTAGCATCTAAGCTGGATTTTTAAATTACTTCATGGCTCAATTCGGAGAACGAACCTTTCCCCTAACAAGAGCTGTCAACGATACTCCAACCAATCAAATCTATGATTGATTTTTTACCCGCCGTCATCGAGGCGGCGAGCCATCATCGTAGTCAGTTATAAAAAAAAATAACTGATCTCCAGTGTTATTGGTCGTAGTATTGTCTATTATTTGTGCGAGCACTACACATTTGAAATAAAACGACGGAAGGACAGATCCGACGTTTCGATCTCTTTACAGCGCTCGTGGTCACGGTTAAGACTTAACCCGGATCTCTAAATAATGTTTAGAATACCAATACACGCGAGTTTAATCCGTAAAATTAGTTTTATTTCAAATGTTATTGGTCGTCATAACCTTCAGGTATAAACGTATTAATACGATACTTGAGTTCTCTGAACGGATCAGTTTCTTTGTCAATACTACTGTAACGGAGCTTTCAAAGCTCAAAGCTCCAATGCATTTGCATGTGTGAGAAGCCCGCACACACGTGCTCCATTATGTACTGGACGAATCAATAAGTTTATCTGTTGAAACTGTGCCGATACACTCGATATGATACGGTCTGTGGACAGCTCTGTGAGTAAAGAGGCTTTATGTTGACGATTAATTTACATATAGAGTTTTACTTTTACCTTGAGTGGTGTAGGTATTTGGTTTTGAAGTGGTTCCGTTTTCATCGGGGATATAAAACAACGTACTTACATAACCTTTGTCTACTTGGCAATGGATTCAATAGAAATCCTCAAATAATCTACCTGGAACAATATTGTATTATTTTAGGTATAATTTTTTACAAGTAAGCTTAAGACCTTCCATGTAAAACATATAGATCCTACAATGATGCGCTTTTGGAAACCTGAAAGATAAAAAACTCTTTACATATATAAATCGTGACAGAACTTCACCACTTTTGTGGAAAACAGGTGTTAGCCTTTCGTTAAATTGAAAACTTGTTCAGTTATTTCAGTCAAATATTCCCAAAAATCTAGATACAAGCTTAAGATACTTAGCCTTTGCCCACAAAAGAGAAAAAAGATTTTGATCCTTCACTTTTTAGAGCCCTCGTCGAGAAGATTTTCATCAAGTTTTCCCAACGTTTATTTTCGTATTTAATAGAAATTTTCGTTTCACAACTTCGATAAATCATTTCTTGACGCGGAGACAGAATGAAGTAGCTATTTAGCTGTTTACGAATAAACCTTGCTGAGTCAGCCTCAGGGAATTCAAGTCAGGGGGGCGTTCAGAACCTTACAAGTGTCATTTCATTCCGTACACCTACGCCAATGAGTTTATACGTAATGGCACAAAGTAATATAGATTTGGATAGTATTCATAATAAATGGTCACTGCACTTGCACGTCACTCAAAGAAGTGGCCATAATACAAGTGCTGCTGTAGTGGCTCTCGGGTCGCTGCAACACATGCTGAGGCACACAACCTTTAGCAAGGTGTCTGTTTTCATTAAATAATAATAATCGTTACTAATATTATAAATCCGAAAGTAACTATGTCTGTCTGTTACGCTTTCACGCATAGAGTATTGAACCGATTTCAATGAAATTTGGTACCGATATAGTCCAGAGCCTGAGAAAGGACATATGCCACTTTTTAACCGACTGCGCTTTAAAGAAGTAATGTTTTACCCGTAAAACGTCTCTACGCGGATGAAGTCGCGGGCGGAAAGCTAGTAGGTAATAAATATTTAGGATATCTCCAACCACCCAAAATTTAGCAGAGATTTGTTCTGTGGGTAACAGAGACTGTTCAATTTTGATTAAAAATTGTCAAACAACATTTACATACAAACACTGAGAAGATATGTAGTTCAAACACTCCTAAAGTAGAACTAATTCGCCTTGACCAAGCCTTCGGATAGCAAAACGTCCTTATGCGTTATTACTTTTATTAGCAACATCAAGGTGCCCCCCTCTATTGCGATCTTCATACGATTCCGATGTGTTTGAAGATTAAAATATTAAAATTAAAATATCGCGTGAAGAATAATAAAGTTACAAATATTAGAAAGCTCACAGGCATTAATTTAAAATGGGACATAATTTGAATTCATATTATACACAATGGCCTTTGTAACACGCATGTGGGCCCCTATCTTATACATTGTGATAATACTGAGACAATTGAAGCACTTGATATAAGTAAGTATATCAGAAACAATAGTGGAATATACAGGTATAATTAAAAATAATCCCAAACTCTGAAAAAATACCGATATTCGTCAAAAAAAGATTATTGAAAACGAATTGAATGCTAACTCTAGGGATTTATATAAGGAGTCCTCCTAAATATTGGTCTTTATGGGTCTACACGCGATATTAGGAGTAGCAAAAACATAGCCACTTGCTGTTCGGCGTTTCTTCCTAAGCCGATCTGTACTACCTAAGGAAAAACGAGGAAAATGAGTGAGTCTTGTAACTCCACCCACTAAACAACGCTTGAAAGACCCGACAACTTGCAAGAATGGACGTAAAAACTTTGAAAATCGCAACTTTGTTGGGAGGAAAACATAGCCATTGCTGGAGATTTAACATTAAGGGTCCGTGGAGTGAATCAGAAAACCCAGGGCAATTAAAAACTCCTTATGAATGGAATGAACGAAATGAATGGGACCGGAATGAGTGGGCTGAGTGGAATATATTCATTTCTACTACTAACTCAATTATTCGATGTGGAATATGAATTATCTTAAAATACTACTATACTAAATACTATCGAATGAACTTCTTTCTCCTTATAAATAAGGTTAGTGAGAATATATTTTCGACCAGTTATTATTATGAACTTTTTTATAATTTGGAACGTTTATCAAAAGTTTATTTTAAATTTTCACTTTAACAAAAAGCACTTCATACATACTCGGCTGGGTGAAATTTACCCATAGCGAGCAACGCCGAGTTAATTGAGGTCATTAGAAAAATTATTTGTTATAAAATTATCTACAAAAAATGTTCTTTGCATTTTGCTTTGCAATTGAAAGTTTTCGGAGGAGAGCGCCGAGAAAGCACTCACATACGGTATTGTATCCCAAGGCGTACGCCCTATGCTTTTCATTGATATTTGTAAGCGTGTTGTTAGTAAAATCTACTACATACAGACATATAGCATTAGTAATACTAGTACAGAAAGTTTTCCTTTTTGGAAAAGGAAAACTGAAAATTGTAAACAAAAAAAAAACGCCTTCAAAAACCCGACTCACTAAAAATTACAAAATAATATAACGAAAATTAATCTGGGTATGAATTTGATTTGTTGTTGAAGGCGGTGCCGTTTATATTTCATGCAGCTTTCCTCAAAATTTTAATTGGCACCGCCTTCAACAACATATCAAATTCATACCCAGATTAATGTTCGTTATATTATTTTGTAATTTTTAGTGAGTCGGGTTTTTGAAGGCGTTTTTTTTTTTGTTTACAATTTTTTTTCATACTTTTTAGTGTTACATTTTTTTCACCCTATTAGTTCAGCTCACCTATAATTCTACTGAAATTAAAACTAGTAGTCTTAATATGTATACAGTATTGAAAGAAATATCCCTTTACTCCCAACCATTAAGGAGTTGACCTTCCATCATCAGCTAAGCATCATAACATTATGATTGCCAGACGCAAATGCCAATATTACTTCTGAAAATATGTAAAACGCGGTACATGTGCCTATACAATTTGAGGGTTGCCCTCGATTTCTCCTGGATCCTATCATCAGATCCTAGACTGGACCCTATTAGTGCAGCTCACCTATAATTCTACTGAAATTAAAACTAGTAGTCTTAATATGAACACAGACTTGAAAGAATTATCCCTTTACTCCCAACTATTAAGGAGTTGACCTTCCATCATCAGCTCAGCATCATAACATTATGATTGCAAGAAGCAAATGCCAATATAACTTCAGGAAATATGTGAAACGGGGTACATGTGCCTATAAAATTTGAGGGTTGCCCTGGATTTCTCCTGGATCCCATCATCAGATCCTAGACTGGTCCCTATTAGTTCAGCTCACCTATAATTCTACTGAAATTAAAACTAGTAGTCTTAATATGTATACAGTATTGAAAGAAATATCCCTTTACTCCCAACCATTAAGGAGTTGACCCTCCATCATCAGCTAAGCATCATAACATTATGATTGCCAGACGCAAATGCCAATATTACTTCTGAAATATGTAAAACGCGGTACATGTGCCTATACAATTTGAGGGTTGCCCTCGATTTCTCCTGGATCCTATCATCAGATCCTAGACTGGACCCTATTAGTGCAGCTCACCTATAATTCTATTGATATTATAACTGATAGTCTTAATATGTACACAGATTTGAAAGAATTATCCCTTTACTCCCAACTATTAAGGAGTTGACCTTCCATCATCAGCTCAGCATCATTACATTATGATTGCAAGAAGCAATGCCAATATAACTTCAGAAAATATATAAACGCGGTACATGTGCCTATAAAATTTGAGGGTTGCCCACGATTTCTCCTGGATCCCATCATCAGATCCTAGACTGGTCCACCTAATAGTTTAGCTCACCTGTAATGCTACTGATTTATAACTAATAGTCTTAATATGTATAGAGTATTGAAAGAATTATCCTTTTACTCATAACTATTAAGGAGTTGACCTTCCATCATCAGCTCAGCATCATAAGATTATGATAGCCAGAAGCAAATGCCAATATTACTTCAGATAATATGCAAAACGCGGTACATGTCCCTATAAAATTCGAGGGTTGCCCTCGATTTCTCCTGGATCCCATCATCAGATCCGGGACTGGTGAAAATGGGACCACCTCGGAAGTAAACTCTATCCAACCAAAAAAAAATTTTTGAAATCCGTCTATAATTGACGAAAATATCGGTGAACATACATAAAAAAAAAAAAAAAAAAAAAAAAAAAAAAGTTATACATACAGACGAATCGAGAACCTCCTCCTTTTTTTGAAGTCGGTTAAAAATCATGAAGATGTTTGAAAAAAGATCTGATTTAAACAATTTTGCAGAAATATTCCACAGAAATTTGCTCTCGAGATGCATTGTCAATGCTAGGACATATTTTCTACCGCTGTAATTTTTTGTACAATTACAAATCTTTTTTTAAACATCTTCATGATTTTCAGTTTTCCTTTTCCAAAAAGGAAAATTTTCTGTACTAGTATTACTAATGCTATATGTCTGTATGTAGCAGATTTTACTAACAACACGCTTACAAATATCAATGAAAAGCATAGGGCGTACGCCTTGATATACAATACCGTATGCGAGTGCTTTCTCGGCGCTCTCCTCCGAAAACTTTCAATTCTACAAAAAAATGCAAAGGACATTTTTGTAGATAATTTTATAACAAATAATTTTTCTAATGACCTCAATTAACCTACAAGCAATAGATCGCGAGATATTCGCGAAAAACTGATTTTCGCGACCTTTTGACCCCTATAACTTTTTAAGCCGGCACGATATGAATGTCGATTTTTCACACCTTCATTACAATGCCGTAATAAAGGTGTGTACCAAAATTCAGCTCACTGGTAATTATTCCGCAGATTGGTGTTTAAAAGAGCTAATTTGACTGGACTATTAGTGTCAAATGCATTTTGTAAATGTGTAAATTTCTGACGTCTGAATCTGAATGATTCATATTATATATCTGTATCAGTGCTATTCCAAATATAAGTACGGAACCTTATGCCATGTTCTTCAATCCGGCTTTACTTTCAGCTTTTGTTTTTATTCAATCCATTGAGCGTGCTTGTTTCAATTAAGGTTGTCATGTTTCTGAAAAGCGCTAATCTTTCATTCTGAATAAATATTGTACCATTGGATTTAATTTATTAAGCTGCTTTAATTGAATTTCTTGCCTTTGCCAGATTTGGTAGTTTTAAATAATTGAATGATAAATAAGAAAGAACACATCATAAATTCGGCACTCAAATCAAAATTTGACTGGCTCGGTGGAACAGTGGTTAGTGACCCAGGTTCGCTACCTACGGTTCCAAGAGTCGTGGGTTCGATTCCCACTCGGGACAAATATTTGTGTGACGAACATCGGTGTCTTTTCCGTGTCTGGGTGTGTTATTAAATATATGCCTGCTTATTAAGCAGGTTTCATATTTATTGTATTAATATTAAAATGTGAAACAAGTATGCCTGTTATTCACGCCTTCACACCAAAAGCGTTAAGCGTTAAATTTAAGTTAAAATTGGTCCACAGATAATTTCAAGCCGAGTAATAAAACCGGCTACTTTGAACTGCACTATAAGATTATAACATTTTTATGACATAAATGATACACATATAGCTACACCGTGATCATGGTCGTATAATTAAGAAAAAAACAACACGTCTCAAAAACACATTTCCCCATCATCAACATCTTCGTCGAATGTAAAATCGCGTTCAAAAGCGATTGGCTTTTTAATTGAATTCTTTTGCGGGTCCCCTTTGGCTTTTTGGCTGTATCGTACTGACATTGATCAAACACAAATTTCAATTTTGGATCTGCTCATCGTACACAAACGGCTCTCTGTAAATAAACCTCGTTTGAATATTAGCTCTACGTTATTGGAAATTTTGTGGGCTCTCCGCTGCTTTGGCGGGGATAATGTTCAGATGTTACAGAGAAATGAATGTAAATGTATTTTGGGATTGGGCTAGGTTGACTTTTGATGTGTTTTATCTGTTGGCTTGTAGGTTACACTTGTAGAAATTATTACTACTAGTAGGTATAATATACAAGGTTATACTGACAGGCCCTTCAAGTATTATACAGGAAATGCTTATCCACAAATTGCATAATTTAGTCAACATTAATATCATTTAAGTTTAAGAATACAGTAGTTAGTTTTAAAATATACTTGTTTAATACATTAATGTCTCACACTTCTGTCTCTGGACTATCTATGAACCAAATTTCATTTAAATTGACTCAGTAATCTTGACTTCAAAAGTAACAAAAAAAATTTTTTTTAAAGAGTCAAAGGATATAATTATATAAATTTTAATTGTTTTATTATAATTTCAAGTGTATCGCCCTTAATGGTTCACCGTCAAAGTAACGAGACACTCATTGAGATTTAGGAGACGTTATTGTATTAGCTGATAACGTTTTATAGCCTCGGGCACATTATTATCCCAACAATATTAACGAGAAGAATTTTCGAAACGAGCGAACGCGCCCAAGAACCACAGGGTCGGACGCATTAATTTATTCATCGTTACAATTAGAACGAGGGTATTTCTGACCCGCGCCCTGTGAAATTACTGTCACAGCTAACAGCGGACAGGAGGAGGGTCCTTTATGACCCACTTAGGTGTAAAAATATCTGCTTAATGATTCCGGATGACAATGTCGCGCGTTGAGCGGTTTTACAGATGTGAGAGATAGGTTTCCGCTTGCGATTCGTCGTTAAAATAATCAGTCGGTTTTAGGTAGCCTATGTTAGTTCTCAATCTTAATAACTTTCTTCAGGCGGTGCTTGAAACGGCATCTTTCAGGGTGAGGTTGACAGGCTCAATAGGGTCTATTGACGACCGCTTACCACCAAGTGGAGTGAGGTCATTCTAGGAGTCTTTCAATAACAAATGAATGTCTAGACAAACGCAAAAAGAATGAAACAAATGCAAGAAGAATCAGATTACGTACATTCATTTTACTTTAGCTACATGATGAGTGACCTCATTCTTCAGGATTCAGTCATATTCATAGGTTTCCTAGGACGTCTGTACCTTTTGTTGGCTTTCACAAAGAAGATTACGCATGTTGCTCTTGTGACGAAGGCTGATCTTCTAACTTCGAAGGGTATTCATTCAGTTTGCTTCTATTCCGATTATTTACGTTACAATATCATAAATTTATTTAAATGTGTATTACATACTTTGTTTGCAGCGTTTTGCGACTTCTACCCGGCATTGTATTTTATTTTTTAGTATTGTTTAGATAAGCTCACTCTCTTGCTTAATATATTATACTTGTTTGTGTTTTCACATTAATTGAATTGTTTTTTTTAGATAAAAGATAAAATATAATTTAAATAGAAAAAAAAACTGAATATGTCTGGGATATTTACCATGTTTTTAATGACCTCACGATGTGTGTAACCATGAGAAATTAAAGTTGCATATTTAGAAAAAAAATTGATTTTAAATCTTACTTAACATAATACTTACTATACCGGTTGAAATGTACTAAACGATTACATACTACACCGTGAAATTTTAGTGGTTGTTTTCCCGTGGCAGAACGATTTGCCTTTAGTAATACTATCTAATCATGCAAATAATTCCTCGAAAAAAAAATTTTTTTTTTCAAATTTTCTAAATAGTAATTTTCCAACTCGAAAACGAGAGAAGCTATCGTTCTTTTATAAGATGTGACGTAATGAGGTACTGCTTGCCGCATGAAATCGATGCTTAAAGCTGAAGAAGCTCGACACCCTAAGTCATAAAGCAGTTCGAACATGCTTTCGAGTTTCGGTTAAACCTTTTGTAAAACCGGCATTTATTGATTTTAACAAAAAATAACTGCACAAATCTATTGTACTAGGTACTAAGATAGAATCATTTGACTGCGGGAAAACAACCACTAAAATTTCACGGTGTATAATTTATGTTTGGTCAATACAGAAACACTATTGCGCTGAGTGTAAAACAATTCAAAAAACCAAAAAGCCTCCAAAGAATATTTTAGTTTTTTAGTTGCACAATTCGATGTTGTGTTTTGATTGTTTAACAACTACGTATTTCAATTGCTTTCTACGTATTGTAAATCCTGCGCTGAAAACTACGGACGAATTCATGTAACAATGGAACGAATGAACTAAATAAAGGTTCGAAATATACAAACTAGGTCATGGTTTAAAAGACTAGGTCACATGGGTATCCTACATTGAAAAACAAATAGGGATTTTTATTCCTGAAAGAATACTACTCGAATTTTTGATTTAAAATTAGGAATAATTAAGAACCGCTTAATGATAAGAAATTAGATAATTAATTCAATCATTATTCATTATTAAAGAAACGCGAATCTGTCACATTTTCATGCTTTATCTACATAATAAATCATTTCGAAATTTCCGTCACTTGTACCCAATTGTACAGTTAAAAGTATGGACAAGATTACCATTTATCTCGAGAATTAAAACTAGGTATCAGGGATTAAACTCGCATGTTATACGATCCTAAACAATAGGATATTAATCAGGAAACCAACGTTCGAATATTGGATTTCCGCAAAACCTGTATTTTGCTTCAGGCAAGACGTGAAACGGCACCGTAACAGGCTTTCAGAGTGAGGTCGAAAGGCTCAATAGTTGACCTCAAATGTAGACCTCACGACACATCATCAGGTAGAGTGAGGTCATACACTAAGAGTCTCTTTATAAAAAAAATGGCGCTACATACGCAAGAAAGTAGGCGACGCTATTTTAAATCGCACGAGAATATTATCTGTTGCTGTGGTAGCTTTTCGCGGGCGATATCTAGTAGGTTGTGTAGTAATTACATAAGCGGGTATGAATGACGTCACTACTTATTCGTCTTCACGACGACTACATACACAAAACGATAACACAACAATGTTCGCCTTGTTTATCCTTACCGAGTGTATATTTCTGTATGAGTGTGTGTATTAATCGTAAACACATTACCCGCGTTTACTACCGCGGTATTTACGGAAGCGAACGGACGATAGAAATAGCACGGGTTTAACAATCGGCGGATGTGGGAGATTATTGACTGCCGATGATTAGAATCATTAGTAATTAATAATTATTAATGATAGAGAGAAAAAGTGCCGATGACCGAGTGGTTAAAGATGTTGCTTGCCGTGTGAGTCAAATGCAGAATCCTTTCATATACATTTCCAATATGCAAAAAAACAATGACAATAATTAACCTACCTAATTATAAATCTAAATATTAATGTTTTATTAATAATGCAAGATAACGGCCATGGCGGCCGGCCGATCTCAATTGAGATCAGCCAAGTGCGCAGGACATATTGAAATGCACGAGTGTGCGCGCAAACACAAGTGCGCTCTCTGTTCCCTTCCTCTCATAGTTCGGTGAGACTTCAATCCGACATGACAGATGAGAGATCGGACGCAGGACCACCGGCTTCACGTGCTTTCTGAGACACGGGCGTGCAACCGCCAACTTTCTAACTCCGGGCTGAGTAATTTCTTTACAGAAAAACTCACACAAATTATGCTAGATTTTCGGATTACGGATTCGAACCGGGGACCTCTCTACCCTTACGCAGAGCGTAACGGTGCCATGATTATGGGTCAACAGAGTTGACTCAGTTGACCCGTGATCTTGGCGCTTGCAACAGTGCCGAAATAGCGGGAGCGCATTAAAACAAAACTACATGGTAAATATCCCGGATATTTTCAATTTTCTAATCAGTTGTATTTCGTTACAACGAAATAAAACTGAAGCAACAGAAAAATATACTAATTCGTTGCCATCATAGACCATCCGTTAACTTTATAGTCCGGGCGGGCAACGATTTATTTGAACGCTTTCAAAACTTTGTTTTTGATTACTTTTGATTCATGGAAAACGAGTTTGGCTGATCCATTAGCGACTATGAAGTAACAGTTCTATTGGCTAGGGGTTTGTTGAATGGATTCCCAAAGAAACTTTTCGATTATGTAAGGTTAAACATGGACTAATACAACGCCCGTGACTCCGGTCGCGTGAAGCCGTTTAACATGTACAGTATTGTACAACATTCATGCGCGTCTGGTTACAAATGTATTGTCCTTCTCTGACACTAGGCTATATGTGTACCAAATTCCATCTAAATCGGTTCAGTAGTTATAAACGTAACAGCGCGACGTACAGACAGAGTTAATGTAATAATAATAATAAAAAAAGATATTTATTGACCACAACACAACAAAGAAAACAAAAAAACAACATGGAACACAACATTTATCAGTGGTCAACTAGGTCCCAGCCTCAGCATATGCCACAACGACATGAAGCCGCTGTGGCGCTGGTATTCTGGCTGGAGCCTATTTGAGCGACGTTTTTATGAAAAGAATACAAAAATATATATTTAACTATAACAAACCACACAAACAAGAATAAACAGAAAGAAAACAATCAAAAATAAAATAATAAAAAAAAAATACAAACAGATTAGAAGAAAAAATCAAACAAGAAAGAATGTGAAAAACAATAAAAACAAGGAACACAAACTTCGTTTCCGAACGTGACACGCCCGCCTGCCACGTATAGCAGAATGACGTGTCACGCTGCGCCATATTTAATGTAATATTATTAATTAAGTAAAGATAATATATCGATAAATGTAACAAATCTAGATAGAAGTAGAAATAGAAACTAAAGTTACCTAATCAAATAAGAGACTTTGAACAAACTTTGTCGATAAATCAAATAGTCACGATTACTACTTGTTTGAGAGAGAAAGGGAAGTCTAACGAAATTATTGTAATTGTTATTATGAACCGATTAATAGTATAAACTCACTCGTATATTTTCAATGAAATGATATTCTAAATCAAATATTTTACTGTGGCGCGTGTATCTATTTTAAAATATGATCTATGTATGTATCTATATTCTTTTTGAGTGTATCTTTTATTATCATAGTACTAGTTCTGCTTAGTTTTGAGTCAGAAGGTACAAGTGAGGGTGCATTTACATCAAACGAGCGAATGCTCATTCTATCCCCACTACATCAAATTCTTCTAGTGTAAACAGGCGTAGATCATTCTTTCGTTGTTCTTAGTGTACAATATTCGCTAAAAGAACACTAAAGAATGCTCTTGGTCTAGCTCTAGTTCTATGTTCGTTTAATGTAAATGCACCTTAAGGAGATGAGAAAAAAGGCCTAATTTTCGACCCAGGAAGAAAAAGATGGATCAAAGATGGATCTGTCTAATTCCCCGAGAATCACTGTGATTGATGATATCTACCGCAAATCTTTTATCCAGAATACTGCTCTTTTTCTGACCTCTCTAATGTATTAAACAAGACTATTAAGTTCCATTAAGAAAAGTACACTTTTTTTTGTTAAAGACAGCTTTTCACAGTTTGTAAATTTCTAAGTTTTCTTTTAGAAGAGAAACACTTAATACTGATGGAAACATGGCTTTTGAGCTTTTTGGCATTGACTGAATTATGAATTTTATGAATTTACGAACGTGGAATAATTATAAAAAATTTATAATTCCACCGTCGGAAATTATCAGACTTCATATTATTTCTTTCTTATAACTTTATTCTTCATGTTGTTGGACTTTACAAAAAAATCAAAATGGTCATAAATAACTACCTACTTTATAAGTTGAGTTCCTAGGCATTTGGTTTCCTTACAGGTATTTCATAATGAAATAATATACTTCATCATTTGTTGGTATTACCGTAATGATGTATATTACCTACTTTCTATCTCACCTGTTATCATCATCCAAATATAGTCTTACTTAATTTTAAACTGTCATAGTTACACACATTAGAAAACTGTTACTGTCCGGGATATTTAACATGTTGTTTTGTTTTAATGAGCTCCCGATATTTCGGCACTGTTGCAAGCGCGATGATCACAGGTGAACTGATATAGTCTAACTTCTTTCTTATTTACATCTTCTTCATGCCAGTCTCACTCCTATCACAGCCAATCATACTCCCTAAGAGTAGATATTTAAAGGCACGTCTCCACTAGGTTTACTGTGACTGGCTAACAGTTTGCTTCCACTAAATATTTGTCTTTATGGGTCTACACGCGTTATTAGGAGTAGCAAATTACATAGCTACTTACTGCCCGACGTTTCGACTGGGTTACACCAATCGTGGTCGAAAAAAAAAAAAGTTTGCTTCCATTTTGTCACCCTATACATTTTAAACCGCGCGACACAGACGCATACAGTAGCGCTACCATGAGTTTAAAAATTAACAGACTCGATATCGCCTATGTAAATCTGTCTATGAAAAACTTGTGCAACGCCCCTAACGGTAAAGCTAAGAACTTAAATCGGTAGTATGAAAAAAACAATTCGATAGGTTTTTAACGTACGTAAGTTTTCGATAGCTAACTCATGGTACCACTACAGAACGGGCAAAGCGCCGCAAACAGTGAGCTGTTTACTGTTCGCCTAATGCGATCTCGGCCTTAAATATAATTTTAAATCTTTTTTATTTACTCCTTCGTGCCAATCTCACTGTAATTAGAGCCAAACATACTCTTTACACACAAAACATACCTTATACTTGAAATAAAACTTTACTGATAATAATTTTAAATGATACATGCAAGTTTAATCCGTAAAAAATAATTTTACGGATTAAACTTGCATGTATATACAACAATAGAGATATATTGTTATTCTAAACATATTATTTAGAGACCCGACGTTTCTAGCTCTTTACATTGCTCGTGATCATATTTAGTTGTCAACTGTCATCTTTAGTCTTGCCCGTGACCACGAGCTCTAAATAATATGTTTAAAATTAGTTTTATTTCAAATGTGTAATGTTCCCGCAAATAATAGACAATACTATACCTTATACTGATTAATATATTAGGTACCTTAAATTACCGCCGTCTCTACGGTTCGTGGCTCAGAGCAACGGGCTGAGTCCTCTTTTGTCTGCGGTGGGAGGCACTTAGGCACCTTGAAAAGGTACATTGGCTACCTTTTCACGCCTTAAAAAGGTAGCCAATGTGTCTATTACTTTACAAAGTGGTATACAGTGTAAAAAAACTAAGGTGTCCGACCGATTTCGGTCATGGCAGCCGTTTCGACCGCATCTGAGGACCGCTTACCATTTGGTGGAGTAAGGCCATCTTGGGAGTAATTTAATTAAAAAAACAATTTATGGAGATCAGCCAACTACGCCGCACATATCAAAGTGCGCAAGTGTGTGCGCTTATACAAGTGCACTCTTAGTTTCCCCGCTCGGTAAGCAAATCAACTTGACCAATGAGAGATCAGGAACGAAACTACCGGATTGACGTGGTTTGTGAGGCACGGGTGTGCAAAACTTACACAAATTTGATCCAACCCGGATCTTAAACTGAGAACTTGACTGGCTCGGTGGAACAGTGGTTAGTGACCCAGGTTTACTACCTACGGTTCCAAAAGTCGTGGGTTTGATTCCCACTGGGGACAAATATTTGTGTGACGAACATCGGTGTTTGTTCTGTGCCTGGGTGTATTATTAAATATATTATTTAAGTATATTTGTGTATCCACTGTTGATTCTGATATCCGTAACACAAGTGCTTAAGCTACTTACCACGGGATCAGATCAATGTATGTGATGTTGTGAAATATTTATTTATTCATTTAAGCCCAGTACTAGGTACTAATAGACCAGCGCGACGGTTATAAAAAGACAAAAGTTAAAGTTGTGTCATCAACATACAAATAGTTTAAGTTCTGTAAGTTCGAAACAACAATATAATCTATCCGTCTCTCTCCAAATTTGATTATTTTTACGCCTATTATAACTTAACAATGGGGATAGTATACAGTTACTAAAGTGTCATTATTATTGACAGCCAATCAGGCCCCACTCATCTCGACCCAGCAAAACCGATTGTCACAATCCATCGAATCCACAAAATAGGAACACCAAATAGAAATTGATTTCTCCGAAGTGTACACTCGTCTCCATAATTCGTCAACGGGGATTGCGGCATCGTTCGCGCCTGGGCTTTGATGTGTCTGACTGTACAGGGCTGGGGACGCCCTCAAAAGATAAATTATATCCGGATGGCCCCTTAGCTTGTGGCTATTACTGGCGGTTTGACTCAGGAGTTGAGGCGAGTTTGAAAGTTATTAGACTTTTCGTTGATACAACTCAATTTAAACTGTCGGATAAAATGAAAATACGTGCCTATGTGTTTGTTACTAAGGCTCGCTAAACTAATGTAAACTAACGCCCTTAGTTTAGTGTAGGCTCGTGAACCTGAGTAAGGACGTATAATGGCTGATAAATTATGTGTTTGCTAGCATTTGCTAACGCTTGACGTTTACTAAACTACTTCTTAAATTAAAAATAACAACATACAAAGTTCTTTATTTGTCAATTAAATATAGTAATAACATGAAGTAGGTGACACAATTTTAAATACTTATTTAACTAGAAATTGACGGAATCGGTGTTATTTATTAGTACATTTTTAGAACAGCAATAATATTTTCACTTAATCTCATAAATATAATAAAATAACACGTTTTAAGGCTTACGACTGATGGAAATATTAAACACAGACCAGTATGTGAAATTCAAACAGCGAACAAAATACAATAACCCGTGTATTCTATAGATACAAGCAATAACTTCTTAGATAAATACATAATTGAATAAAACAAAACATATAATTTAGTGTCAATCGCCTTTAACATAAATGAGACACTAAATATTTGTCTTTATGGGTCTACACGCGTTCCATAAAGAACGCGAAAGTCTAAAATCATACATAAATGAGACAGTCACGAAAGATTTTATATTCGCTATCTTTTATGTGTTGAAGCAAATGTCAAATATCCAACATGCAGAATGTCGCAACTCTGTTTGAAACAGCCCAGACATGTGAATGTTAGGTCAATACCGCAAGGCAATTAATACCTGTCACAGGTACGCTGATAGGAAGTGAAAGGAATTCGTATCTATTTGATTAGGATACAATGTCTATCGAGGGCTGAGATAATGCCTCTTTTGCATAGTAAAGCCGGTTTTATGCTGAATTTGGATGAGTGTGGGAGGGGATAGCAAATATTTAATGCTTTTGTATTGAAGTGGGTAGGGTTTATATATAAATTGAAGGTTGTGCGTCTAGAATTTAAATGTTTGGTTTTAACTTTTGATGCAAATTTTGACGGATATTTAAATATATTTTTATTTATAAATTGAATTTGAGAATGAGTCATATTTTTTTAGGCGCTAATGATTTTTTTGATTGATGATCGAATTCTTTATAAAATAGGTAATAACTTTAAATTGTCATGATTACACAAATTAGAAAGAAAGAAAAACATTTATTGACCACGACATAGAGGTTACAATGACACATAGACACATACACAAGACACAAAACGCACACAAAGAAATAAAACACATATGCAAGGACTTTATAAGTGCTCAACGAGGTACAGGCCTCAGCATATGCCGCATCAGCCCGTGAGCCGCTGCAGCGGTATAATTGCAAAACTAAATTTGATTAACACAGTGTTTTCTTAAATTACCATTCCCAATGTTTCAGGACTGTTTCGTGGCCGTGATCATAGCATTTATATTTATTTATTTATTATATTTCGTATTATTATACCTACGAAAGTTTAACCCGTAAAAGTAGTATTTTACACAAACGATTACTTCTATTACATTACAAAGGTTAAGAAACAAAAATAAAAGCCGAAAGCCCTTGAAGTGTTGAAAAGCGTTGAACATCATAATGAAACGTTTGCGTCGCGTTTAAAGCCTAAATGCGATATTGAAGGCAACAGAGCGCACAACGAAGTTATTTTTACAAGCCCTTTTGATGCCAAAGCCAATTTGAAGAAAAAGGTTTCAGGTGTTTTCTTGCGCCAACCTCACACAATGTAGTACAAACATTCAGTAAAGTTTTTTTTTTACATTGATCCGATTCCAGGGTAAAAAGTTAAAAAAATAAAATAAAAAGAAATATACTTAAATATATCAATACCACACCCAGACACGCAACAAACACCGACGTTCGTCACACAAATATTTATAATTATAATATTTCTAGAATTTGTACTAGACACATCGAAGGTGATCTAAAATACAAAGAAGTTATCTGCTTTCATACAAAAAAAAACATTTTACCTAATAAACTTTACATAAGCAAATCATAGTTTATTACTGAACAATGTAAGGCCTACGAGTTTAAATTTTTTTAAAGCACCATATAAGTATACAAGTAAATTTTTTACACATTAATTTTATTATTACTAAGCTTAAGTAGGTAATTATTTTTCGAAACATTTTCTTCCGCTATACCTAATTTTGTTGTTATATCAAGATAAATCTTTAGAAATAGGATATTTGAATGAGATGAAACCATTGCTGAACGGAACTGCAAATACAAAGTATCTCCCGCCGAGTTTTCAAAGTTTTCCGCAAAAAAGGGTTTAGCGAGCTTGGAATCGCCGCCGCGCCCAAAATACTGCCGAATCAGATAACTCGTCGTAAAAGTTTGCTTAGAACTTTACTGAGCTTTTTATCAAACTTGATTCCAAGTTTTATGGCATATCATTCCATGAATAAGTAGATCTGTGCAACATTACTTTTACAATTTCTGTATTACGTAAGATGACAACAATTTAAAATACAATATTAACAATAATTGGTTTAGAAATAACCTGTCTTCTACTAATCTACGATTTTTTATCTGTTATTAATTCGCAAATTTCTATGTGACTAAGGAAAAAATCTTTAAATACAAGAAAATGGAAGCAATCAGATAAAGCAATGCAAACGTCCTATAGTTTTAATTTAGGCCATTAAAAATAGGACTTAACAGTATAATTATTATTTTACTTCCATACCTAAATACTTCACCTGTACACATGCATATTTGTAAATTTCCTGCGCCATTAGTTAATTTTCAGATTGGTCATTATGAAATAATTTCGCTGACATATTTTACTACTTCCTTTCCTTTCACCGCCTCAACATTTCAGTTATACAACTCAAAATCCGAAGTCCCAAATTCCTTTAAACAAGATTGGTTTCAAATATCATTCCACGCTTATCTTCGAGGTATTTCACCACGAACTATTCGCATAATTCCTCATAAATCAGTATGCGCTGGATTCTGGTGTTGGGTTCAGGAATGCACGATGATGAATGGTGTTACAGCTGTTGATTGTGTAACTATGGGCTTCCTGTTATCTATGGTATTCGGCGATTGGCTCACACTGACGTCAAACTTTCACAATGTTATAATTGTTAAGGATTTATGTTGTCTTTGGTATGTAAGAAACATCTTGGGCTGTAAGTAGCTATGTATTTGCTACTATTTGTATAGCGTGTACATCTAGGTATAATTATAATTTTATTGAAACAAAAACTCCACAGTTCACATAAACCTAGGCTGTGTAAGCTTGTTGTACAATTTTTACGTAGGATTTATGTAGTCAAAGTTTTTGTGTAGGGTGTCTTAAAAGTCGAAAATTTTGACGAGTAGGGTTTTACAACCCAGCTAGCATTGAGTGTATTAGTACGAGTATAGCAGCCGAGGTTCAGAAGTAAAAATACTTGTAGGTATATTATAAAGCTACAGGTAATACGAACTATTGTTATTTCAGCCAAAAACCAACGGTGGTTTAATTAGAAGTGTGTATGCACAAAACAATCGTTTACTCAGTATCCAAATTAATAACAGGTTTATCTGTACGCAACCATTTTAATAAATTACTAAATTAAGAAGCACAGAGCTTCACAGCGGTGAAGCTTCCGTTAAATGCCAATACGCATTTCTACTTCTCGCCTACGCCCAAAACCACCTGTGGTCCAATGAAGTGTGGAAACGGTATCTCTACCCGCGACTCCTACACGTAACTCCTCATTTTACGATCCAGCTATAAAGGGATATATCAAGTTGACTGAGTGGCTAAGATATAAACACGGAGCCAAACTACTGGGGTTGCCGCGTAAAACGATATCTGCACTTGCCTTTTATGACAGCTTAGGAATTCAATCTGTGGAAAAATGGTGTAATAAGATTGTAAAAACTCGTGCGTTTTATCGGCCGGTAAGGTCGATAGATGCTTTGGGTGCCCGAGTGGCAAGAGCGGGGGTCGAGAATACCTGGATTGTTAAAATTAGAATCGTAAATAAACTATACTGCGCGCGGTGCAGACTGCACCATTTTAGTTATGTCTAATATGAAACATTGTTTGTTATCATCAAAAGTTTTAGCAAACAATATCTTTATTTGGAATGTAACCATATTTCTCTTCTTTCCAGGTGTGCGTGTGGTGAAATGATCGAGGTTCTCGGTTGAAGTAATCCTATGATGGCAGTAAACAGTCCCGGTGGATACCCGCCCGTGTCGCCCAAGCCGCACACTCCCAAAAGCCCTCGCCACTTCGTCTTCCCCCAGAAGAGTCCTTCCATTGCCTCCAGCACTTCTTCTTCTGGGTACTACACTCCCCAGTCTGGCTGCAGCTATGACAAGCACAACCAGCCTCCCAAGTCCCCAATCGCTCACGGCCACCGAAGCCCGCTAAGCCCGAGGCACTTCAACTTCCCCCAGAACCCTTCGGGTCGCTCCAGCCCTTGCAGCATCGACCGTCACCACGCAGGGTTGCACTACACCACTTCTCTGAAGCACAGCCGCCGCGAGAAGTCCCGCTCGCCGAAGCCGCCTCCCGTGCACATCCACACGAACCCCGGCTACGTGTCTCCCAACCGCACCCGGAAGATATACGGGTCCACCTCCACTGTCAGCTCGCCGCGATTAGTGACGTCACCTAGCATTGTTTCCAGCCATACAGACGATTCGATGGACGCGATGCCGGGAACGCCGTCGGCGATTGTGCACGACGCGGATGACGAGGCTACGACGACCTCGTCGCGCGTATGCAGGAAGTCTACGTCAGACCTGACGGATATGACGGACGAGACCCCGCAGACGCGGTCGACGAGCATCAGCCGGCCGTGCTCGCCCATGCGGCGGGGGTCCATGAAGGGGGGCCTGGCGTACTTGGCTAGCAGGAGGGGGTCCAGGGAGTCCACCATGTCCAACTGCGATTCGGTGGAGGACATTGGACCCCTGAACTTTCAGAACACGATGAGGGGACGGCAGAGGCGGACATCCAACTTTTTGGAGTTACCAGGTAATTATTTACAGCATGTTCACACCTCAAAAACCCCTGGGTGTGAACAGGCACTTAAAGCCAATTATTAGCCAATTTACAACACATAAAGATATAAATCCAACCACAAAATTAATGTCGACGTGATGTTGCTTAACAGTCGTGCCTAAAAACAATGAATTAAATTTAAATGATACACTCACAGGCACAATTAACCGCCCACCTTGTATTTGCTTGAATTTTCGGAAATGACCAAACATAGACCACATTTTATGAATGATCCGTTATAAACTTTATTTAAGGCAAAAAATAAAGCAAAGGTTTGATTTAAAAAAGTCATTTAATAGGGCATTATTACAAAAATCGATATTTTCGAAGTATCGACGAAAAATGTAAATTTCGAATTTTGAGAAAAAAGAAGGTCAAAGTAAAACAATATTAAAATTTAATAATGGGTGTTGCTCCCCCTGGCCCTTACGACTTCTAGGAGGCGGTATGGTAGTCCATCCATGACATCTTGGATATCTGATTGGGGAATAATGTGCTACTCCTCTACCGCAGCCGTTTTGAGCACTCCAATAGACGTTGGGGCAGGTAATCTTGCTCAAATACGTCTTTTGAAGTTGTCTCATATGTGTTTAATTGGGTTGAGGTCGGGACTGCGTGCTGGCCATGGCAAAACTTGAATTCCGGTCTCATTAAGGTACTCAGTAACCAATTTTGCGGTATGGCAACGTGCATGTTATGCATTAATCTAAAGTTGTCACCAATAAATGGTGCGAACGCTATGACATGTCCTTGGAGAACTTCTTCCACGTATCTTTAAGCATTTACACTGCCTCTGTCAAACAATACAAGGTCGGTACGAGCCTCGTAAGTGATGCCTCCCCAAACCATAATAGACCCTTCCTTGTAACCCACTGTTTCCGATATAGCGCAAGGAGCAAACCTTTCATTTGGGCGTCTGTAGACAGGCTGGCATCCATCTGGACCTTTTAAGGCTATTCTGCTCTTATCTGAGAACAGTATGACCTTCCATTCTTGTACAGTCCACTCAGCATATTCTCGCGCAAAAGCAAGTTTAGCTCTACGGTGTTGTGGGAGCAGTTCTGGGGCGCGAGCTGGACAAAACTCCCTCAGATATCCTTCTGCCAGTCTTCTTCTTATCGTACGTTCACTAACACTAAGGTTTCGTACTTCAAAAAGACGAATTCGGGCTTCAGTAGCGGTGGAAAAGCGATTTCTTAACACGTTGTCGACAGCGAAGCGGTCTTCTCGAGCCGAAGTGCATCGCTGTCGACCTTTAACTGGCCTGAGGGTGTATGAACCTGTCTCCCGAAATCGTCTGATGGCATCTCGTATGGCAGTTCGTGGTACACCGAGTGCACGAGGGATGCGACGTTGGCTGTACTCAGCGTCAGCGAAGGCAACTGCCCTGGCTATGCCAGTTGCATTGGGTGGCATTTTTTGCAGTCACAAACAACAAACTAACACTACAAACCCGAATTAAACAATAATCACACACTACGGCAGAAAAGAACAGGAAATGAACACACAGTAACACAACTGCAATAATGTCAAACAACGACTAAGTTCCAAAAACCCGTCATTGTCACAAATTAACGAAACCAAATAAGGGTATAGGTGTTTAATTTATTGCAAGACTACCCACTTAACAAAAAACAAAACACTTGATAAGCCATAGTAAACCTGAACTATCAGGGAGGCGAATTTTAAAGGTGGGCGGTTAATTGTGCCTGTGAGTGTAGTTATCAACACCTTTAAACTTGTGATAGATTACTGGTTTAATAGACTTACTGGAAAATGCCTATTGAAAATTATCTTACGAAGTTAAATAGTAATTTATTATTCGAAGAAGCTGTCGTAATTAATCATGAGAAATAGTTAGCCTCACCTGAAAATTTGATTTAGCACTAAGTACAAGCTAATTAGAAACCTTATAGTTAATTTTAATAGGTACTACTAAAGCCATTTAGCAAAATGCTAGTGAATAGAAATGCTTCGTTAGTTATTTAACTACAAAAGGCCTATAAGTGTGCGGTGGACTGATGTTTCAAACAAACTTGCATGATAATTTTAAAAAAATGATCGCCCTAGTTCAGTGAAGGCAAGTGTCACAGCAATAGGGACGTATATGGACTGATAGGGGTTCATGTTATCCGACCACGACAGATACTACATTACTGTAGATAAAGCTCACTGAAGCATTGAAGAATGTTCATGAAACATAAAACATTCGCTGCAGCCTTCAGAAGCAATTGCAATTTGCAACCTGCTCCAATATACTAGAAAGTGAGGTAAAATGCCGGGAATACCGGTGTTTGTCTAGTACTCACCGTAATTTACATAACAGCCTCGCCTCGACAGCCGATACGATAATTAGCTAACAAAGTTACTTGGTATGAGCGCATATTGCAATAATTGGAGTTGCCGTAATTACTTGCCTACGTACATACTATCGGGAACTAATACATAACATAATATTAAGAAGCAAGTCTCTAAAACTAGTCTACGGAACTTTATTCTCAAAGTTCCGTAGACTAGTTTTAGAGACTTATTACTTATTTATAAGTAGATGTAGCTTACAAAT
Source organism: Maruca vitrata (assembly GCA_039566165.1). NCBI lineage: Eukaryota > Metazoa > Arthropoda > Insecta > Lepidoptera > Crambidae > Maruca > Maruca vitrata. Next base: position 5,433,773 of record CM076938.1, on the reverse strand, counting down.
TGTTATGTATGTATTATAAAATGTCCTTAAACTATTTTGTCGAAAAAAGCGTCGATGGCCGAGTGGTTAAGGTCGTTGCTTGCTAGAGGTCGCCAGTTCAAACCCAGTCAGGTACCAATGTGTTTTTCAAATTTGAAATTCATATATACCATCATTCGACGCTTTGACGGTGAAGGAAAACATCGTGAGGAAACCAGCACACCTGAGAAATTTTTCAACGGTGTGTGAAGCCATGTCAGAGGCCTACGGGCGGCTTACAAACTCTGACACCAGGTGTTCATCAACCATACGATAAGAAGAAGAAGAAGAACTATTTTGTACGTTATTATTTCAATTAAAAAAAAATGTACGGTGTGAATTGGACTCACGCAATCAGGTCTCCTTTCTGGACTCATTAGCTTTGGTTTTATAATAACTATTTACTTTTTAAATGGCATACTCGTAGGCAGTTTAGTATTCTAGTTATTCAGTTTGGAAAAAAATAAATATAATGTACGATATGGAAACAATTTCATAAAAAGAATTAGAAAAACTGTGTCTGTTCCATAAAGTAAAGAAAATTGTTCACCTCAACGGTGTATGTAACTTCTGTAACCTACAACGAATTCCTACATTAGACAAAAGACAGTACCAAGGGTGAAACTTGAGTGGAAAATGCCTAAATACAAAGTTCATAATTGAATATTACAAAGTATGCCGACATCCTTCAAAATGATTTAATTTAAAACACTGCGTGACGAAGAAAGCACTTTAGAAATTAGGTGTACAATATTAATTTAATTTTCAATCTAAAACAATAAGTCATTCCATGTCAGACGAAGTAAAAGCACGTATGTGATACTCGAGGAAACAATTTATAATCATATTTGGCTTGGAAATTACATTGAAATATGAATATACGAGTTTTAGAGAAAGTATGAAAATGGCTGCTTATAGGAAAGATGTCTTTTGTTGTAGTCTTGTATGCTGAGAGTTAAAGTTAAGAGTAAAATGCCACTGTTTAATGATAAAAAATAATTAGCTTGCTTAGCTTAAATAATGACTACACTGTGCTGATATACAATAAATATGTTTTTTTTAGTTCAAAACAAGCTGAATTGGGAACCACCTCCTTTTTTACAAGCTTTTATTTAGTTTCACCTGTCCCGTTGTCTGTCGTTCTGTAATCAAATCTTGCAACTTAAATTTGATCCACTTCCCGGTTTCCGATTGAGCTGAAATTTAGAATTGCATTGTCATCCGATTTATACAATCGGATGACAATGCAATGTTATTGTGACATAGAGTTGATCTGATGATGGAGCTGCATATCGAGTTTGAGCTCATTAGATTAGTCTTGACGAGTACTTTGGTACTATATGGTAACCAGGGTCTGATGATGGAGCCGGAAGGTGGCCATAGGAACTCCGTAATTAAATGATGCAACCCTATCGAGTTTGAGCTCATTAGATTCGTCTTGACGAGTACTTTGATACTATATGGTAACCAGGGTCTGATGTTGGAGTTGGAAGGTGGCCATAGGAACTAAAAAGTTAAAAATAAAATTAAAGAAAAAAAAACCTTTTTAAAAACAAGCTTTTATTATTTGTTTATAAAATGAACTAAAAAGTTAAAAATAAATTAACTCTAAAAAGAAATATAACACTTTGTAACTTGATTGTAACCTTTAACGACAAATAAGCGTCTTCGTCTATTATAAATGAAAGCGTGTTACATTGTGATAGCTTGAGGAAAATGTTGTGTTGTATTAAATTTAACACGAGTTAATTTATTTTTAGCTTTTTAGTTCATGTTATAAACAAATAATAAAAGCTTGCTTTTAAAAAGGTTTTTTTTTCTTTAATTTAATTTTTAACTTTTTAGTTCCTAACTCCAACCCAAAACTGTTTGGTGTGACATTATTTTTTATTTGATTCAGGGGCGAATTGAATTTATATATCATCATAAAGCACACATCATCATCAGCCCATATATGTCCCCACTGCTGGGACACGGGCCTACCCTAAACTAGGGCGATCAGGCCTTAGTCAACCACGCTGGCCAAGCGCGGGTTGGTCGACTACACAACCTTTGATTTTCTTCGTAGATGTGCAGGTTAAACTGTCAAATAATCGTACATACAATTTGAAATGCGTTTCACATTTGAAAACGCAGTGGTACGCGGTGGAGATCGAACTGGCGACCTCTCGCATAGCAAGCGATGACCTTATCCACTCGTCAATCGAGGCTTTTTAGAATGAAGGTACCTACACGCTACAAACATTTCTTCTACTTGGCTCAAGTTTTTCGAAAAGATACACCGTTAACCTTTCCAAGACGGCTGATATCGAAGGGCCCTACACTCTGTGAGAGTCAAGAAGTTCACATAAAGCGGCCCTCAGCCTACACTTGGGCTAAGTGGCCGATTTCTTTTAGTTTTAATATTTTTTTTTTGAACATGGCTGATTTATTTATATACAGGTATTAATTAATATCAAAATATTGCACAAATGTGTAAAATTTATCTATACTATCTATATTTAATATAATAATATTATAAAGAGGAAAGATTTGTTTGTTTGTTTGTAATGAATAGGCTCCGAAACTACTGGACCGATTTCAAAAATTCTTTCACCGTAACTCGAAAGCACGTTCGAACCGCTTTATGACTTAGGGTGTAGAGCTTCTTTAGCTTTAAGCATCGATTTCATGCGGCAAGCAGTACCTGAATGCGTCACATCTTCAAAAACAACGATAGCTTCTCTCGTTTTCGAGTTGGAAAATTATTATTCTGAAAAATCGAAAAAAAATGTTTTTTTTCATTGAATAATTTGCATGATTCGATAGTATTACTAAAGGCAAGTCGTTCTGCCACTTTAATTTTAACTTGAAGGAATTTTGAATTCGCTTTAAAATTCACGGTGTATATAAGTACCTGATAATAAATATTATATTTTAATGTAATTTTTATATAGAGATAGAGGTATACCGAAGCGAAGCGAGGGCGGGTCGCTAGTATTGTAATAAACATGTTGTAGGCGTGCTTTTTGCATATGCTATCATCATCTAACAGTTAAAAAATATCAATTATTATTACTCACCCATACACTTATATTTTTCCAGACAATTTACAATTTCACACAAACTTGTCCGTAAGTAATTCTAAAAGTGATAATCATTTTCCCTTTTGTTAGTCACTTTTATAACAAAGTAATAAAGATAAACCAGTGCTTCCAACAGTTATACAAAAGACATTCTTCGTTTGAGTTTCCCCATTAAATTCTTAAACACTTTTCAATAAACATTTTTAAACTTGAATTGTTTAACGGAAGATAATCGGAGCAGCGGACGAAGTTCGGTAATACCCGTCTTTTGCGAATTGGGATTGGGCTGGGCGCCACAAACTTCGAAGTCTTGTTAAAAATGTAATATGAAATTCTATTGATACCGAGGACAAAGTGTTTGCTACTCAGTCGGGAAAGTTGTTTCAACCGTCCTATGGCGCGACTGGTCTTTTAAGCCGAAGCTTCAGTGTTAACTATTGCACATTGTTTTGTTCTTTTTTTGTCACTCTGAGAACTTGTGTACATATTTTTTACGTACGTAGATAGCGTTATATATGTGTGAAATGTGTATGTAATTTAATTGTGTTTTTATTAATTAAATTGAATTTAAATAAATAGTACACAACACCACATATTATAAATGAATATAAAAAATAAAATGAGCCATTATAAATATGCATGTAACCGATATCAACAAAACAAACAATAAATGTAAGACACCCAGACGAAGAGCAGACACAGGTTGGAAATCGAATCCTCGGCTTTAAAAATAGGCAGTACAATTGATTGCTGAAGAGGGCTGACGTCGATATTTGGTCATACAGCACTTATAAGTTCAAGAAGACTGTATTTGACTCGTTCAAGTCATAGTATCTTAGTATATTATTAATTCTTAGTCACTTTTAAGTAGTTTTATTTGGGTTTCTTTTTCATTTTTCTGCTCACATTGCTTGTCGTGGCAACCTGTAAGTGAATCTGCACTTACCTATGTTCCTATTATGTACCTTCTGTAAACTGTTGTAAATTAGTGTAAGATTTGTTGGTTGTCCATAATAAATAAATAAATAGGCACTGCCAAATGCGCGAAGACCCAATCATAAGTTCGCGTTTCTAAAAAGTTGACTCAACAAGAAGGCACAATACGATTTCGATCAGATATTATGGCGTCATTTTTTGTTTCTCTCTTTATTCGTACCTGGCCTTTAGGTACCCAAAGCAGTATTAGAAGGTCGTATTATCTATACGCAATTTTTTGACGTCTCTGACTTGTAGGTACACGCAGATCCCCGCAACTAAACTGAAACAAAGTATAAGTAAGTCTTAATTATTGGAGATAGAATTTCGCAAGTTTCAACATCTATTTTTCACGTTTCAGAACGACGAATCAATGTTAGAATAATAAAATAACTAACAAAGTTACTTTGTCGGAGTTTGACTTCTATTCAGTCTTTAGATTTTATACTTTGACATCAGAGGAGTTATTTATTTCAAATTTGTATTTTCCCGTAACCACGTCTATTGTGAAGTTTTTGAAACACTAGATTCTGAAGAGTTATGTTCTATTGCAGAATTTATTTGTAAACGTTTTTCGGTAATGTAGTTACTCAGTAATAATATTTAGAGATCATCAATTTACAAATATTTATTTGCGTACTAGGCAAGTGTAGAGACATTCATGTTATATTAAGATACTTTAAAACTTTACTTTTTATAAAGTACATCCTTGGCAACATGTACATGGAGATTATTATATGTTTTTATTGAAACTTCGAGTAAAAGGACCGTACAAGAAGTACATAAAGTATATACTTATAAATTTTACTACGTACAAAGAAAAATAATCACGAATTTTGAAGAACCGTCCAATACGGTTCATACCAATATCAAAACTAATCCTATAAGTAAATTATATTAAATATTAATTACTAAGCAAATTATTAAGGTACATATTTCACCATCAAAGCCTTCACTAACAGATTCCACGAACGAAATAAGCTGAATATTTCGCTGGAATGAACTAGCAGAGATTCAAAATTAATATCGACAATCTGATGTGAAACAGAAATAAAATATCCGTAAACATGATCAGTTTCTAGAAATGTTTATGACGTCATTAGCTGTTTAATATAAAATAAAGGTTATAATTTGAAAAAATCTCGTTCCAATACAATAAACTGCATAGCTCTTCCATATTTTACCTCGCCGTACACGGGCAAAAACTAGAAAAAAATTAATATACCTACTCACAAATAATGTAAAGTATCAAAAATCCTAAACAGAGAGGCTCTATATTTTTGCCATGACGCGACATTTTTACTGAATGCCGCCAATCATGGTAGCGAATGGACTGAAAACTATAACGGACGTATCAAATTTTCGTCTGTTAGGTATTAGATAACTAATTAACTCAGTCGTTTCAGACAACCCCCCGTAAGGAGTCCGATACCGCTCAACTTGAAATATGGCTCTTGGAACCCCTACAAAAGGTCATACGTTTTGTAGGGGTGCATGCTTAGAACCCGGACAACATAAATGATACCAGTCTATTTAGTATCTTCACAACAGTAACTATACCTGCAGAATCCGTACAACTAAATGAATGTAAATAATAATTGAATAATAAAAAGTCCCTTACAATAGACCTAAATATTCCTTCCGCGTTCCATTACACTGAAATAAGTTTTTATGGGTCTTCACGCGATATTAGGAGTAGCAAAATTAAGTAAGTAGCTATGTAATTTTGCTACTCCTAATATCGCGTGAAGACCCATAAAGACTTATTTCAGACTAAATATTCCTATTTGATTCTGTTGTAAGTAGGGTTTCTAGTGTGGTAAGGTTTCTCTTACCACATATTGATTACTGAGAACCTTTTCAATAGTAATAATGCCTTTTAGTACCCCTACAAGAGTGTCACCTCTTTTCAGTGGTGGAGCACTCCCGGCCGCGCGTTTGCTCTCTGCCGGAGAAGCCTTACAACCCTCGGCTGTCAGACGACCTGTACCGGTTGAGGACCTTCTCCATCACCACCAAGGGAGGCGTGGTTAACTGCGGAGACTCCATCTGCAACCGCCGCAGCCGCTCCAACACGTCCGTCAACTCTACCAATAGCAGGTAAGCAGAAGTAATGTTAATGGGGTACTTAATTTACTGACTCTCGGTAAATGAGGCGTTCTACCGATTTCTGCGTGATGACCGATCTCAAATGAGATCAGCCAAGTGCCCGTGACATATTATAGTGCAACACAAGTGCACTCTCTGTTCCCTGACTCTCATAGTTGAGAGAGATCAGGTGAGAGATCGGGCGCAGGACTCTTTCGAGGCACGGGCGTGCAACCGCCAACTTCCTGACAATGGGCTGAGTAATTTCTTTACAGTAAAACTCAGACAAATTTTGGATTTGAACCGGAGAGCTCTCGATCCTTACGCAGAACATTTTATCGAAAGCGGTTTTTTATGTGAATCTTGTTTTATTTGCAAATTGTAATCAATAAATAAAAAATAAGGCGTGCGACCGATTTCCGCCATGGCAGCCGATCACAAAACTGAGATCAGCCAAATGCGTAGGACATAATATAGTGCACAAGTGTGCGCGCAAACACTATTGCACTCTCTATTCCCTTACGTGGCACTATAATAAAATAAATGTTTCGGAATTAATCTGAATAAACATTTGTATAATTTCCTGAATACCTATCAAATCAAATGTGTACGTCTACTTTGCTCGCGTGGTATACAGTACAATATTCAAACAAAGTAATATTTGTCGTTGTAGCGTAATACAACATCTCATATAACTCATATATTTTCATTTAATAAGAGCACGTCGGCTAACACAGGCCTTGGAAGGATCGTACCTAATTTGGCATTCAGCTTTCTTTGCGAACAGAAATGGCGGTGTGGGCCCATTGTGGGTCCATCGATCGCAGGGTTCAATGAACCGAACTCTCACAAAAATAGTCCTTAGCGAAAGTCACGGGAAAGAGGCTATCAGTCTTAATTAAATAACCTTTTTAACCTTTTACTAATAGACAATGTGGTGGATGTGTAGATAGTGTATTCGCTGATACGTAATAATTAAGGTATTTTTGGAATTGTTTCTTTGCCTGTAAGATCAAAGTGCAGCTAATTCTTTTCGTTTATTTGATTGTTTAAGAATGCCTTAAACCTTAGTATTCAATGCCATTAACGCATGAAATATCACAAAAAAAGATAATTCTGAGATTTAGGCAGTCATTTAGTATCCACGACAGTTATTGTGTGTGAGTGAGTTATTTTAGTATATTGGTATATTGCATGATTGCATTTGTTTACCCTTAAAACAAATGCTTCAGATCAATGTATGCATATACAATACATTAATATTTGTTACCGACATTACTTTTTCGTTTTGATTGGCTCGGTGGAACAGTGGTTAGTGACCCAGGTTCACTACCTACGGTTCCAAGAGTCGTGGGTTCGATTCCCACTCGGGACAAATATTTGTGTGACGAACATCGGTGTTTGTTCCGTGTCTGGGTGTGTTATTAAATATATTTTAGTATATTTGTGTATCCACTGTTGATTCTGATATCTGTAACACAAGTGCTTAAGCTACTTACCAGGGAATCAGATCAATGTATGGGAAGTTGTGGAATATTTATATTTATATATTAATTTCTTTATCAGTCAACAATGTACTTAAATAACGTGGACACAAATCTCAATCCCACTATGAATATGTAAAACGTGTCAATACTAATAATGACTTATTCAAGTCAACGAATTGGCATTTACGTACGTCACAAAGTTATAGTTTAATCCTCCAAGTCAGACGGTACCCTGTCTCGAGCGTCTGACGAAGCCACATGTTATCTTTTCCACTTGGGCGGGTATGCAAACTAATAGAACCCATCAAACACTACAGGAGAGAGGCTGTCCCTTCCGTCGTTCGTCAGTCGAAACGCAGGCCCAGAAACGTGCTTCTGGATCCCGACGATCCCATCACGCTCGCCCAACTACTCGCGACACAGAGTAACACATCAAACCGTCCATTATTCCGACCCCGCCGGCGGGGTCCTAGAACGCCGCGAACCCGCCCCTTAGCTTCCGCGACTCTTACTACTCGATACCGGCACGTGCCGGGTCGTTTCTCTCCCCAAACCTACGTCCGCATTAGGGACCGCCCAACGACGCCCTGAGCCGAGGTCGAGCCCCGTTAGGGGGCACTAATACAGGAGAGAGGCTTAAAATACATTTCGCGTAGACATTTTAGTATTTTCACTTCAGTACATAGATGTAGGCGTTGAGCTTCAACGGATATTTTCATCTGCGTAGGCTTCTTCCATGGACTTCGCGTTTTTTTTTTTTTTTTTTTTTTTTTTTTTTTTTTTTTTTATAAAAGGCAAACAAGATGACCACACTCCGCCTGATGGTAAGCGGTAGTGAGATCCAAATATGAGGTCGACAGGCACAATAGATCATATTGCGCCTGTCACACTCACCCTGAAGGCCTGCTTAAATGCCGTTTCACGCCCCGCCTGAAGAGCCCGGGATCATAGGAGGGAGGGAAAACATGAGCTGGAAGGGCATTCCATGCCTTAATGGCACGGGGCAGAAATGAAGAGCTGAACCTCTTAGTCCGAGCCACCAGCGACTGCATTGTATGTGGATGGCAGCGCTGTCCTGCACGTGTCGTTCGGGAGTGGAAAGGGGAGGGAGGGATGTTTTTTTATAGACCGAGATTAATTAATAAAAATGTTTCAGTAAGTTATGAAGTCTTTAACTTTTTTCTACGTCTAGGATTCTGGAACTCAGAAAAAGAATGAAGATATGAGAAAGGTTCACTTTGGTGTCAGTCAGTAAAAATACAAATAAAGTTTGAAAACTGAAAGTGTCCGGGATATTTACCATGTTGTTTTGTTTTAATGAGCTCCCGATATTTCGGCACTGTTGCAAGCGCCATGATCACGGGTGAACTGTAGGACTGCGAGAATGACGGTAGGTCTAAGGGCAGACATATCGGTCTACCCTCTTTCTAAGTCTTTTATTACGCACGACACCACTACCCTCGTTCACAATATTGTCACTCCGAATTCGATCACGACACACTACACTCACGGTATCACTTCTTTCTTCCTCGAAAACGGACACATTTTTGTTTTTACATAAACGTATTACTGGATGCCATACATTCGACAGTTGAAACCCATCTTCACGATTGAAGTTTTTGAATTTCTTAATTTCAATAGCTTCTCTGACCAGTCGTGGTATGTAATGGCGTTCTGTCGAAAGTATCTTAGGGTTATGTAACTCAATCCAGTGGTTCGTTCCCGATTCTAAAGATGTTGAGCGATTGCCGATTTTTGTGCTTCGTTGTTTTTGACTGCCCTGATATGCTCTTTCACCCGGCACGAAATCGTCCGTTTCGTTTGCCCTATGTACGAGCTCCCACAGCTGCAGTCAATTTTATAAACGCCTGGTTTTTCCAAAGGAAAACTATCCTTCGGTGAGCGTAGAAACTGCGATACCTTTTTAAGAGGAGTGAAGATAGTTTTTACGGAGAATTTCTTAAGTATGTTCGAGATCTTATCTGTCACTCCTTTTACATATGGCAAATAAGCTGGATGCCGGTCTACCCTATAATCCAGGCGTTTATTACGTGTCGGTCTTGATATTTGCCCACTATATCCATTCCTCTGTAGGACGTCACTTATGTGTTAAAGCTCATCATTTATATGTTCCTCGTCACATAGATTATATGCGCGGTCTGTAAGCGACCTCACTACAGAGTTCAGTTGGCGTGGATGGTGATGTGATTCTGCATGTAGGTAGCGATCGGTATGAGTTGGCTTCCTGTATACCGAATGGCTAAAAGAACCGTCCTCACGCACTTTAACCAACACATCTAAAAAGGCAATGCTCCTCTTATCTTCCATCTCGTACGTGAAATTCATCTTCCTGTGGATGCTATTTAAGTGAGCCAAGTAGTTTTTCACGGTGCTTTTATCACCCTCTATTATACCAAAAATGTCGTCCACGTACCTTTTCCAAATTCTAATACTATAAGGGGCAGTGGCAATGGCTCCGTTTTCAAAATGTTCCATCCATAAGTTTGCAACTACTGGGGCCACAGGACTGCCCATCGCCACACCATCTATTTGGAGGTAGTATTCGCCTTGGTATATAAAATAATTAGTAGAAAGGCAATGTTGCACCAATTTGGCATATTCCATAGGGATATCATTCTCTTCCATTCTACGCTTAATGACTTCAATGCAGTCAGTAATGGGAACGTTTGTGAACAGTGATTCTACGTCAAAACTGACCATCACTTCGTTCTTATTGATATTATTAAGTCGCAGAATGTCTATAAAATGCCTGGAATCTTTCACGTACGATGTGGTGCCACCCACCAAAGGCTGTAGGATACCGGCTACATGCTTCGCCAATTCATAAGTCGGAGAATCAATCTGACTCACTATTGGCCGCAAAGGTACACTAGGCTTGTGAACCTTTGGTAGTCCATACAGTTTGGGAGGTTGGAGGATTCTCGGTCGTAGGAGATACGTAGCTATCTCATCACCAATAGCCTCCCTGCACTCTTTTATGAGCTTCTGAGTTGCCCGATACGTCCTACTCGTCGGGTTATAGCTCACTTTTTTATAAGTACAAATGTCACTGAGTAAATCTCTGACTTTCTTGTCATAATCAGTGACATTCAGAAGCACTGTTGCATTCCCCTTATCCGCCTTCAGCATTATCACGCTCTTGTCATCTCGGAGGTCTCTCAGTGCGGAAAGCTCTTCGGAAGAAATATTTGCTTTGGGCGGTTTCGAATGACGTAAGGCAACGGCGACATCCTGCCTCAAGATTTCGGCGTCCGCCGCGGGAATTTTGTTACGTCTAACTACTTCCTCCACTGTGCCAATAATTCCTTCATAAGGGATGCGTTTAGATGTGGGAGCATAATTAAGTCCCTTCTCCAGTACTTGTAATGCTGCGTTAGTCAACAATTTATCCGAATGATTTATCACAGTGCGTCGCTCGGGTAAGTTATCATGGTAGTAGGGGACACGCTTTTGTTTACACAATAGTGACTCAAACTTACCATTCTGTTTCAAAGCACTAAGTTCTCGCGAACGTTGTGCTTGTAAGTACGTTATACGATCACACTTTTCAAAATCACTCACGGACAACACAGCACTGCATTCCAGGTGTATACTATACAACTCACACTGAATTTTGTCCAGTCGGTAACGGCAATTCCTAATCGCCTTACGCAATATTTTTATGCTCGCGTTACGAAGAACGCTCGCGGAGCCGTGAATGTCACTGATTATGACAAGAAAGTCAGAGATTTACTCAGTGACATTTGTACTTATAAAAAAGTGAGCTATAACCCGACGAGTAGGACGTATCGGGCAACTCAGAAGCTCATAAAAGAGTGCAGGGAGGCTATTGGTGATGAGATAGCTACGTGTCTCCTACGACCGAGAATCCTCCAACCTCCCAAACTGTATGGACTACCAAAGGTTCACAAGCCTAGTGTACCTTTGCGGCCAATAGTGAGTCAGATTGATTCTCCGACTTATGAATTGGCGAAGCATGTAGCCGGTATCCTACAGCCTTTGGTGGGTGGCACCACATCGTACGTGAAAGATTCCAGGCATTTTATAGACATTCTGCGACTTAATAATATCAATAAGAACGAAGTGATGGTCAGTTTTGACGTAGAATCACTGTTCACAAACGTTCCCATTACTGACTGCATTGAAGTCATTAAGCGTAGAATGGAAGAGAATGATATCCCTATGGAATATGCCAAATTGGTGCAACATTGCCTTTCTACTAATTATTTTATATACCAAGGCGAATACTACCTCCAAATAGATGGTGTGGCGATGGGCAGTCCTGTGGCCCCAGTAGTTGCAAACTTATGGATGGAACATTTTGAAAACGGAGCCATTGCCACTGCCCCTTATAGTATTAGGATTTGGAAAAGGTACGTGGACGACATTTTTGGTATAATAGAGGGTGATAAAAGCACCGTGAAAAACTACTTGGCTCACTTAAATAGCATCCACAGGAAGATGAATTTCACGTACGAGATGGAAGATAAGAGGAGCATTGCCTTTTTAGATGTGTTGGTTAAAGTGCGTGAGGACGGTTCTTTTAGCCATTCGGTATACAGGAAGCCAACTCATACCGATCGCTACCTACATGCAGAATCACATCACCATCCACGCCAACTGAACTCTGTAGTGAGGTCGCTTACAGACCGCGCATATAATCTATGTGACGAGGAACATATAAATGATGAGCTTAAACACATAAGTGACGTCCTACAGAGGAATGGATATAGTGGGCAAATATCAAGACCGACACGTAATAAACGCCTGGATTATAGGGTAGACCGGCATCCAGCTTATTTGCCATATGTAAAAGGAGTGACAGATAAGATCTCGAACATACTTAAGAAATTCTCCGTAAAACTATCTTCACTCCTCTTAAAAGGTATCGCAGTTTCTACGCTCACCGAAGGATAGTTTTCCTTTGGAAAAACCAGGCGTTTATAAAATTGACTGCAGCTGTGGGAGCTCGTACATAGGGCAAACGAAACGGACGATTTCGTGCCGGGTGAAAGAGCATATCAGGGCAGTCAAAAACAACGAAGCACAAAAATCGGCAATCGCTCAACATCTTTTAGAATCGGGAACGAACCACTGGATTGAGTTACATAACCCTAAGATACTTTCGACAGAACGCCATTACATACCACGACTGGTCAGAGAAGCTATTGAAATTAAGAAATTCAAAAACTTCAATCGTGAAGATGGGTTTCAACTGTCGAATGTATGGCATCCAGTAATACGTTTATGTAAAAACAAAAATGTGTCCGTTTTCGAGGAAGAAAGAAGTGATACCGTGAGTGTAGTGTGTCGTGATCGAATTCGGAGTGACAATATTGTGAACGAGGGTAGTGGTGTCGTGCGTAATAAAAGACTTAGAAAGAGGGTAGACCGATATGTCTGCCCTTAGACCTACCGTCATTCTCGCAGTCCTACAGTTCACCCGTGATCATGGCGCTTGCAACAGTGCCGAAATATCGGGAGCTCATTAAAACAAAACAACATGGTAAATATCCCGGACACTTTCAGTTTTCTAATGTGTGTAACAAATAAAGTTTATTCTGTACCTTTTGGGTAAGATTTCAACTCGCAATTGAGAATATTGTTTTGAAGCTTAACTTAGTTGAAATATTTTGGGGTCTAAGTAGTTTGATTGTAATGTAGAATAACAATAGCTTAGCAGAGAAATATTTGGTACTATTTTAAACTAAGTGAAGATTTAATTGTTCCCATAATATCAGTAATTTCCAAATTAACAGTTAGTCTATTCAAATTTATCAAACACTAATATAACCTCCAAATATCTCCATAATGGCCAAAGTTTGCTTATACGTCGAACCCAAATTAATAGGCCTATTTGTGCTAATGTCATATTGAGTGGAATCCGCCGTTTACCGCAGGATCTGCCAAGGTTGTCGGCAACCGCAAACTATTCACAATTGTGGGCCCTTGGGAGCCCCCGATTAACTTATCGATAACCGTTTACACAGAATCCTATTACCTCAAATAATTATTGGAGTAGTATCAAATTGTTTGCAATTAGGGGAATTTACTGCAAGGTCCCGCAGCTTGAGAGGAAAAACGGTATGTTTTTTGATTGTATTGTTGTTTCCGTCTATAGATTTCTAATAGATACTTATGTCCCTCAAAATCAAAATGCTGCATAGAATCAAATGACTAATTTAAGTGCTAATTCTGATTCTAGATTTAGAGAATCTAACCCTACAAGGTCGCTTAACAGTGTTATAGTATTTTTTTAAATTATATCGTCCCTCTCCATGGAAAACTCTATTATAAACTTGTCTATAAACTATCTCTACCATGCTCACTAGTCATTCAGAGAAAAATCACAGGATATTTTTGTTTTCCTTTTAATGGAAGAAACAATGGCCGTGAATGTGGGTCCAATACGTCACACTCCATTTATTGGAACATCGAGAATGACATTCATTTCAGTTTTTGTGGTTCTTTTCACTGTAGGTACGAGGTATACAATCCTACGAATATTACTATAAATATTATAGCTTCGCTTATAGCTTAAAATATACTTCGTTTTTCGCGACACAAGATGATGGCTTGGAGTAGCCTCGTCATCATCACCGGACTTGCGGGAGAGCGGATGGCTCTCACCCCTAAATAAGATATAATACTATATCTATAAAATAACCGAAATAGCTACATTATATTCAACGGTAGCTATTTGTTACAACATAAACAGGTTTCGCTGAAATGGCTCCGGTTACAAATTCCGTATTGATTCACAAATTGTGGTTGACGAAATTGAAACGGCTCAGATTTAGAGCCAAGAAGAAAACGCGGGTCTGTACTTCTTAGAGTCTTAGTCTTTTGTGAATCACCTTGTTTGTTGTTGTTACTTCACGTTTTGTAGTTAATCATCAGGCGAAGGGAACCGTTATATTAAGATTATGTTTTTTTTAAAGACGGTGACTTCGTTCCACATGGTAGCAAGCGGTCGTGAGGACCACATTTGAGGTCGACAGGCAGAATAGACCAGTAGGCACAGTAGTCGGCACTACTAACCTATGACTCGCGTAGCATGCTAATCTCTCTGTTCATGTCAGTTCGCTGTCTACCAGAACCAACTGATATAAATCTGACTAACTATATGGCTGCTCGCACTTTGGTTAACACCGAAGTTAGTTATTTTGTAACTATACACTACTCTCGATGGTGTCTTTATAGTTTCCCTGATTCTTGCTCCAATAGTTAGGATTTGATTGCCACTGGAGCTTATATTTGTATGATAATCATTGATGGGTGTTCCATGTCTGCGTGTGTTATTTATATCATCATCATCATTAGCCCATATACGTCCCCACTGCTGGGGCACGGGCCTACCCTAAACTAGGGCGATAAGGCCTTAGTCGACCACGCTGGCCAAGTGCGGGTTGGTCGACTACACAACCTTAGAATTTCTTAGTAGGTGTGCAGGTTTCCTCACGATGATGACGATGTGTTATTTATATATTAAAGCATATTTGTGTACACTACTGTAGTTTCTCATATCTGTGACAAGAATTACTTACCACGGAATCAGAACAATGAATGTGATGTACTAAGATAATAATATATCTGATATCCGTTTTATTAATAAAAGACTCCCAGGACAGCTTCACTCCACCTAATGGTATACGATTGTAGAGGTCAACGAGTCGTATTTCCAAAGTAAGTTGATTGAGCAATTTACTTCGGAATCGGTACAATATTTGTGATATTTGTTAACTCAGTTTGAAATTCATATGTACCATCATTCGATGCTTTAACGGTGAAGGAAAACATCGTGAGGAAACCTGCACACCTACGAAGAAATTCTAAGGTTGTGTAGTCGACCAACCCGCACTTGGCCAGCGTGGTCGACTAAGGCCTTATCGCCCTAGTTTAGGGTAGGCCCGTGCCCCAGCAGTGGGGACGTATATGGGCTGATGATGATGATGATGATGTTAACTCAGTATTTAAAAAAAGAAGTCATGACATAGCGCATCAAACAGCTAGTATAATCTCGCTACTCATGTCTATCAGAACTGTTATCAATCAAACCTACAATACAGTCGCTCCCTCCGAAGTCGGCCATTTCCTAATCTAGAAGGCGTAAGCAGTCGACTCGTAAACGCGTTTGGAATGTAACTTTATCGCGGCTGCTAGTAATGAGATTAGTGAGATTTGTGAGTGATCACTACATCGCGTGAGGCCGTGACCTGACGGCCGCCGACTTTGTCTTGTGTCCCCATTTCCATACGAATGTTCCTTGGAGGGAGCGTGGACGCGATTTTACGAGTTAACTTACCTATATGGAGGGAGTATTCTTTGAATATAAGTTCCTTAAAAGAGAACGCACATTTAGCCTTTCGCGTTCCATTTATAATACAGGTCTTCACACAATAAACTGTAGCATACACATAAATGATAACTACCCGACGTTTCGATCTGGGTTACACCAATCATGGCCATTAGCGACGTATCAAATAACACTCACACAATTTTGTTTTGTTAGTGCGTTAAGATTCTAAGATACAGAATGACAATAATTCCGTTTGTATCTCCTCTCATTAACTTATCCACCGCTAGAGATACTTAGTTACAGTTAATTATAGTAATACTACTTTTACGCTGAAGTCACCCATGTCAAGTCGTTTATCAAGTATTTTTCGTAACTGATTAAGATGAACTTGCCATCATCACAGGACTTGCAGGGGAGCGGATAATTCTCACCCCCAATTGATCAAGTAAAAAAAATACTGCTCCGAAAAAGTTCTGTTACAGTCTCATTTCTCTCTCTTTACTCCCTTAGCTTCAGTAAGTAGTACCGTCGTGAAAGCGTGACAGACAGACAGAGTTATTATCGCATATCAGTAAGGGTACAGTAAAAAAAGAACGATAATCCCTAGAAGGAATTTTTAAGTAATACTTCGTCGTAGCAGCTACGCGTGGAATACACACATTATTATGATAAGCCATATTACATCTTAATAAGGTTCAAATTGTGTCAGCAAAATACTTGTCACCGCCTTAAAAAGGAAATAAGGCGTCGAGTACTTACGAGGCTTTATCATGCGGAAAATTTGCAGAATGGTGATATATTAACCACGTTTAACGTTGAGGCTGCACGGTTCATTAATGAGATAATGAGGTTGATCAATCAAATCGGCGATATACGATAGATTAATCAGCTGTGTTTCATAATGCTGCACGGTTTTATTTAACGAACATTTTAGAGTGAAGTTTGATTGGATCGGTGAAACATCGGTTAGTGAATCTGGCAACGGTTTTACGTGTTGTGGATTCGATTTCCACCCAGGACAAACATTCATTTGATATACGTATTATGTGTTTGTGCCATGTATAAATATTAATTTAAATAATATTTATCAATATCTATGTTTGTATGCATATGAGTCTCTGACGCCAATTAGTACAAGCTTTGCTTAGTTTGGAGTCAGGTGGCTATGTGCGGAGCGGCCGTCCCAAAGATTTATTTATTAAAGTTTGTATATCAGCGTGTGAAAAGTGGTTAAGGTTCTTGCTTGCCAAGCGATAGGTCGCCAGTTCAAACCCCACCACGTACTAACGTGTTTTTCAAAGTTGAAATTCACATGTACATGATTATTCGACGCTTTAACGGCGAAGGAAAACATCGTGAGGAAACCTGCACACCTACGAAGAAAATCTAAGGTTGTGAAGTCTGATCGCCCTGGTTTGGGGAAGTTGCGGGCTCCCACCAGGGAGAACATTATGGTGATGATGATGGTGTAAATCAGCGTAAACAAAACAGCATTGATGTAGGTTTAACTTCAGAACTCACAGAGATAGTCATGTAGCACTTCGCAGTATCAATAAAAATAAACTTTACTATCGCTATAAAAAGAATAATTTACACAGTTTATGTCTTATGGGGATTCTGCGTCAGGACCACATAGAGGGAGAATAAAATGATTTGATGGTGGAATTAACTTACTCATGAATTTTATTGTCTCTTTTATTGAATACAAAGACGGGTACGAAGAAATAATGTAACGACATCGTTTTATTAACAGTGTTTATGGCTTTTGTACTTATTTGTAACAGTTTTTAGGGTTCTGTAGGTAACTAAAAGGTAAAAACGGGAACCTTTTACTAAGGCTTTTTTGTTAACGCGGTTAAATGCTTTCTTTCTCAGGGTTCTCTTCCAGTGGTGTGTCGGACTCCCCAGCGGCTGGCGAAGAGATGGTAAATGCCAGCCGCGGCTACTGGGCGTGGTGCAATGCCCAGGGGGCTTACCGACTAAAACACCGCGGTGTACCTCATCGCCTTATGGTGGCGTCATGGACTCTGACCTAGTCTTCTACTGCCACGATGCCACCGGCACCTTTTACTAAGCCTAAGCCGTCCTAAACCGTCATAAGGGTGTATTTCCTATAGTTGCTATAACAACAAATACTAAAAATTAAGAAAAGAAATATTAAGGAGGGTCTCCATACAATAAACGTATTTTTTTACATTATTCGTGCGGAACTATTCGCTATGTGCGGAGTGGGTGGTGGGGGACGGCAAATCGATCGAAGCGCACGATGTGACAGAAATGTGATATAATTCTGAGCTTTCATGTGTCAAATTGCTTTAATTTCATAAATTCCCTTGTATTTGTAAGTAAAAACGTTACGTACGTAACGTAAACGATGCAAATTCAATACTTATAATAATATTCATATCTTTGTGAAGTAAGAAAATCACTTGGTATAATATACACACTCACTTTATACAATTTTTATTTATTTTGTGTTAAAAAACTAGTCGAAAATCTTTATCAAAACATCTAGTTGCTATGATATGACATATCAAAACATCTAGTTGCTATGATATGACAGATCTCAAGTCCTAAATAGTTGTCGCCACTAGGGGCGCTATCATCGCGCACATAGCGAATACGTGAGTCCGAATTGCATTTGACCGGTTTTCACCTGTATGTTAAGCAAAATGCGCGTGTTCAAAGCTGATAGGAACGTGTTGATAAGGGGTAGTGTGTATGTTATTCCTAATGTTGTATTTGAAGTTGATTTGGATCAAAATAATCGATAAACAATTATGTTAAGCTTTGCGTGTAGGTACGTGAATATTCAACGTTGTAAATAAATAATTACTTTTGATTTTGTACTACGATTTTAAAAGTTGTTTTTAAATCCTTTCCGGACAATAACTCAACAAAAATGATTTATAGTTTATGAAACGAACATATTGATGGATGGTGATTGTTTTATCGGGTAATATCGGACAAAACAATAATTATAATGGGCGATTTGTTTTAATAATTGATCTTTTACTTTTTTTTTACTCAGCACAAGGTTTGTATGTAATATAAATCGTGATAAAACACCGAAAACAGTATGCGATAATTATATCAAAAACGACGTTTTTTTTTATAAAAGACGTTCGGGATGACCTCACCCCATCTGGTACTAAGCGGCCGTGAGGTCCATATATGAGGTAGACCATCACAATAGACCCTATTAATCCTAAATCCCTCACCCTAAAGGTCTGATGTTTTTACGCTCACACCACCCCTTAAGATTCCGTAGTCTCTTAAACGATCGACAAAACAAATATTTTTCCGATAACGAAATCACCTAGAACTACAAAAAAATAATAATAATTTTCATCATCATTCATCACCTTATACGTTGCTGCATACTTCCCTTAACTACGACTACGAACTACGGGCGATAAGGCCTTAGTCAACCACGCGCGGGTTGGTTGGCTACACAACCGTAGAATTTCTTCGTAGGTGTCAGTGGCTTAGCGTGGGCCCCGTATAAAAAAAATTGTTTAGAGGCCCTTAAATATGGGAGTAATTATAGAATATGTTAAATAAAATAAATTAGAAAGTTTTTCTTTTTTTCCTCACACACTTTGGGGGCCCCCGTGGCTCGGGGGCCCCGTATAATTGATACGGCGGTAGCTACGCCCCTGGTAGGTGTGCAAGTTTCCTTACGATGATTTCCTTCACCTTGAAAGCGTCGAATAATCGTACGTCAAAGAAGAATATTGTCTCTATAAATATTTGTCTAGTCTTACCACAAATGTCTGTTAACTGATATAATTATCTTCTGGCTACTAATTGACCAATCCTCTATTTAGGGCTTCAGACCGGTCCCCATTCGACGGATCTTGCTGCTCTGGGTACCGCCCCGTGGACTCCGCCAGCCTCACCACTCCTGATGAAGATGATTTGGACCAGGTGAGTCGAGACCACAATAAATAGTATAAGGTTTTTTTTCATAAAGGGCTCTCAAGATTGCTTCACTCCACCTGATGGTAAGCAGTTGTGAGTTCCACATATGAGGTCAACAGGCGCAATAGACCCAATTGAAACTGGAGGTCTGCTTAGATACCGTTTCGCGACCCGTCTGAAGAGCCCGGGATTATAGGAGGAGGGGAAAACATGGGTTGGAAGGGAATGCGTTAAAAGCACGGACTAGAAAAGAGGAACTAAACCTAGATCCAACAGTGCCTGTATGTCACGCGGATAGCAACGCACTTGTATTATCTAATCTAAGATATCAATAAACCACCTTCATAGAACTGTAACAAAAAAATACTTTGGTCCACCCTAAACGAATAAACTTAAATTTATGTAAGATTTTAGACTTTCGCGTTCCATTACACTAAAATTAGTCTTTATGGGTCTACACGCGATATTAGGAGTAGCTAATTACATAGCTACTTACTGCCCGACGTTTCGGGGTTAACCGCGATTAAGTAGCTATGTAAATCGCGAGTAAGTAGCTATGTAATTTGCTACTCCTAATACCGCGTGTAGACCCATAAAGACTAATCTAGACACGCGGTAGCGTGTCAAGCCAAGTTCAAGAAACAGAACTGGCGAGCCGCACCGTGTGTAATATTACACGAACCATTTGGAACCACTTTTGAACCCCTCATAAATCAAAAACTATTTCACATAAACGTATCAAATTTGGCTCATATATTGTGACTCGCGAGATAAATATGTGTTCTAAATTTCATAAGCTTATCTCAAACAGTTATTTAGATATTAATGTCCAAAAATCCTCATTTTTATCATTGACTGACTGACAGATCAAAATTCTAACCCAGTTCCAAATGACCTAGAGAGTTAAAATTTGGTATGCAGATAGGTAATTACATGAATACAAAGGAAAAAATAAAAAACTGGCAATTTTTAAATACTTAGGTTTTTTTTTATTTTTTTTTATTTTTATAAGAGGCTAACAAGATGACCTCACTCCACCTGATGGTAAGCGGTAGTGGTAGATCCACATATGAGGTCGACAGGCACAATAGACCATGCTGCGGTTAGGTTCTATTATGAACGCTTAACATAAATACCTAATTAGTGCCTAATCACGCCTATATACCTGGGAAGGCGCTAAGTATATATTTAGGTATACATACTTACTTATTTACAATTAAGAGTAGGTACTTATAGTCGGTTTTCATATTTATTACTTAGGGTTATACCCCGTAAACGTAGCAAAATACAGTAACTGATTCAATTGTTTTATATTTATAAAGTCTAGTTTTAGTTTTGAATTTGTCCTTTTCAAAGGACCTACGGCGTTACGATGATATATTATATACTTTTCTACAAAAAGTAATGATATCCAATCAAAAACATAAATGTGAAATGAGAGCCAAGTTCAATATTATGATAATTGCCTTGGTTGTTGACTTCAACGACAAAAGAAGTGAGATCTAAATGGGTGCCAAGTTCAATGGTCAACCCTGAAATTTATTTATAAGTAACACTATAACATACCTATCATATCTTCTTATAACATAAGATAATGTATAGTGGTAGCCTATGAAGGTCTGTCTTGGCTAGTTTTCTTTAGTTAGTTAGTAGTCTAGTTAGTTGTCTTGGTTAGTTTAGTATTTGTCGGTATTTATTTTATAATTCCGAAAATTTGGATTGTTGGTAGAAACCAGCGAGCGAACATAATAATACGTTGGTAGGTTTATAGAAACTAGCCAAGACAGACCTTCATAGGCTACCACCATACATTATCTTATGTTATAAGAAGATATGATAGGTATGTTATAGTGTTACTTATAAATAAATTTCAGGGTTGACCATTGAACTTGGCACCCATTTAGATCTCACTTCTTTTGTCGTTGAAGTCAACAACCAAGGCAATTATCATAATATTGAACTTGGCTCTCATTTCACATTTATGTTTTTGATTGGATTATAAACTAACAAGTTAGTTAAAAATACACTCTCAAATAAAACTGCAAATACGGATAAATCCACAAATGTCATATGTGTACTACACACATAACTCAACTTCAGAACAGTTTACTCTCACTTTGCACTCTAAAATGATAACATCCACACGTCAATGTATAGAATAAATATTTATTTGCCGGCGTATCAGTGGAATATCGAAAAATAACAGAATCCTGTTATATTTGGAAAGGAAATCTCTTTGCTAATACTCGATGTTTGCACAGCCATAATATCCGATATAGGGATAATGGAATCGAATATTTTCTTAGGGAGAAAAACTAAATACTATTACATGAAACTGAGCAAACAAAGTAATTGTCTTAATAACTATCTAATGGAACTATTTTGGTAGTTTGATTTGTTGATTATGATTGATGTTTCTTATTTGAATCGAGTTAATTGATGTTCGTTACTCAATAAGAAAAGATTATGTCTTTATAGAAAAGGCAAACAAAATAACCTCACTCCACCTGATGGTAAGCGGTAGTGAGATCCAAATATGAGGTCGACAGGCACAATAGACCATATTGAGCCTGTCGCACTCACCCTGAAGGCTTGCTTAAATGCCGTTTCACGCCCCGCCTGAAGAGCCCGGGATCATAGGAGGGAGGGAAAATGGCATGTCTACAAGTTTATTTTTCTGAGAGGGGTTTGAGACAAATTACTTAATACTTAGTTGCGGACCACGTATTAATCTTATTTTCGATTTATCATTTTCAAGATTACTTAGACACAATTTTTGGGGCGTATGATTCAAATAGTTCTGTGTTTTTTATGCCTTACTTAAATATTAATGGATGAACGAACGTATAATAAAATCACCCCACCCATATACACCGTGAAATTCAAGTGGTTGTTTTCCCGTGGCCGAATGATTTGCCTTCAGTAATACTATCGAATCATGCAAATTATTCCTTGAAAAATATTTTTTTTTTCTAATTTTCAAAATAATAATTTTCAAACTCGGAAACGAGAGAAGTTATCGGTATTTTTTAAGATGTAACGTATCCAGGTACTGCTTGCCGTCATGCGGCAAGCAGTACCTGGATACGTCACTATCGATGATTCGATCGATGCTTAAAGCTAAAGAAGCTCTACGCTCTAAGTAATAAAGGGGTTCGAACGTACTTTAAAGTTTCGGTTATGTCTTTCGTAAAACCAGCATTTATTGATTTTAATAAAAAAGAACTGCACAAATCTATTGTGCTACTAAGGTAGAGTCATTTTGCTGCGGGAAAACAACCACTCAAATTTCACGGTGTATGTACTAACGGATTAATAAAACTGAAAAAAAATTATACTTGACTTTTAATACTAGTACTTGTTAACTAATAAAACCTCAATAGTTATATGAATACTTTGAAGCAAAAACTACGAACTGAGTTGTTAATATACATTACTTGTTGCTAGGAGCAAAGCCAAAACAATGAGGAATGAGTGAGGGTTACGGTTCAACATTAATCAAAAGTTTCCAACAGTAATTTTCACTATTAAATTTCCAAAGTTGGTGAAACTTCATACGCGGTATTTGAACATCGCATTACACACCTTATTCTACAACTTTGCCTCACTTAAAAAGTTCTCTCGATGAAAGCTCTCGTTTCGTGGCGCTGAATATCGAAGTTTTGTTAGTCACACGGCTATGCTATTACGTTGGCTATTTTATTTATCAAAAACTTCCCTTTTGTTCGTTTATAAAATATAAAATAAATAAGGCGTCCGACCGATTTCAGCCATGGCGGCCGATCTCAATTGAGATCAACCAAGTGCGCAGGACATATTACAGTGCACAAGTGTGCGCGCAAACACAAGGGCACTCTCTATTCCCTTACTCTCATAATTCGGTGAGACAGTAATCCGACATGACCGATGAGAGATAGGGCGCAGGACCACCGGCTTAACGTGCTTTCCAAGGCACGGGCTATCAACCGCCAACTTCCTAATTCCGGGCTGAGTAATTTCATTACAGAAAAACTCAGACAAATTTTGCCCGACCCCGGACTCGAACCGGGGACCTCTCGGTCCTAACGCAGCACTTGCTACCAATAGACCAACGAGGCAGTTCGTTTATAGTGGATTACTGAACACAGTATTCCCGAAATTGTTGATGACCGTTTTATCATTCTAAGAAACCTTACTACTTCCGATATTTTGCCTTAAGATGGATAAATACCATATAGTTTTGATTTGAACGAAATTAAGGTTACAGTAACATAGATTCCTACTAGATAATGGTTGAGTAGTATGTTCCATTATCATTTAGCTCTCATAGACGAGATATATTCTGAATCAATAATACTATACTAAGTAGGTACTTAGTTTATAGTACTATAAACTACTTTATCGATAAGTCAACACCATTTAGTGAACATAGAAACGTTTTTTTCACTAGTCGGTGGGCAGCGGCAAGGGAAAAAAATATATCTCATTCCATATTCACTGGTTCGAAAAGATAATACGAGTATTTCTTGCTATATGTACTTAGATTAGTTTTACTGTTTGTTTATATAAAAAGTATACCTAGAGTACCTTTTAAATCTCATAGGATTTCGTTTTTATGTTTGTGCTGACTTTATGTATGTAAGCGTAATTTCAATTTACTTACTGTATTTTTAGATGAATTGTTAGGTCTCTTACTTTTTTTTCACTAGTGGATTTAATTAAAATATACTTTTATTTTAACTCTATGGCGCTATGATGCTACGACTACTCATATGAAATTGTACTGATAAAACATTATCAATCTTTTAGGAACTTCCTTTTATGTCCGTTATTGTATAAGGGGTATTAGATACTACTACCTGATCTTTTATAAGATCGTCTTTTACTTATCTTCCTAATGGATGAGAGTGAAAGATGAAACTGCGCTACGGTGCTACGATGCTACGAAGCTACGACGTGCTACGGTTCGGTACAAAATCTATAAAAGTTACTTAGTTGAAATTGTACTCAAATAACACATTCTAGTACGATTTGCCCATTAAATCAGAATACATTTGCAATTGTGGCGACCGTGTTCATTTTCCGCGCTTACTGTTATGGGTTTTGTTAACCGCCTTTTATTAGATTACATTTTTGTCATTAGATATTGTACCAAGAAAGACCTTTCATGACCAAATAGGTCAAATCTTAAAGAAAGGTCAAATCAAAAGTACCCGTAATCGACGAGCGTGCATGAAGAGGTTGATGAATGTGGATGAAGCGAAAGTGGTGTGCCAGGACCGTAGCACATGGCAGGAAGTGATCTCTGCCTACCCCTCTGGGAAAAAGGCGTGATTGTATGTATGTATGTATGTATGTATGTATGATATTGTACCCCTAGGTTTAAAAGCGTCAATTCATAGGCTAGTTAATTTTATCCTACTTTGGTTTTTGGAGCTTACTATACTGATTGTGTCAAATAAATTAAGTGTACCTTTATATAATTTGTAAATAATGTACCTAATTTCTTGAATATGTCTTTAATATGGATGGAAGTCATATTTCAGATTTGACAGTTTGACTCTTAAGATTGGATGCACAATATGCACATACAAGTATAAATCTTAAATGTGTCAAGTATTTAGTTACCATTGTTAACATATTTGGAACATTTATTTCACCAGAAAAATTAAGACATGCATTAGGGGATCATCTTGATGGGAAGTAATTCGGAAGCAGAAGATTCTACGTAGATACAAATGGCCCCCATCGTTTAGTTTCGTAACTGGTTGCTTATCTCCCGACGTCCCATAACTTTTCCGGATGGAAGTAATATCTCAACGTTTTTCCCATACTTTACCCATTATTAATATTGTCAAAGTTAGGCGGCATTCCGTTTTTGACATCGTTTTTTGACCTATATACTCAATATAGGTACTTATAATGCAATATTTGAATTCGATTTAAGGTGATTTTGGAGACATAGTTTATTTGCTGAATATGTCCAGGATATTTATTATGTTTTCTTATGTAACGGACACACATACACTTACATATTCAATTTCCTGGTGGCACCATGACAGTTTAAAGTTATATATCTTATATTTGAATTAGAAATTATCCACTAAATCAATAAACGTAAATTAAATTTGCACTATCTAATCTACGCTTGCGTACTGAACTCGTATACCTTTTCATAATATATAGTTTCAAATAGTGAACTCTATATCATTTAGTCAAAGACCATTTTCGTTCGAAACTAAACCCTGTCACCGAAATCATCTCATATTGAATAGAACACAGAGGCTCTATTGACTACGTCAATGTTTGCCCGACGTGGGAGCTAATTTGAGCTAATGGAAATTTCCGCGAAACAGTATTCAATTATTAAGTAGTTCATTTAGGCTAAACAGGTGCCATTAGGATAACAAACAAAACTCGGTTTATTGAAATAGAAAGATAGTATAACGTAAGTGAAAACTTACTTACTGGAGTGATATACACGACCTTTTCGAAAATAATATTTTTTTTTAAATATTTTACTTTTCAAATTAGTATTTTTTTTATAGAAAATCAGTAAAAAAGTTCACTGCCTTTTGAAAATTGCGTACAGATGTACGTACATTCTAATTCCAACACATGGACATAGCCGCTGGATCAACACACTAAAAAGTAGGAATGAGAACCTCCTTCATTCATAAAACCACTTTTAAAAATAAAAACGTTTGCCTTTGAAAATAAATGCGTGTGTATTGTTTCAGATACCAAAGTATCGAGTGGTCTTGCTAGGGGATGCTGGAGTCGGCAAGACAGCTCTGGTCTCTCAGTTCATGACGTCAGAGTACATGAACACTTATGACGCAAGTTTGGGTGAGCCAGTCACATAGTTATTGCATGCATAGAAGAGTTGACAGTTTGTGAAATACATATAACTTAGGTATAGTGTAAAAAAATATAAGCAATGTAGCTAAGTATGTATTTCACAACACTTTTAATCACTATATGTTATAGGATACTCTATATATCAGAGCAAATAGACACTAAACAATAGATATTTCACACGAAACGATTCTACTCAGCATGTAGAGAAAACTCTTAGTATAAGTTATAGTATAAGGTTAAGTTTTCAAATAACAATCAAATATAAAGCCTTTTTAAACTTTTAATTTTGTGTAATTAAATAAACCAGTTCTTGAATGCAATCAAGAAAAATACTGAAACCAGATAAATAACTACTCCACTGTGCCAGCATGTCATTGCTTTATATTTTGTGAGCTTCAAACATCTCTGACAGATGTTTCTGCCATTAGTGCATGGTTTGTTTTTATTAGGAACATTAATTAATCAAAAAATAAATTATTTTCTCTCACAAATAGATTACAGAGAGTTTAGCTTAAGTAAATACAATTGGTATCTTGTGAAATCCGAATTGAGACTGGAGCTTGAGAAAGGTTTTTTTTTAAAACCCGTGATACAAGTCACCAGCGATCCACCCCCAAACTCAGATTATATGTGCTCTATGGGGTTAGGGAAATTAGACCAGCTATTTTCAGGTAGAGTTTATAACACTAACAAACTAACATCGCGGTACACAATGTGTTTATGTCATATAACATACACGAATACTTATACGGGTAAAGACAAATTATATTTTCTACTAATAAGTACATTAAGACTCAGTCTGTTATAACTTTCCCTAATGGCAACAGAGGAGAAAGAAACAGTACAAATTCGGCGAATTGTTTTTCACAATTTCTTTTTACGAAAAAACGATATTTTATCAAGTAGATAAAGTGTCCGTACGTACCTACGTAGGTTTAAAGGACTCTCAGCCAATTTATTGTCTTTTTAATGGGCTTTCGATCCCCGGGCATAATAATAATAAATAAAGCGTTGAACTTTAGCGAATCGTGTTTTGGTGTAAACAAAGTAGAAAGGCGGTGAAATGCGTGTTTTTGTGAAGCTGGCTGCGCCAATAAAGGCTTTGGCTTGTGGTTCTAACTAGCGGTCTGGGGAGCTACCAAGTGTGTGATTTATTACCGGGGAGGGCTGTCGCACTTATATTGGTATGAATAGTTTATTGAACTTTCTTTGTAATTATTAAAGTAAATTAATTTGATGCCATTAATTTCAAGTTAGGGCTAAATTGTACGAATTGTGTAGTGTCTTATACATATATGTTTTTTTTATATTTGCGATATACGTAGGAGATCGGAATATAACAGCTCCGTCAATTCGGCAAGTATGATTTGCTAAAGTGCTGGTGAAGTGTTGAAAATTAGTGATTCGTACATTATTGGCAAACTTGAACATTAAGTGACAACCGTACGTATTACACCATATTGATCTGATAGTAACTTGTAGTGTGCCTTTACAGGAGAAGACAAGATTTCTTCTTGAGCGAGATCTCATCTTAGATCCAAATTTCCTTTTCATATTTCTGACAACTCTTAAATAAAACATAAAAGAATTCATTGTATTTTTACAATACAATAAATAAGAAGCTAAAGCAAAAAATACTGAGCCTTATAAAGGTTTCACAGCCCTAGGCGATGGGCGGGGAATTACGTCATTGCGCGTATCCGTCCGAAATGACAGGGCACTTCGCCGGTTGTCTGTGACGAGCACGCCGCGTGACGTCAGATCCGCCCGAGACATGTAGCTGTACTTATATGCATAACTGTATAATGTATATGTCTATTTTGATGTGCAATTAATAGGGATTCGGAATCGATTTTGGCACAACTCCTGGAGGAAGGGTGAACGCCCACTCGGTTCACATTGTTTGTGTTTTGTTTTGGAGATATTCATTTGGGGCTACATCTGGATATTTTCATTAAGTCAAATGAGGAAAATATGTTGAATCGGTATTTTCGTCGTCGGTTATAATAATTAGTTCTCATGAGACCAAAGTTACATGAACAGAAGCGAAACAATTATTCTATTTCATTATAAAAGTAAATTATCAAACTAAAATTTTTTTTGTTACCTTTTAAAAACAACTAAAACTCTCAATCTTTACTTCAGCTTAAATTCAAGTTACAAAATATACAGCATTTTGTATTAATTGTTAACATCACATACATTGATCTGATCCCGTGGTTAGTAGCTTAAGCACTTGTGTTACGGATATCAGAACTAACAGTGGACACACATTTAGTAGTTAAATCGAATTCCACGTCACACGCTGGCTTGTTTTAATAACTAAAAAATTGTAAACAAAAAAAAAACCGCCTTCAAAAACACGACTCACTAAAAATTACAAAATAATATAATACGAATATTAATCTGGGTATGAATTTGATATGTTGTTGAAGGCGGTGCCAATTAAATTTTTGAGGAAAACTGCGTGAAATATAAACGGCACCGCCTTCAACAACATATCAAATTCATACCCAGATTAATATTCGTATTATATTATTTTGTAATTTTTAGTGAGTCGTGTTTTTGAAGGCGGTTTTTTTTTTGTTTACAATTTTTTTCATCCTTTTTAGTGTTAATTTTTTTTACACCCTATTAGTTCAGCTCACCTATAATTCTACTGATATTATAACCAGTAGTATCAATATGTACACAGATTTGAAAGAATAATCCCTTTACTCCCAACTATTAAGGAGTTGACCTTCCATCATCAGCTCAGCATCATAACATTATGATTGCCAGGAGCAAATGCCAATATAACTTCAGAAAATATGTAAAACGCGGTACATGTGCCTATAAAATTTGAAGGTTGCCCTCGATTTCTCCTGGATCCCATCATCAGATCCTAGACTGGTCAACCTAATAGTTTAGCTCACCTGTAATGCTACTGATATTATAACTAGTAGTCTTAATATGTATACAGTATTAAAATAATTATTCTTTTACTCATAACTATTAAGGAGTTGACCTTCCATCATCAGCTCAGCATCATAAAATTATGATAGCCAGAAGCAAATGCCAATATGACTTCAGATAATATGCAAAACGCGGTACATGTCCCTATAAAATTTGAAGGTTGCCCTCGATTTCTCCAGGATCCCATCATCAGATCCAAGACTGGTGAAAATGGGACCACCTCGGAAGTGAACTCTATCCAACCAAAAAAAAATTTTTGAAATCCGTCTATAATTGACGAAAATATCGGTGAACATACATAAAAAAAAAAAAAAAAAAAATATACATACAGACGAATTGAGAACCTCCTCCTTTTTTTGAAGTCGGTTAAAAACTGAAAAGGCATGACGTAATCGAGTGTCGACGTCACAACCCGACGCAAAGCCTGCAGCAAGGCTTGCATACGACAGCTGTCACTCTGACGAACGGCCTGTGCGCTCGGAAGAATCGATTGATAGCGTTGTCAAACACCTTTCAAAGCTCATAGTTGTGTTTGGATTGGTCAATTTTTTGCATGGCCAGCGATGTAAAGCGCCATATGAAAATTTTGGCGAAAGCATTTGCTGAGCATTGAGAAGTAGATGCCCAATATAGACGTAAGCTATGTTTCACCAGCGAGACGCATCCGTCCGTCTTGCTTGTTAGCAGAAAAACTGAAAAAACATTTAGCAGTTTGGACTCTGTACCGTCCATAAAACAAAGGACATAATTACGTGTTTTTATAGAACTGCCACTGACACCAGACTTGTATATGTCACCGTAAAATTGTAAATAACGGTAGATTGCAATCTATCTCGCGAGATTGTGAACTGTCGAAAAATTGTGAACCATAACGTATTGCTTTCAATTTACCGTGTTATTATTCGTTAGATTACAATCTATCGAACTGAATCTGTCAAATTCTCAACTGTCCAAAGGCGGTCCCTGATTGTTCGGCCTTACAGTTGACCGTTCTTTGTCCATAGAGTTAGCAATAATACAACACAGAGGGCCTACCATGAGTTGGCTATCGAAAACTTACGTACGTTAAAAACCTATCGAGTTGTTTTTTTCATACGGCCGATTTTAGTTCTTCGCGTAACCACCAGCGGCGCTGTACAAGTTTTTCATAGACATATTTACGTAGGCGATATCGAGTGCGTAAGTTTTAAACTCATGGTAGCCCTACAGGTGTCAGTCAAATAAAATAAATGCACTTCAAGAATTAAAGCAGTATGTGTGGTTCACAATTTTTCGACAGTTCACAATCACGCGAGATAGATTGCAATCTAGCGTTAGTTACAGTTTTACGGTGACATATACAACACAACTGAAGATTTATTTTAAGTTCTAGGTTTCAAAATCCTGTTTAAATAAAATAATATTTTTTCGATACCAAGGACAGTATATATTTTATGAAAAAACAAACTTAATATTCATAACTCGGTCCCGACAAAAAACTGGATCCCGCAGGATCGCCTGACAGGGGTGACGTATGACATGTCCGATACTACACAAACAACTACCCTTAATATTTAACAATAAATGAATGAGCGATACCTGCACTGTTTTAATTCTGCCAAAGTTTTGTATTTTTTAATGAATCGGTACCGTTTAGCCTTCACCTTGCCCTGAAACAAGATTCTCAGTAAAATTAGCACAGCAAATAAAATATATAATCTTGCAAATCGTAGAATAACGTCTACAAGATTCTGCTTATCAAAGACTCAACAGGCTACATTCCTACCTAAACTCATGAATAGTCAAAGTCAAAGTCAAAGTATTTATTGCCAACTAAGTGTGAGGCATTTACAAAGATCTTATTGTATTTACAAAGATCTTATTGTATGTACAAAGATCTTATTGTATTTACATAATAGTTTCAATAAAATTGACTTTTATCCACTCTTTCATTTTGTAGGCGTAATTCATAGAAAAGTAAGCTATTTGGAGCACTTTAAATCAAAATAAATTAACAAACAAAATATAACACAGCATTGTGATGCTACGGGAAAAGATCAATGTTGTGACATTACTCTGTTCCGGTGGTAAGTACGTTAAGCAGTTGACTTAAGAATATTAGGAACAACAGTGGTTTACAAAAGTAAACTTTAATATATAAATAACACACCTATACACGAAACAAACACCAATGTTCACATAAAAATACGTCCCGGGAGTGGGAACCTAATGCGTAGTCTATGAATTCAAATCTGCTACTATCCTTCATCCTAATTTTAGTCACGAAATGTAATTCTAGGCGATTCCTGCCCAATGACCCTAATCCACTAGGCCTAGGGGATTCCAAAAATTATATGCATGTATTGCAATAGGTTTACTGCCAGCAACACGTTCAGTAGTCGAACCTTAAATTCCAACTGGGAATATAACCCTGAAGCCTTTGAGACAGAGTTATTGGCAAATCGCATTTGTGTAGCGACCCTCGTCACACGTTGACCGACATCCTGAATGCTGAACGTTGTATAGGTTTATTGGTAGTCGAGATTAGTATAGAATATATAATAGTATGATAGTATATTTGGTGCAAATTATATTAGCACTGCAGGCGTGACATTAGAGCAGGTAGATTAGTAAGTCGGCATGTTTATGAAGTCTGTATGTCACATAGTTCTTTGAAATTTATTTTTATTTTCTGCACAAACAACTTAATATTATACATACAGTGTACTAGGGATCCGTCTTCCGATACCTCACCAACGAGTTGTACGTTAACATGTATCGGCAAAAAGCTATACAAAGGGGGGTCGCACCCTTTATCTCTCTGAATGGGAGCCATTTTAAAATGTCACTTTTCGTGTTACTCATTTTACTATTAATAGCATCTAATAAACTCAACCTGTATCACATTTCGCAGTCGTAACTCTAATTTTGTTCAGACTGTTAAATTAATCTGTGGACCGCAGTTCAGCTGATGAATGAAGCTGTAAAAAGCATTTGCGCCGCGCTGAACACCTGTTGGATGCTCGTAAACGAGACCTGCTTAGGTGGGCTATGCTATAGAAGTATACATCTGTTTGTATTCATAGTAAAAGTTCGAGAAAGTACGCGACTTTGGTTTCTAAAGGTTTAAAATAAAATCAAAAGTATAGGTACCCTCGTGTATGGTAACTTAATGTGAGGGTACATTATTTTACAATTGTTTACTTTTAGTATTGCATTGTCATAAATGCTAAATAGAAATATTAATCTTTAAATTAAGTGAATTTTGAATTGGAAAATTTCACATAAATTTAGGCTCGGCTGGTAGCCAGCGGCATAAAACAAAAGTAATAATATTTTTTATTGCAACATGAAAATATAACATTACATGTACTGTGTAAATTAACATTATTCTATAAGAATATACATACATATGTATGTACGTGGTAAATACCATTAAACTATTAAAAGAAACTCCAAATACAATCAAGTTAAAGAACCTACCTACCAAACGGTATCTAGTTCTAATGATTTTAAGTTTATTCTTCACTAACTCATTATCCATCCAAGATGGTTTCCTTTCTATACATTTACTATGGCACTGCTGCGAGTGTATCGTTCATATAAGTAAAACACTTGGTTGTGGAATTATTAATAACATGGGACCGCCCCTGAGTTCGCGAGACTAAGATAAATTGCTTAAACACACATATATTTGACATGTCTTATGGGACCTATGGTTATTGTGGTAGAATATATTCATTTAAGTCCATGGTAGCGATAACTGGTTTGGTAGATACTGTAAGGTCTATCATTATGATAGACCTTACATACCAGTGTCACACACACTATAGTGTGCCCTTACGCATACGATTACATGCTTTGTTAGTATATAAGTAAATTACTTAATTCGAGACACAATTTACCTCAGTTTTTGAGACGTTAAGTAGTTTCATTCTTCTTCCCGGGTACACTGATTGTTATGCATATTAGTTTGGTACAAGAGTGGTAAAGACTTGCTATTTAGAATAGAATATTATTGAACAGAAAAAATTTAAATTATTTTTAATTATCATTTATTTCTTTCCACGCTCATATTGACTTTCATTAACAGCACAACTAGACACAACCAAATATAATGTTTACAATTATTATATTGTATCTATATCAATATGGATTGAACCCTTGTCTCCTGGCTTGTGAGACAAGTTCTACCAACTCTCTGAATTTAGACTTTCACGGTCCATTACATTAAAAACTATATATACCAACTATTTACTGCCCGACGATTCAACTTGATTTTACATAGTATACACCGTGAAATTCGAGTGGTTGTTTTCCCGTGGCAGAACGATTTGCCTTTAGTAATACTATCGATTCATGCAAATTATTCCTTGAAAAAAAATTTTTTTTTTTCAAATTGTCAAATTAACAATTTTCGAAAACGAGAGAAGCTATCGTTGTTTTTTAAGATGTGACGTAATCAGGTACTGATTGTCGCATGAAATCGATGCTTAAAGCTAAAGAAGCTCTACGCCCTAAGTAATAAAGTGGTTCGAACTTACTTTAAAGTTTCGGTTTTACCTTTCGTAAAACCGGCATTTATTGATTTTAATAAAAAATAACTGCACAAATCTGTTATGCTACTAAGGTAGAATCATTTTTCTCGGGAAAACAACCACTAAAATTTCACGGTGTATAGCTAAAAGCTATTTTTTATTTAATTCCATTAAAAATCGTGTCGCCGCGCTGACCCTATTAACGTTTTCAAGGAAAACCATAAATAGTATCAGAAGGGTACATAATTTATCCAATGTGCTAAGTATATTCAATTATACATTTAAAATTACTCCCTTCAAAAGCTTGTGTTAGTAAACTCTATCACAGCTATTTCGCTTTAACTAAATAGGATTTGTAGGCGTGATCGTAGTCTATTTGACTGTTTATCCTTTAATTTATTAAAGATTAAGAGGAGGTAAATTTAAGGTAAATTCGGTGCCTAAGCTTATCGCTTTAAGTTATTTTCAGCACCCACCCACTCTGAAATGTGTCAGACAGAGCTTTCACTTTTACAGTCTAAAAATACAAGGAAAATATTTTTTCTTCTTACTTGTAGTTATAGTAAGGAATACGCCATTATATAAATTAATTACAGTTATATGTATAAGCGTCGATTTTGTTTGAAAATTGTAACCGGTTTGAACTTTAAACACGTTTAACGTTCCTCTAGGCCTTCAGGGTGAAGTCTTCAGGCTCAATAGGCCCAATTGTGCCTGTCGACCTCATATGTATTCCTCTTACCATCAGGAGTGAGGGTATCCTTAGGGTCCTTTAATAAAAAAAAAGGTCTCATATTGTTACCAGCCCTAGTAACAGACCCCTCATAGCAAATAATAGTCAGTATACACGTGGCGTGTCTTCACGGAGAACTGGTAACATTATATGGGAGACCATAGCAGCGAGCAAGCTCACCAATTAACCTTTCACTAATGGGTGTCGCGTTTCAGCGAACTATATACCTACGTGTGTATATTCGTAGATAGCCCGATGGGGTTGATTGGGTATAAATGGCATTATAATACAGTGTAGATTTATGTAGGTATGTGTAGGCATAGAATTGACCCCTGATTCAAAATAAAGGGTCGAGGTTAGCGTAGGCTCAATGGCTCATTAGATACTGCCTATATCTGTAATAATAAGGCATCCGACCGTTTTCGGTCATGGCGGCCGATCTCAATTGAGATCAGCCAAGTGCGCAGGACATATTATAGTGCACAAGTGTACGCGCAAACACAAGTGCACTCTCTATTCCCTTACTCTCATAGTTCGGTGAGACGGCAATCCAACGTGACCGATGAGAGATCGGGCGCCGGACCACCGACTTAACGTGCTTTCCGAGGCACGGGCGTCCAACCGCCAACTTCCTAACTCCGGGCTGAGTTATTTCTTCACAGAAAAACTCACACAAATTTTGCCCGACCCCGGACTCGAACCGGAGGCCTCTCGGTCCTTACGCAGCGCTTGCTACCAATAGACCAACGAGGCAGTTATGCCTATGAGGAGTCCTATATCTGTACTAAGACTCGTGGGCCCGATTCCCGTTCGGAGGAAATATTTGTAGGATGATTAACGGTGTTAGTTTTATGTCTAGTGTGTTATTTACTTATATATTTAAGTATCTTTACGTATTACTTACTATTGTTGTTTCTGGTATCTGTTTCTTAAGTTATTAAAGAACTGTACGTAGGAATATATAGGTATGATCAAGGCAAAGGGTTCAAAGCGTTGTTAAAAGTGTTACAACACTGCAATATCTTTACTTCACCAGCACTCAAGTAAATGAATTAATATACTTAATTCATACACTCCTCCATAGTCTTTTTAAATATACAAAAATATATTGATATCCGAAAGTCTTAGGTATATTGGTCAGTGATTAATTCATAGTCGTAGTCGTTGGAAAACAATTGAAATAAAATGTTAGTATTAAATTCAAGGTTATATAAAATAGCTATAACTTCACTATTTCGTCAGGTTTGAGTTAAAGAAAAATATTGTTTTATCCAAGATTATTTTGGCGAAATAAATTCTTTCAAACGGAACAGAGTGTTCCAGATCTGTCAGAGCCAGATTTCTTTGATTTGATTTGTAGAGTCGGCAACAAAGGCTTTGCGGGCACTAACTTTGAAGGTTCTTTTTTTTTGGTTTTCTTTTCAGGCCTAAATCGGTGAATGATAGTATTTATGTTTAAAATTTGTTGTGCTTTTTAATAATTCAAAATGCTGATTCCTTAAATAAAATCGACTGATTATTGGTAGCTCTTTTGAACCACAGCCAAGTTAGGAATTTAAAAAAACAATATGACGAATATATTATTATTGAGAAGTGGGCACCTATGATACAGAACAATTATTATTTTGTCTAATTAACTTACTTCTGTAATTTCAGCTTACTAGAACTTACTATACAGTGGTTAAAGGTGTGCTTTTAGCGTTAAGTTCTGCGAAGTTTCCAAACTTTTAGAAGATTTAGGTGATCAAATACAATAAGTCTAAATTAAACCAATTAACACAAATGATAAAATGTTATGAGTTTTTTACGCTCACTTATGATGTCTCTATGTACTGCATGAATCAATACTGTAGTTTATATCTAAACGAATGCGCCGACTAGTTATGGTAGGTATAGCATGTGCTTAACAAAAATCATTACCATCAACTATGATATGACATTTACACATAACTACATAATAAGTCTTCCAAGAAAGTGAAAAAAAAATTACATAATGTTATTTTGAACTGTTAAGGTAACATGGATATTTATTACTTCAATCGACTTAAGATGATTAAACTTAGTTAACGGTTTAAAATATTTAGTAATTCAATGAAGAAGTAACTTACAATAAAATAATACTCAAATTGTTAGTATACTATAGGCATATATCCTGGCTTCTTCGCCAACCTATGGGAAAACAAACAGAGTAAATATTATTCTCATTCTATATCAAAGGAACATGATAGTGTGTTAAAGATGTATTGTGTCGTTTAGCACGCGAGTTGGGAACAGGTAATACACGAACAAGTGATGTTCTTACAAAGAAACAATAAAAACTGTAGATTACACTACGCTTCAGGCTGTGGTTGTGGTGCTTTGGACTTAGAATGGGCGGAAGCGGGAGCGGGTATAGAAGCTTTAGGGCACTTTAAGAACTATATACTAAGGGTCTAAATGCGATAAAACCGTAGCAAATACATACCTAGCGTGTTACGTAGAGCCGTAGTAAATAGTTTTTCACGTAACTGAACGCAAAAGTCTAAAATGTGCAGGATGCTTTGTACGGTAGCTATATACTTTTCAAAGTTCTCCTTCCTTCCTGCTTAAATTTTTTCTCCTCGAGTCTTTTTTAGCTGCAAAAAACCGAGAAATCCTTGCAGATAGTGAAGACTCGAGTTTATGGTTTAAAAACCTAAAAAAAATGATACTAGAACTAAACATATCCGCTCCCGCCCGCAATGTGACACTACCTTAGTCTAATATGTGTTTGGCTGGCTAACGCTAACTCTTTTGTAAATAACAAAACTTCTTTTTGATGGCTCTCGTACGGCGAAGCAAAACGTGGTAAGTTCCTCGTTAGGGCTCCGACTGCTACGCACAGAATCCACGAAGTACTACGAAGTTCTCCGAAGTCGTGAGAAGTCGTGCGAAGCAGTCTATGACCGCCCTTTTTTCTTGTATGTGGACTAAGTTTGCATTAGCCAAATCTGCTTTCTTTATTTTCAATGCTTGTTATTCCTACCCTTTTAGATATCCTTCCAATAGTTTTTTATTTTGTAAGAATATTAAATTGAAACAGAAAATTACATGAAAGTATCTTGGAAATTCGCCCAATATAATATGTAATAAACTGCGAACCTAGCTTAAAATTACGTTACTACTCGAAGTGCTAAAAATAATTGTAGCTATTTTCCATTTACACTCATTTGCAAATAATATAAAAGTTCAATAAATGTGTCAAAGAACATAAATAAATTGATAACATGTATAGAACAAGAAATTCAAACATCTTCTTACCGCCAAACGTAAGTACAATTTTAGAGTGAATAACTACAGTATATCCACAGATCACAATGATAGTATCCCGTCCTTCCTATATATTGTTATTTATTTATTTTTTATTTTCTATGAGCTCTGCATGTATTTCCTTGAAGCTTGAGACTGTGATTTTCTTGTTTTATTATATTTTCTCTATAGATTAGTGAATGGTGAATGTTTTAGTACAAAAAAATAATAATTATCTAACGTCATGTTTGATTAACACTCACGCCAACACAATATTTATTATGTACGATCTAAATATGTACATAGATACATATATACATGTTCAGTTTGTTCATCCACATTCCACATCTCCCATATTTGTAATTACGCAGGGAATATTAAATGAGGACCTAATTGAATTTATAATCAATATCAGTCATTACATTACGCCACGTAGCAAAATGATTAACAGGTGAGTATATTATATTTTTATTATGTGGACGGATGGAATGGAATGAAATGGAATGGAAGCTCTATCAAGTGTGAAATATTAGATAAAATTTCAAAAAATAAGGTGTTTTGGCTTCAAATAGGTTTTTAGTTCAAACATGTAACATAAAATAGGATTTTTAAAGATACAATGGACGCGAACCACACTGGCGGATAGAGTGATCTAACAGTTCTGTTGAAGTTTTTGTAGAGTGGATCCCCAAAAATTGGTCTGTCTCTTCTATTATACATTACGAAGGTCAATAGTCAATCATCATCATCATTAGCCCATCCCTGTCCACTGCTGGACATAGGGCTCCACAAATAGTCAATCATTCCGCTGTAATTATGGGTTAAGATAATAGTGTGGATTATGGTAAGTGAACCAACAAACTGTATCATAAACATTAGAGAAAAGAAAAAAATTAGTACGTGGTAGTGTTGTCTATTGTTAGTGCGAACACGCTTTTGAAATTTTGAAATGAAATAAATATAATAAATAAATAATATAACACATTTATTTTAAAAAAACGGATGTTTTAAATTTTTTGGCATTTACAACACTCATAGTCACGGAACTTATAGTAAACAACTCGAATCATCAGATTTTATATTAAAAAACTTATTATAGGTATCTTTAAACTTTTATTTCAACATGAGTTCAATCATATTAGAATCAGCTTCAATATGCGGAGCCTTGTATCGTCTGCGGCCATTTTGAATCGTGCCTACAATTTCCTTTTGCCACGAGCCCTGTATTTCACGTAACTATACGTCATTAAGTCTATTTTCGAAGCAAATTGGGTTTACTTTGCGATGGCACTTCGGCCGCGTACGATTTTAATGTTATTTTGCTGCGAACAGTAATGGGGTCAGATAGATTGTTTAAAATTAATATTTTGTACCAAACAGTCAGGTTAAAGACATTAATAGCGGAATACTGGAACAATAATAATATTTGACATATATTTCTTTATTTTTCGTGTTGAGTGAATTAATAGCCTCTTAATCGTCATTTAGAATAGAATAGAATAGAATAGAAAACTGTTTATTTGGTACAATTATCTTAAAATATTATGGTAACAAATTTCTTAAACTAATCTTAAAATATAAAATAGTACCAAATAGGTCCCCTATTGTCGCGATACAGTGTGCCACGACGCTGGTATTCTGCGGATACCCTTTTACCTAATAGGTGGCGTTGACCAGAAAAACAATAATTATTATCAGTCAATAGAAATAAATTATCTTAACACTTTCACTTAATTAGAAAAATCTTTAAACACGTATCATAGAAAAAATGCAATACTTTAATTAGCAGGTAACATAATTAATTAACCAGAAATTAAAATTACAATAGGTCTTAGATACTTAACACACATTAAATTAAACAATTACAAAACAATACAGAATAAAACATATAAAACACACGCATTTTCTATACAAATTAAAAGATCAATCCAGTTTACTTTATATATTTTTTGTTTTTTTATATAGGATATTTACAATAAGAATATACATAAAATATAGAAATATATAGTTATATTTTATGTAAAAATGACAGTTTATTTCTTATTCGGCCTGTTGAGTGGACAGTAAATGCTTTTTGGATGTGACTATAAATGATATAATACTGCACTATAATACTATTTAATTAGGGATCCGTCTCTGGATGTCTGGTTGTCTTAAAGACACGATTAACCGGATAAGTCCATGACATGCTAGAGTCCTGTAGCTCACAAAACGAATGGCTCTCATAAACCTACAAAACAGGTATAAATTTACGTAAAAACTATGCCACGGCAAAAATTTTAGAGTCCTAAATGATTCTAAAGGGCGAGGGATTCTAAAACCGGAGTGCAAAGGCTTGACAAGGCGGACCATCTATCACCTGGGCCATCTATAACAACTCAAGAACGGTAATAGCTAGACAGGTGACATTTTTAAAGTTTTTTTTAAATATTGTTAGGGAAGCCTTCGTGCACAAGTCCGGTTCGGACTTAGCTGGTTTTTTGTTGCATTGTTCGGTCTGACCAGTCTCAATGGAAATAAGGTCTGAGATCTGAGGCCTGACCAGTAATTGTTGTAGTCCTATGGCTAATCGGATAGAAATCATTATTGTTATTTCCAGCCTTTATATAACCTACTTAAACTTTTGTAATGCACAAGGCAGAATGTCGGCGACGTGGTCCACAACCCGTTACGTTTCCCACAGAGGTGAAAAGTGGATCGCTGGTAGTGATCTCTGCCTACCCCTCTGGGAAAAAGGCGTGATTGTATGTATGTTTAACTTTTGTTAAAGATATTGTGGATCAAACCCAAATTACCTACTTATTTATAAAGATTTGCATAGACATACAATACTAAAATAACAATAAGTACCTACTCGTAGGAATACTCTGTTAAATAATAACTATATTTGATTAGGATGCCGAGAGCACGGTTCAGAAATCATTAATTAAATTTTCACGCTATGTTTCTGTTTTTTCTGTAAAGAATTACAGAAGAGTGAATTTTTCATCAACATTCGGCCCTTAGTAATCAAAATCGTTAAATATTTACAATGAAAGGTTCAGAGAAATGAAAAAAATTAAACGCCCCAAAAATTTGTAAAAAGCTTTACTTTGATTTTAGATGTTATCAAAATATCAGTTTTAGGAATTACAATTCCTTTTATTACCAAGTTTAACTTATAAGTGTTTTTTTGTGGTTTATTTCAAATATTACTTACAAGATAACTAATAATAACTTAACTGTTTTTTTTTATTACATGTACGTACAATGACGATTGTAGTGAATTTACCATATTAGTCACGTTTAAAAATGGAGGCATATTATCCCCAACCCTCACAAAACTATTAACATTTTACACATGTACTCGTATATTTATGTACTAACTAACTAACTGGGATGGTTCTTCGACACAAAATGTGTCTTCATTATCTACATGTAATAATAATTACGTATTTCAAGATAATGAAATAACGAATCACCACGCGACTTCGTCTCGCCCCTCATTTAATTAAGTTGGCAATAATCTAATCAACCTTACTTATCTCATTATCTCTACCGATATGATATACAGTCATGGCTTTATTAAGTTAGGTTAGGTACTCTGAAGCTGTTTAAATCAATAAATTCTAATCAGTATTGCAGAACTAAGTGCCTGTTCACACCTAGCGATTTCGCCGCGTGCTCGCAGCGTTCACGCCGCGATATCGCCGCGATTAAATAATCGCCGCGATCACGCCGCGATATCGCCGGGATTCCGCCGCGATTTCGCCTAGTACTGCGATCATATTTCCAACATGAACGGACCTGCGCGGTAGAATGCGGCGCATGCGCTAAGCGGGTAGGTTGGATGAGGCGTAACAG
Organism: Maruca vitrata; assembly: GCA_039566165.1. NCBI lineage: Eukaryota > Metazoa > Arthropoda > Insecta > Lepidoptera > Crambidae > Maruca > Maruca vitrata. The sequence continues at coordinate 5,391,741 of CM076938.1, read as the reverse complement.
CGCGAAATCGCGGCGATATCGCGGCGTGCACGCTGCGAGCTCGCGGCGTTATTGCCGCGATCGAAATCGCCCAAAAATCGCTAGGTGTGAAAACGCTGTTAAGATTGTATTTGAAAAAGGCATTTTTAAGCTTGAAGTCTTGCAGATAGTATATTCAAAGGTGCCCAATTTGTATGGACATTTATGTGGGTCCCAAAACGTATCTGAGAAAATGGTCAACTTACCATAATCCACATTTCGAGCAAGATATCTTTGACCCAGACATAAAATATTGACTTTTACAGTGTTTTTCAACTACTGAGTGATCAAAGTGTATTGAGAATGGTTGTCCGTAAAGTGACAAAACTTAAGGTTACTATTGAAGCAGCATTTTGACATTCATAATTATATAATTCTGCATGTCAAATGCTGCTTGAATACAAAATACAAATACAAAATCATTTATTTCAATACAGGTTTAACAATGTAATTATTAGATTTCTCCCTGTAAGCTAATAAGAAGCCTGTAGTGGGAGAAATCGCTCTTGCCAGGTTTCAGACCTGTAGGTAGGTAATTAATAAAGAACAATTAATAAAGAAAAAATTGACACGATCACGATTTAAAAATTGAATGGAAAACCATTTAAATGTTTAAATCGTGAATATTTAATTAAGTAAGATTTTAAACTTTCGCGTTCCATTACACTGAAATAAGTCTTTATGGGTCTTCACGCGATATTAGGAGTAGCAAAATTACATAGCTACTTACTGCCCGACGTTTCGACTGGGTTACACCAATCGTGTATCGTGTCGAAACGTCGGGCAGTAAGTAGCTATGTAATTTTGCTACTCCTAATATCGCGTGAAGACCCATAAAGACTTATTTCAGTATTTAATTAAGTTTTAACTAAAATAAAGTAAGTAGTACATTAGACGTATTAAATTATTATTATTGCTTACCACAAACAAATCCGTCCCTCTTTAAGTCTATATCAATTTGAAAGACCGTACACCGTGAAATTTTAGTGCTAGTTTTCATGAAAAAAGAATCATTTAAATCAAAAGATTGAAAAGTGATAATTCTTGTAAGAGATATTACGTAATCAGGTACTGCTTGTCGCATGAAATCGATGATTAAAGCTAAAGAAGCTCTACGCCCTAAGTAATAAAGCGGTTCGAGCGTGCTTTCGAGTTTTGTTTATCCTTTTCGTAAAACCAGTATATATTGATTTAAATTAAAAAAAACTGCTCAAATCTATTTTACTGCTAAGATAGAATAATTTTACTGCGGGAAAACAATCACTGCAATTTCACAGTGTATATTTCACTGTTACAAAGATATTCTTGTACGTTCATGCGGCTCTTTGATAATAAATATTGCCGTATTCAATATATTTACAATGGAATGTGGATGTTTAAAGATAACGTAATAAAAAGCTAATATTTCATTGTTCTATACCGTAGCCTCGGGTGGCAAGGTCGAGTCTTATCTCATACACACAGATTCATACGCTTTCCGATCATAAGCCCATATGAGCGCTTATAAAGTATCTGTTTTCCTTATCCATATTTTTCCCTTGATCTTCTTATTTGCATATTTCTTTTCTTAAGCCAATAATACTTGTTTGGGAAAAATTAGATACTGTTACAAGTACCATATGAATAATTTGGTATGCGTTTGTAAGATATGAAAAATATGGTTGTGATCATACAAAATAAGTTGGTGTTATTTTAATGTTTTGTATTAAAATGTGTATTAATAAGATAATGTTGATAACTATTTTGATAACTTATAAATACTTATATTGTTTAGTAAATCCTAATATTGATACATTGGCCCTATTGTTGATACAGTCGGTTTGAAAGAAAATTTCACACCTTCACCTATTCCTAATGCTCACTGTATAATGTAGCATGTTATAGGAAAGATTGCAATCCCTGTTTTCAAATAAACATTTCCAAACACACTATAATGAGGGTTTTCGCGTATGATAAATTCGCTAGATGGCAACAGTGAGGTCTAACGGCTACGTGATTGGTTAATATTAACTTGTCTGTCGATGTCACGTCAAAAATAACCAATCATGCTGCAGTAGGACCTCACGCCTACGTGTTGCCATCTAGTGAATTTTTCATACGCATAAGCCCCTCATTGGACTCTCATCGCAACGTCACGCCACCTAGCGGATATATTCAGCAACTCCATTCGATCATCTGTAACGTTGTGCGTGTCGTTGGTCAACAACAAGTTTGTTGCAGATGACGAGTTTGGAGAGAAATCTGTGTCAGTGTTACTGGATGGAGAGGAATCGGAGCTGATCTTCATCGACCACCCCAGCACTGAGATGTCGGTAAGTGACTCTCATATAAACATTTAGATTATAAGTACGAACAACAGTCAAAAAGTCAAAAGTCAAGAGCCCTATTTGTTCAAGTAGGTTTCACAAAAGCACGTATTTTCAGGGTTTTTAGGACTTTGTTAATTGTGTAACGTTATCATCGCTCAACTGTTGTTTTCTTATTCAAAAGATTCCTTTTATCTTAAATGTACGGAGAACTGATGTAATATGTTATAACTTACCTACTACATGTAGTAGGTGTATAGGTAGGTTACACTAAAAACGATTTAAATCCCGGTATTTATGTCTAGCTAATCTAACCCATTTTATTGTTTTGTATATAGGTATTACTAGTCAATGTTGCGCTAAAACAATGTAAAGAGCTAGTTGCCTTTAGACATGAAATAGCACTTAAAGGCAATCGTATTTCAAACATAATGTATCTTAGTTGTAAAGTAAATAAACAGGTTTAGCCACTTTCCACCGACCGCGAAAATTACAAACTAAGTTTATGTTTGTATTCCTTTGTTTATCCCTTAATACACTTAAGACTTTGTATAAATAAAATACCTGCTGCCTCGTTGGTCTATTGGTGGCAAGCGCTGCGTAAGGACTGAGAGGTCCCCGGTTCGAAACCGGGGTCGGGCAAAATTTGTGTGAGTTTTTCTGAAAAGAAATTACTCAGCCCGAAGTCAGGAAGTTGGTGAATGCCCGTGTCTCGGAAAGCACGTTAGGCCGGTAGTCCTGCACCCGATCTCTCATCGATCATGTCGGATTGCCGTCTCACCGAACTATGAGAGTAAGGGAGCTGAGAGTACCCTTGTGTTTGCGCGCATACTTGTGCACTATAATATGTCCTGTTTGCTTGGCTGCTCTCAATTGTGATCGGCCCCCATAGCTGAAAGGTCACAAAAATTTTGCCCGACCCCGAACTCGAACCGGAGACCTCTCGGTCCTTACGCAGCGCTTACTACCAATAGACAAACGAGGCAGTTCGAGGTATGAGGAATCGTAACATAATCGGCTATCACTTTCCGACTTGATATCTGTACTAACTTTAGTCTGATACTCATCTGTAAATGTGTTCAACAAGGTGGAGAACTGCCTATCCACATACGAGCCACACGCATGCGTGGTCGTCTACTCGGTGGTGGCACGCAGTTCCTTCGTGCGCGCGGCCGAGCTGGTGTCGTATCTTGCACGTGAGCAGTTCGCAGCTGACCGGACCGTGGTGCTGGTCGGGAACAAGGCTGACCTGGCGCGCGCCCGGCAGGTCTCTACCAACGGTAAGTGCAGCTGAAGGTTACTGATGAGGTACTGCTTTAGAAAGCGTCGATGGCCGAGTGTTTTTGAAATTTGAAATGCATATATTTTTTTTTAAATAGGCTAACATGATGACCTCACTCCACCTGATGGTAAGCGGTAGTGAGATCCAAGTGTGCGATTATTCGTATTTTTACATGAGTCAGCGTTTTTTATTGTGATGAGGGCAGTAAATGGCTTTCCAAATATTGGTGAAGGGTTTCCTGATATTTTAATAGGGTCTTTAGGTCTTAGAGTCTTTAGTGAGTAAGGTTAGTCTATAGGGTTTTTAGTGGGTATGGCTGATTATGCCTACACTCTTACCCTTATAAATCCAGCAGGTGGTGTGAAACATAATCACACCGCGCCGTAAAAATCCGCGCGCTCGATACACTGATTGTGTAAAATTCTCGCTAAGTACTAGGTTATACAGATTATGTTAAAGATAAACGTATATAGGAGAGTATAATTAATATTTATCAAATGAAATATCGTGACATTATTACTTACTTTAAAATTTGCATTAACATTAAGTATGTATAATAAAATATCGTGAGGAAACCTTGACACCTGGTAAAAAATTCTGAGGTTGTGTGAAGTAAACCAACCCACACTTGGACAGCGTGGTTTATTTATTTACTTATTTGCAGGCTTTCAATGATATTAACAAATAATTTAACTACATTTTTATCTCTGCCTACCCCTCTGGGAAAAAGGCGTGATTTTATGTATGTGCCTATGTATTTTTACACATGACTATCGTGACAATGTAGGCATGGTTGACTAAAGTCTCATCGCCCTAGTTTAGGGTAGGCTCGTGTCCCAACCAAGGGGACATAAATATGGGCTGATAATGATTTAGAAATGGGGAATATGCACACATTTTTTTTTATTATAGAAATCAATCTTTAATATCGAAGAAATATGAATGTAATTCTATTTTTCAATTTACTTTAACGACAAGTGAGATATAGCTGTTTAAAGTTCCCGGGTGGACAGAGAGATCCGATATGGCAGATGACGTCACAATTACACTACGGCCATACGCGATCCATAAAAAACTCCGTTTTGTAAGAAAGAGATAGAAAATCAACTTTAATTCCTTATGAATCCTTCGTTTGTAAACCGATTTTCATTTTTATTTCACATTTTAGTATATGTTCAAGCCTTTTTTCATAAGTTATTGAAAATCAAGATTGCAGATTTATGCATATTCCCTATTGTAACACTAAATAACATACTCCTTTCTCCCGCAGAGGGCAAGGCGCTGGCCACGACCAAAGACAGCAAGTTCATCGAGACCTCGTCTGGCATCCAGCATAACGTGGACGAACTGCTGGTGGGCGTGCTGAAACAGATCAGGCTCAAGGAGAGTCGCGAGAAGAAGCAGGCCAAGAAGCAGGGGAAACAGGTAGAACAAGCAAATACTTATATGTCTGGGATATATTTTTTTTTACAGAAAGACTCTTAGAATTACCTCAATTCATCAGGCGGCTTAGACTGAGTAACAATATCAAAACGATAAGAAAGTTCGAAAATAATAAAATGTATGAGATTGATCAGATTGACATTAATTGACCATATGATATATCGCGTCTAATGTCAATACCATACATTTTATTCTTTTCGAACATTCAACGTTATTTATTACGTATTTCGTTATCGCTTCGATATTGTTACTTTGTCTACGGCACCTGATGCTCGTGAAGAAGTCTACATATGAGGTCGACAGGCACATTGACCTTCGACCTCTCCCTGTCTCCCTAAAGGCCTGCGTAGATGACGTTTCATGACTGCTACGGGCTGAAGTGCCCGGGATTATATGAGAAGATCATATAATAATGTATTACTTTTTAGTGGGTTACCAATATGGGTTCGGCACTTTTGCAAGTGCCATAAACCGTTAGTTAAAGTCATCAATCAGTCATACGTGATAAATATCCCGGACATACATATTATTTTTTCTAGAGTAACCATGATAGTTTCGTAACCAAGCTAGATATTCTTTTTTATTTTTATTCAGCCCATATACACCCCAACAGTCGGACCTCCGGCGATCAAATGCGGGTTGGTTTACTACACACGACCATAAAATTTCTTCAAAGTTTCCTCACTATGTTTTCTTTTATGTTAACTAAGAATGAACTTACATATGAATTTTAATTTGAAAACACATTTGTACCTGGCGGGGTTTGATCTGTCTACCCACAGAAGCTTCTTTGCTGAGGGTACCCACGTTTGACGGCACGTGTATACCTACTTTATAATACGCCACTAGTCAGCACCCACCTTTAAATCTAATTGTGTACTGACTGTGACATTCAAGTTTCAATGAGATTCACCGTCCTCCATCCCAGGTTAAACGATTCAACAGGTTACTAATGAAATAATAAATTCATTGAAATTCTCATTTTCATTTATATTACCATAATTTAGGAGCAATTATTATTCGTAATAACCATTAATATTATGCTAATTTGCAATGTCAAATATTCTTGTCGACGTGAAGAATTCAATCAAAGTTAAAAATAAAACTTCTTACATTTACATTTTCATTCTCAATATTTGGCGAGCCCATTTTCTTATTTGCATAAAGAATAACGTGCGAAGTTGTCATACTAATGTCAGTTTTATTTCAACCCAATAGGAATCAAAGCCGTCTAAAATGGCCAGCTCCCGAACACATATCTCGCTGAGCATCGCGCGGGAACTCTTGCAGAAGATTTGCATCAACGACATCTCCAAGTCAAAATCGTGCGAGAATCTACACGTCCTGTAATCTTATGGGCGCCTGGTACTTTCGTTCGGATTATTTCTATAAAATGTTGATAATAATACTAGTTATTAATGTTGTAAATCTATTGAAAACTTAATTGATATGATCAATTAAAACATATGATTTATCTTTTCTAATTGTTCTAAGTAATATGATGTTCTTTTGTTTTTTTTTATTTTTTAATCAGCATGGGATAAACGAACTCCCTATAAAGTATCTCAAGAACATTTTATTACACTATGAGGTTTTATAATCTATTTAATGACATGCGTAAAAATAGGTACAGTATGGTATGGTTAGGGTTGCCAACCGTACTCTAAAATAGAGTATTGTCCTCTATATCATGTAGGTGTACTCTATAATCTATAACACTAATAGAGTACGCAAAAATACTCTTTTACAAAATATTTACTAAAACTAGTGCATGTGTGTAATAATATGCAAAAATCCTGAAACAGAACAAAAAAGTCGACTATTTACGGTTTTAAAGTAAAAAATAAATGATACTCTTTTTTGTAGGTCCGTACTCTTCATTTACCTCGTTTAAAGTCAGATATACTTTATTTCTGTTAAATAAAGTTGGCAACCCTAGGTATGGTACCAATTATGCAATTTGGAAATACATAATCAACAATAATAAGTCCATTTACGCATTATTTTATATATCCAGGAGATTATTCACTCGTAACATTTCTTGGCACGATTTACCAAGCTGGACTGTTTATACATACATTATTGTTACATGAACTTGTTTACTTCTCAAATACGAGTAAGTATTACAGTGAACACAACATATGCCAGATTAATATCGGATAATGTTATCCAGATTCGTCGTCGATCAGAAAGCGTTTACAAAGCCCGTTCGGTCTCTTTCGTTTTTCAACTAAACAAGAATGGAATTATTTTATTTACTTGCGGATCGTTATATATGGTAACGAAAAACGATATTTTGTTACAAGAATATATGCTAAATTGCCGCGATATGTTATCTGATTGTTTAACATAATGATGTTCCTGTTTAAGCATATTTTTTATGTATTTCTCATGTTTTCATATGGATACAAATTATTAGGTACTGCTTAGTTCACAAAATGCTGGTCTTATATTTTATTACCTACTTCATAATTGATTTAAATAAATTAACAAATGAAATTTATAAGTTTATGAATATTATGAAAAATAGAACTATTTTGATATAAAAAGTATTTAACCACTTAAGAAAACTAGTATTGATCTTCTGATGGTGTTTTATGAAGGCTATATATTTTTAGTTCAAAAAATGACGCAAACTCTGCATAGTTTTGAAATCTGTAAGTCATTCAGTCCAAACAAAAACATTTCCGTCTTCGTTACGCTTTGTGTATAAGAGTTATATTATAATTAAAACAAGTATAAGTCTATTGTTTTATGGTTGTTTTGTAATAAGTTTATGCCAGCAATTTTCCGCATAATGACCGCATTACGCCATTTTGTTCGTAAAATGGTTGTTACGGTATTTTTAATTGAGTCTAATGTACCATTGACTCAGGATACGATAGAGATTATAAAAATTTATCGCCGGCACTCTTGTTGCCTTGTCTTAAAAATACGCAACTTAAAAATACGAAATGAAATATTTTTGTGGAACATACTTAGAATTTTCTACACTTTTTTATTTCAAGTCTAAATTGTAATCTGACTACTTAAACTTACAACGTATGTTTCAAGATCAAAGTAATGTTTATCAAAGAATACGTATTGTGATTTTTGTTAATCTGTTAGTCAAATCTTTTGAAAGTATCTCCACATTATTTATACTCCTTTTGTTTACATAGTAAAATAAATACAAGCTTATAATTTTTTTTTAACTTACAAAAGTTTTTGTACTTTAATGTATTTATACAAACATAGGTATAATTTGTTTATTTTGTAGTAAGCAATGCAACTTATGTAATTTGATTTGACACTAAAATTTTAGTTTATGATTAATGAAAGATTGTATTCGAGATTACAGCTACTCAACAATTCATGAAGGAGGTACCAAGGTAGGTATTCCATATACGTCATTTATTATTGCAATATTATAAATGCGAAGAAATCACTTAAATAAACTTCTTAATAAGACCAGTGATGATAAAGTAACTGAATGAATTAACTTTCTACCTATTTCTATTTGACGTTATAACTTTAAAAACTAACCAGTAATCAATAATGTTAATCGTTAAACTACTGTGCGAGATGCTGTCTAACCGTATGTTATAAATAAACGATATCCCTTTATCCCACTTCCCAGATTCTAAAATTGAATCCGTAAGATTTCCATTAGATAAAAAATAATATTAACTTTCGCGTGTTTACCTCAAGAGACTTGCTTCTAGTAATTTTGAATAATACATAAGAGTGATGGATGGTTAGTGCAAGGCAATTTCTCGGGAGTCTCCAGTCGCTGGGAGTATGTTGTGTTGTTTTATGTAAAGTGTACGTACATGCAGTGAAGTGCTTTTATCATATTATACATTCAGTTATGCTTTGTGTCTGAAGAAAACATTAAGAAGTTTTACAAAGCACACATTTGCCAGCCGTGGGTAGAATCACACGTGGGCAGCATTAATATTCAAAGTTCTATATATATTTTCTCAGTATAAATACATATTTATATTATATAAATACAAGTTCAAGATACGATTTAAGTACGTATCGTATGAGATTGAGCAAACGTTCTACATATTATACTAAATAAGTAGATATTTATATCTACTGTAAGAAATTATGGAACCAATATGTTTTTTCGTTCAATTCCTTTATTTACTTTCCTTAACTTGGACATTACTTAATAAATTGAATGACTCTCATTAAAGTACCGTAATGGACGGACTCAATGACGTCACTAAATTACGCTCGGCTTCTCATAAAAGTTAAATTATTTTATGAAAGTGATCACAGTCAATGTATTCATGGAACAATAAACTTTATTCTTAAATTAGTCTTTATGGGTCTACACGCGATATTAGGCGTAGCCAATTACATAGCTACTTGCTGCCCGACGTTTCGACTGGGTTACACCAATCGTGGTCAGCGCGCTCGCTGTTTAGCTGTATAGCGTGTAAACCTATAAAGTCTAATTTTAGTGTAACGGAACGCGAAAGTCTAAAATCTTAAATAAACTTTATTGTCCTTAAAGATGAGGAATCTATTATTAACTACTTCAGTAATTCTCCCTTTGACTCTCAGCTGATTTTAATGTACGAGTAGGTATTGTAAAAAGAAAACTGTCGTCGTTGGCATAAAACATACTAAAAAAATGTATATTATCGAATGCTGTTTTTACAATGTTCATTAAATTACTAGAAACACGTCTCAATTGTTGTTATAGAGTTATTGTTATCTATTCAAAAGTCGTCCATTTAGTGACTTTCCATTTTTATAGAAATAAAAAAAATAGGGATTCATATTTATTAAATTTGGTTCCGTGGTTAGTTTTTTTCTATTTTAAATAAGAACACGTAATCGTAGTTACATAAATGGAACTGTTTTTGTAAATTATTGAAGTTATAAAAATTTAAATCAAGTTCAATTTGTTAAGGATTACATAATTAAATTACATAATCGTATTTTTTTTTCTATAACAATCATTGTTTTGTCATAACTTACAGTTTTTTTAGGAAAATCTGCTAAATGGATACGACTTATTAGAAATATTAAATGTCAGTATTACGTAAGATAATCAAGAAGTAATCATAACGCTTATTCGGTGTTTAACTGAACTGTAAGGTATACCTTTATATTGTATGTATAACTACATGTTACTATTAGTATATACTAATTATATTTTTCTAACGGAAAACTTTCTATGACTTTTACATAAGCCTTTGTTACCTATTTAGTTTGGCGTCATTGGAAAATTAAAAACACAGAATTATCTACCTATTATCATAATTTGTATAAACTGAAATAAAATTTATAAAATCTATTTATAATATCGTTATCATCACCCCGTTTCTGTCAACTGCTGGACATAGGCCTCCTCCTTAATATACTGTACATACTATATAATTAATATTATACTGTAGATAAATGGATAATTCCTATGTTTTATTCATCAGCTACCAGACATTTCCATTGATCTCAATTATTGAAGGGTAATTAGAAAATCTTATTATAAATAAAAATGAATTGCCGTTCGTTAGTCTGACTAAAACTCGAGAACGCCCGGACCGATTTAGGTAATTTTGGTTTTAAAATGTTCGTGATAGTCCAGGGAAGGTTACAATGAGATAATATAGAAAAAGAATCGGTATTGGCGGTATGAAATTCGCCGGGACCACTAGTCCTACAATAAATTCGTACTGACTCTGACCATCAGTTCTGACTATCATTATCATGTGTGATCAATATGGCCAAGTTGTATACCCGAGAACACGATAAAACGCCATTAATAATAATCATTATAAGCGAACTTATGTCCATAGAGGCAATACTGGCGATTAAGATTAATACGACTTCCCCAGTCTTGTGGGCTGTGTCCTTGTGATACCTTCAACCGGATTACGACTTGATGCTTCGTGACAAACAGACGAACAGATTAAGCAAGTAACTTGGGAATGTCTCTACTGTAAGTTATGGATCTAACGAGAGTTACAACTTGGCTTACTAAGTATGGTTGTTGTAGTCCTTTTTTGTCAGCAAATTCAAAAAGGGTAGTTCTTATAACTGATACAGTTTCTATTTCTGTTAAAGGCAAGTATTTTTTTTTTTTGGCGAGTAAATCATAGTTCATACACATTTAGCTAAATTAATACTAAAAGTTTGTTCATGTTTACCATTTAATTCATCGGTTTATTTGAAGAACTAAAACAAAAAAAAAAGGTTACATCACTTTTCATTTAAAGTGAGATATTAAAGACTTATAATATTGGTAACGAAAAAAAAATATTGCAATCGTAATTTTTTTTTTATTATAATTCCCTCGTTTAGGTTAGGCCTGTGTCCCAGCATTGGGGACGAATATAGGCTGATTATGATGACGTTATAATAGTAAAAAAAAAAACAAAAATAAAGTAAACAATAATAAGATCTGATAAGTTTCCAAACTATGGGGGCCATGTTATCAAATGATACGTGCAGAACGAATTTTCTAGTAAGAACACCTGCAAAACAGCTATTACCTACATTATCAGCATGCATCTATTACGGTAAATACCCAGCCCATTAGCTAATGCAGGCTTCATAGAGTTATCTAAAGCTTAATCGATTACTTATCGACGGCGTTTGAGAGACAGGTGGCGTTATCACCACCATTCTCAGTACACTCTCTAATAAGTGAGTAAAATAAAACATTCACAATTTTCCAATGACGCAAATTTCCAATATATTGTATTAAAATGTAAAAGTTTTGACAAAATTATGGGAACAAAGTTGTAATGACAAACAATAGAATGAATATCCGGGCTTTTTCATTAATGAAAGTCATTAAATAAAGCAATTTAACACAAAAAATCCGAATAAAAATGCGCAATCAAGTCAGTTCAGTAATAAATTACATTCATTCTAACTGCCTCGTTGGTCTATTGGGAGCAGGCGCTGAGTAAAAACCGAGAGGTCCCTAGTTCGAGTACGGGGTAGGGCAACATTTGTGTGAGTTTTTCGATAATAAAATTACTAGAAAGTTGGCGGTTGAAAGCCCGTGCCTAGGAAAGCACGTTAAAATCTCTCATCGGTCATGTCGGATTGCCGTCTGACCGAATTATGATAGTAAGGGAGTAGAGAGTGCACTTGTGTTTGCGCGCACACTTTACCATTATAATTATGTCCTGCGCACTTGGCTGATCTCGATTGAGATCGGCCGCCATGGCTGAATCGGTCGGACGCCTTATTACATTCCTTCTAAATATCAAATCCTACACAAACCATCGTATAAGTTAAATTGGTTTGACTTTACAGCGTTCGGCCGATGACACATATCGGTCTTCACAATTCGACATAGTTGTTACTCAATTTGCTTACCCACTGACAATGTTAACAGAAGTTGAACAGTTTCACAGGCCACCTTAAATAGAGCCCCTGCCCTTTGGAGTTCGAACTGATTGTTGTGTCTATTATAACTAGGTGTTCCCGTAACTTGTTCACAACTTGTACTTATGTTTCCAGTAGATTCTCTTGTATTTCTAGCGAGTCTCTAAGTTTTAGATAGGAACAAAGGTTTTAGGATTTGTGCAACATTCTAATTGTTTTTTTTTTACTTTTATTGGTTATATACTTTCTTATCTATGTACATTTGACGATCCAATGCGTTTTGTCTCTAAACAAACTAAATAACGAGTCTTACTGCGACCCTAAAGGTTCGGTAGAAGATTGAATATTATATCCATACAAAGAAAAAAAGTCGTAAATCATATATTACATACATTGATTTGTTAATCTGTTCACGTATTGTATTTCAATGTACGTGACCGCACTGATAATGCGAATTTAATGACATCTTCGGGTTTCACGGCATTTATGTAATCCTTTCATAGGAAGAAAATTTCTTAGAATCTTAAATTCAGGAAGTACGTTAATAAAAATATAAAAATGGGTAAACAAAAAAAGTATCTATACAAAAGTATTTAGTTGTACCTAGATACGTTCATCATTGAAAAAAATCATATTTATGTATGTACTTTAAATTATACTCATACTATACTCAATAGATAATTATTCTCTATTGAGTCTAGAGTAATAAATACTATCTGAAATACGATTTTGCACAAATCCTAACTACCCCAAAAGGGGAGAACGAGCTTTAAACTATTTTAGAGATGTGTACATTGTTCTAGTACTCGTCTACTTGTTAAACATATATATGACTGTTCTTATAGCCGTTCAAATTGTATGATGCTCCATAATGTTTAGATAAATCACTAATTTCTATTATAATGTCCCTGTACCGTTATATGTCCCAATTATTTAAAAATATGTTTGTTTTAGCTTTCGAACTTAATATCAAACATTATCAGGCTGTATTGACTGAACAAATTGATTGGTAACATCATCGCTCAATTGAACAAGCACATGAAATTAAAAAAAGCTGACTTTGTAGCCATAAAAGTTCTGGTATCCTTCATATGTTAAGGTTAACGTAGTGTAGGTTAACCTATTCTGAACAACATTATAGTATCTCACGTCGATATTTCGCAAGACCAGTAGCGGTACCATGAGTTGGCTATCGAAAACTTACGTACGTTAAAAACCTATCGAGTTGTTTTTTTCATACGACCGATTTTAGTTCTTAGCGTAACCACCAGGGGCGCTGTACAAGTTTTTCATAGACATATTTACGTAGGCAATATCGAGTCCGTAACTTTTAAACTCATGGTAGAGCTACTGAAGCCTTAAATTCTTAAGTTTTCGGCGACACTTATAGAGTATTATGCCTCAATCACCATTTATCTGACCTTATGGACTAACATAAAATTCTATAGACATTAGTATTACCTAAGTACAGATCCTTTTGTACTAAAATATATTTGTGGATATGTTTAGACGTGTTATATTTGTAATGCACAAATGCCATAGTATTTTTTTACACTTCGTAGTAACTTATTTTCATAACCTAAAATTATCCAAGGAATGTTGCTTCATGGTAAAGTGAAAGGTATGAAAATGAAATTTTAATATTTTCACTGCGAAATGTGGTTGAGTTTAATGAAGCAATATTTTTTTTATGAATGACTATCAGTTTCAATTCAAACTCGTTCTATTCGTATTACTTGTGAGAGAAACATTTTAATACTATGTTAATTTTAAACAATTGTTAAAATTCAGGCGTAGACGACATAGTGAAATGGTCACCAAGGGAATAATATGTGAAATATGTAAATATCGATAAAAAGCTTCTTTGTGACGTTTTTGAGCAATTGTTTAAAAAAATCTGTGATGATTTCTATCTTCCTAGATACGATCTATATACGTCTTCTAACATAAGTAGATGATATGTGAATTGTTGTTTTATGTACCCAACATAGTAGTATATGATTGTCTAATTATTTTAATGACGTTAATTCGATGTTTGACAATTGAACTATTCATGTGATTCGGATATAATAGTTGCAAATAAATTATATTAAATAGTTTGTGTTATTATTTCCCAGCTAATGGAAAATGTTCATAGATTGAATCGATATGTGTAATTCATTTGCTCATACAGACAAAATTGAGAATTTTATACGTGTTTAAAATTTTGACCGTTTGCATTTTTCATCCAAAATCAACGTAGTGCTAAGATGTCACACTACAAGATACAGAACATTGAGAAAATATTTATATACACTCGGGGACAAATAAACCGGGCCACGAACCATTTTTCATACAAACATGTCCAATTCTGAGGCCTATAAATCTAAAAGTTTTAGTGCTATGGTAAAAATTTAAATGTAAATAGATGTCTGAAATTATCAATTATAAAAAAAATATGTTAACTATCTCCAGAAATATGCTCATTTCTTTAAAACGTAGCAAACATTGGTGGTTTTTTGCATTCCATATAAACTTGTATGAAACAAGTAAAACTACTTACATTTTCCTGATTTTAAGGAAATTGGTGTATCTGGAGTTAGTTAACATATTTTCTTCAAAAATTTATCATTTCTGACATCTATTTACATTTAAATTATTACCATAGCACTAAAACTTTTACATTTATAGGGCTCAGAACTGGACATGTTTGTATGAAAAATGGTTCGTGGCCCGGTTTATTTGTCCCCGAGTGTAGTAGTTTAACTTGCGAAAATATAAATTAGTTTCACAAATATATTCAACGTGAAATTGAAACACAGTAACATTTTTAATTGTTGTTTTTAATGCTACCAAAGGTCAAAATTTGAAAAAAAAAACCGGTGGTTCAAGTCCCTGTTCAGGTGGGGTCATGAATGCGATTTTTTTCAAATTTAAAATAACATTTGTGACATTCTTCATTATTTTTAACAAAAAAGCAGCAAATCAACGAGGAGTTCTGAAGCTTAACGTGTGTGTCTTGTGATAGTGTTTTTTTTTTGTTACAAAGTAGGTACCTACATAATATCTAAAACATTTTTATGGGAAACTTAGTTTTTTTAAGCTATTGTATAGCTTTTATCGCGGGCTTTGAGTGCGGCGACCGAACCAAGAAATTCCGTAACGAAAAAAACCTCACAATCGTCTAACGTCGTTTCAGTTCCGTAGACTTCGGCACGGTGTTTGTGTGCGTGCGGTTAGACGTATTGTAAGACTCTACGAAACTCGCACGAATCGAGACGAGCTGCTCCGAAATCGGACGATGCTATGCAATACCGCGGCAGTCCCCGAGTGCCACACGTCTTTCTTTTTGTTACAAAGTAGGTACCTACATAGTATGTAAAACATTTTTACCTTTTTATGGGAAACTTAGGTTTTTTTTGTTGTGTTTTTATACTACTAGTACTTGTACTACTTCAAGTACATGAAACCAATCGAACTTAGACCTTTTGATACTCTAATGTTTAGAATTTGGCCCGGGACTGATTTATTACCTTAGGTTCTGGTGAGGTGTTAAAGTTCAAAGATTGTTAAGTTAAGAACTTATATCGTGTTCGGGCTCATATCGAATGTCAAATGATTTGTCGTTTGAAGAACTTGCTTCTTATATAACAAGGTCCCTTGGTACTGTTTCTATGAAGAGAGTACCTTGTCAACTTTAGAAGCAACTGAACGAATTGGACTACCCTGTTGTCTTGTTAATTATATCAATGGAGAATGTAACAGGACATGTAAAATTTATTGTAACTATGTAAGAGTAAGGCTTTTTTTAGTTTTATGCCAAATCGTCAATTAGTTTAGGTTTTACAGACATCAAAAAACTCCCGACTGCGTGAGTCTATGACCGGTACCATCTCCACATCGAGTGCCGGCCGGCTCTACACTCGCTCCCTTTTAAATTCAATATCCCAGGTAAGTAAGTGACATAATATCAAAATAATATTTACACATTTTTTATTTCATTTCACTATAGGGAAGGTATGAAATTGAAACTAATAAACGTTTTCCATTGTTCCTTCATGAACCATCATGCGCAAATTTTTTCTCAAAATAAGAAAAACATTTCACGAAGCTTATTGTGTAATTTAAATTTCTTCAACCCTTTGGTTAGTGCTAGTTAGAAAAGAGCTTTCTCTTTTCTATTAAAATTTAAGACTAAATAGATAAGAAGTTGGCGGTTGCTCGTCCGTGCCTCGGAATGGACGTTAAGCCGGTGGTCCTGCGACCGATCCTCATCGGTCATGTTAGATTGCGATCTCACTGAACAGTTGCAAACACAATTGCAGTAGTATAACTATGTGTTTGTAAAATCACTTGTGCACTTTAATAATATGTCCTGGCAACTTACTGATCTCAATTGAGATCGGCCGCCATTGCCGACATCGGTCGGATGACTTAATACGTACCTCTTGGTTTTAGTTTAAATAAACAACCAAATAACAAATTTCCTGTGAAATATCACTTCAGTTTCAGTAGCATTAAGGTGCTTACCATAATAGTCGATAAACCTGGTCTCATTGTGTCGGACAGTAGTCCCTGACAACCGTTATTATCTGTGGAGTCAGACAATGGGCAGAAGGCTTTGTTTTAAGGTAAATCCGGACCTTTGATTTGCCTTCTGTCTTTAGCCGGCTGCAGAAGCGAATTAAAACTAACGGGCTTTTCAACCTAAGTTTAATATAAGAAAACAGAAAATGTCCGAGATATTTACCTTAATATCCAACTACTTAAAAATAGTACCTACTTACGACGTTTTCTTGCATTGTCGCTTTCTTGATATTTTGTTGTAAGCACCATGATCACGGGACAGCAAAATTTTGTGATCTGTTTAACTATGTTTAATATACTACGAAAACTTACCACGTCATTAAAACATATTATTATCTTGGCCTTCCTTCGTTCGCGTAATCTCACTTTCCTCGTCTTTTATCGAAAGAATACTTTTTTACCTCACTCCACCTGATGGTAATCGATTAAAAATAGTTCCTTTTAATGTACAGAGTAATGAGAGTGGTGTAGATTCAAAATTGACGACAAAAAGATCTTATAACCTTTTTATTAAGAACGTACCTAATTATCAAGGAATCGGAATTAAGACTTAATCCACTGTACTTTTAGCAACTGTATGGATATCTTCTTCTTTCTTATAAATAAAAATGAATTGCTGTTCGTTAGTCTGACTAAAACTCGAGAACGCCCGGACCGATTTAGGTAATTTTGGTTTTAAAATGTTCGTTGTAGTCCAGGGAAGGTTTCAATGAGAAAATATAGAAAAATTATCAGTATTGGCGGTATGAAATTCGCCGGGACCACTAGTAGGGAATAAAAGTTAAAAGTGTGCACTTAGAACCGAATCTCTGGGGACGCATTAACATCCGCGGGATAAGATACGGAACCGCCCACGTGAGTGCGGGGAACCTTTTATCCCGCTTGAAATATTAGTTGGATATTATATAATTTTAAACTGTCATGGTTACACACATGGTAAATATCCCGGACAGTTTCAGTTTTCTAATAGTTGGATATTGTAAGTAGAAGCAAGGTAATATGTTAAAGTATATGGTATTTGAGAAACGATTTCCCATGTGTGTTTCTTTATTTATAAACGAGATGTTTTTTGATTGGCGTATTTAATGGATGCTACCATATACCAATAAACTTTCCACAGTGGTGAAGGACGCGCTGGATAGGAACCGGTGAAGGCAGATTTGGATCCAGGCTTGGATCCTATGCTGACCACGATCCTCAGACATGAGGGAACGACTAGAGAGAGACCATATACAATGTCTGATGCTCAAAGAGTCGTGGTTTTAATGCCCACTCGGGACCAATGTTTGTGTGATGAACATCGGTCATCATCATCATCAGCCCATATACGTCCCGACTGCTGTCAACTACGCTGGCAAAGTGCGGGTTAATTGACTGAACAAACTTAGAATTTCTTCGTAGGTGTGCAGGTTTCCTCACGATGTTTTCCTTCACCGTCAAAGCGTTGAATAATCGTACATTAGAATTTCAAATTTGAAAAATATGGGGCAGTTTGAACTGGCGACCTCTCGCATGGCAAGCAACGACCTTAACCACTCGGCCATCGACGCTTTTTTATCATTCGAACATCATTAGATTGTTTGTTCCGTTTCTTTCACGGTGTGTTATTAATGTTTTTGAGTTAACATATTCCCATAATTATGACAATGAATTTGAATAACGTAATAAAAATAATATTTTTCAGGTCTAAACTGCCTTCGTCATTGAAATGTTAGTATTTAATAAAAAAATATTTTGGGCAATTTGTGAAAGATTTGAAAAACAAGTATAAAATGATAGATTTTAGAATAAGAAACATTGAAATTTATTTTTTAATACGGAACAGTCGTAGACCAGTTTTTAGTTGTTTATTTATTCAATTTTATTGAGAAATTTTGAACTACGATACGTAAAATTCATTATTTAGAAAATTTAACAAAATCCGTTCAATAATTTTTTTCAGAAAGAGTGTCAAACATACATTGTATCCATCCACACATACAGTGTTTCGCATTTATAATATCAGTAGGATAAACATTAAAATTGTAAACAAAAAAAAACCGCCTTCAAAAACTCGACTCACTAAAAATTACAAAATAATATAATACGAACATTAATCTGGGTATGAATTTGATATGTTGTTGAAGGCGGTGCCGTTTATATTTCATACAGTTTTCCTCAAAGAATTAATTGGCACCGCCTTCAACAACATATCAAATTCATACCCAGATTAATGTTCGTATTATATTATTTTGTAATTTTTAGTGAGTCGAGTTTTTGAAGGCGGTTTTTTTTTTGTTTACAATTTGTTTTCATCCTTTTTAGTGTTACATTTTTTACACCCTATTAGTTCAGCTCACCTATAATTCTACTGATATTATAACTAGTAGTATCAATATGTACACAGATTTGAAAGAATTATCCCTTTACTCCCAACTATTAAGGAGTTGACCTTCCATCATCAGCTCAGCATCATAACATTATGATTGCCAGAAGCAAATGCCAATATAACTTCAGAAAATATGTAAAACGCGGTACATGTGCCTATAAAATTTGAGGGTTGCCCTCGATTTCTCCTGGATCCCATCATCAGATCCTAGACTGGTCAGCCTAATAGTTTAGCTCACCTGTAATGCTACTGTTATTATAACTAGTAGTCTTAATATGTGTACAGTATTGAAATAATTATTCTTTTACTCATTACTATTAAGGAGTTGACCTTCCATCATCAGCTCAGCATCATAAGATTATGATAGCCAGAAGCAAATGCCAATATGACTTCAGATAATATGCAAAACGCGGTACATGTCCCTATAAAATTTGAAGGTTGCCCTCGATTTCTCCAGGATCCTATCATCAGATCCGAGACTGGTGAAAATGGGACCACCTCGGAAGTGAACTCTATCCAAACAAAAAAAAAATTTTTAAATCCGTCTATAATTGACGAAAATATCGGTGAACATACATAAAAAAAAAAAAAAATATTATACATACAGACGAATTGAGAACCTCCTCCTTTTTTTGAAGTCGGTTAATAAAAAGAAACCGCATTGTGAATGCGCCGTGAAGGCAAACTGCGAAACTTTTGAGAGCTGGCCTGCTTTGTGAGGAAATGCGAGAAATACGTCTTGCTAACATTTCCCAGTGAAACTTCATCCGACGATTCCTTTTCGTGAAATCTCGTTAAAATTTTTACAACTTTGCACCTGTGTCGCTATGTGATGTGAATAGGTCTCGATAAATAACTACGGAATTTACGGATTAAAAATATATTGGTTGCTACGTATTATCAGGCACCTAGGTACTTTAAAATATATATGACGGATTTCCGAGCTCACGACTGCGCTCATTCGAATCCATGGGGCGGGAAGCAACTTTAAGTAAACTATAATCCGTAATACTTTTTATAACACTTTAATACAAGTTTCGGACAGAGTTTCTACACAGTAAGTACTAAAGAGTATGTGGAATTGCGAGCGTACGAACAGGGCGACGCCTCAGGTAAGACTGACTCACTGAGCCGTGCAGCGCTCTTTTATAGCGGCAGTCGCCCCACTATACCATTACGCAGGTGGCGATGACGCAGCTCGCAAGCCCACGCGGACGGAAGTCCCTCTTTAGTTAATCATTAAAATGAACAGAAATTATTTGTCTAGTTAATTGATGTGAAATTACAATTATTTTCATACAATTTAAAAATAATAAAAATAATTCAATAAAACGAATTAAATTAAAATTATTCTTTTAGAAATGTTTCGTGTTACTAGAACGCGCCGTCACGGCCGTCCTGCACCTTCACACGTCCTCGTGTGTCTCCTCAACATCAGACTCTGTAAAGGAAACAAATAAAGTACAAAGTATGGTTTTTTCCTTAAACAAGCTCGGCCATTCTGGCCTTATGTTGTCACGCAGAGTTGTGATTACACAGACTGTTTGTCACACAGACCGTTTGTCACACAGACCATTTGTCACACAGACTATTTGTCACACAGACCGTTTGTCACACAGACCGTTTGTCACACAGACCATTTGTCACACAGACTATTTGTCACACAGACTTTTTGTCACACAGACTCTTTGTCACACAGACTATTTGTCACACAGACTATTTGTCACACAGACTTTTTGTCACACAGACTTTTTGTCACACAGACTTTTTGTCACACAGACTATTTGTCACACAGACTTTTTGTCACACAGACTATTTGTCACACAGACTTTTTGTCACACAGACTGTATAACAGATTTGGTCACACAGATTTTGTCATTTCAAATTACTTACTCTCGCCGTCAACGGCCTTTCCTAATATCTTCAAATTTGCCTTTAATTCCAACGGAACGCAACAATCAGGCACACTACGAAGTCGGTCGTGTGCATATCTATACGTTCTATTGGAATTCAAAGCCTTTAGCAAATATCTGTCACCCTCAAGGACTTGAATCACCTTAAACGGTCCTACAAAGGAACAATAGGAATATTAAAAAAATACATTAAATCATCCAAATATACAAAGGCAACAAGTATTCGATATCGCCTAAACTAACCGGTATATGCTCACGATTTTTTTTTAAAATAGTGTTGTTTAATGTGCCACGCAAGAAATACTGATTCCGGAGACCGCCGCTCAACTCCAAAAATAGACCAAGCTCCATACATTTTTGTCCATTGTCCTTTTGGATCCAATTTGTTCTGATTCCGGTCGTGGTTTTCTAAAAGGACAAAATCTTCAATTTTTAAAACGGCTAAGCTTTGCTTTGGTTTCGTCAAACCTTTGCTTTTCGGTTGTGATTTGTGCTGCACAGTGTCGCAGGTCCGTTAAATTTATATTAATTGTATTAGTATCGTCATCTAAAGTCAATAAGTCTAGAGGTCTTGCTACTTTGCCGATTAATAACTCCAAAGGACTTGATTTTATTACGCGGTTCATTGTACTGTTTAAAGCTACTTGTACTTCAGGCAAAGCATCTTGCCGCGACTTATTATTTCCCACTTCAACAGCAGTGAGAATGTTTTTTAATGTACTCATCACACGCTCTACTTGACCGTTGGCTCGACAAGTGCCTGTGGCTATGAGACGAAGCGTAATACTGTGGGACTCGCAAAATTGTTAAAATTCTTTGTTTGCAAAACATCTACCCTGAACAGCTATGATGCGAGAAGGGGCGCCAAACGTGTGGACACAATGTACCTGAGAGCTTGAATAGCATTGTTCGTATCGATATTAAGTGCGTGATGCAGAATTGTGTACTGGTGAATGCATCAATCATAACAAACACATATTCTGTGGTGTCATTTTTACCACTGAGTTTCCCAGTGACATCAGTATGGATAGTATGCCAAGGTGTGGATACTTTAGGGATGGGGTGTAATTCTGCTTATACTTTGCCAGAATGTGATTTAGACAGCCTACAGGTGATGCAATTTTCAACAAATTTACAAACGTATTCACTCATATGTGAGAACCACTAATGACAATACAATTTTTCCAAAGTCTTTTCCGATCCTAAGTGCATAATACTTTCATGATCGTGATTTATTACTGCCCACTTGAATGACCTGGGAACAATTGGAAACCAAACGCTTCGATTGTTCCTCTCTATTTTCCATGCAAAATTCCCCGTCGAATTTCGTGAGTACAACTAATATCAGATTCAAGACTATGGGTTTGCAAACTAGATATAATAGATTTTATTTCAGGGTCTTTTTGTTGTTCTGCTTGAAACCAGTTGTCACTAAATTTCAGTTAGGTTGACTCGTTTTTTTGAATTATTTTTGTTACAGAAAATCGACATATTCCATTCGCTTTCCAGGCCTATATTCGATGTCGAAATCGAAACTTTGTAGATAACACCACCATCTTTGTACACGAGAGGTTTTAGTTTTAGTTTTGCTTTAACAGCATTTGAACATTCATTATAAACATTATAAACTTACGACCCTGTGGGTAATGTTTAAAATGTTTTATAGCATTAACTGTGGCTAATGTCTCAAGTTCATACGAGTGGTATTTGGATTCGTAAGAGGTTGTTCTTCTGCTAAAATACTCAACCACGTAAGGCTTGCAGATATTTTTAATGTATAAGAATAGCACCATAGCCTTCAGAACCAGCATCAGTATGCAATTCAATATGATATTGAGGATCAAAAATAGTGAGGACGGGTTTGTCAGTGAGAACAGAAATAATTTTTCGACGAATGGTTTCAAATTGAGGAGTCCACTTAATATTACCTTTCCCAGATGTGAGTCTGTACAGAGGTGTAGATATTTGAGAAGACCAATAAATTGCCTTAATTGCGTGATTGTTTGTGGAGGTGGTAGTTGACACAAGGCATTTATTTTACGAGGATTAGGCTTTATTTGTCCTGATGAGACATGATATCCAAGCTAATCAATTTTTGTTTAAAGAAAAGCACATTTCTTTAAGTTAAGAGATAAACCAGATTTAGCCAAGGTTTCCAATACTAACTTTAACCGAAAAATACACTCTGAAATAATTTGGGATGGTATAATGATGTCATCAATTTAACAGATTACGAATGTTTCGGATAAGTAACCGAGAGCTTTGTTAATAGCTCGCTGGTAAAAACGCACCATGTTTTTAAGTCCAAAGGCAAAGGCATTTTGACATATTCAAATTGGCCATCCGTCGTAACAAAACACAGTTTTCTCAATCGTGTCTTGATGTACGGGACTCTGATGATAGCCACTAGCCATGTCTAATGAAGTGAAGTATTTAGCACCAACTAAACGCTGTATTCTATCAAAGGTAAGGGATATCCATCAGAAACGGCGTTACTATTTTAATTCGCGAAAATCCACACATAAGCGGTCAGATCCATCTTTCTTTTTGACTAGTAATATCGGACTTGCAAAAAGAGAGCAACTCTCACGAATTACACCTGCATCAAGTAGTTCTTTTATTTTATCGCGTACTAGATTTCGCTTGTTAGAGCTTATATACGGTATGGACGTCGTTGCACTGTGCGATTGACATCTATAAGTTTTATTTCAAGCTTGGAGAGCTAACCTTGTCTGTAGGTAAATCTTTAACAAAGAAAAACTTTGAGTAATTGTTTTAGGTCGGTAAATGAGTCTAAAGGAATTTCTGTATTGGTATTATTGAAATCTTTTACTTTTTTTACCAAACTCGCACTGAGCTACAATTTGAGTCATGTTTATAGCAATATTAAAATCTCAACTGAAAAACCTAAATTAATCAAATCGCGTCCTATCAAGATACTGGTTCCTAGTGAAGAATCTGGGACCACATGAAATAATAGTTCAAGCGAATCACCCTGTATTGTAACTGTGGCATTAATTTGGGTATCGCAATATAGACTTGATTTTCCTATCCCTAAAAGTGTGACAGAGTTATAATTTCTTTTACAGGGAAAGAATACAGCTACCGTTTGTCTAATTAAAGAGCATTCAGAACCAGAATCAAAACAAAATGAAAACTTCTCACCCAGATTGTAAAGATGGTCAGATGCAGGTTTGATGGTGCAGATATTCACTCTCCATTCGGATTCTTTATTGTTTCCTGGTGTCTTCTTCTGCGCGCAGTGGCGCTAGATGACCCGGCTTGCCGCAGCCGAAACAGGTGATGACCCTCGGTTCCTTGCGAAGTGGACGATGAAATGTTCTAGACCTCCTTTGGGTTGCTTGATAGCACGTTGAATAGTGTAGCGGCTGGCATTTCAGTCGTATAGAAGCGAGCTAAGAAAAGGCCTTTCAATTCTGGTCACGTAACCTCAGCATGACTATTTTGTGCTAGCCATGTTGCTGCAGATCCCTTTAAGGCCCGACTCAGGAGTATTATCAACTGACTTCCACTTGAAAGGTCTTCTTCATACAGATGTCCACGGTGGTGCACCATGCCCGTGCATCTGCCTCTGGATCATCAGGGTTGAACTCGGGTAACACAAGGTGACGCTCCTTCTTTTCGTGAAGAAGTGACGTTCAAGCACTGTTTTCACTAATTGCACATTTCTGTGTTGCAATTCCAACAAACTCTTCCACTGGTATCGTTCAGTGCGTATAAAGGGGCTGGCATGACCCGCACCGAGAGTTTCCGCTTCCTGGTTCATCCTGACTTCTGATGACGGATTTCCGAGCTCACGACTGCGCTCATTCGAATCCATGGGGCGGGAAGCAACTTTAAGTAAACTATAATCCGTAATACTTTTTATAACACTTTAATACAAGTTTCGGACAGAGTTTCTACACAGTAAGTACTAAAGAGTATGTGGAATTGCGAGCGTACGAACAGGGCGACGCCTCAGGTAAGACTGACTCACTGAGCCGTGCAGCGCTCTTTTATAGCGGCAGTCGCCCCACTATACCATTACGCAGGTGGCGATGACGCAGCTCGCAAGCCCACGCGGACGGAAGTCCCTCTTTAGTTAATCATTAAAATGAACAGAAATTATTTGTCTAGTTAATTGATGTGAAATTACAATTATTTTCATACAATTTAAAAATAATAAAAATAATTCAATAAAACGAATTAAATTAAAATTATTCTTTTAGAAATGTTTCGTGTTACTAGAACGCGCCGTCATATAAATAACACACACCAGATAATATGGAATAAACATCGATGTTTATGACAAAAATATTTGCGTAAAGTGGGAATCGAACCCACAGCCTTTGGCACAAGAGACAGGGCACTACCTTCAACGCAGTCCAGATCTTAGGTATGAATTAGACTTCCGCGTACATTAACAAACTAGTCAATACGATTCTACAGGCAATGTAAGATCAGATCTAAGGTGTTATACTGTCGACCACCCAAACCAAAAAAGTACTGAAATTATCTGAGGGTTGATCGCTTTAGTTTAGGGTAGCAGTGGGGACGTAAATGGGCCCATGATGATGATGATGACTTTATTTTTATATTATAGGCTAACAAGATGATCTCACTCCAACTGATGGTAAGCGGTAGTGAGATACAAATATGAGGTCGACAGGCACAATAGATCGTATTGAGCCTGTCGCACTCACCCTGAAGGCCTGCTTAAATACCGTTTCACGCCTCGCCTGAAGAGCCCGGGATCATAGGAGGGAGGGAAAACATGATTAAAGAAATGATGTAATATCTGAGCTATATAAAAGCTACACCTGCATCTCGACACGTCACATGCAAATTGCAAGGTTTCGGTTTCAATCCCTCCACTAAACTTGTTGTCGCCGCAAAGGATAGACCGGTGCAAAAAAACTCGTCGACATTTCGCCTTTGCTGGCAAAGGGTATGTCGGGGTAAAATATTCTCCGCCACGGGAACTCTAGCTCCGATGTTCCCGTTTAATCTTGCGTGCTAAAAGCGGCCGTCACGTTGGGCGCTACTCTTTAGGGTACCGTACCTAAAAAGTAAAAACTGGACCCTATTTCGAAGCCTCCGCCGTCCTTCTGACTGTCCGTCTGTCTGCCTCTACTCTGTATCTCATAAACTATGATAGCTAGAAAGCTGAAATATTCACAAATGATGTATTTCCGTTGCTGATATAACAACAAATACTAAAAATGAGGGCGGGTCAAATACTAAGAGGGGTCTCCAATCCATATATTAAACGTGTTTTATGCTCAATATTAATAACGGTATCAGGTAGACGCTTAAATTTCACTGAATATTTCCTTGTATATCAAAGAAAAAATTAAGTAATAAAAAAGTAAAAATTAAAGGGGGGCTCCCATACAACAAACGTAATTTTTAAGCAATTTTTCCGTCTTAATAAATACACACAACAAACGTAATTTTCTAATATAGATAGTAAGGGAACTGCCTCTGCCCCGTTGGTCTATTGCTAGCAAGCGCTGCGTAAATACCGAGAGGTCCCCCGGCTCGAGTCCGGGGTCGGGCAAAATTTGTGCAAGTTTTCAGCCGCCTTATATTTATTAGTAAGGAACACTTCTTGCACGAGTCCGACTCGCGCTTGGCCGGTTTTTAAACAAACACGTCATAATGGATTTTTGCTTGACGCCATTTGTTTGGCTCTTGCGTTTTCATGAACTGACTAAAAAGTTAACGTTTTCAGAGACTTTTCCTGTCAGAAAAACCTGATAGTAGTACATTGTTTTAAAGGTGCGATGGATATTTTAATTTATGAAACTAGATTGTGAACTTCAACATACATTGTAAGTTAAAATTGCAGTTACACTTTACTACAAAGCAAGTTTTTCGACATAAATAAAGTAATTGAAATTTGTTGTATGTCTGGTTTTTTATTTACCATTTATGTTGCTTTATTTTTCTTTCATTCTTTCCAAATCATTTTTCACTATGGCACCTACAATACATAAATTGTGAACTTAATTTTTTAAGTACTAAAATTTTCTACTATTTTAAATATTTGAATACATAGACTTAGTAAACTTAGTGCGATAACTGGTTAGAAATCAGTTCTATCGACCTTTACTTCTATTTTCGGTAGCAATTGTATCGAATAGGTATTGTTCTACGCTCGGGCGGTGTTACGGAGTATGCGATGTCCAACACTAAACGCTATTATGTAGATATGAGCTACCAAAGGGACAATTAGTGAGACAATACATGCCTAATGGGTCGACTGAGTGCGGCCGATCTGTCTCACTAGCGAATAGTCCTTGGTTTTGTTTGCGGTAATGCTAATTTTAGTAAATTGTCACACTTAAACTTTTATTCTATTCTAATGATCAATACTATAGAGATGAAGCTCTATAGAAATCGCAATAATTGATGGTCCTTCTAACCTCACAAATTATGGTCTGAAAATCAATCGATCTTTCAGGTTGAACTTCAACTGCGAGAAGTGATCAATCTACATCTACACTAATATTATAAAGAGGAAATATTTGTATTTTTGTATGTTTGTAATGAATAAACTCAAAAATTACTGGACCGATTGCAATAATTTTTACACCATTACAAAGCTGCATTATTCAGAAGTAACATAGGCTATATTTTATCCCGGTACGGGAAGTAGTTCCCTCGGGACGCGGGTGAAACCGCGTGAAACAGCTAGTTATTTGTAAAGAAGCATGATTCTGGATTCTTTAAAAATCGTATTTCGCCACGGTGAGTTATCTGTTTAGATATTGCGTCCTGTCAGTTTTCTCAAAGTTATATTAAATCTGAACAGAAAAAAATATATAAAATTACTCAGGCTGAAGTCAGGAAGCGGATGTAGGCAAAGGCTTCGGAAACCTGGTTAAGCTAGTGGTTGGATTGCCGTCTCACCACTAATACAACATAAGCATAAAGTTGTGGTCTATAATATGTTCAGCGCAGTATGTTGATAGCCGTTGAAATCGACCGTCATGGTCGTAATTGAACGGCAATTGTATTACAGATATTCGAAACAACAGTAGTATAACACCAGTATACATGAATAAAATATTTGTATGGAGTGGGAATCGAATCCATGACTCCTGGGGCTTGGCGCAAGAGACGTGAGCACTCCAATACACCAAGCCAGTCTCAGTCATTTCTGTACAGGAAAACTGAAAAATTTACCCTGAGCTGCGCCTGGCCTCAAATTCCATAGCTATTAAGTGAACTTTTCCTAGCAACAGTAGAAAGCAGTATCGTAAATCCTATTTATATAAAATCCTAGCTCCGGGTCTGTGACGCATTACAATTTGTGTAACGATTATGGCTTTCAACCATCCACCGAAAAGGGCGCACAGTAAAATAACACCAAATTGAAATTTAAAACACATAATGGCGAAACAAACAGATAAATTCGAGTGAAATAACAAACGAAGCGCGAAAATTTAATTTGAGCAGTTTCGTTCGTCGGGATAAAATATGGTGCGGTTGCGGTGTGTCATTATGTGTTTGTGTTTATGTGGGACTGTGACATTTCGGCATTTGTGTTTAACCCAATTGACATGGCATTATAGTCATTTACCACATTAATCATTTGAATCAACTCCGTTTGGTATTTTTTTTATAATTGATGTTCTGGGTGACCATACTGACTTGTGGTATGTGGCCGTCATATCCACATATGAGGTCGACACCAAAGACCCTATTGAACCTGTCGCAAGTGCGGGTTGGTCGACTACACAACCTAAGAATTTCTTCTTAGGTGTGTAGGATTCCTCACGATGTTTTCCTTCACCGTTAAAGCGTCGAATGATGGTACATATGAATTTCAAATTTGAAAAAGTTAAAAACTAAAACCCAACTACGACAAAAAACGACGCTGAAAAAGTATAAAACAAGACTTTTAGAACACTGAACTGAAGAAAGTTGCTTATGTAGTTCCAAGTAAATGGACACAGTAGACTCTACCAAAATGCTTATGTTGAAAATTGACAATAATGTCATACAATACTATTTTGAAGTATGCAATATTCACTATGTAGAGATAGGTTTTCATGTTTGGAAAACCGCAGTCACACGTTGTCAAAGTGCTACGGTAGGTAGGTACTTGTGTATGGAACGTGTGACTACGCCTTTCCAAACATGAAAACTTATCTCTACATAGTGAATATTGCATACTTCAAAATAGTATTGTATGACATTATTGTCAATTTTCAACATAAGCATTTTGGTAGAGTCTACTGTGTCCATTTACTTGGAACTACATAAGCAACTTTGTTCAGTTCAGTGTTCTAAAAGTCTTGTTTTATACTTTTTCAGCGCCGTTTTTTGTCGTAGTTGGGTTTTAGTTTTTAACTTTTTATTATTTGTACTATTTTGGTGTTAAAGTGTATTTGTGGCGCATAATATTATCAAAAGTTAAATTGATGAACCAACATGTTTTATATTTTAAGGGGACGTAGTAAAGAAGCTATGAACGAAAAGATGTGAACTATATGCAATCAGTCCATGAATATACGTAAAGTCACATGCAAATGCTAGTAATATATATATATTTAAAATGTACAAGTAAAGCGCTTTCCAATGATACCAAACACGGCGTATTTATCTTAACTTTATTTTTTTACTCTGTATGTTTTGTCCGCTAGTGGGCGCCACATTAGATTTTGTGAAACCCTATATAGCCTATAACCAGCGGACAATTAAGACGCTTCTAATGATATGTCATTTGTCGAATTCTGACAAGCAATTTAGAAGTTATGTGGAAACAGATGAACATACATACATACATACAAACATACATACATACATACATACATACATAGCCTGTCAAAATCATAACCCTCCTTTTGCTTTGCCGTAGTCGGGTAAAAACACATTGGCATCTGGCGGGGTTTGAACTGGCGACCTGTCGCATGGCAAGCAACGACCTTAACCACTCGGCCATCGACGCTTTTTTTTATAATTTGATTTGAGCATGACTAATGTTGATATTAGCCGAAGGTCTCGTCTTTATCAAATAGTAAGCTGAATCACGGTTTCGTGTCTAGTCATCACGGTAAAGGACAAAAGACTCCAGTCGATCGTCAGTTAACAAAGCATGCCTTCCAAAACACTCGACACATTTCGTTACATTGAATTTTCAACACGCAAAGTGAAATACGAAAAACGACAGCCATTTTCCATTCTGCACGTGTGTCGTATCGACCTTCTACCTACGCTACGAAAACAGTATGCGTTTTCGTGTAGGCAGAGTTAACAAAACATAACCAAGTCATAATCCAACAAAAGCTAATGATGAATAGCCCCGGAAACAAAGGACGTAGAAAGACTAACGCTAAATAAAGGACCTGGTACTTGAGAACGTGAATTATTATGCCTAGTTATCTATTGTTCTACGTTTTACTAAAGGTTTGCACAAACAAAGCCAGCACTAATGAGCCCGACGATTATTAAGCTTTGTAAATATGAAACCACTGTTCTACGTTATAGGTGTTTAGGGGTGGCATTTCGTTATAATCCGGATTTACGTTACCGATACGGGCTAATAACGGATTACCGTCGTTATTAAACCTGTAATGAAAAATGGTCACATAACACACACATTTTTTTTTGCCTTTTTATTGAAATGGAGAGAGTTGGGGGAGGCCTTTGCCCAGCAGTGGGACACTATAGGCTAGATAAAAAAAAAATTGAAATAAAAAAAACATGACATACATATAATTTCAGTGCCAAGATAGGCTTCTTGACCGCTGGTTCTAAGTATCAACAGTAATTCTGTATTGTAAAATTTATGCTGCTAAATAGTGACACCATTATGACATAAAATTTCATAAAATTACTGTGATTTTCTTAATTTGCAGTAGGTAATATAAGTAAATAAGGCAGTTCATATTTTACTTCGCAATATTATAGTGTTTATTCATGAGAAGGCAACCCTAGAGTCGTTCATTCTGGGAACTCGCAATTTGAATTCCAATTATTTCCACCTTGTATTACAGCCATCAACCAACATTTTCAACTCTATTTTCTGCACAATAAAACTCACTTCTCAACAATAAAATAGAGTGCATTCATTGTTCTCTTGTGGAGTTTTGAAGATTTTCCGAACAATCGGTTTGCCGAAGCTGCGCTGGTTTTATTATGTACATAAATAATAATAAAATTAATAAAAGCAAAAGGGAAATAAAAATCCTGCAACTTATATATTGCAAAATTTTAATATTATTACTACGAGCTACGACGGCTATCGCCATAAATCGAATCATGCTACGGTGCCGTAGTAAGTCGTAGCAAACGGCCCGAGTGCTACGAGCTACGGCGCTACGAACGACTCCAACTTAGTTTGATGAACTTTTTAGCTTAGAATCTGATAACAAACAGCTTTAAAGAGCTTATAGAAGATTTGATGATGAAGTTCGAAAATGTTGGAGTGCTTCGGAAGTGTTAGAAGTTTTCAACTAACTGTTGAATGAGGGTGCTACTTAATTGCGTTTCTAAAATATTGAGTGCCTCGATGGCCAATAGACAATAGTCGGGGTTATATTATAATATATATTCTGTTTTAGAGACGATAATAAAAAGCGACGTTTATGGACATCAATGACTTTACTGTAACTCTATCGATATCGATAGAGTTACAGTAAAGTCATTGATGTTTTCTGTATAAGTAAGTACCATTATCCTGTTATTAACACCTACATAAGAATATTTTAAGATTAATGCTTCGGTATTGATTTTCACGATGTACCTATATCGTATGTGATATTTATGACAACAAACAAATGAATCGGCCTCCTTTCCTCCTTCTTAATATTATGAGTACATATTTCAGTTTACTTTTATATTTTTGTATCAGCTGGAATTTAATTGGTATATAAAAAGTACTTAAGACTTTAACAATTCAGTTACATGGCGGGATTTAAACTGGCCACTAGGTTTATCTATGCATCGAGATCCGGAATCAAAAAACACGAAAATTATACAAACGAAAATCGGTTTGATAATAATCAGAGTTTCAAAAACTAAGGCGCGCTAAAATAAAGGCTCCCAGAAGATCGTAAATTCTTTTAAACAATCTCAACATTTTTTTCTTGTTTCGCAGTATCCTTTTACACTTAGTTTGATTAATTTCGGCGGGAAGTATTTTAATCAACGGCTTTTAATTAAGAATGAAAACGGTTTGTAATTTGCCGTCTGTTTTGCGCCGATGCTGAAATTATTTTTTAACAGAGTTATGTCCAGTTCTGCAATATGCTCTATTTATTAATTTGCAATTATTAAAGGCAAATGAAATATTGATATTACCAGCTATAGATTTCCGCCCGTGACACTGTAAACATGATATCGCGAAAAAAGAAGTCTATATCTTATTTTATTCTGAGAAATACAGAGGTAATTTAAATTAAACTTAACGGGAAACGCATTTCATGTTGATCAGAATACAAGTGAATTTCCAAGCAATATCAGTGCTTATTCGTTAAATAATTTAAAGCCGTAGAAACGGACTGACAGTACGCAGAGGTTTAATTAAAACTGAGGTTAATTTAAATTGAAAATAAGGCATTTGAGGTAGTGAAATATCAAATCCAGATTCCGATAACTATTGATTGCGGTAAGAAATCATTTCACTGTTAATAGAATGAAATTAATTTAATCCGTAAAATCAGTTTTATTTCAAAGAACGGAATGTGTTGCTTAGCTGTTTATCTTCTCTCCATCGCTCCATAAAAAGATGAATTATCTTATTACTACCTCTTGATGCCAGTTAGTTAAAAATTGGCATCGGTAAGTATATGATAAAAAGCTATTATTACTACACTTACTTTTAAAATTTTATAAAGCCCCTGACCCAAAAAAAGTACGCAATTATTATGACGAAAAGTTAAAAATGCTAAACCCTATAAAAAGCAAAAAATTGCTTTTAAAACTACGTAAGTACGAGTACCAACTAAAGCGTGTCAGACTATCTACTCGGAATTTTGTGCCACCTTTATGTCGGAGGCATAACAGCTTATTTTGACCTGCTATTGGTTATCTTGGCCTGCTGTTGACCGTACGTATGAATATTTTGATTAAATTTTGTCGCGCCGCATTTGCAGTTCAAAATAAGCGGTTATGCCTCCGACATAAAGGTGGCACAAAATTCCGAGTTCTATAACGTGCTTTCCGAGGCACGGTCATGCAACCACCAACTAGGAAGTTGGTTGGAGTTAGGAAACTTCGAGCTGAGTAATTTCTTAACAGAAAATCTCACACAATTTTTTTTTCACTCAGGACTCGAACCGGGGATCTCTCAGTCCTTACGCAGCGCTTGCTACCAATAGATCAACGAGGCACTCTGATATTATAAAACGAACATAAATCCACAGTACTATAAACAAAGCAAACTGATACCATCCCTTTGTGATTTGAGCAGCTAATTCCATATAATCCCCTTCTTTGATATGCCACATCCCGGCAAGGAAATGCCATCCTTAGAATTGGATACAACTGATTCTTCAAAATCTTCAAACGAATTATGTTTGTTATTTGTTTTTGTCAGCACATTTGCTCACGGAATACGTTGCATTGATACTTTTAAATCTGTAACACGTGTAAGATTAAACACGTTAAGACTGTAACGGTGTAACCCAGTCGAAACGTCGGGCAGTAAGTAGCTATGTAATTTGCTACTCCTAATATCGCGTGTAGACCCATAAAGACTAATTTTAGTGTAACGCGTGTATTTTGTAGATTCATCGTAGTCATTCTAAGACTTGGTAGAACTGTGGTTAATGACCCTGGCTGGCGGTTCCAAGAGTCATGGATTCGATTCCCACTCGGTAAAAGTATTTTTGTGATTAACATCGGTATTTGTTCCGTATCTGGGTGTGAATTTATACATTATCATATATATAATCACAAATCACATTAAGTATGTATTTACGTAAACAATAAATATCTGGGACAGTTCCTTCCACACGTCCACATGACCCCAAACTAAGCAAAGCTTGTACTATGGGCTTATGAGTCGTAGGTTCGAGTCCCACTCGCGACAAATATTTGTGTGATAAATATTGGTGTTTGTTCGTGTTTGGTAGTTATTTATTATTTAAGTACCTACATATATTTGTGCAATTTCTATCCACCCCAAGTGATAACTCCATTAAAGTCGTAACATCTATATACTAAATAGCTCTAAACTTCGGGTCTCTAACTAAATATGCGTTGAATAACAATACACGTTATATTTTTAATTGTGATTTTAATGCTACACAGAGCAGTAATTTAAATTAAAATTTGAAAAAATTCACATTCATGCCTGACTGGACAGGGACTCGAACCCACGATCTTGGGATAGTGTAGATCGCAATCGGTGGGGGCGCCACCCGTGGCTAACGGATAAAGTGACGGAAAAATTCACATACATGACGTAACGCCTGGATAGTATCGAGTCCCCGTCCAGTCAGGCATAAATGTGAATTTTTTAAATTTTTAATTTAATACACGTTATTCCGCAAAACTAATTTTATTTCAAAAGATCTGTATGATTATTATTCATTTCTATTCTGATTTAAAAGAAAATGTTTACTACTCACAAGTAGGTATGTATTATTCAAGTTACATTTACGTCACAAAACGAATGTCAGACGAATGTCAGAATCAAACTGTGATGTATCAATTACACCGAACAATAGCTCAGATCTGTATCTAGCGAAGCCGTCAACCTGCGTCTAAATTGAATAATTAGATATAAAGCTAGGTACATATATTAATAGGCAAGTTCACAGAAATACATTTTTATTTATACCTCACAGGGTGTACTTTAAGAAAACCTTTTAAAGTATTACATCAGGATCGCAACGGATTATTTTTATATTGCCCTTTCCACGGACATTACTTTCAAATAAATGTTTCTCAGAAGGTGGCAAAGCTAAGGATCTATCCGTGGAAATAGTTTGTTTATCTGTTTGATGTGACCTGATATTTTCCTATATGTCCATTATTTAGTGAGTAAACTTTCACAGTATTTTTGTAAATAACCATGATCAAAGCTAATATTAATGTTTGTTTACATTCTTTCAATTGAATCATTCTACCTTTTTAAAAGAAACCAACAGTGGACACAACTTTGTTTGATACTATAGTAGTGACCCGCACTCGCTTCGCTTCGGATGATTTTGTCGAAAATACTTTCGTCTTTAATCGCTCTAACTATTTAAATACCGCAGCAAAAACCGTTGCATATGTAAGATCGTTGACTTTCGCGTTCCATTACTCTAAAATTAGTATTTATGGGTCTACACGCGATATTAGGAGTAGCAAATTACAAAGCTACTTACTGCCCGACGTTTCGACTGGGTTACACCAATTGTGGTCGCGAGCGAACTGGCGAACTGGCGAACTGGCGCCGCCCATCTTCGTCTGCCACAGGGGTTGTAGACTTTGGACATTTGTACAGCTACCTACATTTGTCCGAAACGTCGGGCAGTAAGTAGCTATGTAATTTGCTACTCCTAATATCGCGTGTAGACCCATAAAGACTAATATATAGTGTAATTGAACACGAAAGTCTAAAATGACGGTACTTACATATGCAACGGTTTTTTCTGCGGTATTTCAAAGTTAGAGCGATTCAAGAGGAAAGTTATTTCGACAAAATCAGTTTCAGAGATTATATAGGACAGAAAAAGCGACTTTGCATATACTACGTAGTGAAAGTGATATTATTAATCAAGTACTCTCGTGATTAGGGTCTATTGTACCTGATTGTACCTGTCAACCTCATATGTGACCTCATCAACCTCACGAACGCATACCATAAGGTCATCCTAAGTCTTTTTTTAAAATTAAATGTCAGAGAATCAAAAACCTACCACAGTCTCCATTTTGAATAGAATAGAATAATAGACATTGAATTTGATTTTGTTAAAGCATCAAAAGAATGATAAAAATGTGTAAAACACTGAATACAATCAGAACAAATTTTCACTTGAAAAAAGGTGCTATCTGACAGAGTACATTCGTCGAAGCTTTTAAAGTAATTGAACGTAACAATCCATTTTAAAATCCACACACGAATTTTGTGTTGGAATTTGGTCGTGCGGTATCAATTTATACAGAATGCGAAAATCTTCGCAATTGGTAGTAGAGGAAGATCCCAGAGCCGCCAGACATCACTTATTTTCTAATGGACAAAATATATACGATTGAGTAGTGTTGGGGTGTACTATCATCATATGACCAGTTGCTACCTTGACCAGACGGCCATTTTTCAGATATCAACCAATCAAGGTACATAGAAACACTGCTCACCTCACTTAAATTCTGATGGCTGATTTTAACATATATTACACACAATATCATTAAAAATCAGGTTTTATTACTCCCAGACACATGCGGTCGGCGGTTTTACCTTACAGACGCTTTAAAGCTATGAAAAAAATTTTACTTTTACTTAATTTTACTTATTTTGTGATGCTTGATTTTTATAAATGTTATTCAAACAACTATTTTAAAACGTTTAGCAAACGGACAGACCGATCCAAGGGGCCAAACATTCACCAGACCCGACTGTTTTAGATTTTTTTTTAAAATTGAATTTAGTTAAGTTTTTCTAATAAAATAGTTCGTAAGGTACAATTCTATAATTATTGCGGTCAGATGAGCACTTTTTAGTTGTTTGAATAACATATATAAAAATCAAGCATCAGAAAATAAGTAAAAGTAAATTTTTTTTCATAGCTTTAAAGCGTCTGTAAGGTAAAACCGCCGACCGCATGTGTCTGGGAGTAATGAATCCTGATTTTTAATGATATTGTGTGAAATATATGTTAAAATCAGCCATCAGAATTTAAGTGAGGTGAACAGTGTTTCTATGTACCTTGATTGGTTAATATCTGAAAAATGGCCGTCTGGTCAAGGTAGCAACTAGTCATATGATGATAGTACACCCCAACACTACTCAATCGTATATATTTTGTCCATTAGAAAATAAGTGATGTCTGGCAGCTCTGGGATCTTGGACCATAGAGTATAAACTCATTCCCTTTATGACCGACTTCAAAAAAGTAGGAGGTTCTCAAATACGTCTGTATTTTTTTTTATGTTTGTTACCTCATAACTTTCGCCTGGGTGAACCGATTTGAATGTTTATTTTTTTTATTTATTTTTATTTAAAAAGCTGGTGCTTCCCGTTTGGTCCCATAGCAATTTGGTCTAGTTCTGACAGTGGCATCCTTGAATGATCGATGGTCAACTCCTTAAGAGTTAGATGTAAAAGTTTAATTCTTTCAATACTGTATGCTCATTCAGACTACTAGTTGTAATATCAGCAGTTTTTCAGGTGAGCTGAACAAAAACAAATTATATATTAATTGAAGTATAATTTTTTTTAACTATTTTGATGTATTTACAGAGACAACTTAACATTTGTTGCAATTCTACCACACGACTCTTGCCTATAGAAAAATATTCGAACTTCGCATATACTACTACGACAAACCCAAACTTGGATAGTCACAATTTGTTCCATGATATCGTTTTCAAAAGGTTAGGCTATCAAATTTACCCGGAACCTTCTTAGTAGATCTGACCTTTCGAATCGATGTGGAAGAATCATATTATTATTGCTGGAATGATGATCCATACGTGCTTATCGCCCTAGTTTAGGGTAGGCCCGTGCCCCAACGTAGTGGGGACCTATGAAGATGAAGTGCATATAACATGGCAAATCAAATAAAGTATTTCATTTCTATTATTTAAACTACATGCGAATCTAACCCGAGTAAATTAGTTTTATTTTTAAAAAAATTGGATTTCGATAAACGCATCTGTGTCTATCTACACGCAAATTGTTTTTTACCAACAACTAATTTTATATTCTCGTTCAATCTGATAAAGCTATGCTTTTTTTGAACGAATTTGCATAGCATTACTAGAAATGTAAGAAACACGTTGGTAATTTAAATGTAATCGAATCTTAAACCTGATAAAGTTTATAAAAAACTAGCTGACCCGGCGAACTTCGTACCGCCTTAACGTAGCTATGATGCACTACTTTATTTTGTTAACCGACTTCAAAAAAGGAGGGGGTCTCTCAATTCGACCGTTTATGTGCTTTTTATAGTTGAAAGTCGTCCCATCTTAGGTATGCCATATGAGTAAGTACCTAAGGGAATCCATAATATCCTCCATATAAAATTTAATCCTTATTCCACTGATCTCGCCGTAACTGATAACTTTACAAATCTCATATTTTTACTCATATCCAGCAATACAATAATTGCTTTCAAATTACTTCATTTGGTGTAACAAAATTTATTCGAACCAGTTTTTGCCTACTTTCAAGGTAAATAAGGATAATGGCAAAAACTATGAGTTAAATTTCAGAACGCATATATACAAACTTCGCATAGCTTATTTAGTGATCTGTGGTAATTTAACCGCGCCAACAATAATTTTATTAAAGTTTTTTATAAAGTTTGTTTTGTTTTAAAGACTAAGAAGTTTTCTGTTTGCTAATAAATGTTTGTTAATCAAATTTAGTTCACAGCTTAATATCGATTTTTGATAACTTTTCTACCCAATATTACAATAGGCCTATTTTGCTGGCTGCTGGATGAAGAAGTTATACTTTTAAAATAATGGTTTGATATTTGGCAAACTCCCCGAGATATTACAGTTTCAATAGCACATCATTTGGGTGAGCTCAAAACGCTTCATACAAATGTCGCAGCACACTATGACGTCACAACGGTTCTCTATTTCATCTCATAAAATTTTTATCCATAATTTTACATCTCATAATGTTTTATGTCCGAATCATCATTTGCCCGAATGATCATTATCCCTAACTACATTTATCATAATATCACTTGCCCTAAAATCGAAATCCCTAAATATTATTTACCCTAAAATCTTTTGCCATAAATATCACAATCTATAAAGTTTAAAAGACATAAAAGGCTTTTCCATAAACGTCATAAGTCCGAAAGTACTAAAGGTCCTAAAATGTTTTGCTATAAATATTACAATCCATAATATGTGAAATGCACAATGCTATTCTATAATTTGTTACAAATCCTAAATATTCATTTGGCAAACGAGACATTTAACAACAGTACCATCTTACAAAAACTGACTTATTATGTGTGACGAACATCGGTATATATTTATTTTTATTTGTGTATCCACTGTTACATAGAAATTAAACAGTAGTAAATATTTTCTGGCGCTTCGCCGGCCGCTGCCGCGGCACGCTCGCTTCGCTCGCTCGGCTCGCGCGTTTTATGGTCACCAGTTCTAACCTAACCTAACCAAAATTCTAACCTTACCTAACCAAATTTATCAAAATAATGATTTTCCAAATATTGTGTTTAAATTTGACCCGTACCATATCTATTATCATATCGATTAATAAAAGAAACATTTGCCAAATAAAACATTTTATCAAAGTTTTTAGACCAATAGTAGTTTGGTATGATAACTCAGTTGTTAAATATTCATTTTTCAAAATAATTATTTGTAAAATGAAAATTTAACTGTTGATCATTTGGTCAAAAAGTCAGTCATTTATAAAATGATGATTTGACGAAACCATTTTTTGGGCAAACATTTTTTGAATAAAACAAAATTATAAATAATCATTCATAATTCGGACTAATAATATTATGATAAAGCTCCATTCGTAGTAACGAACATTATACTATGTAACACTTCGGGCATTTAACTTTATAGCAAGTAATTTTAGGAGATTTGATTATTATAGAAATCGATATTATGACAAAAAATGATTAGAATTAAAGACAATTAGGGATTATGAAATTTCGTACATTCGAACATTATGGATTTTGATGATTATAGCAAACGTGTTAGGGATTTTGATTTTCGGACAAACGATTTTCGGATAAGAAACAGACTCCCCGTCACAACGTGTAATACTGTATGCATATCGTAAGAACTTTGTTCAGCAGCTATATCAAATGTTGCTTATACGAATATATTTTCATAGTGAAAGTTACTGCTAATTTTGCATTTTATACGATGGCATAGCATTTTTAGATTCGCACTTTTGAAATGGACTTTCCCACCCAACTTCAAATGTCTATTATTGTCTCAAATCCTAAGTAATTTTAATTTCGATTTGACTAATGTTATTAATTTACCTTTATCTTAAAAAATGTATGAGGTTATTCGACAATCGATCTTCACCAAATTGTTGTGCAAATGCTGATCAACTTCTTTTGCTGAATTGCCTATAAAATATATTTGCAAAAATTTCGTGTGTAGAGATTTAATATCTACTTATCCGTTTGATACAGGTAAGAACCGTATTTATTGTAGTGCGATCAGCTCGTCTTTTCTTCTGACCCAAAAACGTGATGATTGAAAAATGTTTGTCAAAGAACCTTCTTTATTATTTGGTCACTATAGATATCGAATTTTGTCAATAAACGAACATGACAATTAGATGTCACTATATTGCTAAATGAAAATCTCTGAAATAGACAATAATTGAATAATATAGATGCATGTTGTCGATTCAAGACCCTTATAATAATCTGAGGTATTATTTTCGGAAATAAAAACTCAAACAAATAACTTACACAAATTAATGTCTAAAACAAATACCTAAATATAACAGTACTTAAAGTTTCGAGACATTTTACAAAAAAAATATATCTGGACGCACACATGAATAGTTGTTACAGTAGGTATTCGACAGGATTGGACAACTATACTCTATTCCAATTATGAAGTCTTTTTAGACAGATGTGAATTTAACACTACCAGGGAAGTACCCCTTAGAAATCGATACTCAGCGGCAACGATTCTCGATTTGTAACTAATTTTAATCGAATTAACTTTCAAAAACTAAGTCTAAGTCGAAAGAACAATTTAAGACATGCAAAACTTCCAATCTTGTTTTTTGTCGAAAAAAGAAATACACGATTGCATGTTTAGTATAATAATTATATAGATATATAATGACGTAAATAATTATAGTCAAGTTTTTAAAAAAATACACTGAGTTTAAAGGACCATAACAGTTATACTCTTGTGTAAAAAACTCGTCAATGAAGCAGCCCATTGCCGCCAGAATAATTTTCATTCGCGAATGATCGGTTTAACTAACTGAATACTTGAGGCACGTCACTATGTTTAAAAGTAAAACATAAACCATAGTACGTAACTGCATTCGCGCAAAAAAATATTATTATATTTTGAAGTTCAGATTTAGAAACAATAGTTTGATCAAAAACAATAAGTTAATTTTGCTTGTGAATTAATTGTAGAGTGTTTTTGTACAATTGTAAATTTTTCAAATGACGATTTACGACCAAACACAGAAAAAGATATTACATTGCATTTAAATGAAACGTGCAGAGTTACGTTCTTCGAAATGTCAAAAAAGACTTCATAAATGGAATAATGTTTAACATAATGACTGACGTTTCATGTCAAGTCCCACGGGAACTCTGTAAAACGGGATAAAAAGTATCCTATGTCCTTCTCCTGGCTCTAAGCTACCTCCCTACCAATTTTCAGCCAAATCTGTTCTGCCGATCTCGAGTTATAAGTGGTGTAACTAACACGACTTCCTTTTATATATATATATAGATGACGTGATATTTTAAACTAAAATTATACCAGAGCCGCTCTAAGTTGGCCGATTTGCTACATGTCAGACTGACTGCACTAGTGAGGGACAACGGTAAACTTGCCGAAGTATATAAGTAACAGTTATTTCTACTTTATAACCAAGCAAGGTCTAATTATAACAAATTTTTATTAAAAACATTAATTCACATCCAAAAGATTAAATTTAAGTTCCTTATTTATAAATATATCGCCGCCCCCGCAGAATAAAATGATAACAGCCAATATCTCAGTTTTAGTGTTATGCCATTTTCTGGATCTGTGGGTGCTAACACATCTGCTAAAGTTTTTTGGGATTTTTATGGAGTTATTTCACGAAGTTACAAAATGTTATAATAGTATTCGTAGATTTAACAAATGCCATAAATTACGAGAATAAAATTTTAATATAACATTATCGAAATGTACTCTTACTTGTTAGAATGACAAACAGTCATATAATTATGTTCTCGTAAAAATATTTCAACTAGATAATGATAAACGCAGTTATCATTTTATTCTCGTTCAAAACGCTCCGATCGCTAAGTGTATAGTTGAGTAAGCAAAACGACCTTTATAGTTAGAACGGTAAGACTCAATATCAACAAGTGGGAGAGGAGGAAGTTGGTTGGAAAAAACAGTTGGGAAAAAAATCCTTCAAAAACATATCATATTCCTACCCAGATAATTATATATGTTGTATTATTTTTATTTTTTATGTCGGGTTTTTTGAAGAAAGGTTTTTTTTTTCATACTTTTTAGTGTTACATTTTTTTGCACCCTAATTTTTTTTGTTCACCTCATCTGAAATACTACTCATATTATAACTAGTAGTCTAAATATGCATACAAATTTGAAATAATTATCCTTTTAATTCTTACTTTTGAGGAGTTGACCAAATTGCTATGGGATTAAACGGAAAGCCCCAGCTTTCAATATAAAATCATCCAAATAGGTTCACCCAGGCGAAAGCTATGAGGTAACAAGCATAAAAAAAATACAGACGAATTGAGAACCTACTCCTTTTTAGAAGTCGGTTAGAAATAACAAAATGGAGAGGAAGTTATAAAGGATCAAGTTGAAGGGGAGTTAGTTGGAGAGGTGCAAGTTGGAGAGGAGAAAGTTGGAGGGAAGCAAATTGAAGAGGAGCAATTTGGAGGGGAGCAAGTTGGAGAGGAGCAAGTTGGAGATTAGCAAATTGGAGGGGAGTATGTTGGAGGGGAGCAAGTTGGAGAGGAGCAAGTTGGAGATTAGCAAATTGGAGGGGAGTATGTTGGAGGGGAGCAAGTTGGAGAGGAGCAAGTTGGAGA
Source organism: Maruca vitrata (assembly GCA_039566165.1). Taxonomy (NCBI): domain Eukaryota; kingdom Metazoa; phylum Arthropoda; class Insecta; order Lepidoptera; family Crambidae; genus Maruca; species Maruca vitrata. Next base: position 5,348,569 of record CM076938.1, on the reverse strand, counting down.
TTAGCAAATTGGAGGGGAGTATGTTGGAGGGGAGCAAGTTGGAGAGGAGCAAGTTGGAGATAAGCAAATTTGAGGAGTATGTTGGAGGGGAGCAAGTTGGAGAGGAGCAAGTTGGAGATTAGCAAATTGGAGGGGAGTATGTTGGAGGGGAGCAAGTTGGAGAGGAGCAAGTTGGAGATAAGCAAATTTGAGGGGAGTATGTTGGAGGGAAGCAAGTTGGAGGGTAGCAAGTTGGAAAGGAGCAAGTTGGAGATGATCAAGTTGGAGAGGAGCAAGTTGGAGGGAAGCAAATTGGAGAGGAGCAAGTTGGACAAGAGCAGGTTGGAGAGGAGCAAGTTGGAGGGGAGAAAGTAGTTGAGTTGGATATAAAAGACATGACGCAAATAGAGTTTTACAATATAATGGGGTTAATAAATAATAAGAACTGGTTCAAAAATGAGAATGGCCAAAAATTATCGTGGACTAAAATTATGGAAGTAAATGTTTCAGATTCGTTGTTGCTTGCCATGCGAGAGGTCGCCAGTTCAAATGCCGTCACGTGCCACTGTATTTTTCAAATTTGAAATTCATATCTACGATTATTCCACGCTTTAACGGTGAAGGAAAACATCGTGAGGAAACCTGCACACCTACGAAGAAATTCTTAGTTTGTTTAGTCAACCAACTTGCTCTTGGCCAGTGTGTTGGACTAAGGCCTTATCGCCCACATAGGGTAGGCCGTGCCCCGGCAGTAGGGAGGTATATGAGCTGATGATGAAAACTTTGATTCCGAATTTAGTAGAATAAGAAATAGGCGGGGTACCGGCCGTAAGGCGTCCGACCGAATTCAGCCATGGCGGCCGATCTCAATTGAGATCAGCCAAGTGCGCAGGACATATTCCGAGGCACGGGCGTTCCGCCAACCGCCAACTTCCTAACTCTGGGCTGAGTAATTTCATTACAGAAAAACTCACCAAAATTTTGCCCGACCCCGGACTCGAACCGGGACCTCTCGGTCCTAACGCAGCACTTGCTACCAATAAACCAACGAGGCAGTCCAGCCTTATACCAAGCCCAAGTCCTCTTGGATATGTACTCGAACGCCAAACCTTATACACCGAGTCAATTCCAATAAGCAAAACTTACTATGATGATGTTATGTGCCTCTGCAGGTGCAGAAGATATTCCATGTTACTACTACGGATTTTACGAGTCCTTGACTTATTATGACCGTAGCGCAGCGGTTTCCAGTTCCCAGTAGGAAGATCATCACGATTAATTAATATTATTTAACGTCATGCACGTCAGTAAACAAAGAACTGATTTTATAAGACAAATAAAAGGCTGATTTATTGATTCTTAGAGAGGAACAAGTTGAAGAAGTAATTAAAATTACATTACGCGATTTACATTACATTGTTAATTTCTTCGGTATGATAATAATGATAAAAAAGGCGTAAGGATGAGAACCCCACCGCCTCCTGGTGGGAGTCGCTGATGTTCGCACCATGAAAGGTAACGACACTCTACCAGTGCAAGAGTGCAACCAGTATCCCCAGGGCAGCTTGTGGCGGGCTGAATGGGATTGACACCCCTTGGGACCCGTGCCTCTAAGAGTCGACCAGGCCCCTCTCACCGCTTGCCTTAGTTGGCCGTTGGTAATGGACCCCACTGGGATCGCAGTCTCTCACCTTTGGCTTGCCTTAGCCGGCCGGAAAGAGTTGGGCGTCAGAGCTACATGCTCGCAGGGTCGAAGTGAAAGATGCATCCGTCACGAGTTGGCACAGTGGCGTTGCGTCACTGGGTAGAAAGCGGTGTACACCTTTCGGCACTAAGAGCCGCTCACACTAATGATTCTCCCCGTCGCTCCTGCTTCGTGCCTTGCATGTGCGACCAATGGGAGTCCCATGACAGTGTCAGCACCAGCCCATTTTATTCGTGTTTATGAACATAGATCGGGGCAGGTACCATAGTCCTTCCCGATCTATGTTTACATAGTCTCGGTTACCCACCCAGTCCACTAAGACTCAACCCAATAGCCCAGATTCTTTGTTCTTCCACGCCATCCCAAAGTCCTACACTGACCGGGGGTTGGCTACATTTTATAGTGTATTATTATAAGGCGTCCGACCGATTTCAGCCATGGCGGCCGATCTCAATTGAGATCAGCCAAGTGCGCAGTACATATTATAGTGCACAAGTGTCCGCGCAAACACAAGTGCACTCTCTATTCCCTTACTCTCATAATTCGGTGAGACGGCAATCCGACATGACCGATGAGAGATCGGGCGCAGGACCACCGGCTTAACGTGCTTTCCGAGGCACGGGCGTTCAACCGCCAACTTCCTTACTCCGGGAGTATTTTCATTACACAAAAACTTATACAAATTTTGCCCGACCCCGGACTCGAACCGGGGTCCTCTCGGTCCTAACCCAGCACGTAATCGTCGGCTGGTGCCACATACCATTAACATACAAGTTATTAACGAAATATGATTTCTAAGACTTAGGTCTAACACTGAGAAGCTATTTTTTTTGTTTGAAGCGATTCAGGAGACTTTAGGAGTTTGAATATCAATACTAGGTTCCAAAGTAAATTTTAAATACAAATAATTTAACTTCATTAAATAAAACTAATGTTGATTAACATGTAACAGGTTTGTTAAGATACCAAATTAAAGTCCTTTATAGAAAAAAAAGAATACAATATGTACGAGAATAAAATGATATGAATGTGTTATCATCATCATTTTGTACTCTTAAACCCAGTAGAATAAAATGACAAGTAACGTGTGCCATATTTGACTTGAGTCTGGCGATACGGAGAATAAAATGATAATGGATATTACAGACTTAAAATAATTACTTACTTTCATTTATATTTTATTTCTCGAATATTATCCATATTTTAATATTTAGGCACGTAACACTAAATCGTTTCTATAGTACTAAAAATTACCTTTATTTAAAGTTATCAATCATAAGCCTATGTTTAGTATTTAAGGAGCAAAAGACAAAAATATGTTTTTTATTTTTCCTGAAAAGTTGCATTTCTGTAGTTATCATTTTATTCTCCGGGGACGGCGATATTTACTTTTAAAATACAATACTTATTAAATCCTTCATCCTATTTTTAAAAAATACCTGGTGAGTATTACCCACTACGTCACTATGAAAACGTGTCAGACGGCGTAACCTTGTAAAAGCGTAATACAGAGTGGAAATTTTACGTTTTCTTTTTATAATTCAATTATTTTAGGTAATAAAAGACAAATAATTAGATAATTAGGTGCATTTGACATTTTGAAATAACGTCTTATTTTTAAAAGTTGTTCTTTATGATTCGCTAAATATGTTCCTCTTAACAAGGATAAATGCAAAATATAAAATAAAAAGTGTCAAATCAGACTTCTAAGAACGGCTCAGGTATAGTCTTTATGGATCTACACGCGATATTAGAAGTAGCAAATTACATAGCTACTTACTGCCCGACGTTTCAACTGGGTTACACCAATCGTGGTCGCGAGCGAACTGATAAGTGATATTTTAAAGTTGGATAGTAAAAAAACCGTAAAAGAAAAAGTAATGTTATTGGCAGTTGGCATCAACACCCGTCGAAAGAAATAAGTGCAATTCTGGCGCATCCGGCGCGTTCCTGCACTTGGCAGCCTGATAAAATCCGTTAAGGGCCATTCACATGAGTTTCGTAGAGATTAATTCACGTACACTTTTGTTAAGATACATACATAAAATCACGCCTTTTTCCCAGAGGGGCAGAGATCACTTCCTGCCGTATGCTACGATCCTGGAACACCAATTTCACTTCATCCACATCCATTAACATTGTTGTTAACACCACAGATTCAATAAATATAAATAAAAAAATAATAATTGGACATTCCTAAAGATGGTCACCTGGATCCAAACCAACTGCTTGCGTCAGAGACTGATATAAATACATAGATTTTTTAAAAATACATACTTAAATACATATTCACACTCAGACACGTAGCAAAGACCAATGTTCACCATACAAATATTTGTCCCGAGTGAGAATCGAAGCCACGACTCTTGACCGCCAGCCAGGGTCACTAACCCCTGTTCCACCGAGCCTATCATTTGATATGAGTGCAAAGTGTAGCTTTTAAACGAGTGAACCGCTTTACAAGTGTTTTTTGTACTATCATGATAGTTTCTTGACTTTACAAGATGTATTTAATGTACTGAACTAGTTTATAACGCTTAAAGCATATTAGAGGGACTTAACAACTTTCTTTGTAGTTTTATCCCGTGACTACAATTGTTTTTGTGTTTAGTTCTTCCATCCCTAAGGACCACAGCATATAATAGCATTTAATATTACAGTACTTGTTGACATGTCTCGTTGGTCAATTGGTAGCAAGCGCTGCGTAAGGACCGAGAGGTCCCCGGTTCGAGTCCGGGGTCGGGCAAAATTTGTGTGAGTTTTTCTGTAATGAAATTACTCAGCCCGGAGTTAGGAAACTGGCGGTTGAACGCCCGTGCCTCGGAAAGCACGTAAAGCCGGTGGTCCTGCGCCCGAACTGTCGGGCGCAAGACCACCGGCTCATGACGGTCATGTCGGATTGCCGTCTTACCAAACTATCAGAGTAAGGGAATAGAGAGTGCACTTGTGTTTGCGCGCGTACTTGTGCACTATAATAATGTCCTGCGCACTTGGCTGATCTCAATTGAGATCGGCCGCCATGGCTGAAATTGGTCGGAAGCCTTACTTGTTGACATAAAGTGGTTACAAAACAAACATCGTTTTTATTTTTCCTGGTTCACATAGAAGAAGGGAATCAATCACTTCTGGGAGCAGACAAAAGGTTATCCTAATTGACTAGGATGATGGCTCGGAGTAGCCTTCTCATCATCATCGCACTTGCGGGTGAGCAGATAGCTCTCACCTACTACTGGACATCAGATTTTTAGTCGTGCCGTTATAGGTAAGTAATTTTGCAATCAAATAATAAATGTTAATTATTTTCTTCTAGGTCTACCCGAAAATACCCCATTTATGTATGTTCCGCGATTGTAGTTTTTCGAGATATGATTTTTAATTTGAGAATTTTCTACTTCATCCTATTAATTATTTTTTTTTGGGAAAGTATGTATCTTTTATTCCTTTTTTTGTACCATTGACTTCGTGAATTGTGCTTTCGCCTATAAAATAGCTTCTCGCCATTAACGCGAGGTACAAAAATATTGGCCGAAAGTTGAAAATATAGATGTAGGCAATTCAAAGTAAAATGTTCAACGTTACAAAAAATTAAAAGTTAACAGAAATGACAGGTAGTTATGTTACCCAATGAATGAGTGTAGAGTCCCTTTTATTGTAACATACGCTGTCAGATGCAGTGAGTGCATGGAAAGGCGAACGTGACGGCTAATCGAAGACCAGGACCAACGTGCAATGTTGCAGTTGATTGTTGCATTTGACACTGAACAAAACAATGCAACAAAACATTTCTACTAAAAATGAAACACTCTTCTTCTTATCGTATGGTTGATGAACAACCTGGTGTCAGAGTTTTTAAGCCGCCCGTAAGCCTCTGACATGACTTCACACACCGTTGAAAAATCTCTCGGGTGTGCAGGTTTCCTCACGATGTTTTCCTTCACCGTTAAAGCGTCGAATGATGGTACATATGAATTTCAAATTTGAAAAACACATTGGTACCTGGCGGGGTTTGAACTGGCGACCTCTCGCATGGCAAGCAACGACCTTAACCACTCAGCCATCGACGCTTTAAATGAAACACTCAACTCAAGCCTCTTCGACTCGTAGTTGTATTGCCAAAATTGTACCCTATATTCTTGTATCAACGACCTCTCTGTAAATATATCTATAAAAGTACTATCTGCTTAAACTGCTGCTACGGCTACGAATGAATATTCGTATAACATTATAGTTTTAAGGCGTCCGACCGATTTCAGCCATAGCGGCCGATTTCTTGAGACCAGGCTAGTGCGCAGGACATATTATAGCACTATCCATTCCCTTCCTCTCATAATTCGGTGAGACAGCAATACGACATGACCGATGAGAGATCGGGCGCAGGACCACCGGCTTAACGTGCTTTCCGAGGCACGGGCGTTAAACCGCCAACTTCCTAAGTCGGGCTGAGTAGTTTCATTACAGAAAAACTCTCACAAATTTTGCCCGACCCCGGACTCGAACCGGGGACCTCTCGGTCCTTACGCAGCGCTTGCTACCAATAGACCAACGAGGCAGTTGAACATCATAGTTACACGAATAATTATTGTAGTCGTACTACAAGACTGATGACGAATAAAAGCCTTCGACGTAGCCCGCTAATGACTACACTACTTTTATGAAATTTTACGGAGTTTTAGATCAAGGTGTCTTATGCGTCACCCTCGAGGTCTCTCTCCAAATAGGAAACGAAAGGAATACTTATTATAGTCATCAATGGAAATAAAATAGAAATGATGAAAAAAAACACTCGGTGGTTTCATTGCAATGAATTAGTTATAACTATCCTATCCCTTGATATCTCCTTTGTGCTTAATTTGAGCGATGAAATTGATGTAGTACGTACTTTGTTGATAAAAGATCATATTCAATAGTAAACGATCATTAGATATATGACTTTTCATGTGAATTTCAAAAATTGAAGACATCTTAATATGAGATCCTACAGCAACCATACATACCTATGCTTGGAATAACTCTGTCACTTCGGGATCCATTAGAATCCAAATAACAGTCTTCAATACAACTTCGTGAATGATTAGCTTGCGATGACAGCCCAGTTTCATTATAGTTCCGGCCAAATTGAAGTCCTGTGTTCATCTAATGGCCTTATATTGTTAGAGGAGTGTGTATCCGTGCGGCGTGACACGACCTAATAAAATGATGACGTCAAACCGAATGACGTAGCTGGCCTTAGAAAAAAACAAAACTATAGATAGTGTACTTCACCCTTCTAAAAAATGCCTATGCGCGACTCTAACTCATGCTCTCACAAAGAGTTATGTACAATTTATTATTGTAAAAAATCACGCTTTATTTATTGGATCCCTCCCTAAATATACCTATATTTTGTATTAGTTGTATGTATAGGTCATATTAGAAGTAATCGACGAGCATGAATAAAAAGATTGTTGGGTGTAGAAGAACCGAAAGTGGTGTACCAGGACCGTAGCACATGGCAGAATTTGGTCTCTGCCTACCCCTCTGAAAAAGAGGCGTGATTGTATGTATGTTGTTAAAGTGGCAGAAATAAATAATAAATAAATAAATATTTCACAACATCACATACATACATTGATCTGATCCCGTGGTAAGTAGCTTAAGCACTTGTGTGACGGGCATCAGAATCAACAGTGGATACACAAATATACGGAACAAACACCGATGTTCGTCACACAAGTATTTGAGTGGGAATCGAACCCACGACTCTTGAAACCGTAGGTAGTAAACCTGGGTCACTAGCCACTGTTCCACCGAGCCAGTCCAATACATCATCTGTCATAATTGCAACTTTCTAGCTATCACTGGTCTTGGCCAGCCTGGTGACAGACGGACGGACGAACGGACAGACCCTGACAGAACCCTGACAGAACCCTGAAAACTACGTTACAAATACCTTAGTTTCAATTGATATTAAATTTTTTATAACGCAAAAGTTTCAAATCGTAAAATCAAACTGTCACGGACCATTGTCTAGCGACCCAGTTCGAAGCATTTTCCTCTTTCGTATTCAATAAGTATCAAAAATAAAATACTCTTTCAAGCTTTCCTTATAAAACAGACAAAAAGAACAACAATACTGCGAAGATAAGAGCAAATGTTTCTACACTTATTTGTCGATAACTACTCGATACCAATTCCTTCGTTTTTTATTCTATTCGCATCGCTTCACATAAATATCTTGAGCGTTTGAGTCGATGGAATAAAACAATTCGATTTAACATTGAGTTACATTGTTTTATTTATATATTGGAAATGAATAAAACAAACGACGAACATTTTGGAGGAAAAATTCATTTGTTTTGTTAGAAAAACGATTCTAACAAGCTGATTTTTGTCCTGCATACCTTCAAAGTGAAATATAGGTCAATATAATTCCTTTTCCTCTTTTTGTCAAACTGTGAAACTGTGAACTTAATAAATTTTTTCATAGCTTTAAAGCGTCTGTAAGGTAAAACCGCCGACCGCATGTGTCTGGGAGTAATGAATCCTGATTTTTAATGATATTGTGTGAAATATATGTTAAAATCAGTCATCAGAATTTAAGTGAGGTGAGCAGTGTTTCTATGTACCTTGATTGGTTGATATCTGAAAAATGGCCGCCTGGTCAAGGTAGCAACTAGTCATATGATGATAGTACACCCCACCACTACTCAATCGTATATATTTTGTCCATTAGAAAATAAGTGATGTCTGGCAGCTCTGGGATCTTGGACCATTAACCCTTTTAATAACTATCAAAAGGCATTCTGAGTTTAAATATCAACCCCGACCTACCTATTTAAAGCACGTCAAGCCGGTGGTCTCTCTAATTAGATCTCTAATTAGAGATCGGGCGATCGGTGAGACGGCTATCCAACATGACCATGAATTGGTCATGTCGGATAGCTGTCTCACCGAACTATGGAAGTAAGAGAACAGAGAATGCATTGGTGTTAGCGCGCTTACCTACTTGTGCACTATGATCAAATATCAGTCAGGCGCGAGCGCTTGTTGTGGTGACACGAACACTTACTAATTGCGAATTGTAAAGTCATAGTTTCTCAAAATGTTTACATCGAAATGCGCTAGTTGTACTGAGACTGTAGGAGATGGACCTGGTTGCTCCATTTGTAAAAAGAAGTACCACTTTGCCTGTTGCGGAATAACTGAACGTGGATTTTCTAGACTGGGTTCTGGAAGAGCATCTTGGATGTGCACAGCCTGCAGAGATGCATCCCAGACTGCATTGGAGGTGTCAAGAGTGGAGGATGTTCCTGCAACTAGTACACCAGGCAGTTCGAGGTTCTCATCAGGATAGTTTAGGAGATATCGAATATTGTTGTCTTTGTATATTTCGATGATTCAATGCAAAAATTGTTTTATTTTTATAATATTCCTATTGTTATGTGTATATTATAACTATTGAAAAGTCTAATATTTTCAAAGGTTTACAAGAAAATAAAAAAAAAGACCATATTTTTAAGATTTTATTATGATAAATACAATCACAAAAGGTACAATATAAAAACGTCCAGAGAAGTTTTGTCGACCGGTTGCTGTTACCACCATACAGTTGCGTAAAACCCGCCAAGTGACTCTGGCCTCTCTCGGTCAGGTCGCGTTCCGGGATCAGCACTGTCCGAACCGGAGCCAGGGGGGACCATTGCTGCGGCAAGCGCCGGACCAGTGGAGTCTTAGCGGCGGTATTGTGCGGGCGGAGAGGCTATTGTGCCTGTCGACCTCATATTTGGATCTCACTACCGCTTATCATCAGGTGGAGTGAGGTTATCTTGTTAGTTTAATATTTAAAAAAAATGCTTTTTTTATAAAAAAACTTACTCGTCTATAATAATAGTGTCTAAAAACGCAGCAGGTAATCGAATTTCATCTTGGTATCGTGCCGTGGCTGGGTGATTCCGTCAGACGAGTTTATACTATAAAAAAAATGTCACTTTTCGTAGGCGCAGGTTTATAGTAATTCTGAATTATCCTATTTAAATAAAAAACCGCTGTTTGCTTTTACACAATTATCAAAATAAAATAGTGATGTAATAATACTTTAATGAAATATAACAATCTTCATCACTCTATATTTCTATATCTAACCATGACTCGAAGTAACTGCCATATAATAAGTTTTTATTTAAGACACGAACTATGATATGCAATTGAAATTTGAGACTGCCACGCGATTTTTATTTTAGCCCAAAATGCCCATTGTCCTTAGTGCCATTATGCTAGTTTGAAGTAAAACATCGTGAGGAAACCTGAATACCTACGAAGAAATTCTAAGGTTGTGTAGTCGACCAAGCCGCACTTGGCCATCGTGGTTGACTAAGACTAGTTAAGGGTAGGCCCGTGCCTCAGAAGTGGGGACGTTTATGGGCTGATGATGATGATGATGATGATGATGATGATGGTGATGATGATACAACTGCTTAAAATTTAAGTGTAACGGCTTTTAACTATCAATGATACCACACTACCATTGATACCTACCATATATTGATAGACTACCATTGATAGTTAAAAGCCGTTACAATTGCTACCAATAACAAAAACGCAATTTTTTTTTGTCAGTCTATCTGTTTATTCCCGCTGACCTCCGAAACAGCTGGACCAATTTTACCGGATTTTCACTAATAAAAAGTAAATTTTACAAAACTATAGGCTATTTCAATAAATCATTGGTGCCAAAATCATTTCCACGCGTACGAAGTCGTGGGCGGCTCTACATAAATTAAATGTACTTCTTCATCAAATTACACGTAAGGTTCATTTGCATATTTAGTTGCCCTAACTTAATTGTATTACCAACAAAACCTACGTCCCAACCAATTTATCCTTCTGACATTTTAACAGCCAACATAAATAAAGATAATTCTGAATACGTTTAAAGCTAACTGATATTAAAATACTACAGCGCTACCTGCGCTGCGTTGAATATTTATTGGAAAATTAATCTTTCGCAGTAAATTAAGCTTTGATCTCTACTTAGCTGCTTTTACTTGATAAGCGGTGTTGGCTGAAAAATTATGTTGGTCAGCTATGATGATGAATATGAAGAAGTAAAATAAAACCTAACCATCCATATATCTTTGGATCGGCTTTATAACTCACTAGCTTTCCGCCCGCGACTCCGTCCGCGTAGAGACGTTTAACGGGTAAAGCGTTACTTCTTTATAGCACAGTCCGTTAAAAAAGATGCCAGTCCCCTTTCAGAGGCTTTGGACTATATCTGTACCATATTTAGTTACTTTTGCATTTATAATATTACCTATTAAGGATTGGTAGACACGGTAAGCACGGTAGTACCGTGGTTCAAGTCTGTGTACTCCAAATATACTGTACAGTAAGCTCCTTCACACAGGAAATGTTTTTTACCTACTAGCATCGTTATCGTTACCTTAGATATAGCAAAAAAGGTCATTTCTCGCACGTTTTGTGTCGTAACGAAAACGAAAACCAAATAATTACAGTGCTTCTGCTTGTGTTAATGCGTTCGTTGTTTAGTGATTTGGTGATCATGAGGAAAATTACACATTTAGGAACACCGAAGTTATAATTTATAACTTACTAGAGACCCGACCTCGCTTCACTTCGGGTATAATTATACGAAACCTTCCTCTTGAATCTATCTATTAAAAAAAACCATCAAAACCCGTTGTAGTTTTTAAGATTTAAGCATACACATCCAGACAGACGCGGTAAGCGACTTTGCTTTATACTATGTAGTGATTCCTGATTTACAGTCGACATTAGTTAAAATAATGAATTAGTGAAAGGGTAATCCCACAAAGTCTAAAGACGAAAGCCTTTAAACAGTGCGTCCTACCCGTCATGACGTATGAAGCCGAAACGTGGACACTGACGGCACGGCTGGTTCACAAGTTAAAAGTTGCTCAGCGGGCTATGGAAAGAGCTATGCTTGGTGTTTCTCTGCGGGATCGAATCAGAAATGAGGCGATCCGTCAGAGAACCAAAGTCATCGACATAGCTCATCGCATTAGCAAGCTGAAGTGGCAGTGGGCTGGCTACATCAGCCGTAGAACCGACAACCGCTGTGGTAGACGAGTTCTGGAGTGGATACCGCGTCTCGGCAAAAGTAATGTAGGACGCCCGCAGGCCAGGTGGAGTGACGATCTGCGCAGGACGGCTGGTAGGAGCTGGATGCGAGTGGCCGTGGATAGAGAGAAGTAGCGCGCATTTGGAGAGGCCTATGTCCAGCAGTGGACAGGAATGGGCTGATGATGATGATGATTATAAAAGAATATTATTCAATACTTTCTACTGCCTACATCCATATAGCGTAGCAAAAAGCAGATTCATATACATTAAAATTTTATTTATTGTGGCTTTATACCGAAACATACCATCTGATACAGAAATACAATAAAACACAAACACGTGCCGTGTTCTCTACATATACTCGTATATGTTGTACATATTTCCTTATATTGTAGTTAATCTAGCTTTTGACGAGAATCCCAGTCTGTTTTTACCCGACTACGGCAAAGCAAAAGGAGGGTTATGATTTTGACAGGCTATGTATGTATGTATGTATGTTCATCTGTTTCCACATAACTTCTAAATTGCTTGTCAGAATTCGACAAATGACATATCATTAGAAGCGTCTTAATTGTCCGCTGGTTATAGGCTATATAGGGTTTCACAAAATCTAATGTGGCGCCCACTAGCGGACAAAACATACAGAGTAAAAAAATAAAGTTAAGATAAATACGCCGTGTTTGGTATCATTGGAAAGCGCTTTACTTGTACATTTTAAATATATATATATTACTAGCATTTGCATGTGACTTTACGTATATTCATGGACTGATTGCATATAGTTCACATCTTTTCGTTCATAGCTTCTTTACTACGTCCCCTTAAAATATAAAACATGTTGGTTCATCAATTTAACTTTTGATAATATTATGCGCCACAAATACACTTTAACACCAAAATAGTACAAATAATAAAAAGTTAAAAACTAAAACCCAACTACGACAAAAAACGACGCTGAAAAAGTATAAAACAAGACTTTTAGAACACTGAACTGAACAAAGTTGCTTATGTAGTTCCAACTATGTAGAGATAAGTTTTCATGTTTGGAAAGGCGTAGTCACACGTTCCATACACAAGTACCTACCTACCGTAGCACTTTGACAACGTGTGACTGCGGTTTTCCAAACATGAAAACTTATCTCTACATAGTTGTAACGTATTTATTTACGGAACTAGTGGCATGTGGGTTTGTGGATGGATTGCATTTCATCGGATATTTTACCACAGAGGTGCAGCCCAACTAAAAAGGCTAATTTTTTTGTACTCATCATAAAAATTTGTTTATTTTCAAATGTTAAAAATAATAATTTTCCAACTCGAAAACGAGCGACGCTATCGTTCTTTTTTAAGATGTGACATAATCAGGTACTGCTTGCCGCATGAAATCGATGCTTATAGCTAAAGAATATCTACACTCTAAGTAATAAAGCGGTTCGGACGTGCTTTCGAGTTTCAGTTACACCTGTCGTAAAACCGGCATTTATTGGTTTTAATAAAAAAAAACTGCACAAATCTATTGTGCAGCACAATTGTGCTACTAAGATGGAATCATTTTACTGCGGGAAAACAACCACTAAAACACGGTGTATATACAATATTTTACAAATACCTGTGTGGTCTTTCGATAAACCTAAACTGTCTTACCCGATTACGTGAACTAAATATAATTTTTCAACAACAAAGGTAGAGATAATAAATATTGTGCTCTTATTTTTGTTAAGTATATTGTGTATTTCACTTTGAACGTGTTATTGTACAATTGTTGGTAAACCAATAAATAAAATAAAAATAAAATAAAGAGATATAGAACTCTCTCTTTTTCCCTCCCAGTTCCTCTCTCTCTCTCTATTCATCAACTCTTGCCGCAAAAGACACTACTATAGTCACGCGTCATCGCGCGCCACTTAGCCACCATTTTGTTTTTCCTTTCCCGCCTAAACAGAACAGGTACTTATCCCGAAACGCGTCTCTTTGTACTTCAGATTGGAATTAATCCAGTCGCTATTGTCTTGCTGATGAGAGCGTTCGGCCTTTGTACGCGGAGCGCTACGCATTATTACTCTGCTGTACTAATTATTTTTGACCGCAAGTTACCTTAAGACGTTGGGGTTGCTAGCGCCGGCTTTTTACAGTATTATTCATAAACGACATTAAAATCATATTGGTAAAATGCGAAATTAAAATACAGAAGCACAATTAAAAGACAACATTGAATTCAATAATCGCAGTTTCTTTAGCTGGAGACTTCGTTTTAGGTTATATCTTAATTTTATCCTTAATCACCAAACTTTCTTTAGTGTGCATTATTTAGAATTATGACATTTTCATAAAAATATAATCATCATAATTTTTTTCCCGTCATCATGGCACCGGTAAGGAAAGAAAACAACAACAACAACTTGAAATTGATAAGAAAACCGACATCCGCAAAAGCAATCCTTTTTATATTTTAAAATCTAAACTCACTTAAGTGAGAAAGTGTTCCAGAATCTAATAAAAGATTTTTATTTGGCGCTAGTGAGCTCAATATGTCTGGCATTTTCAGTAACTTATTACAAGACCCGGAGTAGATGAAAATCTTGGGAAAATTGTTTATTTGTTATTTCTGACAGAACCGTCATTTGCAAACAAAAAACAAAGAGGTGGGTATACAAAAGAGTCCTTGTATTTATGGAACAAAATTAATAACGAGCGTTAGTTCAAGAAGAATTATTTGGTTCTCTTACTCAACAGTTAGCTAACTTTAGGAACGTCAAATTAATCGGAAAGAAGCATTTTGCCTCTTGTTTGAAGTCTTTTATCTTTACCATCATGAAACAGCATCATGAGTGGGTTTCTCTTTTTACAGACTTCAAGAATTTGAATTTGAATACTTATTGTATTCAAATTAACTGCATTCTAATAGGCTTACAATCAATCAACCCACATCATTATCAACATCAGCCCATATACGTCCCCACTGCTGGGTCCTGCCCTAAACTAGGGCGATCTGGCCTTAGTCAACCACGATGGCCAAGTGCGAGTTGGTCGACTACACACACACATGTTCTTCTTAGATATGCAGGATTTCTCACGATTAGCGGTTGCATTCCCCGTTAAAGCGTGGAATAACCCACATACCCTACTCCATTATAAAACAAAAGATTCAGCAGCGGCCAATCTCATGTAAATCGGTATGTCAATATTATCATGTCTCTCAAAGAATGAATGAAAACATTTACGTATCGATACATGAACGATATTAAATAATAAAAACAAATATTTGCCCGCAATTTTCCAGTAAACTGGACGAAAGGTTAATCGATTTAAAAGTCAATTAAGTACTGGTGTACCGAGGTGAGCGTGTTATATGAGGTTCCCAAAGTGTGCGGCTTCCTTTTCTGATAGTAAATATATAATCATCATCAACAGCCAATGTACATCCACCTTGGGGCTTGAGCCTACCCTAAACGAAGGCAATCATGCCTTAGTAACCACCCTGGCCAAGTGCGGGTTGGTTGACTTTGGGGTTGAACCTCAGAATTTGTTCACAGGCGTGCAGGTTTCGCATATGGGCTGGTGATGACGATGTGCCGGTTTTCTCACGATGGTTTTTACTTCACCGTACAGGTAGTAAATAAACAAGACAAAAAATTTAGTATTTTTGGCAAAACAACATATAATAAACAAAAAACATTTTAAAAGATATTCTATAAAGTCAGTAGGTAAACTAAACGAGACGGCAATTCTTATTTTAAAAAATATATATTTAGGAGAGTTTGTACCTTATACAAGCCACTGTCAAACACTTAGATTAATAATGATGAAGTGCGGTTAACTCTAGGCCTGGGGCATTTACGGAAACTTAAAAGCCCAGCTTGCATCACAAAAAATGTTCACGTCTGAATTATTAAGTTATCTAAGAAGAGTTTGGCAACCTCTGATCTAGAGTATCTGATTGGCAGGCTGCAGAAAGTAATTACCAAAATGTTTCAGTATAAAATGTATGACGAAATCAAGCTATCAATAATTCCAGAGCGATTTAAGGGTTTTATAGTTTACGAGGAACCCTTGATTCTTTCGCCTTGTATATAAACCTAACTTTTAGCGGCTTAGTGCAAAACTTCTTATTCTAGAACTAACTTACGTAGGTACTTACCTATAGCCACCTCAAAAGGGAATACAGAAGCCTCACGATATTATATCGATGACTGTTGCTTTGGCATCTCTTTGAGGTTTTTTTTTCCTAACTGACATACGAGGATGGCTTGGAGTAGCCTCGTCGTCATCACAGGACTTGCGGGAGAGCCAATCGCACTCACTTCTAAAGCGGATGGCTCTCACCCCTAATCACTTAGGTACTTTACTTGCTTATAGATAGACACATAATGTGTCAGTGTCGAATCTCACCCGTTGACAGTAGAACAAGTCCCCGACACGACATTTTCATTAGTGTTTCATCAACGACCGAAGTCTTGGTCATTTATCAACGACAGTCCGCACTTAGCCCTTTATAGATAAGAATGAGGAATCGAGAAATTCGTAAAGGCCATCTATAGCGATCTATAGGTTTCTTAGTATCTGTGATTATAAATCAAATGATTGATCTGCTTTTTTTTGTGCGTTCATTTTCGATAAGACTAATAAACTACCTCGTAACTGCCTCGTTTGAAACCTGAGACCTCATGTCTCGGTTTCGAGTCTGGGTCGAGATAAATTGTGTGAGATTTTCTTTTAAAAAAACTACTCAGCCCGGAGTTAGGAAAGTAGCGGAAGCACGCCCGTGCCTCAGAAAGCACATTAAGCCTTGGGTCTTGCGCCTGATCTGTCATCGATTATGCCTGACGTCTCTTCGAGCTTTGAGAATGAGGAAACATAGAGTTTACTTGTGTTTGCACACTAACTTGTGTCCTACGCAGTTCACTGGTCTACATAGAGATCGACCGAGTATCGAATTTAATTTCGAATACTAAATTGAAAAGTCATAAAATGCATGAATTTCATAGTTCCTTAGGCTGTTTAAAAATAATACTTGAGTATGTTTAGGTACAATTTGAGTCCAACTACTCTAAATATGGAGTAATGTCAAAACATACTTCACTTTGAGTGATTAAAGACTTACCGCGATTAAAGACGGGGGAAGAACAAAGTTTCAACGCCTTTCCTTTGTAAATAGCTTACATACAATGTGCTATGTGTTTCCGTCCTAGTCCCTTCGATAAGAGACAGTTTGAGACTAACTAGTCCATTACCACAAGCCATGAATATTTCAGTGCTACAATGAAGTTGAGTTTGTAAGACCTACCTACTTCAGACGCGATGGTTTTGTGCAAATTCGATCTATGTACTTGAATAAAAGGACACAGTAGAGAATATATTGCTTTACTTTAAAGTTACATTTTAAGATCCTTAATAGGATAAAATTAAAAATATATTTTTCATTCTTTTTATAAGGAGTTTTAGTAGTAAGCTAAAAGTGTAGAGCAAATATAGAGTTCTGCACTTTACGAGAAAAAATTAACGAATCAGGTAATTTAACATTCATTTTTATAGAAACTAAAAAAACGGTTAATGTTCTAAATATTTACCTAACACTTGAAAACGTTCTCGAAGTATGTGTAATGTGTATGTATGTTTGTATAGTAGGTATCATATCTGTAGTCAATATGGAAAAATCTTCAGATTTCCGACTACAGAAACAAAGACTTAATCAACTACCGTAAACACTGGTTTTTGCGAATGGCATATAATATAATCGAATCAATTATTCGGAAGGCATTCTGAAGATGTGCACGCTTCACGTAAACTGATGTTCAATTTTGCTTGAAATTGGTTTGCCGCCCGGCGGGTGCTACGGTGCAGATAAAATAATACATAGCCGTAGCTAGACAACACTGTATACAGTGGGGCTACCATGAGTTTAAAACTTACGCACTTGATATCGCCTACGTAAATATGTCTATGAAAAACTTGTACATCGCCGCTGGTGGTTACGCGAAGAACGAAAATCGGCCGTATGAAAAAAACAACTCGATAGGTTTTTAACGTACGTAAGTTTTCGATAGCCAACTCATGGTACCGCTACCGTTCTGCTACGGGAAAACAACCACTATACAGAGGGCCTACCATTTTATACGACCGATTTTAGTTCTTAGCGTGACCCCCAGTACAAGTTTTTCATAGACATGTTTACGTAGGAGATATCGAGTCCGTAACTTTTAAACTCATGGTAGCGCTACGGTAGTACCTACTAACTTTAGTAGTACTATCGAATCATGCTAGAAATTTCTTGAAAACAAACTTTTTTTTCTTTATTTTTCAAAAAATACAACTAGAAAGCGTGAGATGCGATCGTTCTTTTCCGAAATATGACGTAATCATATATTTATGATTGGATTTGGCAAGCAATAGCTTGTCGCATGAAATCAATGATTAAAGCTTAAGAAGCTTTTAGCGGTCCGAGCGTGCTATGGAGTCTCGGTTTAACATTCGTTAAACTGATATTTATTGAAATTAATAAAAAAAAGACGTGTGGAACTCGGGGACTGCCGCGGTAAAGCTATTGCATAGCATCGTCCAATATCGGAGCAGCTCGTCTCGATTCGTGCGAGTTTCGTAGAGTCGTACAATATGTCTAATAGCACGCACACAAACACCGTGCCGTTAGACGATTGTGAGGTTTTTTCGTTACGGAATTTCTTGGTTCGGTCGCCGCGCTCAAAGCCCACGATAAAAGCTATGCAATAGCTTAAAAACTGCACAATATATTTCACTAAAGATAGAACCATTTTACTGCGGGAAAACAACCACTCAAATTTCACGGCGTATAGGAATTAAGGTTATTCGATATTATTTTGTTTTGTTAACTCTAAATTGAAAGGCACGTAAATGAGAACTAACGAAGGGTTAAATTGTGAACTTACGAAATATGGACGATTAATTTTGCTTGGCTGAGCATCAAACATAGGTTAATTCTGCTGACAGCCATGATAGTGATTTAGTTGGCTCTTGGCCGTTCTATGACAGACAATGATAAAGGTTGTTTCTCGATATAGTAAGGTATGACCTATTTGTTTATAAGCCTGACTTGTAATGTGGATATTTATGTATACTATATAGTTTTTTTCTATATATTACTTCCGCGTACGTCCGGTGATGTTGACGAGGCTACTCCAAGCCATCATCGTTTGTCAATTAGGAAAAAAGGCTTTACCTACTTCTATTTTGAACTATAAGTCTGTATTAAAATTAGTCTTTATGGGTCTACACGCGATATTAGGAGTAGCAAATTACATAGCTACTTACCGCCCGACGTTTCGACTGGGTTACACCAATCGTGGTCGCGAGCGAACTGGTAATTTTAGTGTAATGGAACGCGAAAGTCTTAAATCTTATATAGTCTGTTTACCTAATATACACATGCTTTGACATTTCTATACTTACACAAATAAAAAAGCCTAAAAAGCCCAGCTGACCCAAAAAATTATGTTAATTCTCGTTATTCGACGCTTCTGGTCGTAATGTTAAATCTAGCAGAAAGACGAAGAAGACGAAAAAACCTATTTGCATACACATTGACGATTATAAAAAAAGCAAAGTATTGTTACCTTGACTGGCTGTGTGGTACTGCCCCTGTCTCTTCCGCCAAGAGTCGTGGGTTTGATACCCACTCGGGACAAATCTTTGTGTGATGAACATCGGTGTTTTTTCTGTGTCTTGGTGTGTGATGTCGTTTCTGATATAGGTACAAGACTACTTAACACTTGCTGTTACTACTTGCTGTTGTGTAAGTAATAGTAATACGTTGGTACCCAAGCATTTGGCAATGATATTACCTATCTATACTAATATTATTAAGCAGAAGAGTTAGTTCATTTGTTTTGTTTGAACGCGCTAGTCTCAGAAATTACTGGGTCGATTATTTAAAAAATGTTTTCTTATGAAACACTTAATTTCAAAAATTAGGGTTGTTTGTGATAAAGCTGCCTCTATCATTTGCGTGCTTTTTTACATCTTTTGTTTCATATGTCAGTAAAATGTTATATATCAGATTTATAACGCAAACTTCTAAGGAGATAACATATCTTTAGGTTATTATATCATTGGCATTAAGGTACTTTAGAATCTCCACATTTGCCGCGGAAAGGAAACTAACTCCCATATTTCCAGATCTCCAGCTCCCAATCTTAAACACAGAAACGGACAAGTTTCTCAATAAATCCCGGATCTTATAATTGTTTCCGCGAGGACGCTCTAGCCGGGAAACGTGAGCCATTTTTATTTATGCAAAGTGAGGACTGAGGAATTTATTGTAGTAGATTTCTGTCCTTGGGCAAATCTCTGTTCTTGTGAAACGTTCTTTTATCTCGTCACCCGACGGGATTTTTACAAAGAATTCAACAAACAAAACGGAATAATAGTGACTGTAATAATAGTAATACCATCTTACTGCCATATTGTTGTCGGAGAGAGATTTTTTACTTAAAAGTAAAGCATTTCGATTCCAGCTAACAACAATTTACCATCTATGTAGGTACAATACAATAAGAAGAAAAAAATGGTAACAAAATTGCCAATTTCTCTGCGTTTTCAGTAGGTACTTAAAACTCCCTAACTGCGAACCGTATGACAATCTACAGTCTAGAATTTAGACGTTTGGTCGTACAGGTACATAGCATTGGTGTGGGCAAAAAGAAATGCACTTATTTATTAGGTAAATACTGATTGCGCTACACATATTATTATGCAGCAAGTAGGTACAAATAATTTCTATTTAAAAAAAATACTTACCTAAACCCCGCTTCGCTTCGGGTAATCTTTTCTTAGCGGACACCTTCGTCATCACATCTACCTGCATGCCAAATTTCAGCCCGATCCGTCCAGTGGTTTGAGCTGTGTGTTAATACATAGAACTATGTCAGTCAGTCACCTTTGAGTTACATAGGTATATTAAGATTACGAAGTTTTCAACAATTATTGTTATTACGTTCAAGTATAAGTAAATGTAAATACAATGCATAACGGTGGTACTAAAAGCCCGTGAAGAAAAAAAACGGTCAATGAACTACTATAGTCCTTTTCAGCTAAGATGATCCCTGTGACACCAAAGAGAATATAATCACTACGTGTGTGACACATCGATTTTGACAATTATAGAGATGTCCTACAATGAAATAATTTCGATTATTTCTGATAATCGAAAATATTTTGTAAGGAAATGAAATCAATTTTATTATACTACTAAAATTTAAAGCATGATTTGTCTTTTTGTATTATAGTGAAAGTTTATTGTACATATGTATGCTTTACATAGTGCTATTCGGTAAAGTGAAATAATAAGAAGAGAGTAAATTTTTCATTCAGTATTTTTTTAAATATCACAGTCAGAAGAATCGCTTGATGAGTCTCTATCCCCGACATTAATTATTAGTTGGTATTTCCAGTCCTCTAATGTGGTACTTTTTGTCTTTTTACAAATGTAGTAAAAATACTACTTACGTCCAATTTTCACGAGTGACTGATGCGATTGTTAAGTGATCGCAATATTGCACCCGATTATGTTAGTCCTAGCTCTAAGCTCTTACTACGTTCCGTTCTACGAATACGAACTGGATAGGTATTTAAAAAACAAACGTAAAATGCGAATCATCTTAGCTGAAAAAGACTATAACTTTAGCACCATGTCGACATTTATGAGCGGCACAGGTGAGTACACGAGTGAATTATAATTTTTGAGGCACAAGTTAGCTATGACCCCTGCTTTGAAAATGCATGTTCGTTTGGGTAAAGTATACAATATTAATTACAGAAATGATGACGTTAGTGCTCACAGTGTAGGGGCGAGAATCATCCGCTCCCCCGCAAGTCCGATGATGATTACAAGGCTACTCCAAGCCATCATCATCATATGCCAGTTAGTAAAAAAAAGTAACAGCCTTCTAAGCGTAATTCACGGTAGGTACCTACTTCATTTTCCGGTTTTTCGTCTATTAGACATGCCGTCAACTGTACAACACGGTACAGATGGTGGGTTCTTGTTATATTAAATCATCATCAACTCATATACGTACGTACCCACGAGCCAACTATACCAGGGCGACAAGACCTTAGTAAACCACGCTGGCCAAGCACGGGTAGATTGACTACACAACCAAATAATTTCTTCATAGGAGTGCAGCTTTCTTTCCTCATGATGTTTTCCTCCACCGTTAAAGCGTCGAATAATCGTAATATGAATTTCAAACTTGAAAACACAGTGGTAGGTACGTAGCGGGGTTTGAACTAGCGAGCTCTAGCAACGACCTTAACCACTCGGCCACCGACGCTATTTATTATAATACCTTGGCTTAATAGAAAATACAGCAGGTGGAGATTTGATTGCTTAAGCAAGTATTCCGACTGACAAACCTTCGTCATAGAGGCTTTACGGAAATGGCTGATGAGCCCTCGATTAGGGCTTTCCAATAAATCAACGTCGAATGGTTATTCAATTTATTATTTAACTTTTACGAGATTTATGGCTCCGTATAGCTAAATCCCTCCCGTCGAATGTTCGATTTCCTATTTGAAACAAAATATTGGCTTTGCCTCATTTTTAAGGATGTTTTAATATTGGTAAAGTATTAGACTAGACAATCAAAAGACAAGCTTAAACTGTAATACCTATAGGTAGATAGGTACGAGTACTTTTTCTTATGATTTGCGATATTTTGACAAAATAAATACCTACCCACCTTAAGATCTACCCACATACCTAGGTGGGCTCGTACCTACATCTATATTCAATTTTGTTTATATTTTTTCTCCTCCTAATCCTTCTAGATTTTTACGAAACCCTTTAGGTACCCACCTAGCCAGGCGCGAAGATAATCATGTAATAGTATGAATAATATACCTAATTGTTTCTTCGGAGTCCATCCACGTTTCACGAAAACATAACACGTTCTTTTTCGTATTTCAAAACATTTCGACAGGCGTATCGGGAATTTAGCAAATCCCGCTGCCATTTTCGGTTTCCGAAGCTCACGTCACGTCGGATATATCTTCGAACCCGGACTCTCGTGTTTCCGCCAGTAATCCTTCTCTCGCCGTATCCACTAACATTTATAGACATCTAAAACAGATTCGATTGATTCGGATTATAGTCCAGTAAAATAACAATGAAATTCGCAAAGAGCGATGTACCTAGTTCTGCTTTTTTGGTATGTTTTATGGGTCTGTTAGTAGGTACAGTTGAAATCAAATTTACCAATTCGAAAATCTTGTAAAAAATCAGAAAATCGAGAAAATCGACGAATTGAACATTTCACAGTAGGTACGTTGTTTTCTAAAGTTTTGCTTTTCTTTCCTTAAGGATATACCTAGTAGTTTTTCGTCTAATTCTACTACTGGGCTATTATTAGGTATAAGCCCCACTTTGCTTTGCACAAGTGGTTATAAAAGGTATGTTTTGTAGTAACTGCCTCGTTGGTTTATTGTTGATATGCACCGCGTAAAAACCGGAAGAGTATCTACAAGCGCCGGTCAAATCAAACTAGAGGTAAGTATTGTTTAATTGCCGAAATTAGGTACCACACACCCCCGCCTCGTGCCTTGGAAAACACGTGAAATTTATTGACCCAACTATGTTAGCTTTAGGATATTGTGGTAAACCGTATTTTTATGCCAATCACAATAAAAATTTAATAGGAGTGAGCGAACAAGACCGTGCGCGAGTCCGACTCGAATTTTTACAACTCACATAAAGAGGAAAGAAACTTTAATAAAATTTTCTTTTTAGGTACCTAGTTACTATAATAGTTATCTAGCTGATAGATGAAAAAATAATAGTGATTGTATCATTATGCAAGATAGGCGTATTATGAAAAATTGTAAAAAAGGCTTGATTAGATATTTTCAAGTCACTTGCAGTTTAGCAGCTACATAATATGTCATTTTAGAGTTGCCAGCCACTAACAACAACATGTCTTAATAAGATAATTGGGTCTCTAGAAATATGCAAATACGATTATTTCAATATATTCAATCATAAATAAAATAAATATGAATATATTAATAATCTCAGAAAGCTAATTATATTTTCGCTTCCTATTATCTTCAGCTTTTCATACTAAAAATAATTTTGTTAACATAAACTGTACATTTTCTTTGATAATTACATGACAACACTAGTTTGTTTACGATTAAATTTGACTGACGTGTTGTTACACAAAATTATTACTTTTTCTATCAAGTTTTCTGCAATAATATCAATAATTTTAGTGTGTTTTGTTGTGAACAGTTCTTCTACATTTTCGGCCAACATGTTGAAAGCTGTAATTCTAATAGGGGGACCGCAAAAAGGTAAATAATTATTATGATGTCTACGTCACCGGTTTTACGAATAAATCTTAAACAAACATCTGTTTTCACTAGTGTACATTTGTAAACTAACTGAAAGATAAACCAAGAAACACTAATTATTGCTAAAATTTCTAGTATTTCTGCAATTTTGTCCAAGTATCCAATCTATAATTTGAGGTTATGTTGCAATAATATTATCTTGATTTATCTTTATTAATATGCGTCATGTTAGCACATACTGTATTTATTTAACCTTTACACGATACTACAGGTCTATTTGAAGTGCATATTGTATGTCAACTTGTACCTACTTAATGTTTTTTTGTGAAAATGTACAGTAAACAAAATGTATCCGATTTGATTCAACAATTTCAGATCACTTTGTTATTACCATACTTTAAATTAGGCAACATAGTGAACAAGACATCCCTCTTCCTATCCATAGAACTTAATAAGAATAAAAGAGAAAATGAAGTACAAAAATAATCATATTTCCAGGCACCCGCTTCCGGCCTCTATCTTTGGATACCCCAAAGCCCCTGTTCCCCGTGGCAGGGCTCCCTCTCATCCAGCACCACATTGCGGCATGTGTGAAGCTGCCGGAATGCAAGGAGGTCCTCATCATTGGGTCCTACACGACCAACACAATGGCACAGTTTGTGGCCGACATGCAGAAAGAGTACCACATTATTATAAGGTAGGTATGCTAATACTAAAAAGTGTGGGGCTGGTATTTTAACTAAGAGACTTTATAAGGCTGAAAATGAATAAAATCATCTTGCAGCTAGGCTTGTGTTGTTTATTGTGTTGTTAATTTATATCTATTACAGCATGTCTTATAATGAGGAGCATGCAATTTATTGATTATTATGAATTGTTTACATGTCTATAAATACAGCTATTAAAATGACCCTGAAAAATACAATATATCATGCAGAAATAATTTTTAGTGAAAGCTATGTTGACAAAGCACAAAATCGAAATCTGTTTAGAATATCAATACACGCGAGTTTAATCCGTAAAATTAGTTTTGTTTCAAAAAGTACAAAATATATATTTAATCATAATAATAAAAAATGTTTCCTACTTCAGGTATTTACAGGAGTTTGCACCACTAGGAACAGGTGGCTGCCTCTACCACTTCAGGGATCAGATACGAGCTGGCAACCCATCGGCTTTCTTCCTGCTCAACGGAGATGTCTGTTCTGACTTCCCACTTAAGGAGTTGTGGGCCTTCCATGAAGAGAGGCCAGATGCGCTTGTGAGTTTATATATTTGCTAAATAACATTTTGGCTGATAATATGCCACCAATGTGCTCATTCCACAGCGATTTATTTAATTGTAACACCAATTCTTGAAATTGTTTATTCGCAACAAAGTATATCTGTGTTGTTGGACAGTGGTTAGTGATCCAGGGTCCCTGCCTATGCTGCTAAGAGTTGTTCACAGATCAATGTTTGTGATATATTTATTCATCAAGGACAACCAACAAATCTTACACTAAACAAATATACATGACATAGAACAAGAGCTAAGTACATTTAATTTTGGGATGAGAGCCATCATCTCCCCCGCGAGTCCGATGATGATGACGAGGCTACTCCAAGCCATCATCTGAAGTCAGTTAGGAAAATAAAAGCAGATGTAATTACAGGTTGCCATGACTTGTAATGTGAGACAGATGTGTGTGTGTGATGTTGTGTATAATTTACATATTTCATGAGCATCGACAACATCACCCCTGCCCCTCTCCACTTATTTACTTATTTACATACATACATAAAATCACGCCTTTTTCCCAGAGGGGTCTCTGCCTGATCACTTCCAGCGATCCACGTTTCACCTCTGTGGGGAACGTGACGTGACGGGTTGTGTCGCCGCCATTCTGCCTTGTGCATTGTTTTAACAATTGCGTTCATTGCGTTCCCACGAGTAGCAAGGATATATGACGGGGGAAGAAAAAGGGGAGGAAGGATACTATCGCCTCAGATGATTAGGACTGAGTCGATAGTAGCTCGAGGAGCCGGGGTCGCTTACCCGTATACCGTTCACCAACCACCGGACAGATAGTTGTGGCCAGGGCCGAGCCGCCCCTATGTGCAAAGTGTGCGGCGCACACAGGCGCCAAGACAATAGGGGCGCCGCGCCGCCACTGCCACCTAAATTATTTTCATGAAGGAAGACGATAATATCCCTGGTCCGTCAAAACAAAATATATTATTGATTTCAGTCTAAATTAACAATTAAAAATTTTAATTCGTTTTTCATGATGTTTCGTTAAAAAAGGCGCTTCATAGGTTCCGCACACAGGCGCTGCCGAGGGTCGGCGCGGCCCTGGTTGTGGCTGGTATCCCCTGACTGATTTACTTATTTATTTCTATCTAATCTTCCAGGTGACCATAATGGGCACAGAAGCGACCCGCCAACAGTCGGTGCACTACGGCTGCATGGTGACGGCCGGCTCGGGCGCGGTGTCGCACTACGTGGAGAAGCCGAGCGGTTACGTGTCCGCGCTCATCAACTGCGGCGTGTACGTGTGCGCCCCTCGCGTCTTCGGCCCCATGGCCGACGCGTACGAGCGCAAGCAGAGCGGGCTGTACAGGTGACTGGTGCTGCTGAGCCGTGGCCACTGACTTACTGTGCTGTAGCGAGTGGATCGATGGCGGCAGGTAGCGGTGTCGCAAAAGGGTCTACAGGTGACTGCGCTGCTGAGCCGTGGCGACTGACTTACTGTACTGTAGCGAGTGGAGCGATGGCGGCAGGAAGGTGTCGCACTACGTGGAGAAGCAGAGCGGCTACGTGTCCGCGCTCATCAACTGCGGCGTGTACGTGTGCGCCCCTCGCGTCTTCGGCCCCATGGCCGACGCGTACGAGCGCAAGCAGAGCGGGCTGTACAGGTAACTGTGCTGCTGAGCCGTGGCGACTGACTTACTGTGTTGTAGCGAGTGGAGCGATGGCGGCAGGAAGGTGTCGCACTACGTGGAGAAGCCGAGCGGTTACGTGTCCGCGCTCATCAACTGCGGCGTGTACGTGTGCGCCCCTCGCGTCTTCGGCCCCATGGCCGACGCGTACGAGCGCAAGCAGAGCGGGCTCTACAGGTGACTGTGCTGAGCCGTAGCGACTGCCTTACTGTACTGTAGCGAGTGGAGCGATGGCGGCAGGTAGCAGTGTCGCAATAGGTGGAGAAGCAGAGCGGGCTCTACAGGTGACTGCGCTGTTGAGCCGTGGCGACTGACTTACTGTACTATATATAGCAAGTGGATTGATGGCGGTAGGTAGCGGTGTCGCAATAGGTGGAGAAGCAGAGCGGGCTCTACAGGTGACTGCGCTGCTGAGCCGTACCGACTGACTCACTGTGTTGTAGCGAGTGGATCGATGGGGCAGGTAGCGGTGTCGCAATAGGTGGAGAAGCAGAGCGGGCTCTACAGGTGACTGCGCTGCTGAGCCGTGGCGACTGACTTACTGTACTATATATAGCAAGTGGATCGATGGCGGCAAGAAAGTGTCGCACTACGTGGAGAAGCCGAGCGGCTACGTGTCCGCGCTCATCAACTGCGGCGTGTACGTGTGCGCCCCTCGCGTCTTCGGCCCCATGGCCGACGCGTACGAGCGCAAGCAGAGCGGGCTCTACAGGTGACTGCTGCTGAGCCGTAGCGACTGACTTACTGTACTATATATAGCAAGTGGATTGATGCCGCCATCAATCCACTTGCACCAATCGCGGCAGCGAGCGGTGTCGCACTACGAGGAGAAGCAGAGCGGGCTCTACAGGTGACTGCTGCTGAGCCGTGGCGACTGACTTACTGTAGCAAGTGGATCAATGTCGGTAGAAAACTAAACGATAAAAAATACGTTTTTGTTGCACTCTGGACTTTTTTATATAAAAAGACTTTAGATGATTTTAATCCACCACATGGTAAGCGGTCGTGAAGTCCATATATGAGGTTGTCAGGGCCAATAGACCCTCTTGAGCCTCTCGACCTCACCCTGAAGGCTGTCTAAGACACCATTTCACTCAAGAGCCCGGGATTGTATGAAGGAGGGAAAACATGAGCTGGAAGGGCGTTCCACGCTTTAATGACACGGGGCAGAAAAGAGCAGCTGAACCTCCAACAGTCGGTCCGAAGGAAGTAGACAGGTTTCTACAGGTGACTACTGAGCTATAGCGACTTATCAGCTGTTCCGTCTACGCAAGCACAGCGCTAAGGATCTCGTGATAGCGCCCGCCAGCAGTCGGTCCACTACGGCTGCCTCTGAGTCTGGCTGTGTTTAGTATATTTGTGTTTATTACCTCTGTCTTGCTTTACCTCCGAGTTGCTGATATCCATAACACAAGTGTTTAAGCATATGCTATTGTCTGATAGACACAATTTTTTGGAAATTTTGACCGCATTTATGACCCCGCCTGAACTAGGGACTTGAACCACCTAGAGCGTCAGATGCGATATTTGAAGACCGGTGTATCAATTTACATTAGAGATTTTAATAGCACTTAAACAACAAATAAAAATATATATTTTTGTGTTTCATTTCAGCGGAAATGGCCAAAGTCACCCAGGATACATGTCGTGGGAGCAAGACGTGTTGACGCCGCTGGCCGGCACCAACAAATTATATGCATTGCAGGTAATGTTAATTGTGATAGTACATGGTAAGTAAACTTTTTTTTTTAACGCGGTGAAATAGCTTGAGGCACCGTTACCGGGAGATGGGGTTCTCTCCCGTTGGTGTGTCGGACTCCCCGGTAACTGGCGCGAAGATGGTAAATGCAGTGGCTGCTCCTGGGCGGAGTGCAATTTCCAGGGGGTCTACCGACTAAAACACCGCGATTTACCTCATCGCCTTGGCAACGTCATGGTTCCTAGCATAACCCAACTACCACGACGCCACTGGCTACATGGTACCCTCCTTCGGTACTCTCATGACTACCATTAATGTTTTCTGTCACCCCTACTAAGTATCATATCTAGTACTTACTTTTATCGATAGTCAACTGATTTGCTTGTTTAATATTATTATTTACTAAATATAATCCTTATAATGTTTTAAACATTTTCCATTGTTTATTCGCTTCTATGTCGCAGCGTGATGGTATATAACCTAAAGCCTTGGTCGATAAATGGTCTATCCAACAAAAATAATATTTTTTTCGATTCGAACCAGTAATTCCTGAGATTAGCGCGTTCAAACAAACGAACAAACAACAACAATTGTATAGATTAACCCTTGTGACATACCCTGTTCTAAGATGTATTACGTGAATAAGTAAATGAATGATTAATTTCTGAACTACCCCCCTTCTAGGTGACCAACTGGTGGTCCCAAGTGAAGACGGCCGGTTCAGCGATATACGCGAACCGACACTACCTGCAGCTGCGGCGCGCGCCCGCGCCCGCGCCCTGCGACCTCATCCCCGACGTCTACATACACCCCACGGCCACCGTCGACAGCACTGCAGTGGTAAGTAATACGTACATACATACATACACACATACATAAAATTACGCCTTTTCCCAGACGGGTAGGCAGAAATCACTTCCTACTATGTCCTACGGTCCTGGCACACCTGCTGTGATGAGTAGTACTGCTCTGGTATGTAGTACTGCCGTGGTAAGTAGTATAACAGAGGTAAGTAGTACGGCAGTGGTACTATAGACACCACCCGTCCTGTGTAGCAAACTGGTGGTGTGGCAAAATTAAAACGGCGGGTTCTGCGATCTACGCGAACCGACCTTCTTGCAGCTGCGGCGCGCGCCCGCACACTGCGACCTCATCCCCGACGTCTACATACACCCCACGACTACCGTCGACAGCACTGCAGTGGTAAGTGGTAGTGATGCGCCGAGTCGCAGTTTTGGTGGAACGAGTAGATTCGAGTCAGTATATATGGTATCCGAATAAGGACGCGATTCCCTGATTCCAGCCCAGTACTCGAATTCTATGTTTGATATTCGTGTATTTCTACTCGAGTCCGATTCCCAGACTCGATTCTATAAATTCGAGTCTGAAAACTATAGTCCAGTCCAGAACAAGAGTTCGATTTAAGAATAAAAAGTAAAAAGAGAAAGTAGCTTCAAACATCGTTCACTCAACTGATTATAACTTCTAACAGACACAAAACAAAGAATTTAAAACAAAAGTTGCAGGTTCAAACTTGTTTGTACTGTCAGGCCCGCGCCACGTTTTGCTTATGTAAACAGTTTGCGAGAACAAGCGAGTTAACTAAATTCGAATACAAGACTCGAGTCAGTATGACTCGTATAATAAGAATCGATTTAGCGAGTACGAACCGATTCTTCCTGACTCGAATCGAGTCCGGCGTACTCGGATCAAAATAAATTGGTATTCGAGTAGGCGAGTCCAAAGCAGGAATCGAGTCTGAATCGAGTCAAACCGTGCTCGGCACATCGCTAGTAAGTGGTACTGACACCCCACAGCCACTGTTGACAGCACTGCATTAGTAAGATACACAGTATATGCCGTCTACATACAAGCCATAGTCACACTCGATAGTACTACAATGTTAAATTTTACTACTACTTCTGTGGTAAGTAGTAAACCAGTAGCGGTACCATGAGTTGGCTATCGAAAACTTACTCACGTTAAAAACCTATCGAGTTGTTTTTTTCATACGACCGATATTAGTCCTTAGCGTAACCACCAGGGGTTACGCTAAGGACGCTTTACAAGTTTTTCATAGACATATTTACGTAGGCGATATCGAGTCCGTAACTTTTAAACTCATGGTAGCGCTACTGTGCTGTCTACGTACTCCTTACTAATACTGTAGTCAGTACTGCTCTCTAGGCTGTCATGTCTAGTCATGGTCTAGGCCGGAGTTGTATTTGAGGAGGCCTTTGTCCAGGGATGGACTGCGATTGGCTGATGATGATGATGTCATGTTACAGATCGGTCCGAACGTGTCTATTGGTGCGGGAGTCCGGGTCTGCGCGGGTGTGCGGATCAAAGAGTCCATCGTTCTCGATCGAGCCACGATCAGCGATCACGCGCTCGTCATGCACTCTGTCGGTGAGTGGAACGGGGTTCGAGTCCTGGACTTATAAATAAATCATTTCTTATATTTTAAACTAGTGACCCGCCCTTGCTTCGCTTCAGATATACATAAAAACCTTCCTCCAAATCCATTCGCGTGTAAAAAAACCATCTAAATCCGTTGTGTAGTTTTAAAGTTTTTAGCATACGTAGGGACAAGCAGACGCGGGAAGCGACTTAACTTTACACTATGTAGTGATGATGTAAAATTGTATTTGTTTATTATGTAGGTTTTAGGTATTTTGTCTGATTTATAAAGGCTTGTAAACCTAGCAAGTGTTTGTAAGAATTCTGTAACCCCCATAGTATGATTTGATATAGATATTGATTTATTATTTTCGCGATTGCTTTCTTTTTTTGTGAATATCAATCCCAATTTCTATACCAAGTGATACTCGGGTTTGTTCACTGGCTGATACTCATATCGCAGGGCATAAAGTATTTTTTTTGAAATTTTACACAGAAGTTCAAGGAGTTATAATATCAATCAACATTCTCACGCGGACAGAAACCTAGACTTCATTAAAAACTTTAAAAAGAAACATGATTTCCATCGACAGTTGGTCAAGACGCGTCTGTAGGCGAATGGGCGCGTGTAGAGGGCACGCCGTCCGACCCCGACCCCAACAAGCCGTTCGCCAAGATGGACAACACGCCGCTCTTCAACAGCGACGGACGACTCAACCCCTCCATCACCATACTGGGTACCGCTCACACAGACACACAGACAGACCGACGGACACACTCACACTGCTGCCAGGATAGTCTGCAGATCACAACTCCTCGACAACTAACAGCAGATATGTCGTGTTTAGGCTCATCGATCATAGACCGACTAGTCTAAAAAGAGTGACCAAAAAAATAAACTTTTTAATAGTTTCCTATTGTGTTAGGGTTTTTTTTAAATTTTTTAGTAAACCTCATTTCCGTCAGTCACACCTACCAACTTTGTTGACATTGGAGTGGCTGAAAATCAGCGCTGGCGAGGTCCTCGGTCCCATGGCAGCACAAGCTGAGTCACTTCCATTTGCTCATTACTAGAATTTTTTTACTTTTTGTACTTGAGCCATATTATGTAAAATTTTCATGTGAGCAATAAACACATTCTTATTTTTATTCTTATTTTATACTTTTATAATTTTCTTATTTAAAATGTAAAACGGTTACCGTATAATATACTTGTGTGTTCAGGTGCTGGAGTGGCGGTACCAGCAGAGACGATATTGCTCAACTCCATAGTCCTTCCGCACAAACAACTCAGCAGGAGCTTCAAACACGAAATCATCTTATAGTCCACGGTAACTGTCACTGTGTCTACGTTTGAGAAGAAAACAAAACTGTATATAGCAATAGCAGACCAAACCTTTTAAAAATGTTTACATTACATTTGCTTTCGGTAAGGGCGTAGCTTCCGCTGTATCAGACGTATTAATGAGGGTTTATGCGTTTAAGATATCCACTAGATGTCAAGACGAAAATATGAGGTCTAACTGCTAAGTGATTGGGGAATATTGACATGTTTTTCCATGTTACGACAAAAATAACCAACCATGTTGCAGATTAGCTGGACCACGTACACCAACTAGTTAATTTCTTATACGCGAAAACCCTCAATATACGTGGCTCCCATGATACAGCCCACCCCCTAGAGGTTTGCAAGCAAAATTTTGTATAATGCTATCCACTTTATGTCCTAATAAATTATTTTGATATGGGGCCTCCCTAAGTTACGCCACCGATTCGAAAACATAGGTATATAAGAAATGTTTACTATATTTGTTACTTGCAAGCAGGGAAAGGGCGACATCACATGTTATTTGAAACGTAATGGTTATATTTTTTTACATTTTTGACATGCACAAACTTAGATAATAATGAAAATAAACTTTATAAATACTGTAAATCTTCACGGGCATTTGCCACTGAAATCATCTTAAAAAAATCTATCAATGCATGTTCCCTGAAAAATTATTTCAACTATATGCAAATTATTTCATAAAAAAATACCACTAGCTTCCCTAAGCTGACTGATAAATTTTATATTGTTTAGCGTATGGCTTCATTACTGACCGGACTGAATATTTTGGAATCATTATTTTATGTGTATGTTTTTCTAATTTGAAATTCATACGTACAATTATTCGACGCTTTAATGGTGAAGGAAAACATCGTGAGGAAACCTGTACAGCTAGAAATTCTAAAGTTGTGTAGTCGACCAACCCGCACTTGGTCAGCGTGACTCGCGGCCTTATCGCCCTAGTTTAGGGCCCGTGCCCCAGCAGTGGGGACGTATATGGGCTGATGATGATGATGATATGTACCACGGATTTACTACGGATTGTTTTTATTTAAACTTTAAGTGTTAAATACTTGTGTTAAAGAACGACCAAAGGCTATGTCTAGTACCAATATTATAATGCCATTGTAATTAAGTCCTTTTATATTTTTATATATTCACTTACACTTAAAAATGATAAAAAGTCCTAAAATAAGTAAAATTTATTCATTTGATATTTGGCTCTAGACTTTGACAAATTCTAAGATTATGGATAGTATAGCAGGTTCCTCAAAGTAAAACGCTGAAATGACTTTTTTGTGTTACATCGAGTCTTAAAAACAAGAAATCCATGTCCAACAGGTAAAATACTGTGTGCAATAAATGAATAAATAAATAAATAAAAATGCGGAAAAAAATCGACGGCTTCAATAGCTGTTAGTTGGTGTAATAGTTCGCACGTCTGAGCGCGATTTCCGGAAGGACGGAAACTTTTTCAGTTTTTCAAAATCCATATGCAATTTACATAGTTCCGTTTTTTTTTCATTAAAATAAATAACTTTGTGTACTGTAAACACCTAGTCTCTGGTCATCAATAAATAATTTACCAAATACTTAGTTTGGAATTCAACACCTGTTTATGTTAAGTTATCTATATGTCGCAGTCATCTGGTTGAATCAGCGATTTGATTGGATCACTAGCGAGTTTATTAAATGACGACGTTCAATTGAATGACTAGGTCGAACGTTGAATGAACAATCCTCACTCAACGTCCAACAAGTTAGCGGATTGAAACATAGCCCTTTGAACATAGCGGACGTAAAATCAGTCAAGTGATTGTAATTTAGTTCATATTTTTTCCACTGCGGCGTTATTGCTCATCAAAACAAAGATGGCGTCAAACAGCTGGTACAGATCTAATCGAATATAACTGTGTTGATAGTTTTTGAGTGAAATTGAGATTTAAAGTGACTTATTCGTAAAAAAATTGAGACAGCATGGATGTTCCGATTAATACGCTGCCGCCAGCTACTTTAAAAGAAAAATTTCTGGCAAAACTGGCTGAATATTAAATTATTTTTGTTTAGTGTATTTTTGAGAAATAGGGCTAATGTGACTAAGTGTTCTTGTTGCCGTGAACACAATTACCTTTTCAGGATCCCAAAGAAAACCTTGGACTACCGAAAGAATATTGGAGGTTATAAATAATGTTCGAAAAGCTAGGGTGTCCATGATTTCTAAGGAAGCCAGGACATCTATGGATATAACTGGATATCAAAGTCCGATATAATGGTTATAGCTAAAGAAGTTTTTTAATATTTAAATACCCCCGACCCAAAAAAAGTACGCAATTATTATGAAAAAAGGTTAAACCCTATAAAAAGCACAAAATAACTTTTTTCACTACGTAAGTACCAACTAAAGCGAGGCATAACCGCTAATTTTGAACTGCGTGCGTACGTACGTATGAATTTTTTTATTAAATTTGTCACGCCGGGGGCCCACTCTAATTTATTAGAAGCACACATTAAGAAGTATCTTAAGACTTAAAATTGTTAAAAATTATATTAAGGTGTGTTATGTCATGTCCTCATTTTTTTAATCTAAAGATAGTTATCTTTTAAGTTGCGAACTTATGGTCACCCTAATCAAACATTACAAAGTCAGCTATAACCCATTCAACGACTACGCTAAATGACGTTCAGTCAAGATGTTGAACGTTACATTCAACAACTTCACGAGTTGTCCATTAGTCATTCAATTTAACGTCGTCATTCAATGAACGCGCTAGTGATCCAATCAAATCGCTGATTTAACCAGATGACTGCGACATATATATGACATGTATACTACTTTTCTATAACGTAAATAAGTGCATTGAAGACAATAATAATTGTATAAAATATAATTTGCGAATTTAGTTTTAGTAAAAACGTGTTCCATAAATATATTTTTTTCTATAGGATATTTACAGACTATATTTCTTTTCGTCTTAAGATTTTTTTCCAGTCCATAAAAAGGATTATAAAATGTTTTTATGATCAGAATGTATGTGTATTATACGACAATTCCACCCTTTTAGCAAATAATATCCAAGAGAGAATATATTTAAACCTAGCGATTTATATTGTATAATATTATGAACTGAGGGCAAATATAAAAATATGTAAGAACTTTATGTAAATATGTAGTTTGATAATTATAATTAAGTCGGTGCTTTAAATAAATTACATTGAGCACAATTATCTTTTGTTTTAATTAATAAAACAACCAAAATTATTTAATCGTCTAGGAAACTATGTTGACGCAGAAATAATAAGGCTCGGCACAGACGAGGGGCAGGGTTTTAGCATGATATGACAAGTTATCTAAATGATATGTAGGAACTTCCAGATGATAAAGCTCTTTACAGCCTCAGTAGGTCCATTTACCACCTAAGAGATATGCAGTCACCATTGCCTGCATATCTATGAATCTCATATCCTATCATTCATATAAAATGACTATAGGCAGGTAAGTTAAAATAGAAAGTCCATGAATTTATCGTTATAAAACAACAAGGTATTTTAAATACAGTATGACTAGCAATGTCCCTGCTACTATTTTTCAAATAAAGTTTTTTATACCTACTCCTACGTTTATCGTTTAATTATTTGATGCAAATAATGCAAATATTAATTAAGCTCCAGTTAAGCAGTATTTCTATAAAATTCACTCACGTATTCGTTCACGTAATGACATTAATGAGAAAAATAGTATCGTTACTACGTAAACATAATACTTACCTACCTACATACGTACCTACTCACTTTCAAATTTTCCAAAATAATAAGTATTCAACAAAATATACTTAAATAACCTCAGGAATGCTGCACTAAATTAGATAATACAGTTTTTTTGCTCTTTTCTTCAGTATAGAATAGAACTACCTACCAACTATTTATAATGCTCAACCGGTATATCTGGACAGGCAATTCGTGAGCAAAGAATAACATGAAAAAAAAAACATCAAATTAATTAGTTTCTTCTATAAACCGCGACGATCGATTTACTTTTTACGCCGAACAAATTGAAAAACATCTTTTGTTTATTGACATTCGATTTGCAGCAATGTAAACAAATTGTAAAGTGTCGCCGAGATGGCATGGCATCCGTCACTTAGTCAGTCAGTTGGTAGACTCGTTCGTGACCGGAGGCAACTGTGATATTTGACCAAAGTGTACAAAATGAACTTCATAATAACCAAGTTTATGTGGCATAATGGGACAAGGATCAACCAATATTTGTTCGCCATTCTTTGTGAGTAATTTTTTTTTACTTTATTCTTCTGTCGCCGTACCTTACTAGGTACACTAATTACTTTAAAAATCGTATGCGTTCAAAAAATAACGGTAAAATTATGTAGTATAGTAATTTTTCTAGGTATGATCACGTAATAGGATACAAAATGTATGTTTTTGAATTTGCATACAATTTCACCCTGTGGGTTGGGTAGTAAATTCTTTATAAAGCTAGTTATCGATACAAGTTAGCAGCATAGGTAATCCCTGCAAACTGGACATTAGTATAAGAGAATTATTGGTAGGCGTAGTTTCTTCAATATTATCTTCTTATCATATTGAATGAAACATTTAGTCCAAATAGAAAACGCTTTCTTTTTTTTTAATGAATCTCGTACCTACCTCTCCGTCATTAAACTTCGCTAACAAAAACTTGCTACATCTTAAATAACACCGGCAAATAAGGTTTTGAATATATAGTTGATATTGCTACACCCTACAGGGCTCCTAATAATATGTACTAATGTGAACTGTACTTTTATGTGGGCAATAACTAAATAAATAGATTGCTTATTGATTTTTTGATTTTATTTTATTGTAAACATCATTATGGAATGCATAATTGCATACTTACATATTACCTAGTTCAAAGATGTAGGTGTAAAGTAAAATTTAGAATTCTCTTATTAAAATAGGTAGACCTACATAATTCGTCAATTCAGAGCATGTAGGGTCATTTCGCCTGTTCGCGTCCATCGCCCAATTCGCGTCCATTTTGCCGATTTCCTTTTAAAAATCCTCGAAAATAAGTAAACTAACACTCCAATCAAATGAAAAGGCATTACCGCTAATACCTCAATGTATAAGAGGCACGTACACATAGACAAAAGTTCTGTGGGTCCAACCAATCCCGTTTAAAAAAATATTTAATCTACAAGGAAGTGTGCACGCGCTGGATTTTAGAAAAAAAATAGTGTGCAGCGGCGTGTTTGATGGTAAGTTTTTTATTGTTTTGTGTGAATTTTAGGACATTTAGCTATTTCTACACTTTAATGATGAAAAAAGGAATAATATTTATTATGAATTTGCTAATGTTTTTTATATTTAACGAATAAAATAAGGTGGACGCGAATTGCTACATCGAATTTTACAAAACTTCCACTTTGCGTCCGCAATGGACGCAAACTATACCTGTATAGGAGTTCATAATAAACCAAATTGCGTCCACTATTTTCGTTAAATACTTGCTTGTAAAAAATATTTAAAACATACTGTTTAATATTAATGTAAATTTTTTTTATTAATAGTATGTGTTTATAATTAACATTTTAATTGATATGAGTAATTTCTTTCATTTTTATTTTCTTTTTCATTGAGGATGTGTTCTACGGAGAAAAGAAAGAAGAAGGAAAAGAGAACATATACAGAAGATTTGAGGGTAAAAAAAAAACAGAACTGATTACTGTTTATTCTTCAAGTTGCAATCATTATTTACCTACCTAATTTTAAGTTACTTAAACCAATGTTGAGAAGAATTATTTTTATTTTTTAAAGTTAATTTTAAATTATATAATAATGATATTGTTGATTTTTAATAATTAAGTATATTCTTAAATAAAGAAATTGTTTAAATACAATCTTTCTTTACAAATTCTTAAATATATCACCCCTTTATTCCTTTTCTATGCTACTGGACGCGAAATGGTCCATGGGTGGACGCAATTTGGGTTTTTTGGACGCAAACTGGGTAAAACGCCTAATTCTGAAACTTATCTATTTAAAAAGAAAACGCAAGATGTTTCTAATACAACTGAATGTTAATCCTAAAATAGAATATATAATGAATACATTACACAAATTTGTCATAGATATGAGTGCTGGGGCATTTTTATTATCGCCGTCAAACTTGCCAACTGCACTAAATGGACGCGAACAGGCGAAATGACGGGTCATTTCGCCTGTTCGCGTCCATCGCCCAATTCGCGTCCATTTTGCCGATTTCCTTTTAAAAATCCTCGAAAATAAGTAAACTAACACTCCAATCAAATGAAAAGGCATTACCGCTAATACCTCAATGTATAAGAGGCACGTACACATAGACAAAAGTTCTGTGGGTCCAACCAATCCCGTTTAAAAAAATATTTAATCTACAAGGAAGTGTGCACGCGCTGGATTTTAGAAAAAAAATAGTGTGCAGCGGCGTGTTTGATGGTAAGTTTTTTATTGTTTTGTGTGAATTTTAGGACATTTAGCTATTTCTACACTTTAATGATGAAAAAAGGAATAATATTTATTATGAATTTGCTAATGTTTTTTATATTTAACGAATAAAATAAGGTGGACGCGAATTGCTACATCGAATTTTACAAAACTTCCACTTTGCGTCCGCAATGGACGCAAACTATACCTGTATAGGAGTTCATAATAAACCAAATTGCGTCCACTATTTTCGTTAAATACTTGCTTGTAAAAAATATTTAAAACATACTGTTTAATATTAATGTAAATTTTTTTTATTAATAGTATGTGTTTATAATTAACATTTTAATTGATATGAGTAATTTCTTTCATTTTTATTTTCTTTTTCATTGAGGATGTGTTCTACGGAGAAAAGAAAGAAGAAGGAAAAGAGAACATATACAGAAGATTTGAGGGTAAAAAAAAAACAGAACTGATTACTGTTTATTCTTCAAGTTGCAATCATTATTTACCTACCTAATTTTAAGTTACTTAAACCAATGTTGAGAAGAATTATTTTTATTTTTTAAAGTTAATTTTAAATTATATAATAATGATATTGTTGATTTTTAATAATTAAGTATATTCTTAAATAAAGAAATTGTTTAAATACAATCTTTCTTTACAAATTCTTAAATATATCACCCCTTTATTCCTTTTCTATGCTACTGGACGCGAAATGGTCCATGGGTGGACGCAATTTGGGTTTTTTGGACGCAAACTGGGTAAAACGCCTAATTCTGAAACTTATCTATTTAAAAAGAAAACGCAAGATGTTTCTAATACAACTGAATGTTAATCCTAAAATAGAATATATAATGAATACATTACACAAATTTGTCATAGATATGAGTGCTGGGGCATTTTTATTATCGCCGTCAAACTTGCCAACTGCACTAAATGGACGCGAACAGGCGAAATGACCCTATTTGTAATTTACGAAAAAGGGGAAGGAGGTATATGGGGCATATGGGGAGGCCTACGTCCAACCGTGAACCTAGGCTGACGAAAACAATACTATAAGTATATTTACTTACCTACTCCAATGGGATAGCGACCTGTAGTGGATCTTTGCCTCCGACACAACAAACTCCACTCTTCCCTACTATAAGCCATCTTCTTCTCAGCTTAATGACCCGCCGTTGCCAACTTAGGTGTTTTCCCCCTAGATTTAGGATAATGTTATAATTATAATGAGGGAAATGAGTTTTTTTAGGGGTCTGAAAATGTTAGGGGTTTTGCAAATTGAGAATAAGTATTAACCTAATAGTAGCCCATTTTAGCAATTGTTGTCTAAAACAACAAGACCAGCAAAAACATAAGACATTTGCGGTCAAACAGTTAAATATATTGGCCCGTTTTAATAGCAACATTGCCTCATTCATTGAAAAGTTCGCCGCAACAGGGGGTTTTTAAGGAGTTTTGACACAAAAGGGACAGATATTTTTGAGAGTTGGCAAATTACCCTAACCGGCGGTGCCTAGGACGCCCAACCGGAAGTCCCGTTGCCCACTTGGTCGTCCCAAGTACGCTCGCTTCACTGTCCGTTCCTCCTTCATTCTCTCCGCATGCCCAAGCCAATGGAGTCTGGCAGACTACCCAAAGTATTAATCAGATCGAAAACTACCCTGTTTTGATTTAACATTTCCTTCCTTACATCCTTACTTACATAGTAATAAAACAAAATCGCTTCCCGCGTCTGTCTGTCCTTATGTATGCTAAATCTTTAAAACTACGCAACGGATACTTAGTTGGTATTGTCTATTATTTGCGCGAGATTTTGGTGGTTTTTTAATAAATAGAAGGATTCAAGAGGACTGCTTTCATGTATAATATACCCGAAGTGAAGCGAGGGCGGGTCACTAGTATTAAAATATTCTTTCAATTAGATTAGATAAGCAGTCAGATGATGAGAGTCATTTCGCTCGACGACTATATAGGTATAATTTAGTAGAGCATTCTTGAATGCATACATACAGTATTTAGATAGTTTTGTAGGTACTTTAAGCAAGATGTCCCATACCTAGTGTTCTAGTTACCTACTTTGTGTGTTTTATTCTCAAATCTTCATTAAAAATAATCTAAGTACCTAATTACGATTATGCATACGTACGTAGGTAGGCATTGACTTATCTGGAGCTTTATAGCCCGTGAATATATTAAGAGATTACGCACTAACACTGATCGAAATTATCGTCTACATTCGTAATGAACTGTTTGATCATTATTAACAGCGTGTTCACACCTAGCGATTTCGATCGCCCAAAAATCGCTAGGTGTGAACAGGCACTAAGACGAACGATCAGTGGGGCTACCATGAATTTAAAACTTACGCGCTCTATATCGCCTACGTAAATATGTCTATGAAAAACTTGTACAGCGCCGGCTGGTGGTTACGCGAAGAACTAAAATCGGCCGTATGAAAAAAACAACTCGATAGGTTTTTAACGTAAGTAAGTTTTCGATAGCCAACTCATGGTAGGCCCTCTGGATGATCCCACATCAATGGTAAGCGGGCGGTGAGGTCGACAGAAGCACTTGGCCCTATTTTTTTTTCGTAACTAATGTCTTGGATGTCTTACGATGATGTCTTGGAGTAGCCTCGTCATCATCACCGGAATGTGCGGGAGCGGATGGCTCTCACCCCTAACTTGGCCCTATACTTATAGCCTACAGCCCTAGCCCTGAAGATGCAGTTTCAAACTTTAACTTGATGCCTGAAGAGCGCAGGATTATTATGAGAAAAACATGAGCTGGAAGGCCATGTCATGACTTAATAGCACGGGGCAAAAAGAGGAACTGAGCCTCTTTAGCCGGGCCACCAGATTTTTTTGGTTTTATAAGCATATTCATTTCATTTCTGTCTCAATCAGGCCTATGAGTAAGTAGTTTTAAAGCCTAAAGTTTCAGCATTAAATCATAATCGGTAACATCAAACATTATATCAACTATATTTTAGACGACTTTTAACGTGCCTTTGAAAACAAAGAATTGTATGTTGTAAGTATTATAACAGTTTTCACAACTTATCATAATTATTTATTGGGTTGGTATTGTGCGTTTTATATTTAAATCAATATTACGAAACATCACATCTCGGGCTGATCACGTGGTAAGTAGCTTTTAAGATCTTGTGATATGGGTATCAAAAAAACCAGCGGTATACACAAGTACCTAAACTTAAATATATAAATAACACAATCACCAAAATTAACACGGCTGTTCATAACACAAATATTTGTTTCGACTGGGAATCGAACCCATGACTATGGACAGCACATGAGACAGGGGCTCTAACCAATGTTCCGTCGAGCCATATATAAAGACTTCCTTAGTAGGTATAGGGTAGGGACCAAATTCCCATTTGGGCCAGATAATTTGTGTCCAATGATTTTCTACCAAGAAATGTATCCATTCAAGTCTCAAGTTGCTGATGTCAAAACCACGTGAGTTGTACTGTTCAGTGTAAATTACTATCTATTTACTTTCATAGTTAATATGAATGGTGACTGATAGATGTCGTCACATTACGTCAGATTAAGAAACATTTTAATGTTTATATTACTGATTTGATTTATTTAGCGCCAATGCACTCACCACTTAGATCTGTTTTGGGCTAAGCCGTATAAAAATGTCGTCATGTCGTGTAGCCAATTGTTAATGTATTCATAACGGTTTTGTTCATGTTTTGAGTTTTTCACACGGATAAAATGTTTTGTAGATAATTTTGTACATTGAATATTGTATACGTGTATAATTTATAACATCATAATTACACACATTAGAAAACTGAAAGTGTCCGGGATATTTACCATGTCGTTTTGTTCTAATGAGCTCGCGATATTTCGGC
Source organism: Maruca vitrata (assembly GCA_039566165.1). NCBI lineage: Eukaryota > Metazoa > Arthropoda > Insecta > Lepidoptera > Crambidae > Maruca > Maruca vitrata. Next base: position 5,305,782 of record CM076938.1, on the reverse strand, counting down.
AATGTTGCAAGCGCCATGATTACGGATGAACTGGTGACTGATCGAAAGCTCATTAAAAAAAAAACAACATGGTACATATCCCGAACATTTTCAGTTTTCTAATTATATGTAATTTCCTTATAGCGCAGTAATATACACCGTGAAATTTTAGTGGTTGTTATCCCGCAGTAAAATTATTCTATCTTAGTTGTAAAATAGATCCAATCAAAAACATAAATGTGAAATGAGAGCCACGTTCAATATTATGATATTGCCTTGGTTGTTGACTTCAACGACAAAAGAAGAGAGATCTAAATGGGTGCCAAGTTCAATGGTCAACCCTGAAATTTATTTGTAAGTAACACTATAACATACCTATCATATCTTCTTATAACATTTAAGATAATGTATGGTGGTAGCCTATGAAGGTCTGTCTTGGCTAGTTTCTATAAACCTACCAACGTATTATTATGTTCGCTCGCTAGTTTCTACCAACAATCCAAATTTTCGGAATTATAAAATAAATACCGACAAATACCAAACTAACCAAGACAACTAACTAGACTACTAACTAACTAACTAAAGAAAACTAGCCAAGACAGACCTTCATAGGCTACCACCATACATTATCTTAAATGTTATAAGAAGATATGATAGGTATGTTATAGTGTTACTTACAAATAAATTTCAGGGTTGACCATTGAACTTGGCACCCATTTAGATATCTCTTCTTTTGTCGTTGAAGTCAACAACCAAGGCAATATCATAATATTGAACGTGGCTCTCATTTCACATTTATGTTTTTGATTGGATATCATTACTTTTTGTAGAAAAGTATATATCATCGTAACGCCGTGGGTCCTTTGAAAAGGACAAATTCAAAACTACAACTAGACTTTATAAATATAAAACAATTGAATCAGTTGCTGTATTTTCCTACGTTTACGGGGTATAACCCTAAGTAATAAATATGAAAACCGACTATAAGTACCTACTCTTAATTGTAAATAAGTAAGTATGTATACCTAAATATATACTTAGTGGTCTGCCTTCTCCGGTATATAAGCGTGATTAGGCACTAATTAGGTATTTATGTTAAGCGTTCATAATAGAACCTAACCGCAGCAGTGGTCTCCTTTTTCACGGCTTTCAGGGTGAGTGCGACAGGCTCAACATGGTCTATTGTGCCTGTCGACCTCATATGTGGATCTCACTACCGCTTACCATCAGGTGGAGTGAGGTCATCTTGTTAGCCTCTTATAAAAATAAAAAAAATAAAAAAAAACGTAATTTTTAAAAAATTGCCAGTTTTTTATTTTTTCCTTTGTATTCATGTAATTACCTATCTGCATACCAAATTTTAACTTTCTAGGTCATTTGGAACTGGGTTAGAATTTTGATCTGTCAGTCAGTCAATGATAAAAATGAGGATTTTTGGACATTAATATCTAAATAACTGTTTGAGATAAGCTTATGAAATTTAGAACACATATTTATCTCGCAAGTCACAATATATGAGCCAAATTTGATACGTTTATGTGAAATAGTTTTTGATTTATGAGGGGTTCAAAAGTGGTTCCAAATGGTTCGTGTAATATTACACACGGTGCGGCTCGCCAGTTCTGTTTCTTGAACTTGGCTTGACACGCTACCGCGTGTCTAGATTTGTGCAGTTTTTTTTTTAATTCAAATTAATAAATATTGGTTTTACGAAAGGGAGAAACGAAACTCGTAAGCACGCTCGAAACGCTTTATTATTTAGGGTAGTTATTCTTTGGGTTTAGCTTTAATAATCAAGTTCATGCGGCAAGCAGTCACATCTCTTAAAACAACTATGGCTTTTCAAGCTTTCGGAGTTAAAAGGTAATTTTTTCGAAATTTGAAAAAAAAAAGTTTATTTTTTCTAGAAATAACAAGCATGATTCGATAGTACGAGTAGGTACTACTAAACCGTTCTGCTACGGGAAAACAACCGCTAAAATTTCACGGTGTAGGTATATCGCTGTAACCAAATGCTTTATTTTAAATAGCATTGATATAATTTATCTTATATTGCAAATGAACTTTTAATATAAAATGATAATCATCATCATCATCAGCCCATTTACGGGCCTACACTAAACTAGGGCGATAAGGCCTTAGTCGACCACGCTGGTCAGGTGCGGGTTGGTCGACTAAACAACCTTAGAATTTCTTCTTAGGTGTGCAGGTTTCCTCACGATGTTTTCCTTCACCATTAAAGCGTCGAATGATGGTACATATGAATTTCAAATTTGAAAAACACATTGGTACCTGACGGGGTTTGAACTGGCGACTTCTCGCATGGCAAGCAACGACCTTAACCCTTTTTTGGATCTTGTACTTTTCAAACACAGATACAAATTATTACAATTCTAGTCATTAGGTACACAAAGATCGTGAGACTAGATCTCCTGGACTCTTCCTTGCCATTATAATGAAGTGCTTTATTAATATTTTAATATCTGATGTATTGTGTGTGTTATTTCGATATTTTTAGTTTGATATATTTATTCAATACATCAACTCATGTGAATTCAGTCTGTCTAAAGTCACATGACTTGATTATGTTAATTATTAATTGCCAGACTAAGTATAAATGTACGTAAAGCACTAAAAGTGTTTAAGATTACATTTAAATCGATTTGTTATTTTTTTAAATTTAGATATGTATTTAATTTATGTAAAACAAAATCAATCGTATTTATTTAAATGTGTTAAATTCAATATAGGTAGTCGCAGTCTGAAAACTACACTAAACTATGAGTAGGTATGGGTCGATCCAATATCCTACTTTAGGTAGTTATGCTGTATTATTTTCCTAACTTACATGCGATGATGGCTTGGAGTAATCTCGTCATCATCACCGGACTTGCGGGGGAGCGGATGGCTCTTTCTCAGCCCTAATGACTGACCCCTTGTATTTATTTACCTAGCCTAGCTGGTTATGGCCACCTACACCATAGTAACCAAAATATCAAACCAATTTAAAGGCGATGTATTTAAACGATGTAATGTCTCACTTGTATTCAAAAAGATTGGATAGGTTTTACAAAACAAAACTCGTTTTGCTTTAAATTTAACGTTCCGTTTTAAAACTAATCAATACATTCATTACCGATATCTGTACCAAAACAATTAATTTATTCTATTCTATAATTGTTGTTTCAGTAACTAGGTACTCAGATAATGATTCAGTCGTTAGATTTTTAATGTGCGTCACATATTTATTATGCCACTGTACTTGTTTCTACACCTCCTAAATTCTAAGAGCAGGCCATCATCATCATCATCACCCCATATACGGGACGTATGCACTGCTACCCTAAACTAGGGCGATAAGGCCTTAGTCAACCACGCTGGCCAAGTGTGGGTTGGTCGACTACACAACCTTAGAATTACTTCGTAGGTGTGCAGGTTTCCTCACGATGTTCCTTCACCGTTAAAGCGACGATTGATAGTACATATGAATTTCAAATATGAAAGACACATTAGTACCTAGCGGGGTTTTAACTGCGACCTCTCGCATGGCAAGCAACGACCTTAACCACTTGGCCATCGGCGCTTAATCATTAAGAGCAGGTACCTTAATGATTACCTAAGCTTCGATGGCCGAGTGGTTAAGGTGGTTGCTTGCCATGCGAGAGGTCGCCAGTTCAAACACCGCCACGTACCAGTGTGTTTTTCAAATTCGAAATTTGAAAATCTGATTTATTGCCTCCCCCATTGACTAAAACTAATAAAGCGTTCGGCATTGGCGGCCGATCTCAATTGAGATCAGCCAACTGCGTAAGACATAACGTACCTACCTATTATACTCAGTGCACAAGCTTACACGCAGGCACAAATGCACTCTCCTCTATCCCTTACTTGCATAGTTCGGTGAGACGGCAATCCGAGATGACCGATGAGAGATCGGGCGCAGGACCACCGGCTTAACGTGCTTAAACTAAGAACGCAAACGTTAATTAGCAGTTCTAATGACCTACTTAGTAACCAAAGCGAATCATTCAAAAATAATAAGTGAGATGACACGAATAAACTGTGGTTTTATGAATGGACGTCGTAGTAGCAAAATCATGATCATTGTTCATCATTAATATTCAGAGATGGGCTTCGTGATCAAGTATCGATATTTATCATCGATTATTTTACTATTATACTTGTTTCTTGACTGGTTACGGGACAGTGGTTAGTGACCCAACACATTGTAGTTGCACCGCGGAGTTTTTGAGGGTATACCCTCTGGGTCACCTCTCCAGGAGCAGCCACCGGAAGTCCAAGTCTCCGGCGGACAGGAGTCCCACACACCGCTCCCGGAAAACCCCTGCCCGGAATGACAGGGCGTCACGTAATTCTGTATCAAAAAAAAACAAAAGGGTACCTACGGTTCCAAGGGTTTGATTCCCACCCGGGCCAAATATATGTGTGACGACCATCGGCGTTTGTTCCGTGTCTGGATGTCTTATTAAATATATTTAAGTTTATTTATATATCCAATGTTGATTCTGATACCCGTGACAAATGCTACTTACACTGGAATCAAATCAATGTATGTGATGTAGTGTAATAATTATTTATTTAAGTCCAATTTCATATTATCAATTTTCTCAGAACTTTTAGCAGGTTTTGTGTTATGTAAAATCCGTTTTCATTGTTACCTTTTCTGCAAAAAGGTGTTTGAATAAACAAGTATATTTTTTGTTCTTAAAAAGAGCCATTATACGTAATGTATGAGCCATGTCGGTCGGCCAATGCAAATTCGTGAAATCTTTAACTAATTTTCAGCACAATGTCTAAAAGATACGTCAATATTTTTGTTCATTGTTTCTTGGACCAACTGGTCACTGTCCTCTCTGACAACAGTTAAGATAATATTTAGGTAAGTTTAGAAACGAATATACCTAAACAAGGGATAATCTAGAGATGATCCTCATATAAAAATGTAAATAACATATTAATAAACAGAGCAAGCTAAATAAAATAATTAAAAATGGTGTTTGATTGGAAAGTACAATGTACCTAAGTTATCGCGCCGATAAATAAACGTACCAAGGAGATACCACAGGAGAAAAGGATGTAAAGATTCAGGAAAGTTCGGGAAAATATACTTATACCAACCTCTTTATAAAGTCTTTCTGACGTTTAAATCCCTATCTCTTTCGATCACTAAGGTTAAGAAAGAGACAAAACTGGATTAAAATTCCTGGAACTTTTTCAGGAATTCGGATCCATACGTAGTCGAGGTAAAAACATTCAGTTTCCATATTTGAAATGGAATGATAAGGCGCGTTAAGAGAAAAAGGACGACAAGTGTCGAAAAACCTCACCAATACGCGTAAAGTCTAAGCATTTATAGCATTTTCCAATTTCAGCGTCCCTATCTGTCGCTAGTTCGTGTCGCTAGCCTGTTATCTGCACGTTATTGCTTTAAATGCATTCATTTGAATGCAGTTCAATGCGCAGATTAGATGAAATTAACTAACCGCTCGACCGTCATAGGACTGGTAGATGATGTGTCGACACGCGATCGGCTTGATACTTTACCAGGTACTAATAAAATGGGTTATGTTTATCACTGAAGCTAAGGTAAATTTTTGTTCATGTCTGACCCTAAGTATAAAGTGCTGGGAAAAAGTATCTGTGGTTTGGATACCAACCCGTGGTCGCTTAACAGAACTTAGTTAATGACACTGTTTTATTAAGACACCCAGACACAGGTTGAAAGCTGATATTCATCAAACAAACATTTGCATCGGAAGGAGAATCGAACCCACTGTCAAGACTCGATCGAACCAGCTAGAAGCGCTAATATCAATTAAGCCATTAAGCCTATCATAAAAATCCTCATGTTCACCTTCGACGCGAAAACGATTGGGTGACGTATACGGTATAAGTTTGACGAGTCTTTTTTTAACCCTGATGTGTCTGTCTGTCGGTGATGAACCGATTTGACTTTGTTTCTTTTCTCATTTGAATGGTCACTCTTCAATCAGCCAAGGTAACACTAAATCTATCGCTGATGAAAATCTATCCAAGATGGCGGCACAATATGGCCGGCACAATATGGCCGTATGGTTAGGTCAAATCTTAAAGAGAGGTCAAATCAATAGTACCCTTATCGACGAGCATGCATGAAGAGGTTAATGGATGTGGACGAAGCGAAAGTGGTGTGCCAGGACCGTAGCACATGGCAGGAAGTAATCTCTGCCTAGCCCTCTGGGAAAAAGGCGTGATTTAATGTATGTATGTAAGAAATGGTTATTTTACTATTCTTCCAGTGACAATACCCCTCCTCAGCTTCGGAATGGTGCAGGGCTGGCTGTCTCCGATGCTGTCGGTCCTGCAGTCCCCTGGAGGGCCCTCACCGGAGCCCTACACCAGCGACGACATTTCCTGGACGACTTCGGTCACTTACATCACTGCGATCGTCTTCGGAGCCCCCATGGGGTACTTGACTGACCGCTTCGGGAGGAAGATGATGACTTTGGCCACTACGCTATCATTAATCGTAAGTACATCATGATATAAAATCAATGCTATTTTTGTTGTAATAACTCAAGAACGGGCTCACCAAACCAAATGTTTATGCTACTATTACCACGCCTAGTTTGCCACTTCAATTATGGGTCATTCCACTTTTTAGTGCAGGTATTTTTGTCCCCCGAAGAAAATATTAAATTGTTAAGGTAAATTTAAATATAAAAAATAAAATTACACATCAATGTAAAATAGACAGCAACAGTGTGCGGACCGTACTATGCAGTTTTGTTTAGAAATATATTATTCATACTTTTTACCGGTAACACAGTGGTATTTCCCAAAAATACAGTACCTACTACCTTACTTACCCAGGGACGTAACAAAGTTGTATAATTTTGAAATCGAAGATTACAAAACGTCGATATAAAAAGATAACAACAGTAAAACACACATCCTATTGCAGATCATTATTTGATTCAAATATAAGTATAGATTTAAATGTACGATAAATATCAAAATTTAACGGTTTATTAAAGTCACAAAAACCTGCACTAAAAAGTAGAATGACCCTTATTATATCTTGCTTAAAAGATAAAACCTTCTCATAGAGACGTATCTAATATTTGAATTTAGAAATATTTTTTATAACGACGCTAATTACCACAGATAACACTACACAATTACTAATTAGATCGGTATCTATAGTTATGTGATTTGCCAACACATAAATGTATGATAATTATACAACATGACTGAAATTTAGAACAGACAGAAGATACTGAAATCTAGCTTCAACGAAGATATTTCGTTCTATCCACTCTTTAAATTAGAAAACTGAAAATGTCAGTATAATTTACCAAGTTGTTTTGTTTTAATTTTCAGTTTTATAATGTGTATTTTCAAAAAAGGTGTTCGAATAATCCATTTAAAATTATTTATATTCAATGAGTAAATTGTCTCGATTACTTAAAAAAATACACCGGGAAATTTGAGTGGTTACACTAAAATTTCACGGTGTATAAAGTAGGTACAGCTTGAGTTAATATATTGTAATGATTTATATTCCCGTCAAATACAGAGTCACCGTATAAAAAAAATACAAAAATATGCCATAGAAATAATGAAACCAAAAGTATCTCCTATCTTTACCGTGGTATCATGAACACGACTCGAAAAGACAACCTCAAAACATAGTGTAGGTATCTCTCAGTATCACATAGTTTATTTTTTACGCATAATAATATGCACCTGACCATTGGTACTTAATTATCGTTAGTTCTAGTCACGAAGTGGGACAACCTACGACTGGTACCTAATGATGTTATTAGCTATTTTCATGATCATATAAATAACTAGCAATTTTGATCCATTTCCTGTATGATATAATATTTTTTTATTTGGTCGCATTCTCGTGTGTAGGTTTTATTTAGTGTTAGATAAAACATACCTATGTAAACACCGCAGTTAGTTAAAATTTACGAAATAGTAGATATGTAAGTAGGTTTGTTCTTATTGTTTTCTAAATATTTGGCGCAGTACTTAAGAAATATCACTACGTATTATAAAACAAATTCGCTTTTTCTGTCCCTATAACCCTATGTATCATTAAATCATTAAAACTATGCCACTAATTTTCATGCGGTTTTTAAATAGATAAATTCAGGAGGAAGGTTTTTATATAAAAATTCACGCGATGTGAAGCGAGGGCGGGTAATTAGTTCATGATAAATGTAAATAAATAAATAAAATAGAACTTTATTTCACATTTCAAAAGAGACACCCCATAGTATCAGTAGCAGCAGCTAAGAGTTAACATTTAAAATCGTATTTAGTTTTGGTTTAACGTCCTTCATTTACTATTTCTCAGTTTCTGTACTAGCCTTCGCTACAATTATTACAAAGAAAACTGTGTGTATCAAACAAAAAACAAAATATTATGAATTCCATTGCAAACGGTTACGCCAAAAATCGTCGTATTTACCATCGGAGAATGCTTAGCAATAACAAAAAATACCGGCTACGTGCGCATCAGACTCGCACATAAAGGGTTCCGTATCAATTATTCCTCACGTTTGTCGTTTATCTGTTGATCGACAATAAAAATACATACCTAATCTGCAAAATGTCAAATGAACTTCTGACCAACTGCCTTCCTATCACAGTTCTTGAAATATAGCCTGTTGACGGGCGGACGTACAGCGAATCTTCCACTTAGTAGGTAATAAGGTCCCGTTTTTGGGTCATTCCACTTTTTAGTGCAGGTATTTTTGTCCCCCGTAGAAAATATTAAATTATTAAGGTAAATTTATAAATAAAAAAAAAATTACACATCAATGTAAAATAGACAGCAACAGTGTGCGGACCGTACTATGCAGTTTTGTTTAGAAATATATTATTCATACTTTTTACCGGTAACACAGTGGTATTACCCCAAAATACATTACAAAAAATACTACCTTTAGGGACGTAACAAAGTTGTATAATTTTGAAATCGAAGACTACAAAACGTCGAAATAAAAAGATAACAACAGTAAAACACACATCCTATTGCAGATCATTATTTTATTCAGATATAAGTATAGATTTAAATGTACGATAAATATCAAAATTTAACGGTTTATTAAAGTCATAAAAACCTGCACTAAAAAGTAGAATGACCCTTTTACCCTTCACTTACGGAACTCTAAAAACAACATCGCCTCCACGGCCATACTGTAGCGTCGCAAAAACATCGGGACAAATCGTTTAACTATACGGAGTCGTAAAGTGTGCGCATACGCAAGATAATGAGATCGATCCGCGCCGACGATAACTAGATACAGTTGGTATGTGGCGAGTTGAGAGAACCAATGTCAAAGTTAAAACATCGATTGCCTATCGAATGTATGATATTTTTTTATTAGGGCAACCAGGAATCTGAAAATAAAATCATCATTATCATCATCAGCCCATATACGTCCCCGCTGCTGGGGCACGGGCCTAAACTAGGGCTATAAGAAAAAAAAAATGTTGAAAAATAAGAAAAAAAAACTAAGGTAATAAACCTTAGTCAACCACGCTGGCCAAGTGCGGGTTGGTTGACTACACAACCCAGAATTTCTTCGTAGGTGTGCGGATTCCGCACGATGTTTTCCTTTACCGTTAAAGCGTCGCATAATCGGACATATGAATTCCAAATTTGAAAAATACAGTGGTACGTGGCGGGGTTTGAACTGGCAACCTCTCGCATGGCAAGCAACGACCTTAACCACTCGGCCAAATGGCAGAACATCTTAGGCTCTAGAGCTATGTGACATTTTAATTAGGTATATATAGATGACACATTTTTCCAAATAAACTTAATTTTTTGTTAAATTTCATTAAGAGCCTTTATTCCATACAAAAAATATATATGATATCGAATAATTGAACTTTAAACTTTCATGGTTTGGTGTGCAGACATTAGAAAATTGAATTCTGTTTTATTATAGGTTTTATTGACCTGTTATCATTGCGCTTCCAATAGTGCCGAAATATCGGGAGCTCGTTAGAAAATAACATGGCTAATATCCCTGACATATTTAGTTTTCTAATATAGAAAAAATGCACGTTTTAAGATGCATTATATAACATACTTATGCCTTGTTTATGTGTCAATTTTAATAAAAATTCCACTGAACTTTGTCGTGTTGCAACGTAATGTTTAATCTATATTATGATGTTTATTAATAACTAGCAGCCGCCTGCGACTTCGTCCGCGTTGAATAGTAACTTTTGGCAGCGATGATTTATTAAAATGCACTGTAAAATTAGCTATTTAGCGAAAACATACAGACATGTGGACAAAACACGATTTAAATTGTATTTTTGTTATTGGTGTCCGATATAGATTCATACCTATTTAGTAAAAGGTCGTTATTTTAATATAACAAACAGACATTTAATTTTATTTAGATGTAGATAAAAATAAATAAAAGTGACCGATTGGACTGGAATGGGAGTCCACTTCCCCAAAAATAAATAAGTATTTCTAGAACTCGACAAAGTAGTCTTTAACTTACAGGTACGAAGTAATAAACAGTGTTCCTACTCCTCTTCCAAATCGGCAGAGAAATTATTGTATTAGACTCGGAAATCAAGCTACTTAACTAGAATGAATGAACGGATTTGTATAGAAGTCGTTTTATTTTATAAAAACCAACAGTAGTGTAAGGAAGGAAGAATGTTTTTTATAAAAAGTTCAATACACTGTTTGATAAACGTCATGCTTCAGTTACAATGACCGATTGGCTAATGGTGGCTACAATTAGATTGAGATGTAAAAAGTGACGGAAGTTAATTTTCTTTTTAAAAAGGCCTAATGAGGTACCTACCTTTTGTAACATTTTGATAATGACAAACGGTATGTTTTTTAATGAATTTAAAATGTTTTAAATACTGTTAAGTATCTCACTTACAAAAAAAAGCAACGTACCTAACGCTATCTGAGAGTTTCGGGTTGTTACACATTTTCCAAAATAAGGCATTTAGAATTTCAGATAGCTACCTATTTACATCTTTGGCATTACATTGGTTTATTCATTTGTTCTATTTAAATATATTTCAGAAGCCATTTGTATTGCATACATTTATAAGAATACAAATAATTTTTCTCTTCTAAATCGACAATGACAAAGTATAATGATAATGAAGAATAGAAAGTAATTATCATATACCTACCACGTTCGATACTTCCGTGTAGCACCGGGTAAAATAGAATATAAGTCATATTCCGCTGATCATAGATACAATTTTAGACTTTTGTAGACACTGACCCCAGATACAATTTGTGACTTTTGTAGACACAGTCGCCCGATACAATTTGTGACTTTTGTAGATACTGACCCCAGATACATTTTTTGACTTTTGTAGACACTGACCCCGGATACATTTTTTGACTTTTGTAGACACTGACCCCAGATACAATTTTTGACTTTTGTAGACACTGACCCCAGATACATTTTTTGACTTTTGTAGACACTGACCCCAGATACAATTTTTGTCTACTAGACACTGACCTCAGATACATTTAATGACTTTTGTAGACACTGACCCCAGATACATTTTTTGACTTTTGTAGACACTGACCCCAGATACAATTTTTGACTTTTGTAGACACTGACCCCAGATACAATTTTGGACTTTTGTAAACACTGACCCCAGATACAATTTTTGACTTTTGTAGGCACAGACCCCAGATACAATTTGTGACTTTTGTAGACACTGGCTCCAGATACAATTATTGACTTTTAAATACACTGCCCTAAATATTTTTTTTGTCTTTAAAACTCATTGACCCCAGATACAATTTATGGCTTTTCAAGACATTGACCCCAGATACAACTTTTAACTTTTAAATACCATTTTTTATTAACTGATTACGAAGAAGGCTTGGAGTAGTCTTGTCATCATCACTGGGCTTGCAGGGGAGCTCTCACTCCTATTAAAGAGACCTACTCTTATCATTCCAGGTGTACTGGCAGATCAAGCTAATCTGTTTGGAGCCGTGGGCGCTTATCATGGCGCGGGCAATCGCGGGAATCCCCTGTTCAGCCTGCTACATCGTGCTGCCCATTTATCTGAAAGAGATCAGCGACATTGACCTGAGGGGAGCCCTGGGTTCACTTCTTATATTGAGCAGGTATGAGTCACTCGGTGAGGACGAAGGCTAAGGGTATTTAGCCTGTGCCTGGACTGCGTAGTTAGTGGCAGCTCTTAGATAGACATCCCATTACCAGACCTCCGATATGGCGTTGAATGAAACATTCTCCAGGAGTTTAGTGGGTGACCCCTGGGCACCATTCCCAGGAGCAGTGGCTTCGGAAGCCACGCTAGCCTGCCCCGGGTCAGGGTGACGGTGCGTTCATGCAGTCTCCTGGGTCAACAAAAAATGTATGAGTCACTTCAGTCTTGCAATCAAAAGTAGACACTGTGCAATTTACATTATTTTGCATACATAATGATACCATGAATTTTAACGAACTTTTCTCGTCACTGACTTCTAATCAACAATCGGAATTAAAAAAATATTTACCTACTTACTAGCGGATCCGACAGACGTTGTAAGACTTAGCTAGATCGATTTCTCGTCCCCAAAAACCCCCATTTATCACATTTCAGCGAAATCGATCAAGACCTTTAGGAGGAGTTCAATGACATACACACGTACAGCAGAATTATATATGTAATGTATTAAGATTATTAAACTAGGGCACGCGAATGCATTTACTAAGAGTCCTACACGAAGAAGCTAAGAAGTAGGATTTCCGAAAATTACAAAACATTTCCCGCTGCTAAATAACCACTGAGGCCGCCCATTAACTCTTCCTGATGTAAATTCACCTACTGCGTATGGCAGCATACACATACAATGCAGGCGCTGGTGGCTCGGACTAAGAGGTTTAGTTCCTCTCTTCTGCTACGTGTCATTAAGGCATATAATGCCCTTCCAGCTCATGTTATCCCTTCCTCCTATGATCCCGGGCTGTTCAGGCGGGGCGTGAAACGGCATTTAAGCAGGCCTTCATGATGAGTGCGAATGGCTCAATGGTCTTTTGTGGCTGTCGATCTCATATTTGGATCTCACTACCGCTTACCATCAGGTGGATTGAGGCCATCTTATTAGCCTTTGTATAAAAAAAATTGTATTATTTTCCTCAGGAACATCGGTTATCTTGCCAGCTACGTGTTCGCGGACCTGCTGAGCGTGTCCGCGATGCTCTGGATCGGGTTCGTGGTGCCCACAGTGGTCTTCTTTGCGCTGCTCTTCATGCCGGAGACTCCTGAGTTCCTCGTGAAGCAGGGGAAGATTGACGTGAGTAGTTTAGAAGTTACTACCGTCATGGCAAAACCTGACTAGCAAGTTCTGATCGCAACCAATAGATGGCGCTTTCGGGTAATCATTAATGTAAAACAGAACAAGTACCTACTAGGTAGCCCCGTTTAAAAAATTGTCCAACCATATTCATTCTTCTAAATCTATTCTGAAACAATAAGAATGTCTTTCTCTTTTCTAAACTATGTAATGTTATTTCTATGAATACGTACTTATTACCACATCCAATGGCAAAAAAGTATTTCCGTGATTATTTTAGATGTTTTTCCAGGTTAGACAAAAGAACCGACAAATCAATATAATCATTTTCGTTAAAAACTGTTGGATAGATAAATCTTGTCTTTTCAAGTGTCAAGGACGCAACAATAGTAAAACAAATGGTTTCTTCTAGTACCTAGCTTAGCTAATTTGCACACAATAATGTTCCATAACTAATTTAAGACGATTTTTCAATCAATCAAATCGAAACCATTCATTATTCTTATTTCTTAGTAATGATCGAAATGACTTATAGTCGCTGGTTATTGTTATATTTTTCACATTTTAATGGCTGTTAGGTAAATACTTTATCTAGGAAGACAGATAAATAAACGCTTTGCGGGAAAAGATACATTACATATATCGGATAGTCTGGAATCTGAAAAAGAAAGTAAGTCACTTTTTATCAAAACACCTCTCGGGCAAAGCCGCGGGCGGAAGCTAGTACATAATAGTTTACATAACCCACGTAAAGGTGACAATTCCATATCCCTAATGTACCTACTCTTTGTACTTCAAAAGTGATCCCTTACCTTAAATGTATTGCATATCATACCGGATTAAATACTTATACCTACCGGGTACGTAAAGTCCCCTGAAACATGCAAGATTTCTAGACACTTGGCTGGACAAATGTATGTGTCTAAGTGTTCATAACAGCAGTTCACGCAATTTTAATCAGTAAACATAGTTTATTTCAAATGTGTAGTTGTCGCGTAAATAAAAGTCAATAGGTACTATGGACAAAAATATTTGAAAACGGCGAAAAGTTGAACCAATTAACGTGCCTACTGACTACCTACGTGATATAAATACTGTATGGTGTTTATTTGTCATTATAGGAGGCAAAATCAGTTCTGGCGTGGCTAAGAGGAGTACCCACTGTGGATAGAGCTCTGGAGCAAGAGATCGAAGGCTTCGTGCGCGTCGAGAAGCAGGCTAAGGCGGACACCAAGTCTGTCTGGGGCATCATCTGTAAGTAAAATAAAGCGTCCGACCGATTTCAGCCATGGAAGCCGATCTCAATTTTGATCAGCCAAGTGCCACATATTATAGTGCACAGGTGTGCGCGCAAACACAAGTGCACTCTCTATTCTCTTACTCTCATAATTCGGTGAGACTGCAATCCGACATGACCGATGAGAGATCGGGCGCAGGACCACCGGCTTAACGTGCTTTCCGAGACGCGGGCGTTCAACCGCCAACTTCCTGGCTGAGTAATTTCATTGCAGAAAAACTCACACAAATTTTACCCGACTCCGGACTCGAACCGGGGTCTTATCGGTCCTGACGCAGCACTTGCTACCAATAGAGTAACGAGGCAGTTCTGCAAGTACAATCAGTCAGTTTACAACCACTTAGGGCTTACCGCAAATTATGCACACGCTTTCGACAATTAGAATAGAATAATTTTTATTCGTTACAGATATGCTAAAATTAACGATTACAAGACGAATGATTGCATCTTGCGTAGAAACAATGAAATCAGTAAAGTCATAAAGACAAATATTTAATGAAATCAGTATCCACAATCGTCATCGCCGTTGTGAGCTGCCGCCTGCCTACATAGTAACAGGGCATGAAAAAAGATTTAGATTTTTCTCACTCAATGATACTGCTTTATCGCATGAATATTTACTAAGCTCGAATTTGCATCTTTGCTTAGCATAATTGATAAAGGCACCATCAAATTCAACAAAACATTTAAAACATACCTAAATGGTTAAGCTTTACTACCTCTTCATAGTCATGTTTCAGAGAGCCATCATTGTAGTCTGTTTTTTTTTACTTAGCTTTTACTGACCAAAGGCCTCCCCCAATTCACACCAAAGCCTGTTATAGGCATCCAGGTCATCTCACCATCTCTTTTCGGCCTTCCTCTTTGTCAAATCCCATCTGGCAGTTGCCATGGAGTGACCAGTTTGTCCCATCTTTCAGGAATCATCCGACAGACGTGACCCGCCCAACTCAGTCAGTAGTCAGTTATGGAGAACAAAACCTAATACTCTGTAAAACTGTTCAAATCCGCAGTGAAAGACCAGCCGACGCGCAAAGCGTTCATCATAACGCTCATCATCAAGATCGCGCAGCAATTCGACGGATACCTCATCGTGCTCATCTACGCTGGATTTGTGTTCGAGCGCGCTTCGGACACAATCAGCCTCAAGCTGAGTCCCAACAAGCAGGTCATGATGATTGGAGTGGTCCAGCTGTTGGGGTCCACCTTGGCAACTTGCATAGTTGAGAAGACTGGAAGAAAGGTAATTAAAATAAACTTAGTTTTTTTAGGTGCTGACGTTAACATCTACATTATGTTCTTCACGTGAACTCCTTATTATTTAACCGACTTCAAAAAAGGAGGTGGTTCTTAATTCATCTGTATTTTTTATGTTTGTTACCTCAGAACTTTCGCCTGGGTGAACCGATTTGGATGTTTTTTTTCTGATAAAGATCTTATGGTTACTTTTGTACAATCAGAGTTTGGCATTTGTACCATACTTAGAGCGTGGGCAATAAGCGTTATTGAACCTCTGTGTTTAGTTACGTAGTGCTGTAAAATGTAAAATACATAAGTATTAACTGAAGTGACTAAATCAATTGAGCTACCCGAAATCAGGGTAGATTCATTAGTAAAAGCTCTGCCATTTTTATCTCGATAGTCTTAGATTGTGGGATTCCTAAGAACACTTCAAAATGTGTATTTCCAATTAAAATTTACAAAAGAGCTTGATGTAGTAGGTACTCAAAACAACAACTCCTTATTTTCCAGCTCCTCCTAGTCACTACCTCGTTCGCTGTAGGAATCGGCATGCTGATCCTAGCCGCCTGGTTCTACGTCACTTCCTGTGGAGTGTGGCTGCCGGGCTGGCTTCCGGTCCTCGCCATGTGTCTCTGCATCTTTTCCGACGCTGCTGGCTTCCAGCCAATCTCATACATCATCATCACTGATTTGTTCACTTTCCAGGTTAGTACAGTAATAAATCACATAGTAGGTACAAAAGCTTAAAATATACAAGAAAAATATGCTTAGATTAATTCAAACTAAGTGAGAGACTGGTGTTTGTACTAGGAGACTTGTCTGACAGACAGATTACCAGCCTCTCCTACACCGTACCAATGAAAGCAAATTACAAAAGGCTTAAAGTCAAATTTATTATTTACTCACTTTATACCAAAAAATAAGAGTTTTCAATTTCATCAAATTTGTTTTCCAGCTACGCGGCACAGTGTCAGCGTTCACCAACATCAGTGCGAAGCTTAGCAACTTCGTCCAGATGAAGTGGTTCACTCACCTCTGCAAGCTCATCGGGATCCACTGGACATTCCTCTTCTTCGCCATAGTCTGCTTCGGCTCCTGTCTCTACACCATCTTTACCTTCCCTGAGACGAGGCATAAGAGCGTCGAAGAAATCTACTCCAAACTCTCCAGGAGGGGCAGCAAAAAGAGAAGCCAGAACAATTCTGTGCCTTAAAAAGAGGTTAATATCAGGGTAACACACTCATATGTTTTAAGAGTCACGGTTTTTTCGTATGACTTGATGGACTTAATATGATACAATCTTTGAACGATATTGAATGTAGTTAAGCAGAAAGCACTACATCCACTGTATGAAATGGGCATGCAAACAACAGCATATTGTATAAAGATACTTGTTTCTAAGTTATTTAGGTATTTTTTAATAAATTACATCCAAGTGACGTCTCATAGAAACTAGTAACGTCATTTTGCCAAGATACATTCAGTTAACAGTTAATGTAGATGATCAAAGTCATAAATTCGATATGTACACCTACTAATGAACGAAATTCCCGTCTGATATGTGTGGCGTCTATTGTAAATATTACTAAACATTTACTTTCTTATGCCCACTTATAAATTAATTTTAAAAAAATACAAGTATATAATTTGACATTGAGAGAAAAATTTAATTTCTGATTTAGATCAGCTACTTTGATGTTGACTGTACCTCGAGAATAAGGAAACTTCCATTCATGAAATAGTCAACTAAAAGCCCTTTGTTAATCGATTGCTATCTGCTTAGCTACTGAATTTCATGTACTATAATGTCGGACTTCTTCAGAGATCCCGTATAAATACCTAGTTATACGGGGAATAATTCGTTATTTGGTAAAGTTACGAAGAAACTTGGTTCTTAACGTCTTTTCGATTGATGATGAGCTGACTGACTATGTATATTTCAAGACTGGGGTTTTAGTGATTTAATTACTTAAAATCACTATGACCTGATACAGAATGATAAATAAATTAAAAAGTCAACTTTTTCAGCCAGTATCTGGCTATTGTCAAGGTAAGTAAATGATATATTTATAGCCATTTTCAAAACAGTCTACCCTTAAACATACACTATAGGGTAGTAATAATATTACTATGCATTAGACATTATGTAGTCTTCATAAACATAGCAAAGTCTCATGAAGGATAAAACTCTATTTAGACATACAATTTATTTTGTGTTCTAGGTCGTATCTAGGTAAGTTTAATTTTCCCGTTTCAGTTTTATGACTGACATCAATATGCTTCTATAAGCATTAATATGTATATAGGGATATATCATAATTGAAGAGGTCAAACCTACCGACTTGTTTTTCAAATAAATTTAAATAAATATTATAATTATAAGATTACAAACTTTCTGTATTTTTTGTCTCAAAACTTGTCTGGCAATAATTTGCCAATGTCTTTAATTTACTTGCAGACATTGCTTTCTTTCAGGCAAACATTTAGGACTCATTCAGGCTGGATCCTGAGCAGTTTACAATATGACTACAACTAATCTATAATTATATTGTGACGAATAGACATAAAATCAAAGTACATAAACCAAAACTATACCTACTAGAAAATTACAAAAAAGAAAAACATTATAAAAAAGCTTGCATGGAGTGATCTTGTCTGTATTAACATTATAAAAATATCTAACTAATAATAACCTAAACATAACACGCGAAAATACAAAGTCATTTTTTGTTTTAAACATTAGATAGGTACTCTCTCAAGCGCCTCCGGATAAAAAGTAGCATAAAATATTGTTTCTCAGGCTCCATTTAATTTGGTTTCATTTAGTTTGTATGTAATATTTAGTAGGCGTGATTGCGTAACACGCAAAGTTAATTTGGCATATATTAGTAAGAATTTTTAAATTGCAAAGGCAATCTATCTATCAATTTTTAAATACACTTTTATTGCATCGTAGTAAGTAGGTTAGTAATATCTAGGGTAAAGAAAGTAGTAATAAGATGTTTTATTTGTTTTTTAGAGGCAAGGACCCTGACCATATACTTGGGTACAGTCAGCCAAAAATGTGGTCTACCACCCTACGGTTGAGATTTGTTTGGACGTCATGAAACAACAAGCTCAATTTTCCCTGGCATTAAGATTGTGTCAGTGAAAAGTCAACCTTAGTGATCGTTACATTTCGCAGAATGTTTTGTCAAAAGTGGTAGACCACTTTCTTGGCTGACTATACCTACGCACTGGCACAAAGTTCACATTGTTCCGAAATTCGTAACTTATATTAAATGGATTTACCTGTCGTGATATCACTCTGACGCTAGCCTGAAGTCATTGTACGATTAGGCTTCATTAATTGACGTCATTTCGTTTCAATGAATATGGCGATATTGATCATGATTCAATTGATTTATTTGTCATCCTACGTGACATACTAGTGGTTTGTCCAATTACAAATTGGACCAAAAATCATTTCGGTATGGGCAAGATACGGCCTTTTTTAAACAAGATAGATATTTGTCTCTAATTTATATAACTGAACTTCATTATTTTAAAATTAATATTTATTTACTTACAGTTTTATAGTAAATGACAAAGTAATGGTTTGATGGTCTAGCCATTATTACGTCAAATATTGTAGGCAATCTTGCTCGGTAAAAACCCAGGCAATAAATTTGGCACCAGTTAATTTTTTGCCAAATTATATAATAGAAGTCAGTCAAGGCGGGTCAGGTCCAACATTAATGTCTGGGTTTTTCTGACAGGACCATTATTGTACCTAATCGAATCTCTTTTGCTCTTGGCGAGTTTTATAATCGTAACGTTGATGAGATGTTTATAAACAAGTCCTTACAAAGTCACCCCACTGAAAACCAAAATCAATTTTTTTCTTGTTCAGGGCAAAGTGGTCTTGCCCGTGACCACGGGTTGTAAAGAGCTCGAAACGTCGGATCTCTAAATAATACGTTTAGAATAACAATACACGCAGTTTAATCCGTAAAATTATTTCAAACGTCAAAAATATGTTTTTCCATCGTATAGCGTAGGTAATGATAACGCGCTGTGTGTGAAAGTTAGTGGTGTCACTTTCTGTGGCTATGATGATGTGTTTGCTAAAAAGATAATGAGGGTTGTATGAAACCCTTAAAATTACGCGAACACATTTGGAATAAACTCGCGTGCATTGTTAATTTTTATTTTAAGCATATTATTAAGAGACCCCTAAATAATATAAGTATTTTTTTTCTCAAATGAATAGTATGCAACAGGGATCAAAAAAGTTTGCTGTCTTTTCGTAACTGTGTTACTAAGTTACATAGGGTGGTATTTTGTCAGTCACTCAAGTGATTTGACTGTTCATTTGACTTAACATCAGGTGCAAACAGCTAATGGAACGTCATATTTAGGTATAATAGTAGGTAGGTATAGTTCGTTTGACCGATCATAGTCTTGTTATATAAAACCCATAATTATGGTATTTTTTATCCTTTGACAGTTTATGTGCATATCAGCATATAAAAATACAATGTCTCAAGTGATCCTAAGAATCATTGTTCTTTGAAGATTATTATTAGGTATTATTATAAGTACTTATGTAGAAAGCTTTTTGGAGCTAACAAATATTTAGGCACGTAGTCCATGTTTAGTATTTTATAGTTTCTACATAGGGACCTAACTATCATTAGGTGTAACGAGTTAACAAAAGATATGTTTTCGAAAAAAAGTGTGGGGATGTATTTAATAAAATTTGCCATTATGTATTATTAAGTTATTATGCTATATTGTTATTAATTAATTATGTTGATAGTTTATCTTAATTAAGCGCTGTATTGTGAATATCATTATTGACCTAGGTAATGTTGTAGCAATTAAAATAATATAACCGTCCAATATTGTATCATGTCATTATAATGTTATGGTATTATGATGTATATAGATTTACTAATGACTAGCGACCCGCCCTCGCTTCGCTTCGGGTATATCTCTATCTCTATATAATATATAGCTGTGCCCGCGACTTCGTTCGCATGGACTACAGGATTTTGATTTTTTTTAACTTAAAAGTAGTCTTAGTTACTCCATAACATCAGCTACCTGCCAATAAAAGTCCCGTCAAAATCTTTTCAGCCATTCAAGAAGTTAGTCAACCGGAAGAAACATTAAAAACAAAATTATTTTGGTATTTATCACCATAATCTGTCTTTTACCGTGTAATTAATAAGTATATTACACAATTACACAACAATGTGATGTTGTGTTATATACTTATTTATCATAGCGACCCGCCCTCGCTTCGCTTCGGGGATATCTCTATCTCTATGTAATATATTATTTTAACCCCGTAAGAGAAATCTATTTTTTTTTACCTAAAAAAAGCCTATGACACTCAGGGATAGTGTAGCTTTCCAACAGTGAAAGATTTTTTCAAATCGGTGCAGTAGTTTCGGAGCCTATTCGAAACAAACAAACAATAAATCAAACCTTTCCTCTTTATAATATTAGTATAGATTATTATATTTATTATATTACATATTAGTTACATTGACTCCCCCGTACCCCAGTGACGCTTACATGGAGCCTACATCGCATGCTGGCTAGCTGAGCGCGGTGGCGGCAACCACGCGACTTTTTTCTAATACTTGCATTTTTAAACTCGTGATATCTTCCGAATTAAATGTCCGAATTGAATAATTCAAAAAGTTGTAAAAAGGTATTGAAACCGTCTTGAATATAAAGTAACTTATTTTTTTAAGGATTAATACCAAGGTACAAATGAAGAGCCCTTTCAAGCGGCATATAAATTAAATTTTTAGAATAAAAAACCGCTTGCTGTGACATAACTATAATATTTAGACATATGCTGTCGCGACACTTTTTGTAGATAATGATTCTGCAAAGTCTTAGTAAATGGTTTTGTTCTATCTTCAATAGTTTTCGCAGCGTAGGCGACGTAAGGAATTTTTCAGGTCTATTTTTTACACCTTGGGTTACATTATTGTAGTTTTAGTAAGGATCCCTAATTTTTTTAAAAGTATAATATAGCCTATGTAACTTCTGAATAATGCAGCTTTCTAATGGTGAAAAAATTATTGCAATCGGTCCAGTAGTTTTTGAGTTTATTCATTACAAACATACAAAAATACAAAAATACAAATCTTTCCTCTTTATAATATTAGTATAGATTAGTATAGATAACTTACCCAGCTTGTTTAAAAATCTTGTTTATTTTCCCTTTATTTTATTTCACGATTTTAAGCTTTGTAAAAAAATTTACGGCATAAGTAGTCATGCAATTTATTAATTCATATTGTAACTACTTAGTTAATAATGATACTGTGGGCTAATCTCAAAGAGTAGTTTTGATGAAAGTTACCTATATTATGTACTATGTAAACTATTTGAAAACATTAATGTTAGGAAGTTAGGTTTATCCATTTAAAATGAGAACTTTGAGAATGATATTTCTTTGTTATAGGTATACTTAGGGACAATTATGTAACAAAATATTGGTAGAGAAGATATAGGAACACACAAAAGTATTGCTTGTTATTTTATTGTACATCATTTTGTCCTCTAGTGTATCTAAATGTTGTGTGCTGATGTGAATAAAATAAGTACCTTTATAATGATGCTGTGAATTGTTATAGTTTTGAACAAATGTGTATGGTTATTGAGTTTTTCTGATTAAATGGTCGTCCACCAACACTTGTGAACTGTATCAAGTTGCAAGTACAAACTTTTTTTTATTTACTAATCATATTTATCACTGCTTCTGTACCGAATTTCTCAAAGATCGTAGGTATCTACGATCATAGCCTGGGGAATAAAACCTTCAGATTTTTTACCTGCAAAGGATAAGAAGTGTGTAAATATCTTTGACACTACACTTAGCTAAGCATATTGCAGTATGTAGGTACACATAATAATGTATTGATTTTTTAAATTTCTTATAATAGCACTTAGTTATTACTTTTCAAAGCCTTTCTCTACATCTACATCTTGAAATAACACTACTCACCTTTCATGAAAGTAGACCAACTGTAGTAATGAGATTTGCTGATTTCAAAAGAACAGGCGTTTAGACTAGCCGCTTTGTGAGTGTCTTTGGTAAAATTTTAAATTATTGTAGCGAAGACTCAGACTGGCCATTTATAGTGTAATCTATCTAGGCCGTAGTCTGCGAGTCTATTCTCATTCGACGCCTCGGGGACAAATAAGAACAATAATCCCGATTGTCACCAATGATGACCTAGCCACCACTAGCTGTGTCAGTACTGGTGACAATTAGCAAAACATAATACAAAAATATACAACCAAATTGGTCACAGATATGGTGACAGATAAAGTGACAATTGGGATTATTCGTCCCATTTATTCCCAGTGGTGACAAAGCTAGTGACGACAAATGGGAATAGACCAGCCAAGGTATATATAAAATATCCGTAAATATAATGTCGATCAAAACACCCTACTCGTGGATATAAAACATTTTTGTATTATCTAGGAATTTCAATTTGAAACATAATGTCCGTAGCGTACTGACTGGTGAGTTTAGATAATTAAGTAAACTCATCGCCCAAACGATTAAGTCCAAAAGATTGTGATGGTAGAAACTGTATGCACCTACCTACGATAGAAACTTTCACAAAATGATGACAAATGAATCAATTCGTCTAGAAGTTTATTCTTCATTCTCTCTTTGTATAATTTACATTATTTATCTCAATAACAGTAATTAACATAATATTTATTTGTTCAATTCAAACAAAGAACGCTCTAAAATATTTTATCACATTCCTAATATTATCTTTGCGTAGGTGGTGACTATTTATTCTAAAGAATACCTACGTGCGAAAATCAATGTTTTACAAAGAAGTAGAGATGCGTAATTAACAAAGGATAATTTAAACTATGTACCTTTTTATACTAGGCTAACAAGATGACCACACTCCACCTGATGGTAAGCGGTAGTGAGATCCACATATGAGGTCGACAGGCACAATAGAGCATATTGAGCCTTTCGCACTCACCCTGAAGGTCTGCTTAAATGCCGTTTCGCGTCCCGCCTGAAGAGCCCGGAGCCCGGAGCCGGGATCATTGCAGGGAGGGAAAACATGTGCAGGAAGTGCATTCCACGCCTTAATGACACGTGGCAGAAAAGAGGAACTGAACCACTTGGTCCGAGCCACCAGCGCCTGCATTCTATGTGGGTGGCAGCGCTGTCCAGCACGTGTCGTTCGGGAGTGGAAAGGGGAAGGAGGGACTAGTTGAAATAGCTCTTCAGAGCATTCCCCATTAAAGAAACGATAGAGAACACTTAGACCGGCAATGTCTCAACATAATTGCAGAGGCTCCAGGGTATCGGAGACCTCGACATTACCGACAACAAAACCTACGGATAGCACGTCGCTGCAACTTATCGAGGGCATCTAGCAATTATTTTGCCCAGTCATTTATGAGGCTACAGGAATATTCCATTATGCTTTATACAAAAGTGCTAAAATTACGAGGTTAAACTACACAATAAACGTTCCCTTCCTGATATATTTCTGATTTTTAATAACAAATAGAATTCAAAAATTCTTTCATCAAAAACTATCCAAATTGGAGCTCTTTCTGAGGACTTTCGACTAAAAAGCTTAATTGAGTCGACTAAACGCACTGTTACCACTGTTACTAATAATAACAATTGGAATACCTACCGTCTGCTAACATTTTATTTAACTAATGTTTTTCAGATCATATTGAGTACTGTGGAGTCTAATTAATATACCTGACGCAGATTGTACCTACATCATTTACTATTATCCGGTTTATAAATCGTCTGCCTTACAGGTAGGTATTGGTACAATAGTCTGAAGATAAAAATAAATCGTTTAATTTATTTTCAGTGAAAAATAATCAAAAGAACCCGGAACGAAAATCCTTCTACCTACTTATACAATTAGGTATAGATTTTATATTTATTTTTCTAATTGTATGATGAGTTTGAGGTAAGTAAATAGATTTCATAAGGTTTACTTCAAAAGCGCAATTTTAAGGAAAACACCAAATTATGTTGTTTGTAGATCGTGTGTGGAATTTTAATTTTTTGCGTGGGTGGTAGAGTAGAGCACTATTCGAGTGATTGTTCACGCTCATAAAAAATCACTCCAAAGTTCTTATTACAATTGATTTGATAAATTTAAATAAAATGAAATTACCAGTTTGCTCGCGAACATGTTTGGTGCAATCCAGTCGAAACGTCGGGCAGTAAGTAGCTTTGTAGTTGCTACATCGCGAATTGGCACAAAATACATAGGTAGATTAATTTAAAAATTAATCTCAACAGCACCATATTGAACCGATTCCATGCTGAGTTGCTTTTAAACAACACTTGTGTTACGGATATAAACGACACCGGCAGGTACACAAATAGTTAAATATAAAAATAACACGGCAGACATGGCACAAACACCGAAGTACTTCACACAAATATTTATCCCGAGTGGGAATAGAACCTACTACTCCTGACCCAAGACACTGGGACTCTAACAAATGTGCATCAAGTCAAACAAATCTGTGTAATATGTTTAAACATAATTACACAGACAAATATGTACCTAACGTATTGTTCTGGAAGTCTTAGGCTTTATCAGTACAAAAATATCGACGATCCTTACTAATGCTAAAGTACTGTTGTACTATCTGTGTGTTAGTTATGCAATTACGCCTAAACTATGGTATTTACTGAACCAATTTAAATGATATTTGGTCCAGATATAGTCCAGTTAGAATCTGAGTTAGACATAGGCTACATTTTAGGTTTTTTTTTTTCCTAACTGACTACGATGATAGCTTGGAGTAGCCTTGTCATCATCACCGGACTTGCGGGGGAGCGGATGGCTCTCACCCTTAAAACATTTTAAGTCAACTGACTTCGTTACATTGGAGTAGTGTTTAGCAACTTCAAGTGGTCGGAGTCGGGGGCGGTAAGTTAGTATTACAATCTATACTACATCCCTACATAGAAGGTATAAAACAAAGTCGCTCTCTCTGTCCTTATATTCCTATGTGTGCTTAAATCCTTAAAAGTTTTTTTTTTAATAGGTAGAGGGATTCAAGATGAAAAGGAGACGGGCGAACGTCCATACAAAATTGGGCCTGACTGTACAGCAACAATTACTACACTATTTAATTCTGATATTACTGCCATTTAAAATAAATAAACTTTTTTACAACTGCTACACGGGAGAAAAAAGATATAGGGTGTTATAATTTGCTTCGTAATGAGTTATTCTAACAAACTCTCAGTGCTCTCACGTTGTATAAAGACTACTACTGACTAGATTTTATCAGATTGTATTTTAGCACATTAACACATTGCGGTTTCTAAGATTATTGTAAAAGACTAGCTGTTTCCCGCAGTTTCACCCGCGTCCCGGGGCAACTTCTTCCCGTATCTGGATAAAATATAGCCTATGTTACTCAGGGTGAATCTAATGGTGAAAGAAGTTTTGAAATCGGCGCAGTAGTTTTTGAGTTTATACATTACAAACATACAAATAGACACACAGAAATACAAGTATTTCCTCTTTATAATATTAGTGTAAGTAGATGGGTATAAGTATGAATGAAGAACACATTTCTCTCGTAATAATTATTTATTGATCATCTATTTCATCAGAAACAATTAAAATATCGTCCTAAAACTGTGCAGGTGGTATTAAATACTCTTGATGTTTCGCCCAGCCTAGGTACCATATTATGGACATTATGTGACAACAGCAGCCCACATTTCTTTTTCCTACCAAGCAAGAACAATAATATTATGCTTTCCTCTTCTATTTTGATGTAATCCGCCGCCAGCTAGCTATGCCGCAATTGATACAATGAAGTCGTTGATCAGTCATTGTATTCTCGTAATAACCATCAGAATCTATCGTCGCAAAATAATACTAATTGAATAATAAAAGCACACGAAAACACAACAAAACGAAATATCCGCTATCGTAAGTTCAAGCCAATGATGATTTTTTAGTTTGACGTTTGACTTTGATGTAACATGAGGTCTACTTTGTTGCCAGTACAAGAAAAAAATAAACCTGTTGATCAATTTATTTTTACAATGTTTTTATAAACGTTGTTATATAATTAATTATTTAAAACATAATCCAAAGACAAACACACTTTATTCACTTTCATTGCTTTTAATTTCTATTTTATATCATTTCTTTATTTATATCATTACTTTATTTCATTTGGCAACATTGTTCAAAAATGACAGTAAAGCTAGGAAGTAACGAAAGTCAATAATATTATGATTAAATATTTTATTTAATATCCCATGGTAAAATGGCTTAATATTTCGTGATTAAAAATTAAAAATTAAGAAAAAAATATTGATAAATATTTTATTTGTGTACACGATAGGCCCAGATTCGCCCGTCTCCTTTATGTGAAATTCACTCGAAGCGAAGCGAGGGCGGGTCACTAGTAATATTATAAAGCTGAAGAGTTTGTTTGTTTGAACGAGCTAATCTGCTGGTTCGAATAAAAAAAAATATAATTAAAAAAAATTGTGTTGAATAGACCCTTTATAGAGGAAGGCTTTAGTTTAAGATCATAAAGCTGAAGAGATTGTTTGTTTGAACGCGCTAATTTCAGGATTTATTGGTTTGCTTACTGCGAAATACTTATATATTCAAAAATGCCTTAAGTCTCTTTTCCACACGGACGAAATCGCTGGTATAGCTGGTAATTTATATAACGACACATCTGCATCAGAAATTATCTACCTATAAAGGATGTAGCTTGTCTCTACTGAATTAAAATCGAACTAAATTACTTTGCTTTTTCCAGAATAATTTAAAATAAGTAGAGTACCTACCTATTGACATTAAATTTGTTTTGAATGTAAACGTATTTTTAATTACTGCATGCAAATTCAAAAGTAAATGATTTACTTGTACTTGCATATTTACCAGCCTTTCTGCCTAAATGATGTTCTTTTTATTAATTATTAAATAACCTTTCTATTACGTCATATCTTTAATTTTTTATTAGGTACATTAATATTTAACTTTATACCTACCTCCGCGCATTACCTAGAAAAGGGGTATTGAAAGACAGATTGACAGACGGGCAACAAATTGATGTTAAGGATAAACACCCTGCCTTACTTTGAGGTCGTAAACCTTATTTAAAAACAAAAGACTTTAAGCATTTGCTAAATACAAACTGGCTTTCTACCCGTGAATCCGTAGTCTATTGCGTAAAAAATCTCTACCATATAACGCCTTTCGGTTAAAAAGGTTTATATTATTTGTCAAGTTCTTCAATCTGTATCTAAAATATAACACAGGTGTATTTATGTTGTGTTAATATGCTTTGTATTTATTCATTTATTTTGTTTCTGTTTTATAATTTCTTCTGTCGCGTTACTCAAAGGTTCTGCCAGAATATCAGCGCCATCGCGTCCTTGCGATTGCTACGGCACATGCTGAGGCAGAACTTTTTGATCATTATACATATTATGTGCATGTTTGTCTATTTTTGTTTATATATTTCTTGTAATGATAATGATCAATAAATGTATTCTTTCTTTCTTTCTTATCTTATTTAAATCGACACGTGCTGGACATCCCTGCCATCCACATACAATACAAACGTTAAATTAGATGAAGGAAGTGGTGCCTCGGACCAAGAGAATCAGCTCCACTTTTCTGCCCTGTGTCATTAATGTCCTTCGATGCACCCGTTATAACCCTTCTATGATCCTGGGCTCTTCAGGCGGGGCGTGAAACAGCATTTAAGCAGGCCTTCAGGGTGAGGACGACAGGCTCAATAAGGTTCGTTGTGCCTGTCGACCCCATATGTGGACCTCACTACCGCTTACCATCAAGTGGAGTGTGTTAATTATGTTAACCTTTTATAATAAAAAACCTTTCACGTTCCACTATGTTTAATATTATTTATCAAACAATAAATACGGTTGCAAATACTTGCTGCCCGTTTCGACTGGTTTACACCAATTATGTTGGAGTACCTACCTATACTTTATCGTGTCTTATTCAATATTATTAAATCTAGAATATCAGTAGGTATACCAAATTTGATTAAAATCGGTCACTGTCATTATGGCGTGAAAGCAACATGCAGGCAATGACTTTCGCGTTTGTATTGTAGTAAGGATTAACTGTAAACGTATGACATTCCAAAAATTCGAATCCGAAATGAGGATACTGTGACGTCACATTAAAATAAAGCATTCCTTTTTTATTATCGCCTGCCAGTACGCACGCATGCCCCCGCTGAGCCACAAAAAGTAATAAACCTTTACCGCCCGAGCCTTCGGAGAACCCGCGAAATGAACCACACCTGCACACATTTACAAATCATTGACAGCTCGCTTTAGGGTTCACTGACTTATTAGAGAGGGATGAGGAACCATTTTTATTTTATCCTTCTATTCTAATATTATAGACGCGAATGTTTAGGTATGTAAGTCGTGTCTCTCACTCAACTATTTTTATTGTTTATTCCTTTTTCTTTGCATAAATAGACTTTTATTTTTTTATGTTGTAGAGGGTAGTTGAAGTACCCAATTTGTCCTTAAATTGTAGAAAACCTATAAAATATTCGTTTAAAATATCCGAAAAAAAGTAGCAATAAATATACCAATGTAGGTAGGTAATCGCCTTCTAAACTCCATGATTAAATTTTGAAGTCAAAATCCAGGACCTTACTCATCTCATATTACAAAATAGTTTCCTATTAAACACAGTATTTACTATAATTCTACATTCAGTTGTTATTAGTCAAAGATGGTCTACCTACGTCACGGCATGACCCGCAGGCGATTTCTCGATTTATTGCCTTTCCAATCAGATACATTTATGCAATCTTATCGCTCGCACCGAGCTTTGGACCGAATCTACGAGACTATGACGCATTCAAAAGCGATATTTAGCAATCGTAAACATATTTAGAAGGTGCATAACAGTTAAATTGGATTACTGGTTGGTTTGTTTTAAGAAGTTTTATGAACCAAAATAAATACATAATGATATTTTGGTACATTTACATAATCGATATTGTCTAATATGTCCATATAAGCAAACACAAAAAGTTGATAGACGCCCTCTTTTACTGACTTCAAATGCTTATCATCTTATAGTTAACTTATTTTCATTACTATTAGAATATCGATTTAGAACAGTATGTACTTTAGCGAGTACATTTGGTAGGTATGCGAAGAAAAATACGAACCAAATAATAATTATACGGACCCTCAAGCCTCACCCGCACTTGCCTACAATTTTTTGTTTATTTACAATTTGAGCGGTTAAAATGTGCTTGGGAACTACGACCGACGCCAGTTAGTGAATGAACGAATACCAACGAAGCCGCACGCTTGCGTACGGCGCATTTGAATTTCGAACGTCGCGATCTTTTGTTTTCATTTACGAAACGTGAACCTTTAATCGATAACTTTTTAATAATTTATTTTTTTAATCGAAAGAAATAATAATTTGTGGCCTTTTTGGTGTAAAGCCAGTGCGTTTGTCGCGTGAAAGTGTCGCAAGCATTGATTGTGTGTTAGAATTAGAAAATTATATTCTACACAAATTATTCGTTTGCTATGTGCTGATAAAAACAACTGAAAATGTGCTAGGTGAGTTAACAATTTTGTAAACATACATTTCACGCACGTAACTATCTCTTACTCCTAGGCTTACTTTAATATTCTTATGATGAAAACACGACAGAATGGACAAAAAATATACCTTACATTATATCCCAAACATCTAACTCGAGGAAGTAAGTCTCTAAATTATTTAAGGAAAACTAATGTTAAAACATATATTTTGTAGTAGGTATGAAACCAATTATAGCAGGAATAGGCAACTACAGTCTAAAGTCAACCATTTTGCAACAAATTAATTATTTATCATCGTAAACTTAGACAAATTGACAGTCATGATAATTTATTATTATTATCTACCTATTATTTAATTAATGCCTTTTGTGAATTGCTTATTAAGATGATGATGATGAAGATGATGATGATGATTTAGAAATACTTTGTATTTATGGTTACTAAAAAATCGAAAACCGTTCGGAAATGATAGCGGAAGACTTTTTTTTTTCCTAACTGACTAACGATAATGTCTTGAAGGAGCCTTGTCATCACCGGGCTTGCGGGGGAGCGGATGGCTCTCACCCCTAAAGCAGAAGACCCATAGTCAAAATATAACATGTTCTTAGTTCGGTAAAAAGACTCAGACTATTATAAAGCAAACCGGTTTAGTATTATTAAATGCCATGCAAACTTCTACCCCATTTTTCTTCCCTTCGACGACGATTTAAGCTAAAAAAATCTTCTTTGGCGTTCTTTGGAGCGCAAACAATCTCTATACCAAATGTGCCGATATAGGTACTGTCTCATACTTTGGCAGACGTATTTTTTTATTTATGTCTAAAATCTTTTTTTTACCTACAGAAAAAAAGTATTATATAAGAATCATTTTGCAGTTCATATTGGTAACATCGTACGATCAAAACTGTGCTTGTGGAGTATTTGATTAGCTATCATGATTAGGGTATGAGGGATAACGCGAATGAGAAATTCACTAGATGGCAATACGTAGGCGTGAGGTCCAACTACAGCATGATTGGTTAATTTTGACGTGACATTGACAGACATGTCAATATTCAATCATGTTGAAGTTGGACCTCACGCCTACGTATTGCCATCTAGTGAACTTCTCATACGCGTTAACTCTTATTGGTTACTCCTCTTTACCATCAAATCATAGCCCAAAATGGCGTGTCATAGTACAAATTAATAACAGTATCACAAGTCGCGTTTTACTATGTTTAAATACTATGCAAACGACCTGCCGACCTCGTTACCGAGTAGAGTGGTTCATTAGAAAGTGGAGGGTACTCGGCTCAGGATAAATTTTAAATGCAAAAGTCACTGTCTGTTTGTCGGGCTTTCTCACCAAAACTACTGAACCGATATAAATGAAATTTGGTAGCCTAGAGCGTAAAAAAAGGTGGAAGTCTACATTTCAACCGATTATAAGGGTGTCATATTCCACCCAATAAGAGGTCTACCAGCTTACATGGATTAATTAATGTCCTTTGATGATGCATTGATCGCTCTTACATCTTTATCCATAACTAAACTGTATTGACACCTGATTGAAGTTAGTTTGGTGGAACAAATGTAGTTAGGTGCAATTGTAAATCCAATGTAAATATGTGCAAACAATTCCACAGTCCGCATACACTATTAAATCACATTTCCTTCTGGTTTCGCCGTAGTTGAGTAAGTATTTTTATATGCATGCCTAGGTGATTTACGGCAGTTTTCCATTTTCATCAAACAAATTAGCTCTATGATTCAATTCAGTGAATGCTAAGTTTTTAGACTTGCGTTCCATTACACTAGAATTAGACTTTATGGGTCCACACGCGATATTAGGAGTAGCAAATTACATAGCTACTTACTGCCCGACGCACGGTGGAACGATAAAGGCCGGTAATGGTCTTAGCACGCTAAAAAAAAAAGTGTTATATTTTGATATAAAAAATATTTCTTTGGATTTATCTGTCGATTTTAAGAACGTTTTACTTTTGACAATTTTGCTGAAAACTTTGTATTTTCAGCGTTATGAATTTCTGAAGTTTTTTTTGTATGAAGAAAAACATAAAAAGTTTAAAATCTCAAAAGACTCAAATTTCCTCAAAGAAATGGCTTTACTTATGCATAGTACATATTTTTGTCCTATTTTAGTGCCTATTCTCGGAGATCGATTTTGCTCGATTTGCCCGCAATTTCTACTTTTGTTCTTTATTCCACCCCACCCCAGAGGTTAAGAACTGGGTCATTCTACTTTTTAGTGCAGGTTTTCGCACTGCAAAAAATAGATTTTAAAAATTTTATCATTAGAGATATATTAAGTAATTTAACTGTATTTATGCATAATTATACCTATACAATTGAAATTAACTGCCAGCAGCGAATTTCGCACATATTTCTTTCTGAAAATGAAGGTTTTGGCGACCAAGGTAGCAAAATCATACAACTTTGTTACCAATCTAAATATTTTTATTGAGCCGCTTTAGTCACTCATTACAAACAAACAATTAACAAAACGTATTTTAGGAACATAAATCTTTCTCTTTCATAACTAAAATTAGAAATTATCATTTATTAAGTCTTATAAATCACATTAAAATAACAACTATGTTACTGTTGCGCACTTTTGTTTACAAAGATTTAATTATAAAATGTATATACGTAAAAATATCTTAACAAAGTATTTAACATTCGAATTAAAAAACATAATCCTTCATCTGACATATCTGTAATGTAGCTTATTATGCCAATAGTACAACACAAACTGAAAAACCTTTACTTAGAAATAGGGACATAATGGTGACACAGTTGTTCAACAGTAACCGTGAACAGTGTTCTTCAAATATTTTCATGAAAATTCTTCTTTCTTTTGACTCTTTATTTTCTTGTATCTTTCCTTTATAGCATTCGTTAAAATTTTGTACTTTTCAGCTATTTTGTCAGTTTCCAAAACTTTATTCTCTTTACTTCGGTTTAATCTATGGCACTTCCTCTTATACTTTTGGTATTTTCGCTCAGCTGCTTCTAGCTTTTCTTTCCGATTTACGTTTTCTCTATATAGAGTTTTGTTCTGTCCCTTCTTACTTGTTTTCGTCCACGATTCTTCGCAGAAACAGAAGCTGATGCAGGTGAAGTCACCGTTGATGTTGATTGTTCCTTAGCTGAACGAGATAGATATAGTAATTGTCTAGGCATCTGTTCATGAGAATTTTTTGAAGTGGCATTCTAGCGCGAAGACATTGGAGATGGAGACAAAGTCGGTTTCCGCAATCTGCAAGAATCGGGTATCGGACGATTTTCATGTACATTTGGTGACGTTGTTTTTCGGCTGGAGTTATTGGCATGATCTTCTACAAAAGATAAAAACATGTCATTATAGTACTAATTTTACCGTAAGCAATTAAAGTAAGTCATCAAATAAATGTGAAATTGTTAAAATATAAACATGTGGCTTGATACGAACAAATCCAGTTAAATAAAATTAGAAAGAATCAGTGACAGAGTATACTTACAACTGCGTTACCATCTTTACAACTGCGTTACCATAGCGGAGTAACAAAGTGTGCCGGTAACACAGTTGTAAAATAACATGATGCTACCTGATATTTATGAAATTACCATATTATTCGCAAATTCAACAATAGAATACAATTAAGTGACATAAATGCTACGTCTCAATAGTTAAAATGAAACGTAAAAGTTCACAAACTTACCTTTTCGCCGGGTAACAAAGTGCACACCAAATAAACACACGCGTCCTGATTCAGAACATGGCGGCGACTTAGCGGCGATGCGCGGCTTACTGCCATTCCCCTATGCCCCCCTCTTGTAACGTTCAATCTACCCAATCAAGTCAAGCAGTGGCGATACAGTGACATTAACGATTTTTTGAAAAAATACCAGTAACATAGTAGTACCGTATTTAGCTTCTTCCGTAGGGACAAAACTAAATTAATTATTTTGAAAAAAAATAAAGCGTTTAAAAATACATGAGGCCTAAATAATAAACACAAACATATTAAATAAACTTAATAAATTTTTAAAACATAGGACTACACTGGAAGAAGAATACTTTTTTTTGTTAAGTTTATCCGCGTATTAGGTCGGGGACACTTCGCAATACTATGGAAAACAACGATGTTACCGTAAAACTCCACTTTGTTACCTTTAATTATCTTAAAATAGGCAAAATATTCAAATATAAATGTTAACAGAAGTTAAGGAAATATTACGGAAGTTTCATGAATTGCGCATTTTTTTTTAATTTCATTAAGAATATGGCAGATCTAGATTTTTTTGTCTGAGGGACACGAAAACCTGCACTAAAAAGTAGAATGACCCAACTAGGTGCCTTTTTTTTTTGTAGTGGTATTCCCCATTAGGCCTAATCCACTAGGGGACTATTTATTTATTACATAAGACGATATTTCACCCCCTAACCCCCCTACCCTCCCCTCCCTTAAATGATAAAAGCTCAATTACAATATCAATTTTCCCTTGTAAATAGAATCGTCGTACGAAATAAATAAATGGTCCCTATAATAAAACTACAATCACTTCAAGTTACTCTTTTAATTTAATCACTGTCAAAGGTATCTACATTAACAAATGCAAAATTTTCGGTTTCTTCGTCATCAAATATTTCTGCTTGTTCAATAATTAGTAAACTTTGTGCTTCTTCTGACAAAGTTTTATGTTTTCTCCGAAGTTTGTGACGTGTCAAAGAAATGAGTGGATCTGAGCTGGTCTATAAATTATTTAAAATATCTTCATTTGTAGCTTTTCTACTACATTTCCTGGAATGGTGTTGGCGGTACCTACGAAAATCTTTGTTTCTTGCTTCGGCAGCTTCTTCAGATAGCTGTCCAATTGGTATAAGACCAAAATTTGGTGAATCATTTTGCCAAATAACTTGATCACCGCAAACCAATTTGATTGGTACTAAGCTTCCCATGAATATGCTTGAATCATCAGGTTGACTCTCTGAAGTTTCGTCGTCTGTCTAGATTTTTTGCTTGTAATTAGCTTGATTAGAAGCACCGTCAAATCCCCACTTACTGATGATTCTTTATAATCACTATCTATCTATGACAAGGGGCATCATTACTCTTCTTTTCGTTATATCGATTAGAGCTTGTAATTTTTATTTTTGCTGAGGTTTCTGTCACCGTGTTAGCGTCTTTTGGTCGATAGCACTCCTGTTTCGCGTGTTGCACTTGATAATATAATGGAAATATATTGCTCCTTTTTTCGTTTACACTTTTTATAAAACTTTTGTATTGATCAGCTTAAGAGATAAAAATTACACAGAGTTTTCACACAAAAAATAAATTATTGACAATAGTATGCGGGGCTAGTTCGTCTATTATGGTGGGTAATATTAATAGGTAACAGTAGGAACCCAAAAGTGTGTTTGAATGCAACTGTACATTACTCTATCGTTGCACCAATCACGTTTCGACACGTCATAACTTGTTGTTGTACTTGCGCGCTCTTATCTCTTGATTCTCGGAAGTGAGTCTAAAAACAAATGACGTCATGGGGTGGTGGGAAATGAGAGAAGTATTTTTTAAGAACTTTGAGAGGTATTTTGATGCTATTTAATAATAGTTAGTTAATGTCATACTGAAATAAAACTAAAAATTACATCACATTTCATACTAACTTGAAATTGCTATAACTCCGAAAATACCACTTAAATCTAGAAATGTCATAGAATAAAAACGGTTTATATATATGCCTAGATACCAAAAACATACTTTTTGTCCCTTAAGACCCAACTTTGTGATCTCAGCCCACTGTGCGACGTTTCGACTGGGTTACACCAATCGTGGTCGCGAGCGACCATGTACCGAATATCGCGTGTAGACCCATAAAGACTAATTCTAGTGGAATGCTAAGTTATCAGAATTTTAATTATTGACCTGACTAATACTTACACTACTCTAGTATATTTAGCTTGCAAAACAATATTTGCAATGAATTTTTTTTCCAAGTTTTTAATTAAAAAGTTTAAATTGAAAAAAAAATGTTATGCTTGTTTAGTATACATACTTGGCAAAACAATATAAATAAATGTAGATATATACAAAGACACGGGTGAGATAATCAACTACACCCAATTTGAAAGATGCAAAACTAAAACAACAGCGTGTTTCCAAGAAAAGGTCAACGCATTATTTGCGATTTAATAACCTCTCTCAAAAAGGAAGATAGCTGTGGGATTCCCTGGCCACTTTGTACAGGGAGTTTTTTTTTGCCCCATCGTACATATCAACATACCTACCCATTGGGGATTATGCTGACCGCAAAATGTTAAGTTTTTTTACTGGGGTCATATTACGATCTCTTAATTCCAGTCAGTTTAATTAATGGCATCGACCAATTTCGTGGTTCTGGTACACTTAGTTGTGAGCTATGGTTGTGAAATCATACATACTGATATAACCCCTTCATCATTTATGTGAATTTTAAAAAGAACTAGTTAGTAGTAGTAACAGCTCTTTATCATTATGCTACCGATGCCATTCATCAAACTGACTGCATTTAAGAGGTTGACTTGACGTGTGCGAATATGGTTACTTGCCACAATTCATGTGCCATTTGATGTCTTGTCCCGCATGTCCGCAAACCAGCCTACTGAGTGACTTGCATGCTTCAAAAGAGGCGATTCATGTGGACGTAGGCATACATTTCATTTTATCATTGACTCGGAAAGAAGAATAGTAAAATATGCCCCTCAATGATCTCCTGATCTCATCGGATCGGTCCTGCTGATGATCGCGTCCAGTATCCCTGCGGTCTTGCCCATCTCTTTGGTCCATCCCGTACTATACTGTTCTTCCGATCCATGGTTACCACTCTAGAACCTTTCTGACCCATTTTCTTTCTGAATCAGAAATACACTTTAATAAATTAATTATACACACAAAAAGCGTTAGATAGCCGATGATTTCCATGCGAAATGTAGTCAGTGTAAAACCCGCCACGTAACAATGTGTTTATTAAATTTGAATTCATAAGGTTCGTTTTACGGTGAATGCAAACATTGTGAGAGAACCTGCAAACCTGTGAAGAAATTCTAAGGTAGTGTGATGTCGACGAACTCGCACATGGCAAGCGTGGTTGACTAAGGCCTGATCGCCCGACTTTAGGGTAGGTACAACGTGCCCCACAGTGGCGACGCATATGGGCTGATGATGATGAACACACACACCCAGACACGTAACAAGTAAAAATGCTAATCACACAACTTTAATCCCGTAACAGGAGCAATACTAAATGCGCCGTCGGGCCAGTCGAAAAGCTATAAATTCATACATTTTATAGGCTCACCATTAGATAACCGATACAATTTACAGTTAATCTGGTCACGTAACCATTATCAGAAATGCAGCATTCAGCATGGCTGTCGAATAAGTATTGCGCGTTGCATACAAAACACCTATTAGTGACGTAATTTTGCGGTAGACTTTGTATGGAACTTTTAGGCATTGGCAAAGTCCAAGGTACCATCATAATAATATTAAGTGTGACCGCAACTTGCGAAGTTTTCAAGTTGTTAATCAAATTTCACCAACGAGTTTCCGAGAGTCAAATTTCACAAAAAAGTTGTGTGATTAGCATTTTTACTTGTTACGTGTCTGGGTGTGTGTGTTCATCATCATCAGCCCATATGCGTCGCCACTGTGGGGCACGTTGTACCTACCCTAAAGTCGGGCGATCAGGCCTTAGTCAACCACGCTGGCCATGTACGAGTTCGTCGACATCACACTACCTTAGAATTTCATCACAAGTTTGCAGGTTTCCTCACAATGTTTGCATTCACCGTAGAAAAGAACCTTATGAATTCAAATTTGATAAACACATTGTTACGTGGCGGGCTTTGAACTGACTACATTTCGCATGGAAATCATCGGCTATCTAACGCTTTTTGTGTGTATTATTAATTTATTAAAGTGTATTTCTGATTCAGAAAGAAAATGGGTCAGAAAGGTTCTAGAGTGGTAACCATGGATCGGAAGAACAGTATAGTACGGGATGGACCAAAGAGATGGGCAAGACCGCAGGGATACTGGACGCGATCATCAGCAAGACCGATCCGATGAGATCAGGAGATCATTGAGGGACATATTTACTCTTCTTCTTTCCGAGTCAATGATAAAATGAAATGTATGCCTACGTCCACATGAATCGCGTCTTTTGAAGCATCCAAGTCACTCAGTGGGCAGGTTTGCGGACATGCGGGACAAGACATCAAATGGCACATGGATTGTGGCAAGTAACCATATTCGCAGACGTCAACTCAACCTCTTAATTGCAGTCAGTTTGATGAATGGCATGGGTAGCATAATGATAAAGAGCTGTTACTACTACTAGTTCTTTTTAAAATTCACATACCTACATGATGAAGGGGTTATATCAGTATGTATTATTCCACAACCATAGCTCACAACTAAGTGTACCAGAACCACGAAGTTAGTCGATGCCATTAATTAAACTGACTGGAATTAAGAGGTCGTAATACGACCCCAGTAGAAAACTTAACATTTTGCGGTCAGCATAATCCCCAATGGGTAGGTATGTCGATGTGTACGATGGAGCAAAAAAAAACTCCCTGTACAAAGTGGCCAGGGAATCCCACAGCTATCTTCCTTTTTGAGAGAGGTTATTAAATCGCAAATAATGCGTTCACCTTTTCTTGGAAACACGCTGTTGTTTTAGTTTTGCATCTTTCAAATTGGGTGTTGGTGATTATCTCACTCGTGTCTTTGAATTCATCTACATATTATTTATATTGTTTTGCCAAGTATGTATACTAAACAACCATACATTTTTTTTTTCAATTTCAACATTTTAATTAATAACTTGGAAAAAAAAATCCTCACACATATTTGCAATATGGTTTGGCAGACTAAATAAACTAAAGTAGTGTAAGTATTAGTCAAGTCAATAATTAAAATTCTGATAACTTAGCATTCCACTAGAATAAGTCTTTATGGGTCTACACGCGATATTAGGTACATGGTCGCTCGCGACCACGATTGGTGTGACCCAGTCGAAACGTCGGGCAGTAAGTAGTTATTTAATATGCTACTCCTAATATTGCGTGTAGACCCATAAAGACTAATTCTAGTGTAATGGAACGCGAAAGTCTAAAAACTTAGCATTCACTGAATTGAATCATAGAGCTAATTTGTTTGATGAAAATGGAAAACTGCCGTAAATCACCTAGGCATGCATATAAAAATACTTACTCAACTACGGCGAAACCAGAAGGAAATGTGATTTAGTAGTGTACATATGTGGATTGTGGAATTGTTTGCACTTATTTTTACATTGGATTTACAATTGCACCTAACTACATTTGTTCCACCAAACTAACTTCAATCAGGTGTCAATGTTATAGGCAATGTGTATAATCCGGTATTGTATAGATTACCTAGGTATTATATACAATGCCTAAAACGTTCAGGCAATGTGTATAATACGATTAATTTCACACATTGCCTAGGTATTGTATAAAATGCCCGAAGTGCATGAGGTAATGTGTATAATGAACGACCACGGGTAGGGCCTTAAACATTTTAAGCTATTGCATAGCTTTTATCGCGGGCTTTCCGTAATTCCGTAACGAAAAAATCTCACAATCGTCTAACGTCGTTTCAGTTCAGTAGACTTCGGCACGGTGTTTGTGTGCGTGCGGTTAGACGTATTGTATGACGCTACGAAACTCGAACGAATCGAGACGAGCTGCTCCGAAATCGGACGATGCTATGCAATAGCTATACCGCGGCAGTCCCCGAGTGCCACAAGTCTTTTTTTTATTTATTTATTATTCAGACAAAGTTAATCATCCTTAACCTCGGTATATTTGAATAATATGTTATTGCTTTGCGTAGAGGAGTTAGGTAGCATTGGTTTTGAATCCGTCCAATAATCCATAAATGGTCCATTCGTCCATCTGTCACCAGGCTTTATTTTTTTGTAATCATATAGGTACACTAGCTGTGCCCGCGACTTCGCGTGTACTACAGATATTACATATAAAAGGTTTTTCCCAATTACTTCTATTATCGTGAGAATTTTTCAATATTGCGTAGCAAGTAAGCTTGTCGTTTATTAAGGTACTTGCATGCCAAATTTCAATCATATTTCTTTCGCGGTTTAGATTTTTCATACAAAAAGATTTTCCCGCTAATTCTCGTTCCCGCAAGAATTTCGGGAATTAATTTCTTAGTGCATCTCTACGGTAACTTAGCTACGATATTTTCAAATTTCAAGTGCGTACGTTAAGCCGTTTAGGCTGTGCGTCGATATGTCAGTCAGTCAGTCAGTCAATCAGTCAGTCAGTTTCTTCTTTTATATATCGCACGCTTAATCAAACAAAGAAATAATTCAAAAATCACAGTTTTTGAGATTTAATCATAAAACGTAATATTACGACGATAAGAATAGGTATGCTCCGACTCCCGCTCGATATGACCAAATAGAAGCGAAATAAATGATCGCCCCTCTCTTTTTTACTAACTGGCGTGAACAAGTTGTGACCAATAAAACGATACACTCAGTGATGTGCCAGCGCCGTCTCAAGGTAACCAATTTGAAGATCGAAGTAAAGTGAATTAAATCTGTTTATTATTAACAGGTGATTTGCATTTCTTGTTATATTTTTCTACGAAAGCGATATTATTAGTTTTATTACCATATAGAATTAAAAATTATCGTCACGGGTAAGTATCATTTATAGTTAATTCAGTTTACTTTTAAAGCATATTTTAGATTTCTAACATACATCGACTTACTTCAGTTTAGTATTAAATTACATACAAAAAAATTAGATGTATTATATTTATTGCTGTTTAACATCAAAAGTAGTTCTGTGAGTATTGGCATATTAAGAAATAATTTCTTTTTCGATTAAAATAACCTAATGAACACCAAAAAAATCTTTACTTACGTCATTTTAATCTTTATTTTATGTGACCTAGTTTATTATTTTTACATCGATTTACTCGTGTCTTCATGATCATTAGCTTTTTAGCAATAATAAGTGATTAAGTTTGGGGTTTGGGGGGGAAATGAGGCGATCCGTCAGAGAACCAAAGTCATCGACATAGCTCATCGCATTAGCAAGCTGAAGTGGCAGTGAGCTGGTCACATCAGCCGTAGAACCGACGACCGATGGGGTAGACGAGATCTGGAGTGGATACCGCGTCTCGGTAAACGAAGTGTAGGACCCTCGCAAGTCAGGTGGTGTGGTAGGAGCTGGATGCTAGTGGCCGAGGAGAGAGAAGTGGCGTGCATTTGGGGAGGCCTATGTCCAGCAGTGAACAGGAATGAGCTGATGATGATGATGAAGTTTGGGGTTCCTCTATTTGATCTAATTATCACAAAGGATTTTGAAGGCATTTAATGTAATTTCTTATCCTCATTACATGGTGTACAATATTTACGCAAAATGTTGTATTCACTTTTTTCCAGTATGGCGTCCTCGCGAACACGTTGAATCTTCAGTATAAAATCATAACGTCCTGAAGATGAAGAATTTCAATATTTATCTCTAAATAAAAATGTAATCCTTGAAGATCCTTCATTCTAATACACAGCTCAAGCTTGAACTATCGAAACTCCATGAACAACTCATGGATGTAAGTGATCAACGGGACCAGCTTCTCGGCACAGTCAAAAACTTTGACCAGTGCAGTGATGTATATGAGCGGACCCTGGAGCGCATCCATGACCTGGAGGTGGATCTCCGCGATGCCAATAAGACCATACAGCAGTATGAGGAGGACATCCGCAGTCAAGACATAACCAATACGCAGAGCTTGTATGAAGAACTTATCGGGTCTCCGGCAGCCCATATTGTCTCTTGCCCTCCTGTAGCGGATTGTTTAGACCAAGTTAATAGTGTGCCTAGTTTTCGTT
Source organism: Maruca vitrata (assembly GCA_039566165.1). Taxonomy (NCBI): domain Eukaryota; kingdom Metazoa; phylum Arthropoda; class Insecta; order Lepidoptera; family Crambidae; genus Maruca; species Maruca vitrata. The sequence continues at coordinate 5,263,374 of CM076938.1, read as the reverse complement.
TTAACAGTAGGAATAAGTTGAAAAAGTATATAAAAATTAACAAATATATAAAAAAAACTGACAAACTTATTAAACGTCAGAAATCTTTTTACAAAAATGTGGGCTTAAGAAAGCAACGGGCTGATTTATTAGACAGCCTAGAGCTTTATAGTAAAAAATTAGAAAACAGTAGATGTAGGTATGAAAATGACACAACAGAGTTAAATGAAAATATTTCACGGCTTCACAAAAATCTAGAAAGCATGACTGACAAATATAAGTCTGCTCAAGCTCAAATCCATGAGCACATATTAGCAGCAAATGTGCTTATTCAACAGCAGAGTTGTGTCTTAGACTCTGGTCCCTCTGACCAGCCACTTATTAGCAAGAAAAATGGAAAAGCACTAGATACCAGCAGTATAACAGCCACATGCACATCTGTCTCTAATAATAAAATAAAACAAAGAGGCAATATATTATTATTTTCTGATCAATTAGGGGTTGGATTTGGTTCACTATTAACAACTAAATTAAATTGCAGTGTAGTAAATCATTGCTACCCTAATAACACATTTGAAGAAATTATAAAATATATACTTAATTCCAACTATAATAAAAATTCTATAATTATATTAATGATAGGTGATGGTCAAAATATTTGTAAAAAAGATATATTACATGCATTTTCAAAACTTTTTAGCACTAAATGTTAAAAAGCGAACCTGCGTGCTATTCCTTTCTCTAAATGTTACTCAATGGAACAAAATAACAGTATTCACATATTGAATACACAATTATATAATTTAACCCATAGTCATAGCGACCACTTTGTGTTTTTTGACACAAATAAGTTTATAGATAATAAGTTTTTGTTGACTGGCAAAACCTTTTATTTGCCTTTTAGAATAAAAAAACAGCTAACATCATTGTTAGCATATAATGTAAATAATTTACTTAATTTATATATTAAGACTTTGGAATTTGTTCCAAATAATTTAAATTTAAATGTAAGACAATAGAGGACGTCTCTAGCCATTCAATGACAAAGGAGAAGCCTAATAATCTTAAAATAATACACCAGAATATACAGGGTTTATCTGGCAAAGAATTAGAGTTAGAACTTTTCTTAAACGAAAATAATGTCCATGTGTTATGTCTCACTGAACATTGGCTGAGACAACATGAATTAATCGTTAGTATTGATAATTATATAGTCAGTAGCTCTTTCATTAGAAAAACAGTAATTAGAGGGGTCACTCATTTTACTAAAAAATTCGCTTAAATGTAAGGAGCGTCGAGACATTGTATCATTGTCCATTGAACGTACAATTGAGCTGTCTTGTGTAGAATTAGAACAATGTATTATTATTTGTGTATATAGGCCTCCATTAGCTAACTATTTCTTATTTGAGGAGACTATGGAGGAAGCTTTAAGGAAAGCATGTGCCAGCAATAAAAAGGTAGTTGTATGTGGAGATTTTAATATAAATATCTTAGAAAAATCAATGAACTCCATAAGGTTCTTAAATCTTTTAAATCTTTTAACTTAACTCAAATTTTTAATGAACCAACTCGCATTACACCTACCTCGGCAACATGTATAGATAATATTTTTTGTAACTGTTCTGTAAAAGATAAATCTATAATAAATTTTATTAACTCTGACCACTGTGGTCAAATGGCTGCATTTGAGTATCACTGGACTCCTATGCCGGCTGTCATAACTTGCAGACCAATAACTACTAGTCGTATAGAAAAGTTCAAAGATAATATTAGCCATAAAGTTTATTTAATGAACATTCTACCTAACCTAAATAGTAATGAGTTATACGAAAAGTTATTTAATGTTGTAGAAAAAGAGTTTAATGGGATATTCACAAAAAAAAAAATTAAAATTAATAGCTCAAAAATTAAATTTAGTGATTGGGCTACAACAGGAATTTTCACAAGTAGACGAAGGCTTTTTGAGCTGTATGATCTCAAAGCCTACTCTAAAGATCCGTCTCTTACGGACTATATTAGGAATTATTCCAAGATTTTTAAAAAATTGTGTACAATAGCTAAGTCGCTCTATCTTAAAGATAAAATAAATAAAGCCACTAACAAAACCAAGGCAACATGGCAAATCATTAATAAAGAGACTTGTAAAAAACAAAACACAAAAATCACAAGATCTCCCTGAAAGTGAATGATATTATATTAGATTCTGATGCTGATATAGCAAATGCATTTCAATCATTTTTCTCCAACATAGCTGTAACAACGACAAGTAGTTTGTCTTCCAGTCCGGCTCTTGCTCATTCACTTTTAAAGTCCCATGTAAGTGAATGCACATCTTCTTTCAATTTTGCCTACATTAATGCTCAAGTAATTGTGAAAGCCTTTAAAGAACTCAACTTAAAAAAGTCAGAGGATCTATGGGGACTCTCAGTGGACGTGTTAAAAAATATAATATATACAGTTGCTCCACTATTGGCGATGATATTCAACAAATGTATTAATGAAGGTCATTTTCCTGATCTGATGAAGTCAACCAAAATCATTCCTTTGTTCAAATCAGGCGATGACAGTGACCCATCTAATTTCAGACCCATATCCTTACTACCAGCATTTAGTAAAATTTTTGAAAAAATTGTATTTAGTCAACTACTTTGCCATTTTAATTTAAACAATTTGTTAAATAAAAACCAATATGGATTCACTAAAGGTAAATCCACCACAGATGCTGGTGTTGCTCTTATAAAACATGTTTTTGATGCATGGGAAAGAAAACAAGATGCCATAGGCATATTCTGCGATCTATCCAAGGCGTTTGACTGCGTTAATCATCAAACTCTTCTACTTAAATTACGCCATTATGGCATCTCAGAAAATGCACTTAGTCTAATTCAGTCTTACCTGACTGGCAGAACCCAAAAAGTCAATGTAAATGGGGCTAGTTCTTCCGGCGCCCCATTAGTTATGGGAGTGCCCCAGGGCTCGATATTAGGACCTCTATTATTTATTATTTATATTAATGATCTTCCGTTCTTTACTGAAGACACATGTGAGATAGTTTTGTTTGCAGATGATACATCACTTCTTTTTAAGATTGATAGACAGCAAGAAAATGTTGACGACGTAAACAAAGCCCTCTCACGAGTCTTGCACTGGTTTACTACTAATAATCTTATGTTGAACGCCAAAAAAACCAAATGTGTAAAATTTTCAATGCCTAATGTAAAAGCAAGTCAATACTAAAATCATAATGAACAATGAACCCATTGAAGTCCTAAACTCAACGGTGTTCCTTGGAATCACTCTAGATTCCAAATTGCAATGGGGACCTCATATTGGTACCCTGGCAGGAAGACTTAGTTCTGCTGCATATGCTGTAAGAAAAATTAGACAATTGACTGATGTTGAAACGGCAAGATTAGTTTATTTCAGCTACTTCCACAGTATTCTATCCTACGGCATGCTTTTATGGGGATCAGCAGCTGATATTGATAGTATCTTTGTATTGCAAAAAAAGAGCAATAAGGGCCATCTACAAACTCAAACCACGCGATTCCCTCAGAGATCGTTTTAAAGAGTATAATATTCTCACAATGGCCTCTCAGTACATTTCTAGACTGCTTAATGTATGTGTATAAAAATATACAATACATTCCTAAAAAATCAGATACTCACCGATTCAATACTAGAAATAAGCATAAACTTGCTATTTCACATTTCAGACTTAATAAAGTTAATAGCTCCTTTGTTGGACTAGGAGTAAAAATGTTCAATAAGTTACCTGTAAGTATTACTAAATTACCTTTGCAAAAATTCAAAGAATGTATTAAGAAGGGTCTTATTATGAAGAGCTACTATAAAGTAGAAGACTATTTTAATGATAAAAATGCTTGGACAAATTGCGTTAACTAAAATTTGACATTTGCAATAAAAATTTTCTAATATATAAATTATTTTAATCATTGACATTTTTTATGAACTTTTGTTCTTATTAATATTATTTTTTTTATAAATAATGTATTTTAATTTATTGTTGTAATACAGTCATATAGTATTAAGATTCTACTCTATGTAAGCTATGTCATGCAGGTTGGAATTGTTGTAGTTATTTTATTGATTTGTTTTGTTTCTTTATGATTTTTATTAACAGTAATTGTAGTATAAGGTTTTTTTTTTTTCTCTCTTTGATACTGTGACATACTGAAACTGTACGACATGGCAATTACAATTATATTAAACAAGTTTATGTGATAATCGGTTAAAAAGAGTAACTATCGAGTTTCTTGCCGGTGTCTTCTCGATAGAATCGGCTTTCCGAACCGGTGGTAGAATTACTTATTTATTTAATACAATGACGATTTATAAGTGCATGTTAATGCCTATATGAATAAAGAAATTTTGACTTTGACTTTGACTTTGACTTTGAATCATAAAGACTAGATGTGACGATGAAAATAATAAGATGGTAATGAAAACATTTCTCCAAACATTTGTGAACTTATACAAGAAAAACAAAATTTTAAAAATCCTTCGAGAGCTGTGATGATTGTTTATCAGATTACGACAATACTGTAAAATATGACAAGCGATTGATTGAAGCGAGGACAGCAACATACCAGTTCCATGCTTTTGGCATTTAGCCATCGAGGAGGGAGGAATTAAAGAGTTTCTGAAGGACTGTTAGTACCGGTGTTCCGCCCACTTTCAGGAGCTCTGTAGTGATTCCATCCTCACCCGGTACCTTTTTTTTTTTTATAATAAGCTAACAAGATGACCGCACTCCTCCTGGTGGTAAGCGACAGTTCGACAGGCACAATATACCAAATTGAGCCTGTCACCCTGAAGGCCCGCTTAAATTCACCCCTCCCTCCCTAGAGGGAAGAGAGACGTGAAAGCCTTGTTTTTCTTTAGCTGTACAGGCTGATTGTCTGTCCGGGATGTCTTCGGTATAGTGTCGGGTTAGCTTGGCTCTTGGGTCTGTCACTGCAATTGCTGGCTCAGCACAGACCGAGGTATATAACTGCCCATAGAACCTCTCTAACTCCCGTAGCACCTCTGACTTGTTTGACGTCACGCGTCCATCTTCAGTCTTCAGCTTTGTCAGTTGGCTTTGCCCAATAGACGCGTCTCTTGCGAACACTTTGGAGCTTTGGTTCCCTCAATTATCTCCTTAATACGCTGGGTATTAAAGGACCGTAAATCATGTCGCAGATACTTCCTTAATTATTATTTAATTTAATGTCTATTCAGCTGCCTATATGACTCAGCACCATCCGAAGTGTTGAGCGTCAAAGATCTTTCAACTTCAACAAGACAATTAGTTAATTATTGTATTTGTAAAAGTTCATTTGTTTTTTTTATTGTGTGTGATTTATTTATGAACGTGTTCTTATTTTTGGTATCTCATGCTACAATTAAAGTCTGATTTATTGAGCTTTGAGCGATATCTTAAATTATTTTGTAGTTAATTTACTTTCGATAAAATGTTCTTACAGTTTGATACTAATTATTAAGCCCAAATAATAACAGAGACCTCAAAGAAGATATATTTTTTTATATAACTTTATTATTTTCCTTGTTTAAGGCTGACTGTTGATCAAGAAGAAAAAATAAATAAATTAGGCGTACGACCGATTTCAGCCATGGCGGCCGATCTCTACCGAGCTCAGCCTAGTGCGCAGGACATATTATAGTGCACAAGTGTCCGCGCAAACACAAGTGCACTCTCTATTCCCTTACTCTCATAATTCGGTGAGACGGGAAACCGACATGTCCGATGAGAGATCGGGCGCAGGACCACGGGCTTAACGTGCTTTCCGAGGCACATTTTTGCCCAACCCCGGACTCGATCCGGGGACCTCTCAGTCCTAACGCAGCGATTGCTACCAATAGCGCCCAACGCGCAACGAGGCAGTGATAATGAAGTACAAAATTAAATAACATAGCTTCGTTTTTTAAAGAAGATATTATTTCTGTTACAGTTAAAGACTGATTATTCATTTAGGTAGTATAAAAAGATTTAATTTAATATAACCTAATTATGTGGAAAGTTATTCATTGATTGATATAAAAAAAATATGAAAAGGCATTTTATTTCTAAAGCATAATATTACAAACATAAAATTATGAAAAGAAAAGTAATATTAGAACTTAATATTAGTCTTTATGGGTTTACACGCGATATTAGGAGTAGCAAATACTTAGCTACTTACTGCCCGACGTTTTGACTGGGTTACACCAATCATGATTGTAGCTAAGTATTTGCTACTCCTAATATCGCGTGTAGACCCATAAAGACTAATATTTAGTGCAATAGAACGCGAAAGCTTAAAATCATACGTAATATTAGAACTTCTTGTGAGAAACTATCAAAGTTAATAGTAATAAAATGAAATAAAAGTGATAAATGTCACATTATTTTTATTTTGTTATTGATAAACTGGATTATTCGTCATTATGTCAGGACGTCACTTAAAATATAAAGCTAACATTTAATGCTAAAGTGAAATAAGTCAAAACTTTTTTTTTCTTTCATGATTACCTAATTATTTATCCCTCCAAAAATATATTTTTTGATGTCATAATATTACCTATAGGCTATATATCAGACCATATCCAACATTCTTTTGTTTTATCAAATCATAAACCATTTAATTTTTATGGATCGCGAAAGTTAACGCGGACGAATTGCAAAACTTTAAACGCCGATTCCCAAAAATCAGCAATTTTGAGTTATTTCTTTGTTTGATTAAGCGTGCGATATTTAGATGTTACCGGACAAACCCGATTTCAGGACAAACTCGTTTGGCCTTGGATAAACTGTGTAGTACTTGCGAGCTCAGGACTTCCTGGCACCCTAGATTCAGTTAAAGAAAGAGTCCGATTTGTGTTAAATTTTTTTAAACCACCCATATACCTGTGACGGAAAAACTAGTTTAGCTTAGGCCAAACTAGTTTGTCCTAGAACTTCTATGTGACAAACGCTCAATACGCAAAAAACACGGCATACCAACCGATAAAATGCAATATCAGAAATGCAGCATTCAGCATGGCTGTCGAATAAGTATTGCGCGTTGCATACAAAACACCTATTAGTGACGTAATTTTGCGGTAGACTTTGTATGGAACTTTTAGGCATTGGCAAAGTCCAAGGTACCATCATAATAATATTAAGTGTGACCGCAACTTGCGAAGTTTTCAAGTTGTTAATCAAATTTCACCAACTTTTTTATTAGATTCTTTTTTATTGTTTTTATTAAATTTCATTTGATATCGCACTAATTTAATACAAATAATTGTAAAAAAAACATGTTACTACTATAAAAACTAGATTTACATTAACTGCTAATGTCAGGCAAATGTGCCATTGCAAAGAATTGGAACTTTATGTATTTCAATCAACTTCTTGCTAAAATTTAGCCAATGATATGTTTAAACTTATCATACTTACTAATATTATAATCAAAACACAAAGTTCCATCCATGATTGTACAGAGATTGTTAAAATATCACCAATTAACCCTAACCCGTAATATTTTAATTCCTAAACCATCATTACGGCTCTTGTTTTGTCATTTATTACACTCCGTTCTACAGAAGCGAAGGTTTTTTTTTATCTATTTTACGAGTATTTTATGTTTGTTGTCCATAAGTGAATAATTTATGTGCACAAAGAAATACCGACACGACAAACTTTATCTACTTGATCTACTTCCTACATCTTGTGCTCTAGAATCTAGATAATTCTAATAGGTTTAATGTATTATAATACATAGCTATTTATAGGTAATGTTCTCAAAGTGGTAGCCTTTTCCATAATGTTAGCCTGGGTCCAAACTGGTTATCTAATAAAACACATTTTATATTAAATATCTACTTTTCGTAATAGCAATGGTCGTGGCGGCTCTACTCGCTGTCGCGCCCTTATACTGAGCGAAGATCCTTTTGGTATCTAATTTAATTTGATTTGTGTAATTCCGTTTTTGTTTTAAATTTTTCCTTCTTTTCTCTTCTTTCTATTGTGGTTAAGTACATTGATTGATTGTTATATATCAAAATGCGTATAGCTTTGAGAAGAGAAAATAAAATATATTTGCATTTGAATAACTTTTTATCGTATTTCATATCAAATCAATATATCATTAATCACATATCAATAAAACACGGGTAACCCGTGACAGATTAATGTTCGGGAACTCCCCAAATAAATGATACGTAAATATCTTGTATTTTCATGATTTTTAATTGATCATGAAATACTTATAAATGCCCTTAATATTGTCATACATATGACACAATAAATGTATGTCCCTTGGCGTCTAATTGGATTTAGTCAAACTCTTAGTCATTAAACCGGATAAATCCAATTATTACGGCTTAAATGTAACGCGCTAAAAGTAGGTATTACATGGGAAGCACAAAAAGAATGTTTGTCACTTATTTGTGGAGAAAACCTTCAAAACCATTTACGAAAAAAGAGAATCCTACTAATTCTATAAATGCAAAAAATTGCATGTGGTGAAGTACATGTATATTTGTTAGGTACTCGTTCACGCATAAACTTTTTGACGAATTATGATACAACTTCACAATAATATAGTTTACTTATTAGATTAGAACATAGGCTACAATTCTTAAAGATATTGTCACAAAAATAACAACAACTTACTTACTCTACGATGTCGCGGGCGGCCGCTAGTACTAAGTAAATAGCCCTAGGAAATGCAAATGACCTTGTGCAATCTTTAAAAAAATACAGGAAAAGAAAACAAAAACAAATCAAAATCGAATCTTTAAAAGTTATTTACTTGATCGCGGAATTCCGGGAACTTCCGGAATCGATTTCAAGACCAGGACAATTTGTCGTCTTCCGGCTGAGGCTGTTTATTATTTAATTTGTATTTGTATTGTCCTGTCACAAAATAGTTTTAACTATTAAGATTCATTTAAGTACGTTTTGAATAGGCAATTATCTGATTATTGATTTGTAAGTAAATGGATAGTACTTAATAACAAATGATAAATCTTCATCTTTTCACGGCTTTTCCTGCCAACTTAGGTAGGTAATACTTAATTCCGAACGATGATTACTAAATAGTTTATAATATAAGTATTTCTTATCATGATATTACTTAGTACCTACTAAAAAAGGTACACCTAATGCTATTTTCATTATTTCATTTTATAAAATTGTATACACATTTAAATATCTACAATAAGAATTTAGTACCTAAGTAACTACACTATGTTGGGTACTAAATGATGATTACCTAACGCTTCAATAGTAGGTACATAACAAATTTTTATCTAATAGCAAAATAATAGAAAAACTATAAGGTCTACGAAATATTATAAACTATATTATCGAATAATTAACCTACAATGAACCTATTGCTATGAATATAATAAGATAATATTTATTTAAAATACATAATGATTTCCGCGGTTTATTACGTAATCGCCCAGAGTCCTAATAATAGGTAATCAAATTACTTTATTCTTTTGTCAATTGATTGAAAGTTCATGTTCATGACGTGATATGAACAATGGCCAATTAATGATGTACGTCATACAACATCATTGTTAATAAGATTTATAGCATTTCAAAATATTAAAAAAAAAACCTTTAATATATTAAAAGTAGTAATTGTACGACGCTTCGGTTAAAATAATAAAAAAACATTTTAGAAAAACTATTATAGGCGATATAAAGGCGTTCTAAAAAAATACAATGTTAAAGTTCGCTTCGTAAAAATTGAACATCTTAACAAAGTAACTTATTATAATTTGGCGTAGAAAATGAATTGTGGCAAACTGTATTAAAACAATCTCTAACAGTCGTTTAAATTTATTTAGGGGTGAGAGCCATCCGCTCCCCCGCAAGCCCGGTGATGATGACAAGGCTCCTCCAAGCCATCGTCGTTAGTCAGTTAGGAAAAAAAACAATCTCTATTGGTCAATCAAATCAAATCAATTTTTACCAAAAATGTATTATTTTGACACCGTTGAAGTAACCTGTAGTGTGTCAAGAATATCGATCATTGTTTGCATCCTATTGCAAATAAATATCAGTAGAAAATTGCTAGAAATAATTGAATGATAACACATACCATGCTTAAATCAGTGTGTCGATTATCGGGACATGTGACAGGGATCAATAGTTCATCGTCAATGCTCGCACACTAGCCCAGCATGATCAGAATGACCCATGAACTTTGTATTTCTTTATTTCGTCTGACCAGTCATAGCAAATGCGTATTTTACGTTTATTGGCGATTTAGATACCTATCTAAGTGGATTGCGTCACGACACAAAACATTTTATATTTAAGATTGAACTAGGAAGCTAGACGGACACTAAAATTCCTATGAGAGCTATAATTATAAATCATTTTGTCCTGGTTATATTATTATTTTATATGTTAAAGTTTGTTTGTGTATACTGCAAAAACTACCGAACGGATTTTAATGAAACTTCACAACAATAGCTATATTGTTTCATTCAAGTTTCATTAAAATCCGTAGCCCTTGTATATTCTGTTAAATAAGCTATTATTTAACAGAATATACAAGGGCTACAATTGATTAAGTTAATTATACTCTAAATATCCAAATAATAAAAAATTGCGAATATTCTGCCGAACCATCTTTGTAAAATACCTTTTTATTATTTACAATGAAATAATTTTACTTGTTTGAAGCCGGTAATTAAGCTTTTCAAAGGTTAATTGTGGTATTCTTTAGATTAAATCTTTCAGTCTGATAAACGATCTACACAACAGAAATAATCATCATCTTATGATGCTTAACAATAAATCTTAATTAGTTAATTAAAAAAACCCGAGATGAGATGTAACCGATAAGGCGAATAATTACTTCAATACCTAAAAAATCATTAATCGATTAATATTTACAGAATTAAACACCTAGGTATTCCATCTTAATCTGAAATTAAATCTCGTAGGTACCTCATTTCAAAACATTGAATGGGCGACCTTAGGTAGTCGTGAAGAATTTTGTGACAAGCTGAAGCCAGGCAAATGATATCAGTTTATCAGTGTCTTTTGTAAACACTTTCTCTGTATATGAATACTTTATTTAATGAACACTGACAATTTCCGGTTTCATGGAAAGTGATGGCTTTATCTACGGCTGAGAGTTGGTCTCAAAACGTGAGTTTGTCATAAACAAACCTATACCAAAGATAACATATTATACTATCCTATACCTCATATTAACGCGTCGATGGCCGAGTGGTAAAGGTCGTTGCTTGCCAGAGGTCGAGAGGTCGCCAGTTCAAATCCCGCCACGTACCACTGTTTTTGAAATTTGAAATTCCTAAGTACGATTATTGTACGCTTTAACGGTGAAGGGAAACATTGAGAGGAAACCTGCACAAGTGCACAACTACGAAGAAATTCTATGGTTGTGTAGTCTACCAACAAAGGTCTTATCGCCTTAGTTCATGCTAGGCCCTTGCTCTGGCAGAGGGGACGTGTATGGGCTGATGATGATGATGATACCTCATTTGTAACAAATCATCATCATCATCATCATCAGTCCACTTCCGTCCATTGCTGGACATAGGCCTCCTCTAAATGCTCGCCACTTATTTCAGTAAAAAAAAAAGATCCTAATTAAGTTTAATTACAATTGAATTGCAGTGCTTATTTTGTTTATAAAGAACATAAATAGTGTAATTTACAGTGTTTCATTAGCTTAAATTTAAATACTTATATGTTATTGACTGGCTCGGTAGAACAGTGACCCTAGCTACTACGATTCCAAGAGTCGTGGGTTCCATTCCCAACTGTGACAAATACCTACTTGTGTAACGACCATCGGCAACACTTGCATGTTAGGAAACTCATCTGTTAAATTTACGTATTCCCTAAAGCATCATTTTAATTTCCGTATTATCAAATTATATATGCAAAATCAAGAATAAATAAAGAGGACAATACTTAATAGTTTTTATATAAACGAAATGTCAAGTTCTGAATTCAATATTAATTTCACCGTTAAATTACAGGTAAATTGTAGCGTAAGAAAATTGTAGCCTCTTTTTTCTGTAACTAATTAGTAAATGTTATTAAAGCTTCGTTTGAATTTTTGTCTGACCAAACGCAACCGCAGAATCGAGCAGTTGTAAAAAAAACATTATTTTACGTAACGTAACGCAACAAACATCCCAGCTCGTCACATGTACGAGTACATTGTATACTCGAGCGCGTATTGAGATAAAACAAAACGAGCATAAATGTCAAGATCTAAATTGGATATCAATTCCGACGGTTATGTGCGCGCGCCGAAGCGATCCGCCGCACTCCGGTTGCCCGTCTGTAACGGGGCAAGTTCATTTAACTGCTTACCACCAGACCCGACCAAACATGCTTTTGGAAGAGTAAAAAATATAACAATACTCCAGGGATGTGAGCTAACTGTTCCCCTATTTAGAGTAGTAAAAAAAACATACTGTATATGGGTGTAAGCCATTTCTGCTTCACGTAAGTCCGGTGATGATGACACTTACAAAAATATAGGATTAAGTCCACTTTTTTCAATATCCTTTAAATTTATAGGTATGAACTCCCTTAACGGCTAAAAGTGTTGAAGATTAGGCAAAATGATCTTATTTCCTAATGCGTAATTTACATTTAAACAAAACAAAACATTCGAACTAGTTAAAAGTACTTGTGACGGATATGTAAGCGGATAAAACGAGTTTTGACTGAGAGCGCCAGTAATTAAACATTTAACTTCAAATTTGCAGTCAAAGGCAAACCAACCAATGATTCTCAGACGAAACCTCTTTTGATCAACCTGTTCATACTAGTTTTGCTTATTTTGTTTAGGTACTTAAAAGTACTTTTGACTGGTTTTCACTGGGTGAGGATCAGAGGGCCTACCATGAGTTGGCTATCGAAAACTTACGTACGCTAAAAACCTATAGAGTTGTTTTTTTCATACGGCCGATTTTAGTTCTTCGCGTAACCACCAGCGGCGCTGTACAAGTTTTTCATAGACATATTTACGTAGGCGATATCGAGTGCGTAAGTTTTAAACTCATGGTAGCCACACTGTTCACCTATGATCATGGCGCTTGCAACAACATTGCCGAAATATCGGGATCTCATTAAAACAAAACAACATGGTAAATATCCCGGACATTTTCAGTTCTCTAATGTAACCATGACAGCAACAAATACCTATGCACAAATATGTATATAACCATGCAAACAAGGTTTAGTTAGTTTCATAAAACCGTATAAAAAGATCGCTTTGCCGAAGTTCAATGGGTGCAAGGAGTGCACCCATTGAAGTACGCACTACTATTAACTCAGTGATATCAATATGACCGGCCGCTAAATAGCTGTTATCGTTGACATTGCGAAATTGAGAACATTATTATAATCGGTACCTAACAGAACTTCGGTAGGGCAATCATTGGACCTTAACAAATTCGTGAATTTTATTTATATCTTTTAAATATAAAAGGACACATACTCATCATTATCATCATCATCATACTCAAGTGTACATAAAAGTTTCATCACTACATAGTATAAAACAAAGTCGCCTTCTCTGTCCCTATATCCCTATGTGCGCTTAAATCTTTAAAACTACGCAACGGATTTCGATGCGGTTTTTTTCAATAGATACATAGATAGAGTGATTCAAGAAGAAGGTTTTTATGTAAAATTTACCCGAAGCGAAGCGAGGGCGGGTCACTAGTGTAATATAAACATTAAACATGGCCAATTATTGCATATTTCTTCACGATCCTTTATTCAATGTTCGATTCAAGCTTATTTCTCCAAATCTCCATTTAAATCTCCTCCAAAAACATACCGTGCATACATAAAACGCACCTTTGTGGTTATTATCTGATAAAATATTAAATTTTAATTTATTTTTAAAAGTAAAATTCAGATTAAAAAATATATGATTGCCTTTAAATTATGCGTCTTGCAACACCTTACCTAACACCTGTCTGTGACCAGTAAATAAAAAGGTTGAGCACATCTGCCTTAAAAGATTATCTTACAGCCAAGATACAATCACGCAGTATGTACCATCAATGTTAAATGTCATTTTCCATGAGATAGTAATTAAGTAAGTGCATTTGCACCCTTCACGAGTCATGAGAAAGTAACATGACTCACATTCATAACAACTAATCTAGTTCTATTATCGTGAGTCAGATGTTTCACAACGTCCCTGTTCAAAGCATATAGATAATAGTGCGGTGCATATCATAATTATCTGAATGGGATCTGCATGAGTTATGCACGCGCTCAGCTGATGTTTATAGGTTAGGTTGTCTGCACATGGCAAGTTTTAGTTGGATTTTAGTCTTTCTTTAATCATTTTGTTACTTCTTTGTATAGATTTCGTGCATGCATTTTAGGGTCCTATTTTCAAGATATCAATGCGGTGATATAATTTTTTTTTTTATATCCACATATGATTTAAAATAATGACCGAACATGTAGGTACCTACTATATAGGATAATATAGGAAGCTGTTCTTTATTTTATTTTGTTTTATTTTATTTATTATGGCATACACAACAGGTTACAATCATAAAATAATTTGAATAAAAACATTAAAAAAAATTACAAGTCTAGATTCTCAAAAAATTTGAAATCTTTCTTCAAAATGGCTCTGTTTTTTACAACATAACAACTAGCTTTCTTCTCACGACTCCCAGAAAGCAAACTCGGCTTAAAATTATCTATACTACAAATAGTTTACATATAATGTAAACATTACTTGAATCGCTTCAATGATTTTGGCCTGACAGAAAATTTGTAAGAAATAGTAAGGATTTGAATTGCCTTTCTTTCTAAATCAAAACACTTTTTTTATTAAATTCAAACCCATCTAACCAACCAAAAGAATCCAAATAGGTTTATTAACCAAATGAGACATTCGAAGAAGTCAGTCATTAACTCGGCGATATAAACGGGTCATAGAACACAATATGCAAATATACTTCCCAATGATAACATTAGTATGACGCTACTACTTACGGCCTTATTCACAATCTGTCAAAACCTTGATGCCTGACGGCGGGTTCAAGACCTAGGTCTTTAGTCCTAGAAATGAGTACTAGATAGTGTTTACCCCGATCAGTTCTTACGATGATGTGTTGGCGAACGAAACGGACAGAGGAAGAAACGTGGCTTCTATTACAATGTAGAGGTACGCCATCATCTATATTTATTGCATGAATCTATACTAATATTATAAAGCTGAAGAGTTTGTTTGTTTGTTTGTTTGAACGCGCTAATCTCAGGAACTACTGGTTCGATTTGAAAAAATCTTTTTGCGTTGTATAGACCATTTATCGAGGAAGGCTTTAGGCTATATAACATCACGCTGCGTCCAATAGGAGCAAAGATACAATGGAAAACGTTTAAAAAACGGGGGAAACGCGAACGAAGTCGCTGGCACAGCTAGTTACATATAAATAATAAATAAATATTTCACAACATCACATACATTGATCTGATCCCGTGGTAAGTAGCTTAAGCACTTGTGTTACGGGTATCAGAATCAACAGTCGATACACAAATATACTTAAATTTATTTAATAATACACCCAGACACGGAACAAACACCGATGTTCGTCACACAAATATTAATTGTCCTGAGTGGGAATCGAACCCATGACTCTTGGAACCGAAGGTAGTAAACCTGGGTCACTAGCCACTGTTCCACCGAGCTAGTCACAGTCACATATAATATATTAGCCTGTAGTGTCCCACTGTTGGACGAAGCTTTTTTTATTTAAGCCAGTGGTTTATTATTACAAAAAACGTGGTTTTAATGACCTACTCGTTAAGTACAGATTACACAAGGTACCTAGCACGATATATTATTGTAGTAACTGACACGTAATTACTGACAAAGTTCAATATCATTGTCTACTGAATGTATCTTGCAACAATTAGTTATCTCATACTCGTAAAACATAACAACTGCAACATTTTTTAAATAAATCAAGATCATGTTACAGTTCTACTCAATGCCGGTAAGTGAATGGGTAATAAAATTGAATAGTAATCTTATTTGACCTTATCGGACAGTGGTTCAGTGTTGTGGGTGAGATACGTTAAAGAGATAATAATATGAGCTTCCGAGATATCTGATAATGAATCCACATATATACAACAGTGAAGGTAGTCAATTGTCATACTTTTGCCGCTGCGCCTAAGGCCCAGGTGTAATTTTTTTTTCTGTATTATTTTTCTAGTTACCTTTTTGTACTATTATTGAAAAGCTTCGCTCAATTTTTGTTTTATTATTTTCCACAGCCCTACTCATTATTTTAAAACTTCTGTTTTTGGTCATCATCATCATCATCAGCCCATATACGTCCCCACTGCTGGGGCATGGGCCTACCCTAAACTAGGGCGATAAGGCCTGGTTTTGTTCAGTCATGTGGAAAATATCGATGTCATGAAAAATCTGTATTTTTGTTTTCTTTGTTTCTCTTTAGAAGCAATCTTTTTGTTTCTCAGGATTCAGTCAACTACTTCCGCTAAATAAAAAAAAATCCGAAATATATTTTATCTTTTACTTATGTATAAAACAATAATACGTACTAAAATTTCCTTTGACGCATATTTTATGTGTTCACTCATTTGACAGTCAAAATGTCAAATAGATACTCCCCCTCCCCCCTCCCCCCCCTTATGTACGCCTGTAATCGGACCCTTCCAAAGATTGCTTGTTCCTTATCTTCAAAGGGCTCCAAGTTTATCTGACAGTGACGTATGTCCTCAAAAAAAGGGCGAAGCGTATTAACTACAAGTTTTCCGACATGTTTCTTTTATAATTAAAAGTTAAACATTTTTTTTTCACGAATATAAACTTCTTATCCACCATTTTGGAGTCCAAAAAGTCTAATACAAAAACGTCCTATCTCAAATGACATCTCCAGGTCTTTTAATTAAGAACAATAAATTAATTCCCCATAACAATAAAGCGACCTCTTTATTTCTTCCGGCTAACCGCTAAACGTCAAAAAAAAACTAAAAATAAACTTCGCAGATACTCCAACTCCACTAGACAGCATTTGTTTTTGCTAGCAATGGTTACGTTAAAAAAAATCATACTCGCGACGTAACGGTAGCCGAGTCATTCGGCCCATGGTCTCCGGTGCCACACGCGCCGGCCCAATATTTCATTTCTCAATATTGGTACACCGAATATTTGCACGTTTATCTAGTGTGTCAAATTAATTTCGACAATCTAATCAACGTTTTCGGCCAGTTTAATCGTGACTTTAAGCGAAAATGGTTCTGGACTCGGAAGCCGTGGTTCTGTTGCTAGGTATGTTGCTTTATCTTATCATCGCCTTCACACCATGATGTGTAATTCTGTGATCAAGGTCATTGATACGTACGCTACGATGACGTATTGGACGCGCGAGAAACTTTTATAGATTAGAGGCAAACGCGTTATCAATATAATCTAATGAGAGTTTGTAAACTATGCCGCGTGTAATTTAATCGTCTGCGTTTCGATAGCAGTCTATCAATCAATTCTTATAATATTATCTGTGATATAGAAGCAATAATTGTCTGTAGTTTATAAAATTTTTGAACTATGTATTTTTGAACTATGTACTTTTTTTTTACTTCAAATGATTGAATCCAGCATGTCGAGTTATTAAATAGTAATCAGCTGATTCCGAATACTAGTTGAGGCGCTCGACCAATTAGGTTTTACAAGGTTATTTGTTATGAACTCAGAGCCGGTATGTCTTGATTGACAAGTTTTTATCTAGATTTTTGCTTAGTAAATGGGCGGCAAAACGTGTGGGTGACAAAATACCGGGTATTGTATTTCGTTTGAGAAGCGTCGCGTTATAAATGGATATTTATAGAAGGAGCTCCGTTAAAATACATCGAAATAGCCGCGAATCGCTAAAGGAAGGATGAACACAGATATGTTTTTTGAAGCCGAAAGGTGTGTTTATAAACGACGTATTTTGCATTTTGATTAAACAGGTGAAACCAGCCACAGGTGCATAATAGTGGCACAATAACAAAGTTTCAAACCAAGTAATAATAACACACATTTTTAGTTCATGTCCCAATTGTATCCTATTCACCATTTTTTCTGGCGTCCGGTTTCAGAAAATCTCATTAATACCTATTCTCACTCATTGTGAAAAAGGGAATCCGATTTCCTATCGTGTTGTAACGAATCTAGAAATTGAAAAATAGTGCGGAATCTTTTTTAACCTGTACAATTGTTAAAAATAATCCATGATACAGTACAAATACATAGGTATTTGTGCCATGTTATACACAGGTATACGCACGCACAGTGTACCTAAAATCGACGCGTTATGTGGGACGAAAGATATGACCTCTGTATGGTACCTGAATATACATATATATCCTCACATAATATCAGCAGTCCTGTTTTATACAACGCAGTGCGAAAATAAATAGAAAGTCTACATGTAAACACCAACTTGGAGTCTTACTCCAAGTTATATAATTACTTATGTGTCTCCACGATATTTTTTTCACATCAATCTTGTGTCAATAGGTACGTGGGTACTTCAGTTTCTGCAAAAATCAGATGTAATTTTTTTATGAAAACCAATGATAAGATAAAGATGACCAATTGAAGTAGATAGACCTGTCTTCTTCAAAATCACATCTGCCATGTGATCGTCTATTTTACCATAGAAAGAGTAGGTACTAAGGTTTTACTTTATCTTCGTTATTATTCGCACCGTTCTGTCAATATTCTCAAAATACAAATGTATTAGTCATATTATCTTTTCTTCGCAATATTGTGACAAGTAACGCTAAATTCAAGCGATAAAAACACACTATAAGTTTTCAATGCTGGCGGAGATGGAAGTAAATAAATAAAATTAGTCAAAATATTCTCAATATCATAAATCACAACCAAAAAATTCACCAGTCAATCGTTGGTTAACATAGCCAAACTGGGCCTCAAAAAGTGAACTACATAGTTCACACTTGATCTCTTATCGTTTAAAAATAACCCACATTCCTTTTACAATTTTCGACTTATGCCACTGTAGTTCCAAAATCACGAAAAGTGCTCTATCCTAAAATGTGTCTTTGTTTCTAGATAAGCACAGAAAGTTACAAGAATGCAAAAGTGATTCCCGCCCGAGGACCCGCAGTATGTTCCTACTGGCAGGATGGTTCCACCGACTCAACAGCAATGGGCTACTCACCCAATTCTTTATGGCTTTAATGGGTAAGTTTTCATGTTTTATCCTTACTAATATTATAAACGTGAAAGTTTGTAAGTATGGATGTATGTTTGTTACTCTTTCACGCTCAAACGACTGAACCGATTTTCATGAAATTTGATAATATGATGGTAACTCTGGAATAACATATAGGCAGGCTACTTTTTTTTTTAATTCAACTCACAACTCCCATGTGGTTCATGTTAGGGGGGGGGGGGTGAAAATTAGTATGGGAGAATGTTTACGTGTTTGTCGATTGTTTTAAAACTTGGTATGGAGGTAGCTGGCACTCCGGAGAGACACCAACGATACTTTTTTTCAAAATACGACCCTCATGGAAGGAATTGACTTGGGGGGGGGGGGGGAGGGGGAACGTACTATGGGAGAACGGAACTTTCACTAATAAATAACAAATTTTACAAGGCATTGAAATAAGTCTTTATGGGTCTTCACGCGATATTAGGAGTAGCAAACGCGAAAGTTTAAAATCTTACTTTACAAGGCATGTAGGCTATTTTAGTACAAAATTATTTAATTAACTACTAAAACCCATTAATACGCGGACAAAGTCGCGGGCGGCCACTAGTTTGAAATAAAACTTATTTTACGGATATTTATTTAGTAACTTTAGGTTAATCTTACTTAGGTATTTGTAAAATATGTAAATATTTACTTGAATAAATTTACTTAATTTTACGGATTAAACTCGTGTGTTTGTAGGTATTGTTATTCTAAACATAATATTTTGAGACCCGATGTTTTGAGTTCTTTAGAGCGCTCGTGGTCACAGGTAAGACCTTAAAATTAGTTTTATTTCAAATTTGTAGTGTTCACGCGAATAATAGTTTTTTCATTTTATCATAAAAATTTGTATTTTTTTTTATCGTGTACCAATCCATTACAATAGTCCCACCATTTTCAGTCTACTTAATTTCGTTAATAGTCATGTTGTTCTTATCTGTGATCGTTTAGATAGATGTTTTGAGCTTGGGTTTGAGCGTCATGTTCAATGTATTTTATAATGTGATCAAGCTCATTAAGATAAAGATTAAAATAAATGATTTAATAACAATACAACCCTGATTCCGGTCCTGATAAGCCCATTGGCGAATCGTTATAAATTTCGTATAGAAATGCTATTGATTATAATGATGCAATACAAAAATACGGTCATTCAATATTAATTTTCATAGATTGGCAAGGTAATGAATACATGAGCATAACAGGTTCTTCCCGTAGGCCTAGAATCGTGAAATAAACTATGTGGTAAGACCTTCGTAACACCCACGCATCTAACAAGCAATGGAAAACCAAATAGTTTGCTATACGATCACACACAAAAAAAGACGTGTGGCACTCGGGGACTGCCGCGGTATAGCTATTGCATAGCATCATCCGATTTCGGAGCAGCTCGTCTCGATTCGTGCGAGTTTCGTAGAGTCGTAAAAAAAAAAAGAGAACGTAACGTAGAGTCGTACAATACGTCTAACCGCACGCACACAAACACCGTGCCGAAGTCTACCGAACTGAAACGACGTTAGACGATTGTGAGGTTTTTTTCGTTACGGAATTTCTTGGTTCGGTCGCCGCGCTCAAAGCCCGCGATAAAAGCTATGCAATAGTTTAAAAATAATTGCTTATTTGCAATGTATGTCTGTTTGTACGGAACCCATTTAGGGGTGAAAGCCATGCGCTCCCCCGCAAGTCCGGTGACGATGACGAGGCTACTCTAAGCCATCATCGTATGTCAGTGGTCAAAGTCGACTCCCACTTGCCAGGTGTTTTTTTTTCTTGGTCTTACACCGAAGACAGTCACTACAGACACCGTCACATTGCATTCGTCTCCCGGAAGTGTAGCATAAGCTAACCAGTGTTTGTAAACATGGCCGCCGTTTAACACCCACTCCCGATAACACGTCACTTCCTATCGCTTAGTGAATGGTGTCCAGTTTCATGCGAATTCATTCGAGAATAGATTGATAATAACCCAATACATTAATTTTACAGTTGCTAACGAATCGAGGTGGCAATTTTTGTTGGAAGAGTTTTAAATTCGTGTCATCTTAGGCCCTCCGCACATGGAGCTACTCAAATATGACGGAATTAATCAGTATTTAGAATTACAAACTAGTTATAAACTGTATTTCGCACACGACGCTACTCACATTGCAAGGTTTCAGTCACTCCTGTTATTTCTACTACCAAATTAACACGTGCGAAAAACCTAGCAAGGGGAAATATTGGAAGCAATAAAAATTTCGAGTGGATCGAGCGAAGATGACGATGTCATTATACTATATTATCATCATAACAGACGCCGAAGGAATCGACGCAGATTTTGGATTCACCCTTACATTATCCAAAATAATGTGAACTGCATATCTGTCAGTTTATAATTATATAAACATGGATACTCTTCCACTTTCTGCGCAAATTTAATATTTAAGGCTTGATCATTCATTTTTCACATCAAAACACAGGAAACTCGGGTAACCTAGTAGCTCGGCGACCGGCACGACGCGTCGCGCGCGATCAGTTGCCAACGCGTTACAAACTGGTTAGTGACTAGTCGCGTCGTGTGCGAACCTGTATGGCAATGTATGGGCGGTGACGCTCAAAAAACTCTTTAGTAATTTGAGTTTGTGATTAGTTTCTTTTGAGTAGCTCCATGTGCGGAGGGCCTTATTCTTTATTCAAACTCTTTTCTAAACAGTTTCTTCGTTAGTGTCACTTCTTCTGTGTGAACATTATGAGCCGTCCTTAATTTAAGTTAATTATAAAAGTTATGTACGTTAATTTATTTGAGGCATAAGTATTTTAGTAGTACTTGACTTTTACGGCTACTAACCTATAACAAAATACATGCATTAACATGCCGCTAATTTTTTTTATCGCTCCACATTGAATTTTAACCAACAACGACAAATATTTATACGTCTCCAAAACTGTACAACTTTATCAAACACGCGCTTACGTTAACGTAAACGTTTACGTTTCTTGGTTAGTGTAAGACGGACGCAAATGCCGTGTACCTACTCTTTAAGACAAAACAAACAATGCTTTATCATAATACAATATTTATCCAATTAGAAATTTGATGGCGTAATGGAAAATAATATCAATCTTTATCTTTACCTATAAATAGGCATTTTATCTTCTCTGCGGATACTTCTCATCTTTCTAATATTTATTTATTTAATGATTTACAAACTTACATTAAAAAGTCGATGGCCACTTGGTTAAGATCGTTGCTTGTCATGCGAGAGGTAGCCAGTTCAAACCCTATGTTATATCTGTGTTTAGGTATATTGTATAGCCTTTGGCTTTATTAATGACCGAACAAAACATTTGGAATTTAATATGGTTTATCCTTATATTAAATAAGATATATGTACTATTCCACCACGTACCACTGTGTTTTAAAATTTGAAATTCATATGTACGATTATTCAACTCTGAAGGAAAAACATCGGAAGGAAACTTTGACACCTAAGAAGAAATTCTAAGGTTGTGTAGTCGACCAACCCGCACCGTTGACTAAGGCCTGATCGTCCTAGTTTCGTACCCTCAGGGGAAAAAAGGCGTAAGACGAAAATGCTAACTTTTCAGTATGGCGAAAAAACTGAATTTATGCGCATATTTACTTTATTTTCAAACATAGGAGATTTATTCTTATATCAAAAAAAGGAGAAAAAAATATTGCACTGCGTGCTTTATTTAAGTTAGTGCTAATGTTTATAGTTTATTAGGAATTGTAAAGATAAATTATTATGCTATTTTTCAGAAAGTAATAAAACAAAGGATTCTAAGTATCAAAATTTATGCCAGACTTTGCCAGAAAAGTTAATGTATTTCAAAAAGTAAATTGTATTAAAGCTGAAACGACATAAATTTATGCTAGTATAAGTAAGATTACTGCCCTTTTCCCTTTTTTAAAAATATGTTTGATGTGTATAACCAATAGTTACCCCCTTTTTCCAATAAGGGGCGTGTTAAGATAACCTAAGTAAACAAAAGTAATAACTTATTCCATTATACGTTTTATAACAGTTACCTGCATAAGAACACAATATATTACTTAAAATTATTACTATTACTATAGGGAAGAAAGTCAATGCATTTTTTGTTTTCGCTATTTTTTTATTTAAAAGGCAAAATTGTAGGCAAAATACTTGCTATTGTTTTGGTAACAATTAAAGTTCGTACTATCAAAAATAGAATTGCACAATAATAATTCAGAAATGTGGAGTTTCGATAAAGATTACTACCACTATTGTTTTTTTAAGTTCCTTAATAATCAGTCGATAATTTGTTAAGACTTGTAATTGAGGTTTTAGTGAAAAGACGGTTTTATACATCAATATCGGGAATTTTACAATATTAGGTACGACTGCACTTAGTAATGTTCACAGAGTAAGAAGGAGCATAGACAATAAGTGCAATAAGGCTAGAAGTTTACCATAGATAATAACAATCAACACCCCTACCAAACTCAAGCCTCTTCTCAAAAAATAACATACAAATGTTTATCAATATAAATGATGATAGTGTTTTAATGCTCCTACTTAATACAAGCCCTTCTTAAATTTAACAAAATATGAACAAGCATGACACACATATTATTATTAGAATTAAATATTTCACTGTTTACAATTATGTACTAAGCCTTGTTTAACCAATATTGTTTCTTAAAAATCTAAATTGGTCTCTAGGCAGCGCTTTAGTAAAAATGTCAGCATATTGACTATGAGTATGCACATAGTTCAAAGAAATAATTTCTTCGTAACTTTTTTCTTCAACAAAACCTAATATCCACATGTTTACATCATCATCAGCCTATATACGTCCCCGCTGCTAGGGCACAGGGGTAATTTAGGGGAATGTTTACAGAGTTTATGAAAATCACATTTATAGCACTTGATTGTCAAAGGCATACATGGTTTGAACTCATTAATGTCATTTAGAAACTGTCTTAGCGATACAGCTTCTTTTGTTGCTTTACAAGAGTCCATGAATTCAGCCTTTGTTGTCAAAATAGCCACAGTCTGCTGGCATTGACATAACCATGGGACAACAGCTCTACTTTTAATAAAAATATACCCTGTTATTGAACGTCTGGTTACTAAGTCATTGGCAAAATCAGAATCGCTTTATCCAATCAGACCAGTACTGACCAGAGTTGGATGAGTAGTAGTATTTTAATACTTTCATTACAGCATTCCAGTGAGTGTCATTATGAGCATTTAAGTAACGACTTATCTGGCTCGCAGTATACATGATATCAGGTCTGCTTACGGTTGCTGCATGGATCAGTTATCCTACTGCTTTTCGGTAAGGATAGCTTTTGCTGGGTGCATCATCAGCCTTCTGTTATTTTGCATTGGGATCAGCAGGAATACAGTTTGGATTGGCATACTGCATGTTGAATTTTCTTGACAGGGCAGCTGTGATATCTTTCAATTTGCATACCCACAAATTTTGATTTAAAAGTGTGTAATGTGTTAACACTTTTAGATCAAACTTTGAGATCATTTATAAATTCCATTATAATGGATTTATCCTTGCAAAAGAGCAGACATATCATCGACATAGAGGCGTAGGTAATATTTCACACCATTGATTATAATTTTTCCTATATAAACACATTGATCAGACTTAAAATCAAAATCAGATCAGATCAGATCTCTTAAAACCAAATTTATTAGTAATTGAATTGAATTTTGATACATTAATTCTCCATTAAGGAAAGCGGTGGTTACATTAAATTAAACAACTTCTACTTTTTCATGAGCTGCAATAGATAATAAATTACGAATGTAAGTGAGAAAGTCTCATCATAATCTATGCCTTCTTTTTGTGCATAGCCCTTTGCACATGCTTTATAACGGAGACCAGTTGGTTTATCCTTGATTCTAAAAACCCACTTACATTCAATTGGTCTTGTATCCGGAGGCTTTTCAACCAATATCCGTGTTTCATTCTGGTGATGTAATTTCAGTTATTTTTCTATTGATTCTTTCTATTTCACTGATTCAGCTGATGTAACTGTTTCAGTGTAGTTTAGTGGTACTACGATATCGTCACTGCAGCACATCTATTTTCTTGATTCTCTTTTAATTTCTTCATTCCATAGTCTTAGCGTTATGTTTGAGAGACACGGGGTTATAATTTTTACATTAGGTGAGTATTCACTACCTGAACTTATTTCCTGATCTGAGTAATAGTATTGTGGACTGTGGATTTTAATGTATCATTCAAATCGGAGCTCTCAGATGTTTGCCTATCATTTGGTGCGGATGATGAGTCACACATTGAGCTACCTTGTATTAATTCCACCCGACCATGATTTCTTTCAACTGTTGATTCGAGAAATACCGCATCTCTACTTTTTATCATTGTTTTGGAGCCAGGAATGACAAATCTATATACTAATTTTTGTATGGTCGCAATAGCCAATAAAATTGCTTTATGAGATTTTGGATCCTAATTTCTTCTTCTTTCTTTAGGGAGATGGATCGTAGATTGGCATCCGAATATATTCAGATGATTCAAATTTGGTTTCTTGCCAGACCATAACTCTTCTGGTGTCATATATTTTGATGGATCGAGTCGGAGTTCTGTTGATAAGTTAAGCAGTATGTGCAAATTCTGCCCAGTATTGCTTAGATACTTAACTTGGCGTTAATAACAAACACTTTGCTTTTTCTATTAGCGTTCTGTTCATACGTTCGGCAACTCCTTTTGCTCTTTGGGTGTATGGCGTGGAGGTTTGATGAATTCCAAAAGGATTGAGTTGACATATTCAGGGCCATTATCAGTCGCTCTGATAATGGCCCTGACACTTTATAGCACATTCCAGTTGTTTCTCCACCTGGTTCTTGAATCTTTGAATTTTTCAAGGGCATCAGGTTTTCTATGTAAAAAGTACACAAACACTTTCATGTCATAAAATATTCTCGAACTCGTTTCCATTGGATTACATTATCATATATCAGAATGCACCAGTTCTAGTTATTTAGAAGATTTAGTTACACTTTGTTACAGAGGTAAGCGTGTTATTAGTAAGTAATAAGTATTTGTTTTCCTTGTAAGCATGTTATACATGTTAACTTCTCAACTTTCTTTGAAAGCTATTATTGTTGACCAAGTTTACCTTTGCAACAACCATGTTTTTTTTAGTATTAAGCAGCCTTATTTTGACTTACTTAATCTGACCGACTGAAAGTCAATTTGTAGCCAGCCCCGGTACATATAAAACATTTTAAAACAGTATTTTATTATATTGACCTTTATCATTGCTCACCAAACTCAACTGACCAGTACTATGAACTGATAATGATTTGTCATTTGCTAATTTGATTGTCTTGATGGGTGACACCTTAACATCTTGCAACAGAACCTTGTGTTTTGTTATATGCACGGAAGCACCAGCACTCAGAGTTTTATATGGACGCCATAGAAGCAGGAACTCTCTTGATTTTTCTTCGTATATTTTATTGATATATTCAGCTGCAATATGGCCATGCTTGTTGTAATTAAAGCAACGAGGTCCCTCCTTAGTGGCTTCGTGGGGCCTTGATTTGATCTGTTCTTATAGTTTGCCACAAATGCTTATGTGTCACTCTCAGCTATTTTGACATCCTGTAGTATTTTCGACTTAACCGAGTCTGCACTAGTCTTCATGCCTGAACTTTCTGTTTCAATGATATGATTCTGGCAGACCAAAGAGGAGTAAGGTTCCGAATTTCTAGCCTAGAAATCTTGGTAATGAAGAGATAAATAACAAAAAAGGTCACTTTACTTTAAAATAAGAAGAAAAAGCACTCATTAGTTGTTGTTTTGCGTTCGCAAATGCGTAAACCCAGCTATTACCTGTACCTAGAAACGGGCACTGACTAGCAAGCGCGTGGATACGCACCTGGCCCCTCCCCCGCATCGACATATTCACACTTATCTCCCCTTTGCCTACTCTCGCGCCGCTGTATAAAATCTTACGTCTCGGCGCAATTAAAGTATTTTTGTGGAAGAAAGAAGTAATCATTCTTATTTTACAGTCGTGTCGCAGTATTTAGTCTTATGTTTAAGTGTAAAGAAAAGTTTTGAGTGGAATAAAGCCGTAATTGTTCTTATTCTAATTAATTTTCAGTTCATATAAAGTAGACAGTCATACTGCTGTTATAATTTTTTAAGTTAATATTTTTGGTTAAGTAAGCGCATTTACAAAATTTCCTTACATAGTTAATTAAACGAATAAAAAGGTAATCGTGTATACAAGATTAGCGATGTAAAAAAACAAACGCATTAAAATCATAATATTTATTACTATTTATTTTCTATATAAAATTTTAGGGATAAACGTAATATTGAATAATACGTCATATTTCCTAATTTATTATTTGCGTAATATCACATAATCTACTAATCCTTAAGAATAAAAATGATGCAAAAAAAAATCTCAAAACTATTTTTCTGTATAAATTCGTCAAATTTAACAAGAAAAATATGAAAAAAATTCAGCATAATGTATCTTTAAACGTACTTTTCAAATATGTTAAAATCGATGATTTGACGTAATATCACTTACGCCTTTTTTGCACTGGGGGTGCGGTTTAGGGTAGGCCCGTGCCCGTAGCAGTGGCAACGTATATGGACTGATGATGATACAAACATAATACATACATACCTAATATAACAATTCGTGTTAAATTCTTGTTAAAAACATTTTAAACACGTATTAACACTCTATTACAATGTTACTCAAATAACATTATTAGTGTGTTCAATACATTGTAATACTTAGTTCGACACTACTTATCGCCATAGCGAATAAAACCAGAGAAAAATGTTAATAAGCTGATTATACTTACTATTTACCACGTTTAGTTTGTATCGGGTAATTTTGTATATAACTATGTATTTGAGCAAAAAATCCAACCTTCACCAAAGAAAAGAATTGCTTACTTATTAACTAACTCGTATTGTTTACATACCATAAAATATTTTCAATATTGTTGCAGCATATAAAACTTACTTTACTCATGATCACGTTAATGTTATGTTTATCCTTACTTATATTATAAAACAAATTATAACTGTGTGATACGCAATGACACTTAAAATACTGAACCTGTTTTAATAAA
This sequence comes from Maruca vitrata, assembly GCA_039566165.1. Lineage (NCBI taxonomy): Eukaryota > Metazoa > Arthropoda > Insecta > Lepidoptera > Crambidae > Maruca > Maruca vitrata. The sequence continues at coordinate 5,235,001 of CM076938.1, read as the reverse complement.
ATTTGGTACAGATATAGATCTTAATCCGAAGTCGCGGGCGGAAAGCTATTTTGTTGTAAATATTATAGTATTCTGATAGTATTTGCGCAAACACTACATATTTGAAATAAAACTTTTTTACGGATTAAACGCCTTCCTTAGATACCTTAAAGACAACTGTCATATAGTTTTGCCCTTGCCCACGAGCGCTGTAAAGAGCTTGAAACATCAGGTCTCTAAATAATATGTTTAAAATAACAGTAGGTACGCGCGAGTTTTATCCGTAAAATTAGATTTATTAACAGCCAAATGTATGCTGTTACAAATATATAAATATATAAGATGATTAGGGTATAATGAAGAAATGTTTCACTTTTAATCGACAAATAAGTTTTCTATATGATAGGTATCTACTAAAACCACCATGCTAATCCACTCTACGATATCTTTTACCTCAAACGCATGTCTATGAACGGCTCTAACTATAGAACAGTCAGGCTAGCCACTATTCTGACTGGTTTGAACTTTGTTGACCCCCTTACCTGTCACTTGCTATACAGTTCTGCGGTAAGAAGACCTGCAAAGTGCGAAACGGAACTGATGTAAGAGGACCCGCTTTGACCTCATAATATCAGATATGCTAAGTTGCTTAAGCTTAAACTTGTGTTACGGATATCAGAAACAATTTTTAAATAATAATAATAGACACGACAAATAACCATTAAAACGTAAGGTGCAATAATCGGGCTGAAAGTCGTTGACATATTTTTTGAAGGACTTAGGAAATCTTCTGTCGATACATCTGTTAAGAATATTCTTTTCTTAGACAATTTTTTAAACGCAACAGGTGAAAGAATAAGTTATTTCCACGATATTACAAGGAATATGAATTTTCTGGCAGAGTCCACAAAATAACTCCAGTGGCATAAGCAAAGCACTTAAAAATAAAGATAGGCTTTTTCATGTACTTATACATACCACTAAATATTAGTCTTTATGGGTCTACTCTACACGCAATATTAGGAGTATCAAATACATAGCTACCTTACTGAAGATAGGCGGCGCCAGTTCGCTCGCGACCATAATTGGTGTAACTCAGTCGAAACGTCGGGCAGTAAGTAGCTATGTATTTGATACTCCTAATATTGCGTGTAGACCTTAAAAGACTAATATTTAGTTTAGAACGCGAACATCTAAAATCTTACTTATGCATATATCGTCTTTAATGACAGTTATGATCAGATCAGAAATTGCACCGGAGGTTTTAACAGTATTCTCGCGATCCCTTGTATTGGAAAACCAGTTCCTAGAGCTCGTAATTACCGGCAGAGACACACATATGCAGATTTGCTCTATTGAGGCTTCGAAGGGCCTATCAGGGTCCACATGCAGACCTTAATAATGACGCATGACGCATCAGGTGATTGCATAAGGATGCAATCACCTGATGCGTCATGGTAGACAGTTAGTTGACTTCCGTTATTTCGTTAATATTTTTCTTCATTGTAGGTATTTTTTAGGTAAACACTTTCTTGAAAAGTATTTATGTAAACCAATTTTGCTTTTTTTTCGTAATATTACGAGTCATGTCATTATTTTTAAAATTAATGTACCGATTCAATTTGTAGTTAATACAAAAAATTACAATACTTTGAACCGATGGTCACGCTTGATCTCATTTCAACAAAAATGTAAGTTTGTTGTAAAAAAAATTGTTGACGCAACTAGAGGAGGTAGGTTAAAAAAATAAGATCGTTAAGGAAAATTGTAATAGGAAAATGAGAAAACTATTTTTTACCTTGTATTTGACATATTTTACCTTTAACCGACATTGATATTCTACTTCTAAATTATTGTCAATTTAATATGCGTTTAGTTAGTTTTATCCGTGGTACTTTACCTATTCACTCCTTTCGTCCCAATGTTTTCAGTTTGCCAGAGACTTCTTACTTTGCACTGTTTTATAGCCTAAAGCCCTCCCTCAATAAATGGTCTATCCAACACAAATATATTTTCTCAATTCGAACCAGTAGTTTCTGAGATCACCGCGTACAAACAAAAAACATACTCTTCTGCTGTATAATATTAGTATTGACCACCTACCTTATGAATTTCCGTCTCACCGAGCTATGAGAGTACGAGATCAGAGGGTGCACAGTGCACTTGTGTTTGCGCGCACACTTGTGCACTGTAATATGTCCTGCGCAGTTGGCTGATCTCAATTGAGATCGGCCGCTGAAAATCGATCGGACGCCTTATACCTTAGAAATTGTAGCATTTATTTTATTAATATTATATTGTTTTATTCCAATTCTTATTAATATAGTAAATGTGAACGTGGTTCTGTTTGTCAGGTCCTTCTGATGTCCTATGACGTCAAACATTTTAAAACAATTTGAATAACATTTGGTAGGTACACAGTCTATTGATACAAAATGAAAAAGGAGGACATTGGCTGTTTTTAACCAACTTTACTATAAATTAGTTATGTTAACTTGATAAAAGTCACGAGCGGAAATCTAGTCATCTATAATAATGGTGATTATCCTTTGTCTGTGTGCTCGTCATGTGTCTCTCAAGGTTTTTTTCCGTTTTATTAACCTTTTGACAACTGCTTTATTACTTCCACCACACGCACGAATACATTAAACCCTGCCAGAAGCTTACGGCATAGTCAATTTAACTACAGTATACCTGCATTTCTGTATAGAACTTTTTTTTTAATTTAGTCATATATAATATGCACGAAAGAACTGTTACACAACAAATAAAACAGGTTATAGCTGACGATTTTTTTTTACAAATTGTCAAGTCCTTCGACTTCATTAGTAGGATGAAGATATTCAGGACAAAATAATATATTTGGAACTAGATTTCCTGAGATATCCGTTTTTATCATAGTTATTATAAAAATTATGTCATTTATAACATTTATTTTGTTTTCATTAATTACTTGATAACTTGCAGACTTCACGCAATTAATTTAACTTTATTGAATAATAAGTTATTCAACCTTTGTTGACCCGTGCCTTCACATAAAAAAAACTTGTGAATATCTAAGAGGACTGCACATAATACCTCTCTCAAATCAGTAAAAATCCAACTCACTGACTCAGAAGTTCGTTTGCGCATTGCACATTCAAGTCATGCGTCTGCCTGCGCGGGCGCAACTTCCGAGAGCGTAGCCGGCCCGTGCGCCGATTTACTTTCTACCTGCGAACCAAATGGGGTCCTGTTCACGTTTACGATGTTAGTTTGTACTACGGCTGTAGTAATAATAATAAGGACTTCAAAATAGCAATCAATATACACCGTGAAATTTTAGTGGTTGTTTTCCCGCAGTAAAATGATACTATCATAGTATTACAATAGATTTGTGCAGTTCTTTTTTGTTAAAATCAATAAATGCCGGTTTTACGAAAGGTTTAACCGAAACTCGAAAGCACGTTCGAGCCGCTTTATGACTTAGGGCGTCGAGCTTCTGTAGCTTTAAGCATCGATTTCATGCGGCAAGCAGTACCTGATTACGTCACATCTTATAAAAGAACGATAGCTTCTCTCGTTTTCGAGTTGGAAAATTATTACATATTTTGAAAATTTGAAAAAAAAAATTGTTTTTTTCGCGGAATAATTTGCATGATTCGATAATACTACTAAAGGCAAATCGTTCTGCCACGGGAAAACAACCACTAAAAATTCACGGTGTATACGATTTAATAGCTCGATAAAATAATATTCTTCAATTAAATTATATTCTTCGATTATCTATAATTGGAGCGAAAACTACACATCTACAACATCTGCCCTAATATTTTAAAGGAGAAAGCTTTGTATTTGTGTGTACATTTGTAACTAGCGGCCGCTTACAACTTCGTCCGCGTCGGAATCTGGATATTAAAATAGCCTAAAATGTACCTGTGAAATTGGCTAGGTATTAGTATAAGTCCCATCAAAAACAGACGTTTCGGACAGACAAGACGGGTTTTTTTTTATTATCGGTACCCGATATACATAGATTCATACTCATTTAGTAAAAAGTCGTTATTAAAATATAACAGTCACTTCTATTTTATTTAGTTGTATAAATAAACTGAATGGCGACAATATCATTAAGTTGTGCACGTCATTATAGATGGAGTATACCTACTCACTGTCATTCATAACTAATTTCAAACAATTGGTTGCTAAATCAGACTAGATATGATTTCAAATCTGTCATGTGTGCAGATCTAATGATGGCCTTCGATAAACCCATTGTATTGTAATGCCATTAGCCTATTATCCTATAGATGAGTGACTCTATTTACTCACGGCATCGTTGTAATGTTACACTTTAATAATGTTACATTATTATCTACTTACCTAATGTTTAGAATGGGAAATGTTATATACAGTTGGTTACTATTCTTACAAAAAAAATTATTATATTACTATTCGTTACAAAAAAAATTGTAAGAATTCATTGATTTCGCTTCTTTGTAATAGCTACCTATTTTAATTTTTGAATTTGAATGATTGCCGATCAGATTACATAATATAATTACTCGTACATTATTAATGCTCAATGCTATTTCTGACGTGTTTTAACAGTTGAATAATTAGTTTCACTAATAATTTCTTTGGTCACACCAAACGGTCGCATTCATACTTAATTAAACATTAAATAATATCGTCTTATACGCTTAATTTTAAAAAAAATCACCCCTGTATCTTCTAGAGGCTACGAATAGTAGGTCTCTTGTAACAGTTTTAAGCCTATTCCTAAGTCAATCAGACAAATATTTGTGTAGCGGTACCATGAGTTGGCTATAGAAAACTTACGTACGTTAAAAACCTATCGAGTTGTTTTTTTTTTCATACGACCGATTTTAGTTCTTAGCGTAACCACCAGCGGCGCTAAGTTTTTCATAGACATATTTACGTAGGCTACATCGAGTCCGTAACTTTTAAACTCATGGTAGCGCTACGGGTGACAATCGAAACCACGACTCCTTGGGAAAGAAACGGGGCAATACCACATCAATCGAGCGCCATCGAGCGGGGTAAACTAAATTTTTCAGGTCAAAACTAGTGACATTTCCAATTCGCTTTAACGGTGAAGGAAAACATCGTGAAGAAACCTGCACACCTACAAAGAAATTCTAAGCTTGTGTAGTCAACCTTGGCACTTGGCCACCTAGTTTAGAGTAGGCCCGCGCCCCAGCGGTGGGGACGTATATGGGCTGACGATGAAGATATCAAAATCCAATTAGTGTACTGCAAAATGGAGTCAGTCAGTGATCTCACGCGCCGCACATTGATAAGGACCGAATTTACTGCGTGCGCGCGTAATTTACGATTTGTTTCGCTAGTTCCGTTCGCAAACACTGCCTTATCGCTGACGGTAATCGAGGATATATGAAACGGCTAGTTAAGGTATTACTGGTTGAATTGCAAGGCTTTGTCTGTTTGAGATATGAATATCGCCTACTTTATTAAGTCACTGATCAGGTTATGAGTCTGCCTAAGATTAATGTTGAGATTTTATTTTATTTTATTTTATTTATTAGGACAACCAACAAGACATACACTACAATAAAACTGATGCCTAAAACTATTTGGTACTTATGCTAAGTGCTGACTTAATTATAGGTTGCCACGGCATGCAAATGTGTTACAAACATCACTATAAAAATAATAAATAACTATTTACGCCGACGAGAAAAAAGCAATTAGGTTTCGTTTAAATTTGTGCTTACTATCCGAGAAAATGTCTTTATATATATTCACTTTTTAGTGCATTGTATTGGCGTTGGATTATACTCATAGTTGCGTGGTGACCAAGATTGGTCTCACTTCTCCTTAATGAGAATGGGACGTATCTGCTGACGCGAGCCATTTTGAGAGATAAAGATGAAGTGGAATACTTACTTGCCATACCTTTTGTTTATCTTAACTGGGATTTGAAGCATATTATATTATAGAAGTCTAGTATTATAAGGTGGCCTTAATTTTTGCGCACATTCATGAAAAAAAATTTAACTCTTTTTTTTCTAAATTGTCCACAGTGACGATACCAGTATTAAACTTCGGCATGCTCCTCGGCTGGCAGTCGCCCATGACGCCCATCCTGCAGGACCCCGCCGGGCCCGCGCCAGAACCCGTGTCGGACAACACCCTCTCCTGGATGGCCGCTTTGACCTTCCTGCCGCCCATCTTCTGCGGGTTCCACATGGGCAACCTCATCGATAGGTGGGGGAGGAAGAACTTCACCATACTTACCTCGCTGTTTTTGGCTGTGAGTATTTTTATTTTTACCTAGTAACTACTTTACTATTTAGAGCGGTCGTCGGCCAAGGGGTAGACCAAAAAAGAGATGGTGCGACGATCTCGACACCCAACAAGCAAACTGGCCATCTTTTGCTACCGATCGACAAACTTGAAGTGAATTGGGGAAGGCGTTTGCCCAGTAGTGAGACATCACGGGCTAGATAAAAAAATAAGATGGAATAAAGAAGGGATGTAAATAAATAAATAAATATAACACAACATCACATACATTGATCTGATCCCGTGGTGATAGCTGAATCACTTGGGTTACGGATATCAGTATCGACAGTGGATACACAAATATACTTAAAGATATTTAACAAGACACGGAACAAACACCGATGTTCGTCAGTCAAATATTTGCCCCGGGTGGGAATCGAACCCACGACTCTTGGAACCGTAGGTAGTGAACCTAACCACTGCTCCAACGAGGCAGTCGGTGTATAAATTCAAAAAAATATTCCCCAAAAATACTGCAGAATTTACAGAATTTAGTTACTCCCACACTTGGAAATGCTGTATTCGTGAGTAGAGTTTAAAGGTGTAAGGAAAGATAAATATTTAATTTTGATCACATTGGCAACACAATTATGATTTCCATTTCAATGATGAATAGACTACCTATTCATATTGGTATTTTAGCTGACTTTTTAAAAAAAAAATGAGGATAGGAAATCTAAACACTTATTGATCACATTGGCGACACATGCACATTACAAGGATGATTTAAGCTATCCGTTTCATTACCTACATTTAATAAAATTCAATATGTGAAAACCTCTTACGATAAAGATATAGCTAATACATAGTTATGAATGATGTAACTATCATTCTTGGTCGCGGTCAATCATGGTTATTAATCGTGTGAAGACCCATAATGAAGATTATTAATGACACTCAAGAAAAATATACAAAGACAAATAAATATTGACAAATGACAGGAAAAGGCTGGACTAACTGAGCCTAGGACTGGCTCGGTGGAACAGTGGTTAGCGACCCTAGCTGGCGGTTCCAAGAGTCGTGGGTTCGATTCCCACTCGGGACAAGTATTTGTGTGATGAATATTGGTGTTTTTATCGTGTCTGGCTGTGATTATGTATTTAAGTATGTATTTATAAATGTATATGTACCTATGTATAACAGTCTGACGCCCATAGTACAAGCTCTGCTTAGTTTGGGGTCAGATGACCGTGTGTGGAAATGTCCCAGATATTGAAGTATTTTAAATCATTAAGTGACCAAAAGCTTATTTGAATCAATCCGCACCGCATATGCCATAGCCAAGACACCACATCAAAAGATCGCTACGGAGCTCTGGTATTCTGACAGAACCCTCACAAAACTATGAATGAACGTGCTGTGGAACATAATTAATTACGCATGACTTATATTGTCATCTATATTAGAATTACAGCCCACATTATCAACTAGGAAAGGTGTCGTCAGTCCCATTGTCCAATGCTAACGTGACCAAAATTCTACTTCAGCAAAGATAACACAATCTGACAAGAGAGCTTACCGTGTTTATGATCTCATTTGTCATAGTAAAAGATTTCCTAATTCCGGAATTTGACCTAGTAAAGTAACCTCTTATTTTGTTAACTGTGTTCAATCATCCATCATCATCAGCCCATATACGTCCCCACTGCTGGGGCACGGGCCTACTCTAATCTAGGGCGATAAGGCTTAGTCTATACAGCAACAGCGGCAACAGGCACCCTGGCCAAGTGCGGGTTGATTGACTACACAAACAGGGCTGTCTTAAGCCTATTCTGCGCCAGGGTGCAGGACTCAGCCTGCGCCCTCTTTTTTTACACTGCAGCGTAGCACGCGACCGTTTTTTTTTAGGCTGGACAGAGAGCGGATGGAGCCAATCCGCTCATAAAAAGGCGCCCACGGGCACATAAAATGCACCGCACCCATTGCACCCCCTTGTAAAGACTGCCCTGTACACAACCTAAGAATTTCATCTTAACCTAAAGTGATCTTTTCTTTAAACTGTGTTTAGGTTACTACTAATCAAAAGGCGCTTAGAATTATAAGGATAGTCAAGTCATGAAGGCAAGCTTAGCCACTATATACTGGCCATGGATTCATTAAGGAAATCTGGTTAATACTTGAATATCTCAGATCGATTGCAGTCTTTTCCCCGTACGAACAAGTGACAGCCAACTCATTCAGGCCGTTTTTTAAACGGGTTTAAATTCGAAAACGGTACTGTCTTTTATTAACTTTTGACACGATTATGATTTGGCGAAACTGTGCGTCACAGAAGTCACGTCTGATCTTGCGATTATCAGGCCATATCGAGAAATCTGACGACCTATTAATAGTCTGATTTCTCTGGAACTTAAGATAAATTTGAGTGAGTATGTATCATGTTTAGTTTAAAGATCAAGATAATGTCATTCCCTGTTATCTGGCTAAAGATTATCTGGTTTTTCCATTATTTGGATGATTATGGATCATGCAATGATAACACATATTATGAAATCGGGCAGAACACAGATTTGATAGTAAATAAACATTGAATAGAAAGAATATGGTTCACAAATATCTTATAAGTATAGAAAAACAGAAAAAAATCGACTACTCCACCGTGGCGCGGCGTAACTAAACTTGATTTTTGTTTTAAAAACGAATTAGTATTAAGGATATTTTTATAATTGATGTTTCTAATTTGCGGTAAAATACAAAAAAATAATTACGATCTAAAGTTTATAAGAATCTTTAGATCGTAATTATTTTTTACCAGGGCAATAATTAAGGTATAAAACTTATACATCAAACTACTTTAAGGTCATTAAACTTTTAATTTTCCCAGCTTCTTCTTAAATATGTCAACCCAGATGCGTTTTTGGTTTATCAACACAATAAGTTTTGTCGTGAAAACAAATGAACAGCTGTGTTCATTTAGTTCATTTGAGTCCGGCAATTATAATCACGCAGCCAATTGTTCAACTAGTAGACTAATTAAAAACTAGGACACTGGCGTTAATGACAAATCAAGCCTTTTTAGGGTACCGTGCCCAAAGTACCCTTTGGTAAACGGAACCATATGACTAAGGCCTTATCGCCCTATTTTAAGGTAGGCTCGTGCCCCAGCAGTGGGGATGGGAATAGGCTGATGATGACGATGATGATGTTTAATAAGTCTTCGCTGTCCTATTGTCCATCTATTAGTCTGCCACCGGGCTATATCTCAAGAACAGTGAAAGATAGACAGAAATTGAAATGTTTACAACTGATTTATTTCTGATGTACATCAAATGCTAAAAACAAAATAAAACGAATACTTAAGAGAGCTCTCATAAAAAAATCGTGTGTTTATAATACAATTAGTAGTTAGTAGCGTCGAAGGCGGAGTGGTTAAAATCGTTGTTTGCCATGCGAGAGGTCGCCAGTTCAAACCTCGTCTCTTACCACTATGTTTATCAAATTTGAAATTCATATGTACGATTATTGGCCCCTTATGCGATGAAGAAAAACATCGTGAGGCAACCTACCGAAGAAATTCTTAGGTTGTGTAGTAGTCAACCAACCCTCACTTGGCCAGCGTGGTTGAAAAAGGCCTTATCGCCCTAGTTTAGGGTAGGCCCGTGGCCCAGCAGTGGGGACATGTATGGGCTGATGATGATGATGTACAATTGGTACGGACCCTTCGTGCGCAAGTCTCAGTCGCACTTGACCATTTTCAACGTCAATTCTTAAGATGATGATAATTTCCTCGGAAAGACAAAAATCCAGAAAATACATTTTGTTCACATACAAGATGTTCCAGTTTGAATGCTAAACGATTACAGTTGTTGTGAACAATTAAAATCTGTAAGCAGTAGTTACAACTGCTTAATACCGCCGTCTGGTAGGTTTGTTATGGGAAGAAGTCGGTTTTATGAACTACTAGCGACCCGCCCTCGCTTCGCTTCGGGTATATCTCTATCTCTATATAATATATAGCTGTGCCCGCGACTTCGTTCGCATGGACTACAGGATTTTGATTTTTTTTTAACTTAAAAGTAGTCTTAGTTACTCCATAACATCAGCTACCTGCCAATAAAAGTCCCGTCAAAATCTTTTCAGCCATTCAAGAAGTTAGTCAACCGGAAGAAACTTTAAAAACAAAATTATTTTGGTATTTATCACCATAATCTGTCTTTTACCGTGTAATTAATAAGTATATTACACAATTACACAACAATGTGATGTTGTGTTATATACTTATTTATCATAGCGACCCGCCCTCGCTTCGCTTCGGGGATATCTCTATCTCTATGTAATATATTATTTTAACCCCGTAAGATAAATCTATTTTTTTTTATCTAAAAAAAGGCTATGACACTCAGGGATAGTGTAGCTTTCCAACAGTGAAAGATTTTTTCAAATCGGTGCAGTAGTTTCGGAGCCTATTCGAAACAAACAAACAAACAAAAAATCAAACCTTTCCTCTTTATAATATTAGTATAGATTATTATATTATTACATATTACATTGACTCCCCCGTACCCCAGTGACGCTTACATGGAGCCTACATCGCATGCTGGCTAGCTGAGCGCGGTGGCGGCAACCACGCGACTTTTTTCTAATACTTGCATTTTTAAACTCGTGATATCTTCCGAATTAAATGTCCGAATTGAATAATTCAAAAAGTAATAAAAAGGTATTGAAGCCGTCTTGAATATAAAGTAATTTATTTTGATAAGGATTAATACCAAGGTACAAATAAAGAGCCCTTTCAAGCGGCGGCATATAAATTAAATTTTTAGAATAAAAAACCGCTTGCTGTGACATAACTATAATATTTAGACATATGCTGTCGCGACACTTTTTGTAGATAATGATGAGTTCTGCCAAGTCTTAGTAAATGGTTTTGTTCTATCTTCAATAGTTTTCGCAGCGTAGGCGACGTAAGGAATTTTTCAGGTCTATTTTTTACACCTTGGGTTACATTATTGTAGTTTTAGTAAGGATCCCTAATTTTTTCAAAAGTATAATATAGCCTATGTAACTTCTGAATAATGCAGCTTTCTAATGGTGAAAAAATTATTGCAATCGGTCCAGTAGTTTTTGAGTTTATTCATTACAAACATACAAAAATACAAAAATACAAAAATACAAATCTTTCCTCTTTATAATATTAGTATAGAAGTGGCGTGACGATGGTTTCGCGGGAGAATTTTCCCACGTTTGAATGACAACGTTGTCAAATAACATTCAATTTTCAAAATTATGTATGTATTCTGTAGTTATGTACGTTTTTGTATGACTAAAAAAACAAATTTAGTTATTTTGAGATACATGAGTAAGTTTAAGCTATTCTAAATTTGTTGTCAACAAAGGTCATCATCATCACGCGACCTTGTTCATTTTCTGTTAAGCTTGTTGACAACATGAGTCTACAAGCAGTAGTCTTTTATATTGAAGACATAGTATGGTATTCTGGGTATATTATGGTTAAATTTCCACGAACGATACGAGCAACTTAACTTAACTTAACCCAATATCTAAATTAAGTAAAAATTGTAATTGAAGAGGAAAATGATAAGATTCCATTTTCAAACATTACCGACATGTTCTTTATTTCATTCCCAAGTACTTAGCTAAGTTTGTGATGAAGATGTCCACTGTCCATCAAAATGTATTTTTTTCTGCCACTCAAGAAAAGCTTTTAAAGATAAAATTAACCCAGTATGATTGTTGGCAGACCAGCTGGTCCATCACGCTGTTCTCGCTGCGGCCCTGGGCCCTCATCACCTCTCGGGTGGTGGCTGGCTTCGCCTGCGCCACCTGCTATGTCGTCACTCCGCTTTATCTCAAAGAGGTAAGTTATATAGGTATCATTGTGAGAATTCTTCCTACTTGTGATTTCTAGGGGTGACAGTCATCCGGTGATGATGACGAGGCTACTCTATACCATCAACGTATGTCAGTTAAGGAAAAAATCTATCAACTAAGTAACGTACGTAATATTAGCTCCTACTGTAAATAGTAGGAGATAAGCTTAGATGTATAAAGCGATATTTTTGCAAGTGGAAAGGATCTTCACTTGTGAAAAGTAGTGAGAAATATTTTCAGGCTTCTCCGTGAACACGAGTGCTGTAAAGAGCTCGAAACGTCTCGGGTCTCTAAATAATATGTTTAGAATAAAAATACGCACAGTTTAATTCGTAAAATTAGTTTCAAATGTTAACAGGAGCTATAGCAAATACGGGTTATAATCTAGAAGAACTTTTGAAACATCTCTTAGCAAATGCAAAGACTTCGAAGATGCAAATTTACTGAGCTTCTTCTGAGTTTTGCGGTAAGCTTTGCTACCCAGTATCATCTAACTTCGGAAGGACGAGACTATCTAAACCGCGGCTCCTGGGCGGGGTGCAATGCCTAGGGGGTTTACTGACTAAAACACTCCAGTGTACCTCATCGCCGTACGGCTGCGTCATGTGACTCCGACCTAGTCTTCTACTGCGTCGACGCCACCGGCGGTGGCCCAAAACAGGCCCTAATGTTGATGATACCTAACCCCCTTCCAGATAGCATCAGACAACGTCCGCGGCGCGCTCGGCTCGCTCTTCATCCTGGCCCAGAACATGGGCTACCTCCTCATCTACCTCTGCGGGGACCTGCTGCCCTTTACCTCGGTGATGTGGCTGTGCGCCGCGGTGCCAGTGATCCATGTGCTGGCCTTCATTGCCATGCCGGAGACGCCTGTGTTCCTCATTAAGCAGGGGAAGGTTGATGTGAGTTGATTTTGTTGGAAAGTGTAAAGTTTCACATCCATTTATCCACAGTTGGGCACTTTAGATTCATATTCTTATGGATTATTTTACTATCAGTAACAAGTGCATAAGCTATTTATCACAAAATCAGATCAAACGTGATGTTGATGATGAGGAAGCTCGTGCTTTTGCTTGCATTGCATGCTTACATTGCTCTAATCCCGTGGTAGGTAACACTTGTATTACGGATATCAAAAACTACAGCATAACACACAAATACTTAATTAAGTCACACCTAGACAAATAACAAACACTAATGTTCATCTCACAAATACTTGCTCCGAGTGGGAATCAAACCCACGACGGCGCATAAGACAGGGGCACTATCCAATGCACCATAAAGGCAATCTTTCGTGGCTTAACAGCTGCCAAACCATTCTAAATTCCAACCCTTCTCGATTCAATATATAATTTTAAACTGTCATGGTTACACCAGTGTCGGAACTAGACTTAAAAGTGCTCGGTGCGAGCTTTAAAAAATTACGCCTTTTAGAAATAAGACTAGATACAGGTCTGGTCATTTCTGCGCCCCTCCAGGGTCTACGCCCTGTGCCTGGGCACCCCTGGAACCGCCCTAGTTACGGCACTGGGTTACACACATTAGAAAACTGAAACTATCCCTGGGTTTCTACAGTTCACCCGTGATCATGGCGCTTGCAACAGTGCCGAAATATCGGGAGCTCATTAAAACAAAACAACATGGTATATATCCCGGACAGTTTCAGTCTTCTCAATTCAGCTTAGAACACAGTAGAAGTATAATTAGGTACGTGTATCTAGGAAGGTTAATATTATCAGAAGTGCAGCCCGCTTTTTGCTTATTTTGTCACCTTAAAGCCCTTGCTTGCCAAAAGGTTGCCGACCGTTGCCTGAGATTAGAAGATAAGCTGTAAGTTGTTTCCTACTGTTTGTGTAGTATATAGTTATCCAACCAACACGATAAAACTAACTGCACGAGTTGGGTTTATCTAAGACTAGACTTATTCTGAGACCTCTATCTAAACATTTGGATAGACCTTGACTCAAACCGGAGATCTTCATTTCAAATGATTTCCTTGTAAATAACAGTCACGAAACGAATATGTTTACTCTTAAACTTAATTTTTTTGCGCTGCCACTTATTTAGTTTCTTAGTATTCACATAGTCCAACTCATTATCCTAGTAAGGCTAACAGCTTTTTATGTGAAGTACTTGTAAGTACTTAGGTAAGAAAAAGTTAAGATATCTTTTTGCCATCATCTAGCCAACTCCGTTTGCCAAAAGGATTACAAGAAATATATCCTGTTATCTACTAATAGTAACAGAGTACATCCAATCCTTGTTTTTATTATGTCTCCCTGTTACAAAGCAGGACTTGCCCAGACAAAGTACCCAGCGTTTATAAAGCGTTGTTTTCTTAACAAGAATAACAGAATGACTTCTCATAATTACGCTTCGTACCACTGTAATGGCTTTCTGATGATTGCTAACAATATTGCGGATGAGAAATGTCGAACGGTTAGCTGTTTATAGTACACGCTATTCTATTATTCTGTTCCAATCAACAGTGCTCAGCATGAATACTGGATTTCACTCGTGCAGAGTTTATTGGTCGTAAACAAAAGGTGGTTTGTATGATAGGCTTTGTTCTTCCGGATAAGAAGTTATGTTGTTACTGTGTGCAATATTTGGTTGCATTCAAGATACTACTCTGTGATAAGTTATAATACTATGATTATCTAATATTGCCTCTACCTAACCCTCTGGGAAAAAGGCGTGATTTTATACATATGTATGTTTATCTAATAGATACTATCATTAAATATTAGTAAAGTTGTTATAGTGACTTCAATCAAGAAGACACGTGATTATTTATGATATTTTAGACAATATAGATAATTTTAGGCCTGAATGGAATAAGTATACATGTTACGCCGACCCCACTTAGCGTGGAACAAAAACACGTGGAAAATGATGATAAATTTAGACAATTTTACATCAAGACAGGGTAACATTCAGAAGAAAAAATAGCTCACTTGTAATCCGACAACTCCCTCATAGATACTGATATCAGTGAAAAAAAATACTAAAATGATTTTTCTTTTCATAAAGCTACATACCATGGGATCAGATCAATGTAACTATGTGATATTGTGTAATATTTATTTATTAAGGTCTAAATTGATAATAACAAACCTATAACATTTTTGAATAAGTTCGACTGGCTCGGTCAGTGGTTAGTGACCCTGGCTGGCGGTTCCAAGAGTCGTGGGTTTGATTCCCACCCGGGACAAATATTTGTGTGATGAACATCGGTGTTTGTTCCGTGTCTGCGTGTAAATATAATTATGTATTTAAGTATGTATTTATAAAAATCAATGTATGTATCATTATCATCATCATCATTTCCGTACCGTTTTCGGTAACGGCGACTTCAAGCATGGCAAATATGTAGGTTTGTTACTTAATAATTATGGAACGCTCGAATGTGGCTTGAGAAACCAAATTTTGCTTTAAAAAAACAATCTCTGACGCCCATAGTGTACAAGCTCTGCTTATTTTGGGGTCTGATGACCGTATGTGAAAATGATGTTCCAGATGTTTATTTATTAATTAACTTTTTTATCACAGGAGGCCAAGTCAGCGCTGGCGTGGTTGAGGAACACCACGACTGATGATAAGAACCTGGAGGAAGTCATCCAGGAGTACGAGAGGGAGGAGGCCTACACGCAGACCATGCAGCAAGCCAACTTCAAGAGCCTGAGTGAGTGAAGTTCCACCATTTCATACATACATACATACATAAAATCTCGCCTTTTTCCCAGAGGGGTAGGCAGAGATCACTTCCAGCGATCCACTTTTCACCTCTGTGGGAAACATGACGTGACGGGTTGTGGACAACCTCGCCGCCATTCTGCCTTACTAGCGACTGGTATCCCCTGACTATACTCAGGGGATACCAATCACAACTACCATTTACCATTTCAAAGAAAGAAAGAAGTCGGTACCTCACAGGACAGGCTTAGCCTAGTGTGAGGGCCGATAAAATTGCTTTAGAGGTACAATTGGTTAGTACTATAGTTGGTTGGTATCTATTTGTCATTTTGACAAATATTATCTTTAGGGGTGAGAGCCATCTGCTCCCGCGCAAGTCCGGTGATGATGACGAGGCTACTCCAAGCCATTATCGTATGTCAGTTAGGAAGAAAAAAATTGTATTAACATTATTGTTTATTAAACAACCTATGAAATAATGAAATAAATAAATTATTATTGTTTATTAAACAACCAAAGTAAAAAGCATATACACAAAGACGAAAATAAAAACAGGATGTTGCCAGATTGACTGTTTTTTTTGTGTACGCAAGTTGTGTTTGCCTGTAAGTGTTTTTTCACTAAATTTATAATTTTTAGGCTAATGTTGTTAATTTTATGTTGTGGTGTTAAAAATGTTGGCAGACCATATAAATAAATAAATAAATAAATAAATAAATAAATCATACCTAACTTTTGGTAATACCTACTTATTACAACACAACAGCAACAGAGCTATAAGAAGAAACTATTTTGATCAATATTAATTCCTTTGAATAAGTTATCTTACTTAGTTCCTTTGAACATTAAGCCCCGAAAAAAAACTTTCATTCAGTATTTGTTTATTACTTTATTAAGGGCCAATTTTTCAATGGCTAGATAAAACTTAACGGAGGAATAAATTATAAGCCGATAAAAATAAGGACACGTCGCTACTGACACTCACTCTTAGAAATAAATCGCCCATAATTTGGTTGTCTTAAAGTTTAAGTCACCTATTAGTTTTATCTGGCCATTGAAAAACGGCCCTTAAGAAACTTACCTGACAATTACAAGTAGGTAGTACGTAAAAAATTTGGTAGCTTATTAGATTAATCTAATCTAACTTCACATTAACCTGTTAGTTACCTACTATTGGCGTAGGTAATTTGGATTGGATAAGTTTTTGCTCAAATGCGAATCAAAAACCAACCAAAAAAGACATAGGTACCTACATATCTAAAGATAATGCAGCATGCAGATGTGATTCACACTATACCTACCACGTGTCTAAGAAGCTTCTACTATGGTATTATGCCTGGGAATTTGTAGGCAGAGTTGCCACCCGTCCCGATTTCGAAGACATTGTCCCGCGTCCCAACTAGGGCTGCCAACCTTTTTAGCGGAAATAAAGTATATCTGATTTTAAAGGAGGTAAATAAAGAGTACGGACTTACAAAAAAAAGTATCATTTATTTTTTACTTTAAAACAGTTAATAGTGGACTATTTTTATTCTGATTTTCGCATATTATTACAGACGTGTACTAGTTTTAGTAAACATTTTGTAAAAAAGAGTATGTAAGCGTACTTTATTAGTGTTATAGATTACGCCTACATGATATAGAGGACAATACTCTATTTTAGAGTACGGTTGGCAACCCTAGTCCCAGCGGCCTATCGATTTTGTCCCGATTTTTGACAATTTGCGCTAGTTCTTTGATGGGCGGCAAAACGGCAACCAGGTGGACATCTGTTCGCTGTGTCAGTAGGTATAGTTGAATGTTTTATAGACATTTTATTATATCGGTCTATTTCGGGAGGGGGGAATCGGCAGATCGTCCCGTTTTTTCTCCCTTAAAGTTGGCAACCCTGTTTCTATGTGTAGTTAATTCTACCCACAATCAAACGAATTACAGGCGTAGGCATGAATGCATTTAATCGGCTATAACTTACTGAGCTAAGCCGACTTAATCCGGCACTGGATACCTTATGAAATTCTCCGATTGCAAAACATACATCACTTAACAGTAAATTGCATAAGCAATTCTTGTATTGCATACATACATACATACATACATACAACTGTGCGCATTTATCAGATGCGTTCGGGCTTGTATAAGCCGTTCAATGGCCTCTCGGTTATGTATTGCCTTGTATCTTCAAGATTTTACGGCAGCTTCAATATACTGGCAATTTCCTCGACTTCGCTCGTTAAAGGGACTCTATTTACTGTGAATTGTGTAATAGGATACAAGGGAAAATGTTCATGATTTTAATCCAAATAATTTATTGTTAAAAGTCCTGGTCTTTGCACTGTCTTACAAAATTAACATTTAACTGTGATGCCATATCACAATTATAATTTTTGTAAATTCATGTTAACAATTTTGAACGTACGTTCTTAATTAATGTAAAAATATGGTAATATAGAAAATTTATTATGAAATTTAAATAGAAACATTCACCTTTCTAATTTGAATACATGACAGCAAATAAACAACGAGTCCTTCACGCTATTTAAGGTAATAGATATCTAATGGCGGCTGTACACACTCGTCGAGAGCCTCTCGCCGAGAGCCTCGCCCGAGAAGGCTCTCGTCGAGAGCATGCCTGTACACACTCGTCGAGAGCCCGCCCGAGAAGGCCAAAAACAATAATTCACGTTCTTTAGACCACATAGTGACGTCTATTTATAATAAGTTTCAACCGGCAACTAAATAAACGAGTGTGTACAGGTTCACTCTCGTTTACCTCGCGAGAGCCAACGAGACCCTTTGACTCGGGCGCAAAAAACCGACACGCCGCCGAGAGCGACCGAGATGAGAACAAGAGTGCGAGACGAGACGAGAGCGCCCTGTACACACCCGCGCTCGGCCTGTCTCGGGGTGTCTCGACGAGTGTGTACAGCCGCCATAAGATATTAGACAAATAAGGTGTTTTTATGAATTGTTATTAAGTAGTTCTGTAATTATTATAAATTACCGGTGAGTAAGTATGTGTGACTAACGGACAAATACTGAAAAGGCAATTAGATATATGAATGATTTTATTTCTAACTGACTACGATGATGGCTTGGAGTTGCCGTGTCATCATAACCGGACTTGCGGGGGAGCGGATGAATCTAACAATGACAGTTGATAAATTAAGAATGGAATTTTATAAATGGAACCTATTTAGGGTCAAAACTTGTTGACGTGGACACAGACTGATACAAAATTAATATAATTAGTAATAATAATATTATCGTTCATGTATTCAGCCTTAAATTAGTCTAAAAAAACATTTAGACATAAACAAACACATAAATAAACATACACGTGACGTCCAAAAGCTTACTCAATAAATAATAATTAATCGCATCGATATTTTGTCCAAAAAGTATCACACACAAACAAACTTTCGGATTCGCATTTGCATGCCCATTAAACATGACAAAAAGACAAACGGAGCCTGATTTCTCGAACCGCAAACCTGTTCGCAAAAAACATATGGCTGGTTAGTAAACCCGCCAATTATACATACATTTCGTATAATATACATACCTTTTTTCATTCGACACTTAGCTACATTGTTTTAGAAGAAAAAACCTGATTTGCAAGGTGATCTAGAAAAACTTTTAATTATATCAGCAACCAACAAAATTAAAATTTTGCACTATGTAATCAATCATACGAACTAAATAATCCAAATGACGAAACTCATTTATTAAGATGTTAATACTCTGAAGCTCAAGATATCAAATAGTCACGAGTTTTTTTAAATAACTACACCATTTATCATTTATAAGGGTCAAGGCAAGAACGTCACACAATGATTATGTCACACGCATCTATTTTTAAGTTTTCATAGTTAATTTTAATAGCTGTATCTGAGTAGTTGGCTGGACTGACCCGGTTAGACTGTTGATGTATATTGTTCTATATTTTACACTCTTGAGAGTCCCTTACCGTTTAGTTCAATGGTGAAGGCATAAATTTCTACAGACATTCCGTTAAAATGCTAAAGGTCTCATGTTCAATATCTTTTCAGTAATATTCGGCAACTGAAAAGATATTTAGCCCTTACATTTACGATTACGATTAAAAAGGTGGATATCTGTCTATCACAGTAATGCAATCCTCACTACAAGAGTTTAGTTATTCTGTTAGTTCAAGCCTATTTCGTATATAGGTGCCAAGCGACGCGCCGGAGACGTTTAGTCCCAGTTTCAAGACCTTGTTCGGACATTTAAGCACGTTAAGCCAGGAGTCCTAAACCTCTCATTGGGTCAAATTTTTTTTTAAATTTCATTCAGAACACAATGTCCTAATCAGCACGTCCCAACTCCTTTCCAGTATCCGACAAGACGCGTTTCAAAGCGTTCCGGATAGCAGTCAACGTGATGTTGTCCCAAGAGACGTGCGGGTACCTGGTTGTGCTGACGTACGCTGGTTCCATCTTCGAGAAGGCTGCAGAGACCACCAGTCTCAAGCTCAGCCCCAACAAGCAGACCATCGCGGTGGGCGCCCTGCAGCTCCTCGGTTCTATAACCTCGAGCTGTATGGTGGAGCAGACCGGGAGGAAGGTGAGAACTGGTCTTAATATTGTCACAAAACATTTGTAAGATAAGCTGGTTTCCAGAACCAGACAACAAAGAGAGTGTACTAGGACGCCTGCAACATGTCTCAACATAAGTGGAATCAGTCAAAAATACCAAAATCATGGTCAAGGGAACAGACCCTAGATCAATTAAAAGAAAACCTCATCATAATCGGTTCTACTAAACAAGCGTAGATACATCCATCGAAAATGTCTAGATCTTGTTGTTTTGCTATTTATATTTACACCTAAAGTCACTAAGGTCAAACGATGATAAAATTAGCCTAAGTTTGCTAATAAATTTGTCTTAGCGGTTAAACAGGTTTTCTACCGGTTCATTGGCACTATCATTTGACATTTCATAAAAGTACAGGATTTTCAAAGTTATTGCTGCTCTTTTCTCAGATGCTATTTCATTTATAAGTAATGTTGATTGTTGTATTATGATTACTCTGTTCATTTACCGTTGCCTCATCCACCAAATCTCCATTCCAGTGGCTCCTAGCGTCCACCGCGTTCGTGACCGGTCTCTCCATGCTAACCCTGGGCATGTGGTTCTACCTGACGTCTCTGGGCCTGGCGCTGCCCGGCTGGCTGCCCGTCATCGCCATGTGCCTGTGCATCTTCGCTGATGCTGCAGGATACCAGCCCGTGCCTTACGTTATCATGTCGGAGCTGTTCTCTTTCCAAGTAAATTCTACTTTTTATTTTTATCTTCTTACTTTTAGAGTTAGAACAGTGGACTGTTCACATCTTTGTGTAAAGGAAATCGGATATTTTAAACAATTTAGGATCAGAATTTCTATTCAATCTAAGTTTTAGGTAACTTTACCCATAAACCCTTTACGGATTGTAGGTAAAGTTACAAAAACATCTTTATGTATGCAATATCTTTCAAAAATGTCGCAACAATTAAGCTTGCAAAGGTTATTTCGATAGCTGTCCAATTCCTGTTATAAAATCGAAGGAGACACGTCAAATTATGACTAGAAATCTCGCAATTGCCAGATCGATAGACATAAACCTGATTTACTGATGCAACAACCTTTAATTCATGATTCAAAATGCATAAATATTTTTTTTTCATCGTCAGTAAATCTGAACGTTACCGACTAGTTTGTTCACTTATAGCATTAATTAGGTCAACGTTTCTGATAAATGAAAATTTCTTTTCAGTACCGCGGCATCGCGACCTCCCTCATCATATCAGGCACAGCTCTCAGCGATTTCGTCCAGATCAAGGCATATGATCCAGTCCTGAAGTTCCTCGGCATCCACTGGGTCTTCATCATGTTCTCCATCGTCTGTTTTATGGGAACCCTCTACACCGTCCTCTGGGTTCCTGAGACCAAAGGAAGAACTGTAGAAGAAATCTATGCAATCCTTGAAGGCAAAGATGCGAAGGATGAAGAGGTTGCAAAGGAAAATAAAGAAATAAGCAGATTGTGAAAATTCCGAACATTTTTTAGGAGCACAAACGATTTTTTTTCTTTTTAAGGATCGGTATTATAGCCAGTAAGAAACTACTGAGCTTCTGATGAGGTCTGTTCAGGACGTAGGAGCAATAAGCACATGGAAGTATGTATGAAATTCTATATGAATATTGAAAAAAAAAACACTGAAATTCTATGGTTGCGAGACACCTGCCAACTTATCAGAAACGGAACTGTGTCAGAGACGGATTTGAATTCAGAAACTAAACTATGCTCGCTCTTTCTTACCCTTAGAACGAGCATAGATTTTTCAAATTTAAACGTCAGGAAGGATGAAAGAGGAAGCTGAATAGCATCACTGAATAGAAACAGTACAAAGTTAAGCTGAAATCCAGAGCGAACCTCTCTCAATCCAGAAGATCCAATATGGCCAATTTTGCCATATGATACCATCGATGTAGCACAAACCCTCATTCACCCAATGATGATGTGGTTAACAATAAAGTGTAACATTATTGTGGTCAATAAAAAACAAGAGCAATATAATAACAATTGTTTGAGCATTACTCGAATATAAAAGACATGACAAATGTAGGTATGCCAAAGGGATCTGAAAAGTAATGGCTGAAAGTTGAAACTCAGATATTTGATATGTTGTTTCAAAAAAGATCAACCCCTTTTATCCGGTCACAGCATGTTGAAAATGTCCTATAGTTTTGGACCTTAGGACCAGTATTATAAAATTAAGGTCCAAAATTTATAGTTCCCTCTACCATGTAAAGGGTTAAACATTTCTCTTTGTGTTTGTGGAATAGAATCATGAAATCCAACATTTGAGTTTCGTTTCGGCATTCTACCTTTACCTATCATTTGTATGCCATCCAGTGTCATGGGATAAGGGGATTTTACAACACCCTATTACGGTTTTTGTTCGAGGCTGTACGACTCGCATTTACAAACCTCTAAATAGTTTCTAAACACTTGCCTAATTGTATTGAGCACGAGTTTTACATAGTCTTTGTTCACCTTAACGTAAATATTTACACAAAATTTTCGGGTATTTTCGCCAAAATTTTATAGCAGAGTTGAAATTATTTGGCAAGGACCAATTTCACCACTTGAAGAAGATACAAATATCTTGAGATCAACTTGCAAAATATCTGCCAGTTAAGCAAACTTAAGTGGAGGTGGGCAAACTGTAACTTAATCGACTAAGTAGGACTCGAGTCAACTTAAACATCACAACTTCAGAATCTTAGATTAAGTCACCGTTAATTTTGGACGTAAGTACTTAATATACGTAACAAAACCTTCTCGTATGGAATTTGGGTTTAAAAGTTTATTCTGGAATGTAAAATTGATTGTGAAAAATGTAAAAGAACTAAAAAATACAAGTAAAGCCTCAATTAGTGGTATGTACTTACTAAAAAGTTCTAGTTACGAACTACATGTAAAGTAGGTAGGTATTTAGAAAATGAGAAATATTAGGTACATCTTCATAAAATGCTTTGCCTACATACGGATTCTATTATTCATTACGAAAATATCCTAAAAACAAATGTAACTATATAAAATAAGTACCTATGTATAACAAAGGATTTTAAAATCTATGGATGGATCAATCGTTTGTATAGAGGAAACATTTATGTAAATATATAAATACATCTATTTAAAAGATAGGTAGTACCTTTCTTACGAATTGATTTATTTATTTTATACATATTTACTATATTATTTATTTTATGGTTACTCTTTTATGAGATGGATAACTATAGAACCCTGTCATATTATCTCTAAAAGTGAATAACTAAGCGTAATACTACTATACTACTATGTAGAATTATGACAAGGTTTCATAGAAATCTATAAAGCAGATTACAGTCAATTGTTAATTTCAAATGAAAGTATGTATGTAAATACATTTTGACTCTTATTTATATTGTGATAGAGATCGTTATTGTTTACGTACCTAAATGTGATGAAATCGTGCCTTTTCATTCCCATTGTGATATAAATGACGAATTTTTAAGTAAGTTAGATATTCAAATGATTAAATAATTTATTTTTAAGTAATTTTCTACTCATTTCATGCTTATCCTAATCTATATGTTCATCTATGTATTGTAAGTAAACCAGTCATGGACGCTTTAAATAGATATTTTTTTGGAATTTTGTCAAAGGCCGGGTGTATGTAGCTATATTTTATATTCTGCGGCATTGTAAGCATACATTATTATAGAAGGAGAGTTTTGAATTCAGTTATTCATGAACACTACAGGACATAGACCACAATTCAGTTATGACACACAGTAATAGTTCAGTTTTTTAATTCCGCACAATTATTTTTGAAGTTTATTCTACGAATAGGCAGTTATTGCTTTGTTAGCTTCTATTTGGGATATACAACATAGGTCTATGTGTCCGTTTTTAAACCCCAGAAATAATTATTCCAATTGACACTAAGGGTGTTCAAACCAATCGATCGATCGTTGATCGAAATCGAACGAGTACCAGTATACTACTTTGAAAATTTCATTGCTTTTGAACCTTATTTTGAGAGATTAAGGTTAAATTTTGGTTGCAATATAGTTAAAATTAGTCTTTATGGGTCTACACGCGATATTAGGAGGAGCAAATTACATAGCTACTTACTGCCCGACGTTTCGACTGGGTTACACCAATCGTGATCGCTCGCGACGTATGTAATTTGCTACTCCTAATATCGCGTGTAGACCCATAAAGACTAATTTTAGTGAAATGGAACGCGAAAGTCTATAATCTTGCAATATAGTCGCCATTACCAGTTTAAGAGTAAACTGATCAACGGTTACCGTTTGACAAACATCAATAAATCGATCAATTCCGTCGGTCGCCGTCGATAGATGTGTTTGGTAACAACCTAACTTCGAAGTTGTTAACTCGTAATACAAGTTACACAATAAAACCAATTCAACTGGACCGTGAAAGTAACAAAACATAAATATCAGTTATGATAAGCAACACTTTATTATCAAACATTTTCCTAGTCATATAAAATGTTTCAACACAATTTGAGGTGTGTGTTATGTGCGAGTCTCATTTTTCTATTGGTTGAAGGATATAGTAGCGATGACGAACAAGGTACCTATGTTCCTAATAAAAACATTTATGTATGAAAGATCGAATTTAGCCAGCAGTAGGGGAACCTGTTGTACCTTGGACAGTGTTGTACCTAGGACAATTGTAATTTTTCGTAAACTCCCGCGCTTTAGAATAATATTGTATATGGCAGTCAAAGCCTGCTTTGATAAGACTCACGTGAAGTTAGTTGTGATTCGCCGGCGCCGGGTCAATGCAGTTAAAAAAGGTAATTTATTATTTTTTGCCTTAAAAGTTCGTATTTTGGTATTTACTTATGGCCTCTTAATTTATCACGATATGTATTTATAAAATATCTTTTACTTCCGATATAATCTCAGTTTATTAAGGTTTTAGACAGTATAGTTGTCAGAACCCAACCTCAATTAAAAGTGTGTTTAAACAAGTTGTAACTAAAAATTGTCATGATGTTGTACCTTGGCCCCCCAACTGAGTATGTACCTTGGACATAGATAATAGATAGATAATTTTGATATAGATAATATAACCTTATAAAAACATATTTTTTAATTATATTTTTATTCTATTTATATAAGGCAATAAATAAATATTTAAATATGTAAACATTTGTTATGTTATTGACACAAAATAAAGAGACAAGAGACTATTAATTAAGGTAACTGTTAATTTGCTATTTACATTAATGTTTTTGTTGATTACAGTTATAAGCATTATTGTTGTACTTACCTATATTAAAAATAAAACTCTGCTGCAATTGCTAGTGTTTATCTTCATTCTACCCTGGAATGTCCAAAGTACAACTGGAACGGTCCAAGGTACATCAGGTCTGTTGTACCTTGGACAGTTTTCCCTTTTTTTTCAAGTTGCTTTTGTTTCCAGCTTTACCGAAAATCATCATATTTTATGTATTTATTATATAGGTGATTAACTGATCTTTCCATTATTCCATATTTGACGGATCTTATTCTTACCATTTATTTTTAAAAAATAAAAATATCAAAAACTGGCCTAGGTACAACAGGTTCCCCTACAATATTTTGGAGATAGCTAAAGCACGAGTATGTCTAAAACGCAATAGAAGTGTGATTTACTAAATCTAAGGTTTTGTTTTTCCTAAATGATATTCGATGATGGCTTGGAGTAGCCTCGTCATCATCACCGGAGTTGCGGGGGAGCCGATGGCTCTCACCCTTAACTAAATGTAAGCTAGACGAGAAAGAAACCCCTCATAGCAGTATAACAGTAGGTATGAGCAGTAGAAGTAAATGAACAGAACTTATTCCGTTAATTCTCCTACTCTTAACTTGTTATTTCTATTTGCAATCAAAAATGTTACTCTTTTACTTAACAATTCACAATAGATAATATCTATTCAACGTAATTTCCAGCAAGTTGAAAAAATCTGGTCTTTTAAAACACAAGTGAAGAGAAGGTTGAACATTAAAAAGATAAAGCACAAATCTTTTCATAAAGATCACAAAGAGTTTCGAAACATCTGTCGATCTTACTTACCCGCAGATGTGCACAACAGCTGCATATATAAAATGTGTATAAAAACATAAGCCATACAACAGACACTAACAGTATTATGTAAAACATTCCTGGGTATACGAGTAGTAATAATGCTTAACGTGATTGTATTTTAATTAGAAATAAAGAAATTTTGTCCTCTGTCTTGTTTCAGAGTGTTACTCCTCAGAGTAATTAGATATTGCGTTTTATCTTACACATGATATTGAGGTAGCATCTACACATTATGTTTGAGTCTTGGTAGCTTCATTCAGCAAATTTGCGGGTTAGGATATTGTAGGAGGGATCCCCAGGTCTGACCTTAGGTAGGTTCATATTTATTGACTGACGTATGTATATTATCAACTGTCCTCTCATGTGCACACACTACAACATTATAAACAACCATTTGTAACAGAATCGCGCCGCCACCAGAACAAGGCAGCGCTGCGGATCCGCAACGACTACGCAGTGATGCAAGGCCCGGGTCCCCTTCGGATCCGCGGGGGCAACGTGACCAGCACACTGAACTTCCCCTATATGGCCGCCATCATCATCAACGGCCGGCTCTGGTGCGCTGGGACGCTCGTCGACGAGAACTGGGTGCTGACCGCCGCGCACTGCCTCAACTAGTGAGCGTGTTGAACTGTTTTACAGAACGACGACAAGAGAATGTTTACCATGTTGTTTTGTTTTACTGAGCTCCTGATATTTCGGCACTGTTGCAAGCGCCATGATCACGGGTGAACAATGTTATTAGTTTTCTAATGTGTGTAACCATGACAGTTTAAAATTATATATTGACAAAAGAATGTTTACTTAGCCGTTGTGGAATTTACTTATGGGAAAGAGAAGATGACTTTCGGTGGTCGTTTGGAAACTAAAAATCTCGGCGAGTCGGGTAGGCTTGTGGACAAAGTGCCTAACCTTTATGCTGAAAATACACGTTACTATTTTTTCTGCCAAAATATTTTTTTTGTTTTTATTTATTTTGAAGGACCATGAAGGACTCCAGTGGTGAATACGGTCTACATTGAAGTATAATGTATTCTTAGCATAAACTTTAGGCACTTCGTCCACAAAGAACCAGCAACGCGACTCTTAGATAACCTCAGCATCATAAAGCAGACTCAGATCATTGTCTCCTAAATGATTGCAAGTACATTCACAAATAAGTGCCAACAAATAATTATGCAGCTCTGCAGTGCTCATTCCCTGATCTCTCCCTAGCGTTCTCCACGTTTCCCCCCTCAAGTCCTTGGGCCAGTACGTGAAGGTACGCGTGGGCAGCACCCGGCCCCACGAGGGCGGAGTCCTGGTGAACGTGGTGGGCGCTGTGAGACACCCCAAGTTTGAGGAGGAGCCCGTGCCTCATGCTGACGTCGCGCTGCTGAAGTTGGCTGAGAACGTTGGTATGATGATGTTGTTTTATTTTGGGAAGTGCAAAAATTTTATCCATGTCCGACTGGATTTGGAGTAACGCAGCTATTTAGCCGCGATACGCAAAGACCGGTAGCCACATAGATACTAGAGCTTTATGTCGCACAAAATCTGAAGAGTTTCTTTGCGCTAATCTCAAGATCTATTCGTTAGAGTTGAAAGAAGAGTATTTAAGTAAAATTTACATGAGAGCTTTAAATAACATTAGAACAAACAATTATTCTTCTCTGTTCTATTCTATGAAACAAGGTTTTAAATTTGCCCTATTTTACTTCATTTTCCGCCGTTTCAGAGTTCACCGCATACGTGAATTTGCTGAAGATCTACGAGGGCACGAAGGAGCCGTACGCGCAGAGCTTCGTCGTCATCAGCGGCTGGGGCATGACCAGGGTAACAGAGAATAAATACCAACTTACTCAGAGAACGCTGCTGCAACTGTGCGGGTCATGATGATCCTAGGGAAAGGCCTAGTACACTAGCTCATAATCATCATCATCATCAGCCCATAATGTCCCCACTGATGGGGCTGTCCTGAACTAGGGGAATAAGGACTTTTAACCACCCTGGCCAAGTGCGGGTTGGTTGAACCAAAGAATTTCTTCGTAGGTGTGCAGGTTTCTTCACAGTGTTTTCCTTCACCGTTAACGCGTCAAATAATCGTACATTATGTAATACGTACATAATTTCAAATCTGAAAAACACAGTGGTACGTGGCGGGGTTTGAACTGGCGACCTCTCGCATGGCAAGCAACGACCTTAACCACTCGGCCATAGACGCTTTTTTACAGTACCCTCCTGTTCTTTAACCTCTCTCCCCTCGGCCAGGGGTCGGACACCGCGTTCCGGGACCACACCCCGGACCTGCTGACGGCGCGGCTGAAGGTCCGCTCGCAGCACTACTGCGTCGACGCCTACCAGCTCGTCAACGGGTTCCAGTTCACCAATGACTTCTTCTGCGCCTCGCTCAGGAACGGCTCGAGAGACGCTTGCTTGGTGAGGAATCTAATAGGGAAATAGCATGAACAATATTTTGGTAATCTTTTGGGGTGAAAACCATCCGCCCCCCGCAAGTCCCGTGATGATGACAAGGCTAATACAAGTCATCATTATGTCAGTTAGGAAAAATTAGTAATCTACCTATCTAATTTACGGAAAAATAGCTCCAGAAAATTAAACGGATAAATAGATGTTTTCGTATCTGTATTAAATAGAATCTGTATAAAATAGGTTTAAGGACATTTATTTACTCATAATGAACATAATACAGTTCACTTAAAATGAGGTAATAATAACATTTTTTTAAAAACAAAATACAAATTTAACGCGCAGCGCAGCTAAATAACTTTGGTATACAATGCAAACCCATACATACATTAATCCAACCATCATAAAATATTATTCTATGATAACGAGGTTTCCAGTGGTCGAAAAAAAAAAAAAATGACTCGATAAATGAAGTTTTATTATATTTATATTTCGGATAATCAAAAATTTAGGCCCACCTCTTTCATCGAAATCTCCTATTACAAACATCCCACTAAGATTTGTAAGTTGCCTTACGTGCACTTTGCCGTCAGTTTGACGCAGGCGCTCCAGCGGTGCAGCAAAACCGACTGGTGGGTGTGATGAGCTTTGGGCCGGAGCGCTGCGGCCACGAGTACCAGCCCGCCGTCTTCATCAAGGCCTTCTACTTCAGGTATAATCATCCTCATCATCACTTTGCCATAGTAGCAGAAGAAGGTAGCAGTGGCTCGCAAAGTGCGGGCGACTCTTATAAGAACAGAATAGAATAATGTTATTTAGATGATGTTGATGATGAGGATTTTTGGACAGACCAATCTCGCAAGCATATCTGACTTCTCACAACAGCCCATGCCCATTTCCCTATCCAGGTTTTTGCCTGGAGGGGGAAATCAGATTTTTGGTGGTAATTGGTGGGTGACTAAAGATAATTAAGAAGATATCCATATATACCTGAAGCGAAGCCAGTGCGGGTCACTAGTTCGTCAACATCAATATCTGCCCATATCCTAATGTCCCCACTGCTGAGTCACGAGCCTACACGAAACTAAGGCGATCTGTGGGGCTACCATGAGTTTAAAACTTACGCGCTCGATATCGCCTACGTAAATATGTCTA
The DNA here is from genome assembly GCA_039566165.1 of Maruca vitrata. Taxonomy (NCBI): domain Eukaryota; kingdom Metazoa; phylum Arthropoda; class Insecta; order Lepidoptera; family Crambidae; genus Maruca; species Maruca vitrata. Next base: position 5,204,967 of record CM076938.1, on the reverse strand, counting down.
TGAAAAACTTGTACAGCGCCGCCTGGTGGTTACGCGAAGAACTACAATCGGCCATATGAAAAAAAACAACTCGATAGGTTTTTAACGTACGTAAGTTTACGATAGCCAACTCATGGTAGGCCCCAGACCTTGGTCAACTAGTTTATTACATTACAATTTTAAAGATTTAAGCATACTTAGGGGCAGATAGACGCTTTCTTTATACTATGTATACTGATTCACAGGGACTTCGTGAAGAGCACAATAGCCTCGTACAAGACGACAGCCGACCTGATCGAAGCGATGAAGGAAGTGGAGCGTCCGGTGAAGCCCTACCTCAACGAAGAAGAAGACGACTACGGCCACGGAACCCCGCCGGACGAGAGGCACGACTAGCCATGCTGAACCCTGAATTATACTATTACAACATATCTAAATATATATATAATTTAAAGGTGACTGACTGACTGACATAGTGATCTAGCAACGCACAGCCCAAACCACTGAACGGATCGGGCTGATATTTGGCATGCAGGTAGATGTTACGACGGAGGAACCGCTAAGAAAGGAATCGCGTATATAAATCTATAATAATACTAGTGGTCCCGGCGAACTTCATACCGCCTCCTCGCATTTTTCCATTTTTTCTAACCATTTAAACTACTTTAAACCTACCCTGGACAATGGTGCACATTTGAAACCCAAAATTAGCTTAATCTGCCGAGACTAACGAACAGCAATTCATTTTTATTTATATTTATATTTTGTATAGATTATAAAGCTGAAGAGTTTGTTTGATTGTTTGTTTGTTAAAACGCGCTAATCAAAGAAACTACTGGTTCGAATTGAAAAAATATTTTTGTGTTGGAAAAACCATTTATCGAGATAGGCTTTAAGGTAAATAACATCTCGCTGCCCCCAATAGGAGCAAAGGAACGATAGAAAATGTGTAAAGAAAACAGGGAAAACGCGGACGAAGTTACACACAGCTAGTAATAAATATTACACAACATCACGTACATTGAGCTGATCCCGTGGCAAGTAGCTTAAGCACTGATGTTACGGATATCAGAATCAACAGTGGATCACAAATATACTTAAATATGAATATAATGTTTAATAACACACCCAGACAAGGAACAAACACTGATGTTCGTCACACAAATAAAATATTTGTGGAATCGAACCCACGACTTTTGGAACCGTAGAATCACTAACCACTGTTTCACCGAGCCAGAAAATCCCGTATATTTTGAAACAATAAATAAGTATAGCTTATGTTACTCAGGGTGGAAGTACCTTATAGCGAAAGGTCAAAGATTTTTTTAAATCGGCAGTAATTTTTAAGTTTATTAATAACAAACATAAACATAGACAAAAATACAAATAACAATATTTCCTATTTAAAATATTAGATGAGACATAAATAAATTAAAATAACACACAATATCACAGATCTGATCCCGTGGTTAGGTAGTAGCTTAAGCACTTACGGACATAAGATTTAACAGTGGATATAGAAATACCTGTGTACCTAAGTACATATATAAAAGACCTAACCCAAAACAAATATTTGTCGCAGATAGGAATCGAACCTATGACTCCTAGCGCAAGATACAGGAGCACTGCCAAATGCGCTGTCAGGTCAGCCTTAAAGGTCATGTCTAGTTATGACACTACAAACGAAAAACTGATTATTAAAATTTACTTCGGTATAAGTCGATTTGTAAAGCACATTAGCTCCTTTCCAATCCTTCAGAATCTTCTATCAAGGGATACAAATAGAAACTAAAATATTTTGGGATGGTAGTAACATCTCATCTGCGTTTATCTATTAAATAGTGAAGGATGATTGAGAAAACTTGAAACGCAAATATTTAAACCGCTGGTAAATATAATTAAGGTCTTATTAACATGCCATTGAATAATAAAAGATAATGGATGAACATCAATTACAAGGACATTTTAACATCGTTTAGTTTACCTAAACCTGTGTTCGGAAAACTTGGTTATTTTTTTTCTTAACTGACATACGATGATTGCTTGGAGTAGCCTCGACATCATCACCGGATTTGCGGGGAAGCGGATGGCTCTCACCCCTAACTGACAAACGGAGAGTAGCCTCATCATAATCACCGTACTTTGGTTTTTTGCAATCGATTCTCTTATAATGAAGGAAAACATCTTGAGGAAACCTACACCTGCGAAGAAATTCTACGGTTGTGTGAAGTTGATCAAGCCGCACTTGGCCAGGGTGGTTGACTAAAGCTTGATCGCCCCAGTTTAGGGTAGGTCCGTGATCGTTGGGGACGTATACACCGTGAAATTTTAGTGGTTGTTTTCCCGTGGCAGAACGATTTGCCTTTAGTAATACTTCAAATTATTCCTTCAAAAATTTATTGATTTTAATAAAAAAGAACTGCACAAATCTATTGTGCTACTTAGGTAGAATCATTTTGCTGCGGGAAAACAACCACTAAAATTTCACGGTGTATATGCTTGATGATGATGTTTGATGAAAATTAGTACTAAGTACTAGAGTTAGATAGACTAACAATACAGTGAGTGAAATAGTCAAAATTCAACTAATGTATGAGCTAATGTTACAAATCCTAAGTAGGTTCAAATATTCACTTTATAAACAGATGTTTTGACAGACTACAAACTGTTTCATTTAAGTTTATTGATACTCATGAAGTTAATTGTTTAAACATAAGCGTAACTCTTCCGATTAGTTTCGGTAATAAACGTCTAACATGTAGAACACACGCTAATTTAATCTCTCTGGGGCACTTTTAATGTATTAATTGCTGTAGGCTCATACATATATTGTCATACAAATTTCAAAAATACCTAATAGTGCCTACTTAAAGATACCTACTTATAAAATGCCGTTATCGTTCGAATAAGAAAAACCATTACAACCATAACAATATCAATCATTGAAGAGAAGTTTGACAAATTGTTAATGTTAACGATTAACTCTATCAGATGGAAATAAGTTTTTTTTTCAGCAAGTTGGTTTCGTTATGTTATCTGTGGTTTCGGCAAGTTGCACGCACGTGCTTTAGAAAGCACGGTAAACCCTCGTACCTACTGAGAATTCTAGCCGAACTATGAAAGTGCACCTGTGTTTGCGCACGCACTTGTGCACTACTTAAATGTCCTACGCAATACTTCATCGATAACGGCCGCTATAACCGATAACATCATTCATTCTAACTACCATCCATTAATGGATTCAGTAAAAACCAATTACTCATTACGCTGAAAGCTTCTGAAACCAGATGGGTACGTAGAATTTTAAAAGAAAATCCCATTGAGGAAGTTACTTAGTCATGCACCATAATCGATTTGCCGTTATCATAACATCCGATTTTAATTAATAACACGCAATAAGGTCGAAATTTATTTGACAGTTCGTATCTTCGACCGTACGCTGACCTTGGTCAGCATTCGTCAGACCAAAATAACGCTGCAGGCATTTAGAATGGACCGTGCGCTATTTTCAACCTTATGAGTATCCTCTAACGGGTTGAACATTTGTGGCGCGAATGAAGACTTTTATTGCAACTATACGTAACTCTTTGAAGAGGTATGAAGTTATGTACACACTCATTTACTAACTTGCGCCTCTATGTCAGTTTGTAATCGGTTGGCGGCCGGAGCGTGTGTGTAAGGTACAAATTCACGCTTCCAACTTAATATTCCGATAACCATGACATAAAAAGTTCGCTAAAGTAAATATTTGATTGTGTTACCTTGTGAGTTGTGTCAGAAAATAATATTGGAAGAGTGTGACGGGAAAATATAACCTCAAAGTTGGTGTTTTTTTTTTCTAATTATTCACGTCACGCCACGGCATCGAATTGTGCAGCCAAGATTTATTATTCCGTGACTGATATGGACGGGAATCCTCGGAAACACAGCGGCAATGCACGAAAACAAGTCTTAACAGCATTATTGGGTAAGTTCGGAAATGTTTTAGCGAATACGTAACTAAATAATTTACTGAAGATTACCGATTAGCTATACCGAATAATTATACATAATTAGATATGTAACACAGTATTTAATGTATCTACTTATTCTATCCGTGTGCAAGAAAAATAAATAGATACAGAAAAACCAAAACAATACAGTTAGCTAAGTACGTAGGTAATTCAGAAAATAATGTTTTAGGATCGGCGAGTCCTCCAAATTAATTTGAAATACTCTAAAATTAATAAATCTGGCTGTTTTTACTATATTATTATTAAGAGCAAGTTAAATGTTCAACTCATTACAGCTCGCAGTATTACTGTTCTATTCATAAAGTAGGTATTGTAAAAAAAGGCTCTTGATCAAAAAACATAGTATCAAGTTACCTAGGTATATTTCTATCTCAACATACAATGAATTAGCTGCATGCAATGCATTTTAAAAAAACATGGAGAAGATCGGTTTACCTCAGATTTTCTACTTACGAGTAAACTTCTAGATCCCAACGTTATGACATCGAGTTTGTGGAAAGTCACCAGAGATGAAACTAAAATTGGGTCTCCTATTAACAATAAAAAAATGGGTTCGATTGAAGACATTGTTCTATATTCCTTAATTGCCTCAAAATCTTGCGATGAATCATATTCTGTCTTGAACCCAATTTGTCATGTTCGTTTTCAGGGACAGGGGTCAGATGTTCTATGGAAATGTTTTAACAAAATTCATTCATGAAACTTAAAATATCCGGGATATTTACCATGTTACTCGTAAAACAAAACAACATGGTAAATATACCGGACATTTTCAGTTTTTAAAAGTTTGTAACCATGACAGTTTAAAATTCATTAAAACATTCTAGGTATAGAGAAATGTTTCCGTTTGATGTTTATTTTTCGCGTTCCTCTATGGAGAAGTAACCCATAGGCCGCTGGATTCGAAGATGCCTTTGGATTCCTTTTGAAAACCTGTTTTTAAATGTTTTAGCGCAAAAAATAAGAAAAAATATCGCGGGGATTAACATTCAGGCAAAAACTTTTTAGTTCATTTTGGATTGCAGTCATGATACGGTGATCGCTCCTTTGTACTAAGTACCTGATTCCTTGGTCCAATTAACACTTATACTATATTACCCAAAAATGTGGTAATGGGGAGGACATATTGCACGAAAAATCGAAGGTCGTTGGGGTAGAATGACTCAAAATTAACGACCATGGATCGGAAGACCCAATGTAGGATCGCCTCTATAAGATGGACAGGCGATCTGGTCAAAACCGCTAGCACAATGCATGAAATAGGTAGGCTCAGACCGATCTCTCTAGAAATCATTGCAGCCTCATCACTATGTCCAGAAGTGGATATCTTTCTGCTGATTTGATGATGATCCCAACAAAAAAAAAAGAAACTGGTGCATGCTAAGACTTTCGCTTTTCATTAAAAACCCAGCCAATGCATTCGGAACGGACGTGGAATCATTCATCGTGTGAAGTGTCATGTTCATACGCGTGGAATATTAATGAACAGCAGTAAAGTCTTCGCCAATCTCGCTGCTTGATTAAAGTCTATATTTGTAATTTAAAAAGAGGATTGTTAATGAATATCAATTTACTGATCACAATCGCTTAGGTGATTCACAAGTAGTCGGTGACTTGTCTAGCCAATGTGCACGGGAGTCCATTTCCATCATAAACTTTTAGGCGAATAATTCACAATCGTCATTTTTTAATTAATCATTCTCAATAAGTGCATCCACACAAAGCTTATTCAATCTTATAGACGGACAGAAAGTTTGAGATGCCAAGGAGAGCAATTCAGTGCTAAAAAGATAAAAGTACACACAGTAGAAAGACAAGTACAGGATGCTTACATCAGTTACTATTAACACATTTCTATTATCAAATAGGCTTACGGTGATGCCTTCAAGTGTAAGATATCCTAAATCAAGGGATTCGATCGTGATCCCATGAAAAAATTAGTCCAGATCGCCTTGAAATTTTATGCTTTTATACTCATAACTTTAAAAAAATACATGAATCTCCCAACGCATATTACATAGTTTATCAACCCTGGTCGCATCTTCAATTTCATTAGTCATGATACCACATCCTTGTACTTGTTTGTTTAAGTCAGTACTGTACCTTTATGTAAATGTTTCATCTCAATTGTAATGTTACACGTATGTGTTGCACACTCGGTATCTATTCGCAGAACCAGCAAAGTAAACAAAACTAAGACTGCAGTGCCCAAGCGTGAATTGATATGATGCAACTTAAACAAATGTTGGATTTGATGATGCCAAGATTCATGTTTTCACACAGAAATGTGGGTATCCTTGAACTCCTTGGAGAAAGTTGCTCTTGGAAAAGGGCAGGGTTAGCGGCAAATACCTGAGTACCATCAACATACTTAAGTGTATTTGTCCATCAACTCCTTGCAAGGCGAAGAAGACGTTGACCTTGAGAAGACCAATATCTGAGTCTCAACTTTTGCACTAAGTCTGGTGAGATGGCAATAAAACATCAGCTGTTCACCTCGTGGGGACGAGCCCTAACTGCTTCATAGTAGTTACTGCGTCAAGGTCCGATTTTGAACCACCACAGTAACCAACAACGCTCACACTGTTTAGGTAAAAAAATAAATAAGAAATAAAAAGGTTAGCTACGTTTCGCTGAGCTCCCACTGCAACAGCAACATTGTATAGCTAATTACATACATCTTCTTATTCTCAGCCACAATCCCCACATTCACGTATGGCATCCAGATCGGCTGGCTGTCCCCAATGGGGCCGCTGCTCAAGTCCGACCACAGTCCTGCGCCGGCGCCGCTCACCGGCAGCGACATCTCTTGGCTGGCGGCGGCACTGCCTCTGTCCGCCATTTGCGGGATCCCGTTCTTCAGCTACGGCGCTGACCGGTTCGGCAGGAAGATCTGCATTATTACCGTCTCGTTCTTGTCTTGTGTAAGTATCTGATCTTGTACTTTCTTTTTTTCTTTTATATACATATCAGAAACATACCTAGTAATGGCATAACGAGAATATGTAAATAATATCTAAGTGCCGTTGCCATCCCCAAATCCTAAAGAACTGAAGTTTAAAGGATTTCTTTATGATAAAGAGCTCTTCTCTGGTACTGTAAACTTACTCGTACTGACCGGCCAATGCTAATAACCTCAATCACTGGCAAATGGAGTTACTGGCTGGTATGTTGACTGGTCTGTTGGCTTGTGGTAGAAGAAGGGGATCGATTCGGTAAAGGCTAAATGGGAAGGAAGATTGAAGTGGAAGCTAGTCAACTTTACGCGTTATGTAGTAACATGAAGAAAATGACATATGATTTAAATGTTTCCAGATATCCTGGCTGCTGAAACTCACAAATGTGACGGTGCCTTCCCTCATAGCTGCACGGATCATAGCCGGGTTAGCCTCTGGGGGGTGCTTCGTCGTAGTCCCGGTCTACGTGAAGGAGATCTCCGAAGACGCCTGGCGAGGAGCCCTAGCTTCCCTCACCATGACGGTCTGCAAGCTGGGCGTGATCTTCGTATACCTGCTGGGAATGCTGCTGTCCTACCAAGCGAACCAGGCGGTGTACCTGGCTTTGTCAGCAGTTCACGTCGTCTCCTTCTTCTTTATGCCAGAATCGCCGAATTTCCTCTTGAAGATTGGACGGGATGAGGTGAGAGCATTAATTAACTATTGACAGCTAATGTAAATTACTGATGAATGCTGATGATGACATTACACCGTGGGGGTCCATCACCAAATTTTGGTGGAGCGGATGGCTCTCATTCCTCTTATACTCTTTTTCACCTAAGATGATCCCTGTGACACTTCATTGTGTTCTGAATCACGCATCTTACGATTGACAAACGAAAATAATTTTATTGCACACTTTTTTCATTTTATTGCGGCATCATTAGGAAAAATATCAAAATAAATATTTTTATACTTTTAAATGACAAACAGTATCGTTTAGTTTAATTTAATGTAATAGAACATTTAAAAAAAATACCTATGCAGTTCGTATACGTAGAATGGAACGTAGTAACTCTGACTAAGTTCCATTCTACGTAACACGAACTGCAACAGGTATTTTTAAAAAAAAATTTATTACTTTAAATTAAACTAAACGATTCTATTTCCCTTTTAAAAGTTTAAATTTATTAGTTTAATATATTTCCTAATGAAGCCGCAAAAAAATTAAATAAGTGTGCAATAAAATTATTTTCGTTTGTCAATCGTAAGATGCGTGATTCAGAACACAATGAAGTGTCACAGGGATCATCTTAGCTGAAAAAGACTTTAGTATGAACTGCATTGGCCACTACATCAATGGCAGGCGATTTATGATACAATGTCTGGTAAGCAACTCCTTTGGCGGCTCATGAGATAACAATTATCGGCCCCCTACGTTGTACCTACCATAAATCGTTCGATTATAATCTAATATTGGCATAATTTGCCGCAGATCACTCGTGAAAAGTACCTAAAAGCTGATGTAGGGCTGCGCTGCGAATTAGAAATACACGGTAAATTATAATTGAAGTTCCATTCAAATACTTCGCTTTTCTTACCCGAAAATTAAATAAGGTAACAAATGTGAACGTGGATCGTTTCCTTACAGGCACCGTATTTTGAATACGGTGATAACATGCTGATTTACATAAGAAGTTAAAGCAAATTGTTAATTTTGTTCATTATTTTTACAAACATTGTGTGCATACTTTGAACATAATAATATATGAGTATTATACTCGGATTTGTAATTCAAGATCAAAAAAACTACGACAGATATGTCACTGTCAAAAGTGGTAAAGTCGCTTATGTCACTCTCAAGTGATGATTTCAGGTTTCGACAACCTTTTCGTAATATAATTCTTTATATCATTTAATGCCAACATCACTTATTGATAATTAAGGCGTATAAAATAATAATTTCTTAAAGTAAAAGGGTTCATACTATATCTAATAATTAAATGCATTATTTAGATATAAATTATACGTTCTCAAAATTGTATTGAGCTTGACTATTACTTACGTATTATAACTTCTAGTAAAAAACTTATAAATAACTCATGTCTAACTAATTTTAAGAAGACATAATTTTGAGCAATAGTGGAGGAGTCGGGAAGATAAAAAAAATATTTTCTTTGTTACGGATTTAAACAACAAAAACTTAACTTAAAACAAAACTAAATCACCACGGAGCAAAAACATTCGAAAACTCGGAACAGTTACGCATTATTACCCGATAACTAATCGGGATAATGATGTGTAATATATTAATTGCATCCGAGTATGTTCTTAACTTAGCTTGTAGTTTATTGCACCAAATGTTGTGAATCCCTGAAGTGTTACAAGTACAATACCATGTTTGTTACCAAAAATTACCGATGTTTAAGTTTTTATTAAGTCGTCTTGCATTTATGGAAATATAAATAACTGGAGTTACTGATGAAAATCATAGGATTAATATTACCAATAAATTTGTTGTATATGGTTGTTTTTTGCAAAAAAACTGAATTTACTATTGTAAAAATATTTTATTGCAGTGGCAACCTTGTAGTAGTTTTTTTGATCTTGAATTACAAATCCGAGTATAGATACCTACTTATATTTATCTACGACTGAGTAAATCTAGCTTTATTATGCTAATTAGGTATTAGCTTCATCTCATCTTAGATTTGCAAAACGAATAGGTATACCTATACCTATCTTGTAATCATATAATTCATGATGACAGTAATTACTACATTGTGTTTATTACTTTTCTTAATTGTTATGATGGTTAATGTTGTAAACTATGTAAATTAAATTTACATCTTTATGATACCCAGATTCAAAGGACATTGTTAAAGATTACGAAACCTCATAAAAGTCATATAAATAAAACTTAAGGAGGCTTTAATTAAAAAGTATAAGATACTTAAATTTAAAACAAAGGCTTATAAATTTGAGTATCTTCTACTTTACTAATGTATATGTCACCGTAAAATTGCAAATAAGGATAGATTGCAATCTATCTCGCGAGATTGTGAACTGTCGAATAATTGTGAACCATAACATGATGCTTACAATTTATCGTGTGATTATTCATCTGATTGCAATCTATCGAAGTGAAACTGATAAATTGCGATCTTAAATATGTCACTTGTCAATGATGTCAATGCCTGATTGGTCAGTTATAGGCATAGCCTATAGCCGACCAATCAGGGACAGCCTTAGGACAGCCGTCCGAAGGCTGTCCCTGATTGGTCGGCCTTAAAGTCAACCGTGAACTATAGTTCACAATTATTCGACAGTTCACAATCTCGCGAGATAGATTGCAATCTATCCTTATTTGCAATTTTACGGTGACATATATACCTACGAGTAAAACAGTACTCCACTGTTATTCGAACTAGTGGCCCGTCCCGTCCTCGCTTCGCTCCGGGTAATCCTTTCTTAGCGGATGCCTACGTTATAACATCTACCTGCATGCCAAATTTCAGCCCAATCCGTCCAGTGGTTTGGGCTGAGCGATCATTATGTCAGTCAGTCTCCTTTAAATTAACTAATATATATTATTTAGATATGAGAACCTACTCTCTTATTCAAAAAAATGTTCCTGAAAACGGATTCGAACTCAGAATCTTTGGTGCATGCAACTAGGGTAGGGTGCGATTATCTATCATCTATGAATTAAGGAGCGATTGAAAATGCCTATGGCGCTAAAATTGGAACTCCTGTCCGCCTATGGCGCACAATAACGCTAGTAAATCTGATATTATTTAAACTGTCATGGTTAAACACATTAGGTAACTGAATGTGTCCGGGATATTTACCAGGTTTCCTTATATCCAGTTCCCGATATGAAGCTCTGTTGCAAGCCCCACGATCACGGGTCAACTGATCTGATAATATCTGTTGTAGAAAGCAGCCAAGACGATAAGCTGGCTGCGAAGCGTGAACCGCAAGAGCAGGACTGTGACTGAGGAGCTGTCGAAGATGCGCGAGGAGCAGCGGCGGATGGAAGACGCGCCCAAGATCACCCTACGGAGTCTCGGTAAAGTACGTCCATTACACACAATCACAAAAACCTGCTTAGTCCTTACATTTTCTTGCAAATTGATTTCGATTCGTTATTGATTCGTCCTGAAAGTTATTAGAACGCTAATCTAGGGGCTTAGACAAAGTAACAATATCGAAACGATAACGAAGTTCGAAAATAACAAAATGTATGGGATTGACCACGTGATTTATCGCGTCTAATGTAAATCCCATACATTTTATTATTTTCGAACTTCGTTATCGTTTCGGCATTTTTACTTTGTCTACGGGGCCAGAAATATTAATAAACTACACTTGGTCTACCTACTTACACTAATTTCTTTATGATAAAGACCTGACTGACTTACACAGGTTGATGTCTTTGGTCCGGATCTTTCATAACTGGTTGTCTTCTTCTTTGTTGTCCAGATAAATACTATATAGTAAATCCGTCTGTCTAAAAAAAATATTTATTTGGAATTTGGTGCAGATGTAAGTCTGGCTACAAGCTGAGAAAGGACATTTAGGCGATTTTACTATAAAATGATAATAATAAATATCACTTATATTTAACTGATCCCGTGGTAGGAGTTTAAGCACTTTTGTTTGCGGATATAAGATACAACTGTGGTATACACAAATATATTTAATAACACACCCAGACACGGAACAAACACCGATGTTCGACTCACTAGTATATGTCCCAGGTGGGAATCGAAGCCTCTTGAAACAGCAGTCGGGGTCCCTAAACATTGTACTACCGAGCCAGTCAAGTTCGATATTCTACAGATGACCCACATTTCAAATTTTAAGAGATATCATTTCATTTTTTTTAATCATCGGTGTTTGTTCCGTGTCTGGGTGTGATTATCTATTTAAGTATGAATTTATAAATATACTAGCGGTGCCAGCGACTTCGTTCGCGTTTCCCCCCGTTTTTTACACATTTTACATTGTATCTTTGCTCCTATTGGTTGCAGCGTGATGTAATATAGCCTAAAGTCTTCCTCGATAAATGATCTACACAACACAAAAAGATTTTTTCAATTCGAACCAGAAGTTTCTGAGATTAGCGCGTTCAAACAAACAAACAAACTCTTCAGCTTTATAATATTAGTATAGATTACATGTATGCATATCAGTCTGATGCTGATGCTTAGTTTGAGGGCAGATGACCGTGGGTGGAAATGTCCCAGATATTTATTTATTTATTATTTATTAAATTGTATTCCCCCAGTGCGAGACAAAGCAACATTCTCCGCCCTGCGCATGACGCTAACCCTGATGGCGATGCAGACCCTGTCGGGGTGCTTCGCCCTCATGAACTTCGCGGCCGACGTGTTCCAGCGCGCCGGCACCAGCTGGAGCCCTAACACCCTCGCTCTCTTCATGGGTTCGTTGCAGCTAGCGGGGTCTTTCTTCACCACGGTGTCCATTGAGAAGTTTGGCAGGAAGGTAAGGATACACCGTGTGTTTGTGACACAAGCACTGAGATTCTCTACTAATTTCTGAAGTAACAGTGCAGTGCACCACAGCATTCTTAACCAAGGAAATTTCCCGTATAACCAAGGGTTGTGTGTACCCCTCCTATACATTCACTAAGAAGACAGCCAGAGTAAGAGCTTTCTTTCTAACTTCTAAGTATCCTACCATGCCTAGCAAGAACAAACTTATGCGCTTCTACCGTGTCGCGCGAGCCGACTGTTCTACCGCTCGTTTGCACCCTCAAAGTTATCCCGACTTTGTCCATTCCATGTGCCTCCTCTATAGTTTTAGTAGCGGGATTAACTAACTACAAAGTTAGTTGCTTGACCCTATACCTAACTAGGTTATTAAGATTGTGCAAAGACCCAAAATGAGTCCTGTCTTCCGGTCTTCCAACAGTAAGTTACTAAACCTCAAATTTGTTGGCAGATACCCCTAGCCTGCAGCTCCATGGTGGTGTCAGTTTGCATGGCTACCCTGGCGACGGGTTTCCTTGTCAGCACGGCATCAGTTCCCTGGCTGCCAGCGGTGGCGGTTTGCACGTGCATCTTAGCGTATGGAGCAGGCCTGGCGCCAGTTCCTATGGTGGTGATGGCTGAGGTGTTCAGCTTCCAGGTAAGCTATTCATAGAAAACCTGTTCTTCATAAGCTCCACGGCATTCTCTACTGTTTGTTCGATCGCGGTATGAACTGTTGATAATATTCATAAATAAGTGTTGATAATATATACAGGGTGTAACAGGAGGGGTGGATCATCGTAAGTCAATCGATGGGGGACTTCAATACCTATCGATATAACCCCCATGTATATTCAGCGATTTTCAATAGTTCCAAAGTTATTGAGATTTTTGTGAAATTTTTGTAAGAAGCCGGAATTCAGTATAAAAGTCTTCACTGTAGCTTAACTACTGGACCTGCTTATATGATTTTTTTTCTAGAAGTAGTTCAATAGTGGGTCTTTATAATTACGATACCGATTTGAGACATAACCCTATCATATTGGAGTAAAAAAATAATTCTTCACAAAAGTTTTACGAATCGAATTGTGTCTACCAACTTTCAAAGCCTCCAGTGAAAAAAAAGTGCCTGTGTTTTTTTTCTAGAACTTATTTTAAAAACTACCTACATTCATGGATAGTATACCCTGAAAATTTCATACTGCTACTGCCAGAGCATCAAAACGAAAAATGATCGCGAATGGCACAGGTGCCATAAATAAGTGTTTTTATTTTTCATGTAAAACTTTAATATAAAAAATCGATATGTTTCAGCAAATTTATGCTATGTTAGTAACATTAGTAGCAGTAATTTTACAGAATTGCAAATTGAAGGGATAAAAATCAAACAAAGTAAAACATAATTTGTGTTAATTATTTATTTTATAGTACCTAAGTGTTTATAATGGGCATTATTATCGGCTACGCATAGCTTAGACCTTCTTAAAAAGCTTTTTTGGAGGTTGTGGAATGCTTCTTTTTTGTCAAATTTTTCAGGGGCCCAAATTGTGACACGGCAAAATGTAGAGTAGCATTTTGCAACATCCGAAAAACCTTTGTAAAAAGGTGTAGTACTCGTATGTATGCATAGCCAATAATGGTGCCCATTATGACCACTTACTGTAAAAAAAAAAATTAACTAAAATTATGTAAATTTTTTTTGTTTGATTTTCACCCCTTTAATTTGCAAATCTGTAAAATTACTGCTACTAATGTTACTAACTTAGCATAAATTTGCTGAAACATATCGATTTATCTTTTAAATTAAAGTTTTACATGAAAAATAAAAACACTGATTTATGGCACCTGTGCCATTCGCGTTCAATTTTTGTTTTGATGCTCTGGCAGTAGCGGTATGAAATTTTCAGGGTATACTATCCATGAATGTAGGTAGTTTTTAAAATAAGTTCTAGAAAAAAAACACAGGCACTTTTTTTTCACTGGAGGCTTTGAAAGTTGGTAAACACAATTCGATTCGTAATACTTTTGTGAAGAATTATTTTTTTACTCCAATATGATAGGGTTATGACTCAAATTGGTATCGTAATTATAATGACCCACTATTGAACTATTTCTAGAAAAAAAATCATGCAAGCAGGTCCAGTAGTTAAGCTACAGTGAAGACTTTTATACTGAATTCCGGCTTCTTACAAAAATTTCAATAACTTTGGAACTATTGAAAATCGCTGAACATACATGGGGGTTAGATCGATAGGTATTGAAGTCCCCCATCGATTGACTTACGATGATCCACCCCCCCTGTTACACCCTGTATAGCCAGGCAACACAAAGAAAGGGAGGTCCCGGGATGAGACTGGCGTAAGACATGCTTGGCATCAAAATCAGCGGAGGAAGCCTGTTTCCCCTGCATTGGTATCATTATAATGGACTGATGACCGATTGAATGACTGATTAACGAAGTTCCAGCTTTGCCAGTTTAGCACTGAAGCAGATTAGTCGCTTCATACCCGGTAGTAATAAATAGATAGGATTGGTGCCAAAAAAAACCGTCCGCAAAGATCTTCCATAGAATTCCTATTTCGAAGAAACATATAGCTTACGTGTCCTCATACTCGGAGAGTAACGAAATCCGCAGTAAGTATGTGAACATGCACAGGCCGGAAACTAACTGTCGTCTGTCACCCTTTCCCTTACAGATGCGTGCGCGCATGGCCGGCGCGTCCATGGCCTTCTCATTCTTCTGCAGCTCAATGACAGTGCTCTTCTACACGCCTGTCGCCAACCAGTTCGGGGAGTACGTAGTCTTCTACACCTTCGCAGCAGTGACGCTCTTCGGCGTTGTCTATACCGTGCTATGGGTGCCAGAGACTAAAGGGAAGAGTTTGCAGCAAATCCAAGCCTATTGGAAGGAGCCAGAGCCTGAATTCGTTTAACTGTGATATTTAACTGTGGAGATTTTTGTTTATTTATATTGTAGAGATTAACCTAGATAGAGGTAGTTCGAATGATGTATACTGTAAGTGCACGAAGGTGCCGTCAACTATTGACTTCAAGCCGAAACTTTTCACTTCATTGATGTATGGTCAGGTTCTGACGAATGTTGCTTGTTTGAGTCTTATTTCCAAAGAAATAAAAACAGACTCATGTGTTTACTATACAGATTACTTGTAATAAGATATTTTATCTTGTTAAGCATGGTATTATAATGGCCTCAATCCTATATCAAATATTGGATTAGGCCAATCCAAGTACTTAGTCACAAAATATGTAGAGTATATTATTTATTTATTTTATCTTCAGTTTAAATTTATTGTTTTACCTACACCTACAATATGCATTTGTTACTTTATAATGGCTCAAATAAGTGAATACTATTTATGAGACTGTATGAAAATGTGGAAACACCAATATTTTAGCTTGAGATAAACTTAGTTAAAAATTGTAAACAAAAAAAAACCGCCTTCAAAAACACGACTCACTAAAAATTACAAAATAATATAATACGAACATTAATCTGGGTATGAATTTGATATGTTGTTGAAGGCGGTGCCAATTAAATTTTTGAGGAAAACTGCGTGAAATATAAACGGCACCGCCTTCAACAACATATCAAATTCATACCCAGATTAATGTTCGTATTATATTATTTTGTAATTTTTAGTGAGTCGTGTTTTTGAAGGCGGTTTTTTTTTGTTTACAATTTTTTTTCATCCTTTTTAGTGTTAATTTTTTTTACACCCTATTAGTTAAGCTCACCTATAATTCTACTGATATTATAACCAGTAGTATCAATATGTACACAGATTTGAAAGAATTATCCCTTTACTCCCAACTATTAAGGAGTTGACCTTCCATCATCAGCTCAGCATCATAAAATTATGATTGCCAGAAGCAAATGCCAATATAACTTCAGAAAATATGTAAAACGCGGTACATGTGCCTATAAAATTTGAGGCTTGCCCTCGATTTCTCCTGGATCCCATCATCAGATCCTAGACTGGTCAACCTAATAGTTTAGCTCACCTGTTCTGTAATGCTACCGATATTATAACTAGTAGTCTTAATATGTATACAGTATTAAAATAATTATTCTTTTACTCATAACTATAAAGGAGTTGACCTTCCATCATCAGCTCAGCATCATAAAATTATGATAGCCAGAAGCAAATGCCAATATGACTTCAGATAATATGCAAAACGCGGTACATGACCCTATAAAATTTGAAGGTTGCCCTCGATTTCTCCAGGATCCCATCATCAGATCCAAGACTGGTGAAAATGGGACCACCTCGGAAGTGAACTCTATCCAACCAAAAAAAATTTTTGAAATCCGTCTATAATTGACGAAAATATCGGTGAACATACATAAAAAAAAAAAAAAAAAAAATATTATACATATAGACGAATTGAGAACCTCCTCCTTTTTTGAAGTCGGTTAAAAAGTATGATATACAGAATACTATAATTACTACGTTAACGCTTATTTAGGCTATTTATTGAAAACAATCATTCTAAGACACTTATTGAAATACGCTTTTAGGGATGTCAATATCGGGTATTTATCAAGTTCTATATATACAGGATATCCTCATAAATTCTGTCACTTACTGTTTTGATATGAAACATTTTATATATAAAAATAAAGTCTCAAATGTATGTGTTTATTATTTTATTTTAATACATAACTACAGAGAATCATCACCGGGCGGACCGCGCCGCCGCTCCCATACTTTACTCCAGACGTTTTTGGTAAACATACTAAACAATTTTAATCGATAATATAACTATGTGAATCGACATACATGTATACGAACGGTGAATGGATAAGAAAACAACGAAATGTGGACAAAACATATACATATTTAGCAGTATAAAGAACCAAAGAAATAATTTTTGATCTGATCGCTCGGGCTGGATATTTATAGGAATTATGTGATTATTTTTACTTATTTCTGTATACTCGGATCATCACATCAATCATAATTTTATTATTTTTATATTAACCATTGACAACCCTAATGAGTTCATTTTGTCCCATTTATTTATATTTATCACTTAAAATACAATTTTCATATCTGTATCCTAGTTGTTTGAGATAATCACTACATGTAAACACATTTTATCTTAACACGGAAGAAACTAATATATTTAAGTAAAAATAATCGCATAAGACACCAAACAAAAAGCATAACATTTTAAATTATTAGTCCTACATCACACACATTAGCCTACAATAAGACGTAATGGCATTTATCAACTAAAATTGGTTTACTCTCGCGTCTCGCCATAACAAAACTAAAAACACTTATTATTTCTGTCGTGTACACTTCCAACCTAATATATAGAGACGAATTATAGTAAGCTCGTAGTATATAGTAATAATATTAATAACATCATAGTTCCTTTTTCAAATATGTATAGGATTTCTCAGTAAAGAAATGGCGAGACCCAACGAACAGAGTATGTAGTATGAATATGAAATCTACCGCTTCTATCAAAAAAAGGCCAGGCGAGCCATAGACCCGCGAATAAGATATAAAATTACAAGGGCATCTAGCCCGGTTAAATTACAACTAAAACAACTTTCAAACAAACAGATAGTAAAACTTATCATTTAAAAACTATAATACAGACTCTTCTCTCTTAGCTATAAGCTTAGTCATCATTCATTTTACTGTATTCATACAGCCGACGTTAGAAATAAAATAAGACTTGTTTAGAGGACAAATAAACCGCACACACACTTCGGTATATCAAGACGGTAAGGCATCGTTCAGACCAAACGTTTAGTCAGCTGCTGACTGTGAGAGCGACACGCAGTCTATTCCCCGCATAATATACTTCTAGTTCACAGTAAACTACGCTATTAATTAGTGCGTTGATGACTCTCGGTAGCCGATTATTGTGTGGTAATCCATAATGTATTATCGTGGATGGAATAACGTAAATTTACCACCGGATGCTAATAGTGAATTTTCTCACAGTCGGCTACAGTCAATGGGTTTAGTGTGAAAGATGCCTAAAACAATCGATTCTTACAAAATCTCCTAGGAGTCCCCCTCTGCTTAATATTTATTTTCGAAGACCATGCGCGGTTTATTGAAGAGTTACACGAATTCAACCAAGAGATGGCGTTTCTAGCCAAAATATTCAATCACGATTATGAAATGTCAACCTATCATTCATATTGATCTCGGCTGATCAATTTTATCAAATATAAAATGCCCTCTATAATAACATTATATAATTATACATTTCAAATCGTCCTTTTAACACATTGTCCAAAATCAAAATTAATTCAGAATTGGACATTTATACAAATTTAAAGAAAAGATTCATTATTGATACTGTAGAAATAGAAATATTCAATTCATTCAATGATTTCAATAATATACCTAAGGTGAATATTTTGTATGGTATTACGATTTTCACATATACATTCAGTGTGTTGCCAATCAATGACAACATGATTTTTAGAGGTTCGACCAAAATCCTAATGACAGTCGATTTGTAAAAAATACAAAATACCTCCTAAACAAGATTGAAAAATTAAAGACCATTCTTTGATTTTCGCTCACGAGACGCGGCTAATCATATTTTGTGAACCTAAAACACAATTGACAGATGAAACTCTTCAGAAATGATTTATACATAGCACGTAGATTTATATTAAGTCCATCTTTATTTATCGTGTAAAATAGAATAAAACATCTAAAAAAGTGGTCCAATTTCTGCTATTTACCAATTGATGCCAAATTTTTATAAATGATGGTAATGTTACATAGATTTTAAACTTGTATAATATCATTTTTGTGGCACAAGTCGGGTAAAGAAAACTTTGAAGGGACGGATAGTCTCAGAAACTATAAAGCAAAACTATTATCAATTAAGTATTTTTAAAGCTGTATTTATCAATATAATCAGTATTTTTGTTTAAAAAGGACTTGTTATAAAATAAAATTGACCATGATTTGACTTATATATCCCATTTTTATCGTTGAAATTCGAAATCGCTTTTGCTTCACTATATACATGAGTAACAATTGTTAGCATAATACAATAAAAATAGCTTGGTCTTCGCGATTTCATAGCCAATCACAACGATACATCGTCTCTTTCACGATTAAACTCTTCCCTGAAGATTTTCCTCTGTCACTGCGTAACATATAATTCATTTCCTATACATTTTTTTACATTAAACGCCGAAGTTTCCCATCACTCATTCTCCCAACCATTCCTTATCGGTAAACTTATACGTACATACATTAAAAAGCGGCTGCGAAATGCAGCCAGACTCTCAAAGGGTTTTCATCTTTATTACATTGTAGGTAATGTCCATTTTCCAATAATGTTCAATAGTATTCCAGCTAAAGTCGGTTCAAACCGGTTTTGACTAGTTTTACTGAGGCACTAAACCAGTTTGATCTGACATTTGATTCAGCCGTCGACATTTATACATGAATTTGTCTAGTTCGCGTTGACTGTATCGTATCGTGATCGGATTGTAAATGTGTGAATGCTCGCTAGACACACCACTAGTTGCTCGTCTTTCTTTAGCAAAGCTCATAAGAGGATTACAAGTTTTGTGACCAACGTTAATTACGATGGCAAATAATTAATTAATAATTTCTTAGATCTCGATACAAATACGTCACCGCCAGATACAGTCTTGGATAAGTTAAGCGTATTGTTGCCTTCAGTTCGTCCTAGCGAGACAATTTATCACCACGAAAGTAAACCGAAAAAAATACTAAATATAAATACTTGCAATTGTATCACATTATTACAAAGTTTTTGGAAAAAGTATTCATATTTCCATAATTTATGAACATGTCCCATGTGAAATTCAGCGTTTCTACTAATTAAGAAACTTCCACATACCATCATTGCATGCCACTTAGAAGCGTAAAGGTATGACATATCCATTTTTGTGTCTTTTTGAATTGGGTTTAAGACCATAAATAACCAAAGCTACAACTGTACACTGAGTCAATTTCACCATTCTGTTGTCTATGGTAGCACCAATTTGTAGCAGGATCATTTCTTTTCAAGTTACTTTCGCGAAATAATTGTGTCTAGCTAGACTGACATAAGACATCTCCTTACGACCGCGAATCAAATTCTAAACACGGTCAAATTAACCTGTTATCACGTCCCTTTAGAAGGCATATCTCATTCCATTGCATCTCTACAAACACTACTACGACTACCAATACACCAAAAGTTATTTATATTACAAAACATAGACTAATAGTCAGTTTAAAGCAAATGTTGGTGTCACTTTTGTTTAATGAAGGAGTGACAAAGACAACATTGTAAGTGAGCTAACTTAGAGGACCATGATTCGAAATAAGCACCTTAGCATCGCGATAAGAAAATTAGGAAATGCAACTGTATTTATAAACTATTTGTATATCTGCCTCTTTTCTACTTATCCAGAATAAGAATGGTAAGAACGAGACAGACGACTAGAAGAGTGTATCTAATAAGGTTTTGCAAAAATTACACTACAAAGGTTGAGTGATTACTAAGTAGTAAACAAATATGATTCTTCTACATTATATTAAATAATCTGCAAGCTGTAAGATAAATTCGGTATATGATTCGCTAAATTCAAAATACGTTTTCATATAAGAGAGATTTTATTTCATAAATTGGCAGTATCATACAAAACACTTCTGTAATACGATACACATTTGTCATAGCTAGTAATTCCACCTTCATACTGAGATTGACCCTCTAGGGCAACAATAGTTCCCATTTTTCCATTGGTCAGTTGATTCACGAAGATAATTTTGTCTTTTTCCTGTCACTTTACACAGTAATTGTACCATGATCTATGATTGCAGGACAGTTAATTACGTAATACGATTGTCGTTTCTCCTTCGAAAGGGAAACGAACAATTATAGTCACAATAGGGACCCATTCGTCATAAGAGATCAGTCACAAGAATATTGATCACAGTAATTTGTCGATAACATTTGCCGTGTTTAGTTGACGCGCGGTCGTTCAGAAGACAAGGCTGTGACCCCACTACAGTCATTAGTAGATTCTTGTTTTGAATATACGATGGGCATTAGGGGAGCCAAATGGATTCAAAAATAAAAGTTCGTTAGTGAAACAAACAACTTCCAAGTACTAAAAGCTCGAAGATCGAAAACATTTTTGTACACTATAAAATCTTTTAAAAATTTTTAGTCTTTTTTGAGTATTTTCGGCGTGCAATAAATGCACATATGACAAACAATTTTTAATTGGCAATCCTAATACAAAATACTAACACTGTAGTCTGAACACAGCCTTACTACACACGATTCCACTGTTCCGTACATACAGCGGACGCAATCTATAATACACAGTTCACTCACTGAAAGTCACATGGTCAAAACCGCGTATGTGCAGTCCGTTGTATTATGAACCTTGTCTTTGGTGGTGTTAAAACCATGTACGAGTCGCCTGGAACATTCAAGTTTGAACCTGATCTCTGTGGTGTTAACACCGCCTATAAGCAGTCCATTGTCGTATGACCGTTATCACTGAGTGGTTATAACCACTAATATGCCGTGGTCCGTTGAAAAATGAACCATATCACACTGTGGTGTTAAACCTACAGTCATCTGTAGCGTGGTCCATTGAATTTTGAACCTTATCACTAAGTGGTGTGTAACCACTATCATCTGTCGCGTAGTCCGTAGTATTATGAATCTTATCACTTGGTGGCGTTAGAGCCACTTGTATCCCGTGGTCCGTTGTAATATGAACCTTATCGCCGTGTGGTAGGGTGTAGTTTGGTGTTCACTCGCTGGCGCGCTTGGCCGGCGGCTCCTCCAGCTCTGTCTCTGGGGTTTGTTCTAGGCCTGGCAGTTGGATCTGGGTGTCTGACGCTTCCGATGGCTGTGGATAGAGAGAAAGGTAGTTAGGAGGGTTGTTGACTATTGATAATTAGATGAGTACCAATTGAAAGGAGCAGAAAGTAGCAGACAGGAAGATCTAAATTACTAGACAGTATATATAACTGTTAACAAAAATTGCAGGTAAACAGTAGGAATTTAATAAATGTTTGTAAATTTTAATAATTTCATTTAAACTGCAATTTCTTCGTTATGTGTAGAAGATAATTTTAACCCTTGATCAAATACAGCATATAGAATTTTTTCATTGGTTTTCGCCGGTATTACAACTACATAAGGTTCAAAATCTGGTGGGAACTATTTTCCCCGTGTCTTATTAAGGGTTAAATTCAAGGCTTTTTATATTTCACGATATATTTTGTTACTGTAGACACCAATTAAAGATAAAAAGTAGATACTACAGCCAAAACAATTGTGCAATTGTCTTATCTAAAATTTACTTCAGATCCACGCAAAAAAATACTTCCTATTAATGTATTGGTTAACTATTTTATCCCAAGATAAGATCCCACATCGAAAGCACTACCGAAGTAATAGGTTACGAACAGTTAACTATAACTATACTAACGTTTACCTTTGTATCGATACTTCCTGATCGTCCGGTGGCAGGCTTGAAACAACATTATTCCGTTACCCAAGAGTTCAAGTAAGTATATCATATTAAGCATGCATTAAACATTTTTGAGTGTAAATAAAAGCTTTGTAATAAGATGACTTGTTATTTCACCGAGTTTTTTAAAAGTTGCAGTCAGACTTGAACATGGAGGATTCTGTACCGTTATATTTATCATAGATATATTTTTTAGAACTTAATTTAGTATGTGAATAAATATTTAAACAGTCTACCAGATTAAGTTAAAAATATCCCAACCGGGGGGGTTGGGATATTTTTTTTAAAAATATCCCCACCCGAAAATAGGTGTTCTAGGCGTAGTTCTGTAGGTTTATGTGTAAATGGGTAGCTGTGGATGTAGTCAGTGGTGATAGCGGCGGTGTAGGTGACAGCGTCGTGGTTCCGTAGGACCACGGCATGTTGAGTGAAAGCCTTTTTAGCACATTTTAGTCAAGTTATTTAGTATTTCTAATTGTGTTACTGTGTGAGAATGTGCTAAATAAATATTTTTCTTTCTTTGTTTGTTTGTAGAGGGTCTACACTGAAGTGTAGCATCCCTGAGAGCCGGGGGAAGTTGAAAACCAGCGCGGGCACGGGGCCTCTCCCCGCGACCGCACGAGCTGAACCTCCTCCGTTTGTATTGACAATTTGTCTTAATTTTGTGTTGTAAGTTGTAAATGTTTTTTTATTGAGGCAATAAATGGTTTTTTATTTTATTATTTATTTATTTAAGTGTGTAGGTGTGGTAATAGGCGGTCACCTCGACGTCGACGCTGGAGTCGTCGGCGGCGGCGGGCTGGCGCGCGCGCTTCTTGCTGCGCGGCGCCGGCGCCTCGCCGCCCGCCGGCCGCTTCGGCTGGAACTGGAACGATACACAACATTTTATACACCGTGAAATTTTAGTGGTTGTTTTCCCGTGGCAGAACGATTTGCCTTTAGTAATACTATCGAATCATGCAAATAATTCCTCGAAATAAAAATTGTTTTTTAAAATTTTCAAAATAATAATTTTTCCAACTCGAAAACGAGAGAAGCTATCGTTCTTTTATAAGATGTGACGTAATCAGGTACTGCTTGCCGCATGAAATCGATGCTTAAAGCTG
Organism: Maruca vitrata; assembly: GCA_039566165.1. NCBI lineage: Eukaryota > Metazoa > Arthropoda > Insecta > Lepidoptera > Crambidae > Maruca > Maruca vitrata. The sequence continues at coordinate 5,180,913 of CM076938.1, read as the reverse complement.
AAGAAGCTCGACACCCTAAGTCATAAAGCGGTTCGAACGTGCTTTCGAATTTCGGTTAAACCTTTCGTATAACCGGCATTTATTGATTTTAACAAAAAAGAACTGCACAAATCTATTGTACTACTAAGATAGAATCATTTTACTGCGGGAAAACAACCACTAAAATTTCACGGTGTATGGTATCCTATGGAATGAGGGTGTTCGCGTATAAGATATCCACTAGATGGCAAGACGTAGATATTAAGTCTAACTGCTTCGTGATTGGTGAATATTGACATGTCTGTCAATGTCACGTCAAAAGTAACCAATCATGCTGCAGTTGGACCTCACGCCTACGTATTGCCATCTAGTGAAGTTCTTATACGCGAAAACCCTCATTCGATGGGGGTGAGAGCCATCCACTCGCCCGCAAGTCTGGTGATGATGACGAGGCAACTCTAAGCCATCGTCGTATGTCAGTTAGGAAAAAAAAAGGTTTTGACCATGTTGGATCTCAATGGAGATCAGCCAACTGCGCAGGAAAAGTTTGAACAAAACTGTACAAGTGTACACGCAACCAAAGGTGCACTCTGTGTTCCCTTATCTCATAGTTCGGTAAGCAGATCGATCATGACCGATAAGAGATCGGGCAGTGGACATGGATCAACATGCTATCCGAGGTACGGGCGTGCATCCGCCAACTTCCTAATGAGAACCAACTTCCTTCCGTGCTGAGTAATTTCTTTAAAAAAAACTCAACACAAATTTTGTCTCGAACCAGGGGCCTCTAGGTCCTTACGCAGCGCTTACTACCAATAGACCAACAGGCAATCAATAGTAGTAGTAGTGGCCTGATGCCACTCATCATCATCAGCCCTAAACTAGGGTCTTAGTCAACATAATGACCAAGTGCGGACTACACACCCTCATTTCAATAATTTCTTTGTACCGTTTAAGCGTCGATAAGTAAACATATAAATAAAATAAATAATATGAATTTTAAATTAAAAAAACACGGGGTTTGAAAGACAAGCAACGACCTTATACACTCGGCCATCGACGCTTTCTGCTGCTACTATAGTGTCGTGAAATCATTCTAGCTATATACAGTTGAACCCTTCTACCAAAATTGCAGCTGAAAGTATAAAAGTACTGTACCTGCAACTCTGGCGGCAGGAAGACACGGGTGTTGACGAAGAACTCCGGCTGCGGCGCGAAGTACATAGTTGGAATGCGCGCGTCCGACAGGAAGTCGCGCAGCTCGAAGCTCTGCGACCGGCTCCATATCACCGACATGGCGAGGTCGCACACCGCCCACAGTTTCTGTCAACGTACAATGTATTTTTAATTGTGATTTTAGTGCTACACAGAGCTCAAATGTAAATTAAAATTGGAAAAATTCACATTCATGCCTGACTGGACGGGGGGGGTTTTAATTTACATTTGAGCTCTGTGTAGCACTAAAATCACAATTAAAAATATAATTGCCAGGTGCTTCCATTTCTGTATAACATTTCTGTAAAGAAATGTTTACGGACCGATAATGTTGATCGCAATCGGTGGGGGCGCCACCCGTGGCTAACGGGTAAAGTGACGGAAAAATTCACATACATGACGTAACGCCTGGATAGTATAATTGGTAGTACGTGGGGCGCGTAATCCCAAGATCGTGGGTTCGGGTCCCCGTCCAGTCAGACATGAATGTGAATTTTTCCAATTTTAATTAACGTACAAAGTATTTTTATTTGTTGTTTTCAATGCTATTAAAGCTTAATTTGAAAAAAAAAAGCGCATTTATTAACCCGCCTGAACAGGGACTTGAACTACCGGTCTTCCGATATCGCATCGGGTGCTCTAACCTCTGAGCTATCCAGGTGTTTAGTCACCAAAAAAGTCCCCGTTCAGGCGGAGTGAAGAAAACAATTTATTTTCATTTAAAATTAACCTACAAAGAGTTATAATAAATAAATAAATATCTGGGACATTTCCACATATGGTCACCTGACCCCAAACTAAGCAGAGCTTGTACTATGGGCGTCAGAGACTGATATACATATATATTTTTAAATACATACTTAAATACATAATTACACCCAGACACAGAACAAACACCAATGTTCATCACACAAATATTTGTCCCGAGTGGGAATCGAACCCTCGTGGGTTCGATTCCCACTCGGAACCGCCAGCCAGGGGCACTAAGCACTGTTCCACCAAGCCAGTCAATAATAAACATAATTATTCTTAAATTTGGAAAGTAGAAAGTAGAGTTGTAAAGAAGAAAGAAAAGGGGCATATTTAGAGCCACATTAAAAAAAGAAAAATCAACTAAGTACTGTCAACTGTGCAGTAGTTGTAACATTTTCGTTAAGTGTGATGGGCAAAAGAGATATTTTCAAATTATATTACTATTACGCCTAAAATACTGTTGACTGTACAATTATACTTTGACTAGATTTGATTAACTAGGTACAAAAAAAGGGTACCAAAAGTTTTAGCAAAAGTATTAAACTCACATAGTTGATAGCATCGTCTGTTTCATTGAGCGCGTCTTTATGGTTCTTCATTCTCTCGACGAGGCTCTTGTAGAATCCATAGCAGTAGAAGTCGTTGCGGGTGATAAGTGGCTCTAGGATGAACCATAGACAATTCTTTACGATCTGCAATTACAAACAAAACGTATTAACACCAGGGCCGAACAACAAAAAGCACAAGTTAAAGCACAGTTTATAGTTAAAGCACAGTTTATAGTTTAAGCACAGTGCAGTGGATTCAGGGCGAGGTCTGTATTCTCTAATAATTCTTCTGTAATTGCTATTCGTTCGATTTTAGTCTTAAAACATTCATGGTAGTCCTAGGAAGGTAACCGATTTAAGCGGGCTTTCAGGGTGAGTGCGACAGGCTCAATATGGTCTATTGTGCCTGTTGACCTCATATTTGGATCTCTGCGTCAGTCGTGTGGACTACTAGTCTATACTAATATTATAAAGCTGAAGAGTTTTTTGTTTGTTTGTTTGTTTGTTTGTTTGTTTGTTTGTTTGTTTGAACGCACTAATCTCAGAAACTACTGGTTCGAATTGAAAAAATCTTTTTGTATTGTGTAGCTCATTTATCGAGGAAGGCTTTAGGCTATATAACATCAAGCTGCGACCAATAAGATCAAAGATACAATGTAAAATGTGTAAAAAACGGGGGAAACGCGAACGAAGTCGCTGGCACCGCTAGTAATGAATAAATATGAAATATGAAACCTTGAGTTGCTGCACGCTGTCGTAGCTGGTGAAGGCGGGGTCGTGCGTGAGCACGGGCACGGCGAACACCAGCATGTAGTCCGGCAGGATGTGCGGCAGCTGGCTCACCGCGCGCTCCACTGCCCGACAGACACACATTCATATTATTATATAATAAATAAATAAATTGTTTATTTCAGACCGCAATCCATACTGTTAGTAATAATAAATCTGTATCTGTATTTTTTTCTAAATAAATAAAGACTATGTTAGTATACAATTTCTGATCCTTCGAGCCAGATACTCCACCAAACTTCCCTATAACTTTGGTTCCGACCGTGGAATGCCCTTGCTAAAGCACACTGTACAGTGTACACCGTGGTCCTTCGAGCCGGATGCCTATGCCTTTGGTCCTGACGGTGATTTTTTGAGTGGCGGAGCAAGTTTGTCACATATTGTTGATATTCCGCCTTTACTAAATCACACCCCACACCTTGGTCCTTCGAGCCGGCCCCCCCTACCTTTGGTCCCGACGGTGATGTTCCGTATGTACTCGCGGCGGCGCACGACGTCGGCCAGCATGTACTGGCGCACGATGCCGCGCACGCGCCGGTCGGGCTCGCGGCCCGCCAGCGCGTACATGCCCATGAAGTCCAAAGGCAAGCATTTGTTGGGGATGCCCTGGGGAATACGAAGCATTTTAATGAAATTTTTTAATCTTATTAACGGTTTGAAATAAAACTTATTTTACGGACTAAACTCGCGTGTATTGTTATTCTAAACATTTAGAGATATACGTTTCGAGCACTTTACAGAGCGCGTGGTCACGGGCAAGACCTTCCTTTTATTTCAAACTAGCTGTTTCACGCGGTTTCACCCGCGTCCCGAGGGAACTACTTCCCGTACCGGGATAAAATATAGCCTATGTTACTTCTGAATAAGGCAGCTTTCTAATGGTGTAAAAATTATTGCAATCGGTCCAGTAGTTTTTGAGTTTATTCATTACAAACATACAAAAATACAAATATTTCCTCTTTATAATATTAGTGTAGATAGTGTAGATGTAGATGTGTGCTCACGCAAATAATAGACAATACTATCTCGAAATAAAATATAAGTCTCTGTTTTTAATATTAAAAAAAAACGACATTTAACTAAATGGTTTGTTTGAACGCGTTTATCTCAGGAACTACTGGTTCGAATTGAAATTTTTTTTGTGTTGGTTAGATTTTTTATCGAGGAATGCTTTAGGCTATATAACATCACGCTGCGACGAATAGGAGCAAAGATACAATGGAAAATGTGTAAATAACGGGGGAAATGCGTACGAAGTCGCTGGCACAGCTAGTAAATAATAAATAGCTTACCTTTGATAGGCCTTTGTGTAATTTCGAAGCGAAAGCTTCCCTCACTTGTGGTACGTCATCCTGAAATAAAATATATTATATTTGATTACATCATTTAATGACAATCGTGTCTTAATAATGGACAAGCAAATTTGAAGCACTGCCGAACTTCGTAATATTTTATAGGTTTTGACGGAGTCAGCGTATTTCATAAGGCATCATGTGGCAGGTTCTTATATTGTCTGTTACAAGTGCGTACGCTAATGTTAAGGAAATATAAAGTATTTTAATTGATGAAGACACATTTCAACGGTCTGGGCACTATACACAATATCTTCTATATTGACAGTCACGCGAAACTGGTGTGCCAGTACCGTAGCACATGACAGGAAGTGATCTCTGCCTACCCCTCTGGGAAAAAGGCGTGATTTTATGTATGTATGTGACGCCCTTCTGCTCTTGAGGTGGGACCGTGAGCCTTATGCGGCGGTGATAAGGGCTACTATACTGACGATCATGAGGTGGGACAGGTTGTAGAACTGCTCGGCGGTGAACTGGTCGCCGACGCCCTTAGGTGGGACCGTGAGCCTTATGCGGCGGTGATAAGGGCTACTATACTGACGATCATGAGGTGGGACAGGTTGTAGAACTGCTCGGCGGTGAACTGGTCGCCGACGCCCTTAGGTGGGACCGTGAGCCTTATGCGGCGGTGATAAGGGCTACTATACTGACGATCATGAGGTGGGACAGGTTGTAGAACTGCTAGGCGATGAACTGGTCGCCGACGCCCTTAGGTGGGACCGTGAGCCTTATGCGGCGGTGATAAGGGCTACTATACTGACGATCATGAGGTGGGACAGGTTGTAGAACTGCTCGGCGGTGAACTGGTCGCCGACGCCCTTCTGCTCGCATATCTTTAGCATGGCCGCGCCGGCCGCGAGCCGTAAGTGCGCCATCTCCGCTTTGGACAGCTGGTTTTGCTGGAAAAAAGAAAAATACGGGCATTAGTATGACAAGCACTATTGCACTATAGATGCATGGTCATTGTTGAGGGTTCAGATTCACAATCATAACCATATTTGAGGGGAGTGGGACGTATTAACTACAGTTTTAGTATGATGATTACTGTAACATAGAGCAACATGCACTCTGAATCTCATCCTTTAGTAATTTTATTATCACTTGGCAATTGATCCCACAGCCCAAACAGTATTAGGGCTCATGTGGCTTGTTAGGTTAGGTAGTTGAAGTTGCGTACTTACAAACGGGTAAGAAACATGTAGGAACAAGTTTGTGACCCGTTTTTGCATCACTGGTAGTTGTCATAGATGAATAGACCTGTGGCTCCATCAATCAGCCCGTGCTCATGGAACGCGGTAACACTCACATTGATGATGGCATGGCACCATTCTGACGTCACCATCTTATGAAAGATGTTATAAAATATGTAGTCGCCCTTGTGGTTGCGAGTCTTTCAAGCTTGCAGCGAGTTTCCTCGGGCAAGTCTTCTTTAGATCTGTGACCTATGGGGTCTTGGAGTACCCCAACACTCCTGTTAATGGTGTATACCTGCAGCAAGTCGCCCTTGTGCACGATGAACGCGTTCAGCATGCGGAAGGTCTTCTGCGCGGAGAGCTCGTCGCGCTTCAGGCCGAGCAGCCAGCGCGCCATGCACTTCAACCCTTCTAGCTTGCAGCGAGTCTCCTCGGGCAATTCTTCTTTAGACCTGTGACCTGTGGGGTCTTGGAGTACCCCAACACTCCTGTTAATGGTGTATACCTGCAGCAAGTCGCCCTTGTGCACGATGAACGCGTTCAGCATGCGGAAGGTCTTCTGCGCGGAGAGCTCGTCGCGCTTCAGGCCGAGCAGCCAGCGCGCCATGCACTTCAACCCTTCTAGCTTGCAGCGAGTCTCCTCGGGCAAGTCTTCTTTAGATCTGTGACCTGGGGTCTTGGAGTACCCCAACACTCCTGTTGGTGTAACAGGCGGTATACCTGCAGCAAGTCGCCCTTGTGCACGATGAACGCGTTCAGCATGCGGAAGGTCTTCTGCGCGGAGAGCTCGTCGCGCTTCAGGCCGAGCAGCCAGCGCGCCATGCACTTCAACCCTTCTAGCTTGCAGCTAGTCTCCTCGGGCAAGTCTTCTATAGACCTGTGACCTATGGGGCCTTGAAGTACCCCAACACTCCTGTTAATGGTGTATACCTGCAGCAAGTCGCCCTTGTGCACGATGAACGCGTTCAGCATGCGGAAGGTCTTCTGCGCGGAGAGCTCGTCGCGCTTCAGGCCGAGCAGCCAGCGCGCCATGCACTTCAACCCTTCTAGCTTGCAGCGAGTCTCCTCGGGCAAGTCTTCTATAGACCTGTGACCTATGGGGTCTTGGAGTACCCCAACACTCCTGTTGGTGTAACAGGCGGTATACCTGCAGCAAGTCGCCCTTGTGCACGATGAACGCGTTCAGCATGCGGAAGGTCTTCTGCGCGGAGAGCTCGTCGCGCTTCAGGCCGAGCAGCCAGCGCGCCATGCACTTCAACCCTTCTAGCTTGCAGCGAGTCTCCTCGGGCAAGTCTTCTTCGGGGCACCAGTCGCCGATGGGCGCGTTCGGCCCGCCCCCGCCCTCGCGGACTAGCAGCTCTTTTACTATCTGTGGAGACAGACAAAGCAGCATTAATAAATAAATATCAATTCGTCATTCATTATAGAATGAATTGTAAAAGACACGTGCACGAGTCATGTCACCAACCGGGTGCGTCCTTGATTCCCCTCCCCCCTCGCCGCTCGACTTGTTCTCGAGCCGACATATACAACATTCATAAAATACTTCCTGAGAAAAGTTGTGCACATGTATAACAATGAGTACACACAGTTAGAGACACCAACACCGAAGTTCCAACAGACTGACCAGAGAAATCTGTCCCGGACAATAAAAGACATTATTAATTAATTTCTGTAAAAGCTTTCTGAGAAGTTTCGTTCATAAAATTCGGGATACCTTTTAGAACATAGTAAACATTTGATATTTGTGATCGTAAATCATCATGAGACACAATTATAGATGGTACCATCAAAATCGAGTTTTGATGTGAGTCAAGAATTCTGTATCCTATGAACGCAGACTTCAGATCTCTAAGCTCGGTCCAGAATCTTCAGTATAGGATGGGTGTCAGTCAGGGGATACCAGTCACAACTATCTGTCCGGTGGTTGGTGAACGGTATACGGGTAAGCGACCCCGGCTCCTCGAGCTACTATCGACTCAGTCCAAATCATCCGAGGCGATAGTATCCTTCCTCCTCTTTTCCTTCCCCCGTCAAACATCCTTGCTACTCGTGGGAACGCAATGACCTTGTTAAAACAATGCACGTGGCAGAATGGCGGCGACGTGGTCCACAACCCGTCACGTCACGTTTCCCACAGAGGTGAAAAGTGGATCGCTGGAAGTAATCTCTGCCTACCCCTCTGGGAAAAAGGCGTGATTGTATGGATGTATGTATGTAGGATGGGTGTACCTTCCTGGAGACGATGTTCTTGATGTGCACGGGGAAGTTGTCGGGCAGGTTGTGCGCAATGTGGCCGAGGGTAACAATGGCGGTGCGGTAGTGTTCCGAGTGAGGACTGAGCGTCGCCTTCAGCGTCTCCAGTATCTCGGTGAAGATGGTCGTGCGCTGCTCCGGCACGTTCACGAACAGGCACCTGATTGAGGAGATTGTAAAGAACATTAGTATCAGAAAACATGGACAAAACTGAGAGAGAGGGCTCTCTCTTACTCTCTCGGCCTCCGCCTCTAAGTTACAGTAAGAGAGAGGTCTTTTAATCTCTCGGAAAAGAGATGAGAGAAAGAGATAAAAAGGGAAAAAAGAGTGTCTTTATTGCTAGAGATAAATCCCAATAGTCCACATTATGGACACATAAATAAATAAATAAAATGTTTCTGAAACGAACGCTTTTCAGCTTGTTATACAACATTGACAGAGATGCCATGACTCTAGTTCTGAATTATCTAAAGTAGTTTAACGTCCACTACCACTCATATTGGACCAGAGCCATTTGTTGGGCTAGCATTAAGCACCATCAACATGGCATTTAAGGAACATGTTGATAATGAGCGTTGGAAGCATTGGAAGAATAAACCAGGAATGGTTCACTCCAAGAGCTTTATTGGCGACAATCCAAAAACGTGGTACAAAACCATGATGGGTGGAAGCAGACTTCAAAGTCGTCTACTCATGGGAGCGCTAACAGGGCACTACGTCACTAACTCATTACTGATGAAAATGAGACTGTCCTCAAACAGCGACTGTAGAGCTTGCAAGGAAGAAATGGAAGACATGAAACATATCTTATGTGAATGTCACTCTCTGGCCAGACACAGGCTCAGACTTCTGGGAACGGCTTATCCGAAACCAGAAGAATACAGGCACCTCAGACCCAAGGACGTTATAGCATTAATGCATTTGATCTTCAGGGAGTAGGTGTATAAAGGTAGGGGAAACACAAAAGATCCCTGAGGGTCGACGTGAACCGGTTGTACGGTCCCCGCGTTAAGATAAGATAAGATAAGAACGTCCACTACGCGGTTTTCTACGCCCTGAGCGGGAATGCACCCACTCCTCAAGGCAAATACATTTGTATCGATTTGTTAACCTTGTATTTTGAAAATTTCATTGCTGTTGGATCTTATCTTGAGGGAATAAAGTTTAAAATATGGTGGCAATATGGTTACCACTACTTTGCAAAGGGTTAATAACTATGAACAGACGTGTCAAATTAACACTGTAACATACCTGACAGCATTCTTGGCTTGCTTGGGCGTGCCCACCTCGGCGTACGCCTTGCACAGTGTGATCAGTCTTGGGAACAGCGCCGGGCATGCTTCGCCTGTAAGTTTAGAAAACAACATGTTACTTTACATGTCTTTCGTATTCTTATCGTCTTCTTACGTTTTTTAATTGTGATTTTAGTGCTACACAGAGCTCTAATGTAAATTAATGGGACACGAACCCACGATCTTGGGATTACGCCGTCCCCGTCCAGTCAGGCATGAATGTGAATTTTTCCAATTTTTAGTCTTTTTACGGCTTGTAAATGGGAGAACATTATTATTAGCATATAAAAGTATGTGGTGTAAGGCACAATACTTCTAGTAACAAGTTAATATAATTTAAAAAGTTGGGATTGGAAGCATTACTTGTAAATCGATTAGTATAAGCTGGTTCAATTCTGTGTCTCTAGATTCCGTAAACACGTTCTGTCCAGTAGCTAGTACTCTGTAAACCTGTTCGTGGGAGCCAGTTAAAGTTTAGTCCCGAGCCTATGCCCCTATAAACCGGTCCAAACCGACGTCACAAAGCTTATAAACCGGTTCAATACAGGGTCTCTGAACCCCCAAACCTGGTAGGCTAGTGTGTCCAATTGCCAGTACGTTTCACTCCAGTATGTCGAAATCTGTCACATAGTCCTTCCAGTCCCCAGCTGTCTCAAGCTGCTCCAGTCTAAATCAGTACAGTCTTGTCTCTCGAGCGGTGTGAACTGGTTCAATCCAGGGTCTCTCAACCTCCAAACCAGTGCAGTCTAGTGTCTCTAAGTAAGTGGAGAGCATTAGGGAAGGCCTATGTCCAGCAGTGGACGGAAGTGGGCTGATGATGACGATGATGTCGAAGTCTAGTCCCCAGCTGTCTTTATATTAACCAGTGTAGTCAGTAAGTACAGTCCAATCTCCTGAGCGGTGTGAACCGGTCCAATCCTCGTGCAGGAAGTGCGCCGGGAACACGAGCGACAGCATCGCGACCAGCTCGACTATGTCAAAGTCTGTCTCACATAGTCCGTCCAGTCTCCAGCTGCCTCAATCTTAACCAGTGTAAATCAGTTCAGTCCAATCTCGCGAGCGGTGTAAACCTGTTCAATCCAGTGTCTCTGAACCTACAAACCAGCGTAGTCTAGTGTCTATAAGTTCCAAAACAAGTAGACGCGAGTAGCCGAGGATAGAAATAAGTGGCGAGCAAGCATTAGGGGAGGCCTATGTCCAACAGTAGACAGAAGTGGGTTGATGATGATGTCGAAGCCTGTAACATGTTCAGTCCAGTCTCCAGCTGTCTCAGTGTAGTCAGTACAGTCAATCTCTCGAGCAGTGTAAACCGGTTCAATCCAGTATCTAGGGCGGCGACTCACTCAGCGGGCGGTATCTCCCGAGGAAGGTGAGCGCGGCGAGCACGTGCGGCGCGACCGCCTCGTCGTCCAGCTCCAGCAGCGACGTGAGCCGCTCCAGCACGTCCTCGTGCAGGAAGTGCGCCGGGAACACGAACGACAGCATCACGAGCAGCTTGAGACCGCGCTCGGCGCACTTCTTCAGGTCGATGCCTTTAAAAAAAAAGTTGAATTAAGTAAATGTTTCAGGGGTGAGAGCCATCCGCTCCCCCGCAAGCCCGGTGATGATGACAAGGCTCCTCCAAGCCATCATCGTTAGTCAGTTAGAAAAAAAAAATTAAGTAAATGTACACATGTATACATTTAGCCCTCGTAACCCGTTTCTCGGTTTTCACCTTAAGAGAAACGGGACTAGCTAAAAATCAGCGCTATCTAGGATACCGGATCGTAGACAAGCTGAGCTATCGCCTATTGCTACCTTCTGCTATACATACTGTTATTTTTTTATTCTGTTTATGATAGGGAAATCAATAAACGAATTTTATTATATGTACCATAGTCCCGAGCTTTATTCGCTCAATAGCGCGAATAAAGCTCGGGACTATGGTAGGTAGGTATGGTAGACTATGGTATCGCTAGAATACAGCGATGGCAAGCCGGCGGCAATGCACTATCGACTGCCGTATCCTTTCCCTCCTAATACATGGGGAGTATTAGGGGCAGCGGAGGGGTCACTAGGAAAGAACCCAGAGGGGGTTCCTCTATGACAGTACTTTGGATAAGTCGAACAATCTGGGACGGAAACCCGTAATTTTTCGGTCTACAACTATAGTTTAGACTGAGCAATCATGAGTACGCGACAACTTTAAGAGCAATATAATTTAGACTATAAACGGAATATAGGCACTGTGGCGCTCATATGCATCAAAGAAGATAACCCAGCTGGCGCAAAATGTTACACCAGCATTGAACTCACCACACTCCTCAGCGATGGCCGGATCGGTGCCCTTAACCGCTCCGTCCACGTACCCCACCAGGATGAGCAGCGACTCGTGGTCGATCATTACTGAGCTCACTCGCTCTAACAACATCTTCACCGTGTTGTAGTATAGGTTCGTCATCACCGGCTGCCCTAGCTTCTTTAGTACGCTTGACTGTAACATATCAAATAAGGATGGTTCAAAAACATTGCTTGAGTCAATAATACAAAAAAATTTTTTTGCAATATACTGCATGTTGCGGTGTGACGTCATCGCGCTACGTTAATTTTGTATGAAAAGTGCAAACAGTCAGAACTTACACATAACTTTTTCAATTTTGGATGTATGTCGAAACGAATTAAACATGTCGATTCAGATTATCAAATACTTCAAAGTTACCTAATTACCTAAAATTATGAACATTCTCCATTGTCATTTGTATAGGAGAACATGATTATTAGCAGATGAAATTAAGTGCCTAGGGTGAAAGGCATGCATTGAATGCTCTATAATAGCGTCGATGTAAAAACTTCCTTCCCAAGGGCTTTTGAGCTTCGGCGTTGGAACTTCGAGAGACAATTAAATATATTTGCTACTTTAAGATATAATGTTAAGGACCGTTGATATGTTTAGGCAATAAACAATAATTTATTTCATATGCTCATTATGATTTACAACTGTATGACGTATTGCAGCATTTGATATAGAAATAACACTCTGTTAGGACTGTATGTGAACCTATCCATATATTACTATGATAGTAGTTTCCTCAATATGATAAAACATTGCATGTCATGTATTGATCTCTTTATCGCGCTTTCTAATCAAAATGTGTCACTGTCACAATCTAAGTTCAACTAATTAGTTATCAAAATAAAAAAAAATATATCATTAACCACTGACGAATTAAGTAGGACTTAGCCTGATAGCCTAATAAAACTAAATACGAAAGTATGAGTTATGACTAAAGTACAGAATCATGTAAAGCTAGACATGTGTTAGTGTATCATGTGCTTTATGGTGTCGCGTTTTGATTTAATTTTCATTTGATTTTCTTTTATTATTCTTTTGATCTTATCGTGTCTCTTTGACTTCTAAATATAATATTTACTTTATACATTTAAAACTTTATACTCACGGTAGTGCGAACGCAGACCTCACAGCTGACGTTAGGGTTCAAAATCGTCTCCATCCCTTGCAACAATTCCGGCGCCTGCTTCATATGCTGGGAGAACTTGTTGAGAAACTCCTGCGCCTTCACGGACTCGGGCAGGAATTTGGAGCTTATGTGCAGGACCTTAGCGATCATTTCCTTTTGCACCGCCGGCGTCGGCGGTTTCCTATGTAGCTCTATCCACTCCGCCACCGTACGACGCACTGCCAACTGATGCTTCTGTAGTTCTATGAACGCTTTCGTTGCGTTGTCATCTACGTTTGACATTAAGTAGTATAACTTCTTCATTCGCACCGGACCGGGTAAAGTGTACGGTACTAGTGAAGTGTTCAACAGTCTTTCAACTAGGAGTCTATCTTCTAAGGCTGTCATGTAGTATCCATGGAGGATCTTATCCTTGATCCATTGCACCGCTTTCTCTGTAGCAGGCGGCACACTTTCTTCTGTTAAGAATTTCTTGTAAATCATTGCTAGGCCGGACATGGCTTCTTTCCGGATTTTGAATTTCTTATCGAGCGTTCGCTCCCGTACAAAATGTAGGAGGTCTTCCGATTCAGCCACCGCTTGGAAGTCTCTCTGCGCGGTCGCTATTATAGCCATAACTACTTCATAGCGCACCTGCTCATGAGCGTCATGTTGTCTCATCTTCAACGTCTCCGTTATATCTTTCCTCAAGTCGGGATGGTGTACCAAGAAGTGCATACAATACTGCACGCATTTGATCCTTATGGGAACAGATATATCGTTAAATCGACCTAGGAACGCCCGCCATAAGGCCGGATATTGCTTGGCTAGTTCGGACCCTGGCTCGGAGAACATTCTAGCGAGTAGGGCGACACCGCTCAGCCTCTCTTGGAACTGAGCCGACTTCAACTTGCATTCCAGTTGGGGGAGTACTGCTAGGAGTAAAGCCGGGCAGCATTGGTACAATTCGTAGATAAGCTCGTACACTTTGGTGAATATTAGGAGGTTCTTCTCCTCTTTGCCGAGTATTAGCACGTGGTTGAAGAACTGTAACAAAATAAAACAACATTTAGTAAATTTACAAAATTTTGTTACTTGAGAACCGACTATGTGTTAGATGCAAACTCTTCTTGATACTCTCTCTTTTTTACGTACTTGTTTAAAGGTAGGCTAATTTTTCCCGATTACATGACGTATGCACGTGTGGCTTAAAAAATCCTAAGTCTATGACATAAGTTCGCTTTTAACGTTGCTCTGGGTGCAGTTGAGCCATAAGGTGTTAAATGTAAGACATCTTTACGTTTGATACCATAACAAAGTAAGTAAGTAATTACAATCTAACAAAGTTGTGTCCTCTCAATGGTATAAAGTGTTGAACTACGTAAAATTCTTTACCATTAGTAAAGTATGCAAAATGACACCTCATAAATAATTATCAGTGTGTAGTAAATATTCGCGTTTCATAATCAGAACCATTTATTACAACAATATGTACATAACAATGTGTCATTTGCACGTGTTGAATACTTGGTTTCCAAATAATTGTGAAAAATATGCATTTACATATATCTCATTGATCTTTTACCTCTTAATTGAAATGCTGAAACTCATATTCAGACAATACAATACTAGTTAAGGTTCATAATTGATAAACAGTTTATGATATTGATAATATTATGAATAAATCATATTACATAAGGGCAATTCATTATGATTAGTTCATAAATGACAATGTTATCAAACTCAATGTAAATTGTAAGCTCGTCAGACTAACAGCATGGGTTGTGGTAAACAAAGTGATTTGTAATTACTTATCTAATTATGTACACTAAATTGTAAATGTGGAAGTGAATCTGATAATCGAATCGCTAACTTTTGTTAAAATTAGTTGAACACGTGCGATATGTAATCTTGCTTTTCCCCCTCTTTTGACTCATCCTACTTATGTAGGATTATTTCATGACTAGCTGTGCCAGCGACTTCATTTTATACACATTTTCCGTTGTTTCTTTGCTTCTTATGGTCGCGTCGTAGCCTTACTTGATACATGGTCTATCCAATACAAAAAGATTTTTTCAATTCGTACCAGTAGTTCCTGAGATTAGCGCGTTCAAACAAACAAACAAACTCTTCAGCATAATGTAATGTTATACATTAGTATAGATTAGTTATTTTATTAAGATCTATATTTAAGTAATTTAAAAACGAAAATTCCCTTGGGCCCTATAAGCAATAATTTCATTAGTTATAATGGAAGCGCTTACGGAAATTATCCATAACAGGAGCAATATTATATATCCTTAAGGATAACTTCACACCATTAAACATATTAAAAAATATATGCTGCTATGCTTAAAGATATGTCATTTTACAATTGGACTATTGTTCAAAGGACTATGTATAAACTTGCGTGTTCAGTCAAACAGTGTTATGTAAAAAAGGAAAACTGAATTAATATCAACTTGCCAACATATACTAAGTGAGTATATTTTCAAGCGACGCAGATAAGGAGTTCTAACGATAATACGCGAGCTTTGCTTTAAAAAGGTAATTTTGAGATAAGGGGATACCACAGTGTAATTGACTTATATAGTGAAACAAGTACACACGTACTATCATTTTACTTACAATATATTAGTACTAACAAACACTATACATAAAGAAACATGAGTGTAATTCCCGTACATGTTAATTTAAATTGTTTCAGATACCCATGCCTATATTTTAAAAAAATATTCTCGGATTACTGTGATTTATGTTTTTAATAAGTTTTTGTTTACTGTACGCATGTAAGTGACAATTCTGCCTCAAAAAGTAAATAAAGTTATTTAACCGATAAATCAATAATTTTACTTTACAACATGTTTTAAAATCTAGTACAAACAGAGTCTAAAATATCGTAAATGTTTAACCAACCCTGGCAATGTGCTATTAACAATAAATTAATACTCATAAAAATCACATTAAGCGCTAATTTTATTAGCAATAATTGCATTAGCTTTTCCTATGTTTTAGACAACGTTACGATTAAATTTTCTTTGTGCGTAGATCGATATCTAAGTCACACGTTGTGATCTAATTTCTGGTAAAATTTTAACATTAGGTAAACTAATTAGGCTACTTAACTGCTACTAAAAAGCACAGTCGCTTCCCGCGTCTGTATCTATGTATGTATGCTTAAGTCTTCAAACAAGGTAACTGGTTTTGATAGGTTTTTATTAATAGACTAGCTTTCGCCCGCGACTTCGTCCGCGTAGAGACGTTTAACGGGTAAAACATTACTTCGTTATAGCGCAGTCAGTTAAAAAGTAGCCTATAACCTTTCCTAGGCTATGAGCTATCTGTACCAAATTTCATTTAAATCGGTCCAGTACTCTTTGCGTGAAAGCGTAACAGACAGACAGACAGAGTTACTTTCGGATTTATAATATTAGTAAGGATAGAGGGATTCAAGAGGAAGGTTTTTATGTTTAATATACCCTAAGCGAAGCGAGGGCTGATCACTAGTATGTAATAAAATCAATATAATTAAACTTTTAAATTAGTTGTTCCTCACTAGATATAACATATACTATGATAACAAACAACAGTTACTATTCAAATGCGCTACTGGACGCCATTTCCACTAGTTATCGGTAAAGGCGCTATAAATAAATTCAACATAATTTTGAATCCGCAATCGGTTTCTCAATTCATTGTTATTTGTAACGTTATAATGAGAACGGTTCAAAAGTTTAAGGTCACGTAATTCGCAGTTAGTAACTAATCACATATTAGGTATTTTAACTTTAAGTGTTATTACGGTCTTGATCTGTCATCGAATTAAAAAAGAAAACATGAAACTGAACTTGCGTGACATACGAGATTTTTTCCTAACTCACATACGATGAAGACGATGGCTTGGAGTAGCCTCGTCATCATCACCGCACTTGCGGGGGAGCGGATGACTCTCACCCCTAGGTGAATTACTAAGTATTAGTTAATTTACGCGTAAATTAATAAGTAGATAAACACAGCAAGGATATTAAACCGAGATGTCCAAAATGGCTTGTGTAATGTATCCTTGATTCGTATAATAATATTAAAACTTTAAACATAGTTAACCTAAGCTTATCATTTTAATTTACTTGTTTTAATAAATAAAAAGTAACGCTCTGCTACATAGTCGTTTATTTTGATAAACATCACACCCGAAACAAAAGTAAATAAATCAAAGCGTCAATTATGCAAACTTTATTAGTACATTACCCTTAAAAGTAATGTTTATTTTGCCTCATGTGAAACTCATAAAAATAACGTCAATCGTTTGTCTCAATACGTGTTAACAGGTGATTAGGGGTCGACAAAATATGTTCGTTCAATCTTTTGTATAGGCTATTAACAAATAACATGTTGCGTCCTTCGCCGGAGCATATTAACCACTCATTACTTTATTCTTCGGTAATGTGCACACATGTTTCGGAGCCTGCGACCTCGTTTTGTCATTGTGCGCTCACGTTAGAGGAGAAAGATATTTTACGTTTTACAGTCTACTAGATACGTATAAATAAAGATACTGTTAATTGCTAAAACTTAGCGATTCGGATTTTTATGACGTGCTCTAATTATTATTAATTATAAAGTCATATAATTTATTTGCTACGTCTGTAGACTATCAGTCAGTAGACCGCTAAAAGCTAAAGACCGCCTTAATTTCCGTCCTCTTTTGTTATTGTAAATCCAGGTAATGTATTGTTTTTTTAAAGACAATATTTCTTATAATGTTATTATCAATTATTATTAATGTACTAATAATCTAATTTTATTTATTTAAGGTAAGGGATGCCTTATGCTCCCAACTATCTCTGTTTTGTGCTTTTCACATCTCATTGGTCAACAGGTCCGACTCTCTCTTTATCTCTCTCTCTCGCGTTCGTTCTCTCCCTCACTCTATCACTCATTCACCCACTGAGTGACTGGCTCACTCACTCACTCACTCACTCACTCACTCACTCACTCACTCACTCACTTACTTACTCACCCCCTCTAAACTCTATAGTGCACTCACCCCCTGTATATACGGCTCGAGGGTCTCGCTGGTCTTCACAATCAGCTCCTTGGCGAGCGAATAGGCGTGCTTGTGGCCGCGCTTGTTCGGCTCCACGAGGTTCATCAGGATCACGTTCAGCAGCTCGTTGGAGACCACGTCCGACTCGGTGATGAGCGGGCAGAGGACGTCCAGCATGAACGACTTCACTTTTGTCGAGTGCTCCGTGCTGGAAAAGGGTGTAGGTTTAGGCACTCGATTCGGAGAACAGAATTAATAAATGTGACCCATTCGACAATAAATAATAACACGGGTTCATCATCAGTCCATATACGTCCCCACTGCTGGGGCACAGGCCTACCCTAAACTAGGGCGATAAGGCCTGAGTCAACCACGCTGGCCAAGTGCGGGTTGGTCGGGTTAGTAAAAAAAAATTAAAAAATGAAGAAAATTTAAGTATCAAATTCAATGTTGTAATTTTAACAAAATGCATGTCAATATTTACTAATAACAACTATAATGAAAATATCGTTAAGATAAACGATAAAATTCTATTTCCAGATCAGTCAGACAACTGAATGTGAAATATACTGCTCACTATTTAAAATCAGATCGATTCCATAATCAGATTACCTTCGAGACAAAAAAAACAGTGCGGCAGTTCCGTTGGGATTTTTAGGAGACGAGTTGGAAAGCCAAAACACTTACTTGACAATCCTAAACATGAGCGAGAAGAGAGCGCAGAATATCTCCTGGCAGTCTTCCAGCTCGAAGCACATGTTGAACGACTTGACGTACGCCAAGTTCTCAAGAAGGTAGAAGTAGCGCTTGAACGCCGGATCCTTTGGATCCCTCAGTCCTTGCAACTGCTTGATCAGGAACAGGAATATCGTCTTCACCTGATGAATAGATAAAAATCATTAGTAAATCATTAGAGTGTGATGGATGGTGACAAAGAAATCGAGCAGTTTTAAGGCACTATAAATAGCATTACGCTACCATTAGCTGCTTTACTCTTGATTAAAGAAGTCTTGACAGTGCAAATTAATTTCTCAATTAAAAAGGCGAAGTCTTATCTTCGTAGTAATCCAACATTATACAAATATTGTAAGATGTAAGATAGCAATACAGTAAGTTGCTGTTGGAAATACTATAGGCTGTAGCGTGATTTTGGTCTCATTGGTTGGATGTGGTCTCTGTGCCGGTGAAAGCGGTGCCCAGGCACAGGTCGCTGACGCTGGATGGGCGTAGAAGTGACCAAACTAGTACCTTGGTTTTTTTTTCAAGCACTTTTGATTGCTTACATCAGGCATATAAAATGCTGGTTACGACACGGTTCTCACTTAGAGCAAGAACTCGTCAGCGAGGTTACAGCTAGAAGCCAGATGACCTGGAGTGTGGAATAAATGTGTGTGGGTCTCGGGTCTCATCAGGCACATAAAAGGCTGGTTACGACACTGCGGTTCGCATTTGACGGCGAGACGCGCCAGGAAGAACTCGTCAGCGAGATTCCAGCCGGAAGGCCCTGGAGTGTGAGCCTCTATCATACCTGCTCCTGATCCTTGTAGGGCGCCTCAGGCGCGTACACGCGCAGCACGTCGGCGATGCAGCACGCGATCAGCAGCTGCACGTCGCGCGACGGGTGCGTCAGGAAGAACTCGTCAGCAAGATTACAGCCGGAAGGCCCTGGAGTGTGAGCCTCCATCATACCTGCTCCTGGTCCTTGTACGGCGCCTCGGGCGCGTACACGCGCAGCACGTCGGCGATGCAGCACGCGATCAGCAGCTGCACGTCGCGCGACGGGTGCGTCAGGAAGAACTCGTCAGCGAGGTGCAGCGCCAGGGGGATGTACTGCTGGTACATGCCTTCGTCCTGGCCCAGACCCTGAAGGGTGTGGGCCAGTACCTGGTAAAGAAGGAGACACGATCAGATTGGGAGCTTCTAAGACATGTTAACTAAAACTAGTTTTGCATAGTTGGAAACATAGGATTCTAAATAATTACAAACAATATCCTATTACGGGAGTTTTAGCCGTAAATAATATACGATTATATAAATGCATATTTTTGTACGAAAATACAATGAATAGACAAGTGTGTAGTGTGTACGGCTTTGTATAGACTTCATCTTATCAATAAACGCAGGAATATCAACAGCCATCAATATTTAGGGGCTAAGATAACGATTGATTGAGATGAGACTAACACAGGATTCATAAAGATTTTCATGTGGCCAACGCTACCCATCTACATGAGACTCGAAGGGGTTAATATTTTTTTATATTCATTTGAGAATCGAGCTCGACTTAGAGTTTGTGCACTGAAACCAAGATTTACGAGAAAATAAAATAGTAAACTATGTTCAAACAGAAAGATCCGATTAAATAAAAATCTTACGTTCTATAGAACGTTAAGAAGGTAATAAATTACTAACAAATTGTCAAAACTCACAACAATCCGCATTCATAAACACGCTAGCAATAGCATTTCAAATAACACAAATCAACAGTGCCCCTATCCATTCGCGCAATAAGACAAATGTTTGTTTATGAAGCAGTTAGCGTGTTAACTGTCTCCAGAGCATTCGCCACTTCCTGTCTTCACTAACGTTCGTATAATCTGTGACTATTAACGTACCTTAATGGTTTTGCTAATACTGCCTATCTATTGCTCATATTAATGGCTGGACTGTCGCTAATAAAATCACCAACCCAAACAACGTTAGTCATCTCTGTCGACATAAACAGAGGACTTAATCAGTATTATCTTTACATTCCATCAAATAAACAAATGTCAATTACAGCCCAATAGAGTGAACCATATTGAATGCCCGAATACATGTGTAGGAAGAGTGGGTATGTAACTACATAATTAACAATGAATAATACGTCAGGTCTATCAAAACCGAGCTAATACTTTATTACTTTCCTTAATGAGAACCATATCCATCACTTATCACTTTTATCAAATAACAATCTTAGCAATTGTAGCAAATGCCTAAGACATAAACTACAATTAGAGTTTGATTTATTAATTACAAATTGCTCAGCAGCAGTTTTATAATTAACGATAATAATTAATTCGACAATCGAATTAATTATCCAAAGGTGTCTAGGATAAGCTATTGCAACGGTACAACGAGTGTTCCGTGCCACGCCAGAGCCAAGACTGCCTGCACTGTTCAAAGTGAGCGCCTTTTATAGTCGAGTCGAGCGGCGAGGGGGAGTGACTAACGACGCAGGTGGTCGGTGACGTGACTCGTGCACGTGCAGCTTGTTACTCATTCTATAATGAAGGCGAGCGATGACTCCTGCCGACACGGCCAACCTGACTAGCGGTCGTCCTCGAACGCTTCAACTAAAGCATGTCTAGATTTCTGTAACAAAAGAATCGTTCGATCATCCTGACAAAATTAATTAGTCCGGTCTATAATGACCCTGCAAATCAATTAGTTCTGGTCTGGTCTACATGAACCCTTCAGATGTATTACAATTAACCCTTCAGAAATATTACTACAATTAACCCTTCAGATATATTACAATTAACCCTTCAGATATATTACAATAGTTCTGGTCTGGTCCACATCGACCCTTCGTATATCTCACACTTTGCTCTGGTCCGGTCTCTAATTAGACCCTTCAGGCACTAGTATTGGTCCGGTTCCCTCTCCCTTTTTTTTTTAAAGAACCCTTCAACACTAGCCAGTTTTGGTCCGGCCACGTGCCCTTCAAAACTCTGCTCTTTTTTTTTTTACTTTACTCTTTTTTTCACTTTACTCTTTTTTTATACCAGTTTTGGTCCAGCAAACAGCCCTTCAAAACTCTGCTCTTTTTTTTTTATTCTCTTTTTTTTCTTTTTTTTATACCTTACGACCATGTAAACCCTTAAAGACATTTCCTGTGACATATTTTTTTATTGACCAAGTAGTGGGTATGGATCTCATCCCACTTCTGATGTAGGAAGAGTGGGTATGTAACTACATAATTAACAATGAATAATACGTCAGGTCTATCAAAACCGAGCTAATACTTTATTACTTTCCTTAATGAGAACCATATCCATCACTTATCACTTTTATCAAATAACAATCTTAGCAATTGTAGCAAATGCCTAAGACATAAACTACAATTAGAGTTTGATTTATTAATTACAAATTGCTCAGCAGCAGTTTTATAATTAACGATAATAATTAATTCGACAATCGAATTAATTATCCAAAGGTGTCTAGGATAAGCTATTGCAACGGTACAACGAGTGTTCCGTGCCACGCCAGAGCCAAGACTGCCTGCACTGTTCAAAGTGAGCGCCTTTTATAGTCGAGTCGAGCGGCGAGGGGGAGTGACTAACGACGCAGGTGGTCGGTGACGTGACTCGTGCACGTGCAGCTTGTTACTCATTCTATAATGAAGGCGAGCGATGACTCCTGCCGACACATGCAATCGGCAAAGGGAAACTAAACAGATGGCTTTCGTTACAAAGCCAAGACTTGCGAATATTGATTCGGATGCTATATTAAAACATTTGTCATTACGTAAAGTTTTGCAATAACCTACATTTCAAATATGGCCGCAGAGCTTCCATACAACCTACCTTCGTTTACAGTATTGATAGTTAAACTAAACCAATTATGCAAAACTGGGAACTAGGTATCCCAGTTTTATGAATAACTGATATTATTGCAGATAAATCCGAGCTATCTTGTAAAGAGGCGAGTGGGAGGTTGTTCAACGGGATGAGGGAGGGAATTCCCCCTTCAACAAATATTAAAATGAGTATTTTAACGGTATTTGCACAATATAATAACTGAATGTTTGAATAAGCAGTTTCCACGCGGTTTAATACAGTACCACGCAATGTTAATACATACTTCGAACTTTTTAAACTAATTATAATTTTACCACGAGCTTTAATAATCTGGTTTCGAATAATATTATACGCAAGTTTGAAAAGTCAAATCAGTTTTATTTCAAACGCAAATAATAAAAGACCACATTTTCAACTGTTCAGTAAAAACGTCTCAACAAAAATCAATACATCGTTTACGATTCTATAGCACAAGAAGATCAAGTGCATTGTACAAGCATAAACTGCAAACATAACAATATGTTGCACTGAATAATACGCATCCAATAAGATACAGCGGTGGCAGGGAACTGGTATTGCATAACTGCATATACCATAGTAGCGCTCTGCACGTATTCAAATACATGTTGCTGTGATGTATTCATTCAGGCAGACGGCACAGTGCAGAGTGTTGATGCGATAAACACAGGATATACGTGGTTGTTTTATGTCAACATGGGGCATCAAATAATGGACCTGAGCAAACAAAGAAAATCCCAAATGTTCTGGAATCAATTGAGCAAGGGTACCCTATTAATCTAGGTGGGGGGACACAAATCTGATACACCATTATTCGCGTCCGGAAGACCAGATGAATCAATTTTTTTTAAGTCAAAGAAAATAGGTTAGACTAATCGAAGGCCACTGTGATGAAAGGTCGACTCCATATGATAAAGACAACGCCACCCGTTGGTAGACACTGTTAGCCTACTTTTTATCGTGAAATTAACATACAAAATGTCTCACAAGTATTCTACTTTAATTAAGCACGAGTTTACAAGTATTCTTGCAGCCCATAATAACATTATTTCTTAACTTAAATTGTGTGAAATACAGAGTCGCATGCCTAGGTCCAGCAGTGGACGGACTTTTAGGCTGACGATGACCTTTTGCAAACTTAAAGGTAAGTGCTCATTTCTAAACATCGTTAGTTCAGAGTAGTCATACTATCTATCAGTTAGACTGTGTTGGGCTCCCCACGATTTCAGACCATCTGTAGGTGTATGATTGCTATGATTTAGA
This sequence comes from Maruca vitrata, assembly GCA_039566165.1. Taxonomy (NCBI): domain Eukaryota; kingdom Metazoa; phylum Arthropoda; class Insecta; order Lepidoptera; family Crambidae; genus Maruca; species Maruca vitrata. The sequence continues at coordinate 5,157,209 of CM076938.1, read as the reverse complement.
GCGCACACAAAAACCACGGAACATATCCTGCACAAACACCTGTGCTGGTCTTAATATATTCAGTTTTCCTCTTTAAATCTCATATTTCTACTATTTTGTGTCAATCACGCAACACGGCTGTTGAGGACTTTTTTGCCTTTCTTACATTGAATTTAACTAACATCTAACCGAGTAAGTTCAATAATCTCTTTCGCCAAACTGGGTACAAATATTTTGAGAATTGGTTTAACATGTCCAATTCTTCAAATCTTTCTTTTTCAGGAGTTTATCAGATAATCCGTCCTAACCATTTTCTATTAATCATTCACAAAATGCGATTGTCTTGGCGAATGGTTTTGTTTCACTAATGTTAAAAAAAAAGCGATGTCCGAGTGGTTAAGGTCGCTTGCCATGCGAGAGGTCGCCAGTTCAATCCCCGCAATGTGTTTTTCAAATTTAAAATTCGTATGACGAAAACATCGTGAGGAAGCCTGCACACCTACGAAAAAATTCTTAGTTTGTGTAGTCAACAAACCCGCACTTGGTTGGTGTGGTTGACTTAAGACCTTATCGCCCTGGTTTAGGATAGGCCCGTGCCCCAGCAGTGGGGACGTATATGGGCTGATGATGAAATAATAATAAAAGCTAAGCGAGACAAGTCTTAGTCTGATCAGAATCAGTTTTTACTTTTCAAAACTGAAACTTGGACCCATCAAACGATATCTCAAAATAACATAACATTCAAGAGGTCTGTAGTGTGTTCAATTGTATCGGCTCTGCGTATCTAGGTCATCCAGTACAAATTCAGGCCATTGCTATGGTTACGCACATAGTAAGCTCATATAAAATTTTTCAGTAAATTTTTTATATAGGTCTTTGTAACTGGCCGGAATAGCCCATGTCTTCTTTTATGAAGTTATATGAATTTTCACCGAATAAAAACAACTAAAAGTATAAGCCAAATTTACTTCCTCAATTTCCCCTTTAATTTGAAAGTACATATTATGTGGTTCGTCCTACACTCATGTGCTAATATTGTATGCATGTATGCATCTACCAATCTTCAACAGTAATTTGTAAAGATAACGTTATCGCTCTATTTCTCCACTAAAATGATTCATCTGCATACCGTACCGACACCATACATAATGTAGGTCAATATACTATTGCTGAGCATACAGACATATCTCGTGTCAAAGTGTCTATTCTTTATTTCACTGGTTCAAAAATAAACCAATTTATTTTGGCACGTTCAATATCCACGAACGCGTGGGGTTTTGTCTAACAAACTCATATTTTACTATGTTATTCATCAAAACGTACACAGTTTCATTTCTAACGCGTCGCAATTGGGTTTATATTCGAATGCCAAATGAAAATGCTCCGTAACAATCGCGATGAATAGATGGAAATCGTATTATCTCTAAGTAATATGTTTTCTTAAGATAATCTGCTGTGTGTATAAAGACTAATGAAATGCTATGTTACGTCAGTTCTAAAAGTGATCCAAACGGCTCAATGAAAATTACTTAACAGCGTCTGATAAAAAGTTATAATTACATTCTTCAAATGTAACTTTGGTAGGTCACATTTTGTTCAGAATCGATGGAATGAGTGGGCAGTTAGATAAACTGAATTAAAAGTTGGTAAAGTGATAAGCAATACTGAAATGTCCGAGATAGAGTGAGCCAGCATTTCATTGACCAAGCATTTGTTCTGAAATGGTACAATATACCCGCGATATATATTCCCTTTAATTCGAGTCCCGTTATGTCGAGCCGAAAACCTTGCCTTATTTCTACATATTACCCCTATGTCGGGCTGACCTTTTGCGAGAAATATCAAAACTTTGGAGAACAATAGACTTCCAGTCTCGATGCAAAGGGAATATCGTTTTGACACAGAAAATAGGCAGTACATACTAGAAATATATACAAGTTCCACAACTTACAAAGCCGTGGTTACTTATTGAATAAGAACCTTCACCTCTGACCCAGCGGTTGTCGGTTCAATTCAAGCTTGTAAGTAGTACCTGTATGATTTTTCTAAATAAATCCAATGAAAATTAAATCTTAGCGCCTTATTTTACTGAGACGATACTGCATGTCAAACTAGACACTGACGGATTCGTACTTAAGCACTAATCCTAACTAACATTATAAATGCGAAAGTCAGTCGTTCTTACGCACTTTCACATCGGAACTGCTGAACAGATCTAAATGAAAATAAGTACAGTGATAGTCTAGTGCCTAAGAAAAGACATAGGCTACTTTTTAACCAACCTCGCTATAAGAGAGTAATGTTTCACGCGACGGATTCACACTGCACGCCTACGGGATCGTGGTCGGAAATCTGGTAGTTTACAAACTGAAGCCTGTTGAGTTGGCTTACCACAATTTCGCTCCTAAACCTGGTTTTGGACCTTATGTAAGGTGATTAAGGTCTAAAATAATATAGTTTCTTTTGTACCTATACTCCTGGTTTAAATTTTGGTGTGGTCACTTAATAATTCTAAAATACATCGAAGTCTATTGGGTTTTTGGGGGTAGAATATTTTCACGAGTTTTCATCTCACCCAATTATATTTCAGTACAAAGACTTTGCCGTGATATGATGTGGGAGTCAATTTACGTCAACTCACTAGGAGACAATGACACTCAATGTGTTGATAAACACACATGTCCGTTCAATCTTACCTATATCATAAATGTGAAAGTTACTCACTACGACGCCAAAACTAATAAACAGATTTTGAAAAACGCTGGTATACAACTACACAACCCACGCTGGCTTAACACATTGAACATAGCTACTGCACACTATTTATTAATTTAACTATACATACTAATGTTTTACGCAATAAACGACCCCACGCGGACGGAAAGTTAGGATTCATAAAAAGGCTTAGCCCGGGCATAGAACCCACTACTCCTCGCGCAAGAGACAGGATACCAACCAAACGCCATCGAGCCAGTCAAATACGCGCGATGTGTCAAGGACCAAAGCCTCGCCGAGTTTAACAGATAAGCATAAAGTTTTGCATCACCGCCGTGTCGCAATCCGGCGCATGTCGAATAATACAAAAGCTGACATAATACATGTGGTACTCATATTACGATATTTTCATCAGAACATCACTTAACCGATTACATATACGGTTATGTGTTTATCTACTAAGGTGTTCGACCAAATTTGGCCATGGTGACAGATCTCGATGGAGATTAGCCAACTGCGCAATTATTTATAGTGCACAAGTGTTTGCGCAAACAATAATGCACTCACTCACACATATTTGGCCCTACCCGGGGTTGAACCGGTACGGCCTTTAGGTATTCAAATACTTGCCATCAATCGGCTCGGTGGAACAATGGTTAGTAACCCAGGTTTACTAGCTACGGTTCCAAGAGTCGTGGGTTCGATTTCCACCCGGGACAAATATTTGTGTGACGAACATCGGTGTTTGTTCCGTGTCTGGGTGTGTTATTAAATATATTTAAGTATATTTGTGAATCCAATGTTGATTCTGGTACCCGTAACACAAGTGCTTAAGCTACTTCCACGGGATCAGATCAATGTACGTGATGTTGTGAAATATATTTATATTTATTTATTTAAATCAACCAACGAGGCATTTGTATACTACTACCAACTTGAATAAATGTTCAACTCCTGGACATAGGCGTACCCGAAAGCTCGCCACTCCCGTTTTAAAATGAAATATTTTCTTTTAAATGGTATTCAAGGAAATACAGCTACATTACCCTTTCTCTACTCCCCTTTTGTACTAGTACTGGCAATTCTTAAATGAAATAGTAACAAGTCAAGGTAAGTTACACTATCTCTAAAAAACAATATTATAAGCTAGGGGGTGAGTCTTCCGCTCCCGCGACTCCGGTGATTATGACAATGCAAGAAAAAAAACAAAGTGCGAGGCAGCACCACACATGCTGGGTTCTGTACCATTATATTTAAATAACCCATTTGTTATAGATTTGGTAGCCACCCCTAAATTTTTGTTTTTCTTCTCTTAGTATTTTTAAAATAATAGAAACAGAAATAAAGCTTTCTGTAAAAATTTCAATGGTCTACCTTACTCCACCTGATGGTTAGCGGTAGTGAGATCCACATATGAGGTCGACCATAGACCACACAACAATAGACATGATGACCCATGTCTATGAAGGCATACTAATATGGTCCAGTAGGCACCTCTTGAGTATCTAACCCTAAAAAAGATCCATACCACTACTGATCATAGGTGAAGCCCCTTTGGCCGTACTCACCTTGACAGTCTAAGGTGGCACATTAATATGGTCCAGTAGGTAAGTCTTGAGTATGTAACCCTAAAAATGATCCATATCACTACCAATCATAGGCAAAGCCCCTTTGCTCGTACTCACCTTGAGTCTTCGGACCAGCTCATCAGGGCCAAGGTCATCGGTGATGGGGCGGCAGCCTTGCGGGTACACTATTTCCGCCATGCTGCCAATCTGATAAAAAAAAATATTACAGTTAGAAAATTTATGTTGATTTCATATCATCTCACATACATGTGATGACCAATATTAGTGTATGTTAAGATTGGAGTTAGATGACCATCTGATACCAGCAGAAGCAGAGCTCATACTTCGGGAGTCAAAGACTGATATATGAGTATCTATGTATGTACATAGATACACAAATACATAATAAAATACATAGTTACACCCAAAAACAGATCGAAAACAAATGTTCATCCCTCCTTTGAATGTTTGACCCAGGTAGCAATTGAACCTATGACTCTTGGGCCCATAGCCAGAGTTTTACTAAGACAGCCATAATCTACATGGCCACATTCCATACTATTCTGGCTATGTTGAAAGATTATAAAAACCTCAAATGTGCCACCTAGACGAGTGGAACATCTAATAATATCTTTTAACAATTTATTTTACTCCAATTTATTATTCATCCGGAAAAATCTATGTTAAACATTATCTTTCAAATAAAATGCCTGCATAGGGCCCTTATACTAGGCTATAGTTAAGGGACCATTTTTATTTTGGGCCCAAGGGAATATTAGCCTCTCTGGCCGAAAATGGGACAATTTTGCTATTCAATTTGTGACAAGTTTTTTTTTAGACAATGGATTTGCTAAAATGGACAATTTAGCTATTATTTGTATTCCAAAGGGACACCGGGACACATTACTTCAAAATGGGACAGTCCCTTTGAAACGGGACGTCTGGTCATGTTAGCTATAGTTCACACATGTGTGTATATGCAAACACAGGTGCACTTGGTTCTCATAGTCAAAGGAGATTCAATCAGACGTTAGATCAAGCTTACATGTCTTGCACTGATAAAGTATATCCTACTTCCACAAATGCATGTACCTAATGCACTCTTTCATAATGCCATCAACATTAAAGATGTTGTTTTAACATTCTCACACAACCAGTTTAGTAATTGCTAACAGGTTGAATCAAATGAGAGGCCTAACTTACAACACAGTTAAAACAGGGATGTTTATTGGATTTTCTCGATAATTTTATGAAGTTACAGTACGGAATCAATTACCAGGTCAGTAACCTGTTAAATAATATTTAACAATTTGGGTTACAATTTTAAGTTATCTAGAATGTTATCTATTCAACTAAATAAAATAAAAGTGTCTGTTAGTAATATCAAAAAATGTTTTTTACTAATTACGTCTATATCAAGTACCAATAACAAAAACACAATTAAAAACATTTTTGTCTATCCTGGCTCCAGGCCTAATTTGTATGTTTATGCTTGCTTCGGGTATTGTTTGTTTGTTTTGTTTGTACTCGAAAATAAGAAAGACAATTGTGGATGAATGAGGCTACCTCTAGTATACACCGTGAAATTTTAGTGGTTGTTTTCCCGTGGCAGAACGACTTGCCTTTAGTAATACTATCGAATCATGCAAATTATTCCTCGAAAAAAAAATTTTTTTTTTTCGATTTTTAAGAATAATAATTTTCCAACTCGAAAACGAGAGAAGCTATCGTTGTTTTTGAAGATGTGACGTATTCAGGTACTGCTTGCCGCATGAAATCGATGCTCAGAGCTAAAGAAGCTCTACACCCTAAGTCATAAAGCGGTTCGAACGTGTTTTCGAGTTACGGTTAAACCTTTCGTAAAACCGGCATTTATTGATTTTACCAAAAAAGAACTGCACACATCTTTTGTACTACTAAGATAGAATCATTTTACTGCGGGAAAAACAACCACTAAAATTTCACGGTGTATAGATGCAAGGAAGAGTAAGAAAGTTGCATAAAGTATGGTCTGCAACTGACAATTTGTCTGAAGTAGACTATCATGTGCAGGCACCAGGTATTTTATTTGGAATCAATTTGACCCACCAACAAAACCTGCTTGCATAAGGCTGGGTTGATACTAAATACCTTTCATTTTATCGTTTGTACCATTGGCATTCAAACCATCGGTATTTTTCCAAACCATTGCTATAGCCTTACTAATAATATAAATACAAAAGTAACTCTGTCTGTCTGTCTGTTAAACTTTCACACATAGAGTACTGAACCGATTTAAACTAAATTTGGTACAGATATAGTCCAGAGCCTAGGAAAGGATATAGGCTACTTTTTAACCGTCTGTGCTATAAAGAAGTAATGTTTTACCCGTTAAACGTCTCTATGCGGACGAAGTCGCGAGCAGAAAGCTAGTTGATAATAAGAATAAGTCATTACTATACTACAGAGATAGTACTAATAAGGCCTTGAATTGGTATCAGAACTAATAGGGTGTAAATAAACTTACTTATATTACTTGATGCATGCACGAGTGCATGAACGCATGAATAAAAAAGCATGTGTGGGCACAACTGCCATGTTAACATGTCATTAATGAATGTTACATTATAGCAACAATAATTTGTAACTCCTAAGTACCCCATTGTACGAAATATTTTATCAAAGCTGTGCTGCAGGGGGAATGGCAATTTGTTGTGAAGCGGGTCACTCAAAAACCTGCATAATGGCCACAACCGCTCCGCCAAGAGTGTACCAACAAAGAAGAAATAATATTTTAAAATTTGTGGAATGTTGTGTACTGATTTATAGGCTCTATATATCTACGGTAACAACAAAGATATACCCAATATCGGCGAGTATATGTGTTCACCATAATTTTGACTACTCAAAATAAAATGCAAAACCCCATCATGAAAAAATTCACCATGCTAAGTCTGTAAGAGTTACTCTTTGTGGCTTGATTGCTCTTACTTTGAGCTGGTGTATATAGATGTGTGTGTATAGACTAAAAGTTACAACAAAAATGCTTAACATATTAGGATACCTCATTGCAAAATAGTTTTCAACCACAATAACTAATAGCTCCTAAAGATTATTTACTTGGAGATACTTATGGTGTATTGTAATTGCAAAAGCTTTAATAGTGTCCCAAAATAATCTGTTAAATTGTAAATATGTGATTGATAAACCAAACATATTGTATAGTACATACACATTTATTTGGCTAATAACTTTCATATTGCACAGCAATTTCAATTCAAACCCTATGATAAACCAAAATTATCTACTACTTAGACAAATATGAATAACTTGAGTAATCTTATGTAGGGGTGCAAGGATATTACAGGGTACCATGCCAGGTTGCCATAAGCTTCATCATGAAATTATCTATTTATTATCATTACTTACCCCATAAGGCACAGAATGCCTCTTAGATATCCATAAAGTAACTGTATTTATTGATTGCTATCAAATAACCTCACTCAAATAAATTTGAATTGCCAAACAAAATCATACAACTCTAATTTGTTACCCAATGTTTTACATTACGAATACAGCGTCTAATTGACTATGTTGGAAATAACATTTTGATAACACAGTTTATGGCCACCATACATTGTGGACACTTGCAAGTGCATTGTAGAAGCGAACAAAACTGCATTCGTGGGTTTACAACAAACAATCACGATTATGTGAGACCCATATTTTCGTGACCAAACATCAAAATTTGTAGGTTAATTCGATAAATACAGGTAAATAGTTGGCGAAACACATAAAAGTTTTGTTTGAACAACATGAAAACATTAAACTACTGCCGATAATGGCTAGGATACGTACAAGAAGTCATAGACGTGGGCCTATGTTCCTCCCGATGTTTACAAAAATCACCACAGCACACGATAACAAACGAAACGGTCACAGAAATAACATAATCGTCTCATCAAAACGACACTGGAATATAAATCATATAAGTTCTGAATTGTCCTATTGATCTAAATACATAGAAATTTCTTGTAATAATTTTTTCAATCTTGTGGACGCCAAACTGCGGGAAAAACTACACAGAAGTTAGCAACGGTTCGCCGTGCTATTCAAGGTCATCCCGTAGTCTATGGATCAAACACAAATCTACTATTGAAATTGTCTATTAGTAACAGATAACACAAAGCTTTTTTGTAATAGAAAACGTGTTGCTTTGGAGTGTTCCATTTCATCATCGCATTTTGTATTTTTTGAAAAGCCGGCATTCAGTAACTGTCAACTATCAATAATGAATGTGTAAAATGAAGTCGCCCTCCGCTGTCTGTCTGTTCATGTAGATCTATTTAACTACACTACGGATTTGGATTATTTTTTAAAATAGATAAATATTTTTTTAAAGATAGAAAATAGATAAAGAGAAAGATTTTAACTATTCTATATTACCTATATAAAATAGAAATGTAGCGAGTTGCTGCCTGTACTTTAGATGAATATGATAAAAAAATATTTTAGGAGACCTTTATCAAATCAATAGTACCCGAAGTAATGATTTTTGGAGATTTTGTCTGTTTTTAAACTAATCTCAATAATGAGCTTACCAATCAAGATTTGAATTTTAATAATATTCTGATAAGTGGTAAGCTCTACTTAACTTTTGCCTCATGTCAATTGGTTCATAGATAAAAAAGCTTGCTAATTTTAATAATCATGTCATACTTGCTGTATATACCCCAAGAAGGCGAGGCGGGTCACTAGTTTATTTGTATCTAATTAAATTGATTCAGTGTACTATATTTTTTAGATATTATGTAGATATCTCTATGAACTATGTACATATATTATATTCTTCATAAAATAACGTTTTTATAACCATACAATAGGATAAGTAAAAAAACTCGTGCTTTTTATTACATTTATTATTGAAAGCCCTAAATTACATAATAAAAATAAATCAGAATGTTACACCGCATACAAAGATGAAAACATCTTTATATTTTTTTTACAATTAGGTATCATACAATGTGAAGCCTTAACTTTTACATTATTTTCACGCAGCAGTCAGGTTGTCATGTCGATAGGATAAATCTATGATAGACTGTATGATTGCAAACTGATAATATCTCAGTGTTAACTGATTTAAATCGGTTGGCAGCGAAAAACAATTAGAATGGTAACGTGACACCACCGACGGCTGCCACTAGCTCTCTAATTACTTATTACGTAAATTATTAGATAAGTACAAAATACAAGTTAAAAATACCCCTGAAATGTGGAAAGAATGCTTACAGCTAGACTAGAAATACGGGATTAATGGTGGGGATTGATTAAATAAGTCAGTGATGGGACCGATCAAAATCTTTGCACAGGTTTGAGTACCGATGGTTAACCGATGACCGCTGGTATACAGCGGTAAACTCTCGAATCAGTAAAAATATTTTGAAGCTTTGGGGCCTAAGTAATAATTACCTACTTGATTTCTATTAAGTATTTACGTAAGTAGGTATGTAGTTAATAGATACAAAAGACAAATCCGCTATATTTCTAGTCAGGCTTCAAAAAGTATCACCCAAATCTTATAGCTAACAAGGGAACTTGAGATCTATGTCATGATGGAATGTATAAAAACTTTCCTATTGGCTTTACAGAAGAGGTTTATGTTTATTATAATTTTGAGCCTCCTTACAAAATATTTCAACTTATAATCTACCCTATTAAACAACCGATTTGATTGTATTTTTTATCGAATCTAGAATTAATTTAATACTTAAACTTTTTATTGAGACACAGATGATCTTTCACAATAAAAAGTAGTTACACATACATTATTTTTTAGTTTAATATCTAATCCAGTTCCAATTTTCTGAAGGAGCCAGCGGTGGAGTGGATGTCTTGAGTGAGGTCGTTCTTCCCTAGAGCGTAAAGGTCGACGCTCATGTCGTCCAGTGCCAGCAGTTCCTCCCTGCGCTTCAGAAGGTTCCTCTTGAGTTCGTCAATCATGTCCCGGAGGGGAACGGTGCCGCCGTATTCTTTAGGCAGAATGGCTGGATCGACGTGTTTAGTCAAATCTTCGCTTGTGCGATGGAACTGCGAAAGAAAAAAAACATTTTTGATGTTAAAAAAACAAAACTTTTTAACGTAATTTGACATTCAGTCGCATGGCGCGTAAAATTTGAATTTTCATAAAGTCTACTTCCTTTCACTTCCTTTGTCAATAAAAAAATATTAATTTGATTATGTTGGTACACATCCATCACCGTTTGGTGATTGGCTAGTTAAGATACTCTTTACGTTATAGCGGGAAAATAAAGTTTAAAAAAATAGTAGGGTCACTCTGCAAAGAATTAATACTTTAGAATGACAACTAAGTATTTAAAGTAGGTAAGTTAGCAAATTTATTACCATAACACGATCCTTTAGTTTGTCGCTGAGTAAAGATACCGCAAACTCGAAGAATCTGACGCCGTAATGAGGAATGTTGACGAAGTGGGTCCTTTTGTGACGCATCGGAGTTGAATTCTGAAAGGACAATAAAAAGGGCATTAAAAGAGGAATGATATATTATCTTTCGTTTTACAGGCATTCAGCAAGACATTATGAAATTTCACATATTTCCAAGTAGCCATTTAAACTTTGGTAAATAAATATATTTGTTGTTTAAAGTTTTATTATTTTCTTAGTAAATTGTTATTTTGATTTTTTAACGGATATTAAAATATATTTTCGCGGTATGTTTTTTTTTCTTAAAAAGTGTTCAGTTATGAGTTGACGGTTTTTGATTCGGAAAATATTCTGTTCCACCGCGTCTTTACGTGCATGTGGGAGCGAGTAGAGAGAGATGTTTTAAAAAGACTTATTCTATGAGGGATACAGTTTGTATGAAACCGCGCTTTGCGTCCGCGTAAAGCATTGATGGTTTTTATGCTGCTCCAAATAAGTACCTGGACCCTGTTTATCATGACTGACATGACAGCAGTAATTTAAAGTAATATATTATCTGCACCAATCAAGTACCTGGATAGAGAGCTATTTCTTAGCTTAAAGGTCCTAGAAACCGGGCCAGAAAACTAAAAAAAGAACCAGTGGCGTAACTATACCCGTTGAAGTCCGTGGCAAAATTCATCGGTTGGGGCCCCGTGCACCCCCCGTTCTTTTTATTTATCTTAAGTATACACATACACGGGTTGGCAGATGAGACTCCTATGACCGGGGACCCCTTTTGGCCGGGGCCCCCTACCGGGTGGGGGCCCGTGGCATTTTGCCGACTTGCCACCCTGTAGTTACGCCACTGAAAAGAACGTACCTGGATACAGTTCAGCATGACGCGCACGTCGGCAAGCGACCACAGGCTGACGTGCGGCATCTGCATGCCGGCCTCGTCGTTGACGTGCGTGTAGCCGAGGAGCTGCGAGCGCGGCTCGTCCAACAGCAGCTCCACGATCATCGAGTGCACGCGCGCCATCACGCAGCTGTCGTACACGTGCGGGTCGAACCGGCCTGGGGAGAAGGGTGCGATGATTTTGCCGTCGTAATTCGCAATGGACTAAGGCATTGTCGCCCTAATTCAGGCTAGGCCCGTGCTCCATAAGTGGGGACGTAAAATATTTTTTTTATTTCGACTTCCCGTCTTGTATTGGTCTCGTAATTCCCAATGGTATATTTTAAGGAACAAATAATTGCAATAAGAGATATATAATTTGGTTTTTAAATCTACGATTAAGAAACATTTTGCCATGATCTTATCATAAGATCAGTCAACTGCGCAGGATATATTGTAGTGCATTTATGGGTACGCAAACACGTGTGCATGCAATCTCTGCTTTCCAACTTCCTGACTACGGATTGAGTAATTTCTTAACAAAAAAGAAACAGTTTTTATTACATAGGTATAATTATAATTGAACGTTTGACCTATAGCTCGACATTTCAATTTAGCATTGTAGCTGACTATTGTCACTTTCAATTTCGATTCCAATGAAATGTGAAAGTATAAAACTTGAACTTTTGCTGTACGCGCGAACGTGCCTGTAGATACACGTATAAATCTTGAACTTTTAGCAAAGGGCACAAGGTACCCGGCGTTTATGACGACTATCTTCCGGTCCAAGGGGTCCAACTTCTGGACCCATTGAGAACACATCTGCCGACTTTCGTGATATACATTACATGACTGTAACTTACCCATACAAGACAGTACAACTCAACGACCCTCAGCATCTCTCTTTGGAAAGGGCACGAAGTACCCGGCGTAGATAACGGCGGCTATCTTTGGGTCCAGCGGCTCTAATTTTTGGATCCATTGCGGACACATCTGCCGACTTTAGTGATATGAACATGACGGTAACTTACCCATACAAGATAGTACAACTCGACGACCCTCAGCATCTCTCTTAGGCAAGGGCACGAGGTACCCCGCGTCGATGACGGCGGCTATCTTCGGGTCCAAGGGGTCCAACTTTTGGAACCAGTGCGGGTACATCTGCCGGATGGTCAGGTACCGCTCCAGCATGGAGCAGGCTTGGGGGATGGAGTACTTCTTCGTTCGGAGGAAGCGGAGGAGGAATGGTGCGTCTGTGGATGGAGAGAATTATTAAGTGCTTTTAGTTTTTTTATCACTAGCCCACAAATAGTTATTTGCATATATTTACATTTTTTTGATTCGTTAAAAAATGAAAGATACCTGTATTAATTACTTATAGGGGTTATACATTGTTATAATCTTATTAAATACATTTTGATTCGGCCAAATCTTGGCTTAGTAAGTATTCTTAGCTTTATAACTCGTTTTAAAATCTTATCTATACAGAAAGAAGAATAATACCTAGGCATAGTGAGCAAGTATAAGAACTCACATAAAAATATCTTATATAGGTACTTACAAAATAATAACATTTTTCTTAATTATGAAGGAAATCATAAATTCATCAGGGTAATTGTTTAAACAGTCAGTATACAACCAGTCATGCAAATACTACTTATTTAATTATGAGCTTGTTCATTCGAGGCTAATAGTATCGACATGCATGCCCTAGATCCTTCATTGTCTGACACTGTGGAACAATTGCCTTAAACCCTAATCACGTAATAGAAGTTCGCTGCGAACACTATCTCAATGGAATAGCAATGCCCTTTTGCGACGCGATCAGCATAAAAATGCGTTGCGATGCGATCGGTCTCCGATAATAAAGCTTTTAGTTTACATCCAACTAGCCTACTGTAATATCGTAATGCAATCATTTATGAGGTTTACGGGCAGTTTATATACTTTTACACAAATTGAGTTCATGTAACATGATTTTAAAATCCTCCCATTCCACATAGTAGTAATATATAATACTTTAATCACCTGAAAGTATTATTATAAAGTTCTTAACATCAAAGTATATTTACATCTTGATAATTTTGTTTAATTTCGTGCAAAAACTAGTGGGCGAGGCGAGGTGTATATTCATTTGGGCAGCACAAATACCTGACCCAAACCGGGATTCGCATTCAGGTAGTAGCGTATATTTTTATAAATTTAGGCTTTATTGTAATTTGAAACCCAATATGTATGTGATATGATTTCGACTACACAAGTATGCATAGGTACATGACGCCTACAGAATTACATTTGTACATACTAATTCCATGCATTCATACGTGTGGATTTAGTTATTGTTATATTTTGGACTATATACATATTTTTATGAATTGTGGCTTAAGTTGATGTTTTTCTGATACAGATAAATAAAAGTGAAATTTCATTACAATTTTGCGTGAGAGAGTAATAAACTTAAAATTTGAAAAAAAAAATTGAAAGAAATCGCATTCATGACCCCGCCTGAACGGGGGGTGAGAGAGTATTATCAAACATCCATTAACACATACAAACTTTCCCATTTATAAATTTTTTATGAGTCGAAGTGGTCGCCATGGCCGGAATCGGTCGGAATCTATCAATCAATCAGGACTATGAGGAATTGGTAAGATATTGAATTTGAACCTATTATGATTAATAGGTACTCACCTGTCCTACACTTCTTGATGGCCGGGTGCTTCTCGATAAAGTGCCTCATCTGTGCCAGCGCATGGTCCCTGATGGCAGGCTCCTCCCGCAGCTCCGTCCGGGCCCGGTCCCTAAGCTCCTGGGGCAGGTCCCCTGACTCACGCTCCTTGCCCTCCAGGATCTGCACCCGCTCGTCGTCAGTGAGCCGCGGTTCGATGTCCGATTTGGGCTCGTGCTTCATGCACTGTTCCGGTTGGAGGACTGAGGTCGCCATCTTTGTTTGTCTGTTAGAGAAAAAACATTTAATGGTTAATTCAGCAATAAAACAAAACATTTTAATAAATATCACATCACATACATTTACATTTACATTTACATTACATTTATTGTGATGGACGACACATACTTTTATTTAATACTCTTAAAATATGCGAATGCTTTCCTTTCGTGTGGGAATCCCCTGCTCCATTCCTGCCAAAATGACAGGGAAGTCCACTAACCCCAGATACTAAAAAATACCATAATAATATTTTATTTCTCACGGCCTAATTTTCGAGCAGAGTTACCCAACTGTCACTCTTATTTAAAACGCGGGAAAGATAGACCAATCACCAAAGGAACTTCTACATCCGGATCCGGTTGATAAAGTCATCATGGCACCAGTAACTAACGAGTTAGTCGTAACATTTTGATTTACGTAAATTAAAAATTGACTCGTGTTATTGGCGTACTGTTAATTTTTTGCAATCAATGAATTTATCTGTAAAACTGTGTAAATAAATTACTGATTGATTTATGATTGTTGACCTTGAATGGCTGTGTTCGAGAAACGACCAGTTATGAAATAAAAATCATATTCAAACAGAAAATGTTTGGTCTTTACACACAGAAACAAACCAGTTTAATAATTACGATTTTTTTAAATCGTAGTTTTAGTATTACGTGTACTTTTGTTAATTTGTGGGCGATCTTGGCCTTCATTACTAAAACGCCATCGCCATAAAAAATGTGGAAATAATTGTACGTTTTTTTTTAAAACTTTAAACGGATTCGGAACAATGTGTGATGAGGAAAGTCACGTGACGACGTGTTGTAAAACAAAAACTCTAAAATATTATTATCCTTTCATTACATAGTTACTTTAATTGGAGTCGTACTTCCTCAAACGTTTCCACTTTCCTTTTAAAGTTCAAGGTTAGTAAATATCAAAATGGTCAGTGCGTACCTAACTATGTAGTATGAGCGACATTTAAGTATCTACCTATGTAGGTAGGTATGATACGAACGATATTAAAGTTATTTAAAACAATTGATCAATGCGAGCCTTTATGAAGAAGTTTAAACCTATTTCAATAAAAAGAGTCGAATCGTACTTCTGTTCATATTATTTTTTTTTTAATTTGTTAGTCCACTCTAACTGGAACTTCTTCAAAAAACTTCTGTAATGGTCGTTGCGACTAACGCATCGGTTCGTAACTCCTTTACGATGCTCAGTAACGCCGTAACGCTAAACTTTGAAACGAAGAGAGACCTAAGCTCTTGACAAAACGTCTCACTAGAATACAGTAAAAAAGACAGCAGAGACCACGAAAACGAAGTCGTGATTAGAAACGACTTATATGTAATATGCATCAATACATATTAAAATTAATAAGACGTCCGTTTCATAACAGTCTTCGAACGATCTTACGACACGGTCCTTTTGTCCCATCATCTTCCCGATCACTATTACGCCACTTGAAAGCTAGTGAAAGTTAGTTCGCTAAACAACTTTGAAGGTCACAATTCGCGGTTAAAACGTGACAAATGAGTAAGGTTTCTGTTTGGAAATTCTGATGGAGAGAATTTATTTGTAGGTACATTTTTGATTGGCTCTATGGCGCATGTTGTGTCTGGGTGTGTTATTTGATATATTTAGGTATATTTGTGTAATACCTATCACTGTTGTTTCTGATATTTGTAACACAAGTGCTTAAGCCACTAACTTCTGAATCGGAACAATGCATGATGCTGTATGATATTTATTTATTTATTACTTACTTTCAAAAATCTTCAGATAACTACGTGGTCAGTTTAATAACAACGATGTCGTGTTTTACGGGAGTGAATACTATGTACCTAAATATTTATTTAATTTTATGTATGTTAATCAATAGCTAAAAATTTACCATGTCTATTTATTAACTAGACCTAAGACTTTTTATTACACGCCTCCTTTTGGACGGGATGTAAAGTTATTCATAGTGACTGATGGCTGATTGATATTCTACTGCCAGAATGAATCCGATCATTTGAAGTCCACAAGCATATTGCTTACCAATGTTACTGTCATTGTTTTAGTTTAAGTCGATGTATTTTAAACCTTATCTCAATACAGCAAGGTAGGTATATCAAAGTAGTTGTGTTAAAAGTTTCTTCGCCCTTTCGCATCGGGCTTCGATCATCTGATATGGGATTTCCATTGCATCTCTATTTTTAAATAGGAATACCAACACGTGTTTGACAATAAAGGTAAACTGTTAGATGAGTCAAGGTCTAAATTAGTTTAGTCTTGCGTATAAAAAAAGAGCTAATTACAGCATAAGTAGTATGCATTTTGAGAAGTCATTCTTAAAGGCATCGCAAGATCAGCGATATTTTGTGATCCACCAAAGCCAATTGTAGTTAACAAGTTTACATTTGGTTTAAATTAGTCCAAATTAAGTACTCATGATAAATCCCTAATTTAGTGAGTAGAACAAAACACTGAACTTATTAAATGTATAACGGCATTTTTATGTAGGTCATATAGCCCAATCAAGTTTTTCATGTGTTACTTTTATTCGATCAATCTTTATGGTCATTACATAGATTAAAAATTATCCCTAATCATAATATTCCTTGCACACAACCTATAAAACTCACCTAAAAAAAAAAACAAAAAAAAAGTTACCGCACTGGCCGCCGAGAAACCCGAACGATTCCCGCGCACGATCACATCTCAGTTCTCACTTCAGTTTCCCGGGCACACGTCCCTCTGAGCCCGTGCACTCCGCCGGACTGCGTCGGGTCGTTGCACCCGGCGACCGTTAGCTCCCGAAATATTGCGACACAAGTACCTTGGGCCCTCGAAAATTCAATGAGCACAACCGGTGCGTTTACCTTTGAGTGCACAGATTGCTTTAATTAAAAAAATAATGGAGTTTTCTTTTTTAAACTTCGATGATGGCTTGGAGCATGGTATGATTAGGGACAATCCCAGGGTGTGAAATGGTTTCACCCCTAAGCCTATACCGAAGTGACTTTTGCGTGAGATCGTCCTTATGGAACTTTAAACCTACGGTCACTGAGGAGTCTTAAGAACGTGGTTCGGGAGATAAAATCATTCTTATAAATGTCGATTAATATGGATAACGCTATGAAAACTCCTCGGTATCCTATCAAACTAGGCGATGATGGACTAGTTTCGGTATCGTAGGTTTATTAACTCGACATACATGTAGACAGTGCAATGACATGTATCATCAATGAATGTCATATTCAGCCCCAGGTCTTACCACAGTAATACCGTACCACAACCTGGTAAATCAATATTCCCTGAAATGCCTACCAATCTTTTACCTACTAATTTAATACAATAACTAGGAAGTGTTTGTAAGCAGTACGATTGTTATTAAAATTCTTGCAATACCGACCAGCCCCTAGGGTAAAATTGAGAAACGTAATCAGAAAACCAAATTAAAAAAGTGAGGAAATATCCACCTTCATCAATGTGTGAAAATAATTACAATTGTATAACGCGTATCAGTAAATAATGATAGTTCCGTTCACTGCTTGTGTAATGTGTTCTATTTGTGTATTATGTGTATTAACTACGAATACGCATTGGAAAATTGGTATCACGCAACTACATAAGAAAATATTATTATGCGCCGTTATTATGACGTAAGGGAAATAAAACACTTACTTCGTTGCCTACATTTCACAGTCAGTAAGTTTATACATATCAAACTTAAAATAATATCATCACGTACATTGTTCTGATTTGAAGATAAGTAGCTTAGCACTTGTGTTACGGATATTAGAAAATAGCTTTCCGCGCGCAACTTTGTAAGTGTGAAGTCGTTTATCGAGTAAATCATTTAGACTTTGCTGTCTTTATAAAACCATATTTTATGCGGTTTAAATGAAAAAATAGCGTGAAAACTCGGCGTAAAGACAGAAAGGACAAATATTATTTTGCATAATGTATTTTGTAAGAGTAGTGAAATGCAAAATCTAGATAAATAACACAACAGACCAGACTCAGGGATTTGTCAGGACAAACATCGATGTTCATCACACAAACATTTGTTCCTGTTGGGAATTGAACTGACGACTCTTGGCGTAAGAGAAACGGTCTCTACCAACTTCTGTCGATCAACTAAGGTCTACACTAAACAATTTTTGAGAGATCGAATGTACCTACCGCGACAACTTATGAGAAGGGAGAAATGAAGATATCATTGCAAACAGAATATCAAGAATATCTTCAGTATTCTCTGCAAGTGAAATAAGCGCAATGTTCTCAAAAAACTGGAAGTTTTTTAAGCGCGGTCGACGATCCCGCGACCCGTTAGCGCCGAATCGAGGCTACCCCGAGGGTTCCAGGTGAACCTTTTGGGGTCCCATTGATGGGGACCGTTCACCTTGAAGGGTTCGGTCGCTCAACTTGACTAACTGAGACCTGGAAGACCGTGAAAGACTCACAGGATCGTGGTTTTGTTGACTAACAAGAATAGAAGGTTCTTCTTAATGTAAAACTCGCAAATAAATTTATAAATTCATGGAATTAGGTAGGTATACCAAAGCCGCTCTAAGTTGGCCGATTTGACACTTTTTATTTTATATTTTGCATTTATCCTTGTTAAGAGGAACATATTTAGCGAATCATAAAGAACAACTTTTAAAAATAAGACGTTATTTCAAAATGTCAAATGCACCTAATTATCTAATTATTTGTCTTTTATTACTTTAAATAATTGAATTATAAAACGAAAACTTACAATTTCCACTCTGTATTACGCTTTTACAAGGTTACGCCGTTTGACACGTTTTCATAGTGACGTAATGGGTAATACTCACTAGGTATTTTTTAGAAATAGGATGAAGGATTTAATAATTATTGTTTTTAATAATAATTTTAAATAAGAAACTTAAATTCAATCTTCTGGATGTGAATAAATGTTTTTAATAAAAAATTGTTATAATAGGGTATTTGACTATTTTTTTTATTTTGATATAGTTGGATGGACCACTCGAACACAAAGACACTGTTGAAAGTATCACTTTGATATCTGGATAACTCTACGAGATATTACAATTTTAATTGCACATTAATTGGACGAGCTCAAAAATGCTCCATACAAACGTCGACTGGCGTATGACGTCACACGCTAGTTTGTTGTATGCAGCGCCTAAGAAGTTTGTTCGGTAGGTTCATCAAAAGTTGCGTTTATTGATATGTTTTCATAATGAAAGATGTGACTAATTCTGTTATTAATAAGATGAAAAAGAAATTTTAAATGATTTTCGCAATTTTGGAATGGACTTGCCCACCCAACTTTAAATTGTTTTTTGTAGTCTCATTTCGCTAAAAATTTAAGTTTCGTTTTCATTAATAATATTGATTTTTTTTTTTTTTATAAAGAGGCTAACAAGATGACCTCACTCCACCTGATGGTAAGCGGTAGTGAGATCCAAATATGAGGTCGACAGGCACAATATACCATATTGAGCCTGTCGCACTCACCCTGAAAGCCGTGAAAAAGGAGACCACAGCTGCGGCAACAACGAGACAAGGCGTGGAGTCTCGCATTGGTATTGAGCTGTGCGGGTCGGAGTTGGCCAGTCCGCCGGACGGAAGGGCCCCCGTTTCTACGGGTCTCCCTGGCCGGCGGGCTGACCCGCTCCGCCCGCACAATACCGCCGCTAAGACTCCACTGGTCCGGCGTTTGCCGCAACAATGGTCCCCCCTGGCTCCGGTTCGTACAGTGCTGATCCCGGAACGCGACCTGACCAAGAGAGGTCAGAGTCACTTGGCGGGTTTTACACAACTGTATGGTGGTAACAGCAACCGGTCGACAAAATGTCTCCCACCTGACTGATAGATTTACATAAATCTTACTGATTTTCATAAAAATGGCAAGCATAACAACCACAGCCGAATACCCTATTAGACCTTGCTTGGTTATAAAGTGGAAATAACTGTTACTTATATACTTCGGCAATTTTACCGTCGTCCCTCACTAGTGCAGTCAGTCTGACATGTGTCAAATCGGCCAACTTAGAGCGGCTCTGGTATAATTTACCTCCATATTATGTAGAGGGTTAAGAAGTTTCGCCAACTATTTTTGAAATTAGAATCTTCATATCATCCTTCAGCATAAAACTACTTAATATTAATCTTTAAGGGTCTACACACGTTATTAGGAGTAGCAAATACATAGCTACTTACTGCCCGACTGACTGCTTACTGTATTTGCTACTACCCATAGAGACTAATATTTTAGTGTAATGGAACGCGAAAGTCTAAAATCATACATTCAGACGACAAAGTAGAATGAAACCCATATAACCAAATGCAGGGAAGAAATTTCTACCCGATCATTCATAATATTTAGGAGTTATATATGAAAAGATAATTAAAAAGTAATTTACATTACAAATGAATGTACAGAACCTTCCCTTGAGAGCGGGAGCGGTGACCGGCCGTGTATTTTCTTAAATTTTTTGTATGAACCAGTTTGGGTCACTTCCGCGATCCGAGCGGAGACTTGTGGACACATGGCTACAGTAATAAGTATATTGTCGTCTACTTATCGCCGTAATAAGGGATGCACCTCAAATCCTGGACGATGTATGTATTCTGGTACTTTTATCGATATGCTACCTTGCAAAAAAAACTGAATTCGAGCCTACCCTAAACTAGGGTGATCAGTGGGGCTACCATGAGTTTAAAACTTACGCGCTCGATATCGACTACGTAAATATGTCTATGAAAAACATGTACAGCGCCGGCTGGTGGTTACGCGAAGAACTACAATCGGCCATATGAAAAAAACAACTCGATAGGTTTTTAACGTACGTAAGTTTACTATAGCCAACTCATGGTAGGCCCTCTTTAGGGCTACCATGAGTTTAAAACTTACGCACTCGATATCGCCTAGGTAAATATGTCTATGAAAAACTTGTACAGCGCCGCTGGTGGTTACGCGAAGAACTAAAATCGGCCGTATGAAAAAAACAACTCGATAGGTTTTTAACGTACGTAAGTTTTCGATAGCCAACTCATGGTAGGCCCTCAGGCCTTTGTCAACCACGCTGCGCTGGTTGGGCGACTACACAGCCTTTGAATTTCTTCGTAGGTGTGCAGGTTTCCTCACCATGATTTCCTTCACCGTTAAAGCGTCGAATTATCGTACGCATGAATTTCAAATGTGAAAAACACAGTGTACGTGGCGGGTTTGAACTGGCGACCTCCCGCATGGCAAGCAACGACCTTAACCACTCGGCCATTGACGCTTTTTATTTACATATGTACCTACTCGTACTTAAGTCTAACACAGATTGCAAATAGGGCGTAGCGACCAGCCGCGGCTTTTCATTCATATTTACGAAGTTACGTGAAATGCTTACGAGTCAGCACTTATTCAGTAAATAATAGCAGTCAGTGAGGAAATGTAGATAGGCGTAGTTTCAATACAATGCTATTGACAGAGCCTAATGACTTACGATACATATTGATTTGCTTACCTACATTACCTACTCACAATACATAATTTATTAACCCTAACTACTGCGCAGATCCTCAATAGACTAAAACGCCAAGGGTGAGTTTCATCATACCCCATCGACAGTCGTGGGAGTAGTTCTTTCTGAGAATCCACTGTAGGGCAACCATGAGTTTAAAACTTACGCACTCGATATCGCCTACGTAAATATGTCTATGAAAAACTTGTACAGTGCCGCTGGTGGTTACGAAGAACTAAAATCGGCCGTATGAAAAAAACAACTCGATAGGTTTTTAACGTACGTAAGTTTTCGATAGCCAACTCATGGTAGGCCCTCAGGTTTCGATGCCAAATTGCCAGTACCACTATCTCGTTCCAATTGTGAACTCAAGTGTACTGTATACCTATACATATTATGTAGGTCTAGGCCTGTAGATATTATAAAAGACAGGATCATAAGGAACCGATGATTCGCACACGCGATTTTCAATTGTTTTTAATTCACGTCAACATACCATATCAGGTCACAATTTAGGGTATACGCGTCAGTGATCGACTCACGCAACATAATAGAACAAGAAGTCCGCTTTGTCACAGGACATTAACCGGCCATATTGAGAAGCTATTACGGTAGAAACAATATGCACTTAAGATGCAGGAAACAACTATCAAGATGATTGATTCGTTCATTGGTAGCGTCATTATTTATTGTTGTTTTGCTTGTAATTTGACTGTGGTTTTGGTGTTGAAGGGGTATTTACCCTTGGGCCCAAGACGGCTTCGTTTTTACCTAGTTTACTTATATGGTTTACATAATAAGTAAATGGTTATTCTTATACAAAAAGGTCATTTGAGTCCATCAAACCTTTAGCCTCCAAAATCTAAAGAGCAAGTCTTAAAACATTTTCTTATGTTTCAAAAATCTTCAATCAATTAATTTGGTTAAAGTTAGTAGTTATAGTTAAACACCCATAGTTTATACACACTACATATAATTGTTTTTTATTTGTACATAGTTGCAAATATGTATTTCTTAAGTTAGAGTAGTTATGATAACACCTAGACGCTGACCCGATCGTAAGTTATTAATAAGGATGTACATTATTTGATGATTGTTTACACCACTGCACTCCTAGAAGAAGTGTGAAGTATTTATATCCAACAACACTACAATTTACCAGCGGTTTGCGAGATTCGTCTCGTTTGCTCAGTGAAAGTCTGGTCTCGGTGGCCAGCGGAGCAGAATGGGGCCGACCAGAGACAGTGAGTCACCGAGTCGATGCTCGGTTGATGCCTGCACTCGGTTCGGGTAAACGGATGCAGATTGCAGTTTCAATGTCAACGAGTTCTCTTAATATACTTTGGGTCGAATCAAACAATCCGCACAAAGAGAGCTGCATGAGTTTTTTTTAAATTTAAACTCGTAATGGGAAAATTAACTTTGATTCTACTTAGCTAGGACTTTGTTATTATTCTGCTTAAGATGAACTTCTCTCATGTACCTACGAGTTAGTAAAGAGTTGTTATTAGTTATTCAAACTCAAATAATTTATTGCATTTCATGACTAATACTACAGCTGGTTAAACAAAATATAATTATATTATGGTGCTCATTTAGGCATAACAATTTAAATTACAATGTACATATTTTTTTGTCTCTTACATCACATTCCCTTGAATAATAAATAGATAAGAATTTTGTGAATAGGTAGGTAGGAGGTACGTCCCTACGTCATAGATTTGCAATAAAAATAGCATTTTTTTTTTTGGAAAAATTGTGTATATACACAATTTTCTAACACAAAAAAATTTAACACTCTTTATTTTTATGTTACGATAGGAAATCCATTAACACGGAATCCGCTTAATATCCGATGCCATTCTAAGAAGTAATTTAACATAATGGGCAAATGGTGCAATTTCACTTTCACTTAAAATTGTACGCACAACTATGTATACAAGAGACCACGAATCAAAATGTTTCTTTTGTTATATATTCGACTCAAGTTTTCTAAAAACAATTTGATTACTAATGATTTTGTGTAAATATATTGAAATAAAACAAAACAATTCACCGTTGCGTATCTTGTTTAAAACAGATTGAAATCACCATAATTTTCCGACCATAAAATCATAGATTATTCCCCCTTATAATCCTGGTGAAATCTTTACACTCACTCAGAATATATGCTAGAGAAAGAAACTCCCGTGACTTCTTGCCTCTGGGTCTATTCATAACATCCGCTGGTAGTAGATATTGGAGACAAATGCTGTTAATTGACCATATCACGCAGGTACACCCTAAGAGATGCAGGAAAATGACTTCTTACTTTGTAAGGCTCCAGTTAAAAGTCAACAGAGTTTAAGCGGATAATTACGGAAAATGGTGCCGAGCTAATAAATATAATTAAACCCTTCATCATAATTACACCTAAAGGCAGCAAGTTTGCGTCACCCAAAGGACGTTTTGTAACTTTAATTCTATACTTCAGCATTTTCTGGACGGTTGACCAATGCAAGGCAACTTTTTAGTAACTAGTACGAGATACCAGTTATAGGGCATTCCGCCTCATGGACTAGTGGTTACCTAAGCACAAGTTAGCCGAGTGACCAACTGCTCGATAGCTGGCCCGCAAGCACACATCTCACTTTCCCCTTTTTTATTCTCGGTAATGGACCTTTTTAGATCAACGTGCTTCGGTAACGTCGTTGTCCGTAGTGGTTCATTTGCTTTCTATCTTTTGTTACGTAAAATATGTTTTGTGGTTGCTTTGCGTAATTTCATGTGTTTTTTAAAATAAAACTGCCAAATAAATGGTTAAATTAAGAATCGATGTAATATTCCGTGGTTACCACAACCACTTTGCATAATCCATTTGTTACTCATAAAAAAATTCTTTTGTAAGGTAAAATTGTATTCAAACTTTCATTTTCTGCTAACTGACTAAAAATCTGTCATTGTGTTAATATTTTGAAATTATAATGTTATGAGAATACACGAAAAAACAATCCCAAAACACTTTAACTTTCAACTTGTTTAACCTAAAGGCCTTATTTAACCTAGTCATAACTAACATGCAATGTATTCCTTCGAAAACAATATTTTTTTCTGACTAAAAAAGTTGTGAATTTCTTACTTTCTAACGTTATAAAAAACATCAAAAAATCAAATTGTATGAGTATTTGAGTATCATGATTTGGCTTTAAAAACAAGTTACTTTGTATAAAACAAAACGGTCGAATGGTTAATGCAGATAACCTAACCATTTTTAGAAATTATTCATCAATTTCTACGGAATTTTGTGTACTTGTGATTGATTACGTTTGTTTGGGGGCTTACTAATAGGTACATCTAGATTGATAATACAATATTGTTTATTGATATTGCAACGGTTTGTTAATGCATTCGCATTTCAGTACAAAATATTTTTTATTTATTCTCTGTGCACATAACATTTGCACCTATTAGCTTACATAGAATATATTTTACGAATTTTATATTTCACGTGACTCGTCTCCTTGTCAATTCACTTAGCTAATATCAAGATGGCAAATCAAAATCATAAAGATCTGAGTGACTACCAAAACTAGTTATATGAATACATTTGTCTTTAAGAAATTAATTTGATTTTCAACAGTTCACTCACATCGCCAGTTGTTTTTTTGCAATAGAAAAAGCCAATCAAGGCCAAAATATAGATAATTATTTTGGCATAAAATAATGACAATCACCCGTCATGGTATCTACAGAGGGCCTCAGTAGCAGCATCTTAAATTATAAGTTCACTTAACGGAATTAGAAACTATTGTTCGAGTTAAAATGAGTTTAAAATCAAGTCAATTAAATATAATAAAATGAAATATGACTGAATTTAGGTATAAGTAACATGCAATTAGTGAACTATAAATCAATGTTATATTAAGGCTAACAACAGCTTCAAATTAATTAAGGGTTATTCAATTATTATGATTATGGTATGCCTATAGTGTTTTTTGCCATATCCTCATAACGTCATGTGTGTAAGCACCTGTGTGGTGTGATTTCTCTGAACCGGTTCAACCTTCAAATTTTATAGCTCCTATGAATAATTCATGTTGACATAAGCCATCAGGCTCGTTGGCCAACTCAGCTTGAGCAATCATACCATGGGTTTAGCCATAACATCATCACATCTTTGTGAGGAGACGTCTTATTGTATCTGATTTTAAAGACGTTTATCGCATAACAATT
Source organism: Maruca vitrata (assembly GCA_039566165.1). Classification (NCBI taxonomy): domain Eukaryota; kingdom Metazoa; phylum Arthropoda; class Insecta; order Lepidoptera; family Crambidae; genus Maruca; species Maruca vitrata. Next base: position 5,130,998 of record CM076938.1, on the reverse strand, counting down.
GCAACTGCATTGAACTACATTTATAGCTCAGGCTCACGTGTGCACTGTCCATATAATATGTTTTAATTAGGCAATGATGAAACGCGTGTTAAGACTTACAGATGTTTCCCAAGCAAATATTTTTAATAATTTGCATGGCCTTAACATAATAATATAATATTATGTACTCGCGTTTACAACGTTTAGTTATAGCATATCTACATTTACTGCGATATTTTTGAAATACTTGGAAAGCCTTTACGTTCTTATTTAATTAGTCAAATGACATAGTAAACTTAAAGCTATGTACTAATTTATTGTCAATATGCTTAAACGTGCGCTGCATACATATAAAGAGGTATGTAATTAGCAAATATTTACTAGACATGAACAATCTTTGTAATTCCCCAGTCTTATAATAATTATACTTCAATAAAATCGATTATATTTCATAAGTGACCTTAATTGGCGTACTTACCCTAATTAAAATGACGTCATATAACATTTTGGAGCAATATTATTATAGTGGATGTAGTGACAAACGCATAATTTATAGGAATGCAGAAGATAATATATTTTGCAAGAGGAACAGAACCAGCCACAAAATATTTCGATTCAAGTTTCTTCAACAAACGTTACTGTTGCAGCTTGAGCATAAATCTGCAAATTATACGTTTATAAACCTAACTACCTGTCTGTGGTTAAAGACAAAGCATTTAATTTTCTTACATTGCGCTTTGCAAGACACGATGACCCAAATACCGTTGAACACAATGCAGTATTAGAAGCGCAAGATATATTCACAGCCGAAATGAAAGCACGCGGCGAAATGCAGGCATGAGTGAGAGCAATGAATTTCACTTTCTACCACCTTGGCTGTCGGCTAGTTTGGGCATTTGCAAATCTTTCGGCAGTTCTGCGACGGAAGCGAAGTGTTTATTCGCACGATTACTGGCTGGTTACATAAAGTACCTACGGATTTCTCTTTTGCTTTTTTTTATAGGCGCAAAGAAAAAATCGAAAACGGAAACGTCATCTTTGTTTTTTTTTATCAAAATTGTCTAGCATATTCCATGGACTCAGCCAGCCATGTTGTAATTTTTTTATAATGACGCCGCAATAAAATGAAAAAAGTGTGCAAAACAATTATTTTCGTTTGTCAAACGTAAAATGCGTGATTCAGAACACAATGAAGTGTCACAGGGATCATCTTAGCTGAAAAAGGGTATAACTTATAGTTAAACTTTACAATGTCAATGTGTATAACTTTTTTGGTATCTCAAGATGTAGCACCTAGTTGTACCATTTGTAACAAGATCATATAGAATGTAATATTGATTGGGTAAACCTATCAACGGCATCGGCATCGGCCAGTAGGTACAGTGTCTACTATACATTTATCATAAAGGTGCTAAGTTTATGTTCAAATAAAAGTATTGACCTTCTGTCTTCAAATAGGGTTTAAAACGTAATATCAAATATCCTTAAGAGATATTAATATTATTAGACTACCTACTTAATACATAATAATACAGCAGAAGTTACATTCGAAATCGCCTTGTACTAGCTATAAATAGGTAATTAAACTAAAACGCAGTCAAGTCTAATCAAATCAAGGAATATTGAGAAATCAATTTACTTCTTATTACCTTTAGTTATTACACCAATTTTACAGGTAATTTCTTAATATTCCTTGAACATTGCTTGTGTACACAGTATCTACAATATCTTATAATGTCTGATGTTAATACAGATGCTTTTTTTGCTATTAGGTGCTTCATTCGTTTGAGTTTTTGATGTACCTACAATTATCTTATTTATCTGTTTAATTAGATTCTTCACGATAACTTCTTTCTAGAAACTAAAAATCTGTTTAGTAAGTAAAAAAATAAAAATAGTTAGTACCTAATAGTTACAATGAATCTTCGATTAATGAGCTACCTAACAAAATGTTCACAGTTTTGAACGTTATTCATACTTAAATCTGGTGGAATTTTAAGAAAATTAAAAAAATTAACCTTTCAAAAACAGAACATACAGCACACCCTTTTTTGAATATTTCCAAATCGTTGAAGATCATACCTTATGAGTAATACATTTTAGGTCGTTTATGTAACGCAGCCAGTAGTCGTGAGAGCGTTTTCCTGATCCCAACCGGTCCCGTGACACTGTTCGGAGTCTCACCTACTTTCCAACGCAGAAACTCACTTCCACCCAATACTAGCGTTCTAAATGTAGATGGAAATTTAATTTCGATATTTCCCAATCGTAAGGACCTACTTTCAAATATCGAATTTGAATAATTTGTAGGTATTATGTCACGTCTAGCCGTTTCGAATTTCATAAAGTTGTGCTAAGGTAGGACTTTGCTAGAGTTGTTTGGGAAAATCCAGAAATGTAATAATGCGTCCGACCGATTTCAGCCATGGCGGCCGATCTCAATTGAGATCAGCCAAGTGCGCAGGACATATTATAGTGCACAAGTGTGCGCGCAAACACAAGTGCACTCTCTATTCCCTTACTCTCATAATTCGGTGAGACGGCAATCCGACATGACCGATGAGAGATCGGGCGCAGGACCACCGGCTTAACGTGCTTTCCGAGGCACGGGCGTTCAACCGCCAACTTCATAACTCCGGGCTGAGTAATTTCATTACAGAAAAACTTACACAAATTTTGCCCGACCCCGGACTCGAACCGGGGACCTCTCGGTCCTAACGCAGCACTTGCTACCAATAGACCAACGAGGCAGTTAATTAAATGTGGTCGTTACGTCGCTATCTATTTACATAATAATATGTAAAAAAAAAGTTACTATAGTTATTTCTAATTTACACTTCAAATTTTTTGAATAAGATGAAACTAATTAATTTTTTTAAAACTAAAACTTGCTTATCTGTTTTTCTGATAGTAGTTAAGTCTTTTTACGGATATAAAAGGCGGAACGCGCACTTAAAATAAAAAAAAATGGATATCGATTGATTTGCTGATCCTGATATTAAAGTACAATTATTTCTTGTTTAAACCTATAATTGAAACAAATTAGCCTAAAAAAACTTCTAAACAAGAAATGCATCAATACTCACTCAAAAATGTAAACTGCAGAAGACAAAATTCCAAAGAAGACAGTGCACAGTTTCCGGTCTCCCGCAAGGTATCACCAGTTTTTTTTAAATTTCGATTTTATTAAGACACAAAATTTGACACTTTAAAAAAATAGTTATTACTAAAGAACTATAGTAAAAGTATAGCGATGGCTGCCCACCGCACCGAGTGTCGGCATAACACTGGCAAGGCATAAACTCGCGCACAGTCGCGCTGAGACACTCATTATCATCATAGACTTTCTACTAGACCAGTGGAAAACAGAAATCATAATTACCAAAGCCCAGTTCGCTAAAAAAAGGAAATACTGCAACGATCCATTTTAAAAAGTTTTGAAACTTTTTAAAATTTAAAGTGATGGCGCGATTCAGGGGCGGAAACCGGTTCTGATTGGTCGTATCTTCGCGGGCGTTTTTTAACTTTCTTTGACCCGGATAGCTGGTTACGTTTTTTGGTGATCACTTTTCAATGCACTCTAATTGGAAATTCGTTGTTGCGTAGTCCTTATGGTAATAGATGATAATTATGTAGGTATGCTGATTAGGTTATTTAGTAAATATATATGTATGTAATAACAAATGTCCCGGAACCTACTTATGTTTTTATTTCCTTGTCTTTAGATAATGTAAAAATACTTTTTTTGTTTATTTATAATTCCTCTTTTTAATTTTAACCCTGGCGGACACAAAAAATAACAATTTTGTTTTATTTTTATTCTTTTTTTACTTACCTACACTAAAAAAATTTATGGTTCAAAATCAAATTATTTATTAAGTGCATGTCACGTTACAGAGTACTGTTGTTACTTGACTACAAAATACTGAATTGAACGATTATAATTTTTATTTTATTAGCAAGATTCTTGCATAATCATCGGTGCCGTATGCCAATATGTTTTAATTTACATAACGCGTTAGTTTCCACCATAACAACACACGATTTTGCTTAATGTTAAAGGTGAGACAGAAACGATGGGCTGGACAGGTGGCGATAAATACCTGTAAGATTGATTCGGGGCAGAAACAAGTTGAATAATTGTCCTATACGTATAGTAAAACCAACTACATAGTAATTTCTAAAATTGCCTAAATAAGCGATCTTGGGCTATCAATTAATTTTACACAGTTGGATTTGCATGTTTTGCGATATACATAATTCCTTTCAATAGTTACAGTTGTTCATATTACTAACATACGATTAGTTATTACTAAGTTGTACCTCCCTAGTTGATATTCATTTTGTTTGTTACGAGTACTTGCGATGACAATATTATTTCCTTTATTTTACTGTCTGTGAAATTAACCACAGCCATGCAAGAGCAATTTTAGTCACAAAAAATTGGAAAGCCAAAAGCTTATGACAAAATCTATTTACTTAGAGGTATTTTAGCACTTTCCATTTTTTTTTAGACTTTTTAAATAATAGGCTAGGTTTCATGTTTGGTCTGCATAATAAGGTTGGTGCCCATCATATTTATTGACTGTGATGCATGGGTAAAGCATTAGCAATATGATCCACTAGCTAATTATTGCTTAATGATGAAGTTTAAATCTAAATCCAATTTATAACAAAGTTTAATTAGGTAATTAATGGTGAGCCAGAGGATTAGTCATCATAGGTACCTACTTTATCCATTGCTTTAAAAAAAGGATTGATAATTATACCTAATAAAGTTTGTAGATATCTCAATGAAAAAACTTTAAGGATACAAATAGTTTATTATTTATAATCTCTTTGTGACTAAATTACCTACGGCCGGGTTAGCATGCCAGTATTTTACTTATAAATAATACAAGAGATTTATCAGTAAAACATTGAAATGTACATAATGCCATTAATGGATCCCATGCAAGGTCCTTCATAGGGTACCTTGACTCGACCACAGCAGGCAAAGACATCAAACAAAACATCCAAATTACGATGCAATCACAAATTATCACTTTCCCGCTAACCAAGGCTGCGATCTGTGCACGCAATTTGCCGGCCTTGTACCAGATGTGGCATCTGCTCTCCGCTAGCCATTCATACGGTGCATGTGCTGGATGCAGTTTCCATTTTATGTGTGCTGATTGCTTTTGTATATCTTTATTCATCTTACACGACCTTCTTAAAATAATATTTTTCCCATGGTTTTATTTTATTTAAGCTATCTATTAAATAAAATAAAACCTTGGGAAAAATATTATTTTAAGAACAATTTTTTTTAGTTAACAATGAAATAAACTTTAGGCGAACTCCGTTCACATGGACAATACTGGTTTGCATATAAATCAGTGTTGTCCATGTGGTGAACGTACTCGTACAAGAAGGGTTCCGTAAGAATATTGTAAAAAACGTTCGATGTATTGTATCCCCCTTGAACATTTGTTTGATTTTATTTTAAGTTAGTTAAGTTGTTGTTATAGCGGCAATATTTGCACATCATCTGTGAAAATTTTTACTGTCTAGTTATCGCCGTTCTTAAGATACCTGAGCAGGGCCGCGCCGACCCCCGGCAGCGCCTGTGTGCAAAACCTATGAAGCGCCTCTTTTTTAACGAATCATCATAAAAAACCAATTTAATTAGAGCCGCTCTAAGTTGACTGATTTGACACATGTCAGACTTACTGCACTAGTGAGGGACAACGGTAAAATTGCCGAAGCATATAAGTAACAGTCATTTCCACTTTATAACCAAGCAAAGTCTAATTATAATTTTTTTTTATTAAAAACATTTATTCACATCCAGAAGATTGAATTGAAGTTTCTTATTTAAAAATATATTTATTTTTAAATCATTATCATTTCTCCTGCCCTTGTCCCTCGCTAAGTGGGGTCGGCGCAACATGTATACTTCTTCCACTCGGGCCTGTCATTCGTCATCTCAGCGTCTACTCCTTTCACTCCCATATCATCTCTCACGCAATCCATCCATGTCTTCTTCGGCCTTCCTCTACCGTTACGTCCATTGACATTCATACTCATCGCTCTTTTAGTAACATGGCTTTCTTCCCTCCTCATAACATGCCTGTACCAAGCTAACCTTGCACTTCTTACCTTTTCTAAAATTGGTGCAACTTTCAGATTTCCCCTCATATATTCATTCCTTATCCTGTCCAACCTTGTTACTCCACACATCTATCTCAACATACGCATCTCATTTGCATGCATCATTCTCTCTTCAGTCTTTTTCATTGTCCAGCACTCTGACCCATACATCGCGACAGGTCTGATGACCGTTTCGTAAATTTTTCCCTTAAGTTTAAGGGGCATTTGTGGGTCACAAGTTGTTCCCGAGACCTGTCGCCACTTCATCCATCCAGCATTTATTCTATTCTTAACGTCTCGATCAATATTACCGTCGTTTTTGAAAAGTGAGCCTAAGTACTTAAAGTCGGAGCAGACCGGTAGGGTTACACCATCTAAGGCAATTGGAAAAAAACTGGAGGAGTCACCAACGCCGCAGAACAGATGCTCTGTTTTGGTGCGACTTATTTTCAATCCAACTCTCTCCAATTTTTTGCAATCTTCGAAAATTGCATTTGCTGTCCCCCGTCCTGGCATAAAACCAAACTATATAGTTGTGGGTTACCTCACATTCCTCACATTCATCTCTCATTCTTCTATCTATTGCTTCTATTATTTATTTTTAAAATACAATACTTATTAAATCCTTCATCCTATTTTTAAAAAATACCTGGTGAGTATTACCCATTTTTACGTCACTTATTTATTACGTCACTATGAAAACGTGTCAAACGGCGTAACCTTGTAAAAGCGTAATACATTGTGGAAATTTTACGTTCTCTTTTTATAATTCAATTATTTTAAGTAATAAAAGACACATAATTAGATAATTAGGTGCATTTGACATTTTGAAATAACGTTTTATTTTTAAAAGTTGTTCTTTATGATTCGCTAAATATGTTCCTCTTAACAAGGATAAATGCAAAATATAAAATAAAAAGTGTCAAATCGGTCAACTTAGAGCGGCTCTGGTATAGTACTTTTTCTCTGGTTCAAAGAACTGCCGCCGTTTTAACGTTGAGCTCGTAAGGAATGTAAACTAAAACCCAAAACGTAAAATAAAACCATAAACGTGAATAATAATAAACATTAAATATTGAGAGACTTGTTCAATAATGTTTTGTTGTTTACAAGGCCTATGTTGCGCCTATTGTACCTACTTACTTGTCGATACTCCACTACAAAAAACAATCATATAGGTGACAAAAATAATTTAGGTGGCAGTGGCGCGCGGCGCCCCTATTGTCATGGCCCCTGTGTGCGCCGCACACTTCGCACACAGGGGCGGCGCGGCCCTGTACCTGAGGGCCTACCATGAGTTGGCTATCGTAAACTTACGTACGTTAAAAACCTATCGAGTTGTTTTTTTCATATGGCCGATTGTAGTTCTTCGCGTAACCACCAGCCGGCGCTGTACATGTTTTTCATAGACATATTTACGTAGTCGATATCGAGCGCGTAAGTTTTAAACTCATGGTAGCCCCACTGGTTACAGACAGACGGACGGATGGTCGACGAGGACAACAAAATCTCAGTAATACCACAGTAATACCTACTTCTGTTTTTACCCTTTGCGGTTTGTGGTTCGTGGTAGTAGCATAAGCACTTATATTACATTATCAGACAGAATCAATAGTGGGTAGACAAATAGAATAAATTGTATTTAATAACACACCCAATTCCGGAACAAACATCGATGTTCGTCACACAAATATTTGTCCTGGGTGGGAATCGAACGGACGAATCTTGAAACGGTAGGTAATGACCGTAGGTCACTAGCCACTGATCCACCGAGCCAGTCAAATTGTATTGTATTGTATAGTAATAAATAAGGCGTCCGACCAATTTCAGCCTTGGGCGGCCGATCTCAATTGAGATCAGCCATATTGCCGGACATATTAGATATGTGCACAAGTGTGCGTGCAAACACAAGTGTACTCTCTATTCCCTTACTCCCATAATTCGGTGAGACGGCAATCCGACATGACCGGTGAGAGATCGGGCGCAGGACCACCGGCTTAACGTGCTTTCCGATGCACGGGCGTTCAACCGCCAATATCCTAACTCCGGGCTGAGTATTTCATTACAGAAAAACTCACACAAATTTTGCCCGAACCCGGACTCGAACCGGGAACCTCTCGGTCCTTACGCAGCGCTTGCTACCAATAGACCAACGAGTCAGTTAATTGTATAGTAGTGAAATAAGTTCGAAATTGCGGTACTTAAAAAAAACGTAGTAAATAACGGTTTAACGGCTTTGATTAATAAAAATCATCCGTTTACATAATCATGAGTTTTACTTATTTTAACTAGCACACACACATGCACACCCAGATTCACACTTATCATCAAAGAGAATATAATCACTACGTTTCTTATCATATTATAAAACTACCCTCTATCGGCCTCATCTTTAGGACCTTACAATTTGATTCGGACCGTGCGTTTATCATGACGGACGGCTGACATTAAACGAAAATTAAAGTTGACAGCTGCTGTCAATAAGCTCAAGAAGAAAACAAGAAAAATGGCGCAGGTCCCGTTTCTTGGGATTAAAACCCATGTCCGAAAAATATGTGCTGTGTACAAGCAGACTCTACGTAATTTAGAGGCGTTTTATGATAGACGGTAAGATCTTTTTTGTCTAAAGTATTTGTATTAATTCTGTGTGTTAAGTTACGTAATTAATTTAACTAACATAACCTATACCTTTCAAACTCTTTTCAGATGTTTACAAATCATTTGATAAAGTTTTAATACTTCTTCAACCTGCCCTAGCTTTATTCTCTTAAGGTTTTTCATTTGGTTTACTTTTACTTTAGATTTTATTGGTTATTTACTGTTTATTGTCGGTAGTTTATTATTTTTACTTTATGGTACATAATACTTAATCTATTACTTAGCCATTTAATATTTATGTTAAACTTATAGTTTACATTTTGACTTTAGAGAAACACGACCTAGTTAAAATTACGTATATAGTTTTGAAGAAGATTTTTATTTGATTTTATTGAAGCAATAAAGTATTGAGTATTGAGTATTGAAAAAGTCGAAGATTTTTTATACTAACATATTTATTACTGTAGAACTTTTTAAACCATTTCTATTCAAGTAGATTTCAAATGCACTTTAATTTTCAGTCAAGTGTACCGCTACCGAGCTGTCTTGATGCGTGAACATTTCGACAAGATCATCAATGAGCCGGACCTGCGTAAATCCCAGGAGATGCTCCAACAAGCTCAGGAGGACCTGTTCCTAGTACAGCACCCCATCCCTAGGAAGTGTAAGACAAAGATGCTTTTACTTTATTTTTAATTATACGAGATCTTAGTGATCTCATCTATACAACTAAATAAAATTGAAATGTCTGTTTATTTTTACTAAATGGGTAGGAATCTATATCGGGTACGAAACACAAAAACACAATAAGAAAAAAATTTGACTGTCTGTTTGTTCCTGTTAATCTTTGAAATGGCTTGACCAATATCGACTGGACTTTCACTAATGCAAAGCTAACTTTACAAGGTACATTATAGGCTATTTTAATTTCCACATTTCAGTGTGGACAAAGTTGTGGGCTAGTTAACTGTAGGTCCTCCTACCTTAGATATCCTTACTTCTTTACTAATATTATAAATGTGAAAGTAACTCTGTCTGTTACACTTTCACGCAAAGAGTACTGAATATAACCAACTGTGATATAAAGAAGTAATGTTTTACCCGTTAACGCAGACGAATTCGCGGGCGGAAAGCTAGTAGTAAATATTAGTAACATGCAAGTTTCGTAACCGTAATAAGGCGCGTCACCGCGTGGGCGCCGGAAGTAGCACTAGGCTGAGGAGTCCGTGATGTGGACAAGACTGACTTTATGACGAAATTCCATATATCTTGACTGTGGGAAGATTTACCCTCATTGCTATAGGACAGAATTTAGGTAGCACTGGTCTGATACTAATCAATCAACTGCTATGAATGGACTCATTACTTAATTTCATTTCGGAAAACAAAGATTTTACCTTATTTGATTGTACAGAACTATACCAAATCCCTGTCTCATCTCAACTCTAGAATTTTTTGAGTCGGTACTCAAAAAATGTGGTTCAGGAAGAGTTAAAAAAATTGTCAAATCTAAAATACCTACTTTGTTTACATCCTTTGATTTTTCCAAATTAAATTTATAATACTTTAAGAGTTTCCAGAATTGATTAAATGTAGTTGCAGTGTAGTATTTTGCACCTGCCAAAAAATATCTGTGACATGCATGTGTATTGAACAAAATATTTTTCATTCCAGTCTCTCTGAGTCCCGGTGGTGTGGCTTACGAGCGTGTGGTGACCCCACCGGACTGGGTGTTGGATTACTGGCACCCACTCGAGAAAGCTCAGTACCCTGAGTACTTCAAGAAACGCGAACAGAGGAAGAAGGAGTTTATCGCCCTATGGGAGAAGGAACACGGGAAATACGACCCTAAGAGCGAACACCATTGAATATTGTGTACATAAATTAATATGATTAGTAAATTATGGTAATTGTAGTTCATGTGTGTTATTTTTTTTTCACACTATACTTATACCATAATAATATAGAAAATAATGTACTGTAAATGTGAAGAGATAATAGCAGGAAAGTAGACCCCAGGCTCCGCAAGGATGCAGCCAGGAAAGCTCTGTGACGATGATCATTAAAAAAAAAATTCTAGGCCTGAGAATAAGAGGTGATTTATAGCTCTCTGTATCTGGTAGTAAGGTAGGGTGAGGGTCGCTAGTAAGCTTGCTTCTTCACCAAGTTTATACACAAACATTAAGATTATCATTTAAGGACCCTAAGGATTAAAATAGATAGGTGCTAACGATAATAAATAAGAATAAACCAATTGTACACTGTTCTCAATTAAGTGAAGTGACAATTATGTTTTAACCCGGCGTGAATGAGGTGAGAAATTGTTACACCAGCTACTAGGTGGGTATGACATACCCGAAACTTTAATGTCATTATTTTTTATTTTTATTGTGTTTTTATCATTTTGAATGTATAATATAATAATAATAGGATCCATTCTACAAGGTAAATAAAAATATCTGCTTTTACGTTCAAGAAGTTTTAATAATTATTAAAATAAAAATACATCTCATTTTTTTGGGAAAAAATTACGACTTTGGTAAATCCACATAAAAATGGTATCTTCTTATAATTATGATTAAACAAGGAACTGAAAGTCATATGAGATAATTTACCATAGCGCAATCATAAACTTACTGTACACAAATATGTGACACCGACTACGAGGTCGGGTATGACATACCCCTGCAACGTTTGCGCACGTGTATCTCCAGTCGCCGCCGGCGCAACACTGAACTCGATGCCGCACCTCGTCCCCGGCACCTCCAGCTACTAGAAACGCGGGACTCACAAAGCACCGATAACACTAAATAATTTGCGTTTAAAAACTTAGCGGGTATGACATACCCCACCTCACTCACGCCGGGTTAATTGAGAAATAAAGAATCTTTAAACCTAAGGGTTGCAGTAGTAAATAATAACAACTTGCTTAAATTTATGCCATTTTTATTGTTAAAACATCATTTACAAAGATACCTTCCACACTTATGTACACAATGAATACTAGTGAAAGTTTTCATTAGATGAACAAAAATCTTGAAAAAATAGAGCAGTTTGTAGGCATAGGTATAATTAGATTATCAAATGCAGTGGTAAACATTATTGTTCTTATGTTTTAAAACTCTTTGGATAATATTTACATTCATTTCAATCAGGATTTCATTAAGATACATTCAAGACCGGTAATATTACAAAGGGTTTATAGAATGCTGTCTAATACTGCTAGAATGGTATAGACAGGGTACAACAATGTATCAGGATACATTTTATACTGATTTTTAAATGACCCAATAACTTCGTTGGACCAATGTCATGATAGAGATAGAAACTTATATATTTTGGAAAATAGTGGAGTTTCGCAATCATAAAAGCTACAGTCTACATATTTTAAATAACATAACTCATTCACCATTCTCTATTATAACATTAATTATTACAGTCGATTTTTAATATACTTCATTATTCCTCATTATCATCAAGACGACAAGTGTTTAAAATTTTTTTTTAATAAAATTTATTTATGACATCCAATTGCCAATATTTAACATTTTTTAAATTAGCCTAGTCCTTGTATAACAGTAGTATGAGGTTAAATGAAGTATATATCAGAACTAGTGGCGTAATATTTGGATAATGGGCGATGATGAAATGATTTAAATACTTATCCCATTACTAATTAAATGCACAGTTGCCAACACCTATATAAACTTATCTCATTTACAATTTCATCTCAGAAGTATAATTGTCTGTCTTCTACAATAATAGAACATGTTTAGAAAATCTGCCTATTGCATTAAAAGAATTTTTTAATACATATACATTAAATTCCAAATGTATTAGTCTATTACACTGATTATGTTTGAAACAACAAGTTATGCCATGTGTCAGATCTTTGATTGTGGCTGTGTTCACGAAGTGATGAGCACAGGGGGCTTAGACAAAGTAACAATATCGAAACGATAACGAAGTTCGAAAAGAACGAAATGTATGGGATTGACCACGTGATTTATCGCGTCAATCCCATACATTTTATTATTTTCGAACTTCGTTATCATTTTGATATTGTTAATTTGTCTACGGCACTTGATAGCAACAGTAGGTAGGTACATATTCGCTACTTTTATTCAAGTTATAACTATGTGATATATTAATTAATTCTCATGAAACATGAATGTCTTAAACTTATAGACAAAAAGTTCTCACTCCTGTGCGATTGTCGACATTTATTTGATACAGAATCTTAAAAACAAGTTCAGGGATTGAAGATTGATTAAGCGGCAACAACAGAGGTCTTTAGATAATGGGATGACCAAACACATACTGTGGAAATAACGAGTAAACAGCATTAGGGAACATGCATGATTTTGTTTTTTTTTAGCGGTAGGTACAGTAGCATCTAAAAAAAATGTAAATAAAAAAAATTATGTTGCCTTAAAGGCTAAATGAAAGGCATTCAAAGATGACTTTGCACAATGACGTCACACTTTGCTGATTTCACATTAGGACTTTTTGTTCGATTTCACTACTCTTACAAGATTGTCTACTTAGTCCAAGTGACCAATTTGCTGTCATTGATACTGGCATATCGGATTTACGATAAGCCGCGCCATAGTCAAAAAGAAACAAAAACCATCAGTAGTGAAATTCTTATAAGAATAAAGATTTGGCAATACGACCCAGATGCTCATACCATGAAACCTTTGTAACAAAAAAGATTTGACAGTACGCCCAAATAGACATGCCATGAAATCCTTATAAAAAAAAAAACATTAGGCAGTATGCCTAAACACCTATGCCTTGAAATTTAGGCACTATGCATAAACACCAATGCCTTGAATTTAAAAAAAAAAAAAACGAAGCCGAACCGCTGCACATTCCCTCGACCATCTCATTCCACCGTTCGAAATAAAAAAAAAACAACAGCATCCGCTCCATATCCTTTCCACTTCCGCCCGTCCCGCCGCCTACACCGGCAGCAGCCGTCCTCAGTTCCCGCCTAGCACGTGGCCGCGGCCCCAGCGGTGCCCGCCGAACACCGTGTCGCCGGCGCGGGGCCGCTCGCCGCCCGCCGGCTGCGGCGCGCTACCGAAGCCGCCCATGTACCGGGCGTCGGGGAACATGCGTTTCCTGGTGGGGGGAAATCATAATAAATAAATATATATATATAAGGCGTCCGACCGATTTCAGCCATGGCGGCCGATCTCAATTGAGATCAGCCAAGTGCGCAGGACATATTATAGTGCACAAGTGTACGCGCAAACACAAGTGCACTCTCTATTCCCTTACTGTCATAATTCGGTGAGACGGCAATCCGACATGACCGATGAGAGATCGGGCGCAGGACCACCGGCTTAACGTGCTTTCCGAGGCACGGGCGTTCAACCGCCAACTTCCTAACTCCGGGCTGAGTAATTTCATTACAGAAAAACTCACACAAATTTTGCCCGACCCCGGACTCGAACCGGGGACCTCTCAGTCCTAACGCAGCATTTGCTACCAATAGACCAACGAGGCAGTCCAATAAATAAATAATTAGTACACAACATCACCCTGGTTTAGGATAGGCCCGTGCCCCAGCAGTAAGGACATAATATATCACTTACAGGACAAACGGTCGAATATTGAAAAAGCAATTTACAATTTAGGCTTAAAATCAAAATTTAGTCAGCTCAATCATGTATCTAATTTAGGCATCTGCGGAAGACCAACGTCGCAAAGTCTCCCCGACTCCGCGACATATGCTGAGCAAAATGAGCAAATGCCTTTTCATTACTATCTCCCATTGATGTTTCTTGTTTATTTTTTTTAATTGTGTGTCTACGTAATTTGTGTTGGTAACTAAATAAAATATTTTACTTTCTTTATTTCTTTCTAATAAACGTTTCATTATTTAATCATATGAGAGCTGTTAAATATTACTAAATCCATAATAAATAAAAAGTTGCAATTCAGACATAAAAGTGTTCCAGTTATTTGTCTGTCTATATCTATTGTGTGTACTTTTAGTTTTTGATACTTACAGGAAGGAAGGTGGCGCCAGGAAAGCGGGGCCGCCGAACTCCTGTGGGTACTTGAACTGCAGGAAGAACGACACATGCCCAATGATGATTCCTACCAGCTCCATCGCGCCACTGAAATATAATCACATAATATTATAGATATCAAAAGTTTTTTGAAGGCTAGTTTTTTTTTCCTAACTGACACTATGATATCTTGAAGAATGAAGATGAAGGCTACTCGCCTTCATCTTCATCGGAGTTGCAAGGGAGCAAATTCTGGTACCCTACGCATGAATTAAGGAGTTTCCTGTCACATAGCCTCCTTAATTTTTGCAATAAGGATAGAGGTTATGCAAAAGCGCAAATAAAAATCTACCTACCTATATACATGTAAGAATTAGGATATGGGGGTTAGTATACATGAATAGAAAAAAGTTAAATGTCTTACAAATAGATGGATAGATAAATCATAAAATTAAAAATTCAAACCATACACCACATGGTTTAGGTTGGAAAAAATTATAAGAGAACCAAAACAATCTAAGCTATTGTAAGTAAAAGACACCCTAATGACTTGGTAACATAATTAATTTGATAGTACTATTTATTCATTATCTGTGTGTACACAAAATTGTACAATATTCATGCTCAATTGCAATACTGATAGTGATTCACATCCCTGAATAGATAAGTAGGCTAATTAGATAAAGCTATCAAATTAAAGTAGCTGTAATTTAAATACATAGAAAATAATACTAATTTTCTCATATATGGGTCAAATACATTATATTATGGTTGCTACCTGCTATTGAAGAATTAATATTGCATTAATATCATGATTTTAAAAATCTTAATATAAAAAATCATGTAGCAATATGCAGGTCTAAAAGTGAATGTGATAATGATATAACTACAAAAATGTTTGATATCTTATTATAGAATTTTAAACTATCATGGTTACACACATTAGAAAACTGAAAGTGTCTGGGAAACAATATGGTAAATATCCCGGAAACTTTCAGTTTTCTTATTATAGACCTAATGAAATTTATTCTTTTAACATTCTGATCAGGGATTAGGTATCTTTTGAAGATGCCTCAGGTCAGCCTGGAGCTTTATCATCAGCCCATATTCGTCCCCACATCTGGGGCAGGGACCTACCCTTAATTTGGGCGATAAGGCCTTAGTCAACAATGCTGGCAAAGTGCGGGTTGGTTGACAACATAACCTAAGAATTTCTTCGTAGGTGTGTTGGTTGTTTACTCACGATGTTTACTTTCACCGTTAAAGCATTGAATACATATTAATTTCAAATTTGAAAAACCAGTGGTATGTGGCAGGGTTTGAACTGGTGACCACTCGCATGGCAAGCGACGACCTAAACCACTGGGCCATCAACGCTTCACTATTAGATATCCAACTATACAATATTGTTTAAACTCACCCTCCACTGAGGATCATGTTGAAAGCCAGCAGCACCCAGGGCAGATACATGGCCTTGAACCGTGTGCCGAACCAGAAGGAGACAACAACATCTTTGTTAAGCTGGCACCACACATACAGCACTGATAAGACCAGCGGATCCATGATGAGCTGCAAAAGAAGTTATGAATAAATGTTTATACTGAAAAGAAAGTGATTTAGGTATCTTCAATATTGTATTGACTGAATTGTTGGTAGCATGTGCTGCATTAGGACCAAGCGGACCCTGGTTCGAGTCGAGAGTCGAGCAAAATTTGTGTGTTTTCTGTCAGGAAGTTAGCGGTTGCACATTAAGCCCGTGGTCCTGAGCAAGATCTCATGTCATGCCGTATTGCCATATCGTCGGCCACCATTGACAACGTCGGTCAGACACCTTATTTCTTTTTTTATGGGCTACAATTTTAGACTTTTACTTCCATATCATTAACAGTTGGATAAGTACCAAATTACAGTCCACAAAATACAGTTGAGATGTTGCAAAGTAAGTGGTTTTTGCTACTGCTTTTTTGCATCACTTAAACACCAATTATTAATTCAATTACAGTATTTTGACGATTTTATTTCCTTAAATATTTTTTTTATATTGCTTTGATATCAAACCTAAAGTTTTAACATTAAAATTTGTTAATATTGAAACATTGAGCACAAGTAGCTGTAATTGCAGTTTTATCTAGATGTGTATAAAATAATTTGGTTTGTGTATTTATTTCTTATACATTTCTAGAATAGACATAAAATTTCAAAAGCTGTAGTATGGCGAGAACATAAATATCCTTACCGGCACATTGATCAAGATTCCGATGACCACACAGCATGCCCAGTTGAACAACAGCATGTAGAAGTAGTCAGCTGGTTTACCCTGGAAGATGCCAGTCTCCAGCCTCTGAGAGTATGTGTACAGGAAGTAGCAGTTTATCAGGAAGTGAAATCCGGTGCCAGGTCCGATTGGGTAGAAAAATGCTGCTGTGATTGGTCTCCATATCTGTCAAATAAAGAATATTATTCTATTAATGAATGTTATTGTTATTAATATATGACTTTATTGAATAATAACAACAAAGCCATGATTGTAATAATATTGCATAAGTCTGCTTTAGAATTACAACCATGTTTCATAGGTAATTTTGGCCAATAAAAGACCAGAAACCAGCACTTTGAGACATATGGAAATGTTATGATGTGGTATCTAAAAGTTCATAGCATTGGAATTGTAAATTATTGCATTGTGTTCATACTAATTTATTATAGTCAAAGTCAAAGTCAAAGATATAAACATTAAAAGCGGCGGAGGCCCTTACCTGGCATTCGAATAAGAATGGATAGTAGTCCAATAAAAAGTAGCTCGGATTTATGAGTCCGAACCGGCCGACAAGACTAAAAACAATTGTGAAAGTAAGCCAGTACCGTGTAAAGAACGGCACACTCTTAAACCAGTCCCTAAATTCAGACATTTTCACTGAATTCACAGCACAAACAATAATAGTAGTCCCTCACAATCACTTCTAATTTACGCGATGACAGAATACATTCAAGTAAATATTTGGCTGCCTTAACTAGACAGGGTCGGTCTCTTGTGGTTGCGGAGCGCAATATTTACGTTAAGACGATATCATACACCATTTATAATGAGTACACGTGTCCCAAGTGAATTTGTCCAGAAAATCGGAGAAGGATGATGATATGATTTTTTATTATTTTGACATTTGTTGCAATCTGGGTTACCTGTTGAAATATAAATGTAAGTAAATAAAAAATGACAGATACTTTAATTTTATTATGAAGCATTCTATGAATTCTAATTATAAAATGTTTATTATTATAAACATTAAATGTTAGAAAAAAATATTATCATGAATATAAATTTTCACAAAACACTTTTCTGATTTTTCTGTCGTTTGGACAGTTTTCACACCTTTCATTGACGTAAGAAAAAAAAAGAAAATTTTAACCTTCAAAAATTGCGGCGATTTTGTGAAAATAACTTTACAAAAATGCGGAGTATATTTAGAAGAATTATTTCTTCTAGCTATGTTACGTTCGCAAGAAGTAATAATACTGTTCGATATTGTTCAAAGGAAGTGGAAAAGAATAAGCAGGACGAGAGTATTGAAATAAAATCAAGTATGGTTATTCCTCTAGTTTTTTGTTATTCTTTTGGCTTACAAAAGCTTAAGACCTGCTAGAAACGCCAGAATATATATTTGAAGTCTAGTTTATGTCATACATTATATTTTTCTTATACTAGTTCATCATATTCTACTATTATTATTGTGAGTCTTTTTATGGAGTATAATAAATAAATAAATATCCATAGGTTAACCCATTATTCAACTCCAGAGAATGTAAAGTATGGTAAACATTTTCAGATATACAAGTAGAAAAATATGGTAACATAACAACATTGAACATAGACCGCCAACACACTAGAAACAGTTTGGATGAGGCTACCCTAAGGGAAATAGCCGCAGCCCTTGATGCATTCGAGAAGGACGAGACATCGAAAGTGCTTGTCTTCAATGGGGAGGGAGGCTCTTTTTGTTCCGGTTTTGATATTGACGAGATTGGGGAAAAAGGATATAATAATGTAAAGGATGCAGCTGTAAGTAAACCTAAAATTTATATGAAGACTTTAATGAAGTTAGATGAGTCATGCTCATGCTTATAATTAGTAATAATAAATAAATAAATATTTCACAACATCACATAAATTGATCAGAGGGCCTACCATGAGTTGGCTATCGAATACTTACTTACGTTAAAAACCTATTGAGTTGTTTTTTTCATACGGCCGATTTTAGTTCTTCACGTAACCACCAGTGGCGCTGTACATGTTTTTCATAGACATATTTACGTAGGCGATATTGAGTGCGTAAGTTTTAAACTCATGGTAGCCCCACTGATCCCGTGGTAAGTAGATTGCGCACTCAGCTGCGTTACAGGCAACAGAATCAACAGTGGATACAGCAATATACTTAAATATATGTATTTAATAATACACCCGGACACGGAACAGTCCCGAGTGGGAATTGAACCCACAACTCTTGGAACCGTAGTTAGTAAACCTGGGTCACTAACCACTGTTCCACTGAGCCAGTCTATAGACACCGAGTAGGACAATGGTTTAATATTTCTTTGCACTAGTACTTAATTACCTAATTACTCTTGAAGAATGATTGGGAGCAATCAACTATTCAATGATATTATACAATTAATTGCTTTCAGAATGATGTCACTCCCACTGATATTATTCATTCATAAGATTTGATTCATAATTTCATTTGAATTCACAATTGTGCTTTTTCTAGAGCCGTCTTCTAAGAAGACCTCTGTGTGATAAGACCACAATAGCAGCAGTGTCAGGGTATGCTGTTGCCGAAGGCTTTGAGCTGGCCCTGGCTTGTGACCTTCGAGTCATTGAAGACACAGCTGTTCTTGGATGTTTGGGCAGGAGATTTGGTAAGTGACATCAAAGATATAAAGATTATACAAGTGTCTACTTCACAACTTTTGTAAACTTATACATTTGTCAAATTGTCATTCCCTACAGGGCAAGCTTACTGGGAAACACATCAAAGCCACCATTTGTAAACCAAGTTAAGGGAATAAATGTTTGTTTGTGTGTGCTATGGTGTAGTCGCTAGCTAAACACTTACTGAATAACCAAAAGCTAGGTTTTGAAAGCTAGTTCTGTTTTTTTTATTAGCCACACAGTTTAGATACAATAATAAGTTGACTTTTGATGAGACCTTTTTTTACCATCATGCCCACTTTTAGGCAAAGGTTCTATGAAGTAACTAGCAAGACCCACTGTGGAACATTATTCTCCTCCTTTTCACATCACCATATCTAGTCGTACAATCTAGTCTTGAAAGATTAATTAGTAATTTATTATTAACTTAAACTGCTAAAATAAAATAGAAAGCTAAAGTAAAAATAAAATATATTGAATTTTTTTTTATCTGTAAAATTTCTTCCCAGGTGTCCCTCAAAGCTTGTTTGGTGGCAGACGGTTGACTGCCCTTGTCGGCCTCTCCAGAGCCCTGGACCTGCTCATCACGGGCAAGCTGATATCCGGGACAGAGGCTCACCAGGCCGGCCTTTCGTCGAAACTCACTGCTACTGGCACAGGTTGGTAACATATGAATGTGTTGTCATAGACAAAAGCCTATTTTTGTTGCCTGAATAGGTTTGTATGAGTAATAAAAAAATAAATAAATTACTTTCTTACCTTCTTTTCTTAGTCTCACCATAGAACAAAGCATTTTCTGTATTATATTTATTGTGAGCCTCATCATTGTTGTAATGTGGTTAGTTGCCCACACCATAATTATGACTGCATAGAAAAAAATTATTAGTATTGTTAACCCATTAAATGCAACAATTTTCTGTCACATGTCTGGGTTAGAAAATCATAATATGATGATAACTCATACCTAAAAACAACATTCTCAATTCCAGCGCTAGGCGAAGCGATAAAACTGGCCAAGTCGCTAGCCAAGTTCCCTCAAAACGCGCTGATGATGGACAAGCTGGCCGCGGTGAACTCGCAGCTGAACCCCAACAGCGAGGAGAGCATGCGCGACGAGGCCGTCATGACGAGCCTGCTGGGCGCCGCCATTGAAGACATCTCCACCGGCGTCAAGAAGTTCCAAGGAGGTGTGTAAAAAAATACCTCCTTAGTCCATAGATCAGTCTATGTCCCAATACTCCCAATATAAAGTCCTCTCAAATTGAAGACTGTACCAGGGGTCAAGAAGTTCCAAGGAGGTGTGTAAAAAAATACCTCCTTAGTCCATAGATCAGTCTATGTCCCAATACTCCCAATATAAAGAACTCTCAAATCGAAGACTGTACTTGGGGTCAAGAAGATCCAAGGAGGTGAGTAAAAATACCTCCTTAGTCCATAGATCAGTCTATGTCCCAATACTCACAATATAAAGTCCTTTCAAAACGAAGACTACCAGGGATCAAGAAGATCCAAGGAGGTGTGTAAGAATACCTCCTGTGTTCTGTTCAGTTCAGTAGATCAGTCTATGTCCCAATATAAGTGCTCTCAAATCGAAGACAACTGTACCGGGCGTCAAGGAGTTCCAAGGAGGTGAGTGACCAAGACCCGGCTGAGTTCCCACAGAGCGGACTCAGCAAGAGTTCATGAATGACAAGCCTGCTGGGCGCCGCCATCGAGGACATCTCTACCGGCGTCAAGAAGATCCAGGGCGGTGAATGCGATTGAGCCACCATTAGCTTATGATGCAGTCTTAAAAAAAACCCTGTTAACTACAAAGACTTTGCAGTTTGATCAAGTGTTACTAAGCTTTTGTAATTAAGTTTGACAATAATAGAATAATGTTGCCCCACTCTAATGAGTACCATGTATGCAGGACATTATAGTGTGCAAATGTGCATGCTAACATAGAAAAGTTTTATTTTTTTCCTAACTGACTCACGACGATGGCTTGGAGTAGCCTCGTCATCATCACCAGACTTGCAGGGGAGTGGATGGCTCTCATCCTTAGCTCTTGACATCAATTTAATAATCTTCCATCATATTTTGTTACAGGTATCGGTAAACATGGCAAGTTCTACAAGCTGACCGAAGTGCCAGTGAAGGATTGGGAGCTGGAAGACACCTTCGAGGAGGTGAAGGTCGAGCATGCGGACCCCGCGACCCCGCAGGCCCCAAAGGACCCACCAAAGACCCCCGCGGACAAATGCGAGAAGTTCACGGAAAAAAAGCCTTAGGCTAGCGATAAGACTGTTGGTTAAGTTTTGTATTACTTGTGTTATTTATTAAACATATCTAGTCCATTTTTTGTTTTTGATTTTTGGAACTCTTATGATTCGTGTGGAAACATAGATAAATCCCTGAAAACCCTTATCTAACTCTTGTCTTAGTACTACAGAGTTGGTGCATGGATGTTGTAGTGTTGTAACTTCACTCAACTATTTTAGGTGTAGGAGCCATCCGCTCCCGCGCAGTCCGGTGATGATGACAAGGCTACTCCAAGCCACCATCGTAAATCAGTTAGGAAGAAAA
The DNA here is from genome assembly GCA_039566165.1 of Maruca vitrata. Taxonomy (NCBI): domain Eukaryota; kingdom Metazoa; phylum Arthropoda; class Insecta; order Lepidoptera; family Crambidae; genus Maruca; species Maruca vitrata. The sequence goes on along the minus strand of CM076938.1, from coordinate 5,108,771 downwards.
CAAAATTGCCTGGATAGCTCAGAGGTTAGAGCAACCGACGCGATATCGGGAGGTCCGGTGGTTCAAGTCCCCGTTTAGGCGGGGTCATGAATGCGAACTTTTTCAAATTTAAAAAAATTACATTAAGCTGTGTAATGCTATTAACATTAAAAACATCAAATAAAAAAAAACTACAAGTTACATTAAAAAACGTTTATTATTCAGCCTTAACCCTAGTCTTCCTCTTCTCCCTTCTCGGCGCGGTACTTGTAGTGCAGCTCGCTGCAGTCCTCGTTGGACACGTTGACCCAGCCGCGCGGGCTGATGTGGTACACGCGGATGATCCCGCCCGAGTACGCGTCGCGGTGGGTCGCGTGGTAGATGGCGCGGCGGCCCAGCTCTGAGGGACGGAAGGGTAGTCGGTTCACAAGTGATACATTTTGTTTGACTAGTAAAAATTCACACTATTAGTCTTTATGGGCCTAATACGCGTGGGTTACACCACACTGGGTTACACCAATCATGGTCGCGAGCGATAGAAACGTCGGGCAGTGAGTAGCTATGTAATTTGCTACTCCTAATAACGCGTATAGATCCATAAAGACTAATATTTAGTGTAATGGAACGCGAAAGTCTAAAATCTTAGTAAAAATTCACACTCTGGAGGACTGAATTTAATCCAAATGTAATGTCCAAAGCAGAGTAGTTATCTAGTTATAACTATCTTCCTTTAAAATACTACATGAAAAGATATTGCAAGCAAATTATTTCTCAGTAGATTGACCTAGGTACCAAAACAAATGCTTTGTACATAAACTCTTTAAATTTAAAATTACATTTTGCATGGTACATCATTAAATGATAACAGATTCTTAAAATGTTCTAATGAAAGAAAAATTAAAGACTACATTATTCTACATAATTACCTTGAGCTTCCAGATCAGTGAGATCCCACTTGTAGCCAGAGTCAAGCACACCAAAAGCATACACCGACCCCGAACCAACAGAAAACACTTTGCCAGGAGTCCTTGTGCCTTCGCTGTCTACATAGTAGAGCTGGGCTCCCTGTAAAAGAAAATTGCACATTGCATTGTTGTAACTACATATTTAATTTCTTTTTTACTACCTAGAAAAAAAAATTTTGCAATTTCAATCAGTAGTAATTAAGGCCAGTATTTTTCTATACCATGAAATATATTTTTTAAATTATGGTTATAATCAGTGGAAAACAGATGACATGTCACAAAAAACTGGAGTGTATATAGCTGGTAATCTAGCAATGGTTTTTTGATGTTATACCAAAATTGATACAGCAGTTTAAAAGTTATCAATTCTTAGCTAAATTAATCATTGTCCTAGGGCAGGGTAGGCGAACCTAATATTGAATGTGCCATTTATGCTAAAAAATTCTAATGGGATCATACTGACAATTTGGAAATTAATTTTATTAACTGAAATTTTTTTTTTTTTTTTTAAATAATCATCATCATCACCAACTGACAATTTGGAAATTAATTTTATTAACTGAAAATTTGGAGTATAAACTCACATTATTTATGATCGGCGAAAGGCCCAAAATATTGTGTTGGGTGCCATCAATGGCATGCATGTGAATGGTTTGCCTAACCTGTCCTATGGGTTTCTTTATTTAGGGCAGGTTAATAATGCCAACATAAACAGCTCACCCTCTTATCAATACCAGCCAGCATCATGCCCATGCTGAGTCCCATTCCCTTGTAGTTGTACACCATGTTGGCCATCAGCTTGCTGGCGGCTGCCACGGAGATACGCTCCCTATTCCTCAGCTCGTAGAGGCGGCATTGCTTCGCGAGTACGCGGTCCCAGTAAACACAATCGGCGGCACCACCGGCAAGGGTACCTAGAGGACAGGAAAAATCCCTTCAAACTTGTTCATAGAGTTATGAATGATGATATGGGTAATTTATTTTTTCTATTTTCCTTAATGATTTATGATGAGGGATTGGAGTAGCCTCGTCATCATCAACAGACTTGCAGGCGAGCATCTGCTCCCCTGCAAGTCTCTCACTTGGGCTCTTACCCCTAATGATATTGGTCAAGAACATGTCCATAATAAGAATAAGATTTAATTCCATGTTACAGTATAACTAGGTCCATTTTACCATGTCACTCATACTGACGAGCATTTGGGGAGGCCTCTGCCTAACAGTAGACTGAGTTCTAGGCTGACAATGACGATTGACATAATTATTCTGACAGCTACTTGTGCACTATTTACATGAAAAAATTGTAAACCTTGTCCTTATTTTACTAAAACATTAAATTTTTTAAGGTCTTAGACCACATTCTTGGCCGACCAAACATCAACAATGGCTGTATACATCAAAATGGTGAGATACAATTTCTACTTTCTCAATACTTACCAAGCAAGTAGTCATTGATTTCTACAATCTTTTTCATGGACTGTGAGCCTATGAACTGTCCACCGGTAGCTCGGGAGTCCACAGCCAACAGAACACCACCCTGGAAATCAATCAATCTATCAATTCTACAAGTTTAACATTCTTTTGAGGAGTGTAACTAATACAATTAGCGTTATTCTTTGAATTCAAATGTTACTGTATGGTTTTTGTGTTAATACCTGATAAAATATAAAAACAGAAATAGTAGCTGAATGATACAGATTTTCATGATTTTGTTGTGACCTTACCTGATATCTGAAGCCAAGAGTTGTGGTACCATGGTCAAATTCAATTTTGATCTGTTTTCCAGTCTCATCCTTTGTGTTGAATTGGGCGAGAGTCTCTACAGGCTGAAGATAAAAACAAAACAATTAGACTATGAATTAGAGAAATAGATGCATTAAAATGACTTTTCTAAGGCATGATACATCACTATGAAGGTTATCATTACATAGTATAAAACAAAGTCGCTTTCACTGTATGTCCGTATGTATGCTTAGATCTTTAAAACTACGCAACGGATTTTGATGCGGTTTTTTTTAATAGATAGAGTGATTCTTAAGGAAGGTTTGTATGTAAAATTTACCCAAAGCGAAGCGAGGGCGGGTCACTAGTAAAAATATAAAATGTACAAGCATTTTTGGTTTATAGAAATAAAAGAACAATATTATACAATAGATGGAACCTAATTCATGCAATAATGAGTAAATTACTCAAAAATTAGGTGCCTTCAGGTATATTGTTACTTACATCATGCAGAGTATATATCTTTGATGTCAATAGGAGTTGAGAGTTCATAGATTATCTATTGACTTAAGTTTTATTTATGTAAGTAATGAAATAGTAGAGAAGTTTTAAGAAAAATAACCTTACGTTTGAGAACGGCGGGTTGGCGAGTTGAGCGCTGTTCATGAAGTTCTGGCTGTATCCAATCACGTCATTCTGGAACGAAGCGAGCGAGTCCACGGGCTTCAGGTTAATTTTCTCATCTAAACGACAAAGATCTAGCAGAGCCATTGTAGTTTTTGTAAAATATCACTAAAGTTTGTTGGATGACAAGCGAAATCGAAAAACGCCGATTTGTGATTTGACAGTTTTGGAGTTTGACTTGACGTTTTGTCTTTTTTTTTCTGCTAGGAATAAGTAGTATAGTAGAGGTAAGAAACAAAATGTTAAAAAAGTAAGTACAAAGATTACAATTAATTAAAAACATATTTTTATAGTCCAAATTATAATCAAAAGAATATTAAAAATATTTCTAGAATTTATTTGCCAGAATTTCATTAGCAAAATTTTATCACTAAATGGTAAATGCTGCCACCTATTGGTTTTATGTATAATTATAAGTTTATTCTACCCGTCCATAGATGGCACTACTAAAAGATATACGTAGTGACATCTACTGTTGAAGTTAGCGACTAATTTTATTTTATATTCTCTCACAGATGTCGCTAAATTTATTTTCAGTCGACGATCTTTTTTTACAGGATTATGGATTTCTTTTCATAACTGACATCACTGTTTATTTTATCATTAGAAACGATTACGAAGTTCAAATGGGAAACAATTAATTGCAAAACCTAGGCATTGGACAGAATATATTTTTCCGACTGTAATAATACAAATCACGAAAATAAATATTACTAAAAATAATACGAAGAAAAGAGAGATGTTTAAATTTTATTTTGTGACCAAAATAGTACAAACTTGCTATACTTAACTCACATATTTACCTAACAACTAAATAATACACTTTGAAGGTTATAAAATTAACAGTTAGACTTCCCGAGAAATCGTCCACGGGTCAGAATTATAAAATTCATCGAACGCTGACCACAGTTAATAAATAGTGGAGGAGTTAGCAAGGTTATCATTACGCTATGAGTCAGATAGGTCCTATTCATCGATATAATCTCTTATTGTCGATTTAATTCGAATTCCCTCAGTTTAAACTCTGTCATTATACGCCGGGTAGAGTCGTAGTAATTTGTGTAGTCTAGTCATTATGCTGGTAAATAATAAATAATGCAGCCTTGTTGGACAGTTCGCTAGATTCCTATCGTGTTGTAAATAGTGCCGTAGCTATTTATCTAGTATTTACATCGGTCATTTGAGCTGGTATTATCATAATTATTTATTTATATTCAAATACAGGGCTAAGGTGTCAGTTTTTTGACGTGATCCTCCATAATCATTAGTTTGCTCAATTTACGAGAAAGGAAAGAGAATGAGAAAAATTGGTGAAGTTTACCTTCTTCTTCTTTTCCTACCTATGGCAAACAAATTATAAAAAAAAGTTTGTTTACGTTAAAATTAAGTAGGTACAGTAATAGTTGATAAAGTATAGTAATAGTCTACTCTGAGTCCTAGGATTAACGGCTTTATTTATTTGAATGCCAAATATTGGATTGGGATCGCTAGCGAGTAAATACGTAACACAATTTATCCTGAAAAACCAAATACAAGATCCGGAAAGACTTGGATTTAAACATAGAGAAAGACAAGACAAGGCAATTATGATTATAAAGTACCTACCTGCCATAGTTTCCCAGGAAAGAATCTCACCAGCTAAGAGCAAACGTTGGACAGTACTTATTAAGTGACGCGCGAACCGAAACCAAATCCCAGATACTTACCCAAATATGCGTTAATCCATCACTTAGGTCTCTAATTTGGCCTGCTTATAAATGGCGCTTAGCATTTACGTTTGGGAGGGTTCGGAACGTATAACAGGCATTAGTAACGCAGACAAATTCAAAAGTCGTGAACGGGGTCGGTTCAGAGTCACGATCCACGCGCGTTAGCCAATGTGGCCTAGTCCCGTGATGATAGCGCCGAATTCATGGTCGCATTTTGGCCCGGCGTGCGTTACACCCAACTCGTTTGATTCCCAGAAACGTGGGATTTCGCGATCCGTGAGAATCGTTTGTTTGACTTTTTTCCTTGGTGAAATTTTGCAGGGATGGATCCTGAATTGTGTTCCAATGGGAATAAGGAGTACCTATCTACTTTAACTTTTCTATATTCCGCCTAGAAGCTTACTACATCTAATTAAGCCCTTAGCTTAGTGAGTAGTACTACAAATAACAAAGCTAGTATATAGAGTACAGCTTAGCTTAGTAGCTAGTATGATTCAAAGGAAGGTAAGACTAGCAAGGTGACGGCAACATAAGAATACGTACCTTTGATTTATCCTCGCTTTTAAGAGGGGACATGCTGCTTACAAAAAAAGTTATTTAATTTGATGAGAAGTAAAATTTTATTAACCTGTGCACTTTATCATCCTAATGCTGATGAAACCGCTTATCTAAACCATTCCACAGCTCTCTATTTAGGTAAGATTTGAACAATAAATTGATATCTGGATTGCACACTTTTTTTTACCTAAATAATAAATACCGGCCGCAAAAAGACTCTTCATCATCATCATCAGTCAACCATTCTGGCCAAGTGCAGATTTCCTCAAGATGTTTTTTTTCACCGTTAAAGCGTCGAAATCGTACATATGAACTTCAGTTTTGAAAATACAGTGGCGGGCTTTGAACTGGCGATCTCTCGCATGGCCAATAATGACATTAAGGCGTCCGACCGATTTCAGCCATGGCGGCCGATCTCAATTGAGATCAGCCAAGTGCGCAGGACATATTATAGTGCGCAAGTGTGCGCGCAAACACAAGTGCACTCTCTATTCCCTTACTCTCATAATTCGGTGAGACGGCAATCCGACATGACCGATGAGAGATCGGGCGCAGGACCACCGGCTTTACGTGCTAATAATGACCTTAACCACTCGGCAATCGACGCTTTTGAAAGACTCTTATAAGCTGTTAATCGTTTATTCGGCGTATGTCTGTCGGGGTGCTCGCGAGTGACATGGTCGTGTTGGCGCAAGGTCCGGGGTTCGTTCCCAGGCCGTGTCACGCGATGCGCGGCCTTCCCTGGTATGCTACTACGGTGACCATGAAATACTTGAGCTTTATTATAAATCAAATCATTTATTGCATGTCTCTCGTTGCATCATCATCATCATCATCATCAGCCATCAACGTCCCCACTGCTGGGGCACGGGCCTACCCTATAGAAATATGTTTTTACATACAGTTGTTACATTATACAGTGATCAGCATATTTCACCAACTTTGGCATGCAACAATTTACAAAATGACTTACCCTTAAACAACTTACATGCTTGCGGATATAAAAGGTGCTATTTTAATTGGATAACCATTTATAAATTGAACAGAACATAGTCAATGGTTATAATAGGCCTATTGTTTGAAAGGTTATCATCACTTCGAGTTCAGTAAGCTTGAAGATTTATTAATCTGGCTTCAAATTACCCGTCTGTGTTTTAATTTATATTTAATTTATAGTTTTAATTTATAACAATATAACATATTCGTACCTACTTGAATACAACAAAAGGCTGCGATTGACTAAGTTAAATCTAGGTCTAACTAATAATATACGAAATTTTAGTTTGTACTGACAAGTTAGGAAAGAAAATAAAACTTTTTTCCTACGAGTAATTGAAGTTACAGGACCGATTTATTAATAAGTTCGTAATAACTCAGTAACTTGCTACTTAAAGTCAATAAAGGCACACATTTAGACTTAAAAAGTAAGTTGACCAATTTGTATAAAGTGCTTCAAGTTTCAGAACTTCATCATCAGCCCCCATTTTCAACTGCCGGAAAATGTCTCTAAAGTTTCTTTCTTGCCCTAACGTAAACGCAATTCGCTCGCGACAATGATTGGTGACATTGGTGTAACCCAGTCGAAACGTCGTGCAGTAAGTAGCTACATATACTCGTATGTATTTGCTCCTGTCATCATTGTATACTATATTGTAGACACATAATGATTTGTTTTGTAAGAGCACGCGTAACTCTAAAATAGTTTTTCTGTTGAATCTCACATTTACAAATTCAATAATTCCATTATATAGATTGTTAATATTATTTACTTCTATTTTTCCACTATTTTAATTTAAGATAAGTCTTAACTTTAAACAATTGATGTCTACTTAATGTTATCTACGCCTTTTTATTTTTTTCCTAATTTTATAAGATGAAGGCTTGCAACGTACAACTTGCAATAAACTTAAGCATTTCCACCGACTGGCAAACGGATCGCGTTTGTTTCAGTTTTAAATAAATAGGTATGACACAACATCACATACAATGATTATCTGATTCCATGGTAAGTATTAAAATATACTTATGCACTTGTGTTACGGATATCAGAATCAACAGTGGATACACAAATGTACTAAAAATATATTCAATATTACATACCCAGACATGGAATAAACACGGATGTTAATCACACAAATATATGTCCCGGATGGGAATCAAACCCACGATTCTTGAATCCGTAGCCAGGGTCTGTAACCACCGTTCCACCGAGCAAGTTAAGTTTATGTGTTCCATGTTTGCAATACCTACACGGTCACTAAGTTGTAAGTGCCTTATCTGTATTCCACCCATGTAGGATGAATACTTAGTAAGCAAATACTGCTTACTAAGTATTTAACTGCCTCGTTGGTCTATTGGTAGCAAGTGCTGCGTTAGGACCGAGAGGTCCCCGGTTCGAGTCCGGGGTCGGGCAAAATTTGTGTGAGTTTTTCTGTAACGAAATTACTCAGCCCGGAGTTAGGAAGTTGGCGGTTGAACGCCCGTGCCTCGGAAAGCACGTTAAGCCGGTGGTCCTGCGCCCGATCTCTCATCGGTCATGTCGGATTGCCGTCTCACCGAATTATGAGAGTAAGGAATAGAGAGTGCACTTGTGTTTGCGCGTACACTTGTGCACTATAATATGTCCTGCGCACTTGGCTGATCTCAATTGAGATCGGCCGCCATGGCTGAAATCGGTCGGACGCCTTATTATTCAAGCAAATAAATGATTTGATTTGAAGCCTAACATCAAAATGGCTGGCTCGGTGGAACAGTGGTTAGTGACCCAGGTTCACTAGCTACGGTTCCAAGAGTCGTGGGTTCGATTCCCACTCGGGACAAATATTTGTGTGACGAACATCGGTGTTTGTTCCGTGTCTGGGTGTGTTATTAAATATATTTAAGTATATTTGTGTATCCACTGTCGTTTTTGATTTCCGTAACACAAGTGCTTAAGCTACTTACCACGGGATCAGATCGATGTATGTGATGTTGTGAAATATTTATATTTGTATTTAAAATCACCAACAAAATCCTCAAAGCCCTTGCCGCATGGTGCCCCCACAGATAACAGTGTATTTGGGAGCCCGCGGCCGTCACATAATGCGCCATTTTGTCGGCATTCTAATGAGGAACTGGGAATATGGCTGCGTCTATTTTGACAATAAAATCGCCTCTAAATCGGTGGGTGTAGTGCGTGCAAGAGATTTATTTATTTGTGACACGTAGGGCATTACGTAGATATGCGTTTTGACGCTTGTATTGCAGTTAACGTGAATTATGTAGATTCGTATCGGCCGTTTATCGGTAAATTAGGTTAATGATTGTAGATCAGGTTTAGGTAAACTGTCTGTGTATAGACTTAGCAATTCTATTGTCACAGGCCGTATGTGGGTTGGGGGACTGCGAATCTGTTAAGGTTACTTACCAGAATTATACAGACACTTAATACCTAAAAGCGTCGATGGCCGAGTGGTTAAGGTCGTTGCTTGCCATGCGAGAGGTCGCCAGTTCAAACCCCGCCAGGTACCAATGTGTTTTTCAAATTTGAAATTCATATGTACCATCTTTCGACGCTTTAACGGTGAAGGAAAACATCGTGAGGAAACCTGCACATCTGAGAAGAAATTCTTGGGTTGTGTAGTCGACCAACCCGCACTTGGCCAGTGTGGTCGACTAAGCTTATCGCCCTAGTTTAGGGTAGGCCCGTGCCCCAGCAGTGGGGACGTATATGGGCTGATGATGATGATGACTTAATACCTACGTACAAGTTAAGATAAGAAGGTTATATTATCTACAAAAATATTTGTGTTTTGCCTCGCTTCATTGATAGGAAAGTGAGGGAGCAACATTTAAAGTTTTTTCGTCCGGATCGGTCACGATGCGATATTTTTCAAGAAGTTGGTAACTTAGTAGGGGTACCTTGCATTGGTTTTATTATTGCATTCTCTAAATAATTTGTATAGAATAACAATACAGGCGAGGCTAATCCGTAAAATTTGTTTTATTTCAAAAGTACAATGCATTAAAATGAGTCTTTATGGGTTTACACGCGATATTAGGAGTAGCAAATTACATAGCTACGACTGGGTTACACCAATCATGGTCGCGAGCGAACTTACCACGATTGGTGTAACCCAGTCGAAACGTCGGGCAGTAAGTAGCAGCGTGTAGACCCATAAAGACTCATTTTAGTGTAATGGAACGCGAAGAACTAAAATCGGCCGTATGAAAAAAGCAACTCGATAGGTTTTTAACGTACGTAAGTTTTCGATAGGCAACTCATGGTAGGCCCTCTGATCTTTTCTCAGTCACTTTGAATTGTCGTTTACGAGATTACGAGAGTAAAAAATGGGAGATGAGTTAACGCACCTGTATTTGAAGGACACCAGTACCTATACTTATTATACCGAGATCATCTGAGGTATGGTACACCTGAATTCCTGTAGCCACTTTTAATTGCGGAGGGGCCCTCATAAACCATCGCATATATTTTATTATCAAGAAGCATATCACCGCGACCATAACGAACCTCCTTGAACAAAAAGAAAACGGTTGTCTTTATAGAACCTAAATCTTTCCAGCAGAGATGCAGTCCTCTAAGACGTGATTATACAAATTTTGTACATTAGAAGAGTGGTCACTTATGGCATATTGTCATGTGGAACAGAGACGGAAAATGTTGATGTTACTTGATGTGAAATACGGTGTAATGTTGCACGCTTCTTATTAATATTCGAAAATAAAGAATGTTGCCATTTGCCCTACGGCGCCTGGAGTATATTTTAAGATAGTGATGCTAATTGGTTGATTTATCGATATCGACAGAGTATGTGGTGCAGGCAAAGGGAGTTTCAGTAAACGCGGCTTCAATATGAGTGTAAAGTGGGCATTCTTCTTTACCCTATTCTTGTAATTGCGGAAATTAAGTATAGCAAATTTAGCAAATTTTTTTTTTAATTTAAATAATGGATTTAGATATAGGAGTAAATTCATAGCTGATTAGTAAGTAGTTAACTGTGTCGTAAGCCTACTGAGAGCCCGTGAAGAAAGTAGGTACAGCCGAATCGAATAGTCAGGCTGAAAATCTAACTTATAATCTCATACTCAATTCTTCATTTGCACGTCATATTATAAGGTTAAAAATAATTTATAATCGACATTGAGTTTATTTTAGTTTAGACCACTCTCCACCTCATGGTAAGCAGTCGTCATATGAGGTCGACAGGCCTAAAAGACTCTGTCCTATTGAGCCTGTCGACCTCACACCCCGTCTGAAGAGCCTGGGTTTATAGAAGGTCATTGATCATGACTTAATGGCACGGGGCTGAGAAGAGGAACGAAACCTCCTGGTCCGGCGAGCCACCAATGTCTGCATGGTATGCGGATTGCAGCGCTGTCCAGCATGTGCAGTTCGAGAGTGGAATAGAGAGAGAGACTATTTGAAATAACTCTTCAAAGCAAACGGTAGACGGTAGAGAACAGTAACAATTCAAGTAGCACATGGCTTCCTAGAGATGAGGGCAATATTCAAGACACGGGCGAACTTGTGCTTTATGTAAAAGACAGATCTATACTGAAGTGAAAAATCGTCGCACTCTGTTCAGGTCCAATTCAATTTCACATTCGTGTATCTAAACGCTAACTCTGCAAATCAGTGCAGTAAATAATATATATCCATCAATAATTGTAATCTTTCGTAATCAACGAGCATGCATGAAAAGAATGATGGATGTGAAAGAAGCGAAAGTGGTGTGCCAGGATCGTAGCGCATGGAAGTGTTCTCTGTCTACCCCTGGGAAAAAGGCGTGATTTTATGTACGTTTATATGTATAATCGTCGCACTCTGTTCAGGTCCAATTCAATTCTTTTTCAATATCACACTCTTGTAACGTTAACTCATCAAATTAGTGCAGTAAACAATATACAGGGTGTAACAGGGGGTTATACTAAATTCCGGCTTCTTACTAAAATTTCGCGAAAATCTTAATAACTTTGGAACCATTGAAAATCGCTGAACATACATGGGGGTTAAATCGACAGGTATTGAAGTCCCCCATCGATTGACTTACGATTATCCACCCCTCCTGTTACACCCTGTATATCCATCCATCAACAATCTTTCATGGCATTGTCTACGAATTATCATTGGTTCATCGATGCCCATCGATATCGATACCGTCTCGCCACCACCGCGCAGGCGATGGTGAGCGATAGTAGTGGTCGCGCCGCGGGCAGCGCGCGCGCACCCTCTCATTTTCTAATTATACGACCTGCCGGCCCGTGCGCGACCTGCCTTGGAACTTCTACAATTATGAATTTAGGATCAGTATCAAACCGCTAAAAATAGAAAGAAAGAATACTTTATTTTAGTGACAATAAAACTTTAAGAAATTAACTAAACATTAACAAATATTCGGAACTAAAAGAAGGAGTACTACGCATCTGGGATCTGGACAAAGTATCTATTGTGCCGCTGGTACTCTCCAGTACGGGTGCCATTCCAAAACACCGTCACCAAGCATAAAGCTTTTAGGTCTACCTGAAAGCTCATCACAATGCAGAAAGCAGCTACACTGAACACTTGCAGAATAGTAAGGCGCTTTCTACAAGATGAACGATAAAGTTACCCACTCTATTGTAACTGTATGGTTCATCTTGTTGACCATAATAGAGTGTATACGCATACACAAAATGCGCTCACTGTCCACTCTTTCTAAAGTTTGGTAAAACGGCGATCCGAGATGATAGATCGAAAATCAGGCGCCAACTTCCTGACTCCGAGTTGAGTAATATCACAATGGAAAAACTCTTTTAAATTGAGCTTGTCCCGGACTCGAACCGAGGACCTCTAGGTCCATGCAGGCTCTTACCAATAGACCAACGAGGTACACTGAAATTCAAAATATTTATTGCTTATCCATAATGTACTAAAGGTGATGCTTAAACATATCAATATATCAATAGAAATTGAAATATGCAAATAGACAATTAGCAAATTTCTTATATATCCTCAAACAAACTCAGTTACTAAGTAAGCACTTTGTATAACAAAGTTTACTCAGTTCAACTAACTGGTCATTATGCGTCTAGCCTCCATAGTGACCGGACGTGCGTGTCCCCAACTCATTATTGTTGTTCTAGGATTCACTGGACGCTGGAAGCAACTGAACAAATCCTCCATAATATAATATGTCTCAGTTTGTGAGGATATCGATTCGCAATTGTCACGCTATGTCTTCCGGCGGTTTTGGGAAGACCAAGTTGTTTTGTTACTCAACTCATTGATTTTAAATAACGCTGCGGGAAATAATAAGTGAAATCTTTAATCTATTGCAGAATCAGTTACAATGTTAGTGTCATATTATTTTGCGTTTATGTAGGTATTTAAGTAATGGTTTTTAACAGGCCAGGTGGTGTGACGATCTGCGCAGGACGGCTGGTAGGAGCTGGAAGCGAGTGGCCGAGGAGAGAGAGAAGTGGCGTGCATTTGGGGAGGCCTATGTCCAGCAGTGGACAGGAATGGGCTGATGATGATGATGATGATGATGATGATGATTCTTAGCACCAAGGGCATAGAAGACTTAGCACCTACGAGCTATTCATAAGGGAGTGTAGGAATACTTTGATAGTCAATTAAAATATTTGGCAGTTTAACCGACTATTGACTTTGGAACCTAATTTAAATCAGCAAATCAGCGCTTGAATCTCTAATTTTCGTTTCAGTATTCGGCTTTCAATTATACACATAAATACATTTTATTTTATAATGACGCATAAAATAATAGTCTCTAAGTCCTCTATGTCTAATGATAAAATAATTAGAAACCAATTTCACCATGATATATGACAAAAGAAACCAGTCGATCAGATAAAACAGCATGGCTGGTTAGAAAGACTGTAACAGAAACAAAAAAAATGTCTTGATCCCTTGAGATTTGCGGTGGCATTATAATCTGTACCGTGAAAATGGTTAATCGAATGGTATTCAAATTGGATGCCCGCGGCGGGAACGGCGCTAGTTGTCATACATCTTGCATGGGATTTGGCGGGAAGCTTATATTTTTTTTTAACACGCAAGTCTGTATAAAGGAAATCAGGATGAAAATCTTAAAAAATATTATACATACAGACGAATTGAGAAACTCATTTTTTGAAGTCGGCTAAAAAGAAAGAGTTTACTTTCAACCTTCTAGTTAAGTCAATGTACCTATTACGAATGTTTTCAGTTAGTATTTACAGAGATGTTTGCTTTTTATTACGGTGGAAATCTATATCACAGAAATGTATCACTATTTTCTTTCTTTTTCGGACTTATACATTTACTAGTGACCCGCCCTCGCTTCGCTTCGGGTAAATTTTACATCAAAACCTTCCTCTTGAATCACTCTATCTATTGAAAACCGCATCAAAATCCGTTGCGTAGTTTTAAAGATTTAAGCGCACATAGGGATATAGGGACAGAAAAGGTGACTTTGTTTTATACTGTGTAGTGATAGATGATTTGCGAAAGTTGTCATCTTCAAATTTACCATTTAATTACACACTGAATCCATTACATGTGGTTATACTATTATATACAGAAAAAGGGATATGACAGAAGTATTTGATACATATACGGATGCAATCGAAAGCTCTAACCTCTAACGATAGCCTGCCAAGCCGTGAATAGTTAACGTAGCGCAATTTCTAATCATCTGACCTTTGCGCGTAGAAAACTCAATCTATAAAGTGATTAATTGGGCGAAACGACTGTTATTAAGCTTTTAATCACTGGCTGAGCGATTATGGATTACATTGTTAGGGGCCTGACAGATGGGCCCTGCAGGTTTGGCTGATTGACCAGGGTTGGCAGGTTTATAAATTATATTCGAGAGGACCGTATGGGCCTGATCCTGCTTAAATATTCTATAAACTCTTTAGTTCATCTAACTATCAGTCCATAAGTAGGAGTTCTCGTTTAGTAGTAGGTAATTGTTGTGATTTCCCCAAAAAAGGAAATCATTTATATTTATTGAATCCTTACTAATATTATAAATGTGAAATTCTGTTGTCAAACGATTTTATGTCTGTTTTAAATGTGTGTGTCTATTTTTTCTCTCTGGTGCTTTTAAACTTCAATACTATTGAACCAATTTGAATGTAATTTTGTATAACGATAGTCAGTGACCTGAGTAGGTACATAAAATGTTTTCCGGAAGACGGAGTTCAACAATATTTAATATTTTCTCGGCCTATTGAAATATAAATATACTTAGATGCCTAGGAACTACATTCCAGTGATTGTGAAATGGTTTGTCACTTTAGAGAAATAATTGTTAACGAGTCAAAATTGGTGATAACTATTCAAGTAAAAATTGGTGATACCTATTCTTAAATTCTAAAGTTCACTCGTTGTTTTCTGCTACTGATCACTTTTCTTATTTTCTTTGTATAATGCTAATAAGTCAATTAGGTAGTTTGCTATATCGAAAATACATTACACAGCCCTATGGTCTTTTAAATCGGTCACACCGGTAAGGCGACGTCGATTCTTCAATGCTCCAATCGCTGTTACAGTGATTTAGCTCGTTTCGGTCCACTATTGGCGATCTGTCCCCCTGGGCCGTCGTGGCCCAAATAGTTCTATGTGTTAATTTGCATTCGCCTTGTGCGGTTGACAGGTATCTTTATTTTTAATTTATTTGACGTTTATTTATTGATTTCATAAGTTTTTCGGGTGTACTTATTTTATGAGTGATTATTCGTCTAATGTTAGCGAAAAGATATGATACTATACGAGAATGTCAATGCTCTTCACTTTATGAAATCTTTGGAGAATGCCACATTCGAATATTATATTCACAAAGTTTTTTCCTCGTCGTGGTAAAGCTAATCATTTTGGCCGCAGTTTTGGTTGTTCCAATCCGATTTATATGAGACTAGTGACACGCTGTCGTTTCGCTTCGGCTTCGGGTGAATTTTACATAAAAACCATCCTTTTGAATCCCTTTATCAATAAAAAAACTGCATCAAATTCGTAGCGTAGTTTTAAAGATTTAAGTATACATAGGGAAATAGGGACAGTTGCTTTGTTTTATACTATGTAGTGATGTTACTTATAGTTCCATAGAGTTAACGGAAGTAGGTCTCGCGGTTTTTATGGACTTCTGCGCTAACTCAGCGCATGATTCCACCAATCTCGAGTGCTTTTTCCCATTTCAAAGTTAAACAACACGGCCGTATTTGTCAACAACACCCACCGCAATTACTCAGCTGTCAAAATGGCGTGACATCAAAAAGCGCGCGAATCCGTCGAGCATAGACAATTTCGCGGGCGAAGGATCTCTATCTGGTCCGTGGGTGGTCACGTGTCACGCCGGCGGCGGTCACGTGACCGTGTTTACAAAGTGAGGTGCCCTTTATTAACTTCCACTCGGAACCCTGGATATTGGGCAGGAATCGATATGATCCGAGTGGTGTACTCACTCGGTTATGCGTAAGTTCGTAAGCCGCGTTTTGCATATTGTTCTGGGTGGTAGATAACAATGAGGTTGATGCACACGTGAGTCTCACAAGTAACTTTTAAATTCCCTAGGAAGTTTACAATGTGAAGACCAGAAGCCTTTAAATTTTTTGTTGGAGTTACATGAACAAATTAATAAAATCTTCCTTTACCAAGGTACTATATCATCTAATCTGTATCACCGTAAATAGTTACGATGATACAGATTACCTTGATTTTGACTGGCTCGGTGGAACAGTTGCTAGCGACCCAGGTTCACTAACTACGGTTTCAAGAATCGTGGGTTCGATTCCCACCCGGTAAAATATTTTGTGTGACGAACATTGGTGTTTGTTCAGTGTCTGGGAGTGTTATTATTAAGTTTATTTGTGTAGCCACTTTTGTTTTTTATATTCGTAACAAAAATGCTCAGGCTATTTACCAGGGGATCAGATCAATGTGTTTAAACTAAATAATAAAGAGTACCTATGAAATAAACTAATAAAGCGTGTTAATTCAAATCGGTGTTACAGTAAATCAGTCAGCAATCAAAACAACTGTTGTAAGTTTTTTAATATTACTGTATCAAAAACAATAACTACACTTAGAATAAGTCTCATACAAAATATTCCGTCAGCATTATTTCGTAATATTTTATATTCATAAGCCGGCATCTCCTGAGCAAACACAGCTCTCGCAATAATATCGTCGGCTAATAAGTGCATTTGGGCCTGGGGTCATTCGCCATAATCTGCATTGTCAACATTCCCGCCAATTTTGAGTGACACTTGACGTTTGTGAGCGATAATCCCGGAGGACCGCGAGCGAGGGCTCGTTGGATGCGGCGTTTTTCTAGATATATGTGCTCAGAATGGGTATGTGAACTACTAACTATAGACTCACTATTTTTGAAAGCTTGGCTTAAGAGTAAGTATGATAGTGGATGGATTACATTAATAAGTTTTTGGAAAATTAATTCAACTTTAGATTCTTTTTTGACAGGCTATCATTGTATGTTACCTATTAATTTGTATTCGTTATTTTTATTACCTATTTATGTATTTCTATATGGTAAATGCAGTTAGTTCATGCAGTTACACAAGAAGCGGATTTGCATTTCTTCTAGCTTTTTCTAGCAGATTAATCGTCTGACTATGTAAGTAATTTATGTTTAATGGAAATTTAATTTTGCTCTACTAAAATCAAACACTGTACCGTTAGCGCAGTAGGTATTTATGAAAAAGCCGCATCCACCAGATACGTTTCGAAATAAATGCTCACAACAAATGAACATCCAGAGCTGCACTCATGGAGTGTTGATTTTTGTTCTCATCTCGTTCGGATTCTGTTCGATTCCCATAGACTACAGCCCCTGCTCCCCAGAGGCGGGTGGACCGGGGTAATAGTAAGCCAGTTAGCAGCCCGGTTGGGAGGACTCGGCGGTTTTTAAGGATTCGCGCCACGTAAATAAGATTATCATTTTGGCGGCTAATTTTGAGAATGGTAATGGGATTATGGTGGCACGCTGTTTGTATGAGTTTCGATTTTCGATCGCACCACATTTTGGGTAGCTTATTATTTTACTATTTTTTCTCTTTACGACTGAGGTAGAAGTACCTATTACATTAAATAAGTAAGGAGGAACTTACCAACGTTAGAACCTAGAATGCAAAAAAAAATAATGCAGATTCAACCATTTTTTAAATATTATTCGTTTTGATCATAAACATGATCTATCAAAGCATCAGGTTGTATTTATTATGACACAATAATGGCGATGTCTACTTTTAAGATAAATCTACTACAATAATTTTCCCCATCCTTGACCAACTCATGATAGTGCATAATACGATACGATTATATTATTTGCATATCTCATGAAACTGCATAACGAATCCTAGTTTTATCTTTGATACAAAATAAGATTAAGTCTTACACCGACCCTACAATTTCGGAGTCTGCTATAAGAGATCATCAAAACGCAACGCAACCAGAGTTATTACAGAATTTGCATAACTGCATTTCGCGTGCGGTATTGTCGCTTACTGGCTCCCAGGGGACTATTTCTGTGCCTTATCCTTACTAATATTATAAATCCGAAAGTAACTCTGTCTGTCTGTCTGTCTGTCTGTCTGTCTGTTACGCTTTCACGCATAGAGTACTGGACCGATTTAAATGAAATTTGGTACAGATATAGTCCAGAGCCTAGGAAAGGTTATAGGCTACTTTTTAACCGACTGTGCTATAAGGAAGTAATGTTTTACCCGTTAAACGTCTCTACGCGGACGAAGTCGCGGGCGGAAAGCTAGTTTAACAATAAAAAAGTAAGCGTCAAGTTACGTCATTGGAATTTTAACTTTATGTCTATATGTCTAGGTGCGTTTTTGTGATGGAGGCAGAAAAAGTTATGGTTTTTATCGGTGGGGCTATGAGAACTGTCAAAAATTTTCTTGTCAAATCAAATTTAACTTAAAGAAACATGCATTAGAGTCGGATTTGTGTTACGACCTATTTTACTCATGACACGTTTCGTTCCTTCCCGGCGAATATGTCACCCCTCAGTTATTATATGCAAATAATACGCATAATTTAGGGTTAGCCCTATTCCGTGTTTTATCTACTTATCTGTGAAATGGCTCAATTAGCGATGGGCCACAGACTGGGGTGAATGCAAAACGTGCCATCTAAACTTGTATAAAATATGCTAAATGATTTATTTTAACGATACCACCATTGAATGAGATAAGCACACGATTACAACTGTGTGCTTAAAAACGTGACTGGTCCCTAGAATAATACATATATTCTGAAGAATAGAATAAAAATCTACAGCCTACAATTGTAATATTAGCATAATGCTAACTCTCTTCTACCAAGTGCGTGTTAAAAAAAAAATTAAGTAGATAAGTCAATTTTTCCAAAAAAAGGCATAAAATCTGTTTATGTCCAAAAAGCAAGAACAAAATTCGCAGAATTGGTAATGACCAAGAGCAGTCCACCTCTTAGAATTTTTAAATTAAAAACAAACCGAGCAAAATAAAAAAGTTACAATTACCAAATAATAGACACACGGTCACACACATTTATAACCATTAGGCGGCGGTCAGAGACGATTACAACCGTCAATTTCACTGAATCTATAAAGGCAAATAAATCAAGAAAAAAGCAAACACACTATTAATATCTCTATCCGTATACTTAAAATTTGAGAAACTATAATTAGAGCTTTAGAAAAGGCGAGTTAACGTTTGAAAATTAAAAGAGCGCTGGTCCGTTCGAAAACACGGCCGTATCATTATGTTTGCATTATTTTTTTCTTTTTCCGAGGCGACCTAAGGTTAAGTCGGGTCACGACACATCCCAATTAGGGGTGATTAGGCGTTGTAATTTATTGAGTGCGTTTTTGGACGTCGTGGGCCGCGGCGCGTTTGTTCCTTGGCGCATGTGGCGCCAAAATTTGTTTTTAAAAAGTTTAGGTGTTGATTGATCGGTGCTTCTTGGAACGTGCGAATGTTTGGTGATTCTGGCCAGTATTTGTTTTGAGTGTAGGTTTGGAAGTATGAAAAAAAAATGTTTGGTATGATTGGAAAACCCTTATTTTTAATCTGTCATTTAGGTTCATTTTGCACACTTACCCATTAATGTCGTAGCAATCAGTCAACTACGAGTATGTAGAAACCCATTATCTTCTTTCTTATAAATAAAAATGAATTGCTGTTCGTTAGTCTGACTAAAACTCGAGAACGCCCTGACGGATTTAGGTAATTTTGGTTTTAAAATGTTCGTCGTAATCCAGGAAAGGTTTCAATGAGAAAATATAGAAAAAGAATCAGTATTGGCGGAATGGAATTCGCCGGGACCACTAGTAATATAATAAAAGTCGGTCAATTAAGGCCACAAACGGGGAATCACGTAAACCATACCTACAGATAATGGTCCTTCTAAAATGCTACGTAATAATATTGAACCTTCCAAAGTTACTAAATTATTGCGTTCTTTTCATTTTAAATATTTATTTAAGATGTGGATTTCCACACAATGCATGAAAAAACTTTTTGCATTCTACGGAATTAAATTCGTACAAATCCCAAACTCATCAACGCGGGAATGATGCAAAGACTTTCAAACGATTTTTTTAACCCTCGAAAACATGGCAAAGGCATCTAATCACAGGGCGGCCGGGAAAGCGCGGCAATTATCTCAGCGACAGGGGTCGTGTGAAACGGAACGGGTAATAATTTGTGTCGTAATTTTTATGTGGAATCGTGAACTTTGGAGTACTTATAATTAGTGGTTCCTTTAGCGTGGTGCTTTATTAGGGCTGGGTCGCGTTGTCTGTATCATTGAAGGGCGAGGGAGAGAGACCTCGTCAATGATTTTAGAAAAAAAAAGTGTAAAATTAAAAAGTAAACTTTGCTTTGTTATTCTATTGTTTACGTATTCGGATTGATGATTATATTACGTAAGATTAGACTTTCGCGTTCCATTACACTAAATATTAGTTTTTATGGGTCTACACGCAGCTACCTATGTATTTAAAGAAAGAAAGAAAGGAAGAATATTTATTTGATACTAATAATAACTAAAAATAAAGCGTGTGGTGGGTCCACTACTACCACCACTAAAGACTAATATTTTAATATTTAGTGATATTCATAATTACAATATTAAAAACTAATACTTTTTGGTTTAATAATGTACCAGACTATAAATATTACTAGTTACTGGTCAAGTACAAGCACATGCAAAGAAGGTACCGTCTGAAACAACAAAATAACGTAGGTATGTAAGAAAATTATAGATGGACGCGATATCAACTCTATTTAATATGGAAATGGTTCTCTAGCACATTTCAAAATATAATCACCGATTCGTACTAACCATAGATTAACCATAGATTGTCGTTAATAATTACGTGTTGTATTCAATTGATACATGGCATTAAGTGCTTAATGGCCGGCTATAAAATAAAATCTTAATTTCCCTTGTGAGTGGACGAATCGCTCGCCCACGCGTGTTCCGGATAGATCGTGCGACTACGGAAATTATGAACTTGGCAAATTAGAACATTCATTATTTATGGTAAATAGTAAGCTTAGGAGTCTATGATATTTTAAATAGTTGCGTGTAAGTAGTGTCATGCAACCAGAATTATAACTCGTATTTTAAATAGTTCTGTGTAAGTAGTCTCATGCAACCAAAATAAATATAAGTCGCTTAATTTAACATAGGTATTCTGTTTGCTTAAATGCTGCATGTAAAAAACATATGGTCTAATGCAGGGCGTAGAAATATCAGACCATATTAGTGTTATTAGTTACCATGTTAGTTTATGAGTCATGTTGTCCCTCCCTCCTCTGATCCCGGGCTCTTCAGGCGGGGCGTGAAACGGCATTTAAGCAGGCCTTCAGGGTAAGTGCGACATGCTCAATATGGTCTATAGTGCCTGTCAACACCTCATATTTGGATCTCACTACCGCCTACCATCAGGTGGAGTGATGTCGTCTTGTTAGCCTTTAATAAAAAAAATTAAAAATGAGTACAGTATCTAGTTATATGTCTCAAGGGCGCGGTTTTGAAATCTCGCCTCGTATTTTTTTTTTATAAAAAGCTAACAAGCTGACCTCACTTCACCTGATGGTAAGCGGTAGTGAGATCCAAATATGAGGTCGACAGGCACAATAGACCATATTGAGCCTGTCGCACTCACCCTGAAAGCCCGCTTAAAGAGGAGACCACTGCTGCGGCAACAACGAGACAAGGCGTGGAGTCTCGCATTGGTATTGAGCTGTGCGGGTCCGAGTTGGCCAGTTCGTCGGACGGAAGGGCCCCCGTTTCTACGGGTCTCCCTGGCCAGCGGGCTGACCCGCTCCTCCCGCACAATACCGCCGCTAAGACTCCACTAGTCCGGCGCTTGCCGCAACAATGGTCCCCCCTGGCTCCGGTTCGTACAGTGCTGATCCCGGAACGCGACCTGACCGAGAGAGGCCAGAGTCACGTGGCGGGTTTTACGCAACTGTATGGTGGTAACAGCAACCGGTCGACAAAACGCCTCCAACCTAAATCGTATGCATTAAAGGCAGCACAGCACTGAGCTAGCCAGCCATTCATAGATACAAACTCCACAGTATTCGTAGTCGCCTTGACTCCGCCTGCGCCCGCGCACGCGCCCGTAATGAGCGCGTTACCCGACGTACCGGTGTACTCCACATTCCTGCGTGATTTACATAATTATAAATAGGCTAGGAACATCGTATGACTTGTACAGCGATAGTTTAGTAATAATAACTGTTAGAGCGCATTTTAATACGATACTTTCTCCGATCTTGGTGTTCATCGCGTATCTTTACTTCATTATGACGAAGTAATGTTTTCGTTATCATGAAGTAAAGCTAAATCTATGTAGAGGCGATGATCGCATAAAACATTACTAAGGTTATACCTTAGTAATGTTTTATGCGATCATCGCCTTGACTTGAATAATTAACGAAGTAAAGCTATAGTGCAGAAGGTTAAAAAGTATGTCATGTCCGTTTTCAGACTCTTTAGACTGATTGTGTACAAACTTTGTTTGAAATCGCTTCAGTCGTTTTGGCGTAACGTGATCGTTGTCGTTAGTCTCACTTTGTATTTTATTCATCTTACACCAGGCCATGCTTCATAGTTTATAAAGGTACATTAGAGATGTATATGAATTCATACTATTTTGTCTGGCTATAAAAGCCACTTTTAACATAAGACCATTATGATGATTCTATGCTGAAAAGTTTGCTATGTTCTCTGGGCTCTATCACCCATTATCACTGCAAATTAATGTTCCTCTCAAAATGGCTCGCGTCAGCAGATACGTCCCGTTCTCATTAAGGAGAAGTAAGACCAATCTTGGTCACCACGCAACTATGAGTAGAATCCAACGCCAATACAATGCACTAAAAAGTGAATCTATAGACATTTTCTCGGATAGTAAGCACAAATTTAAACGAAACATAATTGCTTCTTTCTCGTCGGCGTAAATAGTTATTTAATATTTTTATAGTGTTGTAAAACATTTGCATGCCGTGGCAACCTATAATTAAGTCAGCACTTAGCATAAGTACTAAATAGTTTTAGGCATCAGTTTTTTTGTAGTGTATGTCTTGTTGGTTGTCCTAATAAATAAAATAAAATAAAATAAATTTTGCCGATTTCATCACCCTAGGCTTCATCACGTATTTATTTTGCTAACCTTGAAACCCTAGGTTTATGTCACAGGCCTAAATTCAAAGACCACGAGCCAACCAAAAGCACTAGTCAATTAAGCCATAAGGAACCTTCTCCACAAGTGTGTCATTCGGCCCACACATTTCTATCGAGATAGATGTATCGATAAGATACCGATTGATTTATCGAATTATTTATTATATGGCGTGCGCCGACGACTTTCTTTGGCAGTTTAGACGGCACCTTATAATTTGGTACGATATATAATTTCCATTTCATATTTTCTATCACGCCTCCTTTTAGGGAAAAATGGTAGAGTTCAAATCTTTTATCTTGTGCGTATCATTTAGATTGTTGATTGGAGCTTATGGTAGAGTTTCTGACTCTATCACCATGAGTCGTGGGTTTGATTACCACCCGGGACAAATAACGTGTTATTGTATTTTTGTTTCATGTTGTTCAATTTGCTTTTGGCTCATCAATGACAGTATCTTAATAGGTATCTTAATACATGGTGGTGGTCATGGTTTTCGAAGTAATTACAGTGGTCCATTATAAATAAGTATGACCATCGAAACCACAAATCACACCAGTTTTAAAATCAATTTGAAAATACATTACAAAGTGATTTAAGTGTTTTATTTTTTCTAAGGTTTGAAATCCTAAAAAGTGAATAAGTAAATATTTTAAGGCGACAGTAATTTCAAATCGCTATTTTTGTACCTGATGAACATTCTTTTTTAACAAACATACGATGTAGCTTTAAGTAGCCTCGTCATCATCACCGGACTTGTGGGGGAGCGGATGGCTCTCTAATGAACAAAATATTTTATTCCCCGTCGATTACGCAAGTTGATCAAGCATAATATCCCTACAAAATGTCAGTTGTTAGCAACAATCACTTAAAAAGGAAAGTCCCGTGATTGCTTCAAACGTCGTCTCCCTTTCATTTTCCACAAGATAATTCGCTGATAATTGCCGTAATTACGCCGCTCAGGTCTCTGATTATGACCTAGGTATTCTAAATGTCGTTGTCGATAGATTTCCGTAATTTGCTTGTTACCTAAGCGCGTAATTGATAAGGCACTTAGTATAAGTAGTAATAATTCATAATGGCTCTGTATTGGTTGGGTTTTCCAAGAAACGTTTTCCCATAAGGTTTTCTAGGTAAATCTGCACAAAATTGAATGTAAGTACCGTTTTGTTACTAAGAAACAAATTGAGCTTTAGTGCCTACCTAGTGCGCCGATCTAGACAAAATCATTCTTTAAAATGTGATTATGTTCAACAGGTATAGGTTCAAATTATCTAGATCACGACGACGATGTATTAGAAATGCATCATCCGATCCCCGCAAGTCCGGTGATGATGACGAGGCTACACCAAGCCATCATCAAGCTTACTTTAGCATATTTAAGGGCACTAATCAATCGCTCATTTACATACAGCTTACCATATGTTTAAACTGTACCAACAACAAAACATTGTTCGCAAATCCTCCATCAACCGCCATTACAAGGCCCAGATCATCGCGAATGCCTTGAATATCCGCGCGGCCAAATTGCCCGGCTGTATGCGCGGAATGCCTTAAACAGCCAGAAAAAAAAGAAGAGTGCCCAACGAAAGAGTCGTGATAGTTGTTCGAAAAAGGAACGCTCGCCGATTACTGGCACGCGAGCGCGGTCGCGCGCCGCTAAAGGCGAGGACACATGGAACAAAAAAAATATGTTGCTTCAGCTATATGAGTTCCATGAGAAGGTTGCTACGGTTTTTAATAATAAATACTTGGGCTATTCTACGTTATAGACAAACTTACTGTATAGGCTTAAGAAAATGTTTTAGTCTCGTAATTGTACCTAACTGCGCAGGTAAGCAGTTTTTCAAACGCACTTTGTACTTTAGGAAAAACATGTTTATCGGTATCATTAGAATACTATATTATGTAGAACAATTATATTTGGTACCTACAAATAACATAATACGATTTCTCTTAATTTATTCTGCGAATCAAATCTTGTTTCCACATAGGTAGCAAAAAATTCTGAATCGATTTGAACAAACTTTAGTAGGTACACCTAAAACCTAGTATATAGCCGAAAACCTGAGGCAGGACGTCATTTGACCGACTGCACTTTAAAAGAGTTATGATGAGCGGTAAACTTTACGGGCGAACTCGAAGGCAGAAGAAACTAGCAAAAATTTTGCCATCGTTTTAACTAGCTTCTTTTCGCAACATTGCAATAACTCTGACATAATAATGCCTTGCTTAACTGCCTTTTTGTATTGCTTCACCTTGTTTCCAGTGAACCGGCGGGCGCATGGTGGGCGCAGCGCTAGGGCTCCGTGACCGCCTCGGGCTCCGCCCCGCGCCCCGCACTGCCGGCGCACACGCCTAGCGTATTGACTGCGGGGCCACTAGTAGCTTTTGAGGCTTGTGACTCGGAGTACAAGTCAGATGATGACAAAGTTACTCCAAACACCTTATACTCGTAATAGTTAATCAGTTAAAAAAATGGGTATGCAGCAACCAGGCCATCAAATAAAAAGAAAAAAAATCTAAACGTTTCCAAATCGTTTAGGTTTTTTTGTTAGGATGTGTACATAATTATATTTATTAGTTCTGATATAACAGTTAATATAAATATATAAGGAAAACTATCATTTCTTCAAGGTTGGCATTTTAAGATCCGTAAAAGTAAAATAATATGGTGTCGTTATGGAATCATTCGTTATCCATCAAACTGGTCGCTCTGTCAAGAGCCCTTTTGTCGGGACCGCGTAAATATATCACCAAAATATTATAAGCTTTTATGTTTTTTGAAAGACTTATGTTTCTTGTTCACAATTTAAATATCAAGAAATACTTGAAAAGATTTTAAACTTTTAAAAAACCTGTCTTTTTTCCTAACTGACATACAATGATGGCTTGGAGTAGAGAGAGTAGCCTTGTCATTATTACCGGACTTGCGTGGGACCGGGTGGCTCTCACCCCTAAAAAAAATTCAGTGCATACCTATAGATTTGAAGGATAATTTTT
The DNA here is from genome assembly GCA_039566165.1 of Maruca vitrata. NCBI lineage: Eukaryota > Metazoa > Arthropoda > Insecta > Lepidoptera > Crambidae > Maruca > Maruca vitrata. Next base: position 5,082,455 of record CM076938.1, on the reverse strand, counting down.
CCAGCAGTGGGATGGGACCAGGGAAGATACAGGATAAGGCTACTTCAGATATTTCATCACAAATGTTACAGGTCACCGATATTTAATCATGTTAGCTACCTAAGTAACTAAACTAAAGCCAACTGTCGCAGTCCGGTCTGCCGAAATAACAAAAACTTTGATTGACTGACCTCCAGACTGTTATTCTAGTTAATATATCCTCCCGACCGAATTTTCGGACGTAACCAATATCAATGAGGATTAAGGTAAACATCACAAGTGTTTTGTATGAGGGTATCGTATTATATTAAAACAACCGGGTAGGATTCTGCGTACAATAATATACACAAAGTTAAATTATGACAACATAGTACATACATACTGGACATATTCTGTTTTCTAGTACATTAGGTTGACTAGGTTGGCTGACATTAGGTTGACCATGAGCTGAGCTGAGCTGACTATGCCGGAGCCGTTCTTAGAAGACTGATTTGACCCTTTTTATGATATTTTGCATTTATCCTTGTTAAGAGGAACATATTTAGCGAATCATAAAGAACAACTTTTAAAAATAAGACGTTATTTCAAAATGTCAAATGCACCTAATTATCTAATTATTTGTCTTTTATTACCTAAAATAATTGAATTATAAAAAGAAAACGTAAAATTTCCACTCTGTATTACGCTTTTACAAGGTTACGCCGTTTGACACGTTTTCATAGTGACGTAGTGGGTAATACTCACCAGGTATTTTTTAAAAATAGGATGAAGGATTTAATAAGTATTGTATTTTAAAAATAAATATATTTATAAATAAGGAACTTAAATTCAATCTTTTGGATGTGAATAAATGTTTTTAATAAAAATTTGTTATAATTTGACCTTGCTTGGTTATAAAGTGGAAATAACTGTTACTTATATACTTCGGCAATTTTACCGTTGTCCCTCACTAGTGCAGTCAGTCTGACATGTAGCAAATCGGCCAACTTAGAGCGGCTCTGGTATAGTGAGTGTTGTTAATCAAATCTTAATTTCATGTCTACTAAATAAATTGCTTCTTTCTATATAAATTAATCTGTATATCTCTATAATATGTATAGCCAAGGGATACCTCGGGAAGTATGAGGCAAATGATAATCCTAATTTCCAGTATTTAACAGTAAGTACGCATCGGAGTTCATACAATCATCCATTCCGTATGACGGGGATATGTGAAGCACTTGTATGACTCCCGATCAAATATACTACCTCTACGATTAGTTTGATGCGATGTTTCTGTTACTGGCCAGTGGACGCTTAGCCTAATTGTTTATTTATTGTTTACTTACAAGCCCACGTGTCTAATATGATTTCTGCTCGTTAGACACGAGAAAATACTAAAACACGTATCATCATCATCATCATCAGCCCATTATAGTCCCCAGTGTTGGGGCAAGAGCCTACCCTAAACTAGGGCGATCAGACCTTAGTCAACTACGCTACCTAAATGCGGGTTGGTCGACTTCACAAACCCTCAGAATTTCTTCGCAGGTGTGCAGGTTTTAATATTAATACAAATGCATCTCACAAATATTTGTCCTGAGTGGGAATCGAAGCTATGACTTTTGGTGCAAAAGGCACTTTGATGAAAGCTTCATTGAGCCACCGAGCCAGTCAAATAGTTGTTAAGAATCAGAATAGATTCTTGTTTGAACACGAAACATTCACTTCAGCAATTAAAAATGCTGTCACGTTTAAAAAGGTGATCAATCAAACAGTTTCATAGTAACCTTAAATGAAACTACTTACCAAGTAGGTGTAATTGCAATGCCCAGACGGGGCATCGAAGCCGCTAATTATGGCTAGTGGATCGGTCGCCGACGCTAAACGCCTTGATTAGCGGGGTCACGCCCCAAGCTTTCAAATTGTTTTTTACCCCGGACCCAATGGGTGAGGGATACCCTTTGATGTATCGATATCGAGTTTAATAATTACATATTTAGTTACGCTATCCAACCATAGTTTTGTTACTCTTGAAAGGAAATAACTTAGATACCCACTTGTGTATATTTTCTATTCTTGCACGGTAGAGTCTAAAAAGTCAACTCAGGAAATTCCTACCTCAATAGGTAGGAATTTCCTACCTAGTATCAATATACTTAGTATTATGAGAACGTAATTTTTTTTAATTGCATATTTGTTTCTTCATAAATGTTAACTTTATTATTGTCCATATTTTTATCTTTATGGGAATTTTATATTTTGTGTACCTAATAATAATGTGTACCTAGCGCTAACCAAACATTTAAAGACGATTCAACAAAAGTGCTTATTAAAATTTGTGTAAACGTTAACGATAATAAAATATACATATTGTTAATTTAATAGTGCCATACAATTATTTATTCATCGAAAAAACTATCGACGTGCCTTTTCCCCGCACCAGCATTACGCAATGGAATTATTTCGTAGTAATAATATTCGAACATTATCAAGCGTCCTTTGATGTCGCATTGAATGCTAAATATCGTCGAAATAGCTTCTTTTATCTCACTAATTACAACATTTGGCGAGATCACCGCACTGGTATTGTTATTATTGAGTTTGGTTTTTAAATAAATACTCTTTTTGGATATGTATGAAGTTATTTGTGTAAGTAATTTTTGGATTTCTTTTTTTTTAAAGTTTTTTTCTTTCCCCTCTACGGCTCCGGACAATGTCCATTACAGTCTTTCGTAATTTAAATCCTTTGTGCTTAGAACAGTCTTTGTTGCATTAAAGTTGTTCGCCGACACAGCGTCTAATCTTAATTATTATTATAACCAAACGCGGAATATTACAGTGCAGAAGAGGGAATGCAAACATGGTGTACTCCATGTTTCAAACAGCAGTGAATGACGTATGGCTCATTTTCAGGGTACAAATTATGTAATATTACAATAACGAATTTTTGCTAAATGAATACGAATAACAAAAACACAATTTTTGTCTGTCTGTCTTGTTGTTAATCTCCGAAACGGGTAGGCCAATTTTACGGGACTTTCATTAATGAATAGCTAATTTTACAAAGTACATTATAGGCTATTATAGGATATAATAACCCTTTGCTGCCAAAACGCTAGTACAAAATGATTTAAATATTCTTACATAATTTCTACATTAGTGAATCGTCAGAGGGTTTTTAATAGCTTTTTTTTTTCCATAGAAAGTTAAAATTAACTAACCAGCCACTTAGCCACGTAGCGGCGCGTGCGTCCCATAGACAAAGTCGCCATTGTCTCTGGCGCCCACCGCGCGACGCCGCTCGTGTTAATTCTGCCAATCGACAACCCGCAGTCACGTGCCTTGACGCTAATTTGATAACGGTCTGCGTTCGAAATATAAAAACACGAGATTCGATCCTATTTAAAATGTTACTGGCAATGGAAACTTGAAGAAAAAATTACCTACTACCACTTTTAAATGGCTTAATGGAAACATAATGTTAGTTGCTAGAGTGAGACTATTTCCTAGTGGTTAATATGAGTAGTGGGTAGTTATGGTTCCCAAGTGGTGGTTAAAAAGGTTTTATGTAGATACAATGTAAATTGGCCTGTGATTCCTTTCAGGTCTAAACCAGGTTTGCGTAATAATAATGAATAAGGGTAACTACTTATTATAGAAACCCATCAAGTAGCTAGATAGCTGTTTTATCAACCGTGCTTTATTTTAATGTAAAAATAGAGATCTCAACTCGTAGAGGTATATGAAAAAAATAATTATTAAAAGTTCAGCTCAGTCCATTGGTTGGGTACATACAAAATATTTTGAGTCCCAATAGAAACTTTATTATAATTACAGTATTGTAAACAGAGGGGGCTACCTACCTACCTACTTGCATCCGACTCATTGTTGCCAAGTTATTATAGGGGGCCAGATTGTCTTACTCCAATATGCCTGCACTCCTCCAAACCAAATACCTCGGGGCGATAGGCCCCCTTTCATACGACCCTATAAAAAACCCAGAGTTACTGGCAGTCGCGATTGATTGCATCGAATATGTTCCAATTAAAAGCAAACCTATTCTTTTTTTTTAGTTTGACAAGCTGCCAAATGAATCGGCGGGTGGCGGGAAAGACAATAGACGTTCGAGCCCACAGATTACACGCGCGTTTTGAAGAGGTTCGCATAGATTTTACGCTATTTTTGTTTTGTTAATTTGCGTTTGAAGAAAATAATATTATTGAACCAATTATATTTTCCACAGCTGGAGGAGGCAGAGAAACGAAGGGTTTCTATCTTAAGCACTATATTATAAAAATTACAATTAAAAGTTACTAAAATCTAATTAACCTAGGTGTGAATGGGTTCGATGTCAGAACCACACTGGTCTAACAAATGTTAAGTGGATAAAGGAAAAGGTGAAATGGGGTTAATTGTGACGATCGGATGTTGAAGTGTGCGTAGCGGAGGTGCTGGCGCTGCATTTCGGAGCCTCGTGATTCTCTGCAGGTCACGTTGTTCGCTGTGCGAAGTCCATCCGCTGATTGCGACACCTTGCTCGCTCGGTGGTGGCGTGGATACGTAATAAAACTTTTGGGTGTATTTTTTTAGACTGCAATTTAAAAAAAATCTTGATAGCAAAAAAGTATCTTTAATAAGCTCACTTGAAATAGTTGCGATTTAAATTTATACAAGTAGAAGGCGGGGGGTAGTTCTACGCAATAACTGGTGCAACAAGAAGACATACCTTCCATTTTTTTTTAATCGCGGAGAATGCTTGATGCACCTTCACCCTGGGCAGGGGTTTACCCAAGGTGGTGTGTGGGACTCCTGGCTGCCGGTGCTGAGATGGAAAAGACCAGCAGCTGGCTAAGGTGCAACCCACTAAACTTTGTGGCATACCTCATCGCCTATTGTTGGTGTCGTGGAACCTGGCAGAGCCCACACTCACAACACCACCAGCCTCAAGCCTCCCCGAAGGGAGGCGACGGGGCGACCCAGTACGCAAGGTCGCTACCGTCCCTCAACGACGGCCGTTGGTGCAATGGACGGGAAGACATACCTTCATAGACAGACTATTTCAACATGCTCAAGCTCCAACAATGAGTAGAATAAAGATTCAGTTGTATAAAGTAAGAGTGACATTAAAATCATTTTTTAAAAATGCCTGTAAAGCTTCCCAATAAAGGATCATTGCTATTATTCCTACTCCACAAAAATAACCGCCAACTTTATTACACACCCCTCGTACCATTACTTAATGAAAGATCGCAATAATCCGCGCTCATCCGTGGGGCTAGTGTGGGGCAAAGGCAGCGAGCGCAAACAGCCTGCAGCCACACATGCAGCCCTGTAAAGGGATATTTGAAATTCGAATTTGGAATTTCTGATTTGCGACTAGAAAAAAGTTAATCCTTCGCCGTTTGATGAGGGCCGAGGAATAGTAAACAGTCGTATGTAAAATTTTATTTGTGAATTATTTTCTTTTGACTTGGGATCTTTTAAAACGAAAAGCGAAGAAACATTTTTCGGCCCACTCTATGGCCATGTTAACTGAAGTTGCATTTGAATCTAGTCAGTTATGTACTACAGTGGCAGGAAGGCTTTAACGAAGTCAGAATTACAACAGACAGATTTCCAGTATTCGGCCGATTTAATCTTATTTGTTTATTTGAACAAGCTAATTTGAATACATAATTACACCAACAGGTAGGTATCTATTAAAATAAACAAAATAGAAGTTGCATTTAAAAACGTGCGGTGTGTCATTGCGTGAACATAAAACAGCGTGTGATACAGCTAACCTGCAAAGTTGATGCTCAATTTCGATATTGATTGTCTCTTATGACTTTAAAAATAAGGTTTATTAACAGTGACTTTATTTTTAAATTCTTCAGTGGCTCGTGGTATAGCGGTTACAATCTTGTTATAGTCCAGTCAAAATAGACAAAAATAAGTGCTAACTTAGACAAAATTCGCATAGAGCTGAAAATTGCCAGAGACGTTAAATACATCATAATAAACGAAATATCAAAAATCCCCATCAATCCTACTTCTGCAAAAAATTTTATTCAAGGTCAAAAGTATAAAATTAAGGATTTTTCCATTTTTCTCGAAAACAGTAAGTATTATCGTAAAAATAGGTCAAACAAAAGTTGTAGATCATACAATTTTCTACAAAAATGGTCCAGTCACTTTTTCTTTTCCGACTCACCATTCGCGAGATATCGTGGTTTTAATCATTAGAAAATTCATATTATACATAATATGCAATCATCTGTTGATATCGTTTTTGATCGATATATGACCTGGAATAGGTTCACTAGGGTAACCACGTTCAAAACCGCCCAAGTGTGAGAAAAAAAAACATAGGTTTTGTATGAGAACCCACTTAACACGTTGGTTTCATGTTGTTTCTAGTATTAGATGTTATAGAGGCAACTGAGATACATCATTCGTTAAAATTTTAACTGTCTAGCACAATCGCATGGGGGCCTGGAAGCGTTTGAAAATACAACTTTTCAACTTTGCGCATCGCTATATCTCTGAAATGGTGAATCTTAGGAACAAAGTGTTTATACATTTTTTATAGATAATTACGTGATAAGTAATTTTGTCATACATACTTTTATGATTAAACTTACCGTTTCGCTCAAACGTGCATAAAACTGATATTTGTGACATTTGACCTTGATTATTTTTTTTTGCAGACGTGGGATCGATGGGGACTTTTGACAGATTATTTGTAATAGTGTTCCCAACATTCATGCCAATTTTCAGCTCTATGCGAATTTTTCCTAGGTTAAATGTCTATTTTGACTGGACTATTATGGCGCGCTCGGCGGGCGGCGGCGCCCAGCCGCGAGGGCGACGCTACCGGCCAGGGTTCTTATTTTGAATTTTGACATATTGATGTGTTCGTAATTTGAAATGAGTTGTTATGGCTACTGATAAGGTGTGTTTTTTTTGTTTACCGGCCAGTGTTTAGGTTTTAATCATGGGTATTATGACTAATGAGGGTATGTTTATCATAAAGGAGAAACCCGTTGCTTGCAATATTGTAAAATAGGAAGATATTGCCTTCTAATTGTAATTAAAACTTGTTTCTTGTATTATTTGGCTTTAAATTTGGTAATCACTGGTAAAATACCTTAAAATACGATCTATTTGCACCAAGTTCAAAATTAACTTAAAGCTCGTCTATTTGATCAGTGATTGTTTGTCAAAAACTTCGAAATGGCAAAGAAAAGAGTTGTTCAGCGACATCCGCTTTAAAGCGTGTCGACTGGGGGCGATCGCCACGATTACAGAATAAGCACCATCCACCCTTAGTGAACCAGTTAATATTTTTGTCGCATAAAGAGCCCTTTGGGTAAGAAGGTTGACTTTTAATAAGTTGATGTTTCAGTCTGGTATTTTAGATAGTTTAAAAAAGGAAAACATTGTCAGGAAAACGTGAAACTACCAGAACGGGGAATTGTGATGACAGAAATAAATGATAAATAAATGGTATGTGCTATGATACAATATCAAGTACGAATATGTATCTTTTGAAAAAAATTACTTATTTTTATAAAACTGAGGTGAATCTCTTCAAAACATAAAAAAAGATAAACACTCAGTATTACACTTACTTACTACTCAAATCAATATAATTTAGTGAAATACATCTATAAAATACTTTCATTGGGGCAATCGTGCATAACCCCTTTCCCCGATTAATTATTCAAGACATTTTTAATTGAGACAGATTCGCCATGCGCCATTGTTTTACAGAATCAATAGGGCGAACGGTGATTACTATACAGAGGGGCATGTGGTCATGTTGACAAACAATATTGAAGTAAAGTGTAACATATGAACCATTAAAAACCGAGATGACATCGGAAAAAACTTTTTAACGTTTAATTAAAATAAGAGAGAATTTCATTTTACCTTACCCCCTTCTTATACCGAGGCTGTGTAAGACAATAGAAATATGAACTCATAAATATTTTATTCAAAAATATGATTTATCTAGTATTATCATAAGTGAAATGTTCAAGTGTGAAATCCTTACTAAATAAATAAATATTTCACAACATAATCAGAATCAACAGCAGATACACAAAATTTTACACAATTATTTAAGAGAAGTAATTATTTGGTCGGCAATAAATAAATTAGGTGAGCCACACAATAGCAGCATTTAAATAGTTTGGTCGGCTAACAAATATTTTGTAAGCTAAAAAAAATATCGAGCAGCAATCCTTGATCAGCAAATAATTTTGAAATTGGTCAGAAATTAAATCATGAATAAGCAGCTTAAAATTACATGTGTAGGTATAATAAATATTCTGCCAGCAAAATAATTATTTGGTCAGCAAAATATCATTATTGAGCAGCAGAAAAAATATTTTATTTGCCAAAATAAACTTGGTATCATTTTCCTTCCATGAGCGTATTAGGCTCATAACACATAATATTTTATGTCATAATATGGCAAATAGGAAGTGCCGTAGCCGTGATAGGAACCAAGCAATTTGCATGCTGCATCGTCCTAGTTAAGGGTAGGCCCGTGCCGCAGTGGGGATTCTTGAGACATCTTATGATAGAGAGTACCAAAATAAACAATCATTTTAATGAATTGCCCTTTGAAGTGAAAGAAATTATTAGTAAGGTTTTATTGCAGCACGTATACACATATTCTTTACTTACCCTTTGAGTGCTTACCAAAATTGAATTAAAATTGAGCAACATATTGCAGCTCGTATAATTATTAAGTTGATCAAAGATAATTATTGCTATCCAGAATGACATAAAGTGCTGATTGATTTAGAATTTTTTGCTGGCCATTAGTTGCTGACCAATCAGCCATTTCTGCTGACAAATTATATATTTCTGCTGACCAAACAATGATTATTATGCGAACCCGTTAAATAACACCCATTATTTAATAACAGACCGAGCTTATAGTAATAAGCTTTTACGTTAAAACTACTGAACGGTTTAAATGTTAGGTGGTACAGACAGGAGTGTGGTGAACAGTAGCGCTACCATGAGTTTAAAAGTGACAGACTCAATATCGCCTATGTAAAATGTCTATGAAAAACTTGTACAGCGCCCCTAGCGGTTACGCTAAAAACTAAAATCGGTAGTATGAAAAAAACAATTAGATAGGCTTTTAAGGTACGTAAGTTTTCGATAGCTAACTCATGGTACCGCTACAAATCCCCGAAACGGAGAGTGAAAGGTTATTTTTTAAACCGACTTCGCTGAAAGCTGCGCAAGGAATCGCGGGTGGAGAGCTTCGTCCAATCCTGATCATCATCAGGTGATCAGTTGTTGTAGGGAGAGCTCTTCTTAGTGTTCAAGGCGCCGCCGGGGAGCCATCTGTCTATTGGAACTGTTAGGGATGGGACTAGATAGTATCGAATGTTAATAACAAGTAGGTAGGTTATACAGAATAGAACAGAACAGACAGATAGGTTATACAGATTATATCTTTAGGCCTTTGGAACTAGCTTACCGCCCGCGATTCCGTTTCGTGTGGAATCTTTTAATGCGTAAAACTACAACTAACTCTTCCTTCTTAAGATCATAATCTAGACAAAATTTTATGTTAATCGCTCCAGTAGTAGGTATTTGTGTGATACACAAATAATACAGGACAGGGTCGAGCCCCGTTTTGGGGGCAGCCTCAGGCAAACGTCGTTCAAATGTTTAAAGGGTGAGAGCCATCCGCTCCCCCGCAACTCCGGTGATGATGACGAGGCTACTCCAAGCCGTCATTGTATGTCAGTTAGGAAAACAAAAATAGCAACCAGGTAAAGTTACTTTCGATTTTTAAATAACTTATGACCCGTCCTCGTTTATCTTCGGTTAAATATTACAACTTTAACGGTGAAAACATCGTGAGGAAACCTGCACACCTAAGAAGAAATTCTAAGGTTGTGTAGTCGACTAACCCGCACTTGGCCAGCGTGGTCGACTAAGGCCTTATCGCCCTAGTTTAGGGTAGGCCCGTGCCCCAGCAGTGCATCATATAGGCTGATGATGATGATGAAATATTACAATGTGTATAAAAACAATGCCTTTCATGTATGAAATCATTGTCATTACGATCGATTAACTTGTACTATCGATACACCATACCACCGCCCTACAACTCCTCATATCAGAAGTGGATCATAAATAATTCATGGGCAGTTCTTACCGTCGCTTAGTTGGCGCGGCAGATGGCGCAGTTTGCACAGAATTACCCGTCAAATGGTGCGGCACAGATTATAAACTGGCAATTATCGACGAAGAATGGACCGAGGAGGTGCACCCTCTTAAGGAGAGGTTATGCGCCACAGATAACTTAATACTAACTATATTCGGTGCCATAGTACACTGAGACTTAACAACCACTTAAAATATAAGACTTTAGGTATAAATAAATTACACCTGTTTTTATGTTTTTTAGTTAATATACCACTTTACTTACAATCCATTGCTTAAATATTGATTTTGTGTCAAGTTAAGCCCAATTGACTTCTAGGCATAGAATTAACATTCTTTCCAAGACACAATTAAGGCCTGCGCCACATTAGTCGGAAACTCCGTCGCAGATCTTTCCGGATGGAAAGTCAATACATTTGTATAAAATAAATTACAAAAAGCGGGCACTCTACACGGTCGCTATAATTAATTTATTATTGCCATTCCGCAACGGAAGTTAGGCGACGGAGTATATGCCATGTATAGAGTAGGTCTAAGAGGAATAACTTCGCCTTAAGTTTTATTTAAGTCTATACAATAATTTGGTACATTCTATGCCCAATATTTGTGTGACGAACATAGGTGTTTGTTCCGTGTCTGGGTGTGTTAAGTCGGTCGAATATATCATACAAAATCATCGGTTTCTTTCGATCGGTCCTACAAAAAGTCGGCTTTGGGCGGGCAGCCCTATCAGTGCTGGTTGGGACATTCCATTCCGGGAATGTTATTATGTTATCAATACACTTATCAGAAGCTACGGGATAGCAAAACATATTGAAAGCTATCTTCTTCAGCTTCTTATTTATACACTCCAATATACCCCCCTCTCACGGCGTCATGCAAAATTAACCTTTAAGTGTAGTTAAATAAGGTTTTCGGTATCTGTACATCGTAGCTCAAAGTGATGTGTTTATTAAATCTCTTCAAAGTTATAAATGTAAACGTAGAACCAAGTTGCGTGACTTTATAACTAAACTATAAAGATAGTAATCAACATAAATAGTTTTATCATCTTACACTTGGCAGCGAAAAAGCGTAGCTCTAAATTTTCGACTAAGTTGTAGAGTTTGTAAGGCAACAAGTTTACAAGTTTAGATACTGAATTCAACAAAACTACTAATACACGATTGCTCCGCGACATAAAAAATAAACAATAACCCTAAAACAATAATCATCAAGAACTTGGCCCTGCTCTACCGTGCACCTCGTTTGACGGTATGAATTAAACGTCTCCACTGTTGTAAGCGCATCGTTCGCAGCGTGCGTCCGGTAGCGTGCCGGCCGAGTACATGTGTCCAGCACTGCGGTGCACTTGGCTCTTTGTTTTTCCGTAATCGATAATTTTTTTTTATTTATACAAGGTTACATGTAAAACACAATCTATAAGGACTATATAACTAAATATACATTCATCGAAAGAAATAGACTAGATAATCCAAACAACTAAATTAAATTTAAGACAACCACCACCAGGTACCAACAACAAATACACAAATAAAAAAATATTCCTGCTAATCTAATCTAAAGCTAATCTCCAAAACGGCTGGACCAATTTCGACGGGACTTTCACAATACGTAGCCAATTTTACAAGGTATATTATAGGCTATTAATTTAATTTACACATTTCCACGCGGACGAAGTCTTGGGCGGCCGCTAGTTTACATTTAAGAACATTAATATTGTTTGAACGCACGGTAGTTTCTTATTGTTAAATTTTTATGTTTATAAAATTTGTTAGGAAGTAGCTTTGTAACTTTAATTCTACTAATGGAGGAACGCAAAAATATCACATCTTCAACTAATACCTAACTACAAAAGGTCGTTTAAACTCCGAATTAAATCCAACAGACACATTAAATTAAATGTGTAGTGAAATTAGCGTGAGTGGACTGGGAAGGTCCATAATCCGCAAAGAGACGTCATCTCCAGCGGAGACCAGATTACCTTTGAGTCTTTGATCCCCTCCGTAATGCACGCGAAGTGACATGTTGTAACATGGAGTTTGTATTTCCTTTTGGTGTTCTTTTTTGTCGTTGTTTTTTTTAGGCCAGTATGTAGTTTAGACGAAAGTGAAAGAGTTTTGTTTCATGCCAATTACGTGAATAGTTACGATTTATGTTTCCACTTCTTTATATGAATAAGTTTTTTACAATTTATCTTTTTTGCTTTCGTGATAGTGTTATAACTACATAATTTTAAAGTTTAAGCCAAAGCAGACGCAAGCTTTTTCATGGATTATATTTTGTTTTCGGCTTATATTTTATACTTTATGTCAAATATATAAGTTACATAAAGAATTTTATAACTCATCTTGTTTGCTTTCGTTTCGTATCGGATGGTATTGCGTAGCATTCTTAATACGTTATATTTTTGGATTGATTATTTCGTTCGGTATAATTAAAGTGGTATTAAAGCATACATTCTTAGTTTGTTACAAATACAAAGTTAACAGAGGAGGTTCATTTAGTTATCGAAGTTAACACCAAATCTAAGTACGGTTGTCCATCTCTACATCTCTATTTATGTTGTATGACGTAGCTAAACACAAAAAAGCTGGTCCATAACTAATAATATCAACAAAAAAGGAAACTAACCACAGACAATTTATGTTTAAATAAACAAATAAATAAGTGCCAAGTAAGCGGCTATAAAACCTAATAATAAGAGAATATTCAATGAATCAGACGCAGTGAGTTGAACGCGTGTTGAGACGCGAAGGGAGGCCAGGGGGCAGTGGGAAGGAAATACCGATACTCATATCTATGATACCGATTATATTATGATACCGATATCATTGATACCGGTAAAGAAGAAAGAAAAAAAGAAAAACATTAATTGACCACGACATAGACACGAAAAGTTACAATGATACATAAATACACAAAACTGAACTCAATCAAAGAAATATCACACATAGACAAGGACTATGAGAAGTGGTCTACGAGGTACAGGCCTCAGCATATCTATGTCACATCAGCCCGAGAGCCGCTGCAGCGCTGGTACCGATTGATATTTTATTTTTTCATAAAAGTCTAGCAATATGACTTTACTCCACCTGATGGTAAACGGTAGCGAGATCCATATATGAGGTCGACAGGCACAATAGACCATATTGAGCCTGTCGCACTCACCCTGAAGGCCTGCTTAAATGCCGTTTCACGCTCCGCCTGAAGAGCCCGGCATCATAGGAGGGAGGGAAAACATGAGCTGGAAGGGAATACCATGAATTAGTGACACGTGACAGAAAAAACGAACAAAACTTCTTAGTCCGGTACCGGTATATACCAGTCAAAATGAACGAGATCTATTCCCAAGAACAGTTTTTAAATATTTATTGAGCTCTTTAATATGGCACTTCCTTACCTTCCTAAGCATTGTCCTGGTAAAATGCACTAATTAAATGTCGATGAAAATCAGCTAACTGCTAATTATATTTTTGTAAGACAAGTCTAATGCCTGTTTCCTCAATTTTGATTCAGTGAAGCGACAGCAGTCCGACATGACTGTGAGCTTTAACCCAGATATTACATTTTAATCTATATATATAAAAGGAAGTCGTGTTAGTTACACCACTTATAACTCGAGATCGGCAGATCAGATTTGGCTGAAAATTGGTAGGGAGGTAGCTTAGAGCCAGGAGAAGGACATAGGATACTTTTTATCCCGTTCCAGAGCGTTCCCGTGGGACTTGACATGAAACGTCAGTCACTATTCACGTGTGCGTTCAGAAATTCATTTTTTGTAAAATGTCTCAAAAGTTTCAGACATTAATTTGTGAAAATTATTTATTTGATTTTTAATATCCGAAAATAATAACTCAGATTATTGGTGTTATTAAGGGTGTTGAATCGACAAAATTCATCTATATTATTCAGATTATTGTCTATTTCAGAGATTTTCATTTAGAGAAAATGGTGACATCTATATAATTGACATGTTCGTTTATTGACAAACATTTCGATATCTATAGTGACCAAAAAAGCTTGGTTGTCAAAAATTTTCAATCATCATGTGTTTAGTTCAGAAGAAAAGACGAGCTGATCGCACGACAATAAATACGGTTCATACCTGCATCAAACGGAGAAGATAGATATTAAATCTCTACACAAGAAATTTTTGCAAATATATTTTATGGGCAATTCAGCATAAGTGGCGGCCGATCTCAATTGAGATCAGCCAAGTGCGCAGGACATAATATTATAGTGCACAGGTGTGCGCGCAAACACAAGTGCACTCTCTATTCCCTTACTCTCATAATTCGGTGAGACGGCAATCCGACATGACCGATGAGAGATCGGGCGCAGGACCACCGGCTTAACGTGCTTTCCGAGACACGAGCGTTCAACCGCCAACTTCCTAACTCCGGGCTGAGTAATTTCATTACAGAAAAACTTACACAAATTTTGCCCGACCCCGGATTCGAACCGGGGACCTCTCGGTCCTAACGCAGCGCTTGATATCAATATACCACCGAAGCAGTTAAAATTCAGCATACCAATCAGTATTTATCAGCGTTGTGCACAACAATTTGGTGAAGATATACACATCCTGTCCTTATCTGTTCGTGTTAATTCTTTGTACTCCTTTTGTCTGTCATTACGTGTGTGTTTTTGCTTGAGTTTTGTGTTTTGTATTGATATAATTTGTTGTATACCTATTTGTTTATGTGATCAATAAACGATTTCTATTCTATATATTATGGAACAACTTCACATTTTTCCATCGACACAATAGGGTAGTTTCCAAAGTCAAACTTTACATGCGATTTCACAATTCATAGTAAGATATAGGTAAATTAATAACATTAGTCAAATCGAAATTGAATTTCTGACGAAATGAGACAATAATAGACATTTGAAGTTTGGTGGGAAAGTCAATTTCAAAAGTGCGAAAATTCTTCAAAAATGCTATGCCATCGTATAAAATACAAAATTAGTAGTAACTTTCACTATGAAAATATATTCGTAAACGCAACATTTGATATAGCTACTGAACAAAGTTCTTACGATATGCATACAGTATTTATTTATACACGTTGTGACGTCAAAGTGTGCTGCGACATTTGTATGAAGCGATTTGAGCTCGCCCAAATGATGTGCTATTGAAACATTACTATCTCGGGGAGTTTTCCAAATATCAAACCATTCTTTTAACAGTATACCTTCCTCATCCAGCTATATCAAAAAAAGCCTATTGTAATATTGGGTAGAAAAGTTACCAAAAATCGATATCAAGCATTAATAAAATTATTGTTAGCGCGGTTGAATTGCCACAGATTACTAAATAAGCTATGCGAAGTATTTGCCATTATCCTTATTTACCTCGAAAGTAGGCAAAAAACTATCTCGAATAAATTTTGTTGGGCTAAATGATGTCATTTGGTATTTGGGGAGGCCTATGTCCAGCAGTGGATAGGAATGGGCTGATGATGATGATGAAATGATGTCATTTGAAAGCAATTATTGTATTGCTGGACATGAGTAAAAAATATCAGATTAGTAAAGTTCTTCTCAGTTATGACGAGACCAGAAGTAAGGATTAAATTTAATATGGAGGATATTATAGATTCCAGTTCAAATTTAAAAGCTACTTACTCATACCTAAGATGGGACAACTTTCAGCTTTAAAGCATATATACGTATAATTGAGAGACTCCATCCTTATTTGAAATCGGTTAACAAAATAAAGTAGTGCATCAAAGCTACGTTAAGGCGGTACGAAGTTCGCCGGGTCAGCTAGTAATGTATAATTAGTAATTAACACTTCATTTTGGTAACATTTAGAAACCTGGTGCTTAAAACTCTTTACATGGCTCGAGTTGGTAACATTTCATTATACCCAAATGTTAACCGTTAAATTAGGTTTGTTTCAATAGATAGAGAAATTAAATAAAAAAATAGGTTTGGATGTAATAAATTACAATGAAAACGTGTAACTATTCCATGGAAGCGCATATTTTTTCAGATAAATGAAAGTACCGTTTAGTTTTCACATAATTCGCATCACTACTTGTATCTACCCAGTGAGCAAGTAATTCAATTGTAACAAAACTTGCTTCTTTTTTAAATATTATCATGTTTTACGCATTGATATCACGCCATGTCCTTACTTGTAACCTCCGTGCAATAATTAAAATAATCATACGGGATGAAATGTATAAGAAGACGCGGTTTTATTAGGTTTTAATACTGGCTTCTACCCGACTCTGTCCGCATAACGTTTATAGCGGAGAACATTACTCCCTGATACTAATCACATCCTTCCTTAGTAGTTGGACTATCTGTGCTCCAAATATAATTTGAAACTGTTCAGTAGCGCTACCATGAGTTTAAAACTTACGCACTCGATATCGCCTACGTAAATATGTCTATGAAAAACTTGTACAGCGCCGCTGGTGGTTACGCGAAGAACTAAAATCGGCCGTATGAAAAAAACAACTCGATAGGTTTTTAACGTACGTAAGTTTTCGATAACCAACTCATGGTAGTGCTGGCGTGGAAACGCGACAACTTTCGTATCGTATTCGTAATATTAATTAGTAAGGAAAGTTAAAGTGTTGTATTATTTGTAAAATTACAGCTAACGGTAGTTATTAGATGATGAATAAAATGCTTATTATGTAAACTGAGAGTTTATACTGGCAACTTAAAAGGATGATGGTAAAGCGTTCGAGGTTCAAATAAATGACGACGTAAAAAATTGTGGCACGATAAAAAAAATCTTAATTTTTTTTTAGGTGTGGTCACATACAGCCTACTGAAGCACAATCCCGCGCTCCTACGCACCATGCCAGCAGCCGTACGTGTCGTAACGGCACAAATTGATTTGTATGGCCGCGCCACAGAGAGGTTATAATTTTCGCGCCGCGCCGCGCGGGCCCACGCTGCGCGCTGCCGACGACGACGCGTTTTATGAATCTGTTAATTTGAAAATAGAATGTTAACAAACAACTGTTTATCGCGTGCCAGTATGTTGTGAGTTGTTTTTTTTAATGTAGTGGACGAGACATCGATTAAATTAAAGGTCCACTTGATTTTTTTTTCTGGGAATATCGAATGATTTAGTGTGGTCTGTGAAATCGTATGACCACTATACAGTACATCTATAGAAAAAATATACCTTACTGGCCTATGAATGGTGCTTATGGATTTTACTGAGATATTTGTCTATGTATGAAACATCCAAAAAAAAACGGGTTTGTTGCTTTGTATTTACTGGTATTAACGTAGGCAATATTGCAGAAATATGACATTCATTAGACCTTGGGAAACTAATGCTTTTAAAGCTAGAAAATTGGTCAATGAAACATCCCAGAAATGTTAAACGCAGTGCAGAATATTGAACGATGGGAAAATGACTTATCTTCGTACAAGACTTCAACTTATTTCGATACTGAATATTGATTTTTGTAGCCGGATTAGGGGTGAGAGTCACACGCTCCTCTGCAAGTCCGGTGATGATGACAAGACTTCAAGTCATCATATTAGTCAGTGATGAAAAAAATATATTCAGTACCGCATTACAAACATCGCATCACAACGGAACCATTAAACTCATTAGTGTGTATCGACTTCTACTCTGTTCCGTGGACGTACTTGTATGACCGTATACAAACACTGATGATCGATGGCACATTTGGGAGTGCCCCTGTCGATGGCCCCACCGAATAAACGTGCAAGTGAAAAACGTCAATTTTACAGGAGAGAATAAAAACGTTTAATCCTTTCTATCTCGGGTATTATTATAGGTAGGTTAAAACAATGTATAATGAAATTAAAGATAAAAAAATAACCTTTTAGCTGATATAATTTATTTTAAGGAATAGTCGTTAATTTAGTCAATAATCAAGAAAATCCATATTATACAATTACTCGAGTGAAATTAGTGTAGGTAGTTGACTGTTATAGATCATTACACGTTTATTCGTGTGAATTTAAACGATGTTGATGAACGTAACGCAATGATACACTATTATTCTAGGGAAATCACGCGTCTTTTGATGGCGGCTGCAATTGTTTGCACGCTTGTATTACAGAAATATTTGGTGATCTATGGATGGTAATAAAAATTACATTTATATTCGTGTCATTAAGTTAGTTTTACAATGTGTTATGCATATTAACATTATGAATTCACGCTATGTAATATTAAAATGTTGCATAATCTTTATCATAATAATAACAATAAAACTATTTTTTATAATAATCAGCCTTTGCCATTCATAGAGATATTTCTCATTACTATAGAAATTGAGCAAAAATCAACAAAAAAACAAACGGCTTATCTTATAAGCATTTTGAGAACTAAATAAATTCCAATATAATCTTTAATGAAATTGTCGTCATCTCACCCCATTGCTGCCCACTACTGAGCATAGGCCTCTTCCGAAGCTTTTCAACAAAACCCAGCGATTTTCACCAGGTCGTCGGTCCATCTGGTAGGTGGTCGTCCCACACTGCGCTTTCCAGTACGTGGCCTCCACTCCAGGACATTTCGGCCCAAACGACCGTCCAATCTTCGTGCTATGTGGCCGGCCCATTGCCACTTCAGTTTGCTAATCTGGTGGGTTATGTCAGCAAGTTTGGTTCTTCTACGGATCTTTTCATTTCTGATTCGATCACGTAGAGAAATGCCGAGCATAGCCCTCTCCATAGCTCTCTGCGCGACATTAAGCCTTCTAAAAAGATCTTTTGTGAAGCACCACGTCTCAGCGCCGTAAGTCATCACAGGTAACACACATTGGTTTTACACCTTTGTCTTGAGACACTGAGGTATTTTGGACGAGAACACGTTGCGCAGTTTCCCAAACGCTGCCCAGCCGATTTGCATCGGCCTGCTGACCTCTCTCTCTAAAGTTGATTTTCCTAAACCTGCCTGCCTGCCTGTCCGAGATAGATATATCCACACACAATTTCGACAGTAAAGTTTGTACGGTGGGTGCAACATTAAACATATTTTTGTTTTATCCATGTTCATTCTAAGACCCACTTGTTGGGAAACTTTATCGGTGTCATCGAGCATTTGTCCTAGATCTTCCAGCGACTCGGCCATGACTACGATGTCATCAGCAAATCGAAGGTGAGTGATGTATTTCGCCATGCCAATAATATTGATACCAAGTCCTTGCCATTCCAGCAGCTTGAAGGAATCCTCCAGAGCAGCAGTAAACAGTTTCGGAGATATGACAACTACCTTTCGTACTCCTCTTTGTAAGGGGATTTCCTTCGTGCGATTTTCCTGTACTCGGACTGACATGGTGGCGCTGTTATACAAACACTTCAACACTTCAATATACCGATAATCTACATGGCATCGCTGTGGGGATCTAAAAACCGCCCAAACGACGGAATCGAAGGCTTTTTCATAGTCCACGAACGCTAAGCATAGTGGCCGATTATACTCCTCCGTCTTCTGTATAATCTGCCGCAGCGTATGTAAGTGCTCTATGGTACTAAAGCCTTTTCGGAAACCGGCTTGTTCGGAAGGCTGGAAGTCATCAAGCCTGCAATCGAGACGATTCGTGATGACTCTAGAGAACAGCTTGTAGACATGGTTTAGCAGTGTTATGGGCCGGTAGTTCTTCAGTAAGGTTTTGTCACCTTTTTTGAAGAACAAGACCACAACACCCCTGTTCCATGCTTCTGGCGTTTTGCCGTCGAGCGGGGAGAAATAAAAGAGCTTCTGAGGGACATTTAGTACCGGTGTTCCACCCGCTTTCAGAAGCTCTGTAGTGATACCATCCTCACCCGGTGTCTTGTTTTTCTTAAGTTGTTTGAGAGCCATTCTTATCTCGTACAGGCTGATGTCCGGGATGTCTTCGGTATAGTGTCGGGTTAGCTTGGCTCTGGGGTCTGTCGCCACAAATAGCTGGCTCAGCACAGACCGAGGTAAATAACTGCCCATAGAACCTCTCTATCTCCCGTAGCACCTCTGACTTGTTTGACGTCACGCGTCTATCTTCAGTCTTCAGCTTCGTCAGTTGGCTTTGCCCAATAGACGCGTCTCTTGCAAACACTTTGGAGCCTTGGTTCCGCTTAATTGTCTCCTTAATACGCTGAGTATTAAAGGAGCGTAAATTATGTCGCAGAGACTTCCTAATCAGTCTATTCAGCTGGCTATATGACTCAGCTTCATCCGAAGTTTTCAGCGTCAAAACACGTCGACTAGCCTGATGAGGATAAGGTGTCGGATAGTTTTTGAGGTCTTTTTTTACGGTGGCTTTTGAAAAACTTGGACCGTACCGTATGAACAGTTTCAGTTTACAGCCTGCTATTTATATCTCCACTGATGAACAGCTGTCCAGCCATTGTTCAAGTTCGACAGTTCAAGCTGAAAGTTCTCGGGGTTTTGGATATGTGCCTTCGATGGTCGGAGCGTAGACTTCACCAGACGCGTTCTTTCCAGTTTGACGTTGATATTCAATGTGCCTCTAACGATACGGTGATCACTTCCGGTTTTAATCCTGTTGATCACAGAGACGTCGTTGAAATGACGTCTCCTAATGTTCATGATGTAGTCTATCTCATTTTTAGTTCAGCCGTTCGGACCCAACCAGGTCTATTTTCTGTGCGGCGACTTTCGGAAGAATGAATTCTTCACAAAAAGTCCTTCTTTCTCCATAAAGTCAGCTAGCATCTGTCCCCTGAGATTCCGATGTCATATCCAAATCGTCCCACTTTCAGCTCACCATCGCTTCTACGGCCCAGCTTTGCATTGAAGTCTCCCATTACAACAGTGAAATGTGTTTTGGAGTTATGTATGGCCCCTACTAATGTCCTCATACATAGCTTCCACTTCAACACTTGGTATTCTTACGCCGTAACCACACGGCTGGTGCTTGATTTATAGCAATAAATTATAAAACTTATCTATTATTACCCTGCGAGACCCGATTGCAAAAATTGATTGTCGTTTATATTTGGTTAAGGCACTTTTACTCTACTTTTTATTTTGTTAAGAATAATGGAATACTGGTGCTCGATTTATAGCAATAAATTATAAAACTTATCTATTATGGTAAGAAACAATGCAAAATTATTTGCTAAGTTACTTCTCGTGCAAGACACATTACTCAAAAGAGCACCAAAAAAATATACACGAATAAACGTGCAAACGCATCTTGCCTATACTTAACAACAAAGAACAAACAATATCAAACGTTTTGCTGTTTATACACGTTTATTCTTGTGAAACAGAGAAAGTATGAAGCATGTAATAGTCACTTAAAATAATATTCTTGTGACAAAAAAATATATTATTTCCGTGGAAAAAAGGTTTATAATGCAATTACAGGCTTGTTTATGATCAAAAAATTCTAAAAAAAATTGGGGAAGTAGAGGAGAGGCTAATGTAACGAAATACCAAAAAAAAATTTTTTTGTGCAATGGCTATTACACGTTTATTCGGTGGGGCCATCGCTGTGTCGTGGGTTCGATCAGCCGGGCGAACATTTGTGCGACGAACATCTCTGTTTGTTTTTATGTCTGGGTGTTTCACTTATCCATTTAAGTATTCCATTACCATTTAACACATGCTTAATCAATTGACTTCGGAACAATGTATTGGGTGTTGTAAAGTTTTCATTATATGTTGTATAAATATTAAATCCATTTTATGCTATACGGAAGTAGTGAGCCTTGCTTTTAATACTTGGCTACTCAAGCTCTTAGAAAACGCAAGGATGCATGTTCAGCAGTCTGATGGTACCAGGAGGGCAGAGCCGTCAAAGAGCTGAACAGTACGCGCACCTAAATGACCGCTACATATTTTAGTGGGCAGCCCAAGGAGCGGCACAATGTGTGACGTCAAATAGACTGCGAAATACCGCGTTTAAGGTACACCAGTACTAAGACTTCGAGGTTTTTCGAATCTGAATGGGAGAAAATAGTTTTGAATGTGACTCGATATGATAGTAATTACAGGACTACAATACTAACAGTATCTAGAAAATGTATGACAATTTTAGCTTTTTAGTTTTATAATACTTCTGATGACTGGCGATGGACGCCGTGTTTAATAACTTGTCTACTCCAGCTCTTAGAAAACGTAAGGATGCTTTCAGCAGTCTGATGGTACCAGGAGAGCAGAGCCGTCAAAGAGCTGAACAATACGCGCGCCTAATGATCGCTGCATATTTTAGTGGGCGGCGCAAGGAGCGGCACAATGTGTGACGTCACGTCAAATAGACTGCGAAAGACCACGTTCAAAGTATGGCAGCTTAGGAATTTGCTCTGTCTCGGTCTTAAATTAAGCTGTTGACAGTGACAGAGTATAGATTTTCCGAACGCGGGGCTTGTTATGTTACTATTAGTAATAGCACAGATAACATAACAATAGTGTCTAATCTATATAATTTGTTAGAACATTAATATGTGACATATTGTGCTTTGAACCTCTACCAAGATTAAGCAAAATGGACACTTTTAAAATTTTATGTTGTTTTCTACTTACATATAAATGTGAAACAATAAAGTGTTATTAAAAAATTAACAAAAGTATTTTTAACAAAACATTTTTAGTTTCCACTTGCCACTACATGTTGTTTGTTGACTTATTATTGTCTAGTTCCTTTTATTTTGTAACTTCGTTTACATTTTAAGAAAGAAAGAAACAAAACCATTTAAGGATAGGAGTAATATTTACACTAGATTACGTTTCTATCAAAATGTGAGCTATCACGAAACCACTTGTCAAGCATTCTATAAAATTTTTGATCCTTTTATGCAACACATTTTTATCCAAGTTTTTGGCAAAAAATTAAAAGGATTTTTGCAATGTTTACCTAAACGGTGGCCTGTAGAAATAACACAAATGTATTGTTGTCCTTTTAATGTAAAACTATTCACCCACACACCACTTGACAACGATTTCACTATCGACTGGTCTTGAGTAAATCTTTTTTCGAAAGATTGAATAGAATAAATCGAGTATACAATGAATTGGTTTTAGTCGAGAAATCCTTTTATCGAGAAGTTTTTTTGGTCGAATGGAGTTTGCAAAATGTCTTGTGTATTAAAAATTTAATGGGAATGTTTTTGCAGTAGGTTATCATAATTTGATATGAGTACAAACGAGAACCTTTCCTCATTTTTAAATTCGATTAATGTTTGGTTTACTTACCAAAGCTTTTGCTTATCGCACAAATATATCGAAAATCATTATTCCCTATATTATAGCGAAATCGGTTAAAATAGCCTAAGTATGTTCCTTTTCAGGCTCTCTAGGCTATCATCATCATCTAGACTATGTCAATTTCAAATTTAATTTAAATCTGTTCTGTACTTTAGGCACGTTGCGTAGCACTCAGACAGACAGTGCTACTCCCGTATTTATAATATGTATTAGTAAGGATGATACATTGAAATTTACATCAATTCTTCATAAATTGTGTAATGAAAAAATACGAAGAATTCCCAAGCAATTCTACTGACTTATTTTTTTCAGAAATTCCATCTTATTATTCCATCTAAAACATTAATTATTATGCCTATGTTAATATCAGTAGGTACATTATTTATTCATGATTGTACGAACTGGAATTTTAAATTAAGTTTTATTCTAACAGATACCAAGAAACGTAACCAAAGCGCAAAAACAAAGAGAACGGAGAAAATTCGCAAAAACGAAAATTAATAAATCTGTCCGAGCTTTTGAATAACATTACGATGCCTGTAATTCGCGTGGACTTTATTAATACAAGCATAAGGACTTTTTTCACTTGTGTTCTGGCAGGGAATGAAGTTTTCCTTTCATCCCGATGTTTCGTTTCTATTAAAGAATCCCCAAACAGTTTCCCCTAAAGAAGTTGAGAAAAAACGTAATTTGAAACAACAATTTGGTTTGGTTCGCCCCCCCTCTGAGCTGGGTACACATAATTATGATATATTTTGGTAGGCAATTGATATATTTAAGTAGGTTGGTATGTACTCAAGCTTAGAAGTAATCTCATTGGATATCTTGGCTACAGATTTTGAATGAAAATCTTGCTTTGACATTACAAATATTCTCAACAAGCTTTCCCTTTAAGAATAAATAATCAAGCGGTGCAAACTTTTGAAATAACGACATTAAACTATTATGTAATCACTGTAATCTGAATATACTACCTCTTATTGATTAAAGGTACACTTTTTTTAGACTTTCGCGTTCCATTACACTAATTATTTGTGTTTATGGGTTGAGTTCGCTCGCGACCATGATTGGTGTAACCCAGTCGAAACGTCGGGCAGTAAGTAGCTATGTAATTTGCTACTCCTAATAACGCGTGTAGACCCATAAAGACAAATAATTAGTGTAAAGGTACACTTACGTGCATTGATAAGTGTACAGTTCCAACTACCTATATACCTTATCAAAACGTAGTAAGAACGCGTGGTACATATTTCAGTGATAGGTCTCGTAGATCTGACAATAGTTATTTTTAACATGTTTTAACTCACCGCTAGGGCAAGAGAATAAAGGGAAATATGGGATAACTTCTACAAACCTGTCCTATGCCTTCTATCTAAAATTAGGATTACCGACAAACCACTTTTTATTCTGCCTTCTTTTTAAGCTAAATAAAAAGCGTTTACAGTTTACTATAAAGGACACCCAAAAAGCCTACACTCTGTATTTATAGAGTATTTTTTCCGAATTGAAGTAAATCTTACGCGTGAAATTGTAATCCTCGTGGTAGAGTGCGGGGAACCCACTGCCAGTTGACGCAGTCGTAGAGCCTCTATCAAAAGAGCATTCGGTATGGAACCAATTGAGCCGCGGAACGGAAGGCCGTATTGATACTCTATAATAATGTATTTGTACAGGTAGATTGAGCTTTTTGAACAGGTGTTTAAAAAAATCTTAATACAGTTTCACTTTAGAAGTGTTGGATTTTTTTCATGTTTTTTTTTAAAGAGTATTATTAGGTTATCAAGACTCTTATTCTAGCCAGGAATGAGTGCCAATAATGACATACATCGATCTACTTCCGAGTTGCTTAAATACCTATGTTACTGATATCGGAAAGAACAGAGATATACCCAAATATACTTAACACAACCAATAACAAAATAAGCACCGATATTCATCTCACAAATTCATGTCCTGAGTGGAAATCGAACCCATAAGGCAAGAGACACGGTGCACTACCGAATGTGCCATCTAGCCATTACAAATAGTATTTTATATAAAGTAGGTAATTAGGTATGTTTAGATATAAATTTTAACTATTTGTAACATATAGGTACTCTTAAGTACTACCCAATTACATGCACTCAACTCTTTGTCTATGTTGCTTAACGCTGCTTTTACAGTTTCGAATGTGAAATAATTGAACAAAGTATAAACTGTATTTAGCTCCCAGACTCCCGCTCAAACTGCCATCGCACACATAAGTACACGTAGTTCGCAAATTTCCACAGCCCTTCATCTGACAGCAATTCCGTTTTAGAGCTTTAATCCCGACTCTACTACGAATAAAAGGCATATTTCGTTCTCCGACGCTCTCGCAAAATTGTCATCGCAAATAGCTTTTGCCTCTAGCTACGAAAATTCACAAGTACGAAACATCGTTCCGTCCAATCAAACGCACACAAAATACAACTTTAACAACTTAATTCCACAGTTCAAAATGGTACGCGCCGAAACCGCTTCAGTAATGTAACAATGAAAATGCCAGCATTGCACACGTAAATACCATTCGTTGAAACGTTCCGAAGCGTATAGATTTAATGGCTAACAGAATAAGGTCCACAATCACTTGAAAGGGAAATCTGAACTTGAAAATCGTCGCCTGCCTGACGCTCGATATCAAATAAACATTGTTTTAGTGACACAACGCCCGAAGCGACGTGAATACTGCAACGGGAAAGCGCTTTTATTCTTGTGTAATTAGAGAGGATAATCGCTCGGGGTGTTTTCAATGCTAGGATTTTCGCCGGGGGAAGCGAACGAGATGACCGGATGGGGATTACGGCGCGTGGAAGTGAGAGGGCGATATAGCTCGGAGCGCTGTGATTGGTCAGGAAGGCCGCAGGCTGTGAACAGTAGCCCGCCCTATGTCTACTGTAAATGGTGACGGTTTCAAGGGAAAACGACGCAACTGAAAAATTTGAAGATTTTGATTGAGTACTGAAACGTACTTGTAAAAATATGTAGTTTTATTATTATGAACTGATTACTGAGATTCATTAACTTCATATTCGATACAAATGTAGGGTTCTTAACGTTAAGTTTCTTTTTCGGATTGGTTTATTAGCATGTGTGGCCCGTGTGGCTAAGCTCTACCTATTTTGTACTTAAATCCATTTGCTAAACCTGGGTAATGTAAAGAACGACTGACACATTAATTTTTGGACAAATTTGAGTCATCAAGTTAATATTGCTTCGTTCTAACTTTTGTTATGGCTGAACTTACATTATACCACATACTTTCATGGTTTCAGAATCCTTAGACTAATCTTACTATTAAATGCTAAATACAATAAATTGTAATTTGGTGATTGTAGGTATAATTTATTGCAAGTCCTGGAATTAGAACTTTTGAATAAGTAGTTTATATTTTATTTTATTTAGAAACTTGAGAGTACTTGGGACAATCAGCAATTGTACAATTCTAAAATTAGTCCGGTCAATTTAGACATTCGAAGTTACATAAATTCCCACCAAGCTGAAAATCGGTAAGATTGCTTAAAATATCATTAAAAACAAAATTTGAAAGTTCCCCATCTTTCCCCTGTAAGGAAAAAATTTTATTCAAGGTCAAAGGTAAAAAAAATGAGTTTTTCGCGATTTTTAGCAAAACGGTAAGTTTTATCATAAAAATATGTATGACAAAATTACTTATCATCTAATTATCTATAAAAATTGTCTTTACACTTTGTTCCTAAGATTCACCATTTCAGAGATACAGCGATGCACAAAGTTGAAATGTTGTATTTTCAAATGCTTCCAGGCCCCCGTGCTATTGTGCTAGACAGATAAAATTTTTACGAATGATGGATTTCAGTTGCCTCTATTATCGCTAATACTAAATACAACATAAAACCATCACTTAAGGTGGGCTCTCATACTAACGCTTTTTTATTTGCTCGCACTTGGCCGGTTTTTATCGTGGTTACCCTAGTAAACCTATTCCACATTAACGTGGTGACCATGGCTTAACGTGGTTACCACGTTAAAAACCGGCCAAGTGCGAGCAAA
Organism: Maruca vitrata; assembly: GCA_039566165.1. NCBI lineage: Eukaryota > Metazoa > Arthropoda > Insecta > Lepidoptera > Crambidae > Maruca > Maruca vitrata. Next base: position 5,055,091 of record CM076938.1, on the reverse strand, counting down.
TAAAAAAAAGCTTTCGTAGAGAAAAGAAAAAGAGCCCACCTTGAGTGATAGTTTAATGTTGTATTTAGTATTAGATCTTATAGAGCCAACTGAAATACATCATTCGTGAAAATTTTAACTGTCTAGCACAATCGCACGGGGGCCTGGCAGCATTTGAAAATACAACTTTTTCATCTTTGTGCATCGCTTTATCTCTGAAATGGTGAATCTTAGGAATAAAGTGTAAGACATTTTTTATAGATAATTAGGTGATAAGTAATTTTGTCATACATACTTTTATGATAAAACTTACCGTTACGCTCAAAAGTGCATAAAACTGATATTTGTGACATTTGACCATGAATATTTTTTTTTGCACACGTCGGATCGATGGGGACTTTTGACATATCATTTGTAATGACGTATTCAAGGCCTGCACAAAAATCCAGCTTGTTGGGAATTAATGCAACCTTACCCATAATTTAGATGCTAATTTGACTGGACTAAATAGAATTAAAGGTTTAGTTTATAAGTGAATTGTTAAATTTATTTAAAAAAAATTTAAAAACAAATCTCCATTTTTCAAAAAAGTTGTTGAAACAAGGTGTAATATTTTTTAGAGTGCACCTAGAATAGAAAACAGAAAATATATTAACACTTGCCATATCAAATCTTTATCTCGGTGTCAGTTACAATCTTCTTCTGTAGGGCGGCGGCGCAGCCCGGGGCGCGCGCCCGGGGCGGGCGGGGCGTGCGCCCCCTCGACGAGACAGGGCTGCCAGCTGCGTCGGCCGTGGACTGACGGCTTAACAGTGTTAACCTGTTGGTCCATGGTACATGGGGAAGTTGATGGTAGGTAGGCTGTGATCCGAAATTAGGGACAAAACATTTTTTTTTTGGATGCCTACTATTATTTTAATCGGTTAATCCCTCTGGCCGGTAAAGTACTTATAATATAGCTTTCCGCCCGCGACTACTTCCACGTAAAGTCGTTTATCGCGTAGAACTTTATCTACATATATTATGAAGAACATACACAATATCTCAGTCCTCAAACTATTCGTGCACCAAATTTCATTTTAATCGTTATAGTTTTGGCGTTACACAGCTACGCTACGTTTCGAATTAATAAAAAGTGAGTAAGAAGTAAGCAGGTATTCATATTCGTATATTTTATAATATGAAAGGAAAATTCCCGAACTGCGTGCGCAGTTAGTTCACGCATTCTTTCTCCATAGAGAATTTGAAACCGCCATAGACAAATTCCCTTAGACATCAATATCTTCATAATTAACCAGCTCACATTCACAGCCCTGACTCTCGAGTCTTTTGCAGCGCCGTACGAAGGTATCTATAGTTCCACCCAAGTTTTTCCGCTGCACTCTACATACGTACGGTTCGTTATCTAATGCTCACACAATTTGCGACTCTTTCCAACTATAAAGATACATTTCGCTGCTTTACAAAATGAAGGAACAGCTTTTTATATTGCATTGGTACCGCATATTCCTAGTACGAGTATAATTACAATTTAGAAGAACTGTCTCGTTGGTCACCAATAAGTAGCAAGCGCTGCGTAAGGACCGAGAGGTCTCCGGTTCGAATCCGGGGTCGGGCAAAATTTGTGTGAGTTTTTCTGTAATAAAATTACTCAGCCCGGAGTTAGGAAGTTGGCGGTTCAACGCCCGTGCCTCGGAAAGCACGTTAAGCCGGTGGTCCTGCGCCCGATCTCTCATCGGTCATGTCGGATTGCCGTCTCACCGAATTATGAGAGTAAGGGAATAGAGAGTGCACTTGTGTTTGCGCGCACACTTGTTCACTATAATATGTCCTGCGCACTTGGCTGATCTCAATTGAGATCGGCCGCCATGGCTGAAATCGGTCTGACGCCTTATTGTAATTAAAATTATCGGATTACGTTGTTTATTTTGCGTCCTACGTTATTTGTCTTGAAATTTTATCATTATAAGCAAACTGAGCTGGACAGGTATTCCGTTTGATTTTATAATCCTGATTTAAGATCAGTCTGCAGACAACATTACTGAACCGATCGAAATGTAATTGGGTGCAAAGGCTACGAAATAAAGGTAAAAAATAACTGCATCAAAATCCGTTGCGTAGTTTTAAAGATTTAAGCATACATAGGGATAAAGTTCAACATCATCATCATCAGCCCATATACGTCCCCACTGCTGGGATTAACGGGCCTACCCTAAACTAGGGCGATAAGGCCTTAGTCGACCACGCTGGCCAAGTTAGGGTTGGTCGACTACACAACCTTAGAATTTCTTCGTAGGTGTGCAGGTTTTCTCACGATGTTTTCCTTCACCGTTAAAGCGTCGAATGATGGTACATATGAATTTCAAATTTGAAAAACACATTGGTACCTGGCGGGGTTTGAACTGGCGACCTCTCGCATGGCAAGCAACGACCTTTACCACTCGGCCATCGACGCTTTTTAAAGATAAAGTTCAACATTATAAACAAAGTAGCTTTCTCTGTCCCTATATCTGTATAGAATCTATACTATATAGTGATGTACAATAGGTACATTAGCCCTACATAACATGAATCGCCCACGAATACCGTGTAATGTAGATACACGATGATCGGTATCTGTAATGAACCTCTACCCACGCTACATACATAGTTATGTTAGTACGCTATTATTATAAAGAGAAAAGATTTGGGTATCTGTTTGTATACATAGATCGCTATCATCAGCCCATATACCCTAAACTAGGGCAGACTTTGTCAAACAACCTTGCCACGTGCGGGATGGTAGACTTCATACACCTCAGAATTTCTTTCCAGGTGTGTTACTACATAGAATTAAAAACTCCCGTGCCGAATAAAAAAAAATACATGCCTTTTTCCTAGAGGGGTAGGCAGAGATCACTTCCTGCCATGTGCTACGGTCCTGGCACACCACTTTCGCTTCTTTCACATCCATCAATATCTTCATGCATGCTCGTCGATGACGGGTACTTTTGATTTGATCCTTCTTCAAAATTTAACCTATTTGGTTTAAAAAATGAACAATCAAAAAAAATACACAATTGATAGAATGTCTATGGTAACATATACATCTACTTAATTAATTACTATTGTATTTCTCTATGATCAGCTAGGATCTTTTTAGCCACATAGCTAAGAACAGACAAGTAGGGCGAATTCTCGCATCGGAGGCCAAAATGCACTTTGGCTCCCTGAGCGAGCGTAGTAAGCTACAATATTTTTATTTCCAAAGGTCATAAGGTACCTATTCCACTGTAATTACTAGACAGGCTCAAACTAAAATCACACCCACTACGCAGACACAAGTAAAAGCTGTGCCAAAAATAAACAAAACAATCAGAAAGCTCAGTCTAAGCCAAGCAAATTATATCGCTTCGCGCCAGATACATAAGCTCCGGCTTACCCAAGAAAAGGCATTATCCAATTTGCTTAATCCAGACAGCAGCGGCTTATTAAAATTAAAACTGATAAAAAAAAATAAAGTAGCCCAGAGGTAATCACTCGTAGTCTAATCTCGTTACTCAAATGTTTGTGGAAATAAAGCGGGGTAATTATTTAAGAAACTGGCCGAGTTACAAAGAGTGTACTGGTCCCCCCCCCCCCCTGCGACCCCTTCTTGCCCCCCAAGAAGTGCCGAAAGACGGGAGCGACCCCATTGTAATTATTTTTCGCGTAAACTTTTTCCCTTGGAATTTTGTTTTCTCGCTGTGTTTCCGTGAGGAATAATGAGGATTCATTGTTTGTTTCGGTATGTGATAGTTATGTATGTCAAGTTAATATATCTAATTAACAGAAGAGTTGAAATCGATAAAATAAATAAACTTATAAACTGGTACCAACTGGGACATGAAATGGCTGATCGTCTTTAAGGGAGGCACGGAATTATATTTGCTAGGAATAGCTTTTCAGCTTAGGGTACCTACTTAAGATTCTATTATGATAAATAATACTTATTGATTGTTAAGATTTACTCGTAATGTAACGAATAAATCGAAATAAATGATAACTAATATTTTATTTCAATTATTACTTACTAGTGACCCACTCTCGCTTCGCTTCGGGTAAATTTTACATAAAAACCTTCCTCTTGAATCACTCTATCTATTGAAAAAAACCGCATCAAAATCCGTTGCGTAGTTTTAAAGATCTAAGCATACATACGGACATACAGCGAAAGCGACTTTGTTTTATACTATGTATTGATTGATCACACAACACAATATGTACTTATATTTCTCGCTCACACTAATTGTGAACTGAAAAAAATCTGTAAATCTCCAATGAACTGACCGTAATATAAGTACTTACGATAGATTATTACTTTTATCATCATCATCATCATCATCATCATCAGCCCATATACGTCCCCACTGCTGGAGCACGGGCCTACCCTAAACTAGGGCGATAAGGTCTTAGTCAACCACGCTGGCCAAGTGCAGGTTGGTCGACTACACAACCATAGAATTTTTTCGTTATTGTGCAGGTTTCCTCACGACTCCATTTATATTATACAATTTTTTATTAATTCTTATTGCAGTAGAAAAAGGTCCGTCCACATTAACCTCTCGAAAAGGCAACGTTGTTATTAAAAAGTTTGCCGGTAACAAATAACGGTGTTCGCCATAACATTGGGGTTCCGAGAAAAATAACCTCATCGCTGCTTCCTTCAGCTAGATGGGGGGAAGGGGGAGGGGGGCTTAAGATAAGAATAAACAAATTGTTATTCTTCTGTCGACAGTGTTTATACGATAGGTACGGAAGTTAAGAAGTTTGTTTATGGCAAATTATGCATTGTTTTATTAAAGTATCTATTTCTGCAAATACTAACGAACGAACAAACGATATTTTTGTAAATAAATAATTAACGTGACGTTTCATCAGAACTAAACATTACAAATCATGAGCATAATGTTAGACCGTTATGCTGATTACCTGATTTTATAAGATCTGAAGCAAACAACTATCTATATTGACGGTCCTTTTAATAAATAATCATGGTCTCTCGCTACCATCATTGGTGTAACCCAATCGAAACGTCGGGCTTAGGTAGCGAGTAAGTAGCTATGTATTTGCTACTCCTAATTTCGCGTGTAGACCCATAAAGACTAATATTTAGTGTAATGGCACGCGAAAGTCTAAAGACCTTTTACATTTACTTTAGAAATCTCTCGAAAACACCTGCTAACTTCCTCGAATTCACTCTAAACGAATCGTCCGTCCCTCAGGTCAAGTCTAACAAACCTCCACGAATCTGCGAAGCTCCAAATATCCTCTGCCCTAAAAGCTTTTCCCAGCAACTAACCGTCAAATCAAGTTTCCCGGTTGAAAGCGGCGGAAACGACCCGCAAACTAAATAGTGGCGCCACCTGCAGTGCGCTGATTGGCGGAAGTGGACCGGTCTCCGCCGGATGTAGCGCCGGTGTCCGGTTATTGGATCGGGAAATCTTGTTGGTTATTTTTTTTTTTTGGGTTTACGGCTTTTCTTGTGAATGAGGGTGGCGTAATGAAATAGCCACTAACGGTGTTGTTGTCGAGTACACCTACGCTGAGCTTAGTGTAGGCGTAGAGTCAACAAGAAGGTAAATTAATTAAGCATTATATTCATTTAGATTTAAGTTATGTGTGTACCTTGCTACACCCTCACAGTGAACATGAAGTAATTTGTAATGTTTAGTATATTTTAAAAACAACTCAATATCGCTCTGTATGAAAGAAGAAACTCACTTACTGACTCGTATCAATGCAAGGCCTTTACTATTAGCGTTAAAACCTTGAACTAAATAAATAAATAAATAAACTAAAATTCAGTAGTTTCTACCTTTAAAGTCTTTATGACTTGACATGAAGAAGCATGTATGAACATGACCATCATCATCATCAGGTCATATAAGTCCCCACTGCTGGGCCACGGGTCTACGCGAAACTAGGGTGATAAGGCCTTAGTCAACCACCCTGGCCGAGTGCGGGTTGGTTGACTACACAACGTAAGAATTTCGTAGGTATGCTCACGATGTTTTCCTTCACCGTTAGAACTGGCGACCTGGGTTAGGGGTAGCGGGGTTTGAACTGGCGACCTCTCGCAAGCAATAACCTTAACCACACGGCCATAGACGCATTCGACGTTATGTGAACATACTGTTTTAAATATTTTGCAATAATAAAAACAAGTTATTGCAATCAACAACGTCACCCAGATGGAACATACCACTTCATCTATTTGTAAATCAACCTACAACGACTTCCTTAAAGAAAGTCATGTTATATATTATGATAAACAACTGAACCCAAACGAGCTACGAAGTCACGAGCATTTCAAACGAATTATCAATTTACTGTACAAATTGCTCAATTTGGATAATCGGTCGGCAGGGCTGATTTAGATCTGTAGCGCCGAAGCGAGACTAACTCTAGGGTCTCTAACTAACCATGAAGTTATGGGAGTGGAAGATTGGGGGGGGGGGACCAGTCGCTCAAAGGGTATTATTGATTGGCTGTGTTGTTATTAGATGGTCAAAAGTGTTGTTGTAATTATTAGATATGTTGTCAATCAAAATTTCAATACACATATTCAGCGTAGCTTATCCATTAAGTATAGTCGCTACTTCTCTACGTCTACTACGTCTCATGTACGTCATACGTGTACGTCTCTATGTCTTATATTGTAGCCTATTTCCTTCATCAGGTTCTAAGACTAACTGTGTACAAAGGTCTGACGTGAAAGCGCAAAAGACAGACACATCAAACATTTTCCCAAACGCTATATAATTATATCAGGGAGGCTTTTTCATACATTGCTTGTGAAAAAGCCAACTATAAAACTACCTACCCCTTTACGTCTACAATAGGCGAGACGTCTAAAATTATTAGTCCGTTTTTTAGATTATTTAAAAATATTGTACTCGTGTTTTTTATTTTGTTTCACAAACAAGAAATTATGAAGATATAGTGCTTAGAAGTTTCGTATGACGTCACGTTATAGTACAATTTTTGCGTAACCGTGACGGCACAAGCCCCCACTTCAGAAGTTTGATAAGCTATAATTTTGTCAATTTTCAATCAATTGAAAAACAAAAAACGTGTCCTATATTTTTGTATAAACTAACTTACGGACTAAATAGAATAATAAGATTTTGACCCAGTCGTCACGCCTATACTACCTCTATAAATAATCCTTAATGCCGTCTCACAAAATGAATGAAACGCATTGAAAATTGCGCACACAGAAACCTTCTACATCACTTTCCACACGGCCTGCTCCGAACTCTGGAGACGTCGCAAAATCAATTTGAATCCACACTTCGTTACGCCATCATAGAGTTTTCATTTCTCTGTCCAGAGACCGTGAAAGATCATCTTAGTGCAACACCGGAATAACTCGACCTGTTACATTGTAAAAAGCAACTTTATTCGCTTAGTCATAGAGTCTAAAGTTAATAAGACGGGAGATCTAAGGATTCTGGACGGTTTGAAATGCACTTGAACGTTCCGTTTCAAGGTAATATGATCTAAGGTGCAGAGGTAAGTGAAGTGCTGGGTCGTGATTGGATAGTTTCCCTTTTTGAAGCAATGAGGTAAGTAATAGTTCAGCGCATCAATATTAATCTGCTTGAATATGAAGAGCAACTGAGTGTTACATCAATAAATATAGCAAAACATCACATACATTGATCTGATCCTGTTGTTAGTAGCGTAAGCACATGTGTTACAGATGTCAGAATCAAGATTGATACACAAATAAACTTCAATATATTTAATAACACACCCAGACACGGAACAAACACCAATGTTCATCGCACAAATATTGGTCCCGAGTGGGAATCGAACCCACGATTTTCGACCAGGCAGGGTCACTAGCCACTGTTCCACCGAGCCAGTCAATTTGCAACAATTTTTTGATCCTTTGTTGTCTTTAGAGAATCCACTAGCAGTAAATGTAAGCTGGTTCTGATTGTGCCTCCGTGTGCAGGGCAGGACAGTTGTGTCGAGGGCTCGTTATTTAAGCCGTGTATTGATCAGCAACAATGGGAGTGAGACGGGGTCCGCCCATAGACTTACTACTTGCGTAGACCTGACAGAAATATAAACGAAGGTATGCAGTGAGATAGTATTTATGCATGATGTAGTTTCGGTGAGATAAGGGTTTTAATAGCACTTTAGTATTACTATTATATATTTTTACTTCTTTCTATCTATATTTGTCTCTGTAACAGAAGAAATGAATACGAAATGACATACGCATAGCTTTTACGCTAAACTTTTCTATGAACTATCCGATTTTGCATACTTAATTCTTTGCAAATACGCAATACCTTATACATACTTACATCTTTTACTTGTTTTAAAAACAAATATAAAACAAATAAAAAACGTTCATTGCTTCATAGATCTTATACAGAACATCTTTTGCTTAAAAACTCAATAGAACAATGAGCTAAAGAAAACATATCTTTTTTTACACTAGGAGTTACTACAAATACTTGTTCCTGGTAGGTCTAACCATACTGAGGTCTACGACCGGTGAAGGGTTTAAACAACCCTTTCGCTTTCACCGCCGCGGGCGATTTGTTGCCCTCAGCCGTGCGACAATACGGCTAGCGGACTCACAGTATTAAACAGACTCACAGTATTAACCAGACTCGCAGTATTAACCAGACTCGCAGTATTAACCAGACTCACAGTATTAACCAGTCTCACAGTATTATCCAGACTCACAGTATTAACCAGACTCGCAGTATTAACCAGACTCACAGTATTATCCAGACTCACAGTATTATCCAGACTCACAGTATTAACCAGACTCGCAGTATTAACCACATTCGCAGTGTTAGACCCATAGTGTTTAACGAAATCGCAGTACGACTGACGTACTATCGAACTAACTGAATCTAGATCCCACCATAAAATTTTTCTTATCCATCTAAGTACAAGTTAGGTAGAGATTTGCTTTGATAAATCAAGGATTGTATTTTTTTCTAACTAACTACGATGTTAGTTTGGAGTAGCCCTGTCACCATCGCCGGACTTTCGGGGGAGCGGTTGGCTCTCAATAAACTTGTTCATTATAATTGTTTAAAACCTTAAAATTTTGACATTTTGATACACTTGGTAGGGCCAGGTTTTAGATAGTTCGGTTATATATTTTTATATTTCAGCAATCACAACCCAAAAATATAAAATACTTTCTGAAATCAGGCAATAGATGCCAGACAGACACTTAACATTAGATCTCATGTAACGTAATTCAGTGATTTCGTTTCCTTACGTGAATTTTGATTTTAAATGAATATAAACCTTCCTAATCGTGTAAGTTGAAGCCACATATTATAAGTATAGGCAGTAATCCTCTTTTCAGTGTTCACTCAATAGTTGTGTCAGTCAGAGTCAAAAATTGGGAACGTTTAGAACTTAAGGAGTTTCAAATGTATCACAAGTAACTCAATAGTAAATATTAGTCTTTATGGGTCTATACGCGTTATTAGGAGTAGCAAATTACATAGCTACTTACTGCCCGACGTTTCGACTGGGTTACACCAATCGTTACCACCAATCGTGAGTTCGCTCGCGATCACGATTGGTGTAACCCAGTCGAAACGTCGGGCAGTAAGTAGCTATGTAATTTGCTACTCCTAATAACGCGTGTAGACCCATAAAGTCAAATATTTAGTATTATAAGTATAGTCTGTAATCCTCTTTTTAGTGTTCACTTAATAGTATTTAATGATTATGGCTAAGCACGGTTTGTGTCAGCCAGTGTAGTCAAAAATTGGGAACGTTTAGAACTTAAGGAGTTTCAAATGTATCACAAGTAACTCAATAGTGTTAACAAATTGTTTTGAACTGACAAAACGCATAGCCGCAGAGGATGCGGATCGATGATGGTTCCCATAGCGACGCTGGGTTACGTCACACCCTCGACGATCCCAAGACTCTGTATAGTGGGAGCCTGCTGAAATATATCGCTATGTAAGATTCTTTCTATCCTTGAGTCTGACAGACTGATAATAATTATATAAAGATAGGTAGGTGCATAAATCGACGACATCTCTCATAGAATATTCTGATTCCGAGTCGAGTAGATAAACACTACGTTATGAACGTCATTATATTTAATACATTTTGAGGCATTTTGTCACTTTACTGAAACCAGTCACTTCGTACAACATACCTTAGCATTATTGATTGATTGATTGTATTGATTGATTGTTTGTTTAAGTTCTAACATAGCTTTATAGCTTGACTCTACCATTTGTCACTGATTGTCCCCAATGGAGTTTTTAGCTCTTCTAGTTTTAAGTCTTATAGACTTCACTAACACAAAATGGATCTTTGTAATCTTAATAAATAAATGATTATTATTAATACAGTAGTATTTACTTAGACAGCTAGATAACATACTGATAGGACCTAGTTTAAAACAATAATTATAATTTTAAACGAAGTGTACATGAAAGTCCTAAATGGGAATGGAACCCCCGACCTCTCAGACACAGAGGTACAGCTGTAAGTACGCATACTGTCATAACTAGATAGTAGACTAGAAATCCTCCGCATACTGTCTTAACTATGTACATAGTAGACAAAAAGCGTCGATGGCCGAGTGGTTAAGGTCGTTGCTTGCCATGCGAGAGGTCGCCAGTTCGAACCCCGCCAGGTACCAATGTGTTTTTCAAATTTGAAATTCATATGTACCATCATTCGACGCTTTAACGGTGAAGGAAAACATCGTGAGGAAACCAGCACACCTGAGAGATTTTTCAACGGTGTGTGAAGCCATGTCAGTGGCCTACGGGCGGCTTAAACTCTGACACCAGGTTGTTCATCAACCACACGATAAGAAGAAGAAGTAGACTAGAAACCCTCAAAATGTTAGCTTTGCTAAAATGACGAAGGTCTGGGAGCCCCGGGATTTTCGGCGACCGGTAATGTTTCCAGTAATGTGCCAATTCTCAAAACAAAGAAAAGACGGTGGGATAAACGATGACTCGATGAGCATAGCTAATTTCCCGCGAGTTTTCAAGTTGCGTAATTTACGCATACTCCGAATCATCGGCGGTGTTGGCTCACGCGTCCGTAATGCCGTCCAAGCGAACGATCCAAATTAGACGTCCAGTAGATTCTTATGTTATTGGGCAAGTTATGGCGCAGTGCAGGGAATGTCAGTGAAGTGATTCCGATTCGTTCTCATTCTAATCTCTAATTGAATTGGCCAAACATTTAATGTACAAAGTCTGAAGATCACTGTAGTTTTTTTGTTGTCACTTTTTTTAAACCTAAAATAGGGCAATAAGTCCTTAGTAAACCACATTAGCTAAGTGTGGGTTGGTTTATTACACAACCTTTTTTTTTCTTAGGTGTGCAGGTTTCCTTGGGATGTTTTCCTTCACCGTTAAACCGTCGCATAATCGTACATATGAATTTATAAACACAGTGGTGGTGGTGGGTTTGAACTGACGACCTCTCGCAAGCAAAGCGGCTGCCGTAGAGCTGTCTACAGTAAATCGGGACTCCCGCAGTAGGCCTCAGGAGGAGTTTCAAGAGCCAAGCACCTTACTGTCCTCCCCAACAGTACGAGCTAAACTTCATTGGCGACAAATTGTAGATCTCTAGTTACAAATGGTAGAGCCAGTAGGTATAATAAACATTTCAGATTTGCGAAGGGATAGTTACGGTCTCAGTCTCAACAGCCAATGACTGACGGTCTCATCAGATCGGCTGTTGAGACCAACCTCAGTATTCGACGGTTGAGGCCAACCAGCAGTTATATAATAGACATTAGATTAACCAATCATAGCTATCGCTCGTCTCAACAGCCAATTGCCTGTTGAAACTGAGACGATAGCTATCCCTTCGCAAATCGGAAATGTCTATTAAACCTTGACTCTACCATTTGTAACTGGAGGTCCACATTTTGTCGACAATGGAGTAGCTCGCACTGTTGTGGATCACAGTAAGGTGATTAACTCTTGAGACTCCTCCTGAGGCCTACTGCGGGAGTCTCCTGGTTACCGTGGACAGCCCTGCGGCAGCCGGACCGGCGGCGGTCATGCGCGCGGGCCACAACTCCCCGCCGGCGCTAGCGAGATGTGCCCGCGACGGCGTTATATACATGCTGGTCTGTCTCAACAGCAAACTCACTGCATTTTCCAGTACTGTGTCCTTAACGCCGTCGCGGGCACATCTCGCTAGCGCCGGCGGGGAGTCGTGGCGCGCGCGCATGACCGCCGCCGGTCCGGCTGCCGTAGGGCTGGCGACGGTAACCACGGGACTCCCGCAGTAGGCCTTAGGAGGAGTCTCAAGACCCAATCACCTTACTGTCCTCCCCAACAATGCGAGCTGAACTCCATTGGCGACAAATTGTAGCTCTCCAGTTATAAATGGTAGAGACAAGCTTTAGGTACATATTTCAGATTTGCGAATGGGATAGCTGTCGTCTCAGTCTCAACAGGTAATAACCGCCGACGGTCTCATCAGATGGGCTGATGAGACGAACCTCACCAATTCAGTGTTGAAACCGACCACAGATAGAGCCAGAAGGTATATCATAGACATTGACATATCATAGACAAGGTATGGCTATCAATAGGGAAAATCCAGATTTTTACCAATTACAGCTACCGCTAGTCTCAATAGCCAATCACAGTCGGTCTCAATAGCCAATCACCGTCGGTCTCTACAAGGCTTCACTGTCCTCCCCAGTACTGTATTCTTAACGCCGTCGCGGGCACATCTCGCTAGCGCCGGCGGGGAGTCGTGGCGCGCGCGCATGACCGCCGCCGGTCCGGCTGCCGTAGGGCTGTCGACGGTAATCACGGGACTCCCGCAGTAGCCCTGGGAATGTGAGCGTGGGACCCGGGATTGTTTTCGGTGTAATAGTAATTGGTGGTGGCACGCATCACGCGCGCGATGTGGTATGCGGTATGTCCGAAATTCGCGGGTGTGACTCGTTTTTTTTTTCGCTATGATTCGGATAGGGAAGTTGGAAATTCGCGGGTCCTATAGGACTGGCTCGGTGGAACAGTGGTTAGTGACCCTGGCTGGCGGTTCCAAGAGTCGTGGGTTCGATTCCCACTCGGGACAAATATTTGTGTGATGAACATCGGTGTTTGTTCCGTGTCTGGGTGTGATTATGTATTTAAGTATGTATTTAAAAAAAATAAAAAAAAAAAATATATATATATGTATGTATATCAGTCTCTGACGCCCATAGTACAAGCTCTGCTTAGTTTGGGGTCAATAAAAAAAAAAAAAAAAATAGGTTTTTTTCGCTCTAATTCGGATTGGGAATGTCCAAAATTTGGAGGGTAATGGTCAAATTAACACTTCAAATGCTACAAGTACCCAATCACAAATCAATCAGTATCTAAATTAAGAGATTTGGCTTGTCAGTTTAAAAAAGTCTTGTCTTATCTGTAATACTAATACGTTAACAAATTTAGTCCCTCCCTAATAGACTTGATTTGATTAAATTAAATAGTTCGCCACTTAAAACTATCCAACATCTTCTATTTTTTTAAGTTACTACGTAAGTATCTACTTTAAAAAATTCCCAAATGTATGAAATCCTTGAAAAATACCTACATGTATTTTCATAATTTCAAACTATCGACAATCATTCATCGTAACAAAGTAACTTAGGTCCATCCTCGAGATAAAAACTATATTTTTACAAAATTTTATCAAAAAGTATATTAAATACATATATTTAATAACACACCCAGAGACGGAACAAACACCGATGATCGTCACACAAATATTTATTCCGGTTGGGAATAAAACCCACGACTCTTTGAACCTGGGCTACTAACCACTGTTCCACCGAGCCAGTCAATTGTAGCTGATATGTTTTTTTTTTTATAGGAAAACTGCTGGTTTTAATAATTCAAAGTAGAGCCACGCCTGCGATACAAATAAACGTTCCGTTTTACATAACGTGCTGATCTACCAGTATTGTTAGCCGATAAGTTTGTTTACTTTATTAAGCCATTACTTAACCAGTAACAAAACAAGATTACAGTGCTTGATACCACAATAACTTGTTAAGTATGTAATGGTTATGATCAAAGCTCTAATGCATACCTTCTGTTACTTATCTAAGACTTAGACGCTTGTGTAAAATGAATTTCTGAATATGCAAGTATAATCTAATGGTAGCTGAATCAGAATATAATAAGGCGTCCGACCGATTTCGGCCATAGCGGCCGATCTCAATTGAAATCAGCGGATCATAAGTGTGCGCGCTAATACAAGTGCACTCTCTATTGCCTTACTCTCATAGTTCGGTGAGACGGCAATCCGTCATGACTAATGAGAGATCGGGCGCAGGACCACGGGCTTAACGTGCTTTCCGAGGCTCGGGCGTACATCCGCCAACTCCCTGATTTCGGGCTGAGTAATTTCATTACAGAAAAACTCACACAAATTTTGCCCGACCCTGGACTCGAACCGGGGACCTCTTGGGCCATACGCAGAGCTCGCTACCAATAGACTAACGAGGCAGTTCAGAAGTCTCAGAATATAATATGATGTTGCCTACTTACTTAGATGTTAGGCATAATATCATACATAATAACTCGCATACATTGATCTAATCCTTTTTGATGTGAAAGTATTTTTTCTGGCCGTCGCGCTTCCAATCCAGAACTACTGATTCAGATGAAATTTGGTACACAGTTTACGGTCTGAGATTACGATTATTTTTGACGACTGCGCTGTAAAGGAGTTCATATTTCACAATATACACGATTCATAAAGCCTTGGCCTTGTTAGCCATTATTATAAAAATAAACGACTCTATCTACATGGACGGAGTGGCAGGAGGAAGGGTAGTCCTAAGGCCGACGCTGACGGATGGAAGCGACTCCTTTTTCCTCCCTAACTGACTTACGATGATGACTTGGAGTAGCCTCGTCATCATCACCGGACTTGCGGGGGAGCGGATGGCTCTCACCCCTAAAAGGAGCTACCCCGAGTACCGAGTTGCCCCCGCGCACCCCCTCGAAGGGGAAAAGAGCTCTTTGGTGGCGTCGTGGTAGTTGGGCTACGCCAGGAACCATGACGCTGCCAAGGCGATGATGTAAATCGCGGTGTTTTAGTCGGTATACCCCCTGGGCATTGCACTCCGCCCAGGAGCAGCGGCTGGCATTTACCATCATCGCGCCAGTCGCCGGGGAGTCCGACACACCACCGGGAGAGAACCCGGTGGTGTGTCGGACTCCCTTCTCCCATCTCCCGGTGACAGTGCGTCAAGCATAGGTGGGCTAGTCCTGTAATGAGTTGCTAAAGCTAAATACTGTTACGGAAGGCGATCGCTGTAATAATCTTCACAGTATTTCTACTGTATTACCTCTAGTCCGTTTACCTATTTGTAACGATTCGACTGGCTCGGTGGAACAGTGGTTAGTGACCCAGGTTCACTACCTACGGTTCCAAGAGTCGTGGGTTCGATTCCCACTCGGGACAAATATTTGTGTGACGAAAATCGGTGTTTGTTCCGTGTCTGGGTGCGTATTAATATATTAAGTGCTTAAGCTACTTACCACGGGATCAGATCAATGTATGTGATGTTGTGCAATATTATTATTGTAAACAAATATGGCGTACTCATGAGCAGAGACTATAGATAGTATTAGTACCGAATGAACGAATGATGAATGTACGATGATATTCTGAATGATTTTCATAATGCCAGATACCCTAACATTTAAGTGTAAAATATAATATCGTCCAAAAATACACCGTGAAATTTTAGTGGTTGTTTTCCCGTGGCAGAACGATTAGCCTTTAGTAATACTATCGAATCATGCAAATTATTCCTCGAAAAAAAAACTTTTTTTTTTTTCGATTTTTTAGAATAATAATTTTCCAACTCGAAAACGAGAGAAGCTATCGTTGTTTTTGAAGATGTGACGTATTCAGGTACTGCTTGCCGCATGAAATCGATGCTTAAAGCTAAAGAAGCTCTACACCCTAAGTCATAAAGCGGTTCGAACGTGCTTTCGAGTTACGGTTAAACCTTTCGTAAAACCGGCATTTATTGATTTTACCAAAAAAGAACTGCACATATATTTTGTACTACTAAGATAGAATCATTGTACTGCGGGAAAACAACCACTAAAATTTCACGGTGTATAGGTCAAATTTGTTTAATTTGTCTGTTTATTTATACACGACTTCACCAGATAGAGGGTTATGTTTTTAAACGGCACAAACAAGGTGTTTACAAATTACACCTCCCAAGTACTTGTGCGATCGTTTGGAAGATCAATGACGATAGAACTTGTTCGTGACTACAATATGTCAAATACCAACATCTGTTATTACGTTGATGAACTGGCATTATATCCAACAACATTAGCATTACATGCACTCAGCGAAATTCAACTATAAATCACTGTAAATTAAGTCTAAAATGAAAAGGCTAGGTACATTTAACTTTGTACGGATTTTGATTGTATCTGGAGACAATTTCGAGGTCTTTCATAAGTGGGATTGAATAATTACATTGTGTTTTGTATGCAGACATTATTCTACTGCTAAATTACACCTTATTTGTTTACAATCTTGTCCTCGTAATAAGGTGTATTAAATATTTTGTTTGCAGTGAAAATGTACAGATTAGTTCGAACGACAGATTTCAAAACATAAAAAAAACAATTGACTTCGACAGGTTCTTACCTTCTTCATTTTTGAAGTCGGTTAAAAAGTTTTTAAGCTTACAAGATAAAGTTCATCCAAACTTTGAAGGTTATTATTAAAAGCCAAATAACAAGTACAGATGTCTAAAATTATTTTAATATCAGACTTTTCTTTTATTATTATTATTATACTAATTCGCATTTGTAATATTGGTAAGGATTTTCATTAATAGAAAAGAAAATGGCTGGCTCTTCTAAGACTACAATACTATCAAACACCCAAAATCCCTTTAGTCTCATCCTTAAATGGTCTTGAAACACTGTTCCAAGTTTTATAATAATGTTTACATACTTTAAAGCTCCCAAGAAACATATGGTACATTAAAAGAGTACCTAACCACTACATACAATTACGTACATAAAGGAACAAGTTAAGCACAAACCTTCAAGTTGTGTCTTTTTGCATACACATGTGCTATATGTAAAGGACGGGTTGCAGCGGATTATTACCAAAGGGCGCAGTAATAAGAACAGTATTGCATATCAAAATAAGACCAACATCATCATACCGTGAAACGCGTGTGCACTGCGGGACAAAGAAACCGGTGCACGGTGACTTACCTTTAATAAGGGCAAAAATTGTACCCATTTTCTCATTATTGCTACACTTTGTCTATACCTACGAAATTTTTGAGGGTCAGGGGATACCAGTCACAACTATCTGTCCGGTGGTTAGTGAACGGTATACGGGTAAGCGACCCCGGCACCTCGAGCTACTATTGACTCAGTCCAAATCATCCGAGGCGATAGTATCCTTCCTCCCCTTTTCCTTCCCCCGTCATATATCCTTGCTGCTCGTGGGAACGCAATGACCTTATTTAAACAATGCACAAGGCAGAATGGCGGCGACGTGGTCCACAACCCGTCACGTCACGTTTCCCACAGAGGTGAAAAGTGGATCGCTGGAAGTGATCTCTGCCTACCCCTCTGGGAAAAAGGCGTGATTGTATGTATGTATGTACTAACATAAACTGAATACAAGTTTTTAGACTTTCGCGTTCATTACACTAAAATTAGTCTTTATGGGTCTACACGCGATACTAGGAGTAGCAAATTACATAGCTACTTACTGCCCGACGTTTCGACTGGGTTACACCAATCGTGGTCGCGAGCGACTCCTAGTATCGCGTGTAGGCCCATAAAGACTAATTTCAGTGAAAACAAGTACTAGGTTACAGTCCTTAACATCTAAACATTACAAGCTAAACGAAATTTACTTCTTATTGCAGGTATATCAATTTATTTTACTTTATATGGGATTAGGAATCTCAGGTGGTAGTTTTTGTGTCATCTTGCAAATTATACGAAAAGAGGCGAACCCAAATTTCATAGAAGTCACCAACAGTCACGATGTTTTGAATAGAATTCTTTGAAATATCGTTGTTCGACAGTGTCACTGGAAAGAGGTCAGGCGCAGGACCAACAGCTTAACGTGTTTTTCGAGGTCTTTACTATCACTGCCAACTTACTCCCTTTGAGCGGGCGCTGAGTGATTTTCTCAGAAAACGAATTGCGGGAATCGAACCCAGTATCCTTTCTTGGCTCTTGTCACAATACACACTAACAAGGTAGACACAATGTGAACTAGTCTAAATTTTCCTTGCTATGGCGGAATATTTATTAAAATAACATTAATTACTATAGAACCGCCCCGGGCACGCGACGAATATGGGTATTGTCGATAATCCCTTATTATTTTTATAAGGGGTTGGGAAATAGGCTTGATGGGTTTCACGTCATAGTTTTCTTAGGGATCCCTATCACAAAATACCTTGCCTGTCGAAATGTCATCTTGTATTTAAAACATTCATGT
Source organism: Maruca vitrata (assembly GCA_039566165.1). Lineage (NCBI taxonomy): Eukaryota > Metazoa > Arthropoda > Insecta > Lepidoptera > Crambidae > Maruca > Maruca vitrata. The sequence goes on along the minus strand of CM076938.1, from coordinate 5,036,587 downwards.
CATTCTTTGGACACGTTACAAGGAGAGACAACCGATCGATAGAACGGCTTGTTGTCCAGGTAGTCCAGTCAAATTAGGTAAAAATCTCGGAATTCGAGATACCCAGCTGTAAGTCTGTAAATACTTGTATATTGACGTTCTAAAAGTTGTCTCAAAACCTACATATTGTAGGGTGTACGCAACTATTAAATTTTCAAGGTCAAATGTCACAAATATCAGTTTTATGAACTTTTGAGCGAAACGGGAAGTTTTATCATAAAAGTGTGTAGGAGAAAATTACTTATCTTCTATTTATCTATAAAAATTGTCTTTACGTTTTATTCCTAAGATTCACCATTGCAGAGATACAGCGATGCAAATAGTTGAAAAAGTTGTATTTTCAGAAGCTTCCAGGCCCACGTGCGATTGTGCTAGACAGTTAAAATTTTCACGAATGATGTATTTTAGTAGCCTCTATAACATCTAATACTAGAAAAAGCTTAAAACCAATGTTTAAGTGGGTTCTCATGCAAAAACTATGTTTTCTTTTTCTCACACTTGGCCGGTTTTTAACGTGGTTACCCCAGTAAACCTATTCCAGACGACACCTTTTATACATGAAGATCACGTTGTTTATAAGGAAGCCTAGTTAAATATTGTTTTGTGTTGTTTTCAGTATTCAGAAGATTCAAGATTTCTGCGTTTCATTAAATTAAATTTGGTTAATATGGATCTTCACGTTCATAATAGAGTTAGATGGACAGTTAACATTTTTAAAATGTATTTTTTTTTCAGTTATACTTCAAACAGAAATTCTCATAATTGGTTATTTCGTACTTTTTGACCCATAATAAGCAGTTTAAATGTACTGAAATGTGTATGCATAGTACTAAAAACAACATAAAACAATTATTTAACTAGGCTTCCATATAAACAACGTGTTCTTCACGTATAAAAGGTGTCGTCTGGAAAAGGTATACTGGGGTAACCACGTTAAAAACCGGCCCAGTGTGAGATAAAAAAACATAGTTTTTGCATGAGAACCCACTTAAACATTAGTTTTAAGCTTTTTCTAGTATTAGATGTTATAGAGGCTACTGAAATACATCAGTTGTGAAAATTTTAACTGTCTAGCACAATCGCACGGGGGTCTGGAAGCTTTTGAAAATACAACTTTTTCAACTATTTGCATCGCTGTATCTCTGAAATGGTGAATCTTATGAATAAAACGTAGCGACAATTTTTATAGATAATTAGATAATAAGCAATTTTCTCCTACACACTTTTATGATAAAACTTCCCGTTTCGCTCAAAAGTTCATAAAATTTATATTTGTGACATTTGTCCTTGAAAATTTTATAGTTGCGTACACCCTACCATATGTAGGTTTTGAGACCACTTTTAGGGTGTCAATATCTAAGTATTTACAGACTTACAGCTGGGTATCTCGAATTCCGAGATTCTTACCTAATTTAAGCTTAAATGACTGGACTAAGGGTAAAGTGGAAGGCTCTCGACCGCGCGGGAGGTCACCCATGCGATGGACCGACCAAATAAAGTCCGTGATTGGCGGTTCACCTGACGAGTGCAGCAGGATGACTACCAGCAGGGAGAAATGGCGGGACATCGTAAGGCGCACGTTGGCGCCCGTCTCCAACACTACATGATGACCACGACCAAACTGTACAGAGTGATACGACTAAGAAGAAGAATTTAAAACATGAAGACATAAAAAAAATGTTTATACTAGAAAATAATCAACGCAATGCAATATTTTCATTGAAGGTTTGAGTAAAAAATAAAGGAAGAAGAAATACTAATAAAAGAAGGAATAATACTGACTGGCTCGGTGGAACAGTGGTTAGTCAGTACCTACGGCTCAAAGAGTCGTGGGTTCGATTTTCACCCGGGACAAATATATGTGACGAACATCGGTGTGCAGTGTCCAGGTGTGTTATTAAATATCTTTAAGTATATGTGTGTTTTCGCTGTTGATTCTGATATCCATAACACAATGGAGAATGTTCATGATTTTAGGTAATTATGCAGCTTTGAAGTCTTTGATAAACCGAATCGATATGTGTAATTCGTTTCGACATACAACCAAAATTTAAAAAGTTATACGTGTTTAAAGTTCTGACCGTTTGCACTTTTCATACAAAATCAACGTAGCGCTATGACGTCACACCGCAACATGCAGTACATTGTAAAAAAAATGTTTGTACTTTCACGTTCTAAAATATAAATTCGTTTTACAAATATTCATCATGCAAATACATAATGTACCATTGTAAAATTGAGACTGAATAGCATTCTCCATTGTAAGATCTATGTATGAGATGTTGTGTAATATTTATTTATTCCTTATGTTGTTAAAGTAATAAGGATACCTATTTACCTACATACATAAAATTTGTAAGGAACCTTCGGCAAATGCACGAGTAATATTCTCACTTTTTCGAACTACATAATTGACTATGGGACACATTTATCCGGTATTTATATGGGCATGGTCAATTATGTCTTATTATTTTACAATTATTTTACAATGTGAAGAAGGAGTTACGGTGATAATCATTTCGTGGTTTTTTAATGACAACAGCGACTGACCTTGCATTTAGTTTTTTTTATTTAACAACATATTCGTAAATGTTCTCGTAGTATTATACAAATTTTCGAGCATTATCATTGAAAATCAAAGTGTGGGGAGTAAATAAATAAATATTACACAACATCACATACATTGATCTGATCCCATGCTAGTAGCTAGAATCAATAGTCGATATATACATATACTTGAATATATTTAATGACACACTTAGACACGGAAAAACACTGATGTACGTCACACAAATATTTGTCCCGGGTGGGAATCGAACCAACTCTTGGAACCGTAGGTAGTGAACCTGTGTCACTAACCACTGTTCTAGCGAGCCAGTCAATAACAATATAATAATAAGCTGTATTTACTTAGGAAAAAGGCGTGATTGTATGTATGTATGTATGTATGTATTTACTTAATATAGAAAAAAAAACAAAATTTTTTTCAAACCATAACCTTGTAGTTGAAACTATAGACATAACTCACATATCCGTAGCAAGGTAAGTTTCCATCGCAGGCTGTGTATAGGAGCGCGCCGCGGGCCCGGCTGCCGCGCGGTAATGACCAGCGCTACAGGACGATCCTCAGAATAGAGGGTAGTTGTGTAATAAGGTATAAATCCTTATTAATATAGATAGGGTAGTTGCCTATTTTTTTATTTTGATATAGATGAATGGATCACATAATTGCAAAGACTGGTTCGATATTGGGAAAACTCCCGGAGATATTACAGTTTCAATAGCACATCATTTGGGCGTAAATATTGGTCTGTAACACGCGCTATTAGGAGTAGCAAATACATAGCAACTTACAGCCCGACGTTTCGACTGGGTCACACCAAACATGGTCGACTACGATTGGTGTAGTTATTTGCTACTCCTAATATCGTGTGTAGACCCATAAAGACTAATATTTAGTGTAATGGAATGGTGTATAAATAATTCAAATCTAGTGAGTGCCCATGCACACTAAGATAAATTTTATCTCCCCTGTATTCTATTTTCTACTCTACTCTCTACTGTACTCTTAAGTTTAACTCAAACTCTTTGTGCGTGTGGGCTCTTGACCAAAAGCATCTTTGTGGATTGAAATATTATATTTGTGTATGAAAAGTCTGATAAAAAAACACCTAACATTTCAGTATCGAATGTATCATTATTTATATAAATAAAGACAATATAATTAATTCTAATCATCTAAACTCAGTCCTAGAAACATTTAGACCGAAAAACGTACCTCACCTTCAAAATTTAACTCAAAAGGCCCTCAATACGGCACACACCCTGTAGGTTCCCGATCTCGGCGCATTACATATGCACGCGGCATAATAAATGTATCCGCTTAATTATTATTTTGAAAATATCCGCGCCCGCGGCACTGCCGCGCGTCCACTGATCCGAGTTGAGCTTACTGTTACATACATACATACAGACATACATACATCATTATCATATATGAAAGTCCACAGCTGTAGTGGCTCCTTCAATGTTTACCACCGTTCGCTCGGATCACAGTTTCATTGTAACACATTTAGTCCACTAAATGTATTAGAACTGCGTAGTAGAACTTAATGTTTTGGCGTGGAACTGCATAGTAAAACTAGTGGAAATGTAAAAAATAAATAAAGGCGTCCGACCGATTTCAGCCATGGCGGCCGATCTCAATTGAGATCAGCCAATTGCGCAGGACATATTATAGTGCACAAGTGTGCGCGCAAACACAAGTGCACTCTCTATTCCCTTACTCTCATAATTCGGTGAGACGGCAATCCGACATGACCGATGAGAGATCGGGCGCAGGACCACCGGCTTAACGTGCTTTCCGAGGCACGGGCGTTCAACCGCCAACTTCCTATCTCCGGGCTGAGTAATTTCATTACAGAAAAACTCACACAAATTTTGCCCGACCCCGGATTCGAACCGGGGACCTCACGGTCCTAACGCAGCACTTGCTACCAATAGACCAACGAGGCAGTTATTAGTGGAAATGTACCGGTAGCTCTGATGCCAGCTTCAGACATTTTAAAAATTTTATATTTTTGGGACATCTCCACACACACTCATCTGATCCCAAGCTAAGTAGACCTTGTACTATTGTTGCCAGATACTGATATACATACATAGATATTTATAAATAAATATTTAAATACATACCCATACAGGGAACAAACACAAATTTTCATCACATGACTCTTGAAACCATAGCCAGGGTCACTGTTCCACCGAGCCAGTCATATAGGTAGTCATATAGTATATTATTTACACACACACAGACCGTTTAACCGAAGCTTAAATTACTTTGCTTGGGAGTTATCAAAGAATTGGCATGTCAAGCCATAGTTAGACACAGAGCATTGGACAAATTAGGAGATGACCTTTGACCGGCAGTAAAAAAAATAGTACAGTTGAATTTGGAGACTACTTAATCGACAAAGAAGCGCTCAAATATCATATTTAGTTTCAGTATCGGGCACACGCACAAGCAGTTAAAAGCTGCAAATGTAACTTTTAACATACATCATTCAAATAATTTTATGTAATTCCAAATATGCTAGTCTCGCGAACTACATTACATCATTTTTCCAACAATTCCATCGGCTACGAGTAAGTATTCGGAATTCTGAGTTCTGCGTGATTTTCCGCGAGCCAACGAGTCATCGTAATTAGACGCTCATTCCGAATCACGCGAGCATGTTTGCGATTTGACGTGCGAAAAAAGTAACAACTGACACAGCTTTTAATGACAAACACACGGAATGGCTTGATTTGTGTGTTTAACTTACACGATTGGTCGTTTTAGCGCTTACAAGCAATCTTAAGAATACTAACGACGACTACGTCTTTAAATAAAAGTTACGATTTCCAAATTTGTGATGATAAATAAGCTTTTATTGCTATTTTTTGCAGTTGGTTTTTCGTAGCAATTATTTTCTTAGTATGGTGCTGCGTTACTGCGGAACTGCTTCAATAAAGTGCTACTACAGAAGACACCACATTGCTTGATCAATGTAGTTAGAATTAATAAAATGTGAACCAAGGTCGCGTTTCAATGAGAACGGTTTTTAGGTTAAGGTTAAGGTGCATTTATTCACAGTTAATTTTAAAACATTATTATAATGATTGGTCCTTATCCTTACTAATAATCTCAAGTAATTTTTATATCACTACTATCTATCACGCAAAAAAACCATATAAAAAATGTTATCATCATCATTATCAGTGCATATACGTCCCCATTGCTGGGGCACGGGCCTTATCTAAACTTGGGCGATGGTCAAGTGCGGGTTGGTCGATTACACAACCTAAGAATTTCTTCATCGTTAAAGCGTCGAACAATCGTACATATGAATTTCAAATAAAATTTGGTTGTCCGATTTTCCAGAGCCAGTAAACGGTTACAGGCTATGTATTTCTTAATTGCCTACACTATAAAGTAGATATGTATTACGCGATATTCGATTACGAATGTAGATAGTATAAAATAAGCTATATACTATCTCGCTGCGTTAAAAAAAGCTTACGATCAAGCGAATGGTCCCCATTCAGCGTAATAATACGCCACTTCTTAAAAAAAAGAACAATAAAACACTTCACCGGCCAGCAATCATATCGGTATATGCACCTTCTAACATTACATTAAGTACATACATTCGTGATATACCCGAGGCCGTCGCGTAATTAGACTGGGCCATTACGCCGGGGGTACATTAGCGGGTACGGTGTCTCTGTCTGGGTACGGCTTGTAAAGCAGAACACAGTAGAGCGTTGGTTGTCCGAACTTGTGTGGGGTTGGGTCGTTGGGAAATTTAGTAGATACTTTATGGAATGGACTCAGTGTTATTAATACAGTATTTGATATTTTTCTGATTATCGACATTCTGATCGTTTGGTTGGTCGACATTCTGATGAGTGGTAGTTCAGATGATCAATCGACAGTCGGATGATTGAGGTTCGGGTAAAGGATCGTTCGGATACCTAATCGACGTTCGGATAAGCGGTCGATCGACTTTCGGATTAACGTTTTCGAATGAGCGGTCTTTCGGATGATCAAAATTTTAATGATCGACGTTCGGATAAGCAGTTTTCAAATATCGAAGTTCGGATAACATATCTTTCGGATATGGACGTTCGTTACGCGATCTTTCGGATGAACGACGTGCGTATAAGCAGTAGGTAAGATGATCGACGTTCGTACAATCGGTCGTTCTGATTATAAACGGACAGCTAGGTACCTAATCAAATCTTCACTCCGAACGTCTCCAAACATTCGTGTAACTCTACACGAATATTCGTCTTTGTTCGCTAATGTAGCCGCGCCGTTACGCGATGTCGTGACCCGGGTCGCGCACGCACAAACGCGTTTAGTCGCAAATTGCCGCAAATGGACGTTGCTCTTTCAATTTACTGTGTACTTTGCGACTGATCGTTCTGGGTGATTAATTGGTTTATACGAGTGCACAATACGAAAAATCTTTACTTTCATATATGAAAGTAAAGATTCAGTTTGTGTTATAACACAAACAATAAATATTTTCTTATCTAGCACAATTGATTCAAGATCTAAGTAGTGATATTAGCTTAAGTTCTGTTCACTCAAATACATTTCAGAACTCTCCTGTCTCGGGCAACAAAGTAATGTTCGCTGTCTGTTGTCTCTACATATGCTTAAATCTTGAAAACTGAACGAATTGTGATGTGTATTCTTCAAATAAATAGGAGATATACAAGAGGAAGTTTATAAAAAGGGGCACGGCCGTATCATCGTTTCCTCCAAGCAGTTCAGGCCATTTTCAACCTACTATACTTGTTAAAAATAAAAGAAAATTTTACTTAGGCGTACCTACCTATGTGTTACAAATGATAGGCATTAAGACAGGCTCAATTGCGCATTTTACGCCAGAAAACATGGATTGTGTAATATATTATGTAGACGAGAACAAAACGTACTTATACCTACATTTCGAAATAAGTCTGTCAGTAAGATATATGGCATCGTTTTGCTATCGACTCGAAAATAGGTCACAGACAAGTCTTCAAAGTTATAGAAACTTTAGCTTAAACCCGCTTTAAGTTGACTTTAGACCTACAGAGCTTGATCGACAAGTTACCCAAGATCTCATTATCACAAAGTCTTACAACCGTCGTTAGTTCTGAATAACTTAATTGTAACTTAGCTGTCAAGCGAAACACTTCAGTAAAGTATTGGCAGGGGCTAATGGCATCATACATTAGTGTGAGGTATTAATGAGATGAGATAGAGCGTAAGACTGATGTCCAGTCTAAATGTTTTAAATGAGGATATCAGCGAATAGCCAGGGGCTGCGACTAGTCTTGCTTATGTTCAAGTTCCATTTTTAAATTGGACAGGGATTGACAACCTGTTGAATGACATACTTAAGTTGTACATGGCATAATGAATACCTACAGTGTTTCCCCGGGCTGAAACTGCTTCGTTCATCTCCCATGTAGAGTGCCGTGCGTGTGTAAAATTAAAACTATTAAAAACATAGTACATAAATAGTGTAAAGCCTGAGGATGAACAATGCTGCTTTTTACCCGACTGCGCAGAAAATAGTCATGTTTTACGCAATAGGGACCTGACAAACGTAGTCGCAAGCAGTACCTAGTTTATAAGAACAGTGTTGGCACCTGCTCATCATAATGTGATAATATTTCAGCTGATGGCTAATACCTTCGTCCAAGAGCCTCAGCTGCCTTGGCGTCATTAAAAGCCTGTAGTTATAAGTGTCAGTTATAAGTGCATTCCATAAAGTATCTATTTAAGTCACGCACAGAACACCTTAGATAAATGCGACGTAATTTACCATATTATAAAATAGGTCTAATGCCGTTTCAAAAATGTCTATGGCTCTTGTTCGAGAAGGTGTTTAATTTATATATTTACTAACACATTTGTTTTATACTGGCTTACCTTATGTTGCCCAAAGCGCTAGAGATTAAATAGATGGATGGTATTGGGTTAGTTCTTTAGTTAAGGTCGTATCGTTATAGATAAACTGTGCTAGCGACTTCGCGTTTTCTTTTTTTCTTCGCTCCTATTGGTCGCATCGTGATGTTATATAGCATTAAGCCTTCCTTGATAAATGGTCTATCCAACACAAAAATATTTTTTAAATACGATCTAGTCGTTCCTGAGAAAAGCGCGTTCAAACAAACACACTTTTCACCTTTATAATATTAAATACAGAATAAAGATTAGCCAATAACAAAACAAGCATAAACATCTTCTCAATGAGTTGTAAAAATATCGACTAACTATTTAGGACATAAAGGCACTAGGATCGGTAAGGCAAAATAAGTTCCAGTCCTTATGCTGAAAATTTCACTGTGGTTTACTGGATAGTTTGCGAATTCAGTAGTGCAATGGTTATTTGTGCCAAAATTCGTGGGTTCAATCCACATTGATGGATGGACATCGATAAGGTTGAGTTTGATATTCGTAACACAAGTGCTTTTTTCCCTAACTCACTTACTATGGCTTGGAGTGGCCCCGTCATCATCACCGGACTTGCGGGAGGGGGCGGATGGCTCTCACCCCTATAACGCAAGTGCTTAAGCTTCTTACCACGTTATCAAATCGATGTATACGCACACATTATGTGTAGTACCAATTCATAAACATTTTCATATATTTATTTATTTTCTGTCCCATAAATCACACAACGTGCAAAAACAAAAGAAACCGTCTTCTTCTGTCCGGATATTAGTTACAGCATCAACACTTGGGTACAAATCTTACTTTTAAGAGTATGAACTTACGGCCTCTTTGTCAAAGGCGGTCTATAAATACATATAAGGCCGACCGATTTCGGCCATGGCGGCCGATCTCAATGAAAATCAGCCAACTGCGCAGGATATATTCTAGCGCGTGCAAAAGTGTACGCGCAAACACAAGTGCACTCTCTGTTCCCCACCATAGTTCGGTGAGACGGCAATCCGACATGACCGATGAGAGATCAGGCGCAGGACCACCGGCTTAACGAGCTTTCCGAGCCACGGCCGTGCATCCGCCAACTTCCCTGAAGAAATTTACTAACATAAAACTCACACATTTTTTTCCCCATCCCGGACTCAAACCGGGGACCTCTCAGTCCTAATGCAGCACTTGCTACTAGACCAACGAGGCAGACAAACAAGGCGGTCCATATACAAGCAAGAACGATGGAAGGCTTAGCGGCCTCTTTGTCCATGGCGGTCTATATACAAGTAAACACGATGGGAGGCTATACAGCATAGAGTCTTATTACGACAGTACATAAGTAGGCCGTAATGCGGGGCGGGGCCTGACTACCGCCTCACGTTGCGGTAATAACAAAAATTACGGCAATTCAAGTAATAACTTCCCCGACTGTTCGACATATTGGCATGTATGTGAAGGCTAAGTACTGTGTTATCCCCTATGTAAGTATTGTAAATGTGAACAAGAAATGTTATGGTAAGTACGACTTTGTTATTCTTTATGTTAGTTTTCTGAATGTTTTGAGAAATAAAATTTATGTATTGTGATTGAAATAACAAAAACAGTGTTTGAAGTAAAGGATGATACTCTCGTTTAATAAGATATCAAACCTTATTATTTTTAAATCGGTAGTTTGAGATAAGTTATGTTAAATTGAGTTATTCCGTTCGAATTCTTATTCGTAGTGCATTCGTCTCTTGCTGCAAAAGTAGTGAATTCGATCTCCGCTCGGGACAAAATTTGTGTGATGAACGAACATCGGTGTTTGTTCTCTGACTCATTAGAAATGTTTATTCATTAATTTTAATATGTATGTATTTACTTCGCTGTTGATATTGATTTCCATAATACAAGTTCTGATAATCTGCTTCTTCTTTTCTAATCTATTTTTTTCCTTATGATGTATTTATTTACAATATTACAATGTAGTCATAAAAGACTAATAAGTAATTTATGTTAACTTAAGCTGCTAAAATAATCCATTGCATTTTACTATTACGACCATTGACATTCATACTCATCACTCTTCTAGTCAAATGGCTTTCTTCCCTCCTCATAACATGCCCGTACCAAGCTCGTACCACTAGATCAGATCAATCTACGATATTTTCAGGTATTAACGTGCCCTTGCAGCACTGGCTAACTTAATCTAACTTACACTATTGTTCGCTTTGCCTACAACATCAGTTGTATCGGCGGCCGTTCAACCTCGCTAGGCCAATCCCCCGACCTGCCTCGCGGACCACTCGTTCGATACTGCAGCTGTTAGATAGCACCGTCTATGCGTTTGCTTTTTTCTCATTTGGCATTTGTCTTTTTTTTTCAGGTAATGACATTCAAGGTGCCATGTTTGTTATGCCGGGGGTACACCTATGGCCTACTACTGAGCTGATGATTATATGAGCGCTGAAATTCAAAATTTTTCATTTTATCCCATCAGGCAAAGGTAAAGGGTTGTAAACCCCTATAATTAAAAAACGGTGTTTCCATAGTCGGCCATAAGGTCCTGTACACACAGTTATGCAAGGGTGGAATAAAAACTTACAAAATCGATACAAATCCATCTTGCTAGAATTGTAAGGCGGTAGCCTCTTGGAGGCTAAGAAGTATATGAATGGTTTAACGCATAAAACAATACTCCCTTATGGCATAGCCGATTAAAAAGTTTAAGTCCTTTCTCAGTTCGTACACTTTCTGAGTACCAAATTTAATTAAAATTGATTCAGAAGATTTGGCGTGTAAGAGCTTTCTTTCAGCAACTACTTACCATTGCTGATTGCACTGAATATTTACTCACATAAGTACGCAATGCATTTGACCAACGAACTATAATGTTTCAATTTGCCATCGAGATTACGCGTCACGTTATCTCGTGCAGAATCAGGGCTTAGTGACATCGTGAGGGCAGGGATCAAAGGAGAGGGCGCGCCGCCAATATGTCGGTGCAGTCGCGCGCGCACAGGGCTGCCAACATTGGAAAACTGCATAGTTTTAGGGGTGAGAGCCATCCGCTCCCCCGCAAGTCCGGTGATGATGACAAGGCTACTCCAACGCCATCATCGTAAGTCAGTTAGGAAAAAAAAACTACATAGTACTTTTCTTGTATAAAACAAAGTCGCTTCATGCGTCTGTCTGTCCCTATGTATGCTTAAATCTTTAAAACCACTCAACGGATTTTGGTGGGTTTTAATAGATAGAGGGATTTAAGAGGATGGTTTTTAGGTATAACATACATACCCGAAGCGACCCGAATTCCTAAAAAAGATGTTGATACTTTTTTATTGTTGTAGATATCATGAAGTAGACTGGCTCGTTTCGTTAGTGATCCGTTTCTTGCGCCAAGCGGCTTCAATTTCCCTTCGAGCAAATATTTTGATGAACATCTATATTTGTCTGTACCTTGCTCACTTTCTTATACCCCAAATTTTCAGACAGGGCATAAATCAGGCATCTATTCAGTCCATCGGGCTAACAACACAAACTGACAGCCTATTTATTGAGGTAATTTTGAACTTCGGCTATAACTAAGAAATAAAGACAAAGTTACTTTTACATAATTTTGAAAATTAAAACAATAAACATTTTTACAACAATCGAGTAGATACATTTAAAACACTATTCATTTTACACTGTATGTAATATGTTTTAATCTCAATAATTCACAGAACAAAAAAGCTTTTGTAGTGACAGCCCTGTAAAAAACGAGTGCATTCTGACAGAATTTGTTTTTAATCGACCTCAAATTGGGCGCGAAATGAGTTCGACCCTCCGACCATAGACAACTTTATTTAAATTAAAAACTAATTGCGCGGTGCTTTGAACCTCCACCATTTAACTATAGCATGCTTCTCGATTGATTCCAATTTTCTTTTAAATATTACGTTTTTAATGGTTTTTGGAATCATTGGGGTTGAAGAATTGGTCTGTATCTCTAATTTCGATGGTAAATAATTTATTTAATAAAATTTTATTAATTCTTTACTGTTCTATACGTATTGGAAATTGGCTCAATTAGTGACTCCGCCATAGCAGGGCCATTTGTGGATCCGTCATCTGAATGAAAGATAGAAAGCTTAACTCAAGATGTAGTAGGTTTTCGTCAGTCAATTTAAGTAATGTTCGAAATCAGTAGGGTACTTATAAATCTTCCTATTTATTGTGTAACCACGAAACAAAATACCAGACGGAGCATTACGAAAAAACAAATCACACGTTTCGAATTCCGAGATACGATTTCCCTCTAAAATCTGACAGCTCAATTACATTCTCTGTGGTGCGACATTTGTTCAAATTGCCAGTGTTTTATGGGACACACCAACATTAAAATACCCCTCACGAACGCGTAACTAGTCCTTAAATGCGAGTAATAAAGTAGAAAATCCTTTGGCAACAAGTGATAAAATTGTAACGGTAATTTGTCCAAAAAGGTCTTTTTTACGTTCCATTTCGCGGCTAATACAGCGTGTAAATGAGTTCTTTATTGTGGCTTGTTTTAAACGGTCTATTTGTATAGTTAGACTTGGAGGGTGCATAAATTAAAGTAATAGTTGATTTTGCGATAAAAATCTGAGTTGGAATAGTTTTTGAGAGTGATATATTGTTAAGTCATATCAAGTTACTTATTTGTACTATTTCAGATACATAACTTTAAATTTTGATATTATTATATGTATATTTCAGCATAATTGAAATATTTGGTAACCTTTTCGTCTTTAAAGTTAATATCAATTTTACCAGTGCTAAAACAATGGCATATCAACTACACCCCCAAAATACTTAGTAATAGTAGTGGTCACTTAGTGCTTTACTTAGTACCTACATAACAACTAATATTATTATATTGTCAAATATTTATTGTTTTCATTTACTAGGCTGCTTAAGTGCTTACATAAAATGAAATTGAAGATTAAAACTTTGTTTCGAAACCTTTACTTATTGAAAACTCGACGAATGGCGCAGGAAGTCAGGAATTAAAAAAACAATCACACATCGGCTTGTTTTTTTCTTTTTAAATGAACATTATGTAGACCTACGTTCACTCACAATATGAGCGTAAGGCCGTAGGCGCCATTCTGCCAGGGCTACCAATAGTAACATTATAACATTTAAACTGTATTCGAATTATTTAGGTATTCGAGTATCATAAATCTTCTTATAAATAAAAATGAATTGCCGTTCGTTAGTCTGACTAAAACTCGAGAACGCCCGGACCGATTTAGGTGATTTTGGTTTTAAAATGTTCGTGATAGTCCAAGGAAGGTTTATAGTATTGGCGGTATGAAATTCGCAGGGACCACTAGTATGCAATATAAACAATGATTAGGTAAGGTGAGGTCTATGAACAAGTAGGAATCCATAAGACAATTATACATTTATAGCTGATGAAGATGATACAATTTGGGTACAGGTATGATATTATTATCCCCTGCATGTTCCTATTTTTCAAATTAAACTATACAACCAGCAGTGTCCAGAGTAGCGTGGAGTCATTTCACCGCCGGCATTTAACTTTATCCCCCTGGAGTGAATAGGCTTTCTTCGAAGATGACTTTTCTTCCTGCGCCAGTCTCATCCAGTGACCTTTCGTGATCTAACATCGCTTGATCATCATCATCATCATCATCATCTCAGCGTTCTCCCGGTTGCATCCTTGCGGAGCCCGGGGTCCGCTTTCCTGCTCCTAACTCTCCACCTCGCACGGTCTTCAGCATCCTTCGCGGAGAGTTTGTTGGCACGCATGTCATCCACTACGACGTCAAGCCAGGCCTTCTTGGGCCTTCCCCTTCTGCCGGGACCCGGCGGTAGCGACATTGCGAGACACTTGTTCCCTACGTAGTAGATCTAACATCGCTTGATGTAGGTGATTATTTTCGAAACCTATTTTTTGGACAACTTGGTTGGTGCCTTACTGTGATATAGCAATACTATAGAAAATACAAACTTCAAATAATGATGTTTAATAAAAAAGTTATATGTCGGGTTTTTTGCTGCAATTTCTTTAATAAAATTGCAACAGACGTCTTATGTATGTAAATTGTACGGTCTACATACGTTTACCAAGGCATTTATTCCTATACAAAGGAATACACAGCCCTAATTGCACGCACATAGCAGCTGCACATGCACATATGTACATAAAGACATTTCGCACCGAACATTACCTTCCTATCATACACCTGCCATTCAAATCACGCCTACAACGAAAAAGCTTTGGAAAGTAGAAAACGAGCCATTTGAGTCCTTAGGTGATGGGGATAAGGACTTACGATATTTAGATTGCAGTCAAAGATTTGTACGTAATAAGAACAACTGGGGCAAAGAGTATAAGTTTTGGTAAAGATATGGCATTTCCGATTTGAATTTGACTCTGTAAATCCTGTACTCTTTATATAATAGGGTAGTTTCCTATTTTTTAATTTTTACATAGATGGATGAACAACACAATTGCAAAGGTGCTGTTAAAAGAATGGTTTGATATTTGGAAAACTCCCGGAGATATTACAGTTTCAGTAGCACATCATTTGGGCGAGCTCAAAACGCTTCATACAAATGTCGCACAGAGCTATGACGTCACCCCTCTGTATACGAGTATGAATATCGTAAGAGCCTTGTTCAGCAGCTATATCAAATGTTGCTTTTAAGAATAAGTTTTCATAGTGAAAGCTACTACTAATTTTGTAATTTATAAGATGGCATACTATTTTTATTGAATTTTCGCACTTTAAAAATGGACTTTCCCACCTAACTTCAAATGCCTATTATTGTCTCATTTCGTAAGAAATTTTAATTTCTATTTCACTTATGTTATTGATTTACCCATATGTTACTGTTAATTCTGAAATTTTATGTAAAATCAGACTTAGGAAACTAGCCTATTTTAAACTGTCATGGTTACACACATTAGAAAACTGTAACTGTTCGGGATATTTACCATGTTGTTTTGTTTTAATGAGCTCCCGATATTTCGGCACTGTTGCAAGCGCCATGATCACGGGTGAACTGTAGGACTGCGAGAATGACGGTAGGTCTAAGGGCAGACATATCGGTCTACCCTCTTTCTAAGTCTTTTATTACGCACGACACCACTACCCTCGTTCACAATATTGTCACTCCGAATTCGATCACAACACACTACACTTACAGTATCACATCTTTTTTCGAGAACGGACACTTGTTTATTTTTATTTTTACATAAACGTATCACTGGATGCCATACATTCGACAGTTGAAACCCATCCTCACGATTGAAGTTTTTGAATTTTTTAATTTCAATTGCTTCCCTCACCAGTCGTGGTATATAATGGCGTTCTGTAGAAAGTACTTTAGGGTTATGTAACTCAATCCAGTGGTTCGTTCCCGAATCTATAAGGCGCGATCATAAGCGTGATCATGGCGCTTGCAACAGTGCCGAAATATCGGGAGCTCATTAAAACAAAACAACATGGTAAATATCCCGAACAGTTACAGTTTTCTAATCCTGTACTCTTATTTAGATTAGACATAACTAAATTTTTTTTTTATCATCCCCACTCAGATGCTCGAGCCTTCTCTAATCTAATGCAAATTAGGATTAGGCCTTTTTAATCACATTGGCAAAATGCGGGTTGGTCGAATTCACTGCGGGTTGGTCGAATTCACTACCTTAGAAATTTCTTTATATGTATGCAGGTTCTCCCACCAAACATTATCTTCACCAAATCTGCGTAGGCATTAACTACCCACCAATACACCCTTTCTTCCTTCTGGCTTACTTCCTTCCTTCCTTCTGACTACAATGATGATGGCTTGCTGTAGCCTCGCCATCATCACAAGACTTAGTGTGTAGCGGATGCCTCTCACTCCCAAACCTGTTCCCTTCTGCACCCAACCTACTCTTTGTACCCTTGCAGTCGGTTACCGAAGTGGCAGCGCCGAGACGCCCGGAGCCGTCACGAGGACCAGACGTGGAGGCAATTCCCATTCTGTGATAGATAGGGACAGCCACACATCCGCACTAGTCATTTATTGAATTGTTCTGCAACGAACAGGTGTATGGAGACAATGGGTATCGGCTGTCATAGACTATTGGTGAACGATAGAGCGGGAATAGACAAGATGTTTGAAGCTTTGATCTTAGTTGGGGTTTTATATACTTTTATATAATACTGCGCGCAGTTCGTCAGTATGGAGAGGAATAAGTTACGAAATTGTAATCTCTTTTAAATTAAATGGAAAATATAATAGCATAATATAATATACTTAATTTTATTTGTATACTTTGTTAATTTTAAGTCTACTCTTAACCTGGAAAGTTACTTATTCACACATTTACACTAACAAATACACACATTTATTCACCCACCTCTATACTCAGAAACACTCATATACATATATATTAAATTATTTGTATAATATCCACAACATATCTATGGTATCTACTGAATTACTTAAATTACCACTCGTATTGCAAGTTCACACACAAAATGGATAGTACACTCCATAATGTAATAGAAATGGACAACATAGAATTTGCCAGTGCAATTACGTGTAATAGCGAAAACGTAGCACACTTGTTGAATGTAAAGAATAATGATTTTACTCTAATTACACAAAACATTAGAAGTATATATCAAAATATGGATGATTTTATAGTATCAA
Organism: Maruca vitrata; assembly: GCA_039566165.1. Lineage (NCBI taxonomy): Eukaryota > Metazoa > Arthropoda > Insecta > Lepidoptera > Crambidae > Maruca > Maruca vitrata. Next base: position 5,019,390 of record CM076938.1, on the reverse strand, counting down.
TTACACAACTTAACTTTAACCCGACTGTGATGATCCTCACGGAGTGTTGGCTACGGGACTACAAGCCAGTTCCATCCATACCTAACTATAAAATGTTTATGTCTACACAATACAAAAATAAAAGTGATGGAGTGGTTGTTTATGTCCAAGACCATGTAAATGCCGACGTCAGGGAAATACCTCTGCGGGATGCATCTTGTTTGCAACTACGAATTGAGGAAACAACCATTCTAGCCATATATCGGTCACCTTCAGTTGCAGACACAAATGTATTTGTCACTTCTTTAAACGACTTCCTGGAAAAAATCACAGCGTGCGACTCTGTATTTGTGGTCGGGGACATAAACATCAACATAATCCCTCGAGAATCTGATCATGGCTCTGAACGCCGAAACAGAAACAGCTACTTAGAAATGCTTGCATGCCACAACATCATGCCAGGACATATTCTTCCAACTAGGGAGAACAACTCTCTTGATCACATTATGATCAAAATAGACAGTACAAAAATGGCAGCGCAAGTAGCTGTTCTGAACACAACTGTCACAGATCACATGATGGTTATCTTACATCTAAACCATATGGTTACATTAAGCAGACGTAAGAGAGTTAAGCAAGTTGTCAACTACGAAGATGCATGCATGGATTTAGCGAACAAAAATTTGAACGATTTGCTGTTATGTAGCGATCCAGAAGTGGTTGTCCAGAGTTTGGTAAATAAAATAACACTATCAATTAAAGAAAATAGTAAATTTGTTAGAATACCTAAAAGCAAACAAGTACTTAAACCCTGGATAACCCCAGGAATCCTGCGTTGTATACGACACAGAAACAGACTGCAATCTAAACTTCGATCTAACCGTTCTGACGAGATTCTGAGACTCACCTACAGACGATACCGCAATTTCTGTAATAACTTAATAAAGAAGCTTAGACGTAATTACGAGAAAAAACTACTGCGAGACTCTGGGGGTGACTCGAGGAAACTCTGGAACAACATCGCCGCTATAACTAATCTGAAACAGAATAAAACTGATAATTCCAAATTATTACACAGTAAAACTTCACCAATAGAATCTGCTAACTTTGTAAATAACTATTTTAGTAATATAGGAAGGGAACTTGCCGATTCCATGCCTCCATCTCACACTAGTCTGCCTAACCTGACATCCTCTACAAGGGTTGACTCTTTTGCTCTGTTAAATACCGACAACGAGGAAATACACCATGTGCTTATGAATTTAAAAAAGAACAGTGCTCCTGGGTGGGACTGTATTCCAACTAGTTTCCTCAAACTGGCTCGATTACTAGTCGTACCAATAATCTGTCATCTCACTAATCTCTGCTTTGAAAAAGGTATTTTTCCTGCTTTGTTAAAAGAATCAATAATAACGCCGGTTCACAAGGGTGGGGATGCACACGACGTCAATAACTATAGACCTATCTCTGTGCTAACATCGATCTCCAAAATTATAGAAAAAGTCATAAATAAACGAATTACAAAATATCTTTATAAATTTGATTTAATAGCGAAGAATCAATACGGTTTCCAATCAGGTAAATCGACTGTTGATGCTGTTGAGGCCTTAACTTCTGAAGTTGTGGATAGCCTGGATGGAAACCGTAAGTGCCTTACCGTTTTTCTAGACCTAAAAAAAGCTTTTGACACCGTGTCCATCCCAATCCTTGTGAAAAAGTTGGAATATATCGGTTTTAGAGATGTCTCTCTTAAGCTACTTAAGGACTACCTCAGTAACAGGACACAAAGAGTGAAGGTGGGTGAGACAGTAAGTGAGAGGGCAACTATTAACTACGGAGTACCACAGGGCAGTGTACTGGGACCTACCCTGTTCCTGGTCTACCTAAACGACCTTTGCAAGCTAAAAATACGAAACGCCCGTATTTTCTCATATGCGGATGACACTGCAGTGGTTTTCACAAACACAACCTGGAGTTCTGTGAAGGCTGACGCGGAGGCTGGATTGGAATTGATTGCGGCATGGCTCAGAAATAATCTCCTTACATTAAATACCCTAAAAACCAATTACATTACGTTTTCACTTCATGATAGAACTCAACCTGAAACCAATTTTGACATCAGGGTACATAGCTGTAACATCTCCCTTCGTGCTTCAGGCTGTGGTTGTACCTCAATAGCAAGGGTAAATACAGTAAAGTATCTGGGTGTCATCCTTGATCGAAAACTATCATGGCAGTCTCACATCGAACTAGTCTCTTCCAGACTGCGTAAATTGATCTGGATATTCAAAACACTCCGGCACGTGGCCACGAAAAATTTAATGAACCAAATTTACATTGCCCTAGCTCAATCCATTTCGATTTACTGTATAACAGTTTGGGGCGGCGCAGCAAAGACCATGCTTATTGAAGTGGAACGAGCTCAAAGGGCCCTTCTTAAAGTATCCTATTTCAAAAAACGGACTTTTCCAACAAATGATCTATATACCCTAACGGATACTCTCTCAATCAGAAGACTCTTTATTCTACACACCATCTTAAAAAAGCACACAGAAATTAACTTTAACCCTGTCATAACGAAAAGAGAAGAAAGTGTGACGTAATCGCGGTCGTAAAGACCCGCACCAGTTTTGCCCAATCACAATTTAAGTTTCTGTCATCATTTTTATATAATAAATGTAATAAAATTCTAAATATTTACCCCTTGACTCAACGAAATTGCAAACCTAAACTTACCGTCTGGCTAAAATCGCTAGACTACAACGAAACCGAACAACTATTAAAAACTATGTCGTAAAAACACACGATATGTATATATAAACAAATCAATATGTGTATATAAAATATATATATATATATTTTCTAGTTATATGAAAGAATGTATATTATATGTTCTGAAACAAACACACAAACACACACACACACACACACACACACACACACACACACACACACACACACACACACACACACACACACACACACACACACACACACACAAACACACACCTGCATTCCACCTTTCCATATTCATTTTCAATATGTACTTGTAAATATTATATTTCATCAAAATTCTAGATGTAAGAACGTGTTAAGGAAGAGTGGCTCCCTCTGGCACAGGTGCTCCTTGCACTTAAAAGAGGAAGTCTACCCTACATTTTGTTACTGTAGAAATGTTTTTGTGATGAAATAAATTTTTAAATGTTTTTGTGATGAAATAAATTTTTATTATTTATTATTATTATTTTATTATTATTATTATTACAAATTGTGTAAGCGATCTCTGCCTACTCATCTCGGGAAAAGGAAGATGATTTTATGATGATGATGACATATCATCATCATCATCATCAGCCCATATACGTCCCACCTACTATACGGGCTTACCCTAAAGTAGGGCGATAAGGCCTTAGTCAACCACCCTGGCCAAGTGCGGGTTGGTTGACTACACAACCTAAGAATTTCATCGTAGGTGTGCAGGTTTCCCCACGATGTTCTTCTTGACCATAACGGTCAACGGTCGGTATGTATTAATACGCATATCCATTTTAATAAAATACCGGTCCCCACACGATAACGACGAATCGATTGAAAATAGGTAAATACATAGAGAGATATCACTTCATTTCACATAATCAAAACAATTTATAGAGTTGGCGATCATATCGCTAAATTGTCCTCTCGAAATAGTGATTAGAGGCTGGTCGGTCGCTTACACAATCACATTTTCAGAAACAGATTCAGTCGCGATTTACGACATGAAAGACATTTAATAATACGGACTCTTTATTTTATTCAAGTCTCGAATAAAAAAATTCCGATAAGATGATAAGATATGTACCCATAACAAAATATTTAAAGCCGTTTGATTAATTGCATATTTTTAACACGAGTCTTAATCTTAAGTGCGGAAGAAGTTCTACTATAATAAGGATCACCTTATTATAGTAGCTGAAACTAAAAAAGCCATGCAACATAATGAACATCATTCTCATATTTTGTTAATTTTCAAGCTTTTCCTCAATATCTTGAGAGTAGTTTAGTATACTCATTCAAGGTACAAATATACCTGTTCTATTTTTATTTTTGATCCGTAAGACGCATCTTTTCTTCCCGCCCGCCTCCTGCAGACGCCAAGGAATTAATCACACACAGCCTTTTGTTCTTGCGTACTTTTTTAAATTCTCTATGGTGCCCGGTGCGCGGTGCCGCTGCAATGCAATGTTTTTTTCTTTTTTTTAACACAGTAAGCGGAAAATGAAGAAGGAATTCATATTATATTTTATTGGTGTTTAAAACTTATATGATGTTGTGTGTAGCTATGGTGTATCAATTTATATGATAAGAAATTCGTATGAATTTCCTAATATGTGAGTCAATCAATTAATCATAATTCAATCTTGGAGTTTTTTACATCTTAAATAATATGGCAAAATACAGTAAAGATACCTATGTAACCAATTCCACAATAGCAAAATAGCTTTTTAAACTTATTTCACTGGCCACTATGACTTATTTTTAACAAGTACCTCAGATAAATTTTCATAATATGGTTGATACGATAAATGTATCAAAACGTAATTTATTAACCCATACCCGTTTTATTAGACTAACGACAAGTCGTTTTCGGTCTGTGGTTGTAAACAATTTTCTATTATAGGTACGTATCATATTATCTTCCTACCAATACAATAATAAAACTTTTCAGGCCGTTCGATCCCCGAGGGCTCGGCTTCCAACAAAAGTATGACGAGCAAAACATTGCGCCCGCACCAGTGGGGTAAGTACGATATGCGAAATGTGGTAAAATTCTCCCCACTTTTAGGGAGATTCTACCTCAAAGTTAAGTCCTAGTGCACGCATTGGTGATGAATTTAGGTCCTAATCCAGTTCCTGCGGAGTGCGGAAAATAGGACGGTATTTTGTTCCTAACTGACCATGAGTCGGGGTTCAGGCGGGGTCATGAATGCGAATTTTTTTCAAATTTTGAATTTAAAAATTACCATGAGTCATTTCAGAATGGTCAGTTAGGAAAAAATATCACCTCGATTGCCTATCCATGTTTTCTAACAGCCATATGAGTGGATGTAAAGTTCGTTCATAAATATAGCATTCATGATTCTGAAATGAGTGAGTCGCTTTCAAGAGATGGTGAGAGTACAATTCAACAGTCTGATTGAGAAAAACCTGGTGTTTAGGAAGCATCTGTTACATTATTTGTAATAAATTTTATTATATGACTATATAAAGATAGGTAAAATTTTTACATATTGAAAATATGAAAAAAAAAACAGTTTCAAAATTTCCTTTTACATTAAAACTTCTGAACGGGAATTCCCCTACCCAAAGCTGGCAGCCCCGGCCGGTAATAGCCCAATAGCGGAGTGGCAGCCCGTAAGCGCGCCGCGGGCCGTCACGACAAACGACTGCCCGCGCCCTCGGCCAGCACGTGAAAGCCCCTTTATTCTTTTCAACTTTTAAAAAAAGAACGCAGCTTGTTTTTTTAAGCCAGCGACTGTAATATGGATACTGGCAAGGCTGCATGATAGTGGTTGTCTTTGCTTGCCTTGAAGATTAATGGGGTGTTTCAGAGTTGGATGGCGCGTAGACATAGGGTACAACTATTGATGATTGAAACTTGAAGACTCTTTCTTTAAGCAGACTTACAGGTTTAAGAATGAACCAACTTCTTTAGCTTAGCTTGATTGTGTGTTTTCACTGGGTTTTTTTAGTAATAAATAAACTTTTTGACTTATTTGAAAAATACGAAATATGTATATGTATTCACATCTGAACTTGGGGAAGGTCACCTAATTTCTTGCATGAAGCTATTTATAACTTATTATCCATATTTTTATACGCTACGAGATTTTCCCCATTTAAAAATCAACTTATTTGTAAGCAAGCAATAAATAAAACCACTTTCATGATTTACAAAGATAATCAGGCCTCTTGTAAGCCATCGACAAATAAACCGTTGTCTATGACACAAGGCGCGTTACCATAAACTAATAGGTGCTTTAACGTGCGCGTCGAATCCTGTCATTAGCCGAATTAGATCTGTGGCCGATACGGGGGACGACCCGATAAAAAACCCGATAGGGTCCCGTAATTATAGACGGAGGGGCCGCGTAATTTAGGGGTCCGTACGTACGAGGGTAGAGTTTTTAGCTATTCATTCCGTTTTGCGGTTTAGTGTTTTAGTTTTTGGACGGTGATATAAGGAGGATGATTGATTGTCTATTGTGGATTGTTGACTGTTGTCAAGTGTTTGATTGATACGTTTACACGTTTGATCTGTTGTTTGAAGGTGTGTCTTGGATAGGAGATGGATTAAAATAAAAGTAGACGCGATGTACGTCAAAGGACGGTATATTTACCACAAAAAAGATGAATGTTAATTCTCGTAGTAAACTCGTAGCATTTGCTACGAATATTAGACACATCCAAAAAAATAGGTAAAACGTTTACGGGTGAGAGCCATCCGCTCCCCCGCTAGTCTGGTGATGATGACGCGTCTACTCCAAGCCATCATCGTATGTCAGCTAGGAAAAAATAAAAAAAGGTAACACTTTTCCTACTTTATAATAAAACTTTAATACATGCTTCGAAAATTTCGTACGCAAAACCGAATTCAACCTTATTCAATTTACCATCATGGCTGCGTTCCGCCATAACTTGTCACAAAAGAATAAGAATAAGAGCAAAAAAGGGTCTCGGACCTTCCGTGTGCACGAAGGCTGACCTCCGACCTTGCCAGCACGTTAATGTCCTAAGCAAATGATTCGATTAGCACCTGTGAGCGGCGATCGATAAAACAAACAATTTGTCGGCGCCCGCTGCGCGCGGCGGGACGCCACGCGCCCACCACGCCGCCATTCACGATGACACGTACGGTTTTGTGTTGACAACTCCATTAGACGACGAATACACTACTACTACTACTTGGCTGTATAAGATGGATTTCTTTGCGTTTAAAAAAGTTTTGAACCATCAGCTTTGTCGATGACTTTCATTATGACACGTACGGTTTTGTGTTGACAACTCCATTAGACAAGTGGAATACGCTACTTGGCTGTGTAAGATGGATTTCTTTGCGGAAAAAAAAGTTTGAAATCATCAGCTTTGTTTATGACTTTCATGATGACACGTACGGTTTTGTGTTGACAACTCCATTAGATGAGCGGAATACACTACTTGGCTGTATCTTATACTAAGGATTTCGTTGCGTTAAAAATAGTTTGAAATCATCAGCTTTGTCTATGACTTTTATGATGACAGGTACGTTTTTGTGTTAGAATACTACACTTGGTTGTATGAGTAAGATTTATTTGCGTTTAAAAAAGTTTGAAACACCTTTGATTTTCACGGTTTTGGGGTGATAAATCCGTTAAAAAACATACCACTTGGCTGTGAGAGTTGGATTTATTTAAGTTAGAGTTGGAATCATCAGCCTTATCAATGTTTTTCTCAATGATACGTACAGTTTTGAATTGACTCCATTAAAACACTATGGATACCATTTGGCAGTAAAATATGGATTTGTTTGCTTTTAAAAAAGCTTGAGTACTTTGAAATAATCTGGAATCGAATTATAAATCTGAGTCTTGGTTGTAAAACGTAGTGATTATATTCTCTTTGCTTGGTTGTGCGAAGGATTTCTCTGAGTTTGATTACATAAATACTTGATTGTATACATAACATAAACAATTTAAGAAAGCACGTTGATCATATAACTTATTTAGAACAATTGCCTGCTCTAATTTCTCTGTTAAATCCATACAAGCAATCTAATGCTAAAATTCTCGCGTTCTATAGTAAATTATATCACATTTCTAAACACCAATAAGCTTTACGCAGAGGTTAGTTTGTCTAATTGCTCTGAATAACTACTACTTCTATTTATAAATATTTTCTAAAAGTATACTTATTCATCCTATATTTGTACAAAATAAAAAAAATCTATTTTATTCTATCATTTGCTAGTCACGTAAGTAGTTAGTAGGTATAGATTTACAGTCCTCCTCCATAACAAATACTCGGCACTTCCATAATTTAATTAAAAACAGTCCATTGTACCATAAAGAAGGTAACACAAAGTATTTCCCAGGTCCTCGTGCCCATTACACCATTAGAGCGGCACAATACGTGCTTCGGGTGGCACGCGCCGCGTATTAGGGGTGGGTGGGTAAAAAACACAAAAAATACATAGTACACGTTGGAAAAAGTAGGCGCAGTTTACCAGCTAACAAACGATATGGATACTTCATGTAATGTTCGAAAAAAAAATAGATACCTAAATTGTTATTTTTTTAGAAAAATAAAAACGTTCCTTTTACCTACTGAAAGCCTACCTCCTATAAGATAATAGAAATGACTACAAGTGTATATACAGAGTGTAAAATGCCCGGGATCATCAATATTACTAATAATATATAGGCGGGACGTGAAACGGCATTTAAGTAGGCCTTCAGGGTGAGTGCGACAGGCTCAATATGGTCTATTGTACCTGTCGACCTCATATTTGGATCTCACTACCGCTTACCATCAGGTGGAGTGAGGTCATCTTGTTAGCCTAGCCTAATATAAAAAAAATCCGTAGATTACTAGCCTTCAATTTTTCTTACAGGAAATAATTTTTTTCTCTTTTTCAATTGTCTTAATTGTCATGTGACTTGTTGCTGCATATACATACGTACTTTAACAGTTTTGTCTACGGGAGAATACTCCCTTGAGAATGCTCTACAAGCAGCAATAAAACACTGAACACGCGTTTTTCGAACATAAAATCATACCGCTCTACATTTGTAAGAAACCTCCTTGGTTAGATAGAACCTAGTAAAACATTTTTTAATACACGTTTCGGTTGATAAACGACTACACGCGCATAAAATAGCGGGCAGAAATCTTTTTAAAATTAAAAAACATAATGTGTACTATGTCTATAACCACTCCCATATCACATCCGTACCACCGCGTGCGGACACTTGATATCGCTACTCTATTAATTCGCAGCATTAGCTTGTTAGCCGAACGCTACAAATAATTAGCGTGGGTTTCTGCCGAATTGAGAGGTTCAATTTTATGAGGATAATAAGCCTTTGTTGTTATTGTAAATTGATAATTCAATATATTAAAAGAAATTATAAAAGAGCTAATATCATGGTTAATATGACAAGATATTATGATCACTTTTTTTTCTGTGTCTAAAAAACTTATTTTTTTATTGTTAACACATTTATGAGTTGATTTTGTAAAATATCCATTAGATTCGATACGTCTTTTAACAAAAGTTTCGTATTAAAGTACTTTTTAACATTACTGTGATTCGAGCTGTATGCATAAATACGAAAAATGCAATCCGAAAGTTCCAGAAAAAAACCCTCGATATTTTCGCGCCAATATGCAAAATAAACATAGGGCACGCGCCACCTGCCACTTCAATTCGAATTTGAAATTCGAATGAAGCATTCCAAATTCGAAAGTTGCCGGAGTGATGCGATTTTCCGCACGCGAGCGGGGGCGCGATCGTAATCGATGCTTGGAAATTGTTGCTATCTCTCGATTGTTGATTCGGTCAAAAGAAATCTTTGATGTGCTTAAAATGTTTTTTATTGTGAACCCTCTCGTGACTTAGGGTGAACGGTGATTTTTATAGAAATCTTAAAAACATGAGGTGGCCTTTGTTCACGATTACATTTATTATTAAATAAGTTTAAAACAGTTTATACAAAATGAAACAGTTGTGTGGTTTCATAAAAAAATTAACAATCAATTATACTTTTGTATCAGACTCACCTACTACATAAGAAACGAGGCTATAAAAGAGACCACTCCAATAGGGCATGGGTAATCACAAAAACACTTATCCTATCCGTTTATCATGAAAACAACTGCTTTGTTTAATACATCAAAAATATTTTCTTCTTAGTTTATTTTTAAACAAAATCGTTGCACCTGCTCGTATCGATCCTACATGAATTAACATAATATATCGATTAAGGAGAATCGATCACGCATGTGCAATATGGTTAAAACATCTGCAACATTAATGCCATGTAATTCCAACTTCCTTTGACGATATTTAAAAATTGAATAATTAGGAGTAAGTAACTATAATTCTCAAGTAGGTGCCTACCTACAAAGGACTAGGCTGTACGGGATTGATCCCTTAGCCTTTCCATGGGATACCTTGGATAAAAAAAATTGTATTAATACCTACGTATTAATACCAATTTTTTTTTCATTATATATTTTTTTATAATTTTTTTTTTTTGATATGGGAATACGGATTATTGTTTAGGTACTTGAGGGTTATTTATTATCTTTAGGAAATCCCTAATAGAGATAAGCCCAGTACTACTTTCTTTACTTTATTGTCTGTCTATGTCACGCAAACGCTGCATGTATTCTTGCTGTCCTTTTATGCAATAAAGATTTATTTATTATCTATCCACTTTGAATTACAAAAGATTTATGTTTAGGTTCTTGTAAGAGTACGATTATGTTGCCAGCTCTTAGGTATTCTATTCATATACCTAACTTAATAGTTTAATCTGCAGCGATTTCGTGGCATTTGGCGAATATTTCACAATAAATCACAGTTAATGTCTTGCGTTTCGGGATCCGACCGAGTCGAGATGGATGCAATAAATCACAATTTGCGCAAAATCGGCCCAATTTCGTTTGAAAATTGGAAATGGTAACGATATAATTTTTTAAAATAATATACTTAAATAATTATATTTTTGAAACGAGTACCTACGTAAACAATCCTGCATGACGTTTGTACATCTTTTTGTGAGTTCAAATTAAGCATTTCACATTTAAGAACGCACAGCATACTTTGATCGATTTTGGTTTTAGCTTGATATACTACGATGCATAGTACCTATATAGTAATTTATACGATTTCATAAAGAAACTCCCATTATTAGTTTTTCTAATTAGTAGGAAATAAGGGTTTAACGGCCTTGATTTTTAAAATCATACGGCCAAATCTTCAGTTAATGAGTTTTACCAATTTTGATTTTCACACACACATGCACACACACAACACCCAGATTCACATTAAAAATCTAGTTTTTTTAAGAACCTTTTGGAGACCACAAACAATACACAAAACTAGTCTACACCGTCTTAAAATCAGGAATACTCAACTTTTTAAAAAAAAATATTTTGGGTTTGCGGCCAATATATTTAAATACAAGTAACTAGGTAAATTACAAGACTATCCACGAAATGTTGGTCATATGATGGTTATACAAAAAATGTTATGGCAGAAACTTTACATCCCATAACATATTACATTATGTTGATTGCACTTCTTTATTGTATTTCGGTAATCATTATTTCAATATCTTTATTGTTTCTGTTATAACACAGGTTGTTTAAACGCAAATTAATTCTGAACCAGATCGGAATCGGTAGTATTTACCGATTCCGATCGGTTTCGTATGACCAAATTTTAATGGAAATCCTTTTATACCATCAATTACACTTTTATATCGAGATTTACCTAAATACCCACCAGATTTTAATGGAAATTCTTTTATAGCCTCAGAACTCACGGTTTTGCTCTATACAGAGTCTATGGACATTATTTTGTTGCGGCCAGCGATACAACATAGAACGGTTTCATTTAAAAAGTAAAAATAATTTTGAACTGTGTATATAGTTCTAAACTTTTTTATTCTACACAAAATCTGTGTAGATTTGTCTATGCGCATTCTTATTTTTACGGCCAGCGACACAAAACATGATTATTTAACGAGTAAAAAGGTTGGGCACAACACCGATAGATCTCGCTCCAGCTAATCGGTCACAATTTGGCCGAGACAATATAATTTGGGTGAATGATGGCGCGAGAGACGCGAGAGGAATGCGAGACGGACAGACGGCCGATCGGTGTAATCTGGACTATATTGAATTGTGCCCAATTACTTTAGGGAATTACCTTGGGTAATCGACAGGGAATGCTGGGTAACTCTAGTATGGGGGATAAAACAGATGAATAAATTAGGAGTTCGACCGATCTCGATGGATATCATTTAACTCAGGACATTATTATAGTGCATAAGTGCATAACTTTTCCCTCACTCATAGAATTAGGTATGATGTAGTAAAGTCAGTAAGTAAATAAATTATGTATTTTTGAATTGCAATTCTCGGGTATACCAATAACAAGAACATAATCACTAACATTTTTATCAGTCTGTTTAGTCGAGGACGGCCGCTAGTTAAATAATAAAAAGACGTGTGGCACTCGGGGACTACCGCGGTATAGCTATTGCATAGCATCGTCCGATTTCGGAGCAGCTTGTCTCGATTCGTGCGAGTTTCGTAGAGTCGTACAATACCTCTAACCGCACGCACACAAACACCGTGCCGAAGTCTACCGAACTGAAACGACGTTAGACGATTGTGAGGTTTTTTTCGTTAATCTCAAAGCCCGCGATAAAAGCTATGCAATAGCTTAATAACCTACCTGTTGAATCTCTCTATCTAGGAAAAAAAACGCATCAATATCCGTTGCGTAGTTTTAAAGATTTAAGCATACATAGGGATACAAGGACAGAGAAAGCAACTTTGTTTTATATAGGTAGTGATGGTTCGAATAGTTTATGATAATTGGGCAAACAAAATTTGGGCACCACACCCGAGTTTCATCCTTAAAATATGGTGTTACCAGGTTTACCATGATCAATTTTCAATTGTAGCTGACGCTCATTACAAACATCCCCATTATTTGTCTCTAGCAACATTTCAGCCAGTTTTTTAAGTCGCAACGCTATCGTTATTAGTGCAACGACCCGCAGTTACTGCAGTTCCGATGTCCAATAACTCACCGCGGTGCGTTGCGGTGCATAATTCAATGGAATGGCCGCGCATTATCCGCACGTAGCTCGGAGTCAAATTGTTCGGCTCGCTAGCATCACTCAAGTGCTGAGGCGAAGTCGCCAAACTGGAACGGCAGTGAGACAACTCCGCCAATTGATATATGATATAAATGCGATAGTAACTCAGCCTCTCTGTTTGTCTTGCTTTCAAGTCAAAACTGCTGAACCGATTTTGATGAAATTTGGTGCACAGATAGATTGGAGACGGAGAAAGGACTGAGTAAGGCTTTTTAACCGATTTCCTTACAGCACAGTAGATTAAAAACCTATTAAGGGTTCCATACCAATATTGTTAAAAATCAAGTTTGTTGTTTGTGAGCCCCCCTTAAATATTTTCATGAGTATTTGTTGTATAACAGCAAATAACTACATAAACTGTAAAAATGTCAACTGTTTAATGTTTATCTATCGCCGCTCTTGACATCCTGGTGGCAGACGGACAGACACGGTTCGGGACCTTATAAACAAAAGATAGTTCCAAGACGAAAACCCATACAGAAATGTAAAAGTTTACTTTTAAAAAATCGTTCAGATACACAACCTTTTTGGTATGAGCTTCCCTGCTGTACTCTCGGGTGTATCGCCCGAAGCTTCGGCGAAAGTGCAGGCGGCCTGGTTATTGGGCTTTTGATAGCCACGAGTGCATCAAAACAAAAAGCTCTCGGTAAATCGATTCCGTCGATTCGATTCTGTTATGTTTTTTTTCTTTTGTGCCATGTGTCAACCAAAAAAAAATAAGAACATTAGGTGAAAATACAAACTTTAACTTTCGAATTATTCCAATCTTAATACTTTGAGAGGGTATTTCTTAACAATGTATGCCAAATTCTGCTCAATAATAATTTGATGATATTGGATCCGTCTAATAATGAATCAGTTTGGATTATGTTATTCCCACATTAAAATTGAAATATGTATAAAGAAAGGGATTAAGCACGTAATTGCTCAAGTAAATCCTGTCAACATCGGATACAAGAAATAAACCTTCTTCCTAGGTTTAAAACCTTCAATTTATTTCGACTTCAGTTAAACGTACAATTCTGGAATTAAACTATAAGAATTTACTACGTATCTTCGTTATTAAATTTCACTCTGTTATATTTAAAAGAAATAGAGTTTGTTCATTTACCACTAAAACACACAACGATAAAATCCTTTTCAAATGCTAGTGGAAGTTACTACTTTGTAACGTGTAATATTTCGAGGCATACCCTCGCAACAAGAGGAAAAAGTCTCTAATCAAAAAATGAAAGACTTGGCTCAATCACGACATTATCAGATTAGCCGCGATGATCCTTCGAATTATAATAATTTGGCTCGCGTCATCGACCACACTGCAACAGAAGGGTAACTGACTAAACAATGGAATTTGTTACCCTTTCTTACTGGAACCCGAATTAGGGCCGTAAGTTCGAAAGATAATTTCTTAGACAGGATCTAAGAAATTCTAAGGTTGTGTTGTTAACCAACCCGCACTTTGCCTAATGCCTGATCGCCTTAGTTTAGGGTAGACTCGTGCCCCAGCAGCGGGGATGGGTTGATGATTTAGTTTTAATTTATTTAGAAAACAGATTTTCACCGAATGATTTCATTTAGCATCCTGTTATCTAAGTAGTATAATAGAATAAATGCCGGTTTTACGAAAGGTTTAACCGAAACTCGAAAGCACGTTCGAACCGCTTTATGACTTAGGGTGTCGAGCTTCTTTAGCTTTAAGCATCGATTTTATACGGGAAGCAGTACCTGATTACGTCACATCTTATAAAAGAACGATAGCTTCTCTCTTTTTCGAGTTGGAAAATTATTATTTTGAAAATTTGAAAAAAAAAATTTTTTTTTTCGAAGAATAATTTGCATGATTCGATAGTATTACTAAAGGCAAATCGTTCTGCCACGGGAAAACAACCACTAAAATTTCACGGTGTATAGTAACTTTAGATACGCTGAACGTAGATTTTATTCCTATTTCTTCTGAAAACTTATTATTTACTTTGCACATGTACCTCTATATTAGTGGTAACCTCTATATTAACGCGAATATACTCTTCATGAGCCGCCACTCCAGGCAGGGGTTTGCCCGGAGCGGTGTGTGGGACACCCAGCTTGCCGGAGACTGGGACTTCCGACAAGCTGCTCCTGAGAAGATGTCACATGGGTATACCCACTAAAACTTCGCGGTGCTACGCCTCTGCCATTGTTGGTGCCGCGGGAATGGATGAAAATCCACACTACCGCTGCACCATCGGGTAGTACCTGTAGACTTCAATAAATACTCAATAATAATAACAATCATCATCATCAGCCCATATACGTCCTCACTGCTGGGGCTTGGGCCTACCCTAAACTAGGGGATAAGGCCTTAGTCAACCACCTTGGCCAAATGCGGGTTGGTTTACTACACAATCTGAGAACTTCTGCGATTTTCAAACATCGAATAATCGTACATATGAATTTCGAGAAACACACAGTGGCACGTGGCGGGGTTTGAACTAGCGACCTCTGGCATGGCATGCAACGACTTATCATATTGGCATTGCAATAATCCAAACCCTTCTGTACCTCCCGATCTCTGGCCTTCCTTCCCGAAGCGCGTTTAAACAATTTATATCGTTTCCAAACTCTTTGATTGATATATGTAATGTAATTTTGGAACTTTTTTATTTGTTTTTTGAACAACAGCTGTTATTGGAGTCTAATGGTTTCAATGCTCGTGTTCCGAACAATTTGGAGATTGTTAACAGGATTATGTGAAGGAATTTGTGTTAAAAGCATAAATTTGTACATGTGGTATGTTCGTGCTGATTTTTATTGGTGGTCCGAGACATGGAACTAATAAATATAAATTAGTATCACATACATAGATCTGATTTCACGCTTAGTTGCTGAAGTATTTCTACTACGGTAATCAGAATCAACAATGGTATACATAAATGTAATTAAGTAGATAAATAACTCACATACACGGAAAGAACATCGATGTTTATACAAATATTATGTTCTGAATAGGATTCAAATCCTTGACTCTTGGTGTAAGAGACTTGGGAACTACCGTTTAGTAGCCATCGTACCAGTCAACATTATAATGTGTAAGTACGTAATTTTCATGACTCCCACCTGATTGTCATTACAATATCTTAAACTATATAACTGCTTCAAAATACCGTTTACAGGGTAAATATATTCGTTTTATGATGTATTCTGGCTCGGTGGAACAGTGGTTAGTGACTCAGGTTCAAAACCTACGGTTCCAAGAGTCGTGGGTTCGATTCCCACTCGGGACGAATATTTGTGTGACGAACATCGGTGTTTGTTCCGTGTCTGGGTGTATTATTAAATATATTTAAGTTTATTTGTGTATCCACTGTTGATCCTGATTTCTGTAACACAAGTGCTTAAGCTACTTACCACGGGATCAATGTATGTGATTTCGTGTAATATTTATTTATTTATTTATTAATCATTCAGATATTATTCTAAATAAATTCATAACTAAAATATTCATAGAGATTCAAGAAACGAAAGAGCAAAGATGTCTCAATCCAGCTTTTTTTGTCTGTTTTGCGAAATGTAGAGTAGATATAAACACGGATCTAAGTCAGTACACCTAGCAGATCTAATAATATGTCAGTAAATCTAACTGAACAATACTCATTAATCCTACGAATCCCGGTCGCAGCCCCCAGAGCCGTACATCACAAAACGCTTTATAATTGCCCTCCCGCCCTCCACTCAGGTGACCTCTAATTGTATCCGAAACATAGTCATTTCGTGTATTTTATGTGCTTTAAAACGTATTGTTTGTGATTATGACGTTTTTTGCTCGGGTTAAGGTCTTCTCTTGTTTTGGTTTGAAAGTCTTTGTTGGTTTCAAATACACGTTTGTACGTTGGTAACTGAAACATAGAAATAAATGATTTGTAATTAAACCAATGGAAAGTTAAGCACGTATAATTTCTGATAATCATAAATATATACGTATGAAGAAAAAAAAATTCTCAATTGAAACTTAAGATACTTAAAGTAGTTTAGCGGCTAAAATTATTCCTACGTACATTTTTCAAACAAAGGTACACACTTCTCGTCCATGCTAGCCATTTTGGTCTAGATTTACTTCATTTTAGTATATGAGTGATTGTTTACCCTATTATGAATATATAGGACATGAAAGAAGATGTCAAGCCGTAAGCCTGATTTTTCAACATTCTTGTCAAATCTATCTTACCCGAAGAAATAAAGGACACTGTGTTTTGTTTCTAAAATCTCCATATTGAGTTAAAAGTCCTTAAAAATGTAGATTTTATTAAAATGATATCACATATTATTAAAATAATTACATATAACATTTATCGAACCGCAACCTATAATATTCCTCATCTATTTTCCTCTCACGTTTTTATCTATTTTCATGTTAAATTCATAATAACAGTAATAGTCACCCGTGTATAATAACACCTGTGATTATAAAGACGCGCGAGCTTATTAGGAGCCATAATGTCCACATAAAGATTTCGGATCAACATCGGAGTTTTCGGGTAAAAAACTAAGTTAATACCTTAATGCCCAGTTGTGGTCTGCTAAGTATAGGGTGTGCGGCATAATGTCGTCCTCATTACGCGACGGCGACCATTTGCATAATCTGTTTATGAAAGGTCGAGGTGAAATGATGAATCATCTATACTTGGCTTAAAATGAGGGTTATGATGTCCGGTCATAATTAAAAAAGTGGTACTAGTTAATTTTTGTAGTGTGTGTGTGTCTGAAGTAGCTAGTTAACCCAATATTATTAAAGATAATGAAATAAGTAAATATTTAGGACATCACGGCCAAACTAAGCAAAGCTTGTACTGTCAAAGACTGATATGACAGTATGGGTGTGAAATATAGACTCAAATAGATATCAATATATTCACACCCAGACACAAAACAATCACCAATGTACATCACATGAATGATTGTCACAGATGTAAATCGACTTTTGTAACCAGGGTCACTAACCACTGTTTCAGAGCCAGTAAAAAACAAAGTGATATGTAACGTAGTGAATCTTGGAGTTATTACACGACGACGTTACGTCTTAACCAAATCTGTAGCCACAAGCCGACTTATTATACTTCAGTTGCCCAATCATACCAGACCGCATGGTCCCCCGACCAGTTCCAATGTCCCCCAAAACGGGATCGCTTCAAAATTCCCTACATTCCTCGGGAAATTACCCCGGAATGTGGGGACGCACGCGAGGCGATTACGCGCATTACCCCATAATACCGGTGTCTATCATCTTTTATACATTAAAGCTGGCATGCTAATAAGTGCCGAGACTAGTCGGGATTCCTGGCGACTAGATTGGGGAGTGACGTCTGCATCGATGGTTTAATGATAGGGTACTAGCAGATAAAGTATTTGGGAGGTTGTGGATCTTATTTCTGAAGGCATAAGGGTGAACATAATATTGTGTCCAATGGACACTGTCCATCGAGTTTTCATGTCGTATGCGTAGGTCAGACTTGAAGGTGTTTTACTCGTTAAGAAGTTTCATAAACACTTTCAAATAACGTATATTGGTACTAGATTTACACTCCCGTGAGTGTAACCTCATGAAGACTTTTATCGCGTGAAACTCGTGAACGTGAACTCTCTCAAAACGAAGTTGTTTAAGAGTAATAGACAACATGGTCTATTGTGCCTGTCGACCTCATGTGGATCTCACTACCGCCTACCATCAGGTGGAGTCATCTTGTTAGCCTTTTATAAACAAAAGAGTAGGTACTCTGTCTGTTGCCTATCAGTGCAAAGCTTTTTTTTTCCTAACTGATTTTCGATGAGAGCTTAAAGTAGCCTCGTCATCATCACCAGACTTGCGGGGGGCGGATGACTTTCACCCCCGTGCAGTAATTTTTTTCTTTAGCGTAGCGGCCATCAATCTTTTTGCTACTTATTTGTAACACTATCTTCACTTAAGATACAATACAAATAAGTTTTGCCATAAGTAATATAGGAACTGAGTTAAGGCCCTAAAACATGATGATCTATGAAACTATGTACATAGTTTAATATCTCGTCCTCGATATTATTTAATGTACTCGATAAAAAAAAGTTTGTTTTATATTGCTCTTTCAAAATTTATAATTTTTATGAGTAGCCGCGGAAAATTTAATCTAGTTTTGGCATTAATGTGCGACAGGCAGACAGTTCATTTTGCATTTACCATATTATTATGTTGTAGCAACAATTAGTCATTAGTAAATATGTATGTACAATAAATTGACGATAACAATAACTCACCAATTCAAACACCAAAAGAAAGGATGTATCACGAATAGCTATAATGAAGAAGAATTATTGCGACTTCGCGAAATCAGTATAATTATAACACATCCTATTATTACATTTCTAATGTAACTTTGATGTAAAACACATACATATTCGTGTCTTATGGACCGTGTAAAAAATGTGAGAAATCATTTTAGTCACGCAACGCTGGTAAAAACTATTGTAGGTAATGGTTGATTGTATAATTTGTAAAGAGACTTATGTATTGTGGTATATTGGCCAATTAATTTATTTATCACCCTAATAAAGAGTTTATGTTGCTTAAGAAATTGTTTAGGCATCTACCTTAACCTACATTGATTGTCTTACAATGTTTATATCGGGGACAGGCAATTAAAAAAAATAAGAAAAGTCGAGTGTCGAGTAGTATTAACAGCGAATCAGATATTTAACTTTCGTCTTTTGGTCTTGCAGAAGGCTCGCATTCCATATCTGTATAGATTTAAGACGTTACTCTAATATTCTTGTAACCTAATTATTTGTAAAAGACAATCGTCCACTGACATATTTCTCTTTTAAAAAAAATCATTACCTTTTTGGAGTTAATCGTAAATCTTTAAAAAAACTTTGATTAAATAATTTTCGAATTCGAATTTAAAAGGGCAATAATGACAAAAAAGGTACCGTTACCAAGTTCCAAATTCGAAATTACGTAACGCGTCGGGCGCGACGAATGGCGGCTAAAACAAAACGCGAACGCGGGAATTTATCAAAACCTCTGACATTGCTCATAATTTTTAATTGATGGCACCGACCCGTGTTAAATTAGACACAAATGAGCTGCTAATGTTTTATTTTTTTTACACAAAATCGACATTGGCTTTTGTTCGTGAGCGGTTTCGGTGAAATATTACTGCTTAATTCAGTTTTGATCGCTTCCTGTGTCGTAAATTATTATTATTAAAAACTTAAGCGGACCGGTCACTTTTGTATTGGTTTTTTGTGGTCAGTGTTGTATTGGAAACAAACATTTACGAGACTCTTGATCTTTATTAGGTATGTACACAACAAATTCAAAAAGCTTCGTTGTTTTGAACACTACTAGTTCTCAGTCAATAATATCTAACTTGAGTTTTTTGATTGAGATATTATTAAAACTTAAAACACTACGTTTGATTCAAAGTTTTGCGTCATCCATAATTCAATCCGTTCTAAACTAAAAGCGTGTTCATAACATAGCGTCATTCATTATCTTCAAATCCTTACTATCCTTACTCCTTACTAATATTATAAATCCGAAAGTAACTCTGTCTGTCTGTCTGTCTGTTACGCTTTTACGCATAGATTACAGAACCGATTTGAACGAAATTTGGTACAGATATAGTCCAGAGCCTAGAAAAGGATATAGGCTACTTATTAACCGACTGCGCTATAAAGAAGTAATGTTTTACCCGTTAAACGTCTCAACGCGGACGAAGTCGCGGGCGGAAAGCTAGTATTAAATAAGTATACGAGCCCTGAAATGAAAAAGTACGTAAAATCTAGAAGCAATATTAACTTTTAATCAACCAACATTGGAAACTTGGACACTTAAAATTCTTTTCAATAGATCTCAATTTAACTTCAACACACAAACTTCGGAATCTATTCAAATCAAACGGAACCGGGAAGTTATCATTATCCCGGCCACAAAGGGTACGAATCAACTTTCGTTATAATGAACCCGAAACTTTCCGCCGGCCAAATGGCTGCCACCTCGGGGTGTTTTCGCAGAAAAAGTAGAACTTGCGTGCGAAGTGAGCTATGCTGAGTGTGTGGCGAGGACACGGCTTTTATCCTTATTGTATAGATGTAAAAGTAAGTGTCTGTCTGTCATTAGTAAGTTACACCGTTTTCCGTAAATGATTCGTGCTGGCAATGTTTAAAAAAAGGTTACATTATATATGACCTCTCACTACTCTAATATAAATTAGTTAGATCGTAAGTCTGTCCCGGTTGAATGTCGAAACAACCCCCTGTAAGGTATAAGGATCAATCTCAAGCTGAATCGGTTTATATAAAACTTTTCGCCCACGACTACGTCCGCATAGAGAATTTTAACGGGTAAAACATTACTTCTTTATAGCGGAGTCGGTTAAAAAGTAGCCTATGTCCTTTCTGAGGCTCTGGACTTTATTTGTACCAAATTTCATTTAAATCGGTTTAGTACTTTATGCGTGAAAGCGTAACAGACAGAGTTACTTTCGCATTTATAATATTAGTAAGGATTGAGCATACTGATAGTTTAGACATTAAAAAGGACGTGACGAGTAGATTAATTCATAAAAAAAATTCTTACTGGGTGGTGTAGGTACATTTGTGTCGTCAAATAACCCAATAAGTAACATTTGGATCCGACGATCCAAGTGCATCAAAGCAAGTCAAGTACCTATAAATCTAAATCATAGCCACTTGCTAAGTTTATTTGCAGATGTTTTTTTTAAGTATTTAGTAAACGTGACTAGTACCCACCTGCCAGTACTTTCACATCGACCGCGCTTAAGGCTGTCAAAAACACCATGACCCAAGGCGTAGACATTTTACAAGCCTAATGACGACAGACGACACAGCCTAAAAAAAGTAAATTGTTTTTTTTTTATCGTGAATTATCGCCAGGGGGCGTTGTGTATTGACAGATGCCACCAGACTGTCACTGTGGTCCGATTTAGGTGCAACGCTCAATTGTCAATTTTCTCGACCGCATTTACTTTTTGCACAATTAGCACAAACGGTGAAGCCTAATTGTGGCTTTCTTCCTGTGAATACTACGAATTTGAAAAGTAAGTACAATGTTATGAAGTATTAGTTCTTTACTTATGATCGACCTTTATTGCTGCTAAAATGTTGTAAATATGTCTATTTATTAATAAGCTGGGTATATAGCTTTTTTTTTTGATAATATTACTTTTTGCTATGCAACCTACCTAAAGAACCTATTTTCAATTACAAAGCATGCACGTGTTGTCGGTCGTATTACCCATCTACCTATGTGTTGACTAATCATCGCCTGAAGGTCCCAAGTTTAAATCTCGGATCAAGCTATCGAAACATAGGTTAACCTTGTTGTATGTTAAATAAATTATTTTTCCTTCACCTTAAAATGTGTTTTAGGTTATCCGGCACAAATTATGAGTCGAATAGCTAATAAACTGTCTTTACAGTATTCGTCCGAAATGGACGCATCCATTCAACGCGCACATCAAAATGTAGGTATACGATAGTTATATGTACGCATATTTAGGATCTACTTTACCTAATCGGAAAATCAGCGCTTAGATATCTTATCCGTATTAAGTCACAAGTATTCCGAATTCAAATCCGTTCCGGCACATCACTTCACTACATAGGTTAGGCTGTACGGGCTAGATCCCTTTGCCTTTCCCTGATGGAATAAATTGGATAACAAAATTGATTATGCTCACATCTTTAAAACTAAACTACGCAGCGTTTGTTTTTAAATAAATGTAGTGATTTAAGAGGAATGTTGAATCATGCCGGCCGGACCGTGAAACGGCAAGGGGTGAGAGCCATTCACTCCCCCGCAAGTCCGGTGATAATGACGAAGGTACTCCATGCTGTCATCGTAAGTCAGTTAGGAAAAGAAAAGAAAAAGGCATCTAAGCAGGTCTTCAGAGTTAACAGAGTCTATTGCGCCGGTGGAACTCATTGTGAGCGCTTACCATCCCGAAAGTCTATTTTAAAAAACCGCACGAAAGGTTCCGTACTAATTATGTAAAAAAAACACGTTTGTTGTATGGGGACCCCCTTAATTTTATCTTTTTTTATTTTTAGGATTTGATGTTATAGCGGAAACGGAAACACATCATTTATACAAATTTCAGCTTCTCTATCACGGTTTATGAGTTGGAAACAGACAGACGGACGGCGGAGGCTTACTAATAGGGTCCCGTTTTTACCTTTTAGGTACGGAACCTTAAAAAAATGTCTCTAACACGCGCTCGTGCGGGCGGATCGTTAATTAGGAATAAGGTGGCAGTTGCAGAAATTAGAAGTCACAACTCGGGCTAAGTGAATACGTAATTGGGCGAAAAATTGGCGATGTCCCCGAATGGCCACCCACGTGTCGTCTGTGTCACCTGTGTGTCCCAGGGGGACGGCAGAAGGATGGGACAGTGACTAAAATGCTTTACAGAAACATGGCTTTCTTTGTAAGCTAATCACACTCCGGCAAAGATACCTGCTTCGAGAAAATGGAAATATCAACAATTAAAACTATAATAGTTTGATTACTGAAATTAATTTTATAATTTAAAAACAGAACAGACCTTTAGTGCAACTACGAAGGACTTTAGTGATAAGTTTTAGTATCTAAGTTCTCATGTAAGTGATGTAATATTATGTCTTAATGAGAATAAATGTCTTTAAACCTAAACCTAAAAATATAATTTAAATATGTATAAATGAAAACCGTTAAATTTCCAATGTCCTAAAACACACCTATTTTGGCAAATTTTTTTCAAAAACTTGTGTTTTTTTGTAATTCTAATACGTCACGGGGATTATTCTTTAACTGAATATAATAAAAATAAAAAAAATAGGAAAAAGGCGAGTTCGCACCGCTCCATGGTCAGTCATGGCCGGATAGTAGAATGTATAACATATTAAATGCATTAATGGCTGAACACAAAATCGATAATTGAAATTTAGGTTTCTATTAGTCGAAAAGGTTGCAAATACAAAACACGTAAACATATTTTTAGTCTCGTAATCCTTTAAATAGAAATCTAAACATAGGTATAAAAAACAAATAATATAACCGTTTCAGTAATGGGCTACATTTGTTAATTATTTCTGATACTTATAATATTACGTAATTAATGTTTAAGTTCCTCAACCCAATTCCTTTACCAAAAAAAGTAATTCAATATTTTTTCCTTGTAACCATGTTGGTTGATGGTACATTTCAACTCCCATAATTCCGTTTTCTATTACGAGTTTCAGTGACATCGAATTTGTCAACACATTTTTATACGGCACTCAAAAACAAATTTTAAACAATCAATTAAGATGTTACTAAGATAAGAGTTATAAATGATAAGACGGTTACAAAGACAATTACAGACAATTATGAATGATAACAGCATATAACTTGGTGCGCTGGACAATGAATTTATTTCACAAGACATATCATTAAAGAAACAGATGTTCTCTGCGTAACTATTATTTTCTAGCATTTAAAAAATCGACAGGATGCACAATATTTTATTCGTATTATTTGAACTAAAAAATAGACACAAAGAATTGTTCAAGTCAACATCCTTATTGTTAATCGAAAAAACGTTCAACAAGCAGAAAAGTCTACAACCAGAAAAAAAAACTAAACATTCTTTTTCTTTCAAAACCTTTCCACTAAAATACGTCTTTGCACATACTCCAACCCGTGACGGAATTAGGCGAGTCCATTCACAAACTGTCGCTCACAAGTGGCAGGCTCAATCGGCGGAAGCGTTACAAATGGCAGGCCTATACAAACACCAGGCACAAAGGACCTACCAAGGGCCATACAAACGTCGCCCGTAACTGCTCACTTAACCCTTACAATGCCGATAAAGAATTACAATTAATAGCCGCGTCACGGAATGCCACCGCGCCGGTAAAAAACGTCAAAATATTGCCGCGCGCCGATGTCCCCCACCGCGAGAGCCAATAGGGAGGCGCGGAGGGGGCCCCCAACCGCTCGCGGGCCAATGGGGAGCCCCGGGGCGGAGCCTCGAGCGACGCCGGCGTTTCGCCCCCAGCGAAAACCTTTTCGCCTGCAGTCGTTTACAGATAAGCCCGGGGGATGGTCGATTATTATTACGTTTGGAACGCGTGATTCTGTGGCCTACGTCGCCGCCGGCGCAAATCGATTGCAATGTGCTACACCGAGTGCGATACTAGATTTAGTTACAAAAAACTTTTGTTGTTGTGATATGGGGAAGACTCTGTGCTCTGTGATATGTTTGCCTTAGTATAGATAGATAGACAGCATGAACCTGTATATGCAGTGCCATCGTGAGGTATGTTATGTCTTACTTATATGCTGTGCTGATTCGAGATTGTGAGTGTTTGTTAGCCTTTAAGAGGAGAGTGTACCTACAATTTCAGTGGTGGAATATAATCGAATGTTGTTTCGGATTAGAAAATAAAGTGATTTTTGGGTGAAATTCTACATCTATCCGGAAAAACGGCATTTTCTTCAGTTATCCGAACAATCACAATAATCAGAAAAGAATTTGGTGTCGCTTAGGATTTTCCGTTAAGTTTTGAAGTGAATTAGGAATAAAATATGAGGAAACCCCTAAACAGTACGACATTGTGGTTTTTCTCTATCCAGTTTTTTAAAGGAATTGTAAATGCATATTTTTCCTTTTATATAGGTATTTCCTTTATATTAAATTATTGTCTTGCCTATTATAGTGAATGTAAACCTATATTGTCAAACATTTTGTACAGTCATTCTAATGTTAGTGATTAGTTTCTATATATTAATCCAATGTGCTCGGAGATTTATCGGCATAGGTTTAGGTTGAGTTTTTAATTAAATGAAATAAAATTTATTAAAAATAACAAGGTTAATAAAATAGTAACCAACTGAAATAAATTTTCATTGAATTGTTATAGTTTTGAACTATTATAACTAGTTGTTAAGGTAAATATTTCTAGTTAATAAATATATCAATAAAAAAAGACAAGTCTTTGATAAGTTACTTAATGTTTTATTGCTATGTAATATTATATGAAAATATAATATAAAACATTAAGTATAATATCTCTAAACTAAGAAGTTCAATATTTATTTGTAAAGGATAAATTATGAATAACCTTAAAATAGTATAACGTAATATCTTAAAATATGTTTAACGAGATGATCTAATTGAAGCCGATAAACGGTTATATTAAAGCACTAACATCAATTACCTTCATTTATATTTCAATTATGTTTGCTTCGCAGATCAAAGTCAAAAGTATTTCTCGTTCAATGCAATAACGTCACAACATACATTACCTACAATTTTCCGATCCCCAAATTATTTTCTGAAGCACATGTGATGCGGATATAAGAGAAAAAAACTGACACACAACACAAATAATAATATTATCAAATACGTAATACACACACTGTCACAGAAAAATACTGACTACACACATATTAGTCCTTAGTGGGGATCTCGTCTCTTGGCTCAAGATACAAGATAAGGCATATCCTTTAGAACCACAGTAATAGAATAGGACCGCCTATAAGTAATTATTTTTATTGCATCCAGCATTTATACATACTCATTTTATTCATAAAAAAAATAATCAACCCGTCAATTAAATTTGAACCTTTATAAAGTACACAAAAACAAGTGCAACCTCCTTCATGAAGTGACTAATTATTATGAAGTTCCTGAGATCGAGTTCCTATAACGAGTATTCGTTTTAAACGACCACATGACACGAAGCTTATAATCAATACACATCGTTTTAAAACGAAAAAAGAACTTAGTTGCCAGTTGTTTAAAATGTAATCGCTGTAAATAAGCAATCCGTATTTCCAGTTTCGGAAAACGCAGCGACATCAAAAAAAATGTCGTAAATCGGGCCACGGCAGGAACGGGTTAAATCAGTATCATTTTGATAACAAGTACTAAAACGCGTATAACGTTATATAATTTAAATAATTATTTGAACAAAATCATTTTGGAATGGGCAGTCACAGCAGGTTTTTGGTACACCAGTCAGTGTGGATGGAAATTTATGAAGATATAATTGATCTTAATAAAATACGTGGCATGTGTCCCCAAGCAGAATGTCACCTTTGCAAAATGTACAATTATTTTGGAAATAATTATTATTTACTCTCCCGCTTTTGAGATTAAACATCAACGCTGGTAACGATGTCTCTTATTTATCATCAGACTGATATTAACTAAGTAACACTTGTGTGATAGCTTTTAATACGTGCTTATTATGAATTATGTTCATAATAACTTTTTTATAATAATGATACAGGACACCGAATCGTTTTTGGAGTTCTCCTGTGGGGCTACCATGAGTTTAAAACATACGCACTCGATATCGCCTACGTAAATATGTCTATGAAAAAATGGTTGCCTGTAAAGTCGGTTTTACGGGCGAAGATTTTACGTGACAACGTCTAATTCTCTAGTGCTGCGCGCGCGGCAGACCGATCATAGTTGAGTGGGAGAGAGACGCAAGGCATTCGGCGGGCCTCTCTCTCGTTCGGTGACTCATCGTAACGTTACCGAGCGTTACACTTTTTCATAAGTGACTCCCAGCCGCAACCTAATTTAAGACGTTGTCACGTCAAAACTTGTACAGCGCCGCTGGTGGTTACGCGAAGAACTAAAATCGGCCGTATGAAAAAAACAACTCGATAGGTTTTTAACGTATGTAAGTTTTCGATAGCCAACTCATGGTAGGCCCTCTGATGGTAATTGGTAAGATTGAAAATAACCAAAAAACATTTCTTTATTAAAGGAAGAAATAAATAAAGGATTGTATTTATTCGGTTACATAGTTATGTAACTAAAGTTTAGTAGCGCTACCATGAGTTTAAAAGTTACGGACTCGATATCGCCTACGTAAATATGTCTATGAAAAACTTGTACAGCACCCCTAGGGGTTACGATAAGAACTAAAATCGGTCGTATGAAAAAAACAATTCGATAGGTTTTTAACGTACGTAAGTTTTCGATAGCTAACTCATGGTACCGCTACAGAACACACATACATTTATAAAAAGTAAAAACAAAGTAAATAGGTAACTGAAAAGGGGCATGTGTCGAGGATTAAAGTATCGATGCCGCCGCTCTATGAGAATTTTCAATACCCTATATGTAGTAGGTATGTAGTTGATTAGATACTAGTTTTCTGCCCGCGTCTTTGTCCGCGTTAACTCGTTTATCGCGTAAAACGTGACTTCCTTATAGCCAAGTCAGTTAAAAAGTAGCCTACAGCGAGACAGACAGAGATACTTTCACATTTATAATAGTATACAGATAATTTACGGTAAATGGATCTGCAAGTATTTAGATCAAAATGTTGTATATTTAGTACCTACTTGTCGATCTGCAAGTATTTAGATCAAAATGTTGTATATTTCGTACCTACTTGTCGCATTGCTTGTCACTTGTAACATAAGCAAAAAAGCGATGTCAAATAACCTAAAATCACCAAAACGTTACGTTAACTTACGTTCTATTTAAAGAATCAGATAGGTAATCTGATCTTAAAAATAGAACGAAATTGTTTATGACAATAAAATATTAGTGTATTCACAGACAAAATTGGCATAATTATTGTGTATACATGGCCGCGTATCTCCAGGAATAGCCAATGACATTAAAAAGAAACAAAATAAATCTCTCCTCACTACAGTCCATGACTATGATGGACACGCTATGCTTTCTAGAGGAATTTTGCTATTCTAGGTACTGTACAATATTCGCTATTAATATACCTACATGATTTTTTTTTCACTAACTTACCAACATTGTAGTACTGGCATAGGAATTCAAAGATACATTTGAAAAACAAAAAAAAGATCATTGGATAAAACATTTTTTTTATGTCCTTAGGTTTAATTGTCCGAATAATATAATGTTAATAATATGATTATACGAATAATATGATTGTTGTCTTTTGAAGAACTTCGATAAATAACAAAGATCGTCAAAATAATTTGCAATATTCATATGAAACGGACTATAGACTCACAAAACTTAACATAAACGTACTTGGAATTTGATAAAATAATTTTTCAAATCAATTTAAAATAAATGAAAAATCCTTATATATCCATACTTTCTACATACCTATAAAGACGGTTACATTGTTCGTTCAAGGATTTCTCAGAGAACGGACCAATAACAAAATGATCTGCGACAATCCCAATGTAGAACAAAGTAAAAACAGCGAAGGAACGCCAGAAAGGGCGATATTTAAAACGACCAAGGATATAATTAAGCGGCCGACTGCGGCCCAACTTATACTTTAAGCCTTATAATTACCAGTTGAGACATCCTTCGAACGCTGAAAATTATTGTTTTGAGCCTCTCAATGCTCCGCTGCGGTGTCTATTTATTTAAAAAAACACAAAAATTTGTTTACCTTTTAAATATTGAGGCTGCAACACATTGATAAAAAGGAATACTATTTTTTTAATAGACTGAAAGTATCACCATATCTCAATAAAAGTAATTCGATTTAACGCTTCATCCTATAAGTAGATTTCTGTATAATTAAAATCAAAAAGCACGCAAAAATATAACTACGATAGGTATATATCAACATCTGGCAGCGCAGTAACCCTTTATCCTTCATTGCTTTATTAAAAAAAAGAAGAATCCTTTTATTGTCTGTGCAGGTAACTTCGGTAATATTTCACATTCGAACTATAGCCATAAATTAATTCCTTTGCCCTACGCGAATGGGAATTAAAAAATAAAAACCCGCCGAAATGAAAGGGATTATTTCTTAAAAACAACCGGGCGATCCCATTATGGCGCTGTCATCGCTGCGTTGATAAGATTTAAATTAGGCCCACAATAAAGCTCCTGTCAAATACGCCATTAATTTCGAATTTCAAATTTGGAACGGGAGCGGTCCACCAAAGGCAGCGAAGACAATAAAATAGTGCGGAGAACACTCGCGCGGGCGAACCGTCATCTGCCAAGAATGCATAAGGACTTATATACATACTTGCAAAAGGTTTAATTAATATTTTATGTACCTGCATGCATATAGTTTAACCCTCTTTATTTATTTCATTGCCAATAGCATTTAAGTTGAAACTGGATGTCAGTCGAAAAGTTTCTGTACACTCTTGTTTTGACTAAAAGGTGACCCCTTCTTACGTCAAGAAGTTAATATACTTGTAACTAGCTGTTTCACGCGGTTTCATCCGCGTCCCGAGGGAACTACTTCCCGTACCGGGATAAAATAGCCTATGTTACTTCTGAAGATTGCAGCTTTCTAATGGTGTAAAAATTATTGCAATCGGTCCAGTCGTTTTTAAGTTTATTCATTACAAACATACAAAAATACAAATATTACCTCTTTATAATATTAGTGTAGATAACGTCCAATCTTATCATTTACCCTTATTATAGAGAATGACATACTCATTATGATGATAATAATAGGCGCGTCGGCGGCGTTGCCTTGGTGGCGTGAAATCGTGACGGTGACCATTATTGTGAATGGACAGTCCTTGGATGTACCTAAACAAAATTAAAACAACAAACTAGAGCTATTCCAAGGTTATATCACGAAAACTCTTTTTTAATCGTATTATGTTTACAGACAGTTAACAATTTTTGGACAGGTATTTCATTAGACAATACTTTTTTGAACGAACGACATTCTTTTACCTGTGTAATTGTACGAGTAAGTAGGTATAATAATTGCCTGTTCAAATCATTTCCTCCTTGAATTTACCAATCGGTTTTCCCAACAGAGTAAAAATAAAGCGACGTTACACAGACTCTAAGCGTAATTTTCTGTCATTTCAACTTCTTTACTGGTATTAGCGATGATACATGTTCTACGCCGGGCACAGTGCCTTTTGGGTTCCTTCATTATTTGGAAGCAGACAAACAATTAAAAGATCAGCCGCCATTAAAATTTAAATAAAACCTTCGCGACATTACTCAATACTTCATTAACCGCGTTCACAATTCATTGCTTGTAAATCATGAGTTTAAAAAACGAACGCTCATTCGGTTGCCAGTCCGTGCACACTATTTAAAAATAAAAAATTAAAAAAACAACGACCCGCCAAGCGCGTGGCGGCCCTGACGTATGATAGGCCCGTAGTTCTTTGTCTGTTTTGTTGCAACAAACTTATTACAATACGTTCCGAGTGTGGTATTCTCACTTATTACACTTAATTTAATGGTAAAAACTGTTTTGACATTCACACTTAATAATGCAACGAGGATTTTGAGTTCACTGATAGATGCGACAGAAATGTGGCAGTAACTACTGGTCTGTGCCCACGTACTAAACCACTTTAGTAACAGAACACAGGTTTTGTTTAGCTCTTGAGTAAAGACTCAAGAGTAAAGAAGAATTTCCACAAAACCTAAAACTAACGGTTTTGTGGAAATTCTTCTTTACTATATTCGTAAAAGCCAAAATTTATTTATCTTCTTACATTGGTAATCCTAAAGAAAATATGAGATATCTAGTGGAGTTACTACTATGCCTGATCCTTTGCACGCATACGTATAAGATACCTACTATCTAAATACTTGGTGGGGACTACTCCACTCAGGTACACCGGTGGCACCCAAATATTTCGGTAATTTCCGTTTATAACGAAAAACTAATTACACAGTCAAATCACCTGATTAGACCTGAACCAGATCATCAAAGCGATCCCTAAAATTAAAACGAAAATAAGTCGACAATAATCTTATAGCCTATTAAAAGCCGATGCTTATTGAAAATCGAATTTCGAAATAGCCAATTAGCTGGTTGTTTGAGACCGATTATAGATTAATGCGAGGTGGGCGGGGCCGGGTGACTCGAGTGACATGTCGTTTATTTTTTTCTTGCAGTGGACGTAGCTACATTCAGCCAGTGTTAGGAGTGGCTTAATTTATTTGCCAGGCTGTAGAGCTTATTTCCAAAGACATAATAACGTGCACCTATTTTTGCTGAAGAATTTACAGTCAACAGCACTGCCGTAATGTCGACAGTTTGATATTAACGCTTATACCTACGACATAAGGACTGTGTGAACGAGTTACGTCTGACGAGATATTGACTGTATCTTGGAAAACATCAGAGGAAACCAACACCTTAGTAATTCTAGTTGTGTAATTGAGGGTTGTAGAGATCGGGAGGCGATTTGTTATAGCTTTATTACAATAATAAGATCAAGATTTAGCTTCTAGATGTTTTTTCATATTTGGAATATATGGATATTTGATTTACCTATCGCAATA
This sequence comes from Maruca vitrata, assembly GCA_039566165.1. Classification (NCBI taxonomy): domain Eukaryota; kingdom Metazoa; phylum Arthropoda; class Insecta; order Lepidoptera; family Crambidae; genus Maruca; species Maruca vitrata. The sequence continues at coordinate 4,987,241 of CM076938.1, read as the reverse complement.
CTACTACTATTTTCGGACATCTAAAAATTATGGATGATGATGAAGGTAGATGTGCCAGGTACCAAAGTGTATCATTATTTTTAAAAAAAATAACCCTGCACTTTTCCGGACCATATATCCAGCACCAAACCATCAATACATTTCCCATTCCCTTCCCATTATTTTAAAGTAGTTTTAATTTATTACAAACCAACAAAACCACAGACTATAGACTCGAGTGGGCGGGGCGGGAGCTTGGCTTGACAAGTCGTTTATTTCTGCCCAGTGACAAGTCATAAAACCTGTTTAGCTTTTTTATCGTTCAGGTTACATAACACTAGGCATCCATCTTTCAAAGACACGTCAAAGGTGCGCTGGGATGTTAATGGAGGGTCGGTAATTGGTTGTGTTACCAACACGTTAATAATTTTATGTCTATGTCAGATCGATGCTACTTTATGGGACTGTAATTCACAGCTGTCAAGGATCCACGAGGCTGGTTTTCCTAGGAGTTTTCCATAATTAATTGATTCATATTAAAATGTATGCTATTCCTTGCATGCTGCATGTTAAACCTTAAAATCATTTTTTTCCCTTCTTGGCTTGAGAGTTGAACATTTTTAAACCTAGCAATTTTTATTAAAACAAATTTCTGTTTCATCCAATATTTCACCCAATATTTTACTTTCTATTTTAGCTAACCTTCAACCAAAGGTCTCAAGGTCAAGTCTCTATTCAAACATGTCACAAACACGTTTTTCTTCCACGTAAAGTTATTTATCACATACATACAACATTAACTTATGGCGCAGCCAGTTAAAAGAAGTTTGTCCTATCTCAGGACCTAGTCTATCTATGTTCCAAAATCCATTAAAACATTTCAGTAGTTTTGGCGATACACAGACGAAAAGAGTAACACTCACATTTATAATAGTAAGGATGTACTCACATCTAGTTCGTAAAAACTCGAAAGGTGAACAGTCAGACAGCATCATAACTCCGTATAGCTCCTTAATAATAAATTCAAACAGTCCGCTTGTAATCCATTTATTATGCGAAATTATTCCACCGGGCAATAAAAGTTATTTACGCGATTGCCAATTTATATGTTGACTTTAAAAACGTAACGACACCTCTCGTAAAATAGGCTGTAAACCGTCAGAGGGCGTCGCAGTTCTATGAGGTGTGACGTCACGCTACGACCTTCATGATATTTAAACAATAAATTAACGTCCGCTTTATTAGCCTTCGGATTTTAATTCAGTCAATAAGGTTTGATTGCGTAATGTTTAATGTGATGTTCAACTGTTTCTAGTGACATATAATTTAAATTTATCAACTACGATTTGACGGAATCGGGAATATATCTCAAGAATACTTCATGGTAAATGTAAAAAATATTTAATTAAAATAAATAAAATAAAATAAAAACACGGCCACGGCTATTCATTAATTTATTATTTTACTTATAGGTACGGCTGAACGCAAAATTTAGTTACTTTTGGCTGTCAAACATACACCTTAGGCATCGTTCACAAAAATCCGATTTTCAGCCACAAACTATACAGGCTGAGACTGATATTGCAGGCTCAGTATAGACGAACAACTAGATTAACTCTACCGTTGAAACAGTACTGAGGGCCTACCATGAGTTGGCTATCGTAAACTTACGTACGTTAAAAACCTATCGAGTTGTTTTTTTCATATGGCCGATTGTAGTTCTTCGCGTAACCACCAGCCGGCGCTGTACATGTTTTTCATAGACATATTTACGTAGTCGATATCGAGCGCGTAAGTTTTAAACTCATGGTAGCCCCACTGAAAACCCACAAACTGAATTTATCCAAACCAAGAGTCGTGGGTTTGACACCCGACCGGGACAAACAGTCATGTGAAGAACATTTGTGTTTGTTCTGTATCTGGGTGTAAATATTTATGAATATCTATCTATCTATATATTAGTATATGATACTCATAGTAAAGCTCTACTTCTTCGGCCAACTGGCCGTGAATGACGTCCCAACTATAATGTTATAGTCGCCCCAGTACCAATTCGATATTCTTTTTGATTCACTAATGACAAGTTAAAACGCTTTGATGACAATAATTTGGTAGGTGTGGCTATATTTTAAGATAATTGAATGAGAAACAAAGAAGGTAAAAGTCATACATTACCAATATCGCTTAAATGATGTGACAAAAATAAAATACCGCTAACACGAATGATGTCATGCTCATGATTGCGAACCTTAAAATTGAATGACAAAACTTTCTAACGGTAACATTTCAACTTTTCCCAAGAATTATGTAAATAATAACATCTTAATCTTCGCATGGCAACCTCCTTATGCCGAATTCACTCACGCAACGAGGATTTGCGAAAAAAAAACAATCGCGTTCGAAATTCGAAACATTTAAATTGTACGTTATTGCTACCGTGCACGCGGCGGATTCTACCAAATTCCGACGGGACTGTAATTACGTGTGCTGATTGGCCCATCCAGATCCGATGTTGCCACAAATAAAAATTAGCCTACTAATTCGTGGGAGTCGGGATATCTTTTGTTTAGCGTGAGAAAGGGAATGATTTTGGGAACGAAAATTAGAATCGATTGCTGAGTTCGTGAATTTGCGAAACACATACGCAGAATTCGGGTTTTTTAGGAAAGCCACGAAATTGATCGTGATTAGTGTAGTAGTCTTGCTTCGTAGTGTATGTGTGTGCACCCATTTTAAAATATAAATGCGTTGTGTGTTTATTAGATCCGTAAGTACCTTTTTTTCTATGCAAATCCATCTTTGTCGTCGTTATTAAATTGTCTATAGATAAGAGTTTAGCCTCTGTAATTTTTACCAGCTTTAAGTTAAACCCATTCATTTGCTGGTCGTATACTATTTTTGATATTATTTACTAAGTTTTCATCTGCTGAATACACTGGGCAACAAAACTAATGTGTTTTTATGCCACAAGAACCAAAGTAAGGTTTTTTGAATGACTTCGGTGCAATAAACATGGTCTTCTTAAACAACTTTTCTCTATCAGCTCAGATTTTTGAGATATCCCAGCTTAAAAATCGACAAAACGCGTTTTCGGGTCTCTTTCTTGGACATGTAGCCAATATATATTTTTTGATAAACTTTTACAAACGTGTCAATTTATTAAACGTAACGTGCCACTAAACATACCTACCGTTGGATTTGCTCAGATATCAGTTTTTTACTTCAAGATATTTATTCGTGAAATTTTAGAATTTAGCCCCATACAAACAGTAAAACTATAAAAGTATGGAGTAAAATGAAGAAATTTCAAAATTGAATGTCTTGAAAATATAAAGTTATATCTGAGTGAACACAGCGGTATTTTTAAGAGCAAGAGGTACACTTTATTGACTCGTTTGTAAATGTTTGTCAAAAGTATATGAAATTTTACAACATGTCTCAGAAAGTGACCCGAAAACGCTTTTTGTCCATTTTTAGGCTGGGATATCTCAATAATATGAGCTAATACAGAAAATTCTTCAAGATATCCATGTTTAGCGCATATAAAACTTTCAAAAAATATTACTTTGCTTCAAGTGGCAAAATCTCTGTCGACCAGTGATATCCTTCAATTATTCAAATATTTTAAGTCACATGTCAAAGAAGATTAATTTACTCATTATTAAGGTTATTTGTGGAAACCAGCTCATTTCACAACCATTACTTACTTTATTACGGTAACCATAGACAACATTAACGTCTACTCCCTTCACCATTATTTTCTATAACGTGTGCGCTATCTATAGAAAGCTCTCGTATTTATAGCTAAGTAGATACGTATATAGCCTTAGGCTTACACAGTATTTTGACTCTTTGCTGATAATTGCACACTTCGAACGATCAGATAATGTTATTGATGGGTGATATCTGCCCACATATATTGTACTTAAAGTATTTTTTCTGTCGCTTATGAATATCGTAACGGTCTATGATAGTGTAAGAATGAGATTGCGGACATATTTTGTGCGCTACAAATCTGTAGCTGCATAAATGAACTGGATGAGACTGTGTACGTCATTTTATAGTATGAATAGGTCCTAAAAAACTGAGATAGTAAAAAATAGACGTGTGGCACTCGGTACTGCCGCGGTAAAGCTATTGCATAGCATCGTCCGATTTCGGAGCAGCTCGTTTCGATTCGTGCGAGTTTCGTAGAGTCGTACAATACGTCATATCGCACGCACACAAACACCGTGCCGAAGTCTACCGAACTGAAACGACGTTAGACGATTGTGAGGTTTTGTTCGTTACGGAATTTCTTTCGGTCGCCGCGCTCAAAGCCCGCGATAAAAGCTATGCAATAGCTTAAAAAATCAGCAGTAAATATTTTTGATAGTTTAGTCACCCCGTATATTTGTGCACCGCCATTTTGGAGGCTTGGTCAGCCATCATACAACTACCACTAGGCGATGAGGTACATCTCGGAGTTATTCATGGACATTGCAGCGACATGTGCTGTACAAGCTGTGGTCAATTGACAATTTCCCATTTTAGCTCAGGTGATCGGGTGTTCCATACACCACTGGGCAAACCCCTAACGGCGATAACGGGTGAAGCAGTCATTGCAAATATGGAAATTTTAAGCATTACTGTAGAAGCTTTGCTGTATCTCTGTATTAGTTATACAGTAATTAATGAATGTTTAAATTGGTCGTTTCCTTTAAACAAAATAAAAAACAAACTTTACCTATATTTCACAAGGAATCAAAGTGAGCCGATTGCTGAGTCCGTCCGGCGTGAATTATGGCCGATTGCCGATCGGCAAATTAAAATATTAATTCGTATTTGGACGCGCGGTTGCACGCACGCGCCCCGCCGCGCGGTCGCGCCTCCGACACGACCTGACTTACGCTCACCGTTTCGAGGTTCAATTTCGCCCCGCTAGGGGGAGCCCTCTACGGCGGGTACGACGGCCAATCTCGAAAAAAGGTTGTCATTCCGAAGGCTCGACTCTTCCGAGGTTCGATTTCGCCCCGCTAGGGGGCGCCCTCTACGACGGCCAATCTCAACGAAGTCACAAATAGGTTGTCTTCGGAAGGCATGACCGTTTTGAAGTTCGAATTCAACCCGCTAGGGAGCGCTGTCGGGCGAACGTTTTCTTAATACAATTGGGTTAGAGCCTATGTGATTATCTAAAGAAGCTATGAACTAAGCATACAACAGCTAATTCATCTTCGAGATAAAAGCTCACCATTCGTAGCTGTGTTGATCAGGGTTCGATTATCGGGTGGAGTGAAATTCGTGAAAGAGATTTTCCGTGTAAACTATGAACCTAATGAAAAGTCGAAAAGTTGGTAGTACCAATCCCCAGTGGCTCGGTCACTTTTGTTTGCTAAGATTTAACTGAGCATGAAAATGAGTGAAATTATTCTATCGTGCAAGCAGAAAAAAATACTTCCAGTTACAGATTTCCTTTGAAATTCGATACTTTTTAAAGTTAAAGTTTCTGATTTTACTCGAATCTTGTATTTCTGTCTACATCTTATCTGGGTATATGGATACTATCTTAGTATCCCTTAAGATTTTCGCTAATTTCTCATAATTAGACTGCAACACAATAAGTTACACCACCGCTTTAAACCAATCAACAACACAAATAATACTACTGAACAGAGAAAGGCCTATTTAATGGGTCCAACGCCATTACACCCGAGACGCCTAAAAAACCACGTCAACCGCGTTGTCAGCGGCTGACAGGTTGAAAAATGTTGCCAGCACAAAAAAAGAAAATACTACAGTTCATTCATAAGCGGAGGTTAGGAATTGGTTTATTTTAATTACTCCTTGAACGTATTGTTTTAATTATACTTTTTTAAACGTTCCGCCAACTGATGGCATTGTGTTTTCAGATTAGTGGCTATCTTCTGCTTTTGTTTAAAGTCTTTAATACTTCAGTATGTAGTCAATTATAATCGATAATTGACTAGTTACTGAAGATCGGCATTCACTTTACCCTAGTGAGCCTGACAACCTCACCCTGAAGGCCTGCATTGATGCTTTTATACGTCCCGCCTGAAGAGCCCAGCCTACAATACCTACGAGGGAGGGAAAACTTGAGTTGGAAAGGCATTCCATGACTTAATGACGCGGGGCAGAAAAGAGGAACTAAACCTCTTGGTCCGGGCCACCAGTTTCAGCATGGTATGCTGACAAGGCTGTCCAGCACGTGTTGCTCGGGAGTGGAGTCCGGGATTAGTTGAAAATACCAATTGACCAACGAGGCAAGACATGAGATCATTATCATCATCATCAGCCCATATACGTCCCCACTGCTGGGGCACGGGCCCACCGTAAACTAGGGCGATAAGGCTTTAGTCAACCACGCTGGCCAAGTGCGGGTTGGTTGACTACACACACACCCAAGGAATTTCTTCGTAGGTGTGCAGGTTTCCTCACGATATTTTCCTTCGCCGTTAAAGCGTCGAATAATCGTACGTATGAATTTCAAATTTGAAAAGAACAGTCGTACGGTGAAGATATAAAATAAAGTGCACAAATGTGTGCTTATAAATACTTATATAAATACATAAATACATAGGTACTATTCCCTCACTCTGACATCGAGGAGACGACCCATCCACACTTACACATTTTTAATTATACCAAGCGGATTATAATCTATTACCCTTCTGGACAATATATTTTATTGTCTTCCACTTGATTTATACATCTAGTTAGTAAGTTATTCGTGTTTTAATTTAGATCACTTTTAATGGGCACCGCTTGAATGGATTCTAATTACGGGAAAACAAGCGAAGCGGTATGATGAGTAATGCCAGATATAAATTCCTGTTATGGTTTTAGAATGGTGTGCAGCTGACAATGGTGTAGTTACAAATAGCCGAAGCGGCGGTGAATAATGGCCGTTGTGTTTGTATGATGTACGTCGTTGTTAGTTTTTGTATTGTGTACCTGTAACGTACTGGATGCGTGAGTACAATGCTATGCAATCAGACTTGACAACTTGACCAGGTCGCTCGATGATGGTGTTTTGCTAACCGAAATATTGGTGCAGGAGTTCAATCAATCAATGTCATGATAACTGTAAATTTACTTGGATTACATTCGTTAATGTAAGCAAGCATAGCATGGAATAGTATTTTGCATATTTTTACTTAGTGGTAGTTAAGTGTTTTGATTGGTAGATAGCTCATTTGGTTAAGTTTAGGTGTGAGTTTCTCTGCTACGGGCAAATATAGGGTTATTTACTTGTGTATGTTTACTATCTTTTAACTTTCTATAATCGATGACCTGATCCATCGGATGGTAAATGGCCCTCAGGATCACTTATGAGATCTATAGGCACAATAAAACCTATTGAGACTTTCGCCCTAACCCTATTTGTTTACTACCAGTTCTAATAGCAATATCTAAGCTAAGCTTAGTTCTGAAGAGCTTACATACTAATCTCGGATCTAGATCTATTAATATAGCAACGAGATTTTGTCACATTTTGTAAGTTAATATGCAATGTTCTTACAGTCAATTAAAAGTCGTCATCCAAAAAGAGCACAATGTTAAAAATAAAACATTAAAACAATTCGAAATCGCCACCACATCTCGGATCACGTCGCAGCAAATGACACAGTCGAGAGTCGAACCTGCCACTTTCCGTCGAACCTTTCATTTCACAATTCATACTTTTCGACGTGACCATTAGTATTCGGACCACGTGCGATTTTGATGCTAACAAATGAAATATCTTTTCGGGTATTGATATCTTTGTTTATTTTCTGAGTCATCATCATCAGCCCATATTCGTCCCCACTGCTGGGGCACGGGCCTACCCTAAACTAGGGCGATAAGGCCTTAGTCGACCACGCTGGCCAAGTGCGGGTTGGTCGACTACACAATCTAAAGATTTCTTCTTAGGTGTGCAGGTTTCCTCACGATGTTTTCCTTCACCGTTAAAGCGTCGAATGATGGTACATATGAATTTCAAATTTAAAAAACACATTAGTACCTGGCGGGGTTTGAACTGGCGACCTCTCGCATGGCAAGCAACGACCTTAACCACTCGGCCATCGACGCTTTTTCTGAGTACCTACAATCAAACCTACAGAATAGAGCTACTGTTCGATTCAGTTGGTGGCGCTAGCACCGTCCAAAGTATCGGATCGGATCCCCCGTCAGCCCCCTGCCCCCTATTAATAGGGAGCCCGTAGGGCCTGTTTTGGGCAACGCGCCGGTGGCGTCGTGGCAGTAGAATACTAGGTCAGAGTCCCATGACGCCGCCAAACGGCGATGAGGTACACCGGGTGTTTTAGTCAGTAAACCCCCTGGGCATTGCACCGCCCAAGAGTAGTGCAATACGAGTAAATGTTAAGTAGGTATTATATATTTGAACTATCGAGGTTAAAGACATTAGAAACATAAGATTAGTTGACCCGTGATCGAGGTACTTGCAATTGTGCCGAAAAATCGGCATCTCCGAAAAAGTTATACATAAACATCTAAGACATATACATTTTTAGAATTCTGGTGCTTTTAAAACAATGTAGAGTACAACTCGGCAAGAAAATTTTATAATTTCATTCATAAGTTTTAGGTTAAACTTATGATTTATGTTTTAACAGTCATAGGATTCATAATTGTTCAAAATATTCCTTCGTCCAATCAAGAACAAAAAAAACTATAGTATCGGCCTCTTTGATACCACGTATTGACAACAAACGAACAAGCCAGACGTATCTAAAGGAATATTCCCGTTTATTTAGAGGAAATGACTTATTCCATTCATAAAATTAAAAGCTTTTATGAATTATTTACTCACAGAGCTCATTTGGCTGTCATCGGGGAAAAAATAAATAATTACTCGCCGGAGAGCTCTAGCCGTTATTCTTTGGTCCTTCGACGCGGGATCGATGTAGCGTTCCGACTTGGGCGCCACACAGTTGCGACGTAACCGTAGACCGCGAGAAATAAGTTATTTTTATCAAGTCAAGTCAAAGTTTAAGTATTCTATTTATTTGTATTTTAACTATTACTGATAGATTTTTAAAGCAAAGACTGTAGTTTTGATGTTTGGTCGTGTACATTAATTTACTAGGACATGTTATACTTGTGTATAATGATAAATACTTAGAATAAATAACGAATGAAATCGTGTTATTTTGAGATCTTTGGTGATTACAAAACATTAAAAAAATATTATCTCTACCCTATAATTACTATTTACACAATGTTTAAAAAAAAATTCCGAGACGTGTGTCAACTAACGCTGGTCTTTCATTAGCCAATTTGTTGCATGTAATTAAGCCAAAAGAAAAACAATTCACGATTAAATATAACAAACACGAAATAATTATAATCATCACATTATTTTTACGCGTATCTGATATTACATGGAGACGATTTCGTCTGAACAAATATAACATTATTATAAGTTAATTAATAAGAGGAAAACAATAGACTACACGACGTCTAATTAGTAGGAGATAATATTTGTATATATTTTATTACATACTATGAATGAGATTTGTAAAATATACGAGAAATAATAATAATAATAATAATAATAATAATAATTTATTTATTGTCAGATAACAGAGATCCATAGGGTTAGTTATAATGTGTCTTATAGATCTATGTTAGTAATACACAGAATAAAATGAAATACCATAGAGAGAACTCATGGTAGAGGGAATCTGCCCTGCACCACACCACCAGAGGTAGCACAGCACCGATTTATATACGCGCAGTCATATCTACTGGCGATCATGCTCAGGATGCTGTTGGCGCTGCCCCGCACCCTGCGCACGAGAGATGCGCACCTCTTACGCATGATAGTGCGGAAGCAGTCCACCCTCGCTTCTACGAACATCCCCGAGGCACTGCAGTAACGAGGCAGCCCCAGCAACATCCTGAGTGCATTGTTATACTGCACACGGAGGGCGTTGTAAGCTTTCTGAGTATAATTTGCCCACAGGCTGCACGTGTAGAAAGATGTACAAAATGCTCTGAATAGAGTTATTTTTACTGTCCGCGAACAGCGTGCAAACCTACGAGCGAGCATATTCGCTCTCACTGACATCGCCCTCCGTTCCCTCTCCACATCGTCATCATCCTTCAGGTCGGGGGTTAACATGTCAATAAGGAGATATAAATAGGAAATCATTTTATTAATGAGAGTAAGGAAGGATATTGTCGATTAGATGTTCTTTTGTTCGATGCTTCGAGTTCCTATTGAAGGGGTTTAATAGATAATTAGATCTTGATTAGGTCTTGAGTTATAACTTCAGTAAGATTCTCTTGGAGTCGTATGTGGAAGTTTCCATGTTTTGACTTACTGTGTTTCGGGGTGAGAGCCATCCATCCGGTCCCCCGCAAGTTTAATATGGAAATCCGGCTGATGATAAGGCTAGTTCAAGCCATCATCGTAGTCGGTTAGGACAATAAACAATACGATACAGTTTGTTATTCGAAACGCTATTATCGATTCTTAGTGTTTACATCATTATTTACTCAATTAACATAATTTTATCAAAAAGCTCCACAGACTCTACTCTTTATAATATAGAAGAAAAAAGGGGTATGAATAATAAATTTGTCTCAATTTATTTATTTCAGCCGTTACTCTGTGGCGTTCCATAACTACAATGTATCGGTCGAATCTTTTAATTTTTTCCAATACCGGAAGACATGACACCTCCAGATTTACAGCCATCAATTATTTTAATAGACAAGCTCTGTCTCGCTCGCACGCACGCTCATAACATGTTTTAATTTAGTAGGTGATCGAATGTTTAATATAACAAAAAGCCTTTGAAACTAAGGGACTTCATTCTTGTACCTAAACTTATAAACCTAGATTACTAGTTCGCGTAGCGGATCAAGGCGAAACTTAACTATCGATCGAATCTTCTCTAAATTACAAAGCCGTGGTTTCTTTTTGTTTTTCAAAATTGGGAACAATCATAATTTCGTGGAAATAAATTTAGTTCAGGCCCTTGAATAAATGCTCTGTCGTTTTTCCCTAACTATTTCCTAATGTTCTAATAACAGATTTAGTAACAATGCAATCAATGGTTAAAGTTGTAAGAAAATTCGATAACCTAACATGATTTCATATAGCACTAATTATAAAAAACGGGTTTGAATGTATAGTCGACAGAAAAAGTAGATGATTTTAAATCAGATTTAATTTACTTTTTACTTAAAAATAACAGTGTGATTAAGTAAAAGTTTGGTATAATTTACAATTCGGCGCCACACATGTCATTGTCTGATGCGAACTCCGTTTATAAGCACGAACTTCTGACCTAAACTATCCGGAGATACTACTACTATGAGGTAACCTTAAATCTGGAGGATGGTGTGATAGCCCATGGCCTCCAAAGGCAAGTCCACCCGTTGTTAACCCCATAACACCATAGCATGACGCTACCACGCTACCACGGTTATCACAGATTAAGGATGGTCATAAAACCCTGTTATGTCTCGGAGGGCGTAGCACCCCGCCCTTCCAGCCAGCCCGCCCCTGCCACGTAACACAGTAAGCATTCTTAATTATTTTATTCGTTAATTATCAAATCGAAGCATTAAACACCGACGCTGTAGCATCATGCATTTTGAACACTTAAATTATATTATGGTAATATGTTAATACCTCGTATTTTTTTCCAATTCCTAAGAAGATACTGATGAAATGTTTAATTAAATTGAATAATTAATAATTGATGCATCAACGCGTAACCTAGGACTATTATACCTTTTGCTACAATTTCAGGACTCATTATAAAATTTATTAAATTGACTGCATTAGCACTACTGTATATATAGAATATATTTATCATTTCAGTAGATACATATTTGCCCAGTAGATTGACAGACCAATAAATAAGACTCTTCGGCTTAGCCAGCAAGACCTCTTAATGTAGACATAGCGTAAGTGTTGCCCCCATTGATTCACAGGGGGCAACTCTTTAAAGCGTCGAAGCGTGCTAGCACGACCGCCTACGTCATCACTGCAAATACGCCTCTTACAATTACCAGTTAGTACTCAATTAAACACACGGTATTTTTAACAAGGTTTTGAACGCTTATGAACATCGCCGATAGGAGAGGCTGCATACTGAGACAACATTAAAAAATAAACTTGAATTGACCGTGGGTACATTGTGTCAATATTTAAAAAAAAGCTTATTAACATGGGCGCCAACATTTTGCTCTAATACCATACCAACTAAATCATCGGATTTCAAATTTGGAACCTTCCTTAATCCGTAAGTTAGCTTTATCTTTTTTTATTCAGCCAGTATTTGGACTGACGGATATACAAATAAAACCTTCGCCGTAGAGTAATGTAACCTACTACTGACCCACAGAAGCCAACTCCTTAAAGTGTTAAAGCGTGCTAGCACTCTTTAGTATGACTGGCGCGTGCGCACGACCGCCTACGTCATCACTACGTTTGCAATTATGACTTAGTACTCAACTACACGGTATGAACATGGTTTTGTAGTCTTTTTAAACAACACTGCACACACAGCTCATGCTTTCCCTCCTTCCTATACCCGGGCTCTTTAGGCGGAACGTGAAACGGCATTTAAGCAGGCCTTCAGGGTGAGTGCGACAGGCTCAATAGGGTCTATTGTGCCTGTCGACCTCATATGTGGACTTGCAGCCGCTTACCATCATCTATAGTGAGGTCCTGATCCTGAAATTTATTGTAAAAAACCGCCTAGTTCTATATACATTGTCGGTTAATTGAGTGGCTTAGGCACTTAATAAAAAATACCTACGCACCTACGAAATAAAAAAAAATAAAAAATATAAACCTACTAAGCTACTCGTTGTTGATAGTATCTATCAAGTTAGTATAGGAATAATTTTGAGTTCAACCCACCAAATTCAACGATCACGAAAAGTCAATTTACAGAAGTGGTAGCACGGGGCGTCATCGGACCGCGGAAGGTCCCGCGTTCGACTCCCGGGGAGCTAATTAAAAGAGGCGTCGAGGTAATAACAGACTCGTGCTTCGCTACCGAATCGATTACCCGTGTTTTGATACGCAAGAACGAAGCGGAAAAAGTAATAATTACTTAACATTCTTTTAACCCTATACAAACCACGATGCACGTTTTAAATATCACACAATAATACAGTCATTCATCTGATGAGACTGCGTGGTAAGATGTTTTTGTTAGTTGAGTATACACCGTGAAATTTTAGTGGTTGTTTTCCCGCAGTAAAATCCTTTCCACGTTCATAACTGATCTTTGGTAATCAGATACGAACATGGATTTTTTTTCTTGCTTGATAACCAGTTAAAATTTACTTGTCGTTTTTGTAACCATGAGTCGTAACCAGCTGCAAAATTCTATCTAAGTAGCAAAATAGATTTGTGCAGTTCTTTTTTATTAAAACCAATAAATGCCTGTTTTACGAAAGGTATAACCGAAACTAGAAATCAAAAACAACCACTAAAACTTCACGGTGTATAATGAATATTTAGGATGACCTCACCCGATCTAATGGTTAACGGTCGTGAGGTTCATATATGAGGTCGACAGGCACAATATACCTTATTGAGTCTGTCGACCTCACCCTAAAGCCCTATATTGATGCCGTTTCATGATCCGCCTTTATTGCCCATGCTTTAATAGTTGTGTCACAGGTATTGGAAACAATAGTGGATTACTAAAATATTTACAAATATACTTATTCAAATAGATAAATAATAACACTCCCAGTCATAAGTCAAAGAGAGGCAATTTTTTCTTGAGGTGAACATCGTCACCTCAAATTGCCTCGAATGGAAATCGAATCTATTCCTACTCTTGAGTCCTGGCATATCTGAGCCCAAAAAAAGAATATATCATATATTATATAAGAATATATATGAAATATGAATTTCGTATTTTGGACGAAACAATCAAATTCTTTCGAAGAACATCTTCAATTAATTTACCATGGGGTAAAGAAGTTGAAGATTCTCACACTCGTAATACACCTTAATATGTAGTATATTTTATCATACATATAATCAGTTTATTCCTTTACATTTCCTGTTTAACCCAAAAAAAATAAGTAGGTAAACTTAATTGCATCGAAATCAGAAAGCGACCAGGAATTATTAATGAGAACAAGAACCAAACATTCTCGCCAGTGAATAAATCAAAAAGCTCTCACAAGTTCACAAGAGCTTTTTAACTAACAAAGGAGCTTGGCCGGGACTCGAACGCACTACCTGTCCGCCGGCCACTTCCTTCATTAGCGGGGACCGTGTTAAAATACTATTCGTTTTCTAACGCAAATTGAGTTTTCCCCACCGGTGTAGGGTTGTCGCTACGTATAATTTTGATGGGTGCATTTTTGCTGGAAATAATGTATTTTTACATGTCGGGGTAAAATCAACCAGCTTCTGGTCCAAAAATTAATTAGAAACATACATATATAAATTACTAGTGACTCGGTATAATATTCATAAAAACCTTTCTCATGATCCCTCTACCTATTATAAAACCCCATCAAAATCTTTTGCGTAGTCTTAATGATTTAAGCATATATACATACATACAGATAGAAGCGGGAAGCGACTTTCCATTATACAGTAGTGATAGAAAAACGCATATAAATTAAAGGCAAATGCCATAGAAATAAAGAAATTCTGTACGGCCAGTTCATTCTCTCGTGAAGGAGGTCGCAGCGATGGTTTAAACTGCCCCATGCTGACGCCTCAGTCTGCCAGAGGGGTGGTTTTTAAGCCCACGTTTTCTGACATTGCTGTCTGCTTGCTACTTTTTATATCTTCAGTGCTCTACATGACACCCGAATAAAGCAATTTTCCGTAGTAATATAAACTGTTTCAGACATTTATTTGTCAAAAATTACAATATTCACTTGTAGAGATAATACAATTATTGCATGAGGGGTTTACCCGTCTTCTCCCCCGCAAGTCTCGTGATGATGGCGAGTCTACTCCAAGCCATCATCGACTTAATTCCAAAAATAAATAATAGTGAATATGTTAAAGATAAATCTGTTTAATTATGTCAGTTAAGAATTTTTTTTACACATAGCTTTAAAACTCACGCGCGCTCCATATGTGGGTAAATGTATCAAAAGTCCTTGCACCGATGTACTTTGATCCAAACAACAGTTCTACTAGCCACAGCTCTAAGGACCAAGGATCAGTCTCAGCCCTCGACATTCAATCTCCACGTATCCATCATACGGCCACGCCCCGCGCCGTCTGCGGCCGAGCCGGCGCGCGCGCAAGTTCAACGGTCATCGGGATATGAGGGGAGAAGTGAGGAACACTCCTGGGTATAAGGCGTCCGACTGATCTCAGCCATGGCGGCCGATCTCAATTGAGACCAGCCAAGTGCGCAGGACATATTATAGTCCACAAGTGCACTCTCTATTCCCTCACCCTCACAATTCAGTGAGACGGCAATCCGACATGACCGATGAGAGATCGGGCGCAGGACCACCGGCTTAACGTGCTTTCCGAGGCACGGGCGTTCAACCGCCAACTTCCTAACTCCGGGCTGAGTAATTTCATTACGGAAAAACTCACACCAATATTGCCCGACATATATAATTGTTTATTTTAAACTGTCATGGTTACACACATTAGAAAACTGAAACTGTCAGGGATATTTACCATGTTGTTTTGTTTTAATGAGCTCCCGATATTTCGGCACTGTTGCAAGCGCCATGTGTGGCGTTCACCCGTGATCATCACCCGGACAGTTTCAGTTTTCTATGTTTATTGACCACAAATTAACAGAAATTAAAAAAAAAATCATAACTCTCAACATGGTTCTTGATTTTTGTGGTCAATTAGGTTCCAGCCTCAGCTTTAGCCTCAACGACAAGGAGCCGCTGGGGCGCTGGTATTTTGGCTGGAACCTATTTGAGGGACATTTTTTTTATTAGGTGATGGAAGGAGATGGACTTTAAAAAAAACCTTTTCTTTCTTAAGTCAGTTATGTTCATCTCATTTTAGTAGAATAGAATGAAATATTAAAGCATTTATTTTGTTTTGTTCTTGCTGTAGAGGAGCAGTTGACTTTTCCCTAATTTTCAAGATATACAAATCAAAAGTCCAATTTCTAACACCTACTTTTGCTTTGATTGTAATAATCAAAACGTGTCCTTTAAACAATTCGAAGTCTATTAGAATACATCGGTGTTTTTAAAAGGCAAGTTTGTATATTATTTCGATCTGACCTTTACGTCTTGTTCAAAAAGGTTTTGTTCTTCGAATTGTCTTATAAATGTCAGTAATATCAGGCCAGCAATGTTTTTGTATTCTTGTTCTAGATTTGATATTTTGAATCAAACTGTTAGTTTTAGTTTATGACAATAGATGGAACTATCCATTTTTACATCGCGCAAGCGTTTTGTTTTCTCCGTCCTATATGTATAGCCGAGAGGCATGTACAAAATGTTCGCACTTCAATAAAACTAAGGTCTCTATACAACCTGTTTTATTCAGTAGATTTGGGCCTATAGGAGTTTTTACATGGTCCTTATCGAGTCGGATATACAGTCGAGTTTTGAGTGTCCCGGCGGTTTTTTGTGAGAAGAAACCATCCGAGGGGAATTGCTGCTGGACTGCCGGCGCATTTCCCGGAGTGATCAGCAGGAACTGCCAGTTGAGGAGTTCAGGCAAAATCGCTGGAGGAGCACAGTAAGACGGAGTGGAACCAAGCCAAGTGAATCGTAAACAGTTATCAGTGAGTGTGCTGTGGTGAACTGTGAGTACTTTTGAATCAGTTTAAGTCTATTGCAAGTGAAGAGGTTTAACTTAGGACATTTTCAAGAATTTCCTGGTCTTAGAAAATTTGAAGCTAATTCCGGACTTAGATAATAATTTAAGTGTAGTTTTTAGACTTAGAATATTTTAAGCCGAAATTGATAACATAGGTTTCGCATCGATTATAATTTCTAAAATTTTGCAAATTTCGTCTTAGAAAAATATTTTTTTGGTTTCATACTTAGGATTTCAATTGTTGTTTGTGCATAATGGAGGGACTATTTAGGTTGCAGTTTCATAAGTTCAGTTCTATGGAAAAAGCTAGAGATAATTACAAAAAGTCCCCCAAGGATAGAATTAAATTGCAATATGTACAAACAAGGTTAGATGCTCTTGATAAACAGTGGGATCAATTCAACTCAACTCATGACAATATCATTCAATCAGCTGTCACTAAGGAACAATTCGATCATGAATACTTTTCTCAAAGCGTTTATGAGACTACTGAGGAGTTATACTTTTCATACAAGTCAGAGTTAAAGGAAGCTCTCGATAGTCTAAATGTAAATCAAAATGCAAAACTGTCGTCAGGTATTAACTCCAACGTAGGTCACTGTGATGGTTCATCTGTCAAATTACCACAGATTTCCATTCCACGTTTCTCAGGTTTATACTCAGAATGGACATCGTTTGAGGATTTGTTTTTGTCATTGATCGATAAAAATACACGTTTAGATGATGTACAGAAGATGCATTATTTAAAGAGTCTTTTGACAGATGAAGCTGAACAGCTGGTAAGGCATATACCGATTACGGCGGCCAATTACAAAGAGTGTTGGTCTCAACTTAGTAGTAGGTATAAGAATAAACGATTCCAATCAAATTCTTTACTGAAGCGATTCATGAGTCAACCTAATGTAATAGAATCTTCTGCTGCTATTAAGGGTCTCTTAGATACAACCGTAGAATGTTTAAATGGACTAAAGAATCTGTCTGTTGATGTAAGTTCATGGGATATCATAATTGTTTACATTGTTAGCGCTAAACTAGACCCGGAATCACGCAAACAATGGGAGGCGAAGATTAGTACACATGATCAATTGCCGAATTTTGTTGAGTTTAAAGAGTTTCTAGAGTCTAAATTTAGATCCCTTGAGTTTTTAGATCCGAAGGTTAATAAGTTTCTTAATCAGAGTGACACCTCTCACTATAAATCAAAAGTTATGCATGCACTCAATAATAATATCAATGGTTCTAAGATATTGTCTTGTCATTTTTGTAAAGAGAACCATAAAATTGCACATTGTAAGAATTTCGCTAAGGAGAGTTACGATTCACGTCACAGCTTTGTCCAGAATAACAGGCTTTGTTTTAATTGCTTGGGAGATAACCATTCAATTAAATATTGTCGTAATAGTTCCACTTGTCGTATTTGCAACAAAAATCACCACTCATTATTGCATCCCAAATCTATTTCAAACTTCACTGCTAACACAAAGAGTTCTAATTCAGCAGTTGAAGTCAAAGCAGCCGTGTCCTCGGTCCGGACACAGCTGAAACATTGCGAATCATCTTCATCTTCATCAACTTCAAACGTAGTTCATTTTTCCAAGCAATCGATGACGTCACAGGTTTTATTAGCAACTGCTATTGTCGAAGCACAGACAAGTAGCAGTAATAGTCAACTGTTGAGGGTGTTATTGGACCAAGGGTCCCAGACATCATTCATAACCGAATCAGCAGTACGATTGCTAGGTTTGAAGAAAATACCTGCGAATAGTATTATTTCAGGAATAGGCGGTGATCAGAGTTCTTTAACTCCCAAGTTTTTCGTCATGGTGACGATTCAATCTCGCTTAGACCCCAACGTTAGGTTCCAGGTAAAGGCAAATGTAATAAGCACTATAACTTCTTCATTACCTTCACAGAAGTTATATAAAAGTCACTGGCCAGAATTTCAGGGAATCAAATTAGCTGATCCTGAATTCGATACCCCAAGCCAGATAGAGATGCTACTTGGAGCAGATATTTATGCTCAAGTCCTCAGGAAAGGTATAGTAAAAGGTCCAAAAGGATCTCCCACTGCTCAGAACACTGCCTTAGGTTGGATTTTGTTTGGTCTAGTAGGTTTTGAACAGGGCAGCCCTCAATGCCTTTTCGCTACTGTCAGTGATCAGGTGGATGGCAATATATTGCTGAAGAAGTTTTGGGAAGGTGAGTCAATCGTTCCCACAGAGGCACTGACAGAAGATGAACAACATTGCAAGGAAGTATACAAAGCTACCGCTTGCAGAGATCCAAGTGGTAGCCGCGTTGTTAGTTTCCCTTCCCATGGTAAGTATATCGAGTATCAATATGGGAAATCTAACGAGACAGCAAATACGAGATTCCTGTATCTTAGAAATAAGTTCAAAAGGAAACCCCAGGTAAGAGACAGATACACCACAGACATGAAAGAAGCAATACATTCAGCTCGTACTCCAGCCAACTCTGCGCATAAAGCCGCAAGAATTTCAAGATAGCAAGTCGTGTCGAACAGGTTCTTACTGGCTCCATGAAAAAACTAAGATGGTACGTATGTCCTTAAATCAATTAGTAGCAACATGAAGTAGAGCCATCAAATCACGTGTTTCAACTAATAACTCAGAAGGTAAGGGGAATAAGTACTCATCTTTATACAAATGAATTCGTGTCATTGCATTTCATAAAAGGTTCCTGTACTTGGAGAGGTTAGGGATAGCAGAAAGAGAGCGGAAATTAAGTCAAATACAAGTCAGGAAATATCAGGTGCGTTGAAATTTGTATAAGACAGAGCCAGTAAGAGAAGTTTATTATGTAAAATATTTCAAAGGGTAGAGGCATAAATCATCTAATAGTTATATTTGTATCCATACATTAGGTGACGCCGCTAATCATATAGGAGGACAATCTTTCACCAGCACTTTGGCTATTAGGGATAGTTGTAAATTACAGCCACGTCTGGACAGAGTTGTACGAGTCGTATCTCCGGTGTAGTCACATATATGTTGAGTTTTTATCTGTTTTATCCTACTCTACCTGAGGTGATGTAAAGAGAGTCTTAATTTGTTTTTTGTATTACTTATGTTTTTCTAATCTTGT
The DNA here is from genome assembly GCA_039566165.1 of Maruca vitrata. NCBI lineage: Eukaryota > Metazoa > Arthropoda > Insecta > Lepidoptera > Crambidae > Maruca > Maruca vitrata. Next base: position 4,967,395 of record CM076938.1, on the reverse strand, counting down.
TATTGTTATACAACTTAATGTAATGCATACACCTCCCTTGACCTCATGGTGGGCGGGTAACTTTTCTTGAATAAGTTTTGTTAAGCACATAAACAGATGTCCTTGGTGGGCGGTATGTTCAAAAAGGTTTTGTTCTTCGAATTGTCTTATAAATGTCAGTAATATCAGGCCAGCAATGTTTTTGTATTCTTGTTCTAGATTTGATATTTTGAATCAAACTGTTAGTTTTAGTTTATGACAATAGATGGAACTATCCATTTTTACATCGCGCAAGCGTTTTGTTTTCTCCGTCCTATATGTATAGCCGAGAGGCATGTACAAAATGTTCGCACTTCAATAAAACTAAGGTCTCTATACAACCTGTTTTATTCAGTAGATTTGGGCCTATAGGAGTTTTTACACGTCTATTGCAGACGATTTACAAAAGTGCCTCCGTTAAAATAAAAAGATCAAACTTCGATGATCAATTACTCAAGAAGCTACAACTAATCACAAAACTTATTTGTGGTTAATTAAAACACCAAAAAACGCTCCAAAACTAACGTTGAAGTTTCTATTAAAATGTTTGAAATACTCCTTGGTTTATTAACTCCAAAACCTACTGGCATGTTGTATAAAAAAGAAAAACAAATCGCAGGCAATTTAAAAACCACCTGAATTTAAAAAGAGAACACGTGGCGGTGGAATGTTGAAACGAACGGAGCTACCAGCTTCGGATACGCAATGAGGGTATTTTCGTAATTTGAACACTATTCGTATCCAAATATAATCCATTTTCCTATTTTTCTTATAATTGATTCTTGTTGTAACGTTTTGGATTTTGACTTAATGTATCGACTTCCGTTTTGACGTAGATTTGTAATTTAAAAAAATAATATCGTAGTAATTGAGGTAATGCTTTGTAAGTAAAAATTATACACTTTGAGACGCAAGCAACTGAGTTAAACGGCTAATTTTTAGTTGTAAATCATTTAATCATCTTATTGCTACAAGTACGAGTATACAGCCGCAACATGGCCTGTAACTTACGAGATTATGAAGAGAAAGAAGAATTTCAAACTTGCTTGCTTACATTGGTAACATAACTTTAAACAACATAGCTGAGTCCCCACAAAAATAGGGTCAAGAAAAAAAATATAACCACTGCATGCACACCTAAATTATAATAAGCCAATGAGATTACTTAAACAAAAGCTCCCAAAGATAACCCTTCAATCCCCTGTCCCAATTTCACCATAGCGTGACCTACGTCATCAAGGCTTGCCCCGAGATTTCTAAGATTATTGCCTAAAAAAGGTCTCGAACCCGGGACCGCGTAATTACCTAATAACCACTTCGACGAAACACAACCACTAATAAACAAGCGCGTCTGTCGACCGACGAAATTTAGTACTTTTTTGGTCATTTTTTGCTTTGTCTATGGTCTTTTGTTTTTAAGCTCGCGCGGCTCCAATTCGACATTAAAAATTAAAATTTACTAAGACTTTCTTTAGATGTAGAAAAGTGATTATGTTATACTATTATATAATTTTACACAAAATAAACCTATTCCTATAGGCCTATTTGTACTATGAGCATTCGCGAAATGTTGATTTAGAATCACAGGCATACTTTCATTGGTTCAGGTCATCATCATTATCATTATCAGAATGTCGCAGTTCATTGCTGGACAGCCTCTCCATCAGATCAGCTTTTGATTTATAGCAGTAAAGATTGTATGTAGTATGGGAGCCTTTATTCAGCATAGTACTAGTTTCAGCCTAAAATTACTTAATTAAAATATATATTCTGCCTAGCACACATTAACTTTGTCTATGAAAAAAGTCTACAAGTACTAGGTAGTTACACTCGCCCATTACCTAATCAAAATGGAATGCAAATCAGCACCCATCTATTTGCTTTCATAAAACAATATAGCCTGCAGTTAACAGTTTTATTATTGACAGCCAATTTTAACCTCTGATCATTAACCGCGTACAGATTCGAAAATACTCCTAGCCCGTGCCATGCCCGAGGCGGCCATGTCCAGTATTTTTGCCGTCGAAAAAAAGTTAACCGTACACAAATCAATTTCAACTTTAATCCCTCGCTCATAAAACCTCTTTTGCTTTCACACGGGTGGAACTTTTATTTTTTCCGAACACTTTTTGTAATTCGAATCGAAATTGAATTCAAAGTTATGTGCGCGGAGGTCCATTTCAGTTTGGCTGTGGTCAGTGGAGTAGTTTTTTTTTCATAATGTTTTTTGGCGCAGACAACGAGCGTTTTATGCCTCATTGTGCCTGTACCGAGGTATCATTACGCTTTAGTGTTCTGTCTGAGTTATTTGCGTAACGGATTAGTATTGCGCCTGGAATCTAGATTCGAAATCTTTGAGGCTACGCTTATTCAGGAACAATGGGAGAAACATTTGTAAGACAACGGGGAGGAAATTTTCTGAAAATTAAAATGTGACTGAAAAAATTCTACTGATTATTTTACTAAATGAAAGTACTTCATAATTACAGCCCATATACGTCCCCACTGCTGGGGCACGGGCCTGCCCTAAACTAGGGCAATAAAGCCTTAGTCAACCACGAATCTATCTCTCTATATCTAGATATCTACTTTTTCTATATCTCTATATTTGAACTAAACAATTACTAGCCATGTTGTTTTTATTCTCAATAGTAACAAAATTACGAACTGAAAAAACACCCTACTATATTACCTACGTAGTGTTGAAACTTTAATAAATTATGTGTAGAAACATTACTAAATTATGTAAATGTAGACTGTACTTCTTGCATAAAGTCTCGAAAGAAATTTGGATAATTAAATGCAAATTTCTTAAACATTGTTTCCAATTACACACATGCAAGAAACTTCTATAAACTTAAATGCAAATTCCATCAATATACTAAAAACTTGTATAAATCGTACCTATAACCGTTTTGGTTACATAAATGGAGGTTTCATCAATATTTTTTCAACTAAATGTACCTATTATTGAAGCTCTGTAATTAGCCGTATTAGACGGATCACACCCGCAATGACGATGATGCGAGTTGTTCGAGTATTGATTTATAGATCCTCTTGACGGGATAATTATATCCAATTACCAACTGCCACGTCACTCGCTGAGTGATCATCGTTGTAATATCTGTTAGGAATGCGAACATTACTACGGACGGTATTATTAATATGCTGTTGTAACATAGTATTTTACTTTCGTAATATAACGCAATTTCAAGGTATTGTGCGGAATGCAAAATATTTAAAAAGATGATTTAATGATCTCTAACGTACTTTGGAAAATAACGAATACCTATGACTTGAGATGTACCTATCTAGATTACTTTGTTCTCATGTGGAATATCGAATCCTGACCTTTTCGTACCGTCTAGGGTTTCTAGCCACTAATATGTCAGGGACATATACGTTTACATACTTTAAAGAGGTAATAGATGATATTACAACTGGTATCAAGTACTTTCCTCCTAAACCTGTATACATTTGACGGGAATATAGGTATTTCTGATTGCTTTTTATGTGTAAAAATCACGCATGATACCTACTATCCACAAATAATAAACACGTTCTATTGTTTATCCTGCATCACTAAGTAAGTGTTTTGTTTTGTTCTAGGTAAGCTGTGAGAAGAATATCAAGTGTAAAATAATTTCAAACGTGATAGTAATAAGTTACTTAGAAAATGACTTTTCGTTGTGTTCCTACATTTCAAGCGGTATCCAATGACAGCAACGCCACCTGGGTAAGTTTTCCTTAACTAGCAGTTTTTCTATTCCACAATAGGTGGCGTTGTGACCACAGCCAGCTAGTTGCATTAAAAAGCCGCGAGAGATTTTTACCATGCTTTTTAAACATTTTCATTGTTGTTGAATTATCTAATACCCAACCATTCAAACGTTAAATTTTATAACACAACCCAAGCTTGAAAAAAAAATAAGATCAAACGCCATCTATGATATTTTGTAGGAACTATCTACTTTACCGCTTGGACCATTCCATAATGTTTTGTAGCTACTTGCCGCTAGATGGAACTACTGACTGATAAAATAAGTTTTTCATATTACGTTGCGTTAATGATTGTGTTTGCATTTTTACAGATGGTTACATTTTTTAATAAAGAAATTATCAAAAACTTATTATGTATAAACTAACAAAACATATTAATAACGGAAAATTGATTATTACTACTTGTAGGAATGTATCAATTATCTACTAGGCACAAAGAAGTCTTTCGAGCTTTCTGAAAATAAAGTTCTTAAACTTTCAAAAGGATTCCGCTACTTTTGCCGCCGTAGGTGCGCTTGAGCAAATATTTGAAGATAATGTTTTGTCACGAATTTAACTAATGCCTTGTCTATTAGATAGTAATGAGCTTTAAAAAGGCATGCTAATCAGTAATCTCAATGTCTTACCTTGTATGACCGCAAGCCATTTCGCTCTCACGATCGGGCTTACCTACGCAGAAGCCAACGACTCGTGAAGTGCGTATACCTATTGACATTATTTGACATGTCACTCGCTAAGGATGGCAAAGGAAGAAATATTTTAACAGTAAAGCAGAATAGGTATAGATGTTATAGCATGTCTCATGGGCGGGCGTATCGAGGATGGCAGCAAGGGACCGCTGTTAACATATTATAGCCTTTCTTCATACACCGCTAAACTATAATATTATACATACGTATACCTATATCTGTAGCAATTCAAGCAATCCCAAGTGATCTTAGACTCATCAGTATTTGAGTATTTTATTTATTTTATGGTCAATTTCCTTACATTACGCTACCGTCCCTACCCATTTTACTCTACCCAATTTTGGTTGTGAGAAAATAAATGAACTACTATTCAATTATATTATTCGGGTATATTATACATACATGAATCCTGCTATCAAAAAATAGCGCATTAAATTCCGATGCATAGTTTCAAAGATTTATGCATACATTTCTATTTGCAGACGTGGTAAGCGACTCTACTTACTATGTGACGATTATAATAGCCATAAGAGCAATGTACAGTTACATGAAGACTTACTCTATCGTATACCGGCAACCCTGAGTGTCGGTGTGAGATGTCACCGTGGGCGAATCGCCCACGCAACCGTACTGTTTGACTTATTGCTCACAACACCGGGATTATTGCTAGTTTGTAACGATTCGGGGGCTAGGCGGAGTCTCATTGTCTAATATACACAAATTTGTCAGTATGCAAATAGTATTTTGAATGGCTACTTAATATAGGTACCGATGTTATTGCAATGTATGTTTTACGCAGCTATGGTAATTATTTGATGTAGCCCATATAAGGCCACACAGGTCAAGCCTACCATTAACTAGAAGGACAAAATAAAAATTGTAGATGAGAGTTCAGTTTTCTCCTCCATCATTATCAGCTTCTCATTGTGTACATAGGTATAATTATCCTTGATCTAGAACTTAACACAATCTAGGACTTAAATACGTGTCTTTAAACCATAAACACGTCGTTAATCGCACCGTAAATCAAATTTTGTTCCCGAAATATTAGAGATTACAGCCTCGATGGCGAATTCGATAGTGTCCCTGTCCCTTACGGACAGTGTCGTGGGTTCGATGCCGACTACCCGAAAAAATAGGATATCTAACCTTGACCGATTTTAAGTGGCAGCTCATACATTAAACAATTCTGAACGTAAATAAGGCCTATAGGCTCATTGCCCCCTTAGTCGCGTGCGCATCGTTAGCCAAAGTAATGATTCCAGTAATGATGCTATCGTTAGTCCAATATTAATGATTCGACCGACCGCCGCCGCCACTATCAGATCCAATGTGATAGGTGCTCGGTTAGTGATGATATTCCATAATGATATCAATCAATAAGTGATTTCACTTGCCTGCTAAAAAAATCGCGAGTAATTCTATTAGGGACCTTTACACGGTTTTTTAACTTGATCGTAAACTTAGACCACCTTCCCGTAGAGCGAGAATCGCATCAATCGGATCCTAGGAATAAAATTTCCGCAGAGAGGTGAGAGCCATCCGTTCCCCCGCAAGTCCGATAATGATGACGAGGCTACACCAAGCCATCATCGCTTGTCAGTTAGAAAATGTCCATAGAGAATAGCCATGTGCATACAAACACGACACTGCACTTTTTGTAGCTTCACTCATATATTTCGGAGAGACGGCAGTCTAAAATTTCTACTGGCTCGGTGGAACAGTGATTAGTGACCCTGGCTGGCGGTTTTAATGTTCTCAATGTCCCAGATACTCCCAGAAAATTACAGAATTACATTAGTAGAAAGTGGTATGGAATGCATGCTGGCGTGCATCATCCAACTTCCTAACTCCAGTCTGATTAATTTTATAGCAGAAAAACGATAGTCTAATTCGATACAAACGTCCACTACGTACTATGTGTGTAGGTATAAGTTTACCCCAATTATTGAGTACTTCTTAGACACTGTCCAACGCTAAACCAAACTTCCAATGTTTAAAAGTTTTAGGCCAGTCATTATCTTCATCATCAGTCCATATACGTCCCCACTGCCGGGGCACTGGCCTACCATAAACTAGGGCAATTAGGCCTTATTCAGGCCAATAAGCGCCCTAAAACAATCTGTTTGAATGTAACAGAAAAAAATATTAAATATATAACAGGTGAACATTTATTTATCCGCCATGACTAGACCGTATCGGTCGTCAAACACACATTAATTTGCTCATTATCTGATATCTGTCTCTCACATTATGTGCTCGCGATAAAACGGAAACAGTTTCACGCTGACAAAAAATATTTGTGGCAAACGATATTGAACCTTATACGCGTTATTATAAAAACGTAAAATTTTTTGCGGGTGTATATGTTGATGAGCGGAGCGGAAGATTAAGCGATTCACTTAGAGTTTTGGCTCATGTGAAAGGTGTAAACGTATCGGATTTATTTATCTGTTTATGTGTATTTATTTGTTTATTGACACATTGTTTTTTACAACTTGAGCAGCTCACAATTCGTATGCGTATTCATGCACAGCTAACGAATAGAAGGCAGGATTGATGAATTCCAGCATGGATTTAAAAAAAAGAGTAAAATAAAGTAATTAAATCACAATGACTCATTGGCTAATCTACTAGAATAAAAGGAAAATTTTGTATTCGATGATCACACGATTTTAGGCTAGATTTACAATTGCTAGTTACAATTATTAGCATCACATCTTATGTCGTGGTTGCTACGAAAGGACGCTACAGTCGTTCATTATCGTATATCACACTGATAGTGTTCTTATGTAGCTTTCAAACCTAAGCGTCCACTCAGCTCCAGTCGCCACTTATGCTCTTATCATCTTCCATTCCCGCTCCTGCTTGACTCAGAATCTCCCACTCCCATTCCCGCTCCGTTCAAAAAGGCTCTGTCAATTGAGAATATTAATAATTTTAGGTAAATATGCAGCTTTGAAGTCTGCTGGAAACTGAATCGATATGTTAGTTAGTTGTTAGTAGTTTATGTTGTTTTGCCATATATCCAAAATTGAAAAAAAATGAAAAAAAAATTCAGTATCTTTTTCAAAGGAACATAGATCGATAATGCCTGTGTTTAGAGACGCAAAAAATTGAAAACGTTATATGTGTTTAAAGCTCTGACCGTTATCACTGTTCATACAAAATGAACGTATTGCTATGACGTCACACCACAACATGCAGTTCGTTATAAAAAAATATTTTCGTACTATCACGTTGTAGAATATAAATTCGTCATAGAAATATATTCATGATACCAATATACATCAAATTTAACTGCCTCGTTGGTCTATTGGTAGCAAGTGCTTCGTTAGGACCGAGAGGTCCCCGGTTCGAATCCAGGGTCGGGCAAAATTTGTGTGAGTTTTTCTGTAATGAAATGACTCAGCCCGGAGTTAGGAAGTTGGCGGTTGAACGCCCGTGCCTCGGAAAGCACGTTAAGCCGGTGGTCCTGCGCCCGATCTCTCATCGGTCATGTCGGATTTCCGTCTCACCGAACTATGAGAGTAAGGGAATAGAGAGTGCGCTTGTGTTTACGCGCACATATGTCCTGCGCACTTGGCTGATCTCAATTGAGATCGGCCGCCATGGCTGAAATCGGTCGGACGCCTTATACATCAAATGTTCCATTCTGAATTTTATAACATTCTCCATTTCCGCTCCGCTCAACCACTCGCCCGCTCCGCTCGCCACCGCTCACTCGCTCAGCTAGCGGTCTGCTCTCGCCGCAATCAAACTAGGCCCGCGCCGAACAATGTAATAGATTCACTACTAGGAAGCCTCCACAGCACGGAGATAAATGACTTATCGCCACACATCTGCACCTGCATTCAATCAAATGTGTATTGTTAGAAACGCCACGTCCACTCGCCGATTGTGCTGCATGTTTGTGTATTTATTTCGCCTTTTGTAAGGTCAATATTTTTAATTTGTACTGTCAAAGTACCTAACTAACCATAATGGTGGAGTAACGGTATGTTTTTAGGTTACTAGTTTTTTTTACTTTATATCGTGCCGTATGTTGTTCTAAAATTAGAAAAAAAAAACAATAATGCCTCTTAGATGATCAATCGTCAGTAGAAACGGAAAGGCTATGAATATGCACAGCTTCAGAATGCTGATTGTACGGCGAATATTCAGGCGTCGAATTGGTAGTAACTCTTTCAAAATGTGTAGTTTTAAAATATTGAAAATTATCGTAAACCTTGGAAAAAAGTCCAACGTTAAAACATGTTTTATACTAAAAGGAAACTTGCGTACGCTTAATTGATAGAAGGTACGCATAATTATATCGAACCCATTCGTTTGGAGCACTTAACAGCGTGGACAAAATGTTAAATATGTAATTCTCGAGCAAATAATAAACAATGCAAGCCTGATATTACATTTCCCCAATTATCCGGTTTGATAAGTTTGTTTCGACGTTGAAAAGCTCTCAAAAGCTCGTATCGTCGTCTCTCTCTCCTCGCCCCGTCTCGCTCCCCCGAGCGCGCGCGCACACTCCATGTGATAGCCCCGAGCGACGCGCGGCTCAAGTGGCGCGAACCTTCCAAATTTAAATTAACAATTTAAAAAATATAATACGCGCCCAACCAGTGATGTGCAATTTTTTTTCTAATTCTCAAAGTGCCCCAATTTTTCAAGCCAGTGACTTATGAATTCGATTCAGAATTAATCGGGAAAAGTTAAATCGATAAAGTTATTACTGTACAGTGCCAATAATATGATGCAAAGATAATCACATATTGGACGTGATGTACAACGATTTCCTATACCATCAGTAACGGGGCAAGTAAACAATAACATTATTTGTCGGCCGAGTGAGATAGACTTACAAGCAAGAAGAGGAGGAAACACAAATCATCGATCTAAAGAAAATAGAATTCTCATACGAAATGTAATGGCGGTACAATAATCGTGTAAAAGTTCACGATGGTTGGCCAAGTGCGGTAACAATACAACTAGACCAGTTTCCTTTGAGCTTGTACAAATCGATTCTTTCAAGTGGCCGCGCCTGAAATCGGGGATCAAGTATAGTTGGTCATTCCGCTCATCATACTTGCGGAGATAATCATCTATCGATGATTTACGCCGTGTTAAACCGACAATGGGTCCAGATAACCTCCAGCCGCTTCTCACAATGTGACCAATTAGATTCATCTTAGAACTTTCGCCAAGATGACCAAAATGAACGGTCTCACCCTGACCGAATTGGTCGGACAGAACATGATCGTCGATGACATTTTCAACGACACTTTTAGTTCAAAGCGTAAGAAACTGGACGATTTTAGTGAAAACTTGAAAAAGGCAATCGATTCCGAAACGGACTTTACCGAAAACAACAATGTCAAAATCGATAAGTGTATCGATATGCCGCAGAATCTAAAGAGGAAAATCAAGAACGTTATAGTAGATGAGAACTACATAAACACGGAATTGAATATAAGTATCGATAAGGATTCTAATAGGACGATTCGATTGGAGTTACGACATCCCGGGAATGGGAGTGAACAAGGGGACATTTCGTTGGAAAATGGACAGATGGAAGATTATAGTTTGAAGAATGGGGTGGATTTAAATATGGAAGGGGGGGAGGAAAGTGGTGGAGCCGTGGATAAGGGAGACGCGGAATTCACTGATGGGGAAAACGATGTAAGTCAATTATACATTTTATTATTCATTTAAATGATTCAATACTTTCATGATTGTTGATTTAAATGATTACTGTTTTAAATGATGAAGGACTTTCACATCTGATTAGATCAAAAAAGATCCTTAAATTTCAGTTTTACGATCACATCGTATCGTAGTGATTTTAAACCATTTTGCCCAGGATACAATATCCCATATATTTAAAATAGTCGGTTAGGGACTAGTTTGCAAATTGGTAGTTAACGAGTAATTGGTTACCGAGTGCCAACAAATCTGACAATTACGCTCCAAAATGGAATTAATTACATATTTTCATTACAATTATGTGATCATTTAGACTTTTCGCGCGAATATTAAATAATGATATATAGTTTAATTGTTATCATTAGAATACTCATATGTCAGTCAAAGTTTTTATTGCAAACTAAGTGTTGTTACAGGCATTTGAACAAACGCAATACATAACTATATATGTTACCCATATAGGTTTGTATTGCGTATTATTACATACACCATAAGTCTGTTATTTCGATTGTACCAACCTCAGTCACAAAATGAGATTATACTTTTATTATTTTACTCACAATCGTTTTACAAGCAGCTGTTGAAATATAAAAATCTGAATGCGAACCCATATACAGAGGCACTGGTCGTTATTTAGCCAGAACCGATAAAGTGTGTCATCAAAACAAACATACTATATTATTCGCATTTTCGCAAGCTTGTCGGTAATAATAATAAGGCGGTAATGGCGTCGGCTGAACTCAAAGGTTGTCACTAGGTCGTTAAGGGTCCGCGGGAAAAGGGAAAACCCCTGTAGGACTGGCAAATCTTAATTTTTTTACTAATATTAATTAAGCGAAATGAATTGTCTATCTGTAAAGATTTCACGCCAAAATTTAGTGCATGCGCAGTTTAGTGTTCTCGCAAATAAATAAAGGCGTCCGACCGATTTCAGCCATGGCGGCCGATCTCAATTGAAACCAGCCAAGTGCGCAGGACATATTATAGTGCACAAGTGTGCGCGCAAACACAAGTGCACTCTCTATTCCCTTACTCTCGGTGAGACGGCAATCCGACATGACCGATGAGAGATTGGGCGCAGGACCACCGGCTTAACGTGCTTTCCAAGGCACGGGCGTTCAACCGCCAACTTCCTAACTCCGGGCTGAGTAATTTCATTACAGAAAAACTCACACAAATTTTGCCCGACCCCGGATTCGAACCGGGGACCTCTCGGTCCTAACGCAGCACTTGCTACCAATAGACCAACGAGGCAGTTAAAAATAATAGACCAACGTCAATAATACAACATCAACAATAATAAACATCGTGAGGAAACCTGCACATCTACGAAGAAATTCTAAGGTTGTGTAGTCAACCAACCCGCACTTGGCCAGCGTGGTCGACTAAGGCCTTATCGCCCTGGTTTAGGGTAGCCCCGTGCCCCAGCAGTAGAGACATGAAATTATAGACAAAATAATAAAGTACGCTATATGTATTTTATTTATTTATTAATTTATACGGAATCCAATGGAAATAATCACAAGATATGAAACACCTGCACCAGAGAGTCGCGATTGCACTCCCCGTTACGATTCACGACCCAGGGACATGTTATTTATTAAACCATTTGTTTTTATGTAACTTAATGTCACGGGTTGAAAGGTATAATGATCCACCTTGGTCTGGGTAAAATAATGTATCAGTTGTTTAATGCCTAGCGTACCTACATATGTCGTAAAAGGCAAGTGATGGTGTATTGGGAGTGTTAATGTACAAATAAGGGCGGCTACTTAACTAATTATATTACGTAATCTGTGGGTCCTTATGATTAATTTATTGGGGATTGAATCTTTTATTTTTTCCGAATAATTTGGGCTTTTACATGTACTTATAAACCATCAATACTGCTATGCTACGATTCTGCCACCGGTTTGGACTTTAAGTAGGTATTTAAACTAAAATGTGATAACTGTAAAAATCTTTAAACATTTTTTTTCTTCACTAGTCGATTCGACAGCGCATAATGCTATCGATTTATCATCAAACAATACAATAGTCTATGTGTCATATAACCATATATTATAGTGATTCGGACAATGGTTCAGAAACCCGCTACCATGAATATTTAAAGTGAGATAGATTCTTTGCTTTTAGGTGTACGGAAAATTAGTATAGGGAAAATTCCCTACATAATAATATGAACGATTGTCAATATTGCTCTTAATTTATGATATTTTTACCGTTACTATCATACTCCAATAGATTTTTTACCCTAGCTGTACTAAGCATAAAGATTAAAGTCAAGCGAAACAATTCTATGAGCAAAAGATATCAACGGCATCTGCTACGCTACGCGCGTGCTACGAAACGACTATGTACGCAGATTTACGTAAACGTTTTTTTTTACTTCGATAATGTCTCATTGTGAGTTCACATATACATAACACCAGAAATAAACATAGGCTTGCCGTTTCAAGGCTCAGGCTTCAAAAGACTGGAAAGTCGTTCTTAGGTTTAAGCACAAAATTGTTTAATAAGATCCCACAAAATGTTATTGAATTACCTTTTTATAATTTCAAACTTTTTATTAAGTCGTGTCTTGTGAAAAAAGCCTATTATTAAGTAGAAGACTACTTAAATGATAAAAATCCATGGACATGATGAGCTGCTCGCTTGGACATCAATGAATTATGTAACTTGTGAATTTTTATGTAATATGTGATTAATTTATTTACAACTTGTCGTGCAAAAGTATTTCATGTAAATCTATTTGCAGAATAAATTATTTCATTTCATTTCATTTCACATAAATAATAATATATAAAGCATTTGCTGTTGTCGCATTTTATACGTACAATATACATTACTAAGCAAATGGCGCTATCTCTATCCCTATATCCCTATTGTATAGTTAAATCTTTAAAACTACGCAACGTATTTTGATGCGGTTTTACTAATAGATACAGGGATTCAAGAAAAAGTTATTTATGTAAAATTCTCCCGAAGAGAAGGTGAATGTCTGGGGTGAATTAATAAAAAGGCGAGGTGAATTAATAAAAAATAATGTTAATTTACATAAAAACAAGCAGTTTTGAAAGCCTAAGATTAAACCCAAACATTAGACCTTTAAAAAATCACTTAATCTGTAAAACATTTTCAACTCCACTTCTTATTACGATTATTGTAATTTTATTAAAGACCATAGAGTAAGGACCTTATTTTTCGATTTGTAAAGTGTACTTTCTTTTTGATAGAGCGAATTTCTGTGAACCGGCGATGGTGACCTCGTTGTAATACACAAGGCGTGGGTGCCTGACCACTGTTCAATCGGTTAGACAGATCTTGACATGTCAGTCAAACAAAACAAATAGCCTTTATATCATATCACTAGCTTTATCACCGGCGTCCCCACGGGAACTGCTTCCAATATAGCCTATGTTACTGTATGTAAGTAGGTTTCCAATGTTCAAAGAATATATAATTTTAAACTGTCATGGTTACACACATTAGAAAACTGAAACTGTCCGGGATATTTACCATGTTGTTTTGTTTTAATGAACTCCCGATATTTCGGCACTGTTGCAAGCGCCATGATCACGGGTGAACTGTAGGACTGCGAGAATGACGGTAGGTCTAAGGGCAGACATATCGGTCTACCCTCTTTCTCAGTTTTTTATTACGCCCGACACCACATTATTGTCACTCAGAATTCGACCCCGCCACACTACACTCACGGTATCACTTCTTTTTTCTTTTTTCCCCGAAAACGGTCCTACAGTTCACCCATGATCATGGCGCTTGCAACAGTGCCGAAATATCGGCAGCTCATTAAAACAAAACAACATGGTAAATATCCCGGACAGTTTCAGTTCAAAGAATTGTTGAAATCGGTCCAGTATGTAGTTGTTGAGTTTATCCGTTACATACAAAAATACAAATCGTCCTCTTTACAATATTAGTGTAGAGTATAGATTATTAATAGTAATTAGTATAGACCATAAAATAATATTAATTATATTACCAGTAATTACAACCATTTCTGGTTCATGTCTCACCAACGTAACTCAAAGATAGCTTTTTAACATCCCAGACTGGGCATTTTCAGTAATTCAGTATTTTATTTAATTTTTGGGCGGATTTTCTTAAACATTTTTCTCTGTAATCGGTGTTGGTTCCGTATCTGGGTGTTATTAAATATATATTTAAGTATTTTTGTGTATCCACTGTTAATATTACAACATCTGTGGAAGTGGTGTAATATTTAGAAAATGTAATAAAGAACGTTTTAATGTGCTCCAAATTCACCTTCAGTGTGGGCAGTGTTTGAATCAAAATGTTTTATGTGATCTAGACAAATGACGATCTAAAACTCTACTTATACACACTACGACAGTAAATACCTACAAAACGATTCGCAGTAGAAACTTGTATGAATGAACATCGAAGCTCGAAACATCCTCTTGTCTCGTGCGCTCGTCACCTCACCGGTCATCAAACCCGCTACACAAACAATAAATCATTTCGGACTGATTGAAGAAAAAATAGTCACTAATTGACGCGGTTTGTTATACGTAATGACGCCGTAGAATGTGTTGTGGAAACAAAACAGTTACTTATTAAGTTTATTAAAAAAAACACATCAAAAAGTGCTAGAATTTTAAAAAAGCACATGTGATAATTTGCGCGTAGGCTCGAATGCCATAAATAAGAATAATAAAAAAAAAGTTTAGACAATTGGTTGACAGTGTGGGGTTGCCAGTGCATTAGGTACTTTGCAGTTTATCGTCTAAAGTTTAGTTGTTAGCTAACTTTAGTTTGAATACTGAACTAAACTACTTAGTTTTTACTCTCGTTTCAGAAACATTTATATATTAAGTGCTACAGAACATTTCCAATGCCTTTTAAAGAGAAAACGAAGCCACAAGCCCAAACTCTATTAATAATACGAATTGTAAGTTTTTATTTTGAATTGACAGAATAATCGCATAATCGATTTCAATGTCCAGAATCGTTCGTTAACATCAGATGCTGACGAATTTGGCTAGGCTTTCTATTCACGATTTTGTGCATAGAGCCATGAATCAGATAGGCGCACTATTGTGCTTCGGTGTCACACAGTTTTATCTTTTAATTGGCAATGCCGGTATCGCCGTGTCGTAATTATGTAGGCATTTTGACCACAGAGTATACGGACTTGGGATAGTTTTTAACTGACTCGAATAAGGGGATGTTGTCAATTAGGTGAGATATTTAGGATCTTGGATTCGCAGTTTTGGACTAGACTTAGTATATTCTTTTATTATTATTATTTATTGATAAATATACTCATCATCCTAAATTTATTTGCGAAGTACAATAAATTGAACGATGATAATGTACTATCTAAGAGAATCCACAATATAACAAATACATTTTTAGAAAATTATTAATATGTCAAGATTAATTATTGGTTGTTACCAGTTGTGTGTTAATGAGTGTTGATTAACACTCATTAACACACATTCTATGTATATCTATTTAAATTAAGTTAATTTAAAACGGATCTAGCAATTAGAAAGTAAATAATTATCAAATTCAAATTTGACAAAGCAGTTTTAATTTGATTTCAAATATTTGAACTATTTGGCACGTTCATTATTAACCAGTTCAATTAATTCATCTTATGTAACATTTTTTATCTCGTGTTGGTACCTCCGGATGTCCTCAGCTTATGAGGTATAACCGCGCACAAAATTTCGACAGCCGTTACGTATCCCATACGTACAGACGCGCACAACATACTTGTTTATACTTATAGAAAGTTGCTCCCAAATCAGTTGACTTGTCAACATTACTCAATACCTCAACTAAGTTTTACCTTCGGCCCACTCTTGCACGTTGCAATATCAATCTTATTGCAACAAGTATAAGGTTTGCGTACTTTTTTTAATGTGTAGTTTAAAGTGTTATTGCGTGCCTAAGATCGAGTGCGGTTTTTCGGCTTCGATTTGAATATAATAAAGTGACATTGCGATATTGTAACGTTAGAAGAGTTAATTTACGTAATGAGTTGCGGAATGCTGGGTGTTGTCTTAAGGATTCGTTGGGTATTTCAATTATGGATACTGAGATGGAACACCTGTTATTGTCACGTCTTTAATATTGTTTTGAGTTCCAATGGATGATGGTAGGTTTTAAAATAACGAGTACCTAGTACTTACCTACAAGTAGGTATGATACGTTAAAATCAAATTCTTCGTTATTTTCTTTAGGGATAAAATTTCTACCTTTACTTTTTACACAATCTTTTATCTAGATAATATACGTTTGGTAACAAAATAATGGACACTGTCCTATAATGTCTACTTTTCACACGTAACTAAATAAAGTGTTAAATAAACAATATTCTTTAAAAAACACTTATTTTTATTTCAAACTTATGTTAATAGGATATAAACAGTGTTAATTTGTTTCTAATACATTATGCAATAAAGATAACATAGATATTAAGAACTAATTAAAACACATTAACATACATAATCCGGCGGCATAGCCTTATAGGCGCCGTTAAAGATTAAAAGTTGTATATTACTTAATTTCTGTATTATAAAACAAACAGTAATTATAAAACCTACATAAGTACATGTTTTGCAATATAAAGCATAGATAAAAAAACATGTCAGAAACGTTTAATAATGATCTAGTTCTACCATGCCAAAGTGGCCAGTTTCCAAATGTTCAAAAAGGTGAGTCATAGAGTCTAAGTTAAATCCAATAAGGTTCTTAGGTACCCTAGGTTCAAAAAGTCCAATCAGCTGATCTCCCTGTGAGGTCGTGTAGCATCGACCGGGTTCCGGGAAATAACGGCCAGCGCTGCCCCTGCGCAGGGCTACCAGACCAAATATTATAAAAAAATAATATATTTTTGGTCTCAAAGGCCAGATTTCTATAGACACAGTTTACATGCTTTTAACACTGTACCAACCAATAGCTTTTTGTATGACTTAAAAAAATGTTTTTATGTTTTATTTCATTAAATTAAAACAAAACATAAAGCTGGAGCAAACCTTGTTATAACAGCTACAATTCTCAAATTATTTTTTCCTTTTGCCCTTCCCCTCAGTTTTTGTTACCTTTTAATGAGTAAATAGTAAGTCTCATTTTTAAAATAAATCAACATAATATTCAAGTTCAACACATAGTCTGCTACTATTAAATTAATTTGGTAGTAAGAAAAAGACTATTTAAAATACGTTATTATTTCAAGGCTGGCAACCCTGCATGCGCGGGCGCAACTCGGCGACGCTTTATGAAATTTCGTAATTAACCGGCCTTTTTGTTGCAAGTGGCCCGCGAAATGTTTCCGGCGTAACAGATATTTTTATCGATATCTCGTTGCAATGAGGATAATGCGATTCTACGAAATCTATCATCTTGACAAGCTTGACATAGAATAGAGTAAAATTATGTTATTAATGATAAATCGTCGCAAGTGACTGGGTGACTAATTGATTTACCAGTGTATGTAAATGTAAATATTAGCACCCACATCATTTGTATCAAATAAGATCAATTGATAACTACGAGCAAATTATATAATTAGCAATAGTTACTTTTTCAATGAGTTACTTTCAAAGAACAAACCACTTTTGCAGTTTCGTCTAAATTGTAGTGCCACCTAATTTTGCTAACAGGAACGCAAAAGCTAGTCTTAAAATGTCAATCTGAAAACAAAATATAGAGTAGCTTCACGTCCCAATCAATCAAAAGCAAAAAGGAGTGACAAATTGAATTTAATTTTGAAACGTCATTAGACAAATAAAACGCACGCTTCCGGAAGAAAAGCTGGCAACACACGGCGCCCCGCCATCTTGCCCGAGGCTATACGGCCCATGCAATCGCTCTGTATTCAAAAATCCACTCGTGCTACAATGCTACTTTACTTTTTCTATTCATATGGCATTTTATTGTGTTCGATTTCTAATTGGCCAGTACTGGGGACATTTGAGTTGAATCGAACTTAATTAATTCGAAAAATAATTTGGATGTGTTTTTCATCGTATTTTACTATAAAAATAGGTTTTGTTTATAAAAAAATTACATGTTGAAGATACTGGCTATCTACAATAAATATAAAACTGGAATACATAACCTAACAGAAGACTAACTAGTTATTGATCCTAGACTAAAACAAGCTTAAAAATCTTTTACTTATCTTACAAAATTTAAATTTTTGAGCAACCTTTAAATGTCTGTCTCATTTATTGATTTAAAGTGTTGCGATAAATTAATCAGGTCCTAATGTGAAATTTGGAGTGTTTTCCATATTAAAATCATGACCATTTGTCAACGTATCTACTTCTGTCTCTTTTGTGTGTCTGTCACTTTTCTATTATCAATAATTTATTTGGATCCGTTTCGTCTTAAAATACTGCATAATGGATTTCTAAATTATGTCTGAAACTTTGACAATCTAGAAAAACTAAATGGTTCCCCCCTCAAATTTGTATCATCATTAAATACTAATAATAAATACACT
This sequence comes from Maruca vitrata, assembly GCA_039566165.1. NCBI lineage: Eukaryota > Metazoa > Arthropoda > Insecta > Lepidoptera > Crambidae > Maruca > Maruca vitrata. The sequence continues at coordinate 4,948,708 of CM076938.1, read as the reverse complement.
TAATACACACCCAGACACGGAACAAATACCGATGTTCGTCACACAAATATTTGTCCCGAGTGGGAATCGAACCCACGACTCTTGAAACCCTAGGTAGTGAACCTGGGTCACTAACCACTATTCTACCGAGCCAGTCAAATCATTATAATAAGCACAAATTCTATTACTTTCTATCAATGTTACAGCAGTTCCATGTCGAACCATCAAAACTATGATACTCCTTGATGTAACGGCATCGTATTTTCAAACTTCCAGTACCATCTCAATCGGCAACAAAGTGTTCTACAAACGAGCAATTTTAGTAGGAAATTACATTCTTTAATGGATTAGTTAATCCAGTCTTTGACGTGTGAAATATTTCATAGCGGCCTGGGGCGGTGGGGACCCACCGGGGCGCTCGGACGGATATTGAGAGCGGCCATCTTTACAGGGGGCACAGTGTTGCCATGTTATACACGATTTTAGTGATGTAATTGATTCTTGTTTATCCTTTAAATATGACATGTAATTTAGAGTTTTTACATGTAATTCAAAGCTGTGAATCTAAAAGAAAATCTACATTACTATGAGCTCAATGAAAAACTTCGAGTTTGTTGGAAATATTTATAATGGCTACGAGAGTACAGCCCATTCCACCTTCTTTGACCTGAATAAGAGTCTAGATAATCAAGAGTCTTAAGAATATTAATTTAATTAATATTATTAATCCGCTTTTAATAAACAGGCAGAATTATTGCTTTACTACAAGAGATAAATGAAAAAACTACATTGTTGTAACGTTTTTTAGAACAGAAGGGTCCACATACCTATAAATGCTAATTTCCATGAAAATAAGCCAGCACAATATAGAGCATGTGTTCATAATTGCCATTGCTGGAGCACCCACCACGCTTATAATCGCCACACATTCAATACAACTTAATAAAAAGTTAAAAATTCATAATTCATCGACCCAACGAGGTGTGACTGTACAAAAGAACTATTAAAACCATTTCAACTTTATCATCTACGTAATAAGGACTTAGATTTAATTGAATATGTTCATTGAAGCTCATTGAAGAGAATAAAAAAATACTTTCCGATTTTGAACTCTATTTCTTCCCAGTTAGAGATGCCAACGATTAGAAATATTGATGGAAAAAGTTAACTTGTAACATTGTAGTTTTTGAACTTAGAAGAGCGCGGAAAAAATGGCGGTTGTCGTTTGAATTTGAACTGTATGTGAATGGGATTAGGGTTAATTGTGTCATTTATGGGTACAGTCGGGTGATCACCAATCGTGGCCGTTCGCAAACCTACTAATTAGTTAGCCTGAGGGTGGGGCGGGGCACTACTACATAATTGCGATTTTAACTCGATGGTAACTCGATCGATTCAATTCTTCGATAATTTCTTGTTAGGACTAAATAATAATAACTGTTTTTCGACAATTAAATGGATATACGCTATGAATGAACATGTTTTCCTTAGAAAACTGAAAATGTCCGGGATATTAACCTTGTTGTTTTGTTTTAATAAGCTCCCGATATTTCGCACTGTTGCAAGCGCCATGATCACGGGTGAACTGAACTGTTCACCCGTTTTCTTATCTTCAGTTATTTTCAGTTTTCTATTGTGTGTAACCATGACAGTTTAAAATTATATGTTTTCCTTAATAATAAATGAGTACGTACACATATGCAAATATATGTCAACCATAGATCAGTAAATTGATATCTTTCTATTGAATGTACGACATATTCTTATCGATAATTCGTGACCATGTACCTTAGAACTTTATAAGTTACAAACAAGTATATATTTTTATTTCCATCGCTTTTAAAAAAGAAATAGCAAATGGTAGCTCTCCACTCAATTGAAACTCGATTAACCTTTCGCACCAATCGGAAGCCGACAAAAAGGGTCACACATCGCGTGAACTACACGACCAAACATCTGCAAACCATCACTCAAATGGAGTTTTACCAACAACGGGTCTAATTTATTTGGTCGGCGTGAGTTGTTGAACCAGTTAAGGGAGAGCTCTAAAGTGAAATGTTTATTAGGTTGGTAGGTGTTTTGTTATGTTGGTAGTAGTGTAAAGGCGAGATCACATGGTAGTCGCCCAGGGCGGCCCGCCCTCCGGCAGTCGGCTGTGGGCACGCGGCGCGAGTGATCGTCGATCGTCGATACCCGATCGTGACGTCATACGCGGAATCGTTCGACCATCTCGATTCATAAACTCGATTCGTGTGCGGTGCGAATTTTGATTGAGTTCTCTTTTCGAATCTTTCACTGAGATTTGCGACTGGCTTTTGTTTTTGTGTTATATACCTACCTATGTAATTATTTTTAATCTTCATTGTCTATTTATGTAAAGTATATGTATCTATTTAATATACCTTTAAATTATATATATTACTAGGTATATTTTACAATCGCCACAATTTTTTGTATAGATATTGCAAAGTAAACAATATATTTAACAATTACAGTAAACATTTTTTTAAAATAGCTTAATTTTTAATAACACAACATTTTTCTGTTTTTCTTTTAAACTAAACAAAATCAAATTCTAGTACATAGGTACTTACTTAGGTAGGTAAAGTACGCCAAGACACCTAAAATAACATAGTTAAAAACTTATCTATATAAATAATATACGACGTACGACGACAGTGTCCTCGCCAATTCGTGTAGAACCTTTTTGAATCACCTTAATGCTTTTTTGTACGACAATAAAAATAAACAATCAAATATTTCAAAATATAACTTAATCAACATATCAACTCTCAAATATCTACTTAATTATGGTTTCCTTTTTCAGCCGGAAAACATCTAATTATCAGTATTTTTAGATATTCGTCTGAAAATTACTTTACTTTGTGGCAATAGTTGACGTTATACGTTATTGTTAACATAACATAATCTAAATCAAACAGATTATTTCCACAAGTGTATTTCCTTGTTAAACTTAAACAAGACTCTCTTATATTGATAATATAATTTTTTTATAAAATACTACATAGTATAAAGCACAGTCGCTTCCCGCGTCTATCTGTCCATATGTATCCTTAAATCTTTAAAACTACACAACAGATTTTGATACTGCTTTTTATAGATAGATTTAAGAGGAAGTTTTTTAATTTTTTTGTATAATTTTATTATACTATAGATATCCGAAGCCATCGACGGCGGGTGACTATATAGTTAATAAAAAAATATAGTATTACAAGTGCATAATCCGCCTCTTTGCTAATTAATTGAGACATTCCGGTCTCTGGCCGCATCCGATCGCAATAAAAATACTATAGCCCAATCGACATCTTCGATGCCGCTTGTGGTTAATTATTTCCCTATTAATTGTGCCCGTAACGGCACACGCCAATGGTCTAGTTTTAAACACACCTGGCTGCTATAGAATTATTGTTATAGGCGCAGACAATTTAAAAAAAACTTTTATTAACAAATAATTCAGGCGGATATTTGAAAATGAAAACAAATTTGTACATATTTTTTAAACTTCAACCTTTATTTTTAATGATTCAAATTAGTTCTCTCTTCTAAGTTCTTAAACTTTATATCTTAGCGCGATCCATCTATTTTTTTAAAAATTGAAAACTCATGGGAGTAGGAACTAGTATCATAGAGTCGCAACCATGGTCCGTCCATGGCTAACTTATTTAGTCTTAATAAAAAAAAAGTTTTTATCCCATTTTGTAGATAACTTGTCTCACGGTAAACTTGTTCGAAAATCTTTTCGATCGGTTTTAAAATTCAAGATTTGTTTCCAAAAATTCAACCGCAATTAAGGCATTAACTATGTTGATTTAAGGAGATTCCTAACTTGCAAAGTTTCTAATCGACCGAATCGCCCATCAAAAAGACCAAAACCTATTGTAATTTGCCTGATAAAGTCATATTATTGATTGCGATTAATATATCATCCCTATTTGTAGTACAATTAGTCATATAAGATCAATTATGGTCTTTGAATATTTTCTCCAGGCCATTAAAATTTCGAGGAATGTAGATCTCCGCCGCAAATTATAAATAATGGCAATTGACATATTTATGGCATGTTGTTAATTATTTCCGATTTTATAACGGCACACGCTGTATAATCGGTCTAATCAAGATATCGGAGTCGAGCGCAATAAAACAACTATATTTATGTTTTTTTGTTCGTGGAACAAATTCATCTATTACTGGTCTGTTTGTTAGGAAATAATTCGTTAACTTCAGCTTAGTTAGAGCAATTTTCTATGTATTTATATGTAGATACATATAATAAATTGCTTCCTATTGACCGTATAGAATTAGATATCTACGTATATTGCTTATATGGAGTAAAATTATCGAGGTATAACGTCGATTTACCGTAATAATATTATAAAATTAATATTATATTACGTGTAATGTAAACTAGATGTAATTAGGCTCTCATTAGCAATGTAAAATCATAACGGATTGATCTTAATGATATGCTATCTGTGTAGGACATACCTATTTTGCACATTCAGTGTTCATGTATGAGTAGGTTTATTGAACATATTCCATCGTTAACAAAAGAATATTTGTTTATATGACAATTATTTATTAACCCTAATATTCTTAACATTCTGTCAATTTTGTATAGCTACTAAAGATGTTAACTGTACCTACATAATATTTATATACGATAATAAATCAAAAATTTTAATCGCACTTGTCTTAAAAACATTCACCGATCTCTATTCAATATACATCTCAATTTTCTTTCTAAATTCCAAATGCTTGCAATCGCTTAAGATTACCGCAAGGAATCCGGGCCAATTTTGAGTATATTATTTTTATGGCGAGACTAAAATGACTATAAAACGAAATTAAATAAGTACCATAATTAACCATAAACAGATGATGATTTAACGTACACGTGTATTATTTAGCACTGTACAATAAAGCCATACTATCGCCAGTCAATAATAAAATCAATTCGAAACTCAATTACAGTCTCAAAATTAGCCAATCAGAATGAATATTTTTACCGTTTCATCCAATCAGAGATACTTTATGCATCATTTGTCAATGGGTCTACTAGTGATGCGTCAAAATCAGCTGTCTATAACTTTAATTGCAGTTCGTAGATATTTAGACAGCTTTTATTATGATAAAAGAGACCGAGTATGGAGTATTTAAGCGTCGATTTGAAAAGATGGCCGCCGTCGGCCTTTTAAGGGACCGTTAATTATCGACTTATACGAATTTCGAACGCAATTTACATATTGTTTTTGTAAGCTTTCACTCTACTGACTACTTACTACATGTTGTTAATCGCTGATCGTTATTTTGAGTTTGAAATCGCACACCATATATTTGGTTGGATTGTTTATCTGAATGATTAGCTTTCCAAAATTTCATGGTGTACCTTTAAATAGATAATTTATTAGTCACCCAATTAAATCACGCTAGATCACGATAGGAGCAAACTAATAATAACTAATCAGTAAGCTGATATGTGATTGCTACTTTGTAACGCGTTGCGCCTTTTAATTCTAAATGCATTCTGAAAGTTCAAACTTAATTTCATGGGGAAGAGTAAATTTCAATTTTTAAAAACTTTTTTTTTCTAAAGCATTTATTTTTATTTAACAGCCAGTGCTTGCGTTAGTGTTAACCCAAAATGTAAACGCAAAGAGTTTCAAGTGTTTTGTGTATCTGAACTATTTTTTTTTTATTGTGAACTGTGACCAAAGACCTGGCGCTGGCGTACGTGGATCTATCCAGCGTGATAGAGGTGCAGGTAAAGTATTTTATTTTAAAAAATGTATATGTGTGTAAAATTTGTTTCTGCTTGAATAACTCTACATTAAAAAAGAAAAAAACTGTCGTCTCTAACGAAAAAATGAGCAGTAGCTGTCAACAATAAAATTTCCTTCTATAACTATTGAAAAAAAAAACTTCAAAAAGTTCTCTCCGGCGGGGAATCGAACCCCGGTCTCCCGCGTGACAGGCGGGGATACTTACCACTATACTACCGAAGATATGAACAAATGTTGCGAAAACTCTCTTAAATCAGTATTAATCAAATATGTATATCGAAATTGTATTACCCTAATTCTGTATTAATATGAAAATGTGTATTTTTTATAAAAATATTGAATGAACTATGCATATACTAAGTTAATAAACAATAGTTATACTCTTAACTTAAAAATACTGCAGTATCAACACAAACACTATTTTCTTAACTCAAGTTGTCAAATTCAAAATTAGAAATTATTTATGGTTACCACATATAATCATTAACACCCATATATAATTTAAAAAAAAAAACAATAAAATGTAACATAAAAAGAAATCTCTCCGGCGGGGAATCGAACCCCGGTCTCCCGCGTGACAGGCGGGGATACTTACCACTATACTACCGAAGACTTGTTGAAGTGTGACGAAATTTAAAGTTTTACTTTAAAATATCTTTTTTATCCAACATACTGATAGAGTACGTACTCATATATCTTTGAATTGTTCAATTGATTATAATAACTGAAATAAAATAATATATTTTTATTAACACGTTACATATGGTGTGTATGTGACGCATATACATTTCACTTCTGTAGTTGTAAAATATTATGCGTATTAAATATTATCATCGGCGCAACATGTGTATCTACTTCTTCCATCACACAATGAACTTTCTTAATATAAATTTAATTGAACCTTGATATAATTAGTGACTTATCGTTGTAATGTTTTATTCATTATGTTTTGTTGGTGTCAAATTTAAATAAATAAATAGATGAAAGCTCATAAAATAATAATACCTAGGTACTTTACGAACAATACTTAGATAATAAATACAAAAACAATTTTATCAATTCCAAAATTTCGAAACATTTTAAATATCAAAGTCTGTAACAAGTTCATTAGACGAACACTTGTAACACAATCTCAGTTTACAGTTTAATTGATCGCGTCTAGACGCTATTAAAACTCGCTCAACCAATTAGTATGTTGAATCAGTCAGACCGAATAGAGGGAAACATTTTATCGTGTTTTTATAAGTTATTCCGTAGAGTTTAATAAAAATATGAAAAAAAGTAAAAATCAAATATTTATTAAAACCCTGTTAAAAAAATTTGTGAATATTTTTTATTCTTTATTAATTTATGCAGAATATATTCGATTACTAATTGAACAAAACTTTTTTGTTAAAACGTTAAAAAAAAATTGAATAGTTCGGTTCTCAATTTAAAACAAAAACACCAAAAAAAATGACGGTGTGTAATGTTTTCTTTCAATGCATTCATGTACAATTTTAAGGAGTTGTTAGATAATATGATTCTTAAAAAATCATAAATTTGATTATATAGCGGTTTTGCCGTACCCTAAAATTTAATACGAGCTCACTTTAAAATTAAACTTATCAATAAGATCCAGTTTCAGTTCTACAAACAAAATAACCTTTTAATTAAATCGAATGCAGTAAAATCCAATCCAATTATACATTTATTATTCAATTGATCAACCATTATCTATTCTTTGATATAAAATGAAAAATGCCGACAGAGTAACGGTAATATGCATTCTTGTATAATGTATGTAGGTATCTACAATTAAAACTGTGTTAAAAAAATTGCTGCTTATATTAATAAGTTTTCAATAAGCAATCTTTTCACAAGTAACTACGTATAATAAAAATAACTTCAACGTCTTCGTGCCAAAACTCAAATGGCACGCAGAGAGCATATTAAAAAAAACATGGATTATGGACCAAGATCCCAAGGCCGCCAGTCTAGTATGTACTTAGGAGAGTACGCGTACTCACTAGCTCGAAAGCGCGACCGTTTCACAGGTAGCGTGAACTAAAGGTGTCCCAAAACTGAGGCAAACGTCGTCATTTTAGCAAGCCTAAATATGACATACGTGGTACTATTTCCGGACTAATTGTAAGTAGCTAGACCAATCCAATGGGCCATTTATTCTCCCAGACACCACAAATGTTCCCTGTGAGTGCAATTCAATTCAAACATATTTTTATGTGCATTCCATTCGGCAGAAATGCTTTCTTTCCTTATTGCCATACCCTACCAGGGTACAAGTAACTAGATTTTCAGTCCCCTATCTGAAATAACGTTGTACAATTAAAAAAAAAGAAAACAATCTTTCTAATTCGTCCTAAATTTTGACCAATTTAGGCATTCGGCAATGGACAGTTGGGTAGGTACAACTTTTACTCCATTATTACTGTCACACACAACAATTAGGCAACCGTATGACATCGCAACTAGTTCCAGCATCCGGCATCGCATGCATAATTTATACCCACCTAAACTAGATCGAGAGTAAACGAGAGTAATCGATTAGGTGTCCACTCGGTACATGATATCGATTTTGTAATGGAATTACATTTGAATTTGGGACAGATAATTTGAGAGCGCACCTTTTTTTTAAAGCACGTCTGGCTGTGGCTGTAAGTTTTCATTTAAAAAAAAGTATTGATGGTTAATGCGTCCAGTGGTCGGCATTGGACGAATAAACGTAGTGATTATATTCTCTTTGGACGAATCGAAACAAACGACAAAATAGATCGTAGATCGTGGTAAGTGTAGCCTGTAGAGACAGGTGGAAATAATAAGTACAATACTTACCTATAATTTATTGGACAACAATAAAATGAAATAGGTAATTTTATTAATATTTCACAACATCACACACATCGATCTAATCCCGTTGTAAGTAGCTTAAGCACTTTTGTTACGCATATCAGAAACGACAGTAGATACATAAATAAACTTAAATATATAAATAACACACCTAGACACGGAACGAACAGCGATGTTCGTCACACAAATATTTGTCCCTAGTGGGAATCGAACCCACGACTATTAGAACCGCCAGCCAGGGTCACTTACCACTGTTCCGCCCAGTTGTAGCGTATATGCAACCAATATCTAAAGCAAATAGAAATCTCTTTATCTAATGTCATACCTAGAGCCATAACTCTACAATCGGTCAACATACCGGACTCTTAAATAAAAAAAAGTACCTTACACCAATATAGTTAGAATGTTGTAACAAGTTGTACCGTCACTAGTAATTGAGAATAAACCATGTGGTAATCAACGTAATTAGGTACATGATTAAGATAACTTATTGTGTCGGTAATGATATTTGTGAGCATCTCTATAATTAATGAGGAATTACTTTAAGACTATACAAATCAGCCTATCCATCTATCATTCATAAAGAAAGAGATGTTAAGCTTATTAATGTAAATATAATAAATGTTGATAATGTAGAGAATACACTATTGATGTTCTTCTACAATTTTCAAACTTCTTTTGCTGTACTTAATGTTTGATTATACATATTACACTTTTATATGTCCCATCTACCACCTGGCTAACATGCCAGTATTATTTGTAAAATCCCAAAGATTATATTAAAAGCAATCGAGAATATAAACTGAATGCATAATCAATGCGAGAATAAAAAAAAATATATTTATTTCTGTAAATCATCTATAAAATAAAAATGAATCGCAAAATGTGTTGGTAAGCGCATAACTCAACAAAGCCTGAACCAATTTGGCCAATTCTTTTTTTAAAATGTTCGTTGAAGTCCAGGGATGGTTCTTACGGCGAGAAAAAAATCAAATAATTGCCGGGAAAACCCTAAAAACAGCCCTTTGCTTTTTCACATTTTTTTGACAGGACGAAGTCTGTCGGGTCGGCTAGTTTACAATAAAAGGGAATTTCACCTTTATCCTGAATAACTCTACCTATATAAAGAAACCGCATCAAAATTTTGCGTAATTAATATTATACAACATCACATACATTGATCTGATCCCGTGATAAGTAGCTTAAGCATTTGTGTTGCGGATATCAGAATCCACTGTGGATACACAGATATACTTCTTAAAGAAAGTTCAAATTAAAAGTACCTGTAATCGACGAGCGTGCATGAAGAGGTTGATGGATGGTATGTGGAAGAAGCGAAAGTGGTGTGCCAGGATCGTAGCATATGGCAGGAAGTGATCTCTGCCTACCCCTCTGGGAAAAAGGCGTGATTCTATGTATGTAGTAACTAACGAGTTCATAGCAAATTGAACAACAATAAGTTAAAAAATGTTAACGGTGATCAAGTTAATTGCAATCACAGATAACTACAGTTCGGTATTTGTAATGATATTCGGAGACTCGTGCGCAGAAACACGCTATGCGCACATTAGTACACTGTCTTGTTGATATGTGGCCTTATACTTAGACGTGTAAGTTATTAAATTAGAATAGTTTTTGATAACTGTAATTAATGTTGATTGGAGTTGGTGGATAGATTCGTTTGGTAATCTATTTTGATTTGTGGCTTTACCAGGTCGTTTTTCATGTCCCCGTTTTATACTGATTGGTGGTAGAGCATATTCGAAATCGTTCGGACACTTTATTACTATACTCCGTATAAGGAGTCCCACAAATTTTGGGCATACTAACCGATCTCGATGCAGAGGGCCTACCATGAGTTGGCTATCAAAAACTTACGTACGTTAAAAACCTATCGAGTTGTTTTTTTCATACGGCCGATTTTAGTTCTTCGCGTAACCACCAGCGGCGCTGTACAAGCTTTTCATAGACATATTTACGTAGGCGATATCGAGCGCGTAAGTTTTAAACTCATGGTAGCCCTACAGAACACGATAATGACGTACGATACAGGGCAAAAGTATCTGCACAAACAACTGTAGTCTCTGTTCCCTTACTCTTATAGTTAACGAAGAGATATCAAGCACAGGACCTATGATAGTCCACTGCTGGACAAAGGCCCCTCCCCAAACACTCGCCACTCCGCTCAATTTTACAAGTTTTTTTCAAATTGACTTTTGTATGTATGTTTACAAATTTCAGCTATACTCGTATCCAACTCCCACCAGCCATCCTACGTAGACCATCACTCCACCTGATCTAAGCGCGTCCCACATTACATTTAACAAGACGTACAACACTATACCGTAGCCGTTCTTAGAAGACTGATTTGACACTTTTTATATTATATTTTGCATTTATCCTTGTTAAGAGGAACATATCCAATCAAAAACATAAATGTGAAATGAGAGCCAAGTTCAATATTGCCTTGGTTGTTGACTTCTGCGACAAAAGAAGTGAGATCTAAATGGGTGCCAAGTTCAATGGTCAACCCAGAAATTTATTTATAAGTAACACTATAACATACCTATCATATCTTCTTATAACATAAGATAATGTATGGTGGTAGCCTATGAAGGTCTGTCTTGGCTAGTTTCTATAAACCTACCAACGTATTATTATGTTCGCTTGCTAGTTTCTACCAACAATACAAATTTTCGGAATTATAAAATAAAAACCGACAAATACTTGTAGGCTTAGAACTTGCGACGGCTATAATTCATATATGAAAACTAGCCAAGACAGACCTTCATGAGGCTTCACCATACATTATCTTGTATTATAAGAAGACTGATGACAAACATATAGTGTTACTTATAAATAAATTTCTGGAGTTGACTACCATTGAACTTGAGCACCCATTTAGATCTCACTCTTTGTCTGCGAAGTCAATAGACAATATTGAGCAACTCTCATTTCACATTTATGTTTTTGATTGGATATCATTACTTTTGTGAAGAAGTATAAATCATCGTAACGCCGTGGGTCCTTTGAAAAGGACAAATCCAAAACTAAAACTAGACTTTATGTAGGTACCTACCTATTAAATATGAAAACCGACTGCAAGTACCTACTCTTAATTGTAAATAAGTAAGTATACCTAAATATATACTTAGTGCTCTGCCTTCCCCGGTATATAGGCGTTATTAGGCACTAATTAGGTATTTATGTTAAGCGTTCATAATAGAACCTAACATGTGTTCCTTCCTAGCGGGGCCCCCCGAGCTAGACTTGTAAAACTAATGGCAATGCTTCGGTGGCTCAATGTACCTTTCGAGTTTATCAACAGAATTGAATGTACCTGCACCGTTTTGGCAGAAATTACGATAAAGTTACTGATCTTCCCAGCTGGGCCCTCGTCTGTTTAACGTTCGAAATACATGAAAAATATACTGATCTAATATACTTTAAATGTACCTTCCTATTTAAGAACCATATTCAAGGAATCTTTTATAGAACCGAACAAATTATGCTTTAAATTCTGTCTTCCTAGCTGGGCCTCTGTAATTAAAGTGAAAAGGAATAAAAAAAGTATACAGTTTTTATGTTTTTCCAATGTATCTCTTAGTTCTTCGCAGTTTACCAAATTTAGATGCAAAATAATGATTTTGGTAAAAAACAGTACACGCTTGGTAAGTACGGTTAGCAAATAAAAAGTAGGTGTGTCAACTAAATGAAAACTGGTTGTTTGTTAGGAAAATGTTGATTTAATTATAAATACGTAGTTATCTACTTTTAATATTATTATATGTATGTGACTCCGAGATAGGTAGCTCCAGCACCCGTGTTTCGGATATCAGAATCAATAGTAAAATTACAAATATATACATCTAATACTTTTATTTTGTAAACACATACTTTAATGTAAACAAATACAATAAGTTTTGGTTCTTAAACACAAACTGCACTGGTTTTCCCCATAATTGTTTATTTTTTGTTTCACATAAATATTTATAACGCAGTGATACGTTTCTAACCGATGATAAAATAATATAACAAACTATTCACAGCTACCCTCATTGCTGCAGATATAATATTGCTGACCTTACCTTACCAAGCGTGTACTGTTTTTTACCAAAATCATTATTTTGCATCTAAATTTCGTAAACTGCGAAGAACTAAGAGGTACATTGGAAAAACATAAAAACTGTATACTTTTTTTATTTCTTTATACTAAAATTACAGGGCCCGCAGTAATTAAAGTAAAAAGGAATAAAAAAAGCTAGAAGACAGAACTTTAAAGCATAATTTGTTCGGTTCTATAAAGATTCCTTGAATATGGTTCATAAATCGGAAGGTACATTGGAAGTATATTAGATCAGTATATTTTCATGTATTTTGAACGTTAAACCAGGCAAAGGGCCCAGCTGAGGGAAGATCAGTAACATTATCGTAATTTCTGCCAAAACAGTGGTACATTCAATTCTGTTGATAAACTCGAAAGGTACATTGAGCCACCGAAGCATTGCCATTAGTTTTACAAGTCTAGCTCAGGGAGCCCCATAGGAAGGAACACATGAAACCTAACCTAATTATTAAAAAATTGCCAGTTTTTTATTTTTTCCTTTGTATTCATGTAATTACCTATCTGCATACCAAATTTTAACTCTCTAGGTCATTTGGAACTGGGTTAGAATTTTGATCTGTCAGTCAGTCAATGATAAAAATGAGGATTTTTGGACATTTATATCTAAATAACTGTTTGAGATAAGCTTATGAAATTTAGAACACATATTTATCTTGCAAGTCACAATATATGAGCCAAATTTGATACGTTTATGTGAAATAGTTTTTGATTTATGAGGGGTTCAAAAGTGGTTCCAAATGGTTCGTGTAATATTACACACGGTGCGGCTCGCCAGTTCTGTTTCTTGAACCTTGGCTTGACACGCTACCGCGTGTCTAGATTTAGCGAATCATAAAGAACAACTTTTAAAAATAAGACGTTATTTCAAAATGTCAATTGCACCTAATTATCTAATTATTTGTCTTTTATTACCGAAAATAATTGAATTATAAAAAGAAAACGTAAAATTTCCACTCTGTATTACGCTTTTACAAGGTTACGCCGTTTGACACGTTTTCATAGTGACGTAGTGGGTAATACCACAGATAACATAACTATAGTAATACTCACCAGGTATTTTTTTAAAATAGGATGAAGGATTTAATAAGTATTGTATTTTAAAAATAAATATATTTATAAATAAGGAACTTAAATTCAATCTTTTGAATGTGAATTAATGTTTTTAATAAAAAATTGTTATAATTAGACCTTGCTTGGTTATAAAGTGGAAATAACTGTTACTTATATACCTACTTCGGCAATTTTGCCGTTGTCCCTCACTAGTGCAGTCAGTCTGACATGTAGCAAATCGGCCAACTTAGAGCGGCTCTGGTATGCATATTATTATAATAACAATGTATTAACCCGTGGTTTGTTTGTTGTAGGAGCGCCTCGGAGGCGGCGGGCTGGGCCTGGCCGGCGGCGGGTTCCGCGGCGGGGCGCAGCCCTCGCTGGCCGACTTCCAGCCGCCGTACTTCCCGCCGCCATTCGCGCCAGCGCCGCACCCCGCCAGTCCGCATCATCAGCAGCAGGTAAGGACAGCAAAAAGAATGATTCATAACCAGTCAAATACTGCTACGCGTCTTAGTGGCTCTGAAAACCAGTGCTATAGTATTTCACTGTGCGATGTGACACGACAAAACAGGACCGGGACAACGTACCACGGAATTTGTCGGACAATATGACCGTTACATTATATAAATATCAACTAAATAAATAAAAAGAAATCAGCTGGTTAGTAATCATTTTTGGTGATCTCGTTATCAATACATGTTGGAGGGGGAGGACTCTTTGATGAAACCATAGATTTTGTAGGACAAATATTTTTTCAAATAATTTAGATAATTATCATAAGATATATGTAATAAAAACAATTCAGTTAGTAATAAATATTGAAGAATCATCAAATCGACATATTTTATCATTGCTACCTCTGTTAGCTACCACAATCAAAAATTTTCGCACAGGAAATTGTTGGGCGTCTTATCAAAATGAAGCTACTCACGGAAAGTTAGCTTGATAGTAATCAAGTGAAAAAATACTCCACGGATCCTGTACTATAATCTCCAATTATTCAACAGAGCCATGGCATGGAGTACGGGGGTGGCGGCGGCGGCGGGGCGGAGTACGCGCAGCACTACGCACCACAACAGCTTCTGCCGCGCCACCACGGGCACCACGAGCCGCACGCCCACCTGCGGCACCACCGCGACCACCACGACCCCATACACGCGCACCACGTGAGTACGCGCAGCACTACGCGCCACCACGACCCCATACACGCGCACCACGTGAGTACGCGCAGCACTACGCGCCACCACGACCCCATACACGCGCACCACGTGAGTACGCGCAGCACTACGCGCCACCACGACCCCATACACGCGCACCACGTGAGTACGCGCAGCACTACGCGCCACCACGACCCCATACACGCGCACCACGTGAGTACGCGCAGCACTACGCGCCACCACGACCCCATACACGCGCACCACGTGAGTACGACCCCATACACGCGCACCACGTGAGTACGCGCAGCACTACGCGCCACCACGACCACATACACGTGCACCACGTGAGTACGACCCCATACACGCGCACCACGTGAGTACGCGCAGCACTACGCGCCACCACGACCCCATACACGCGCACCACGTGAGTACGACCCCATACACGCGCACCACGTGAGTACGCGCAGCACTACGCGCCACCACGACCCCATACACGTGCACCACGTGAGTCGCACCACGTGGTACGCGCAGCACTACGCGCCACCACGACCCCATACACGCGCACCACGTGGTACGCGCAGCACTACGCGCCACCACGACCCCCCACGCACCACGTGAGTACGCGCAGCACTACGCGCCACCACGACCCCATACACGCGCACCACGTGAGTACGCGCAGCACTACGCGCCACCACGACCCCATACACGCGCACCACGTGAGTACGCGCAGCACTACGCGCCACCACGACCCCATACACGCGCACCACGTGAGTACGCGCAGCACTACGCGCCACCACGACCCCATACACGCGCACCACGTGAGTCCCGACACCACGACCCCATACACGCGCACCACGTGAGTCCCGACACCACACTTCTAGTGACGACGGGAAACTTTTTGCAGTGACTTCCATTAAGAGGTCTTTAGGCGTTTCGAGCCGCAAGAGATTCGAACCGCGGTGCGAATCGCCCAACAGCCCCATTTGAACGGGTTCTATCGCACCGCAGTAGTTACAGCAGTGAGAATAGCTCAAGCTTTCTTTTGAAATGGGTCGGTTCGAACCACGTTACAATGCTTGGCCGAGAACAGGTAATTTTGTATCTTTATAATGATTTACATAAAACTAGGTAATCATGAAAATCACAGCCGTAAAATTAAAAAAACCAACAATGTTATATATTAAAATGGACTTGCATAAAAAATATAAACAACTCATTAAATTCGCCTTATCCACAATCTCAAACCTATCTCCATTCACCCGCACATTCTTGAATCCTTGGAATGTTCTTTAAAATCAATGTAGAATCATGAAGGGTCCGTTGCAGACAACTATTCCCCTCTCATCACCCTCTTCCGAAGGGCCCCGCATAGTTCGCGAGCCCTGCAACGATCTCTCAAATTATGTTATTACAAGTTAGGGTTGAAGTTTATTTTCACTGCACCAATAGAGGGTTGTGTTTTTTCACTGAAATTTGTTTCATATTACAGGTTTCAAATACTTTGTAAATCGATAAATTAGCCAACTAAACTAAACACTTTTACTCAAAATGTGTATTCGCTTTACTGCAATGCTTATAACAAACTTTGATTTAATTTACTAATAAGAAAACAGAAATAAATTGAGCTACTTATCCACGAAAATTAAAACTGCTCTATTTCAAAATATGAAATTACAAAGCTTTCTTTAGAATGTACAAAACGATATAAGTAGGTATATTTTCAAACTTTAAAGCACTAAAATCAACCCTCATCCAAACCCAACATACATTCCCAACAAAAGCTTCGAAAAAAAAAACATCCAGAAGTCCATAAACATCGCGTTGTCAAACCTTTTCATAAATCGCCATTGAATCAGGCAATGGCATCGAGTTTCCGCAGCCTTTGTGCCGCGAGAGGCCCGGGACATTAGCCGTGGCTAATCTGCTAAAGTGGCGCTGTCCTAGCCACAACACTATTGTTGGCCGAAAATATTATGTTCCCCCGATGACATTAGATGGGATGAAGAATCGTAGAATTCGTTTTTTGAAATTTTTATTTTTTTATGAGCTGCCTTTTATAATATTAACCCTGACCGGCCTTATATCTAACCTGCCTTTATAGCCAAAAATACTGTCTCTATAGTAGCTCTTGGTAGAGCCCCTGCCTGCGCTAGGAGTCGTGGGTTCGATTCCCATATGGTACAAAAAAATTTTGATTTACCACGGCGTACGTCCCGTGTGTGATGTTTTATGATTTTAATTTATTTATGATCACCAATTTGACCCATCTTCGTAATGCTGACTAACCAAAAGTCTAGTCTGGTAGAGTTTTCCCATCCCATTTATTCGTCGCGTTGGACCAGCTGGAATTTTGTATGAAACCAAGCCCAGCGACCGCATAACGCAATGTTGGTCCTTTATTAATATACCGAGTAAGATTTTGTTTTATCAAAAAAGTTTTCTTCAATGTCTTTGACTGGCTCGGTGGAACAGTGGTTAGTGACTCAGGTTCAAAACCTACGGTTCCAAGAGTCGTGGGTTCGATTCCCACTCGGGACAAATATTTGTGTGACAAACATCGGTGTTTGTTCCGTATCTGGGTGTATTATTAAATATATTTAAGTTTATTTGTGTATCCACTGTTGATCCTGATTTCCGTAACACAAGTGCTTAAGCTACTTACCACGGGATCAGATCAATGTATGTGATGTTGTGTAATATTTATTTATTTATAATGTGTGTTCCACTCATTGACACCTGTTCCAAATGTGTGTTCCACTCGATGACACCTATCCCAAATGTATGTTCCGCTCGTTCACGCCGGTTCTGGTTGCAGCTGTCGCACGGCGGGTTCAGCTACGGCGGCGGCGAGCGGCGCGCGGAGTACGGCGCGCGCGAACAGCACGAGCTGGCGCTGCACCACGCGCTGCACTCGGAGGAGCCGCCGGTAAGCGATGACAGCGTCAGTTTCACAATTTTCACCATTTTCATCGGCGTCCTTTTCATAAATTTTCACTATTTTCATAAGCGTAATTTTCATTTAATTTTTTTTATCGTCGTTTTCATCGGCGTCATTTTTTCATCTTACGATATAGTCAATGTTGTCACTAGCATAATATTCATAATTTCCACTACTATATTTAATATGTTTGTATGCTATACATAACAAACAATTTATACATGAATTTCTAACCAGAACGTAGATTAACTTATGTTGATAATTAAATAATAATATTAAGACAAATTAAAATTTTACATCGATAGCTATATTGTGTCTGAAAAAATGCCAATTACATCTCGATGTCTCGAACCAATATGTCGGAGCAAAAATGTCCGCCGGCCAATAGGAATTTAATAAAAATACGAAGTAAATTAATCCTAAACAGAACCCACATCGTTCGCATATTTGATATGCGTTTTTATTATGTTATTATTTTTAAAGAGAAAATGGAATGGTATTTCAGTATATTATAAAATGAAATGAGGGCTTATTTTTACCCGACTGTTTAATGGATATATCCCTTATGAATTTCGAATAATGGAGTGATTCCAATAAAATAACGAGACGAGTCATATCCATTTACTGCTCAAAAATCGTGTATCGACAATTCTGACCGATGATAAAGATGAATACGTATAGTTAATATCAAATTTAACATAATATCTGGTATTTATCATTATTTAGGTATCATACTTTAATACTGATTGTGAAATATACAAATGGGTATTTTTAATACTGACAATATAAGCGTGCTTCATAACGTTTTAATGTAATTTATTGTTTGATATTTTCTTTCTAGAATGCAGCTATGGATGATACAACAGGATTCATGACGGATCTTCCACTATTAAAAAGTAAGTTTTTTGACTATTTACTCCTATGTACCAAATTAGGGGTGAGAGGCCTGAAATGTAAAATAAAAAGTAAAAATTACGTATTTATGTACCAATTTTAATTAAATAGATTCTTTAAAAGCTCTAATTATACAATGAGTTCGTATTTTCAAAGAGACAAATTTTAACAACCAGAAAATGGCGGACTTATGTAAAATAAATAGGTAGACAATGAAAGATTTACGAGAGAAATCTAAACGGAAGCAGTAGCTAATGGTAATTAGCGTGTTACGTAATTAGTTTACAACAAATTAATGGTTGTAATTATAAATCAGCACCTGTTTAAACTAAAACGATACACCAATGGCCATGTCACGACCACAAAACAGATGGTAGAGTGTATTAATGTTTTAAATTATAGTCTTTATTGTTATAGGAAATTAGAACTGCATGAAATATCATTACGCTGACTGTACTTTTATAAGACGATCATACTTTTAGGAAGATTTTTTTTTCTTTGTACACCCATATCAACAGATTATTTTTCTAATGGCTATACTCTAGTTTGGTAGGTTGTAACTATAGAACACTAGATTATAGTTTTGAACAAAACCAAACAATTCCTTATTTATAGTAATTCGTACCAGATACGATTATATTCTATTTAATAAATACAGTTCCAATGTTCAAAAATCGGTACACAATATTCATATTAACTTTAAATAATGATTTAAAATCTTCTGAGATAAATTGTGCTTGTTGGTATGTGGATCCCCAGCTTCTTATCATCAGGTGTTGTGAAGTCATACTGAACGTTGATTACAAAAAAGAATAGACAATCTGGCATCTTCAAAGTCAGTAGTCATTTTGAAGGCCATTACTTTCTATCATTCACCGCAATATATCCAGGTGTCTTCGCTTTTTGATCTGGTTTTTTATAAACATCACCCTAATAAGCACCATAGACAAAAACTTCCCTGGACCGTAATGAAGATTTTTATTAAAGATAAGATTGCAGATCAGATAACACAATATTAATACGTGCAGTTGCCATCACGAAATGTCTTACACTCATTTCGAGAACATCCATCACCCAAATTATGTAATGTACCTACCATTTATTATTATTATTAACTTATCAAAGGTTTTATTGTACTGCAACTCCGATGACCCGACAGATAAAACTGTAATTAGACCCCATACCGTACTTATCTCATGGGTGTATCAATTTTTCTAAGTAGATTGTAAAAAAAAAGTTCCCATTCGACGGCCGAGTGAATCGATATCGGACAAATAAAAGTATCGATCAATCAATCGATATTTGAATAGTGTACCTATTTGGAAAAGAAACTTCATTACGAATGTAGCTATTAAAAAAATAATTATTCAGTTTTTTTTCGCCTAAACTCGCGGCGACAAAAGTAGAATTTATTCCACGTTCCAATTTCAAAATCGTATGAACGCAAGGCCCCCCAGTTCTATTTTCAAATTAGCTTTTTTTTCCTTTTTTGAAAAGAGAGCAGGGTGTTAAATAGCCAGCATGGTGTAAGGCTAATGATACACTAATGTTTATTGTATTAGGGTTGCCATAGAGAAATAATATGAATCACAATGGCGATCACGCTGAGCGCATGTTTTGGGCGTGGCGCTGATTGTTAAGGCACTATTGTTTGTATTTAAAGCCGAGAATTTTGTAATCACCCATACTTTTTTACTGGTACACGTACCTACTTACAATTTGCTATTACATGTTTGTATCATGCTGTTTTTTTATTAACCGTTCCATTATCGATGGAAGACGTTAAATAGGGCAATGCCTTGTATGCGTTCCGTGTTCGATTGGTAAAAAATCTGGTTACCTTAGTACGTAAGAAAAGTAGCAATAGGTACTGCCGGACTAAACGTTCAGTGGGGCTACCATGAGTTTAAAACTTACGCGCTCGATATCGACTACGTAAATATGTCTATGAAAAACATGTACAGCGCCGGCTGGTGGTTACGCGAAGAACTACAATCGGCCATATGAAAAAAACAACTCGATAGGTTTTTAACGTACGTAAGTTTACGATAGCCAACTCATGGTAGGCCCTCTGGATCTTGCTCGCTCTATTTTGTGTAGCAATACACCCCGGCTTTCCACATGTGCAATGCTGATCAATTTCTCTACTGCATTATAGCAAGTAGTATGGGTTCTTCTTGTTATTTAAATGTTCTGTAAGTAGTATGGGTATCTTCTTATTTAAATACTCTTTAAGTCAAAAATACAACAGCACCATGTGCGTGCATATTTGTTTTTTTAATGTAGATCCTCTGGTGTCATGATCTGGTCCAGCTATCAAAAAACTGGCACGTCTTGGCCTTGAATAGAGAGTCCTGGCAGTGAATAGATTTGGAGAAGACCTTTTCCCAGCAATGGGATGACATAGGTTAAATAAAAAAGAATTAAAAATGTTCCGATCCCACCTTCACAATGCACATACTATGGGCGTACCATACATCTACTAAAATACATCATTCGTGAAAATTTTAACTGTCTAGCACAATCGCACGTGGGCCTGGAAGCTTTTGAAAATACAACTTTTTCAACTATTTGCATCGCTGTATCTCTGAAATGGTGAATCTTAGGAGTAAAACGTACAGACAATTTTTATAGATAAATAGAAGATAAGTAATTTTCTCCTACACACTTTTATGATAAAACTTCCCGCTTCGCTCAAAAGTTCATAAAACTGATATTTGTGACATTTGACCTTGAAAATTTAATAGTTGCGTACACCCTACCATATGTTTTGAGACCACCTTTAGGGTGTCAATATCTAAGTATTTACAGACTTACAGCTGGGTATCCCGAATTCCGAAATCCTTACCTAATTTAAGCTTAAATGACTGGACTACTAACATGTTAACCCTTTCCCCGCAGCGATGAAAGGTCGCGACGGCCTCGGCGGCGGGGGGTCGTGCGCACCCAACGACGTGTTTTGCTCGGTGCCGGGCCGGCTGTCGCTGCTCTCCTCCACCAGCAAGTACAAGGTCACCGTGGCTGAGGTGCAGCGGCGGCTCTCACCGCCCGAGTGTCTTAACGCCTCGCTGCTGGGCGGCGTGCTTCGGAGGTCAGTTGTCCTATTATACTACCCCCCACACCCCTTCCTAGCTAAGGTTACTATATGCTGTCCCATGACGGAGTTGCAGCGGCGGCTCTCACCGCCCGAGTGTCTTAACGCCTCGCTGCTGGGCGGCGTGCTTCGGAGGTCAGTTGTCCTATTATACTACCCCCCACACCCCTTCCTAGCTAAGGTCACTATATGCTGTCCCATGACGGAGTTGCAGCGGCGGCTCTCAACGCCTGAGTGTCTTAACGCCTCGCTGCTATGAAGGGCGGCGTGCTAAGGAGGTCAGTTATTACCCCTCCCCCGGTCGCGGCCTAGTCTCTTATACTGAAAGCTCGGAGCCTAACAAGGTGAGTGATAGTCAAGTTGCAGCGGCCAACAGATTAACAATCATCAAAGTCGATCGGCAGTCAATGTTGCGTTTAACATACCAAGTAGTTAGTCACATAATTTACAGGTGCATAGTCAGCAATTATAGTCTTTTTCAGCTAAGATGATCCCTGTGAGACTTCATTGTGTTCTGAATCACGCATCTTACGATTGACAAACGAAAATAATTTTATTGCACACTTATTTCATTTTATTGCGGCTTCATTAGGAAAAATATTAAATTAATAATTTTAAACTTTTGAAAGGGAAATAGTATCGTTTAGTTTAATTTAAAGTAATAGATTTTTTTTTTTAAATACCTATGCAGTTCGTATTACGCAGAATGGAACTTAGTCAGAGTTACTATGTTCCATTCTACGTATACGAACTGCATAGGTATTTTAAAAAAATGTTCTATTACATTAAATTAAACTAAACGATACTGTTTGTCATTTAAAAGTATAAAAATATTTATTTTGATATTTTTCCTAAAGACGCCGCAATAAAATGAAAAAAGTGTGCAATAAAATTATTTTCGTTTGTCAATCGTAAGATGCGTGATTCAGAATACAATGAAGTGTCACAGGGATCATCTTAGGTGAAAAAGAGTATAAGGAAATATCATGCAGCAAACATAATGTAAGCAATACCATAACATTACTTTGCTAAGAAGATATTAATGTACGTATTTTCAATTTACTTACACGCACATTACATTATGACGTAGAAAAAAGTACTAAAATTATTTTAACAATTATTGCCAAAGGGAAACGATTAATACAATTACTTTCCTCGCCTAACGCCTACTTAATTAAATTAAAAAATAAAACACCATAAAAGCATCTGCGTTAAACTGAAACCGGTAGCAGGCAACACAAATAACGGTCTCGTAAAGTCATATAAGAGACTGGTCCAGAAGCGACACCCGATAATTATGTCCGATAAAGCGAAAGAAGCCGAGTGTTCACCAACGGGCCGTGCGCCTAACCGCGACGGACAAAAAATAGTCTAATAACCACCGGTAACCGATGCCGTGGCTGCCACAGACATGCTACTTGCGATCGGTAGACTTTTTAACCCATTTCCGATGGCTATGTCGTCAGAAAGATAATTGTTGCGGCCTAACTGTAGTCAGCAGGCTGCAAATTTTTTTTTGGAGTATGTCGTAACATAATATTATCGAAGAATTTCAAATAAACCTATACATTTTAAGCCAATATAACCGTAATTATACTACGTTTTGTTGGCTACTGTTCCAAGTCGACTCAACTCTGGGTGTGAAAATACACTAGGGCCTTCCGCTCCCTCGCCGGTTAAGCTGAAAATGCCAATCAGCTGGCTATCAACGAGCTTCAGTTCTGAAAAAAAAACAGAAAATTGAATACTAGTAAAAATTTGTAAACCTGCTTGCTTTGTTTGGCTTAGTGTGAATTGCTAATTAAGTCATGATTGCCATAACGATAGATTCTCATAACGCTAGTGCAAATGTTGGCTAATACAGACTGCTAACAATTGCATTCTCTATGACTGCTTTATGATCGTCATACACAAAACTACTAATCGCATCCTTGTGCAACCCGTAGCAACTCCAACTTTAGTAGTCAAACATATCTTTATCGGTCGGACCGCAGACCACTACACAGTGTTGCCATCGCAAAAAACGCAATAAACTCGCGCGGTACTTGTAAAATGGAAGTCGATTCGACGGACAGTAGGTGGCTGAATAATTTGACTAAAATGTATTATGCATGCAGCCTGTAATTATTTTTAAATTGAACTTTAATCACGTTGGGCTGGCCGGACGAAACTGTGAATCATGTTCGTCGTTTTAAAGACGAAAGTCATTTGATTCGGATTAAAAAAGTACATTTTTCACGCGTCACAAAATTTCCTTTCGCGGAGGTGTTGTTGGGTCAGTAGACAAATTGGTAATACTTTGTAACACATTTTTAACCACATTGAACAACCGATCTCAAAGTTATCTTACAAGGAGAATAAGTAGTTAACAGTAGTTCAACCCGTATGTGTTTAAGAACAAAATCCCTGACATCAAATTTGAGACGTCACTGAATAATAGTATTGTCACATTGTCCAATTAATTAAACATACTCTCTCGAATGTCATCTCAAATCACGTAATTGTAAGTAAATTGCCGGTGTAATTTCAATTCTTTAGAATTACGACGCCGGCGAGTTCGCGGCTAATTGAATTTAGGGCCCATTTAGCATCGAGAGACCTAATGATGGTCATTACCTACGCTCTGAATGGTGAGCTGCATTATGTAAGTTTAAGTGAGTTGTTTGTTTTGTTTCTGTTGTACTTATTTTGGTGAACGCTGTATAGCGTGTGTAATATACGATCAAAGGTACTGGCTGCTTTTTTTGCTAGTAAGTTATGAAAAAAATATGGTAGTGTTTTTCATGAAAAAAATGACAATTGAAACGACATTTTTAATCGCCCGTGTGAAATATATTTAACTATTAATAAGTTTTATTCAAAACCAAACTTGCCGTAGCTAATGGCAATATTTGCGTACTTAGCTTATATAAAAAGCTTTATCATTATCTACGTAATGTTCGGAGCTAAATTGTAGAGCAAGCAATTGGAATTATATTTATTACATTGTACAAAAACATCTCATTTTCACTTTAAAGCATTCCAAACGTGAGTATTACTTATTAAAAATGGATTTATTTCTGCCCCGTGTACACAGCACAAACCGCTAACGAATAAAGCCTCTAATTGATACCTCATTTATGCTCAGATGTGAAAATAAACTCAATTATTAATTCCTAACTGGACAGCGGCGATATTTTCACACGTTCGCTTAGACAAGCATAAAGGAATGCTGGCATCATGGCCGGCTAACGAGCCAAACAAAGGTTCGAATTTGGAATCAATGGAAAACTAAATCGGATGAATCGACACATCGAGTGAACTAATGGCGTATATCGAGTGCGCACTTGTAACGATACCTGCCAGTGCGATTAAAGAGATTATCAATCAACCTCCTTGATTCTTAAACGATAATTATAAGGTAAAAATACGTCATCTTAAAAAGTTCCTATCATGAAAGTGTTAAGGTTTAAAATCGTTTGCCGGTTTAAACGTTTTGGCGGTACTTTAGTGATGTAGTAAATTGACATACAATTTTGATAATATGCATGTATCTGGCTATAGACAAATAAATTGTAGGGTTCCCTCCAATTAAACGATAATACCGTTTCGCACCGGAATCACCGGAATCACCGGAACCGTTGATGTACATGACTCTTCAAGTCAGAAATGATCTACTTACATATTTATAAAATTTAAAGCTTTTCTTGAATTGACAAAAAACAGATTAACCAGAGCGCAGTAAATAGAGCGCACACATGGAAGCAATACAAATTCATGATTAAATTGGTGTCAAATTCATATGTAGAAGTCATATTATGTATCATTGTAGGAGTCGAGTTTGACATACAGACCTTAAGCACAGATAACATAACTGTATTAGTATTTTTTTTTCTGAATGTCTACTATAATCGCAACAAAACACTATTTTTTTATTCAAACGTTCTACTACTACCAACAGACAGATCCAACTCAATCAGTCCACTGTCGTCATCACAACCAAATCATAAATTCTCGGAATACTTTCCTTCAATTACGGCGCGGAGATAAGCGCAAGAACACACAGCTCGCGGGTCCATTAATAACTGCGATTGGTCCAATCGAATCGGCGTACCTACTTACGACACAATAAGTTTTTGAATTTCGAAACCGTAGCGTGATCAGGGCTCGCTACCTTTTATTTTTTTTAATCTGCAATTCGTGGTTTCAGGTTTATCGCGGCCGAAAAAAAATTAGAAAAACATTTTAAATGTTTTTCTAATTTTTTTTCGGGTGTAGCTATCTCACAAAGGTTAATTAAAAATATTTAGAACGTTATATATATTTTTATAAATGATTTTTTACTTATAAATATCAGAAAATTGTTTGATTGATATATTTATACCGATTTTAATCTCGATAGATAGCCAATTTATAACAAATGGGCTATAGGTTTATTAGCTTAAAAGTAATGTGTGGTGGAAAAAGAGCTGCAAGGAATTTTTGTCATTCATTTCGTATTTTTAATACCTATTATAATGTGTCGAAAAATGTGAACGTTGTGAGATTCAATTTGCCTTCAATCTACACTTACTAATATTATAAAGCTGAAGAGTTTGTCTGTTTGTTTGAATCTCAAGAACTACTGGTATGAATTAAAAAAATACAGACCATTTATGCGGCAGGCTTAAGGTTGTATAATATCGCACTTTGACCAATAGGAGCATAGAAACAATAGAAAATATGCAAAAAACGGGGGAAAACGTTGACAAAGTTACTGGCACACACAGCCATTTACCAAATTAAAATCCATTTCCCAATTTCTCGCTCGCGGCAGCCCTGCGCATACGCTGTTTTGACACTGCCTCCTTTGTTAAAAGATAGCTATGTCCGTTGTGAAACACACACATGATTAATTCCACGTAGATCCGTCTTTGATACCGACACGTCGTTTATACAATTTTGCGGCATTCTTCGCTTGTCCGATCGTAATAAATAGATGCAGTGGAAATTGTATTGGGCGTCGGTTAATTGACGTATTCGATACAGCTTTATAAGTAGTGGCTTTACATATGAGCTACTTAGATGATTTATTACGGAGGCAATACTATTTTACATTGAACATTTTTTTTCTACGTCTCTGTTGGATGGAAATGCGATGTAAAGACCACCGCAGACGGGGAATCCTAAATAACGCTGAAACTTTTACTAACTTTTAAGAATTTGCATTCGATAATTTATCAAGTGATCATATCATAAAGTCCATAAATTAGTATATTGACATGATTTTTTCTCGTAATATAAATGTCACCTTTTGTTCCTGAAATGCTTAATCTCTGTTGTAATAGCTTACAATATACGCACAAATGCAGTGCCTAACTATGTCTGCTTGTAAAAAATATTTATGTACCGTACATTATTTATATTAATATAAATTTGTCAATCAAAAAGACCCGGTACCTATGTTTGGCAAAAATAAATTATTATTGTACATAAATATCAAACATAAAAACCTGAAAACTATTTTCTCTAGTTCATCGTCCGCTTGCCAAACTCAAGTAGCAAAGCGAATATAAATAAAAAAACATTTTTAATCAAACACATCAAAACATTTTACAAATTCGAATTCTTCGCGCAATCCATTCTGGAAGTCCATCATCGAGATGATTTATCGAAAACAATTTGGTTAACGAGCTTTATTATAATTTCCGATAATACTAGTAGCCAGTTTACGGACGTGACCACATCCGAATAAAAACACATTCAAATTACAACTTTGCTGCTCGGCGTTAAGATAACAAGTTCTTTTGGTAATTTGTAATTTTAAAAAACAACTTTCTACATGTCAATCACGACTCGCTCAGTAGCCAATA
Organism: Maruca vitrata; assembly: GCA_039566165.1. Taxonomy (NCBI): domain Eukaryota; kingdom Metazoa; phylum Arthropoda; class Insecta; order Lepidoptera; family Crambidae; genus Maruca; species Maruca vitrata. The sequence goes on along the minus strand of CM076938.1, from coordinate 4,920,988 downwards.
GGTTATCTGTAGCTCCATCTAGCGGGAAATAGCTGTACCACGACACATCCCGATTTTGTATTAAAACTATTCGTTCTTTTTTGATCCTTTCGTGGGTCAACGACTTTATGAATGGCGGCAAAATGGACAGTCATGTTTGGATAGCATATCGTTTGATTGCAGAACGTGAACATTTAAAATTTTTCTCGTTCTTTTGTCGCACTTCAAACGGCACGCACGCTTTCGTTTACTATTAAAAAAAAAATCTATCAAGTGTATATTATTTATTTACATACGGCCTTTCTTAGAAACCCGTGTTCTAAAAAGTTTCTATGATACGAAGTTTTCTGCCTTCAACTCACATGTAAATATTCGATATCAGATTTTATGTGTGACACACTCACACAGAGTAAACTCTTGGTGTTGGGCCAAGACAACAGACACCAATCCCACAAATCTAGAGAAATCAGAAAGGTCACATGCAGAAATGGTCCTGCATGTGACCTTTCTCCAGGTCCATGGGGACAGGACGTGATAATAATATGCTTTATGGAGCCACAGGGATTTGGAGCTGAAGAAATTCTTCATTCTTGGCCAATAACGTATCTATTAAGAGAAGAACCTAGAAACCTAGAATGTAAAATTACCAATGTAGGTACCAGCGCCATCTTGTATTTCAGGGGCTTCTACGCAAACGTCAACGTACTTTCCTGCAAAGAAAAAAAAATTGTGCCAGTGCTAAAAATCGTTGTTCGTTTGTTACAGGGCAAAGAGCAAGAATGGAGGCCGATTACTCCGGGAGAAACTGGAGAAGATCGGGCTGAACCTGCCGGCCGGGCGGCGGAAAGCCGCCAACGTCACGCTGCTTACCTCCCTCGTTGAAGGTAGATACAAAAAAAATAATAGGCACGTGTAGCTAGTCTTACTCTACCCTTAAGTTAAGAAGGGCCTTAACAAAGCTACTGATAATAGTGGAATATAGGCATTAAACACATTCCTTAGATACAAATTCATTAAACCGTTTATTGTTCATTTTTAACCTAATCAAAACAAGTAATCATGTGAAGTCGTTAATCGGGTAAAATATTACACTTTTATAACAAAGTTAAGGAAGCCTATGTCTTTTCTCGGTCCCTTGACATTGGGTTCGATAGTTTTGAGGTGAAAGCGTGACAGAGTTTCTTTAACATATACTACTAGAGCCATCCGCTACCCCGCAAACCCGGTGTCAGTTAGGCCCGCCATAGCGAACCCTCGAGCAGTTAGCCAATGATCAACATACACGGACCGCTCTTGCAGTCATAGTCAGCAGCATATGCCTGGCAACTGCTTGAGATTTCATCGTGCTGCTAACTGCTCAGACCAGTTACGACTGCTCGAGCGGTTCCGTGTACGTGTGAAAGCAAGAATGGAGGCCGACTACTCGGGGAGAAACTGGAGAAGATCGGTCTGAACCTGCCGGCCAATGCCGATGGCCGGCGAATCTGTACTACGCAGCCGCAGCTTCAGCAGTCTGTCCTGACTGCTTGAAGCTGTCCGTGTATGTCGGCCCTTAAATAAATACTTAAGGAAAGGTCTTTTGATTCGTTTCTTATACTAATCCGCCGTCCCCTTGCAGCGGAAGCGGTGCACCTGGCCCGGGACTTCGGCTACGTGTGCGAGACGGAGTTCCCCGCGCGCGCGCTCGCCGAGTACCTCGCGCGGCAGTACGCGGAGCACGACGCGCGCCGCCGCCGGGACCTGCTGCAGGCCACTAAGCAGGTACGAGATCCACAGCAAACGGCCTAGCCAAGCCTGGATGTATACTCATAAAAGAGTGAAAAGAAAACAAAATGAGGACGATAATCTAGCATTGAATTTCCTGGACCTAAAAATGAGAGTGAAGACAAAAAGATAGACTCAGCACTTAGCACAGGGGGAAGTGAAGTACTTACAAGTAAGGCCAAATTCGACCCTGTGCCCCCTGATTAACTTTTTCTCCGCGTTAACTGTCAACCAAATTGTAAACGTGGCTTTTACCTAACACTTTAACCTTACATCCACCCCTGCTCTCCAAATCCCTCGCTAGAAGCTGTTTACACCCATATTATTGTATTATATGCATGCATATAGTATTTACAATATCATTTCCGACCCCAGGTGACGAAGGAGCTGATGGACCTGCTGAACCAGGACCGGTCGCCGCTGTGCAACACGCGGCCGCCGCACCTGCTGGAGCCGGCCATCCAGCGGCACCTCACGCACTTCTCGCTCATATCGCACGGGTTCGGCGGGCCGGCCATCGTCGCCGCGCTCACTGCCATACAGGTACCTTCACTGCATTCCTATATTAAACTCCTTCCTATATTTAATGGGGAATATGCACACATTTTTTTTATTATCCTAAATAAATCTTTAATATTGAAGAAATATGAATATAATTTTATTTTTCAATTTACTTTAACGACAGCAGAGATATACCTGTTTAAAGTTCCTGAGTAGACAGAGAGATCCGATATGTCAGGTGACGTCAAATTACACTACAGCCATACGAAATCCATACAAAACTCTGTTTTGTAAGAAAGAGATGGAAAATTATTTTTAATTCATTATAAAGCCTTCGTTTTTGAACCGATTTCCACTTCAAATTCACATTTTATTATATTTTGAAGTCTATTTAAAAAAGTGGTTGAAAAAATCAAGATTGCCGGTTTATGCATATTCCTTATTGCCTCGTTGGTCTATTGGTAGCAAGTGCTGCGTTAGGACCGAGAGGTCCCCGGTTCGAGCAAAATTTGTGTGAGTATTTCTGTAATGAAATGACTCAGCCCGGAGTTAGGAAGTTGGCGGTTGAACGCCCGCCTCGGAAAGCACGTTCAGCCGGTGGTCCTGCGCCCGATCTCTCATCGGTCATGTCGGATTGCTGTCTCACCGAACTATGAGAGTAAGGGAACAGAGAGTGCCCTTGTGTTTGCGCGTACACTTGTGCACTATAATTGTCCTGCGCACTTGGCTGATCTCAACATAAATCTTCAGCAAACTTTTCTCTCAACTTAGGCATTTAAATCTAGATTTTCCATTGGACGCTACCCACTTAATTAATAATGATGCAATTTTGTTCACAGAATTTCCTCAACGAGTCTCTGAAGCATTTAGACAAGTTGTACCCCCAGAGCGGCATGGTCTCCTCGTCGATGGACAAGACGAAAATGGACCCCGACATCAAGAAGTAACACAAGCATCACGACGTTCACGTCGACCCCCAGCGCACACTCAGGGCCCCACGGGCCAACTGCACCAGGAACATGGTCTACACCCTTGGACTTACCATGGACATGGGCACATGGACTATTTACTCTTTCCACCGCATCTAAGGTGACCCCAAACCTTACATGCGGAGCAAAGACACACTTATACTATGATCAACATACTGCCATTTGAGATTGCGTATTTATTTTTATGAACGTCTGTGGTGACCCCCATACAAATAAAGTGCAATTATAATACTCAAGATTGTGAGATTATGTAAATATAGGTAGCGTACGAACTGTAGTATTAATTAAGCATTTATAGTGTATGTAATATTGCTACGACTAAGGTGACAAAATATGTTTTTTACTTTGATAAAATAGACCTTCAGAACATCCACCGCAATAAAGACACATATCAAAATGTAATTTGTAAATAAATTAGTCTTAACGAGAGGTAAAAAAAGGCAAAAATCGGAAACATTTAGGTGATGAAAAATCAGTTAATTTTATAACAAGCGGTCCCTGTTACATGCATTAATAGAGAATTTATTTTTAGACTACACTCTTGCTTTTGACTTTATATTATTCTCATAGTACTTTTCACAAAAACAATTTGTTTCAACAACAACACAAATATAATTGTTCTGATATTTACAAAGCCTGAAACAGAAATCGTTCTTTTCATATTGAGCTTTGTTTTTGAGACTGTGAAAGGAGTACCTCAAGGAGTCATACCGGGAACTAATCCTTTTATGACATAAATGACATTAAGTGATAATATGATTTATAATTGCCAAATTTAAGGGACCTTACGATATAATACACATTTGAATTTTCGTTCCTCTCATCTCAAATAATTAAAACAAAACTTCTTAGTTATTAATTTCTAATTAGACATAGTTTTGCTAGTGATTCAATGTGAAAGTGTGCCAATTAGTTTATTATTGGAATTTATTATAAAAGATTCCAATAAATAAGTATTTAATATTTATTATTATTGTCTTGTACATACGAAAATGCTGTTTCCTTGCCTTAAACTTATTTTTGCTAAATTGAAAACATTACTAAAACCAGAATGTAAATTTTTACTGGAAAAAACTGTAAAGCAGTACGATATTATTTCCTCTGCTTCCAGTACATACTTATTTGTATAATATAACACGAGGTACAGTTTTGTAAAGGTTGCCATGATAAATTAATTAAGTACCTAACTTTCATTTATGTGTGATATAATAATTTATTTATAATCTAAACGATTTTCGGATTAATTGTATATATTTTCAAATAAAAATCTAACTTTTTACAACCACAAAAAAGTATTTGAAACTTATTAAAAGTGCCAAATTATTGTATGATACTTGTAATAAAAACATTATTTTGCTACTAATTGTGACTGAAAGTACTTGATAAAAACATATTCTTATGAATAATGCCAGTTATCAGTGTAGGTAGGTAGCCTATCTAAATATTTGTCTTTATGGGTCTACACGCGTTAATAGGAGTAGCAAATTACATAGCTACTTACTGCCCGTCTTCGCCAGTTCGCTCGCGACCACGATTGGTGTAACCCAGTCGAAACGTCGGGCAGTAAGTAGCTATGTAATTTGCTACTCCTATTAACGCGTGTAGACCCATAAAGACAAATATTTAGTGTAATGGAACGCGAAAGTCTAAAATCGTAGGTAGCCTATCTATCTACTACAGATTGTACTTCTGAAATCATTCGAATTATATATTGGGATCGGATAACTAATGTAACTTTTAATTCTTTCGATTATGACCCAACCAAATAAACATTCAGAGTTCCAAATTAGTGTTGGAGACTACGAAGGGCTTTCGCAACGTGAAGTGTGTCGTCCAGATACATGATGTCACTTCCATAGATACTTTACAAAAATATTTCCTTTAGAAACCCTTTAGTTATTCTTTCTCGGGTCTGTATAAACCTCTTTATTTTATGCATCAGACTATAACAAAGTATTTCAGGTATTAAATATTATGCTATATTCAGTTTCATAATTTACATTAAAATATAAATATACTTACTGTATATTGACAGCTGCCGTTGGCATAAAAGGAAATTTCAGATTTTACAGATATGAAATCTGTGTAACTCTACCACCAATATCTGTCCACCCACGTCCAGTCGCTTTTCATTGCGAAAGCCCTACTAGATAAAGTGTTTATGATATTCTTTAGCCATTTATGAGACAGAAAAAGTAACACATACCCACAAACTACACGATTACATTATTTTTACTCCGTGGATCATTGTATTGTCACTTCTATGAACTCGATTCTAAATCTCTTCCCATAATCTACACTGTATGTTGATTACCTCATTGTCGTAAGATCTATAATTTAGCTTATTAAGTATTGGCACATATTCATTAATTAATGGACAAGTTTGTAGATAAATAATGACGAATGATTGTTGATTCACAAAACGAAGGGTATATTTTGTTAATGAAATTAATTAATACAACTAGGTTACAAATCTGCCCATATGTCCACATGAAGCTGTAAAATAACATGGGGAAATACCTCACAGGAAGTACAGTCATCTGCAAAAATAGCCACCGACTGAAAGAAAAGGGGCCTTTTTTGGCAAAGTCTTCGAAAATTGTCAAAAAGTGATTTTAAACACTTTTTGTTGATGACAGTATCTGGTATATATAATTAAGGTTATCTTTTCGACATCTATAGATTTTATTTCTAACTTTACATAGACATCTTTATTGATTTCGGTGCAGCTACTTTTGTTATTGACTGATTACTGCTTGAGTATATTCAACAATAAGCCGAAGAGAACATTTCACCTGTGTATAGCTTCATGTGACCAATTTATATAAAAGCTCTTTTATAAGTATCAGTATTGTTATTTTGTACTGCCACAGAGGGCGTGTTCTGATCTCAATATCTGATAAACTTTTGTCTCATTTGACTGCAAACATTTAGTTTTTTTATGTATACCATCAAAATATTAAAATAACAAAAGCAAACAAAATGCATTGTGTACTTAATTTTATTTTGTTTTGTGGAGTAAAAGAATGATGTTAAAAGTTTGTTTTATTTTATATTTATTTCCTTCTCTAAATAACGAATATTTTAGAGCAGCAGTCATTCTGCTCTGTCTTTTGGTTAGTTTTTTATGGAGAAATGTTAAAAAAGTTGGAGTGTACTACCTGAGCGCGACAAACGAATGTTCGATTAACGCTAGTGCGAAATAACTTTACTGCGATTCACCATACATCGAAATAACGCCAGTGCGAAACATTCTAGCTCGACATCACTCTCGTGCGATACACTATTATGCGACAAAAGTTCGACACTACGGTAGTGCGAATAACGCGTGTGCGATGTAGTATACCAATTATAACTTAGTCATAAATTAGACAGGAATATTATATTAAGTTTACGCGACCAATTAGCCTAGTGACGTCGAATGGCGCCCACTGCGCAAGAGGTTTCTGGTTCAATCCCCGTTTGGTACAAACGTTTATGTGAATTCATATGATTGTTTATACTGGTCTAGGTGTTTTCTATGCATATGTGAAAAGTATTAAGGCAACTTTATTTTATAAGGTTCGAAATTTGAAAGAGATGGAAAGTTTGATAGTGATATTGAAATAAGATAGTGAATGGCGCATTGCACGCCTTTATAAATAGTCAGACAGTGGCCAATCGTAGAGAAGTGTTGAATGTTGATCCCAACACTAATGTATGGAAGTGAAATAATAAGAAGATTTGGAATATTAAGTCTGAACATTTAACAACGGAGTTATCACACAAAACTGGTATTGGTCTAAAAACCTTTGGTAAAATGTTTTGTTTGACAAATGTTTCGTTTGTTTAGATATTATAGATATGGTACGGGTCAAATTAATACACAATATTTGGAATATCATTATTTTAATAAATTTGGTTAGGTTAGGTTAGAACAGTGACCACAAAAAGCGCGAGCCGAGCGAGCGAAGCGAGCGTGCCGCGGGAGCGGCCGGCGAAGCGCCAGAAAATATTGACTACTTACTGTTTAATTTTCATGTATGGCCGATTTTTGTAAACTTTCTAATCTTAATTAACCTGTAAATAATTTGTACCTATAAAAAACATTTAACAAGTTAAGTGTTTGCTAATGAATAATTTGCTAAGTGAGTTTTTGAAAGATAATACTGTTGTTAAATTTCTCGTTTGCCAAATAAATGTTTGGTTAAACACTAGAAATACACTATTTGTACCTGCAGTTTATTGCGTGATTCTATGTTACTAGCTGAACTATTATGATAATGTTTATTATATTTTTACCTATATCTATTTTGAGAATCATTTCGCACGAGAGTGATGTCGAGCTAGAATGTTTCGCACTAGCGTTATTTCGATGTATGGTGAATCGCAGTAAAGTTATTTCGCACTAGCGTTAATCGAACATTCGTTTGTCGCGCTCAGGTATATAGTACACTCAAAAAGTTGACATCGATTCTTGAAACCTATTTATGACCCGCCCCCGCTTCGTTTCGGGTGAATTTAACATTTAAAAAATCCCTCTATCAAAATCCATTGCGTACCTTACAGATTTAAGCAAACAAAGTAATTTAGGGACGGACAATGCGACTTTGTTTTATATTATGTAAGTAGTATATAATTACAAAGAAATAGTTGTGACAAAATCAAAAGTGTAGGCCCGATTGTAAGGGGGGGGGGGACACTTGCTCAGGGCGGCAGTTCTTTATGGGGGCGCCAAATCCTTAAGACAATTATTATAAATAGGAACAAATGAAAGTTATTACACTTGTTCCAGCAGCAGGATAATGGCTTAAGAAACCAGGCCAGAAAAATCCGAAAAAAAAAAATTCAACAAAAGTTCACTCATCACTGTCTCCTGTCAATGTCAGCCGGCGAACAACTTTCAACAAATTCAAAAAAGTCGCAAAGTAAACAGCAAGTGTTGAGAATATTATGAAGTATAAGGTTTAAACTTATCAATATGGGAACACCGGAATCACCTGAACTACCAGAAGAAGTGGATCTCGTAAAACAATGTCACAAATGCGAGGAACAGTTACTGGATAACTTGAACATCGTTCACAATGGCAGTAGCTCGCTCGTCATCACTTGGAACAGATTCCAAATATTCGTCTACGAAGACCTGGATTTGAAAAGTCCTGCTAAAGTGTTCATACCGGAATTCCAGGTGTGTCAATTGATAATATTAAATAATTACCTAGTCTGCTTAGACACCAGTGGCAATATTCACACGACTTCTATGAAGTTTAAAAATCCAGCCCAAAAGCGAGTCAAGAGCAGCTTCCAGCCACGAGAACAGAATGTTTTGGTGTGCATGAACGCTGAAGATAATATTATGAGCTTAACCCATGAGCTAGATAGCTATTTTTTCTTAGTGAACAAAGTGAATGCTGATTTTACCTTAGAAAAGAAGATTTCTCTCCTCTACAAAGGCCGGTGGCCGCTCCCACGGCCTACACAAGACAAGTGTCTCTTGGTCTCATACAAATTAACAGAGACCCAATTAGATTATGTGAGAAATTTGTTCAATGTGAACAAGAACACAACTTGCAGTGATTGCAGCCTCATAGTAATAACTTTTGATAAACTCACTATTTATGGGTGTTTGTTCAGCCCTAAGATGAGTGAAGATAATATCACATTAGTAAAACTTTACACATGTCCTTCAGAAATATGTAACTTTGAAATTGTCAACCTGGATCAGCTGTACATTATTATTGGATTAAAAATAGGCACTTTAGTGAGATTATCACCAAAAAATGTGTCAATTAAACCAGAACTACTTCACTTGAACATAGCTTTACATAAATTTAAAATGTTAAAAGACACACTTATTTACACAGATGGCAGATCTATGTGGAAAGCTGATGACACGTTTACTGACAAACTTTCATTCCTTCAATTTTTTATCCGTCATGTCAAGGATTTCATCAAGGTTGGTGATCAAATCATTTGCACAACTTACACAGATTTGCTTTACATCTTTCCCATTGATGATGACTCTTCATATTTAAAACCTGATTCAATTGATGGTTACTGCTCCGCAGAGAAACTCCTCAACAATTCAGAATGTCTTCATAAAATTATTGAAGAGTTAGAAAAGAATAATGAACTCACAAAGAGGATTAATGATGAGGGTAACTTTGTTACTGCTATGTCCTTATCAAATAGGCAAGACATAATGGATAACATTATTCAACATAATGTTACAGTTCATGATAGCTATGAGGATGTGAAAACAGAAACCACAAATATTTTATTAACAGAAAATATGGCAGAGCATTTCAAACCACATACCTTCCATATTCTTGTCAAACTTTCCACAACTACCCTGCATCACATGTTTAACAATATACTGTCTAATATATTCAATGATGTTAAAATCCATATTACACTAGCCACAGAGATGAAAGTACTCAAAACCACCAGTGTAAAGGTGATAGATTCCTTTAAGAAAATGAATATATTAATTCCAATCTATGTAATTGGTGAAAATATCTCAGAATTAAAGGTCCATATTGAATTAATATCAAGTATCCCTGGCGCCTTTGATGAGGCACAAAAACTTTGGATAACTCTTTATAGAAAACAAGTTATACTTAATTCTGAACACTTCATAAAAATTGTCAATAAAAGTGATGGAATTAATAAAGAAAGTCATGAATCTGTTGAAGACTTAGTTCTGAAAGTTTCACAGGCACAATTTGGTAGTGCATTCAAATTCACAGATATGAAAAAGCACTACTTAGTACCTGAGAATTGTATCTACCTCAAGCTTCCACCAAATTACAAAGATTTATTCAAGAAAGAAACAACTGCTTTGGATTATTTAAATAAAATAAAAGTAGCACAGTTAATGAAAAGTTACACCACTGATGAATTTTTAAAGGCCAAGAGTAACATTATTTTCGAGATAGTTGATGAAAAGGTGAAAATAGAAGTTCTGAGTGATGAATTCACAAGTCCCATACTGAAGGTGTCTTGCAGGAATATGGCTGTAGCTTTTCATATTCGAAATTTATTTTCCAAAATAATTTATGAGGATTTTATAAATTACAAACCAGGCAAGGAGTATGTGAAGTATGTCCTATATAACAAGACTGAGGTAAGATATTGTTGCTTACTTTTGGGAATGTTATTTGTTATCATGACAAAATGTAATTTAGACTATGAGAAAAAAACACATGAATTGTTTATTGTGTAACATTATGTGAAAAATATAAATTATTGTGTTACAGATTCTTCAAAAGGAAATCAAAAGTTGCATGTTGAAACAAGTAGCCTTCCATGTTTTTCAACCACATGCAGACAATTTTGAAAGAAGTATTATTGGCGCCTTACCTTTGTGAACATCATCAGCCCACATTCGTCCCCTTCAGAGGGCATGAGCCTACCCTCACACTAGGGCTTTGTGAACATGTCAACTTTCAAGGAATCAAGATTTAGTGCATGTTGAAGATAATTTTCCTTGTATTAAAAAGAAATAGCATGTTTTATTTCAATAAGTACATATACTTTTAGAGATGTGATTTTAGTATGTATAAAAAAATCCTGTGATCAAACAATATCTTGTATGAAATACAAAACTTGTCCTAAACAGTTTTTTTATTTATGAACAAATGTATCCATTAAGAAAACCGCCACAATTTACTACATGTACTTGAAAATGCATAAGCCTGTGGTCCTTTGGGCAAGAGGTCTCTCATCAGTTATTGTTAGCTACATTGCTGTTGCCCTGAACATTTTTTTGCACGCACACTTGTGCACCTATTATAATTCTCCATTACCCCGCCGCCGCTAATTAATTCATTATTTTAAACAATCTTGAACATCTTAGTAGTTTCGAACCCAATACTACAAAATTTCATGTCTGGACTTTGGTATTCATAATACTTCCTACCATAATGGAGGTAACTACTAGTGTTTCTAGGATATATTGTTACGCAAATCTATCAAAATCCATCCAAATCAATCTGGATGAGAATGTTTTAGTTTATTCCATTACAAATTTGGTGCATAATAAATAAAAAGGCAATATACAATTAAAATCTATATTTATTTAGACCATCCTCCTGAGGAGTTCGTTGACCTTGTCCTCGCGGTTGCCGAAGTCACCTCCGTCGACGTAATGGATGGTCTTCTTGCGCCAGCCTCCGGTGGGGTTGTTCAGCTTGAAGGGCCACAGGAAGTTGCTTGCGTACTGTAACAAGGAAGAATTGGGTTAATACCGGAAGTAACTTTTTAGGACAATGGCCTAACTGTGAAGCAAAGTTCGAAAATCATGAGGAATGATGACACAATGAGAGTTTCAATCCATACCCATTTCTGGGCCATCATAGACTTCTTTCTAATAAGGGTTTACACATATGAGAAATCTACTAGATTGCAATACTTTAGGAGTGAGGTCTACTGCAGCTCGATTGGTTATTTTTAACATGATATGGATGGACATGTTAATATTCACCAATCATATAGCCGTTAGACTTCATATCTATGTCTTGCCTGTGGATTTCTCATATGCCAAAAGCCTCACTTCAAAGAAGTCTATGAAGGCCCAGCAATGGGTATGGAATAGGTATTCCTAAAAAGAATTAGTAAGACATTTGTCTATTTATAATCAAAATTTTACCTTGAACTTGTCACCAACGGTGAAGATCTCGTGGATGAGGTCCTCAACACAGATGATGTTGTTCTTGCCGAGTTTGTCCTCAACGATGGTGTTGGAGGTGATGGGCACGCGCTGGCCGTTCACCTTGGCGAAACCGCGTTTGTACACCAGCTGCAAACGAAACATCAATTTGGTTATCATACAATATTACAGACATTGGATAGTTTATTTTAGTTTTATTACTGTAACATTATAAATATTGACTGAAATGCTATGAAGTTATACGCCGCGTCCACGTAACGCTGTGTTAGCCCTTAGAATATAATAATATCTATAAACAAATAGCTTTTAGACTTCTGACAAATGATGATGGATTAAAGTAGCCCATCATCACCGGACTTGCGGGGGAGCGTATGACTCTCACCCCTAAAAGCCTTTGGACTACATATTCTAAACTAAAGTCACATTACCTACCAAAAAAAAAATATAATGGATTGTCTATTATTTGTCTGAACACTACATACTATTGAAAATGAAACTTGTGTATAGTAAAATATTTAGCATATTGAGTTTCGTTTGTAAAATAAGTTTCATAATTTGAATTAATCAAAACAAAAACATCTAAACAACAATTATTTTAACAACAGTTATTTTAACAGGATTTAGCTTATTTTACGATATAAACCATAGGCTACTTTAACAAACATCGCTGCCAAAAATGACTACTCCACGCAGACGAAGTCGCGGGCGGCCGCTGGTCTTGTACTAACCTCCCGCACGCTCTTGAGGTTGGGGTATCCCCAGGTGATGTAGGGCTCGGCGATACGCAGCATGTTGACGGTGGCCTTGTTCAATCGCACGAACACACCGTTGTTGATCTGACGCAGTCTGAACAGCTGGAGGACTTTGCGGACCTGGAACGATCAAATTATTAGAAACCTATGTTGTTAACGTAACCAGACTTCTCTTCTTTCTCAAGAGACTTATTTCTACTACACATCAGCAAATTGGAATATAGTAGCAGAATAATATCAAATGGTAGGTAGGACATCAAAATTGAATAATATGCATTTTTCACACTTAAAATGTATGATGTAGAAATATTCTACTTACAAAATTAAAAACTCTTTAGTAGATAAGTAAACCAAATTATGCTATGACTTGTTATCTTCTATTTTGACAAGTATCCTAAAACTACTAACCTTGGGTGAGACCTGGTTGATACCACGGATACGGATGACGAAAGCCAGTTTAGCTTCACCGGGAACATAGTAGTTGCCTCGGTTGCGTGCCTGAAATAATTAAAAATCTAATTTAAAATTGTTATCACAAATAAAGACATTGAAAAAACTTTGATATAGATACAACAAACACTAACAAATTTTACTATACTGCAAATATTGATAGCACAAATAATTGATTACTGGTTGTATAAAAAATGTGCTGATGGCAGAGTAGTTGAGCTCGTTGTTTGTCCAGCGAGAGGTTGTCAGTTCAAACCCCGCCAAGTACCACTGTGTTAAAGAAATTTATTATTCATTGATAAGAATCAATGAATACAGAGGAAAGGAAAAGAAGAGGATTGTCTTCTTTAATCAGTATTAAGTTTATTGGACTGGATCTGTGGATAAATACAAAGTACTGTTAGCGGACCCTGTTGCAACTCACCTGTCTTGCTAGCCTAATCTCATCACGCTCCTTGATGCGGTATTCCTTGACGTACTGTTCGGCCCTCTTGAAGATTTCCTTCTTCTTCTTGATGGCAGCTGAGCGCCTTTTAAGTGTGACCTGATAAACACCAAGAAACACATTTAATATGGTGCTAGAAATGCAAGCAATGTGTACAAGGTTGGCTTTTGACATCAGATTAAAAGTTAACAGCATCTTTATCAGATGAACTATGCCTTTAAATTGAGAATCATCATAACAAACAATTTTATAAGGGTTTTAAAACACTTAAGGAAATATATCATAGAATTGCAAATAATATGACAGCTTATATATTTTTTTAAAATCATTTCTAAGAAATCATTGTTATAATAAATAACAAAATTCGCCAAACTGTTGCCTGTTTATTGGCAATATTAATAATACATATTATTTCAAAGCAGCCTTAATCAATAGGTAATATTGACAGTGATATATATGATTAACACTAGGTATCTTGACCCCTATTTAAAATTCCAATTTAATATGTTCCTTACCTGGACGCGGCGGGTGCGTAGAGCCTCTCTCCTCTTGCGGTGCTTGAGCACTGACTCGGGGACAGCGGGCAACTTCTTGCTGTCCTCCTTGCCCTTCACGGGCTTCTTCTCAGCCACAGCCTTCTTGTCTGTTGTCGCAACCATCGTGCTGAAATATAAAATTATGTTATTGAATGGGTTCGTTTTGGTTTATTTTTGATTATAAAAATGTATGATGATTCTATATTACAATTGCTACTTTTATACTACTGTCTTTGATTTGTCTTATTAGTTTTTCCTATATAATATTCACTACCTATCCTACACTGTAGGTACATGAAACTCTATTCTAATAAATAGGAGTATGTCAAAGAATTCAATATTTAAGGAAACTAATTAGAGAAGCTAAAACTGAACACTGAACAGTGAGTATGCTAATATTTCAGAAAAATAGATAGTTGATGATAAGCAGTTTCAGTGAACATTCTGTTGTATGCTAGCTATCTACTTAGTATTTACCAATAAATTATATTAAACTAGGCAAGCATAATATTACACATGACTTTTTTCTGATCATTCAGGAATATCAAAGGTAAATATGTAGCTATCAATAGTACTGTTGTCAGCAACATGTGGTTCAAAATCATTTGTTGTTGTTTTTGAACCGAAAAAAAACTGGCTAAATAAGAAATAAACCAATTTATCAAAGAAAAAAAGCAATACAGCAGGGAATACTTTCATCATCAGTAAATAAAGAAATACAACACTGCTGTATGGAATCCAACTTCTAGTATAAGTGGAGGTTAGTCAAGAGTCCGATGACTAATAGAGCACGATGCATTTTAACGAAGATTAAATTCCAATAGAGTCAATAGAGATCTCAATCTCACTCTTTCACCAAATAACAAGAGTGCATGGTAGTGGCATGTCAGGTTTGGAGGTTATGATTTTGCTAACAACATTTACACCCCCAAAAACTAAGATCCAGTGACTCTAAATCATGTTAGAAGCGTTCACAAATTAAAACATAATGGGACCACATCAAGAAATGAAAAGTTCAAAAAGGTAAAACCAAAATTCAGTGCAAAGGCGGCATGTCACCCAACAACGTTAAATAGTTTCACTTTTCCACTGTACATCACACATATTTTCTAAATACTGACACTGTGAATAAATTCCTCAGTTTCTTACAAACTAAATAGCACCAAAATATGAATAAAAAACTAAATATTTAACAACCTGCGGGGCAAAACTCCACGCGGCACGTGTGTCAAGTTATCAAAAGAAAGACGGAAAATTGACTTCCGTCGACAGCCATATTTGAAGATTTTTTTTCTTGGCAACACTGAGGGCGTGTTCATATACTTGCATATATTTATAGAGTTTCAACATAATAAAATTATAATTTTCTTGAGCGCTTAATAATTTACTGAATAAATTATCTGTTTCAAAGATTTCCTATATAAATAAATATTACACAACATCAAATACATTGATCTGATCCCGTGGTAAGTAGCTTAAGAACTTGTGTTACAGATATCAGAATCAACAGTAGATACACAAATATACTTAAATAAACTTAATAATAATAATTACAATAAATATGTTTAATTTATTGTTATGATTATTATGACTAAAATGAGGATCGTTAATTTGGAAATAACCCCGAATAATTTGCACAAATGGATGCTAATAGCCGTACAATATTTTATTTGAAGTGCCAACACTTTGTATTTCCGGTGGCGCGTATTTTCAAAATATATCGAACTTATCGAAATATCGAACTATCGTTTCCATGGTAAATGGTTGGTGGTGAATAAAAATAAAATAACTAGCTAGCAAAAGCTTATTAGGTGAATCCGTCTAATTATAATTTACAAAAATGGTCGAAAAAGATACCCAGTTGAGTGCTTTAGATATCGGCGAGCTCGACATGTTCGTCGACAGTATGGAACCTTGGCGCATTGATTGTATTGGAAACCAGGGGTAAGTGTATTTTCAAAAATAATAATAGTAACTATTGAATACATTTTGGAAGATCATATGTTAATCAAATTTCGAAGGTTTTTTTTTGTACTCTAGTAGTTGTGTATGTAGGTACTTATCTATTTTATTTACAGATGGATAGACTGGCACATCAGGCTTCAGAAAATAAACCAACAGGCTGTGCTGGAAGCTTCGTCTATGCAAGAAGAACTTACTAAAGAGACACTCATATCATCTGGAAAGGTAAGATATTGGCTGATCATAAACAAGTTTCTAAAATATTAAAAACATAGGATCTCTTTAGTTCTACGAACAATTGATTTCAGCTGCCCGTGTTGGTCTACGAAGCTATATGCATCCAAGTATGGCGGCTGAAGATTTACCCTCAAATACTCAAGTTAAACCCAGCACCAGCTCATACGTTTGGGGTCTACATGGTGGCAAGTATATTTTTATTCCACACCTCAGATTTTGACATTCACCAGTCCCAAACGCTTAAAATAGTTATGGTGGAAAATCTTAGTGCACGGTAGTGTCTCCGCCAAGTCCAGAACATGTTATAATGTATGTACTAGAGCCGTACAAATATTATATGTATGTTACGGTCAATGTGAGCAATCGGTAATTATCTATAATCACCGGTAATTATAGATAAATACCAACGCACATGGTTAATGTAGTGAATTATTCAAATTTACCGGTAATTATATAAAACTCCCTCACGACTAAGGTAAATGTTGACATTGCTGACAAAAATCACAAGTACTCTGCAATTCCAAATGTCACAAAACTCAAACCTGCAAAAATATATTAACAAGAAAGAATTTTAAGATCCACTGATAATTGCCTGCTAATTTGTTAATTTTATTTCACTTTATTTTTAAAAGATTTTATTTTTTTTAAAACCAAACTTGAAGTTCGGTTTCTAGATATGTCTTGTTTATTTTATAACTAGCTGTGCCCGCAACTTCGTTCGCGTGGACTACAGGATTTTACAAACAAAAGTTTTTTCCCATTAACTCCCGTTTCTGTGGAAATTTTGCAATATCCTGTTGCGATTAAGCTTTACGTCTATTAGGGTACCTGCATGCCAAATTTCAATCATCTATCTTACGCAGTTTAGATGTTTTCATACAAAAGTTTTTTCCCGCTAATTCCCGTTTCTGTGGAAATTTTGCAATATCCTGTTGCGATTAAGCTTTAAGTTTAATAAGGTACCTGCATGCCAAATTTCAAGCATCTACTTAAGCAGTTTTAATATTTTCCTGCAAATTCCTGTTTCCTGTTAGAATTTCGGGAAATCCTTTCTTATTGCACCTTTACGGTACCTAACCTACGACCCTTCCAAATCTTACGTTCCAGCGTTCAAAGTTGACGATGTTTCATACAAACTTACCCCCATATTTTATTTGTTAATTTAATGAGAATATATTATATGTTTTGCTTAACCGAAGAGAAGGTTTGGTCTCTTGGTATTCGAGGAATATTTTTGTTTGTCCGATGTTTGTAAACAAATTTTATTATAATTAGGACTAGAATTGTTTATATCCTAATAAACATTGATTCAGATGTTTACATAAAAAAAAAAAATATTTGGGACATTTCCACAAACTAAGCACCGCGTGTACCTACTTTTGGCGGCAGAGACTGATAAACATACATATATTTATAAATACATACTTAAACACATAATCACATCTAGACCCAAACAAACACCGATGTAAATCATAAATATTTATTTGCTCCGAGTGGGAATAGAACCCAGGGCTTTTGGAACCGCCAGGCAGGATCACTAACAAAACCATTGTTTCACCAAGCCAGTCAAGTCAGGTTGATTTTATTATTTACCACATTTACAAAAAGGGTAGGGTAATTTTATATAATTACCGGTAAATGTGATTAATTCGATAGTTTTTACCACCTATACCACGAGCACTGATAATTATGCATAGTTACCGGTAATTATACATAATGACCTCTCTATCCACATTAACCGTAACATGTATATCCCGTAGATAGCTGGCAAGGTTATATTTTGCCCTGTGGTATTTGAAAGTACTCACTCGTGTTTTTGTATTTTTTTAACCAATAATAGTATACCCAGGTAGCGTAGAAGTATTCAAGTTTTTACGTTCCTATGTTTCTCAGTTGTACCACGAGGCAGCTGCCGTGGGTTTGCTCGAGACCGTCCTGTTTCACGAAGATGGCGCGCAATGCATCAGCGAAGTGATGATCGACCTGTTGGACTACTCTATGGACCAGCTGACTGCATTGTTGGCCTTGCTGAAGTGAGTAGAAGCTAGCTGATAGTATAGATAGGGAGCAAAGTCCGGTGATGATTACGAGGCTACTCCAAGGCATCACATCGTAAGTCAGTTAGGAAAAAAATTCATATACATATAGTGAGTGGATGACTGAGCTTGTGGCATCGACCAACTAATAAGTTAGAACCGCTGCCAACAGATGTTATTAATACACTATCTCTATACTAACACGAACATTTATATGCAAAGCCTACATCTCGCTATCAAAGTTATTGGGTGCGTTTAGCCGACACACAATCTTGTCAGCACAGAAAGAAAAATGGCGATTGCTGAGTAGCATAGGCTGACGCGGCTGAGGCATGCTAAGTGGCGGTATTCAGATTGATTGATAGATTCGTCATATGGCGGAATAACAGCTAACTTCACTTCTCTCATTTCCACTCAGCACGGTTCTGGCCGATACTGTAGTCAGAATTGTCAAATGCTGTTCAGCACTCTCAGATTCTGACCAGTCTGTCTATCGGCTAAACGCACCCATTGTCTTCCACTAAGCTTATTTAAAGCAAATTCAAGAGGATGCATCTAACCATGTTACAAAGAAATAAAAGCTGACCGATACTTAATTCTCGCTTTTTTTTCCTAACTGACATACGATGATGGCTTGGAGTAGCCTCGTCATCATCACCGGACTTGCAAGGGAATGGCTCTCATCCCTAAGCCTAATTTTCGCATGTAGCCAGATTGGTTTGGTCTCCAACTAATAGGTTGTAGTATACATAAGTTTCTATTGACCTGTCTCTTCCCCAGCACTGGATATCTGAAGCCACTGACAGCCAAGGAGATGGAGTGCGAGACAGCTGCCGAGGAGTTGGATAGGCAGAAGAGAGACCTGCAGTTCGACATAAGCATGAGGTCCATTTCGATTGTTCGGTGAGTGGTGCCATATCTTGATGAACAAACCAAATTGCCGATTACAATTTCTCAGTCCTCTAGCTAATCTAGAAAAATTGTTAAGAAACTGTGGCGACATCCGACAAAGAACTTCGCATCACATCTAACAGATGGCGCTGACATACCATCTCAACGAGAATATGCAATTAGTATGTAACCTACATCTCACTTCAAAGTTATTCGGGCCACTAAGTATATTTAAAGCAAAAATCAAAATGGTAATTGGAATAATTGGACCATGGTCCCCGAGCACGATCACCTCGGAGGATGATCTTCCCTTTTTAGGATCACTCCTAAAAAACCAGTTGCCTTATTAAAAAATTGTAAGGTTCTTATTTGGATGTACATTGTACAGTCTCTTTCACAGAGTACACTTTTATATTCTTAACCTAGTCTAGACAGTCAAGTTACGGTTCATATAATTTATCCAAATATTTACCATGTGGCTTAAGGCATAGTTTTTCGGTGTAGTGTTAATTCGACCAACCCATACTTAGCCCAGTATTTAACTGTTACCTTATAGCCTTAGTTTAGGATAGACCATACCACTCGGTGGTACGTGAACGCGATGTAATAGCCAAGGTTGCCCGTCCACTTCCGACTTTTTGTACGACCGATTTGGATTTACATGACATAGTCCACCGACTTTTTGTTGAACGTGTGTGTTGCTCCATTGCTATCAGTACGTTCTATTTTTCTCCGACAAAAATTCGGAGCCTTCAGATGATAGACGCCATTTACGTTTTCCACCAGCTACATAGCCGAGCACATGGAGACAGCAGGCGTGGCGGCCTCGATGGCCACCAACCTGTACAAGACTCACGACGTGCCCTCGCTCCTGGCACACCTACTGCATCTGGAGCCCTGGAAGAGGACCGATGAGAAGGGGGAGCTACAGACGTTCCAATGTAAGAGAACTGGATAAGTCAGGTCCAGTTTGACCTTTGAATCAAATCGCTTTTTATTAAGTCCTTTAAATTTTCGTACTGTACAATGACATCATCTACACGACTAACTGTGCAAGCGACTTCGTCCACATTTTCCCCCGTTTTTTAACACATTTTCTAGACCAAAATACAATCATATCTATGCAACCGGGACAGCAGTCAGGACAGAATTTATCATTTCAAATATTTTCCTTATGCTACAGCATCTAGTAGCTTACTTTCATAAGGGTCAACAGGACCATAGGGTTCAATGACCTATGCATCAGTAAAGTACCTATCATGTTAACGTAGTTTAAAATATTAACAATCCCTGAGGGTCGAAGTGAACCGGTTAGCCGGTCCCCACTATAAGATAACCTAAACGGTCCTCGGTGTCCCCAGTCGGGCGCTGGTCGAAGCCGTCCCCCTCGGAGTTATCGCAGCTGCACCGCAGCGAGGCGCAGCTGTGGCTGTGTCTGCGGCAGCTGCTGCTGGAGCCGCGCCTGCTGCACCACTACGCGATGGACGACACGCGCCGCAGCGTGTTCTGCCGGGTACGTACACGGTGTGCCTTTTTAACCCATCTATAGTTATAATACAAGTAATAAAAAGCAGAAGAGTTTCTTTGAACGCGCTAATCTCAAGAACTACTGGTACAAATGTTCAGAGTTGGAGTTTAGAATATGAAAAAGTACAATTAAATTTAGATACGTACAACAGTTACAAAACGAGACCCTTCTAATTCTTTAGAACAACAATACGTAGTTAATATTTAAAATTCCGAAATAATTATGCAAGTGCTTTTGAAAATAAGTGTAACTTTCACAGCTCCAAGCAAAGATATCCGAGGTGATCCTTGACCAGATCCCTCCCCTGGTGGACTTGAAGACGTTCCTCTGCCGGCTGTCCGTCGGCGACTACTCGAGTCTGCACAACCGGACCAACGGCGTCAAGAACCCTGGTTGCACCCTGATTGAGCTGGTACCGCAGGTATGGGAGTTTTTAGGGTAATAATAATGGCTTAACGTCTTTGTAGTCAAAGCTGTAAGCCAAATTAAAATAAAAACGACTTTGACATTTCATGCAGTGTTGCCATTAATCATTTTAAAAAGTTGACGTTTTGGTATTGCCAATACTATAAATTAAAAAAAAGGCTATTTGGGTGATTTGTTCATCAAAAGTTTATGAGAAGGCGTTTTAAATAAAGTTTCTAACAAAACTAAACTATAGATATTATAATTTTTTGTCTGGTATCCACCAGCTGTTGAATAATTATGCTGACCGTACTTGTCTACCTATCAGATCAAAGAGAGCTACATGAAGCAAGTCCACAAGCGGACCAAGACGCTAGCGAAGGCTCAGCTGGAACACTTTCAGATGGACGGCTCGGACGAGTCTCGAGACGTGGCGCGGAAGCTGCTGGAGTCGTACACCAGCGACGCGGCGCTCGCGCTTGACAGCGGCGGCGCGAAGTGCGCGCGCTGCGGCGACAGCGCGTCGAAGAAGTGCTCGCGGTGCAAGTCCGAGTGGTACTGCGGCAGGTTGGTTGCACAGGAGTATTGTTAGGGCTAGCCTGAGCACCATGATGACAACGCCACACCGGTTTTTCCTTTGCCGGTTGTAATAAGAGCCCCGACACAGGGATAGTACCAAATCAACAGTGTTATCATAACACTGTTGATTTGGTCTCCACACAAGTCTTGTCATTCAGACATAACAAGACTTGTGTAGAGAGGAAGGGTGTGACAATCTTCTTCACTGTACAATATCACAAAGCTAACAATTCTATTTTTTTTTCAGAGAATGCCAAGTACAGCAGTGGCCAAAACATAAGGAAATCTGTGATCAGTTTGCGAAAATATGCATCTAGTACTCCTGTAGCAAGACTATCAAAAACTATTATTTATTATTATGTAAAACTATATTAATTCTAATTTGAATTTAAACTTATAAGGTGTGAGTGAGAGTCGAAATAAAAGATGGCGTCAATTTTTTTGGATTTTTATTATTATTAACTTAGCGACTACACCTAGGATCTAGCTTGAAGACTTCAGGTAGTCCTTGAGCACATCCAGCGCGGGTGTCTCCTCACCAAAGTCCTGGAGATAAATAACATAATTTGTATAGACACCGTAACCACAAAATTTATATGTAAAAATAATAACATACCAAATATCATTCATAGGTAGATAATAATAATTATTATCTTGAATGTGAATATAAATGTTTGAGTGATAGGAAAGTTGTTAGTGCATTTGTGCACGACACCATAGGGTCACTCATTCAATGTAGCGCTGAATTATAATCACTGACGGCCCATAAGAGCTGCAAGTGTTCGTGCTAGCGCAAAAAGGAATTTTACTGCCTTTGAACATCTTAAGCCATATGGCAAATTTTACTTTTATTATCTTTCTTTATTATGTAGTAATAATACTCACTTTGATCACGACGCAAGAGCAGCCGACAATCTTCCTGGCTTTGCCGTCCTTGTCAATTTTGCAGAGACCGGCCCACTCACCGAGCTTCTTGTTGTTGTCAACCTGTGCGAAGTAAATAAGGATGAGTAAAAGTATTTGATCCTATTTCATTGATAAAGGTATTGTGTAGTTTGACACATCTACAATCTAAAAAAGTAATATGACTGTATGTTTATGATAAAAATGCTGCACCAATTCAGATAAAATTTTATAAGTATTGGAATTGTGCAAGTCTTGTTCACAACATAATAATAAAAGAGGTGCGTTTATTATTCAAAATGATGTTATTATTTTAACTAGATGAACTTCAGTATAAATTATTGGAACAAAAATGTTTGCGTGCTAGGAAAGTTGACTCATCATAGTGAGAGGCACCATAGGGGCACACAGTTCAATCTTCGCTCCTTGGACCGGACATGACATTGGGCCATGGTGGTTCGTGCGGAGCGTATTTTCGTGGTTGCATGTTAATACCATTTAACCAGTGTTTTAAAACTATAATACACTGCACACATAGAAAAAGAGAGAAAAAAATTAAAGTTGGTTATGTTATAACATGAAATTATGTATGTTTTTCACAAAAATGCTCACCTTGACAAGGGGGATCTGATGTTCGTTGCAGAGAGCCTGGACAAGCTTCTTGTAGGCAGCTTCGTCACAGTTCTCAGCCAAGACGCAGAGCATAGCTTGCCTCCTAGCATTCAGAATAAGAGCATTAGTTTATAATTTTGAAGAACAAAAATTGTTTGTAGAGCTTGCAAGGAAGAAATGAAGCATATCTTATGTGAATGTCATTCACTGAGCAGACACAGGCTCAGACTTCTAGGAATGGCTTATACAAAAACAGGCACCTCAGACCCAAGGACATTATTGCATTTGATCTTCAGGGAGTAGGTGTATAGAGGTAGCAGAAACAAAAGATCCCTGAGGGTCGATGTGAACCGGTTATACGGTCCCCGCGATAAGATAATCAACAAAAATAACCTTATTCTGATGTGAAGATTAAAGTGATATCTATACTTCTATACTAATATTTAAAAGAAGGGGAATGATTTGTATTTTTGTATCTCAAAAACTACTAGACCAATTTCAAAAATTCTTTCATCATTGAAAAGCTACATTCACCCTGAGAAAGTTGTTCCCTCGAGATGCAGCTAAAGTGAAACCACATGAAACAGCGAGTTACTAGAATACTAGAATTTCTGGTCACTAATAAACTTGCACAAAATTTAAACATTACTTTGGCTCATCAGGTATTCTTAGAGTAGGGTAAGGGTATAAGGCACCTAAAATAAGTTATGATAGATTCTGAAAAGATAAAAAGGGATACTTAACAAAAAAAAAACAAGTTTATTTTTGGCAACAAACAGAAGCTTCAATCGGTCCAGTGCCAGTAAATCAAGTTAAAATTTGTAGCACACTTGGGAGGCCACAAGCCTGATGATTCAGGCACTGTGGTACTATGTATGTGCACTGTTTTAGGCAACAGAAGGGATCTGACACAACACAAGGACTATGTCAAATATTTCCACACAGCACATGGCTAGAACAGCCACACACTGAGTGAATATTGTATAGATATTCTATTGCCCAGAAAATTCACATAAATCTACTTTGTGATAGCAAAAGTCAACCGATGGAATGCTCTTAAACTCTTAACTAAGGACATAATCAAACCAATAGTAATATTATAGTCATGAGGACTCAGCTATAAGGATTTGAAAAGTTACACTATAAATTCAAGTAAAAGAACATAATTCCAAGATTCTAGAGTTTAGCTGCATTATTAAGAGCACCTACATGGTTAAAACAATGCATTTGTTAAATTTTCAGTTATTAGAGATGATGAGAGTTATAATAAATTAATATTAAAAAATTGTTTAACATGTTTTTCAACATGTAAACAAAGAAAACTTACTTGTCGAGAGCCTTGGCGGCTTCGTGGAGTCCGTGGACTAGACCGCCGTGGATGAGCGCGGTCTTCAAGACCTCCTGAAGGGCGGTGTTCACATCCATAGCGCCTCCGCTCAGCACGGGGTTGGCGGCAACTTCACTACAAGGTAAATGGTAATTAGACATACTATTCGACGTAAATAACACCCTAGCTGAGAAAGATTCATTGCTATAATTCAGCTAAATGTCTAATAGAAATTCAGACACGACAGTATCCTGTCTGGAAGTAACCTAAAAAGTCATTGAAGAGGTTATGTTGATAACATGTTAAAATTTATTTTTTTACAATTAAACGGTAAAATGAATTAATAAACTACTTCAAAAGGCCAAATTAAGAACGTTTTCAGACGGGAAAGTTATCAGAAGGTGGAGATAAATAGTAAAAAATAACAATACTTACACTTCAACATCAGCCATGTTTTATAACAATTTGCCGACCTGAAATACGGAATACATAAGGTTGAATGATGTTTCCACATTTAATTAACATTATCACAGGCACAATTACGCGAAAGATCCCGAAAATATTTCAAGATAGCGAAAAATACACCACAAAACGTTTGACACTTTACCTTGCGTACCGGAAAAAGACTAGTGTTGTGCAAGTGTTGACTATTCAAATGTCAAAAGAATCGATAACTTGATACAACGTGTAAATTGAATAATAATCGTTGTTTCAATTCAAATCCGTGCTATGGTATGAGTACGAAAAGCAAATCATTCAATGTTTTTTATTTTTTCTAACATCAAAAAATAATTTTATTATAATCGATTAATGTGATTTTAAAAACTGTATGTAGAATGATCTTTGTGTGTCATAATGAGAAAAAGTATTAGTTTACGATTCTTTTCAAGTATCTCAGTCGTCGGAGTGCAATGGAAACTATCAAAGATTCTACTCGAATGTAATTAGTCAGTTTTCAAGGTTTATTTAGGTACCTATTTTAATATTTTATCGTAAATATTTATTTTATCTGTCTAAATTTTTTTTTTGTAAATTTATCGCTATTATTGTTGATTTTGATTATTGGCCACTTTCTATGAAATAAATCTAGCGGCAAGTTTAAAACAAAAGAGTGACGACAACGTCACACTGATTTTGAGCTGTATTTTATTTTTGTAAATTTTATTTAGAAATATGTTTGTGTGAAGAAATCATAGTGTTTAATGTTTATTATTGTTCAATCTTTGTAATATAGTTTTAAAATGTGCTATCGAATAAGTGGTTTCTTAATATTTTTGATGCAGCCATGACGCGATGTCCTGATATTCTGTTCATGGCTGAGTATATTAAAAATGTTTTATATTTTGCAACAGTGAGACAAGGGAAGACCCTGAAAAGTACTATTGATACAAATTATTTTTGCATAGATAACGATTTAATCTATGAAAACTATTATTCTGACTTCGGCCCGCTGAATTTAGGCTGCGTTTATAAATACTGTAGAATACTGAATGAGAAATTGAAACAGCATTTGAACAAGCAAATTATAATTCACTATACGTCTATAGATCCAAAGAAGAAAGCAAACTCTGCGTTCCTTCTAGGATGTTATGGTGTCTTGTATTTAAGTTTATCTCCAAGAGATGCTCTAAAACCACTCTTAATTCATGGACAAAGCTACCGGTAAACTTTTCAGAATTATTTTTGTTTAGGCGACTTGTTTTGTAACAAGTTAGCTAAATAGCTTACGTATGCGCTTACAAACTTTAGTATGAACATGAGAACTGTTTTTAGCTAGCAAAATAACAGGTAGGTGATTTTTGGCTGCTTAAGCATATTTCCTGCCAATAAATAATTATGTTTTCTGATTTAAAAGTTTGCTTTTCTCATAATTCTTGTCGTTATGCACCAAATACTTTCTTGAAATTAATTTTAACGGTTTTGTGAAGGCGGGAGTTACCCGTTGAAGCGGGATCATCAGATGGGGCCCCGTGGACCCTTCTCTCCACCTTTTTTTAAAACCTAAATGTGTATGTGTGTTGGGAGTTGGGATTCTCCGCTGACGGGGCCCCCTCTTCCGGCTCAGGGCCAGTGACATTTTGCCGACTTGTCACCCTGTGGTTACGCAACTGGTTAAAGTTTTATAATTTTCAGACCATTTCAAGATGCAACGCAAGGTGATTCTGCGTACACAATATCGCTGTTTGATTGCCTAAATGCTTTAAAAAAGGCTAGAGATCTAGGATTTTTCAATTTTCAAGATTTTAACTACGAAGAGTATGACCGGTTAGATAAAATACAGGGCGGTGATCTAAATTGGATAGTTCCTGGTGAGACCTTACTATCTTAGATATCACTTCTCGAGTATCTCCTATCAAAAACAATGAATTTATTTGATTTTCTAATTCGTTCAAGCCTCATGGTGTTATTTATACAATTTAAACTATTTTCAACTTTTTTTATAGGCAAATTCCTTGCATTTATTGGCCCAGTTGATTGCAGCGTGTCGTTATATCATCCACCAGAAATGTACATAGATTATTTTCTAGAAAATGAAGTCAAAATCGTAATAAGGTTGAATAAAAAACTCTATGATGGCAATGTGTAAGTATACCAACAAGTATTAGTGATATGCAAATACGCAACAGCAACCTTATCAGAAAAATAGGGAAATAAAGGACTCTATTCATGGACTCCGAATACGTCATAAATTAGGTTGAAGAAAAAAAGATCTTTATCTTTAGAAGATAATTGCAAAGTTCATGTGGAAATAAATTTATAAAAAAAAATCTTAAAATTTACTTGCAGATTTAATAACGCTGGAATAATTCATTACGATCTGTTTTTCCCTGACGGTTCATGTCCACCACGAAATATTTTGTTCAAGTTCTTACAAATAGCGGAGGATTCGGATGGTGCCATTGCAGTTCATTGCAAGGTTATGAATTAACTATTTTGTATGGAGTCCAATTTATTATAAAATATTCGTTTTTTTTATTGGATGACTTTATGCATTATTTCCAATACTTTGAAAAACTGATTTTATTTGGCTGGTTTCTTTCTAAATTATTAACAATTCGTTCAAGTTAAATTTTATAATACTGATGAATAAATTGTTTAGGCAGGTCTAGGGCGCACGGGGTCACTTATAGGATGTTACCTGATGAAGCATTACCGCATGACATCGCACGAAGCCATCGGCTGGATGAGAATTTGCAGACCAGGTTCTGTAATTGGTCATCAGCAGGTAAAGTTATTTACATACGTGTTAGTTACAAATTGTTATGGTGGTTGCCGTAGGTAGTTTTTGGGTTTCATTACAATTATTGTAATGTTTCAGGGTTGGTTGGAGCAACTGGAACCTTGGCTGATAAAACAAGGGAACGTTTATAGGTAAACAGGTGAAGATTTTGTACTTTAAAATAGAAGTACCGATGTGTGTAGTTGATGAGATAATTATTTTGGTATTCTTTTATACTACTGAAGTAGGGTCATAATATTATAATGATTTATCACAGGAAGCGTATGTTTCAAGATACCGAGAGACTTCCAACACACGAGTTTGGCGTGTATTCAATCGCGGAAAAAGCTCTAAAGCAGAAACCTGTTGTGTTCAGCAAATCGCCATCTCCGCCGCCACCGATTCACCGGCAAACACGATCTGATATAACGCCCCCAGTAAGAGCACAAGCTTCACGAGTCAGAGAAGGTATCATTAGGCTTTGCCCTCTTCAATTACGGACAAGTCTTAGATTTGCCATACGTATTTATTGTACTTGTCGGTATTTACCAAACGGTGTTATTTTATTTTCGAATAGTAATTAATTTATAATCTCACATTTAAAATAACACGGTTTGTCTTGTTATATTATTTTGCAGCTTTGCGCAACATTATGGCCAAATCACTAATAATTTCGATATTGTACCTATTAAATGAAACAAATAATAAACAGTGTTATTTTAAATGATTCAAATAACTCAGTAAGGCACTGATAGCTTTTCCATTTCGTTTAAAATTCAGAGAAACCAGTTGAAGAAGAAGAGATTTTTTTAACAGCATGTGATCTCACAGAACCAGCACACATGCCTGCGATTCAAATGAAGGGCTGTGTAATAAGAAACACAATAACAGAAGAAGAATATGGCAGTAATGAAAATCAAGAACGCAATATTTCTTTTTGGCAAAAATATTTTAGCTGTCATCCATGCCTTATGATTTGCCTTGATTACCTTTGGTTATTAGCCGTACGTTGCGCAAAGATAGCACCAAATAGATGTGTTGCAAACAGTTGTTGTTTATTCTTAGATAAGGTAATCCGATTGTTAATGTTTCCGTGTTATATAAGATACTCTGTTAGCCCTTGCATTTTGAGGAGTAAATTATCGTTTTATTATTTTAGCTCCTAGTATGGCGACCGAAAAGGACCCGAGTGAATGGCGCGTGAGGACTCCTAAAGTCAATCCTAGTCAAAGTACAAGTATACGAGGGTAAGTAAATGGCTAATATTGAAATTGTATAATTTGCTTATATGAAATAAGGATGAACAAAAGTCTTTATTTATTTTAATATTATTACTCTTTTAGAGATCACAAAGGCAGTGTCTCTCGTCGTGGAAGCGGAGCCGGTGAGCCCCGAATGACGTCACCGTCTCGAGGGAGCAATATTAGAGCCAATCGTAGCAGTGCCAAATCAAGTGTAAGTATCTTCAATTAATGTTACTTAAATGTGTCAAATTATTGGCAGATTAATTCGTAACAGTGTTATTTTTAGGATTCCTCTGCAAGAAGCGTCGTGAACTATCAAACCCCCATTCCATCGTTTAGGACATCCCAAGGACCAGCTCTAAAAACGATAAATGACGCAAGGGTACGTACTGTTTAATATCAGCAAATAATTTTCTAAATTATATAAACCTTTGCAGCATTCTAACAAAATAGTAATCCAATGTAACCATTTTTCGCCCAAAAAATAATAATTAAAAACCGGCCGTTCATTAGAAAAACGTTAGTTACTCTTAGAACTACAATGTTACGCTCACTATGGATATATATTGTTTTAAGAATTTCCTCATGAGAAGCTCGCTAAGTAGAGATGATCGCGAGAGACAGCTGAAGACATCAGTAACTGTCACTCCTCACTACTCCAGAGTTTCGCAGTATGCTGGCGAAAGATCAACAGTTGGCAATATGGCTCATGTGTTGCCGTCCAATTACAGCACAGGTAGCAATTTTCATTTAAATTTGACAGATTTTGACTAAAACGACTGTGAGTGTTTTTTCAAAGTCAAAGTATTGTACAATAAATGTATAAAACTGATAAATAATGTTCTAAATATAAAATTATACAAACATTATTAGTGTCAAGAGGATCAAATCAGACACAGAACCGCCGCCGCCTTGGCCGAAGCCCAAGTCCTCCCCAGCTCAGAACGGTGTCAGAACAAACGCGTGCGACGAATACGCCATGTTCATCTGCTGGCAAGTTCCTCGCGAAAGATGCCTCTAAAACAGCCCTGAAAGAGGTCTTGTCAAGATTAAAATGTGAGTAAACATTAAATTATTCTCTTTTAAATTTTTCGTGAATCCCTTTAATTTAGTTGAAATAATCACAATTTCATATTCATTCATTCATAATTAATACTCAAATTTAACAATTTCTGAAAAATAAATGTAAATAAATCATCAATATTTTTACCGAACTGGCTAACGTGAGTGATAGTTATGAAATTAAATGAAAGAAAATTCATTGTTGCATACTACCGTCCATTTGATTATTCACGTTCCTTTTCACCGGTTCGTGCTACACTGGCAGCGCGCTAGTTTTTCTAAATTCAAAATTTGAAATTGCGAAGTGTCAGTCTGCTGTCAAAATGAAAAAATAACCTAATTTTGTTATGTAGTCAAAATTATGACGAAATAATATTTTGCTAATAAAACATGAATTAGTGTCTAATATTAAAATATAAACGCGGCTGTGCTAACGCCACCTGCGATGGGTGCTTTAGTGACGAGAGCTTTGCGGCCGATCCGGACGTTTAACATTGAAAACCGAGCTCACCGCGTTATATCTAAGGATAAACCGGACCGGGCTCCCACGTACCCGCACAACGTCGAGGACTTGAAGCGAACCCTCGAGGCAATTCCGGACATCGATGAGAAGCTGGACAAAAAGGACCCGGCTCTCGACACTAGGCTGAGAGATGTTTATGTAACATCCCACGGGACTCCAGAGGATGACCTTACCCGGCAGCGGCAGGAGCAGAACCCTGATAGGCCCTTGCCCCAGTTCCGCCAGCAGATTGAAGAGTTTGAGCTGGGCTTTAAGGAGCCAGAGCGAATCACCTATGGAAGGACTACCCTGCGACATGCTATCACCTTTATTGGTGCCCATCAATCAGATCCCAAAGATGTAACACCTGCAAAGATAGCTCTGGAATATAAGCTTAAGGAGGATGATGTACAAAATGTGCTGAAATACTTCAAAACGTTTGAAGTTTACATACCACAGAGCAAGACGTCTCCA
Organism: Maruca vitrata; assembly: GCA_039566165.1. Lineage (NCBI taxonomy): Eukaryota > Metazoa > Arthropoda > Insecta > Lepidoptera > Crambidae > Maruca > Maruca vitrata. Next base: position 4,889,940 of record CM076938.1, on the reverse strand, counting down.
GCAATCTTTGCGGGGCCGGCAACCTCAAGGAAACAGTTAGAAGCGATGAATGCAAAAGGTATTGAGAGTAAGAACACTGAGGAAGATTTAGTTAACAAAGAAAATCAGGTTAAAGGTGCTTCATAAAGATAGGGAAATTAAATACCTTGGGATTGCAAGTTCAATAGTTAATTTAAATCTAAATTAAAGAAGTAAGGAATGCTATAATGTTGAACTTAAAAAAAAATTTATATTTACTAATTGTCATCAGTTCTGAATGGTAATTTCTATGTATTATGAATTTACTGTTTACTTAGTGACATTACCCTTATTCTATTTACTTTCAAACATTATTTCTTGATTGGCTGAATAATATTTATTGATTGTAAATAACTGTTATTTACTTTTAAAAACACCATGGATATTGGATCTTTCATCTTTTCACAATGTACAGGAGGCTTAGCACAAAAAAAAAGTAAAACCATAATGCAACTAGTAAATTAGTGAAACTGGTATGATACTGTCTTGTGAGGTGGTTGGTCTGTCCAAAAATATACCTACAATTATGAAATAAGTAATGGAATAAAATTATTTTTATATTCATTTATATTACCGAATTGTCTATCAATATCTAATTTTGCCCTTATATAAACTTAAAGAGAAAACACAACAAGAAATACATATTAGTATGTATTTACATTCATACTTTGTAAGAAATATTTAATTTAGAATCAGTTACAAAAAATGTTCTGTTTTTGTAATATAGGTAATATGCAATAAATTGTAGGTATGTTAAAAATATTGTTTTAAGCTCAGTACCTGTCAGTGTTTGCTGTTTTGGATTAATAAAGAAATGTGATCTAGTTTTAGATGAACAAATAAAATAATGCTATGTTAACTTATGAGTTTTTATTGCATTGTTAGACCCTAAACTTTGCTGCAGTAGATTCAAGCTTCTATATGTTTAGTATATTTAGCTTATTGTATTTGTATTCATACTGTATCGTCTGAGATTATCCATCTGTATACCTATTGTAGTATTTCTATACAAATAAAAAAAAATTGCTGTATCTCATTTAGCAATTTTTTAAACCAACTTTGTTGACATAGCTCATAAAAAGAAATACATTACATACCTACATTGATCTGATCCCATGGTAAGTAGCTAAAGCACTTCATACGGTAACCGGAATTTACAGTGGATACGCAAATATACGTAAATATTGTTGCAGTGGTTTCGGCTCGCGACGGGTCGATAGGCGCGGCGTCCTTGGGGGCGGCGTCGCTGGGGGCGCGGCGGGAGGCCCCCGCCCCCAAGCGTGCCCCCAGCGTGCGATCCGACGAGCGCCCGCTCGCGACACAGGGCGACATGCTCAACAGTATAAAGGTTTGAATTAATTAGTGGGAGTTTGATATTGTTTATTATTTGAGTGATAACCTACTACACATTAAAAAACAAAAGAATTATTCCCCTTTGCTCCACCACCACTGAAAGCAAGTTATTTCACCGAATCTTATTATTACTAATGTGACGATTTATAAGTGCATGTAAATTGCCAACATAAATAAAGACATACTGATTTTGACCTTGCCTCAACAACCCACCCCAATGGGCGGGGCAAACGGGAATCCCTAATTTGCAACACAATTTTAAAGTTGGTACGGGAAACGTGTCGCTTTTACTTAAATACACTGTTATTTTAGTTTCAACGAAGACTTCGCGAGTCGTTTCATTCGGAGAAGCTTGGCGGCTCGACCCAGGACAAAGTCTGGTGCGTATATTGAAGGAATTTTGACTGGCTCGTTGGAACAGTGGTTAGTGACTCAGGTTCATAACCTACGGTTCCAAGAGTCGTGGGTTCGATTCCCACTCGGGACAAATATTTGTGTAACGAACATCGGTGTTTGTTCCGTGTCTGGGTGTATTATTAAATATATTTAAGTTTATTTGTGTATCCACTGTTCCTGATTTCCGTAACACAAGTGCTTAAGCTACTTACCACGGGATCAGATCAATGTATGTGATGTTGTGTGATATTTATTTATTTATTTATTTAATTAATAACATAATTGGTAAACAACTTAAGCACCTCCTAGCGAGAACGTGTTTAAGTTGGGCACATAAGTACTCTTCCCCTTTTATTCCCGAAAAGGATGTGGATGGAATCAGATTTGAGTGGACGTTATTGATTTTACAATAACCAAGCGATTTATTTCAGTACGTCTCCTAAAGACAAGTCCAGCCTCAAGAATGTGAACTCTAGGACCAGCACGGGCACTAGACAGAGCCTGAACCACGAGAACAGGTATGAAGTAATTTTCTGGAGCAACACTTTCGATGCGTAGTATGGGAAGAGGGCTGAGGGTGATAGGTCAAGCGAGTGGTGATTTTCCACTTAAAAGGAAAAGGCAATCTTTTCTCTTTCATAGTCCAGTAAATAAGAAATTTTAAATCCCAATTTGCAGAAAAAATCCTAGTGAGCTGAATTTTTGTTTACACCTTTTATAACAATTTTTATAAGGACCTCTATTGACCCCCGAGCGATAGATCGCGAGATATTTGACGAAAGTCTAATTTTCGTGACGTTTTAACCTTTATAACTTTTTTAGCCAGCACGATATCAATGTCGAATTTTCTCATTTTCATTATTACGCCGTAATTAAGGTGTATTCAGCTCACTAGGATTTTTTTCCGCAGTTAAAACCTTAAATAACTGGACTATCAGTGGCGCAGTCTGGCGGGGCAAAGTGGAACCCATTGTGTATGAATGGTGCGCTGCATCGCTGTCGCTGCGGTGCCATGTATAAAACAGCTTTATTCGCCTTTCCACTGGTCATGCCCTGCCTATATCCTTTGCCAATTTGCCATAACCATACATTGCACGAGTTGGTAAGTGGGGGTTTTTCCACTTTGCCACGATGATGGGGAAAAAAATGATTTTTGCTTTAAGTATAGTAGTGGGATGACTTGGGGCAACCTGAATTAACGCAGGGAGCAGTGCGGCTGTTAGATTCCTACATAAATATTATTCAATCGCATTTACTTTCTTGCAGTGGCCCAAAGGAGAGAATGAGTACAACGTCGAGAGGATTCTTTGGCCCTCCGCGGCCCGCCTCGCCCAAGGGAAGGCGGAGTCCCCACACTGTCTTCTATTGATCTATTCAGGTTCCGCCGACGATTTGTTGAAATGCGTTTACTTGGTTATCTACTAAACCCATTCAAAATGGGTTAATTAGCATACGTATGACCAAATGTTGTAAATTTTTTTTAGTAGTGGGTCTTTGTCGAGAATATAATTAAATACCAAATTTTTTTTCTGCTTATTTTACATTGTTATTTTTTGAAGAATTATTGTTGTAAAAATTATAAGTATTATAGTTTTATTGTATCAATGACTTGAAATAAAACGAGACTGATATAAAACAATGTATTTTATTGTCTTAACCTTACCTTTACACAAGTTTATTCTAGTGGCACAGATAACATAACTATCTAGTGGTAAAAAGTCTCATTCGTCCCCAAGAGCCTCTTGTCTCACTCGTCCCACGATGGGAAATAGGTTTTGTTGTTTTCCTGCGATGGAATTTCCAAATTAAAATCATTTTTTTTTTCATTTCAATCTTATCATTATAGAATTTAGGTATTTTCTATTATGTCTAGGCGATTTACGGGGACAAGGGTCAGTCGCGACACAAGGTCAAAATAATAATGCAACTTTATATAAAAATCATATATTTATCAAATATTACACTTATAATATTTACAGTTAATACAAAATATGTCGTAACACACGTTAAACATTGTAGTTATTTAGGAACTGCGCGTATCTGAGCACATTCTCTAAGATTCAAACAAGGGATATTATTATGTAGTATTGTAAAGAACACAACCTACAAAACAAAACTAAAGAAGAAGTTACACAGAGTGGTAGTACCCCTAAATCAACATCGTTGTAAAGTATACAAAAAGTCAGGTCTTAAGAATTCTATTTTTTATTTACTAAATATGTCAAATAATATAATTATGTTGTTTGTTACTGTTGAAAATTTGTTAATCCTTGAATATTGATAGATACAACAATGATAACACACCATTAAATTTCTTATGCCGTTTATAGCAAACTGTACAAAACTTAAAAACAGTCCACTTGTCTGTTAAATATCTCTTACTCTACTTTCTACTTCAACAGTATTGTCACGGGTATATTCCACTTAGCCCCAGCAAGTTGTCTCACTGGAAGCAAAAACAATTTTTTTCTCCTTCAGTGAGATTCGGTAGGGTAAAGAGGAATAAACCATTGTCACCGGTAAGGCGGTGGAGCGTCGGGTTAACTGTGCTAGGGCAGGCCTGGGTCGGGCGGCGGCGGCGCCATGCAGTTCCCGTCGGGGTAGCGCTTCTTGAAGGCCGCGATCAGGTCGGGGTCCACCAGGCGCACGCCGTCAACTTGGTTGCCAAGGGTTATCCTGTAGATTGAACAGCTGTTAAAACACCTTAATCACTCGGCCATCGTCGCTTTTGTAGCAGTTTGTACGCATGTTAGATGGGAGGGCGAGCAGTATCGACGCATATGAACAAGGGAACAGTGGGATAGTAGAACTAGTGGGGATGGACCGTAACTTTCGCACACTAGGCGGTTATGTACGGCGGCGGCGGGTTTGGCGGGGTAGGTTATCGGTATGATTAGACACATCGTTTATAGTGGGGTAGGCCATACCAGTGTAGGGGAGCGATACCAGTTACCGCATGCTAGAAGGGTAGGCGATCGGTAACGTCGGTTCATTCCCACTAGTTCTATTAAGCAGTTCCACTCCAGTACATTTAGATCCTGTAAAATTGCAGTGGAACTATTTAGTAGAACTAGTGGGAATGGACCGTAACGTTCGCACGCTAGGTGCTAGGCGGTCGGTTCCGACCACATTCGGAATAATGTATTAGAAGCAGTATTGAAATAGTATGAAACTGATGCCGTACAAAATTAAATGACCAGGTTCACGGAAAATCCAATCAAAATTGTCGGAAAATCAAAAATAAATTCCGACTTTTTGGCGCATCATTTTTTTACGGCACTACGCGTCGTCTTATTATTTTTCATGGATCTATCGATGATAAGAATGCCGTACAAAAATATATGACCAAAATATACTAACTCTACCTGTACTTTTGAATTTTCTCACCTGCACTCAGTTGGACAGCTTACAAGTGACGGAATAATGCTGAATATTATTGACCCAAATGACCCAAATTTTTTTCAACACGGGCCTGTAGTCTAGAACTAGTGGGAATGGACCGTAACGTTCGCACGCTAGGTGCTAGGCACATTCTGGAGGGGTAGGCTGTCGGTATGGCGGGGTGGGCGTACCAGTTGGGCTGCACGTTGTGCGGGCGGCCGAAGAGCTCGATCTTGCGCGTGCCGGGGCTGAGGCGCTCGATGATGCCGTAGATCTCGATCTTGCCAGCCCGTAGTGTATATAGTAGAACTAGTGGGAATGGACCGTAACGACCACATTCTGGAGGCTATTGGTATATTTGACACATATCGTGTACTAGCGGGGTAGGCCATTCCAGTGTAGGGGTGCGATACCGCATGCTAGAAATTGCAGTGGAACTAATGCACTATTGGGAATGGACCGTAACGTTCGCACGCTGTCGAATCACGCAGGCGGTATGTAACGTCCACATTCTAGAGGGGTAGGTAATCGGTATGACTAGACATACCGATTGCCTACCTCTTCAGAATCGTCAACTAGCGGGGTAGGCCATACCAGTTGGGCTGCACGTTGTGCGGGCGGCCGAAGAGCTCGATCTTGCGCGTGCCGGGGCTGAGGCGCTCGATGATGCCGTAGATCTCGTCCGGCTTGTGGCTCGTGGCGCGCACCTCCGCCACGATCACGTCGCAGTCCAGGCCCCGGTTCAGGTTCTCGGGACTGCCTTTCATGCCCACCTGAGAGACAATTAAGAATATACACCGTGAAATTTTAGTGGTTGTTTTCCCGCAGTAAAATGATTATATCTTAGTAGTACAAAAGATGTGTGCAGTTCTTTATTGGTAAAATCAATAAATGCCGGTTTTACGAAAGGTTTAACCGTAACTCGAAAGCACGTTCGAGCCGCTTTATGACTTAGGGTGTAGAGCTTCTTTAGCTTTAAGCATCGATTTCATGCGGCAAGCAGTACCTGAATACGTCACATCTTCAAAAACAACGATAGCTTCTCTCGTTTTCGAGTTGGAAAATTATTATTCTGAAAAATCGAAAAAAAAAATTTTTTTTTTCGACGAATAATTTGCATGATTCGATAGTATTACTAAAGGCAAATCGTTCTGCCACGGGAAAACAACCACTAAAATTTCACGGTGTATTACAATGTGTGTGTAAAGACTAATTGTTTGGAATTAACTTCCTTTTATTTTTATGCACCGTCACCTTGGGCAAAAAAAGATAAACACGGGACCCTATTACTAAGCCTCCGTCGTCCGTCTGTCTCGTCTCCGAGTTGTATCTCATAAACCATGATAGCTAGAAAGCTGAAATTTTCACAAATGATGTATTTCCGTTGCCGCTATAACAAACAATAAAATTTAAAAATTATATAATATTAAGGGTGGTCCCCCATACAATAAACGTGGTTTTTTTTTTTACATAATTGGTACGGAACCCTTCGAGTGCGAGTCCAACATGCACTTGACCAGTTTATTGGTGAAATGTTGGCCTGTTGTTCCTAGAACAATAAGCAATTTATTCTTAACTGACTCCGATGACGGCTTGGAGTAACCTCATCATCACCGTAGTATCTCGGTCCACAATGTAGTATCTCGGTCCGTACCAGGCAGTGCTCCTTGCCGTGGTTGAGCCAGTGCCCGGTGCGGCCGGTGCGGATGATCCGCTGCAGCTGGTTGGTCTTCACCCAGATCAGCTCGTCCACGCGCTCGTAGCCCCACAGCTTGAGGCATTCGCGGCCCAGCTCCATCGCTCTGTATGAAAAAAACATCATCATCTTCATACCTATGTAGGCTATATATTTTACTATGTTATAGTCATCATCACCATAAATTTCTGACATCATCTTAAAAATTTATCAAAGTCATCATTAGTCATCATCATAATCCATCTGTACTAATATTATAAAGCTGGGAGTTTGTTGAACACGGAAACTACTGGTTCTAAATGAAAAATTATTTCTGTCTTGGATAGACTGTTTATCCAGGAAGGTTTTACTATATAAAATCACGCTGCGACCAATAGGAGCAAAGAAACAAAATTTGTAAAAACGGGGGGAAACGCAAACGAAGTCGTCGATACTTATCAAATGTCATGACAATCGGCAATCCATGAAAAATGAAAATATACTGCTAAACTAATTCAGCCAGGGGATTCAGTAAGAGGATACCAGTCACAACTATCTGTCCGGTGGTTGGTGAACGGTATACGGGTAAGCGACCCCGGCTCCTCGAGCTACCATCGACCCAGTCCAAATCATCCGAGGCGATAGTATCCTTCCTCCCCTTTTCCTTCCCCCGTCATATATCCATGCTACTTGTGGGAACGCAATGACCTTGTTAAAACAATTCACAAGGCAGAATAGCGGCGACAACCCGTCACGTCACGTTTCCCACAGAGGTGAAAAGTGGATCGCTGGAAGTGATCTCTGCCTACCCCTCTGGGAAAAAGGCGTGATTTTATGTATGTATGTATGTACTAAATCAGCAAATAAACCGGGCAACCCGCCATTATTCAAACAAACATGCCTTGTTTGGAGGCTTACAAATATAAAACTGGTTGCTGAAAAATGGCCGTCTGGTCAAGGTAGCAACTAGTCATATGATGATAGTACACCCCACCACTACTCATTCGTATATATTTTGTCCATTAGAAAATAAGTGATGTCTGGCAGCTCTGGGATCTTGGACCATAAGGGTGGAATCATATAGAGCTGACCTACCGGTGACCCACAGGAAGATGAGCCCGCTGTCCTGCAGCTGCGGCACGCCGAGGCAGCGCATCTCGTCGTCGGACATGGTCCCGTACGGCAGCTCCATGTGGATGTATATATATAGATAGATAGATGGAGCTGACCTGCCGGTGACCCACAGGAAGATGAGCCCGCTGTCCTGCAGCTGCGGCACGCCGAGGCAGCGCATCTCGTCGTCGGACATGGTCCCGTACGGCAGCTCCATGTGGATGTATATATATAGATAGATAGATGGAGCTGACCTGCCGGTGACCCACAGGAAGATGAGCCCGCTGTCCTGCAGCTGCGGCACGCCGAGGCAGCGCATCTCGTCGTCGGACATGGTCCCGTACGGCAGCTCCATGTGGATGTATATATATAGATAGATAGATGGAGCTGACCTGCCGGTGACCCACAGGAAGATGAGCCCGCTGTCCTGCAGCTGCGGCACGCCGAGGCAGCGCATCTCGTCGTCGGACATGGTCCCGTACGGCAGCTCCATGTGGATGTCCCACGGCGGGTCCGCCATTATCACCGCGAACTTGCCTGGAATACGAAAGATAATGTTTTATTAAATTTATTTTTTATAAATTCCGGTTATTGTCAAATGGTGAAACTCGCCCTTAAAGTTTTTGTAATTGCTGAAGTAGGTTGATTTATTCATTTGATTGTTTAATATTTTTTTTAACAATGCTTCCAAGCGTTTAGGGCTTGTCGTGGCAGTTTGTAACTAAGACCACACTACATACTTTTAACTGTACCAACCATGTTTAATATCAATGTGTTTTAGTGTGTGACTTGTAAACTGTCCTCAAATAAATAAATAAATAAATTTATTACAGACATACAGTACATTAACAGAGTACAATCGTAAAATTAACTTAATATATAGGTTTAAACTAGGTCTTCTAGACAATACTCCTTTACAAATGTACACAGCATGGTTATCTTAAGAGTACACTATGAGAATAAATACTAAAATACAACATTCCGTTTTAAATTATAGAACGAAAGAAAAAAACTAACAAAATAAAATAAAAAATTAAAATAAATAATATAAAGGTTAATTTAAAGTACTATTAAAGTACTAGTCACTCGAATTCGGTTCGCTTCGGTTGACGCGAACTTGCCTGGAGGACGACGGACGTATGTTTTTTTTTTTATTAAACTACTGTGACCCGCCTTCGCTTCGATTCGGGTGAATTTTAAATAAATAGATAAATATCTGGGACATTCCCACACAATGGCCACCTGACCCCAAACTAAGCAGTACTTGTACTAGGGGCGTCATAAACTGCTGTACTTTTTTAAATACATAATCACACCCAGACACGGAACGAGCACCAATGTTCATCACACAAATATTTGTCCTGAGTGTAATCCATAGGGGTATATTGTGATCATTGCAATCATGTCTCCAGTAACTCTTACGATGAAGAAAAACATCGTGAGGAAACCAACACAACTGCAGATAAATTCTGTGTATGTGTTGCGTCAACCGACCCATACTTGGGTCAGTGTAGTTGACCTGCCCCTAGTTGAAGGTCGGATCCCTAGTTTATGGTAGGACCGTGCTTCAGCTGTGGGAACGTCGTGGGAGAGTCTCCAGCATGCTCATACATCATCATCAGCCCATATCCATCCCCACTGCTGGGGCATGGGCCTACCCTAAACAAGGGCGATAAGGCCTTAGTCAATATGCCATAACGGCCGAGCTCAAATGGAGATCGCAGTGCACAAGTGTGCGCGCAAACAGTTTGTTCCCTAATAGGGTATATGCCTATTTTTTTATTTTGATGTAGATGGATGGACCACACAACATTAAAAAAAATGCTTAAAGAATTATTGTCATAACTTTAAAACTCGCCGAGATATTACTGTTTCAATAGCACATCATTTAGGCAAGCTCGAAACGCTCCATGCAAAAAGTGACTGAATCGTGACGTCACGATTCAGTTATTTGTATGCAACGCGCCAGAAATTTGTTCGGCAAGTATACTAAATATTGCGTTTATGAAAATGGTCTCAAAGCAAAAGTTGTTATTAATTATGTAATTTGAAATATGGTATTGTTTATTTTAATCACTTTTGATATTTTATAATGGACTCGCCCACCCAACTTCAAATGTCTATTATTGCCTCATTTTGTCAGAAATTTTAATTTCAATTTGACTTATGTTATTAATCTGCCTATATCTTACTATTAATTGTGAAATCACATGTAAAATTTGACTTAGGAAACTACCCAATTCTCATAACATAGATGGGATACAAAACCACTGGCTTACTGTTCTCTCCGAGGCACTCAACTTAGCAAGTTTTTGTCATAACTTACCCAGAAACGTCATATCCAAGTAGCGAAGGTCGCACTGGATCCACTGAGGCGGCGTAAGGGTCAACACTCCATCGGCCTTAGGCGCCAGAGGCGTTCCTGCGTTAGGAAACAAGGTTAGGTAAATTAATTTGCTAAAGGTACAATTAAGGCCACCGGAACCAGAGTGGCCCAAGCCACAATTTTTTTAGTTGACTATGGAAATGTCCCCATTTAAACCCCTAGGTGTACAGTCTTTATGGGTCTACACGCGGTTACACCAATCGGATTGGTGTAACCCAGTCGAAACGTCGGGCATTAAGTAGCTATGTATTTGCTACTCATAAAGATTAATATTTAGTGTAATGGAACGTGAAAGTCTAAAACCTAGGTGTATTGCCAGAATGGCTCAAAAGTCAATAACAATAACAGATGACGTTAAAATTTTTTTGTGTAGTTTTGATTTTTATTCAATACTAGCGACCCGCCCTCGCTTCGCTTCGGGTATATCTCTATCTCTATATAATATATTTCAACCCCGAAAGGGATTTTACATACAGAAGTTTTTTCCCAATAACTCCCGTTCCCATGGGAATTTTGTAATATCGCGTTGGAAGTAAGCTTAACGTTCATTAGGGTACCTGCATGCCAAATCTCAATCGTCTATCTATATCGCGGTTTAGATTTTTTCATACAAAAGTTTTTTTCCTATTACTCCCGTTCCCGTGGGAATTTTACAATATCCTGTTGCAACTAAGCTTTTCATTTATTAAGGTACCTGCATGTCAAATTTCAAGCGTCTAACTTATGCGGTTAGTATTTTTCATACAAAAGGATTTTCCCGTTATTTCCCGTTCCCGTGGGAATTTCGGGAAATCCTGTCCTAACGGATGCCTACGTCATAACATCTACCTGCATGCTAAATTTCATCTCGATCCGTCCAGTGGCTGTGACGACTTCGTCCGCGTAGAGATGTTTAACGGCTAAAACATTACTTCTTTATAGCGCAGTCGGTTAAAAAGTAGCCTATAACCGTTTCTAGGCTCTGGACTATGTCTGTACCAAATTTCGTTTAAATCGGTTCAGTACTTTATGTGTGAAAGCGTAACAGACAGACAGACAGACAGACAGACAGACAGACAGAGTTACTTTCGCATTTATAATATTAGTAAGGATTAATGAGTACAGGTTGCCCCGAACACTCGGGCCATTACGGCTACTGTCATTTGGGCCTCGATTGAACTAAAAGAATCATGACCTATCTTCCTTACCATTTTGTGCTGTTTTCTGAGTTGATTCCGACGCGGCCTTAGCGGACGCGTTAGGGTCTGCGTTGTCTACTTCGTAGTGGACATACCTGTAGATGAAATACATATGTAGTTAGTAAGAAAAATTGAGTTTAATCATTTTTTTTTCTGTATTGGAATATAAGGGACGCCGCAATAAAATGAAAAAAGTGTGCAATAAAATTATTTTCGTTTGTCAATCGTAAGATGCGTGATTCAGAACACAATGAAGTGTCACAGGGATCATCTTAGCTGAAAAAGAGTATAACTTGCAGCTGTCCAGGTTGAGGAAGGAGCAGTCCCCGTTGTGAGTTACTCACTTGAAGCTGTCTATGTGGCAGCAGGTGTTGAAAAAAGAGCAGTCCCCGTTGTCAGTGAATCACTTGCAGCTTGCGGCACAGTGACTCACTTGCAGCTGTCCATGTGGAAGCAGGTGTTGAGGAAGGAGCAGTCGCCGAGCGCCTCGTCGGTGTGCGGCTGGATGATCTTGCGGAAGTGCAGCTTGCGGCAGGGCTGCGGCGCCGCGCCGCGCGTGCACTCCGCGCGCGTGCCGTGCGGGCAGAACTCCATCACCTGCGCGCCTGCGGGGAGACAACAAGGGGGATTCATTCATAATAATACTTATTTGACTTTCACTGGCTCCGTGGAACAGTGGTAAGTGACTCTGGCTAGCTCTTTATTTTATGGAATCGTCTATGGCTGAGTGGTTAAGGTCATTGCTTGCCATGCAAGAGATCACCAGTTCAAACACCGCCACTCACTTTCTACACTGTGTTTTCAAATTTACCAATTTATAATGTGCATGTCACCTATCGTTTATAAAAAAGCGTCGATGGTTAAGTGGTTAAGGTCGTTGCTTGCAATCTGAGAGGTCGCCAGTTCAAACCACGGTACATACCACTGTGTGAAATTCATATGTACGATTGATCGACGCTTAAACAGTGTTGGAAAAACATCGTGAAGAAATTCTAAGGTTGCGTAAAGAAATTGTAAGTCGACCAACCCACACTTAGCTAGCATGGTTGACTAAGGCCTGATCACCCTAGTTTAGGGTAGGCCCATGCCCCAACACGGGCCTGATGATGATATGGGTTACAACTCTCCTCTACAGTTACATAGAGACATTGGGCATCTATGTATTCTCTACAGTCTGTATAATGGGAACTAAATAAAAATTTATACTTTACAACATCACATACATCAATGGATATCAGAAATAACTGTGGATACACAAATAAACTTAAATATATAAATAACACACCCAGACCAGAGGAAATGCTGCTACAAATTCAACATTGGAATATAGGGCATCCAACAGAACTAAATGTATTCAAATTAGATCATGGGTAATGAATAGTTACCTCCTTGACTCTTAAATTTGTCAGCCAATGACTTCTCTTTAGCGGTTGGCTTGCTCAACAGGTCCATGATCTCCTCACCTACTCTCTTCACGGCTTTCTCTCTGCTTGAAGGCATGGCCAGCAAAGACTGAAACATTGTTTTGATTTAATTTTATTACTACTGACTTATTTATCAATCAATTAAAATAACTAAGTAAATGACAACCAAACTGGCCATCTCTTGCTACCGTTCGACAAACATGAAGTGAATTGGGGGAGGCCTTTTCCCAGCAGTGGGACATCACGGGCTAGATAGCAAGCAAGCTTGGGCAAGCCCAAGATGGTCAGATATTACTATTACCTTATCATTCTTCTACTTACCATTATATCAGTGTCACTTTTAGGTGCCTTCTTGTCATCTGTTGTTGTTTTAGCCACTTTGGATTTGCTACCTTCTTCTACCTCAGTGTCACCTTAAAAGATTTTTAATACAATTCAAATGATTTAATAATATTCACTGAGACTTGATGTGATAATTAATACAGCATAACATTACAATTGGTTTACATCAATCATACTTTCATTAATGATCAAGTTCATCAAAACTGTATGAAACACTCACCTTTCCTCTTATTACTACTTGTAGACTGCTCCTCCATGAGAGCGGCCAGCACTGCGGCCAGCCTGACCGACTCGGCACTGACCACTTCAATACCAGCATCTGTGGTGGTTTCGGTTCTGTCTCTTATCCTGTGGAAAAATTATGACTCCATGTTTGAGTTATTTATGAAGAGTTAAGTTTTTATAGCAGTATGGTACTCAATAATATTGTATAAAACCTTGATGTACATATTGTAATTTTATAAAGAGATGTACTTTCATTACAATAGCAAATCATTATTAATAAATAGACAACTTTAATGTTTTCTACAAAAGTAAGAAGTAGTCCTATTGGAAATCATATTACTTATTAAGTTGTTTGTAACTCAGTTGGTTGTGTCAGCATGCACTACTGAGTGCAACCAATACATACTTACGTGATAAGCTTCTGTGTAGCAAACTTCTCAAGTAGACTTGCAACAATTCCAGCGTCAACATCACCTAGCCCTGGCAGTAGAGCGCTTGCAGTCGCTGGGAGCTGCAACTGCATATCCGACAAGACTTGCAGGAGACGGACCTCCAGAGACGCTGACGGCACTTGTACCTTCGGCTTTTCAACTGTAGTAGGCGCTAAAACAAATGAAGACTGACATCAGACACATTTTCGAGTGTATTTCATCTATGCTGTAACACTAAAGTAAACTAGCAACTTACAGTCATTTTTCTGAGACGCCGGACTTGAAGCGCTACGTTCCTTCCCACCTGGCGACCCTTCCGGTTTCTCCGGCACAACTAAGTTGGCGCCAAGAATGTTCTGACGTTCCTTCTTCCGTTTTTCCAATTTCTCACGCAAGCTATTTCTCTTGCTTTTAACGGCTTGGATCTCTTCCCAGGCGTCAGACATGATCACTAATCTAAATATTACCAGGACTCGGGTTATAGTAAATAAACTTCACACAACCGGTTCCTTGAGAGTCCGGGTTTCGAACATTCCGAGTGAATTGAAGATACGAGGTGAAGTTAAACTTGTACTAGTATAGAACTCACGTCTACATATTAGCGTACAAACTGCCTAGGTCTAAGAATAAGTCTTAAATATTTTACTCCTCGTAGCTAAAGCGTTGGTAATAGGCCACAAAAATCAAAAAGTGTCAGATAATTTGACAGACACGACAGACATGACAACAACTGAACTTTTTTTATTAGTAGCGCTGCATGCAAGGTTCATTTTTTACCCGACTACGGCAAAGCAAAAGGAGGGTTATGATTTTGACAGGCTATGTATGTATGTATGTATGTATGTATGTATGTATGTATGTTCATCTGTTTCCACATAACTTCTAAATTGCTTGTCAGAATTCGACAAATGACATATCATTAGAAGCGTCTTAATTGTCCGCTGGTTATAGGCTATATAGGGTTTCACAAAATCTAATGTGGCGCCCACTAGCGGACAAAACATACAGAGTAAAAAAATAAAGTTAAGATAAATACGCCGTGTTTGGTATCATTGGAAATTACTTGTACATTTTAAATATATATATATTACTAGCATTTGCATGTGACTTTACGTATATTCATGGACTGATTGCATATAGTTCACATCTTTTCGTTCATAGCTTCTTTACTACTTAACAGAATAAGACCACTGCAGTACCATTCATCAATTTAACTTTTGATAATATTATGCGCCACAAATACACTTTAACACCAAAATAGTACAAATAATAAAAAGTTAAAAACTAAAACCCAACTACGACAAAAAACGACGCTGAAAAAGTATAAAACAAGACTTTTAGAACACTGAACTGAAAAAAGTTGCTTATGTAGTTCCAAGTAAATGGACACAGTAGACTCTACCAAAATGCTTATGTTGAAAATTGACAATAATGTCATACAATACTATTTTGAAGTATGCAATATTTACTATGTAGAGATAAGTTTTCATGTTTGGAAAGGCGTAGTCACACGTTCCATACACAAGTACCTACCTACCGTAGCACTTTGACAACGTGTGACTGCGGTTTTCCAAACATGAAAACTTATCTCTACATAGTAAATATTGCATACTTCAAAATAGTATTGTATGACATTATTGTCAATTTTCAACATAAGCATTTTGGTAGAGTCTACTGTGTCCATTTACTTGGAACTACATAAGCAACTTTGTTCAGTTCAGTGTTCTAAAAGTCTTGTTTTATACTTTTTCAGCGTCGTTTTTTGTCGTAGTTGGGTTTTAGTTTTTAACTTTTTGCTAAAGTCGACACTCGACTATAGGAGAATTACACACTACGTTATAACTCTACTGTCGTCGGTCGAGAGCTGATTGAGTTGATTTCAAATAAATCTTGTATATCTTATCTTTTAGTCCAGTCACATTAGGTAAAAATCTCGGAATTCGAGATACCCAGCTGTAAGTCTGTAAATACTTAGATATTGACACCCTAAAAGTGGTCTCAAAACCTACATATGGTAGGGTGTACGCAACTATAAAATTTTCAAGGTCAAATGTCACAAATATCAGTTTTATGAACTTTTGAGTGAAACGGGAAGTTTTATCATAAAAGTGTGTAGGAGAAAATTACTTATCATCTAATTATCTAAGTATTTACAGACTTACAGCTGGGTATCTCGAATTCCGAGATTCTTACCTAATTTAAGCTTAAATGACTGGACTATTTATTGATAACAGGGTATTTGACAGTGGTTGTTATGCTTGCCATTTTATGATAATCAGTAAGATTTAAGCAAATCAATATTATTAATGAAATCAAAACTTAAATTTTTGGCGAAATGAGACAGCAAAAGACATTTAAAGTTGGGTGGGCAAGTCCATTTCAAAATTGCGAAAATCATTTAAAATTTCGTTGTCATCTTATAAATAACAGAATTAGTAACATCTTTCATTATGAAAACATATCCATAAACGCAACTTTTGATGAACCTGTCGAACAAACTTCCTGGGCGCTGCATACAAAGAACTTGCGTGTGACGTCACACGCCAGGGGCGGTTTGTATGGACCGTTTTTGAGCTCGCCCAAATAATGTGCAATTAAAATTGTAATATCTCGTCGAGCTATTGAGATATCAAAGTGATACTTTCAACAGTGTCTTTGTGTTCGAGTGGTCCATCCAACTATATCAAAATAAAAAAATAGTCAAATACCCTATTATATTATACGGAAAAAAGCATAGACACGGTTGAATTGAGAAACCTCCTCCTTTTTTTAAAGTCGGTAAAAAGTATAAAATACATAGTTACCATAAAAATAAATCATCTGTCAAATTTAGTAACTTTGTCAAGTTACAAAATAAATAGAATTTAATTCGTTTTGAAAGCAATTGGCTTTATAAATTTAACACATAAAATATAATGCCATTTGCGCCAGAATTAAGATCTCATTCCCAAAAAGTGTGCACTTTATACAAACAAGCTTGTCGACTTATCGAATCCTATTATGTAGCAAGGTTTGAAATTGCAATTCAGGTTTATTAGGCTAAGTAGGTATTCAGATAAACATAATGTATAATGTTACTTACTCTACTTCAAGGTATTGTATTAGATACCAGCAAGTGATTCTGCGTAGTCAATTCGATAAGAACAAATGCGTTTGTGATCCTCAAGAGCAACGCCGCTTATTGTGGTCTGGAGAAGATCAGGTGTTTAAATTAAAACATCCTATACCCGGAGCTAAGTGTTAGTATTCTACGTACATTAAAATAGTAGTAGCACAACATTTATTTTTACTCAATATTCTTAGTTTTAATTTCAGTTCTAGCTACTATTAGTATTAATTATTAAGGTCAAATATTTTTATTCCAGTTGCAAGATCTTTGGGATTAGCTCAAGGGGTGGCTCACGGTCGCGTTGTCGACTCGCCAGATTGGGTTTTGGATTACTGGCACCCACTCGAAAAAGCTCAATATCCTGAATACTTCCGCAAGCGCGAATGTAGAAAATGTGAATACATTAGGAAATGGCAAGCTGGTACTATGTACTGAACACCAATTGGAAATATTTTCTTTAGGCAGTAAACATGCATTCCAGAGTTAATTAAACGAAATATTTTTAATAAAATATGTGGAACTGCGTCTGTAAATTAATAAAGTAGAATGTTATCATAATTGACTACTTTTTTAGCATATAGCAATTATCAATTGGAGATATGGGGAGAAAATGACATTTACTACAAATTGTTGTCAAGAATTAAATGTCAAGTTAAATTCACTGCCTATTTCTGCATAGTTCCGATGCTGAAAGTATATTAACTTTTTAAAAACTAAAAAGTCATTGTGACGCTCGATAAGCTTATTTTTAGGTTATACTCATGTGAAACATAGTTTTGGCCAAAACAAATAATCACAGTTGCAAATAAATTGTAGTAAAATTATTATCAAATACGAAAAATCTTTATATGTTAGTTGTTTTAAGTATTTATTGAATACGTTGTCGTCATAAATATTTGCAAACATGGCCGAAGATACACCCAATGTTAAAAAAGCGATGACTGACGAAGAAAGGCTAGAATTGTGTCAGAAAATGGACCAAGAGCTCGATGATTTCATAAACAGTCTTGAGAGGAAGCGCTATACTGAGGGATGGCCGGAAGACCGATGGGAGGTAAGGTATTTTTCTCATCTGACAATAAGTTGCATTGCGATGTACGATGTTATCGATTTTATTGATGCCCCTATCTTGTTCTCACTAGTGGACATCAGGAGATGAATATGAGTGAGCCTGCTGTTGTGTTTGTATTATACATTGAGCTTGTAACTGAAAAATTTTAGGTAATTGTAAATTTTGTAATGTTTACAGGAGGAAATGGACAAGCATCCGTTTTTCATGAAGAATAATCCTGACACTGGGGAGCTCTCCCCGCTGGCCGAGGGATTGGCTAAACTGAAGTATGATCCGGAGGAGAATACACCACTTGAGCTGGCATCCAGTTACAAGGAAGATGGCAACTTCAACTTCAAACATAAGAACTACCGCTTGGCTATTATGGGGTAAGAATATATTATGTTTTTTAAAGAATAAAGTATCCTGTATTAAAATTCCAATAAACTACTATTAGAAGTTTTTTTAAGAAAGGAATTCCTGACTATAATTATATTGAAGATTGGTTGGGAATAGTGAGATTATCTGCTCCCTAGCAAGTCCGGTGATGATAACAATGCTACTCCAAGCAATAATTGTATATCAGTTAGAAAAAAGACATGTGACACTTGGGGACTGCCGTGGTAAAGCCATTTGCATAGCAATGTCCGATTTCGGAGCAGCTCATCTTGATTCGTGCGAGTTTCGTAGAGTCGTTCAATATGTCTAATCGCACGCACACAATGCCATGTCGAAGACTGCTGAACTGAAAGGATGTTAGACGAGTGGCGAGCATGATGTTTTTCGTTATGGAATTTCTGGATTCCGTCCCCGCGCTCAAGGCCCGTGATAGAAGCTATGCAATAGCTTAAAAAGATTCTTCGTGAATTAAAGTCAGAATAAAATAAATGTTTTATTACATGTGCAATGCACAGTGCACAAATCTAAGTAATTTTTTCAAGTGTTGCCATATTAGTAAGTAAGTTTCCATGTTTTCTAATAAAAAAGTAAATCAAAAACAAATTATGTTATCTACAATTTTAATAATATGTGTTGTATGATCTTCAGATACACAGAGGGCATCAAGATCCGTTGTGACAATGCTGAGATGAATGCAAGTCTTTACAACAACCGGGCCGCATGCCACTGGCATCTAAAGAACTACAGATCTTCACTATTTGACAGCGAAAGAGCCCTGACATTCAACCCAGATCACAATAAAGCTAGATTGAGAGCTGCTAAGTCTGCTTTAGAAATAGCCAAGTATGACACATGCATAGAACACTGTGAAAAGCTTCTTAGTACCCAATCGAAGGATAAAGAAGTGACAGAGTTGCTCAATTTGGCTAAAAAGAAGAAAATGATACAGGAACGCGACTTGAGAAAGAAAGAGAGGAATGACGCAAAGAATACTGAACAGAGGGAAGGTGTAATAAAGGCTATTATTCAACGCGGCATTCGGATATCTAACTGTGACGATGAAGATGACATTGATCTGTCAAAATTGGAGCCCAGTTTGCTGGGAGCTCAAGATGCGATAGTTCATATTGAAGATAGTATACTGAAGTGGCCAGTGTTGTTTTTGTACCCGGAATATCAGATGACAGATTTCATTAAAGCCTGTCCTGAGAACATTGATCTGCTCAGTCAACTAGACCAGCTGTTTCCGGCTCCTTGGGATGAAGAGAACAAGTACAGCTGCGAGAGTGTTAATGTGTATTTCGAGGGGTACGATAAGATGCCACATGTTGTTGACCCTAAGAAGAAACTGGCTGATCTATTAGTGACTAAATATTTCGAATTGAAGGCTGGTACTCCTGCATTCTTCATTTTGCCCAGGGGTAGTCAAATAGAAAGAAGGTTTTTAGAAAGTTATATATAGATTTTTAAGTGATTAATAAGTAAGTGTATTGTATGTATCATGTGGTTATATCAAATTATATCTATGTTTTTTGTTACAGGTTTTTGTTTAATTTTACTGCTCTTTTTTCTCATATATCAACAGGTTACCTATGTCATGAAATCAGATAAAATTCAATTCAAACTCCAATTTGTATGTCATATTACATTGCAAATGTTATAAATCTTTGCTACATAATTATTGTATGTGAAAAGGATAAAAAAAATTATGTATGTCCTTTCCTAGTCTCCTACCTATAGACTATCTTCTTTATAATATTTCTCTAGGTCTCTAGTAAGGAATACAGACGGTTTCTTAGTGGTTCTGGAAAGTTAAGGGAAGTCATCACGGCAAAATAAAACAGCAGCATTATAATAAATCAATGTAATAGTAATCATGGTGCTACTCCACATGTTCGTCGTCAAGACGAATAGTAACACGTCTACTCGACGTCTTCGTCGTTGTCCAGGCCCTGCTGGTGCGGGTAGTAGGGCCCGGGCGGCTCGAAGGCGTCCTTCTGCTCCACCAGGGACGGGTACGGGTGGTTCGGCATCGCGCCCATCCACTGCGGGTACCAGTACAGACCCTGGAAGGAGAGAGGGTTCTACTATAATATACAATGAGACTCACGTTCTGAGACACCTATAGTACTTAGTATATAACTAACTAGTAGGAGTACCTAACTGACTCGTTGGTTTATTTGTAGCAAGCGCTGCGTTAGGACTGAGAGGTCCCCAGTTCGAGACATAATTTGTGTGAGTTTTTCTGTAATGAAATTACTCAGCCCGGAGTTAAGGAGTTGGCGGTTGCACGCCCGTCTCACCGAACTATGAGAATAGGTATTTGACAGTGGTTGTTATGCTTGCCATTTTTATGATAATCAGTAAGATTTAAGCAAATCAATATTATTAATGAAATGAGACAGCAAAAGACATTTAAAGTTGGGTGGGCAAGTCCATTTCAAAATTGCGAAAATCATTTAAAATTTCGTTGTCATCTTATAAATAACAGAATTAGTAACATCTTTCATTATGAAAACATATCCATAAACGCCATTTTTGATGAACCTTCCGAACAAACTTCCTAGGCGCTGCATACAAAGAACTTGCGTGTGACGTCACACGCTAGGGGCGGTTTGTATGGAGCGTTTTTGAGCTCGCCCAAATAATGTGCATTAAAATTGTAATATCTCGTCGAGCTATTGAGATATCAAAGTGGTACTTTCAACAGTATCTTTGTGTTCGAGTGGTCCATCGAACTATATCAAAATAAAAAAATAGTCAAATACCCTATTAGGGAACAGAGAGTGCCCTTGTGTTTGTGCGTACACTTGTACAATATAATATGTCCTGCGCAGTTGGCTGATGATTGATTGAGATCGACCGCTATGGCCGAAATCGGTCGAACGCCATGGCCGAAATCGGTCGGACGCCTTATAACAAACATTTTCCGTACAATGCGGAACCCAAAAATCATACCGTTTGATACATATGTTATGGACCAAGTGATTAATGCGAGCATTATTAATAATGCCCGAGCATTATGTATAATGTCTAGCCCTATTGGGCCAAGTGATTAATTATTATTTCAACTTCATTATTTATCACAATGCGCGGTCATTATTATATGGCTATGTGATAATTGGGCAATATGATAATTGTGCGTAATTTGAGGTAAATAATTGTCTTTTGTGCTTTAAAATAATTTAATAATAAAAGAAAACGTAAAATTTCCACCCTGTATTACGCTTTTTACAAAGTTACGCCGTTTGACACGTTTTCATAGTGACGTAATGGGTAATACTCACTGCGTAATTTTTAGAATAGGATGAATAATTTTTGTATATATGAAACTTCACTTATATTTTTACGTAATTCGATTAATTTCATCATTCGTAACCCCCGCTGCTGTGTATTGACCATACATTTATCTATGTATTCAGCCATTTTCGTACATGTGCGCATAGATTACCTACGTTCCTCCGTGCATTTATTATTTTTTATGACCGTTACGTGGACTTTGACGCGTTATTGGACGTTGATTTTGCTTTGTGTTTGGACTTTTATTTAAAATGCAGAAACGAGGAAAAACAATAAATAGCCAATGTCTCCGTAATCTCAATCCCTCCGCGCATCAATCAATACTAACAATAATAATGACACTCATGTGTTCAGCGATTTTGCGTGTAAACGCCTTTATTTATATTGCAATTTTGAATAATGATATTGTCTTACGAGTTATGCAGCCAAATTATGTCCATTACTCCCTTTTGTTATGACATTTTTTCACGCCACAATATTTTTAGAGGCGTAACTACTTTTTATATGAAACTATTGTATATCAAATGATAATAATGATTAAAGTTTTTTCTACACAATATGTTTGTATTACTTTGCCCAATAGGTGATAAACATTATGTATAATGCCCGGTCAAAGTGATTATTTGAATAATTATTATTGATTTGCACTCTCATATTGGGCATTTTTCATATGGACCCAATTTATCATTTGGTCCATAACACATACACCACGCGTTTCTAAGAAAAAAGAGTCTTAACGGATAGATGGACAAGGTGCAGGATTCCGGATGTTCCTTTATGGTTCGGAACTTAATATAAAAAAACTGTTTCCTTGCATACGGGTAAGCGACCCCGGCTCCTCGAGCTACTATCGACCCAGTCCAAATCATCCAAGGCGATAGTATCCTTCCTCCCCTTTTCCTTCCCCTGTCATATATCCTTGCTACTCGTGGGAACGCAATGACCTTGTTAAAACAAAGCACAAGGCAGAATGGCGGCGACGTGGTCCACAACCCGTCACGTCACGTTTCCCACAGAGGTGAAAAGTGGATCGCTAGAAGTGATCACTGCCTATCCCTCTGGGAAAAAGGCGTGATGTATGTATGTATGTATGTATTCCTTGCACGAACCTTGTTCCCGCCCGCGGCGTTGCACGTGAAGCGATCGTCGTGCAGATCCACGGTGTCCAGGTAGCTCTTCCCGGCGATGGAGCCGTAGTTGGGCGGATACATGAAGAGACAGCCGTCCAGGATGTCTGCGGGAGGAGTCACAGATGTTATAAATAAATAAATAAATATCTGGGAACATTTCTACACACGGTCATCCGACCCCAAACTAAGCAGAGCTTGTACTATGGGCGTCAGAGACTGATATACATACATATATATTTTTAAATACATACTTAAATACATAATCACACCCAGACACGGAACAAACACCGATGTTCATCACACAAATATTTGTCCCGAGTGGGAATCGAACCCACGACTCTTGGAACCGCCAGCCAGGGTCACTAACCACTGTTCCACCGAGCCAGTCATTTGTCACATGTTATTAGGTCATACTAGGTTTTGCTTGCAACGCGTGTTTCCATCCGCCATCCGCTTAAACGACAACCGCGGCGGTGCGCGGTGCCATGTGTTATTCGCTTTAGGTTACTTTTCCGACTGCGTTCTAGGTAGGGTTGCCAGATGGTAACTTATCAAATCCGGGACAATTCTACTAAAACAATGTTGGCTCGTGGTTATAATAGAAAATATCTTAAATATCTATACTAGGTACATAATTAACTATAGTTATAATTATAAGATAAAATACTGTGGTAGTTAATCAAACGTTAAACTAATAAGGAAAATAAAGAGCACTTCGCTTAAATCACCAATTTTAAACTTTGGTAGACAATGAATACCTACTAAATGACAAATTGAATAGTAATAAACAAAAAAAAGTTTCCGAAATCCGTGACAATAAGCGCTAATTACTGGACACGGGACAAGAGGCAAAATTCCGGGAAAATCCCGGATTTCCCGGCGGTCTTGCAACCCTAGTTCTAGGCGATTTAGTTTTCGCAATACTTTGTGTCAAAAAAAGTTTAATAATAAGTTGAAAGTTACAAGGCACTGTGAAGTTGTCGTCCTCCTCGGGCTCGTCGGGCTTCGGCGTGGGCTCGATGTACGGCGGCACCGGGTCGATGCCCGTGCCCGGGTCCCCAGGGACTAGGAACGGACCTGGAATGGTAGAAGTTTAAATATCAAACAGGTAAATGAAGGTATTACGTAAATTTAGGTACTAAGTAAATCTTCTTCTTTCTTATAAATAAAAATGAATTGCTGTTCGTTAGTCTGACTAAAACTCGAGAACGCCCGGATCTGATTTAGCGTACATAATCGTTCACTTTAAACTTTGATTTTGTCTTGAGCATTTGACTGATCTCCATAGCATACCATCAATGTATATAGTTAACTTCAGAGGGCCTACCATGAGTTGGCTATCGTAAACTTACGTACGTTAAAAACCTATCGAGTTGTTTTTTTCATATGGCCGATTGTAGTTCTTCGCGTAACCACCAGGCGGCGCTGTACAATTTTTTCATAGACATATTTACGATGCACGTTAGTGTGAAAGATACTAAAACTAAATACTGAAGTTCGATAATTTTACTCGCATTGTATCGAAGTTCAGTACTGTGATACTAAATACTGAAGTTCGATAATTTTACTCGCATTGTATCGAAGTTCAGTACTGTGATACTAAATACTGAAGTTCGATAATTTTACTCGCATTGTATCGAAGTTCAGTAGTATCGCAGTCGAAATTCCGTATTTTATCCCCATATTACTTATTTTACAAATAAGTAAATTCGATCTATCCATTAAAAACAATTAAAATATGTTCATAATTTGCGGAGGTATTGGTAGGTATATAAAAAATACATACAGATAGACGAATTGGGAAGCGCCTCTTTCTCGTCGGTTAAAAAGGGTTTCACCACTAGGCCCCTTTATTAGACCCGGTGAAAGAAAAAGGTAATATTTTTACATTTAGTGGGGGCTTAGTAAAACAACTCAACATAAATACAAAATTCGAAATAAAATTAGCGATATCAATTGAAATCACGTCATCACAGTGAATGTGCAGAGAGTGCATCTGTGTTCGCTCACAAAATCGTGCACTTTAATTTATCATCATCATCATCATCAGCCAATTCCTGTTCACTGCTGGACATAGGCCTCTCCAAATGCACGCCACTTCTCTCTATCCTCGGCCACTCGCATCCAGCTCCTACCAGCCGTCCTGCGCAGATCGTCACACCACCTGGCCTGCGGCCGTCCTACACTACGTTTGCCAAGACGCCAAACTTTAATTATGTCTTGAGCATTTGACTGATCTCCATAGCATAACCATCAATGTATATAGTTAACTTCAGGTCACTCACCGCCATAATGATTCGTGTAGTTCCATTCACAAACATGATGATCACAAACCAAAGGAGAGCGTTCTTCTTTAGTGTAATATGTTTGTCCGTTTGGTGTAGTCTGAATAAAAAAATTAAATTTAATTGGGCACATGTCCTTATTTTTAAGTCGTCTGATTTAGCACCCATTAAGTCACTTAGTACGCAATCACCTTAGGAACGCCTGCAAGGCCCTTACATTTTTTTGTTTTGTTTAAAAACTACAGTCAACCTAGACAAATACTTAGCCAAGTAGAATTAGGAATTAAATATTTTACAACATCACGCACCTCGATCTGATTCCTAATAAGTAGCTTGTGTTATGTATATCAGAAACGAAAGTGGATACAGTAAGCGGATAATTTCAATATATAAATAACATACCCAGACACGGAATGAACACTAATGTTCATCACACGAATGTTTGTCCCGAGTGGGAATCAAACCCACGACTCTCCGAACGAACCAGGGTCACTAACCACTGTTCCACCGAGCCAGTAAATTTTGCGAGTTTTTACTAATCTTACCAACAAGTAATCATGGTGCCGGTACCGCATGCCCTGTATGTTGTAGTCCAGGATGAAGGAACCCGACGCGATTACGCAGGAGGCTGCAGTTAGGGGCGGCAGCTTATACACCACTAGACCGCACTTCACTATCGCCTTTGGGAGCGTCGAGACATCTCGCTCTCTCTGCAGTAGCTTTTTGAAGGGGAACCTATCGATAAGAACATAGTTCTCGATAAAACATATGATAAATGTGCTGTATAACGTTGCCATCTGCATACCATCCAGACATTGGTGGCCAAGAGGTTTAGTTCCTCAGTTCGTGCCGTTAAATCATGGAATGCCCTTCCATCTCATGTATTTCTTCTCTCCTTCACTGGGTTCGTCATCTGGCATCTATGCAGGCCTTCAGGATGAAGGCGATATGCTCAATAAGTTCTTGTGCCTATCGAACTCATCATTCCTCATATGTGGATATATCGGCCGCTTACCATCTTGTGTACCAAAAGTAATTACCGATATGAATGAATTTTTTAACACACGGATTAGCGCCTAAGAAAGGTGGCAATAGGCTACTTCTCGACCCATTGCGCTATAAAGTAGTCTTGTTTTGCACGATATACGACTTCACGCGGACGCAAGCTTTGTATTCCAGAGTAAGTTCCTCACCTGAATATACAAACTCCAACGTGGCACTCCAACCCATGAAGGTAGTTGTCAGTCGGGAAGGAAATACTGGGATCGTCTATCAGATAATACTTGGATTCGTCGTGGTAATGAAGGAATCCGAGGAAGACGAAAGACCGATCTTTGCAATACGGAGCGGGTCCCTTGCCCATGTTGTAAATGTCGGTGTAGAGCTCGGAGAGAAAGATGTAAACGTTTTTTCCACAGTAGAACTCTGGAATCATAGAATAAACTACGTTTAACAGGGTGTTTGTTCCGTGTCTGGGTGTGATTATGTATTTAAGTATGTATTTAAAAATATAATATGTATGTATAAGTATCAGTCTCTGACGCCCATAGTACAAGCTCAGCTTAGTTTGGGGTGTGGAAATGTCCCAGATATTTATTTATTTATTCTACTACGCCCCACCGAAGGGAAACTATTGCTTGCAACGGTTTGTAGATTTAATGAGCTAAATTTAGCGTCTCTATTGACATCAATCTTTTGGGACTACGATAAAAGCAACCATTGATTTCTTCCAAGTTTATCACTAATTTGTCTGAAAGCCTAACACGACGGTTTTAATTTGACATAATAAGATATTTTATGGTAATAAAGGTTAGTTAGTTCATACATCTTGACGTCTCCGAAGACACATGATAAATATCGCTTACCTAATGTCTCGATCATTATTAGGTCTTCTATACCTACGTTTCCCATACCACCCATACGTAATTCTATACATAATCCCATCTATGTTTACTATCATCCTTGCTTACCCTGACTCAGGTAAAACTCCATAGGCACAGGTCCACCGGTGTAGGTAGCCTTTCGCTCTGCGGCCACAGAGTTGTGGTTCTCGTACATGGTGAGCATATTGTCTATCACGTCGTCCAGGGTGATTAGAAGGACCTGACGGAAAGATGTTCAGTTGAGGCTAGCAGCTCCTACTCTGATTTTTAGCTGGCTATTTGGTAGAAGCTAGTTACACGTTTACAGTACGTTCAGTTTAATAAGACTAGTCCTCAAGACTACGTAGAGGATTGCTAAATGGAATCCTTTACTCAATTTCTTAGTGGCCAATTGTGGCTCTTATGTGGTACTAATATGTACTATGTGAAGCGAATGCGATTTAAGGTGTGTCAAACACCAGAAATAAGCTTTGTTCTTGTAGTACAAGGTAGATTTCTAGCTTAAAGGTACCTTTAACTCCTGGATGTGTAGTTTAATGAACCGCCCCAAATGATCCGTGGCAATGTGGACTCGCTCGTTGATCAGATACTGGAAACACATGCTTATGTAGATAGAGAAATCTAAGACTGGCTCAGTTGCAATGGTTTAGAATTTTCCCGGAATTGGATTTATGTAAGGTGATCTGACATCATGTTTTGAATGTGACAATCCCTTTTGTTCCCACTCCCAGAGACACCATTGGAATGCAATATGGTTCCTGAGTCTGATATGCAGTTTAGTCCTGATTTTCGCGTTTTATCTTTGCTGCTACAAAAGGCCCTTTGTTTAAAATCTTATAGGTACGTTAAATAAAGCCGATTAGCCTGTAAACCCCTCAGACCAGTACCTGATCCTCGGCAGTCTTGACGCGCATCATCTCGTTCTGGTAGAGCCAGAGGTTGTCCAGCTTGTCCGTGGGGTCGTGGCCGTAGATCTCGAACGCGTCGATGATCATGGCCAGCGTCAGGTTATCGTTGGGGTCCAAGCAGCATGGGTGGTTCCGTATGTTGTATGGGGTCTGGAAGGTGTTTGGTAGAAGTTTTAGGCTGCGTACCAGGCTCTTACTAAATTGACCCGGGGATTTATTCAAGAAACTGCCCGCGACCGCGTAGCGCAGGGTTGGCTCTTACATTTTCAACGCTTTTCTTTGACATCATCATCATCATCATCAAAGTAAGTGGGGTCGACGCAAAATGTGTACCTCTTCCACTCGGGCCTATCATTCGTCAGCTCTGCGTTAGCTCCTTTGGAAATAAACATACTTTTAAGCGACGCTTAAAAGTACTTATTACTTAGAATCATTGAGGGCAAAATAGGAGAGGGTAGTTTTAAGTTGCGTTATTTATTTATTTCATAACTTATTCATTAATATTATTAACGTAATCTAATACTACATAATGCTACTTAGGTTATTATTACAATAATTCATTAAAATAATATTTACCGTAATCTGCAATAAGCCAAGACATATTGCGAGTAGCGCGCGTGCGCGAATGGCGACGGCCATCTTGTCGTCATATCGGCGCGCGCGCAGCCGTCAGCACCAATTAGTTCTTAATTTAAAAAAATATTCCTTCCTTAGTAAAGTGGTTATTTTAAATTGGATCGTTATAAAACAATTTTTTTAAAGCTGTTTATACACAATACTATACATACATATACATAAAATCACGACTTTTTCCCAGAGGGGTGTAGGCAGAGATCACTTCCTGCCATGTGCATCCAGAAACCTCTTCATGCATGTTCGTCGATTACGGGTATTTTTGAATTGACCTCTCTATACTATACCGTGTTATATTGTGACATTGAAATAATATTTCAACAGTTTTCTTCTACGTCTTGTTAATGTCCCACTGCTGGGGCAAATACCTCTCCTAATATAAAAAGCATATCTGCCGATCTGTAGCTAGTTGCGGCCAGTAAGATTCTTATGACATGCTTTTTACTGACAAAATTTCGATGCAAAGCCAAACGAAAATATGTAACGAAAACGTGTACCTATTAATTGTATAAAAATACCCTACATATTACTACTTATAATATTGTTATTTATGGCGTTGAAAAGGGGGGAAAAGCTAGTTACAAAATAAAACAACACTGTCGAATAACATTTTATATTATTTAAAATACACACCTAGAATCCATTTCATCACAATACATGTATTTTATTACATTTATACAACATTATTGCACTTGGATATATTTCTAAATAGTATTTTTTTTGGAATTAAGCTTAAATAGCTATTAAGTTCACCAACAAAATGTAACTTTTATTCTGATTAATTTACTTGGTAATCAAGCATTTAAGTTATTACTCTCATACAACTTTGGAAGCCCATTTTTTCGTATTTTAGACAGACATACAACTGAATAATCTTAATATTTTAGATGCTTAAAGTCCTTGCACCTTTTTGTATTTTTTGGGTTATTGTCTTTGGCGTATGATATTTTTAATTTCACAAATTATTTTTCTATCTGCATTATATAAAGATAAATTAGTTACTAAGTAGTTAACAGTTACTTTTATGCCGCGGCACCAAAATCTCCAAAAAAGTAAAGGTATATTGTTTTATATACGCAAATTCTTTTTTCTTCGGATATTATGTTAATACCATATGCCTTGCGCTTACGTTATATTTTACTTAACGCATTTTTTTTTATTATGTTGCCCTTAATGGTCCTTTGATAACTATCTATCTACCTGGTTCGCCGTATTGCAGAAAATCTAGCTTATTTTCTGCAATACGGCGAACCAGGTAGATAGATAGTTATCAAAGGACCATTAGCTAGCTTCAATATCAGTACAATATGAAATGCTATCATAACCTACCAGCGTAAGTTATTTGACCTAAAATACATATATTTACCATACCACATAAATTTAATTACCATGTAAATAATTTTAAGCAGTGAGGCTTAGTCTAAAGATAACCAATTGTATATCTGTCAATATGAAACATCGATTCAATGTACATACATGTTATGATTTAATTTAAGAAACACTAAACATCACTAATCTATATAACACGTACTGTATATTCATAGTAATCTACATTGTATAATATATAATCAACAACAATACAGTTAGTTTTTGCAATTGGAAGACATTATTACATCTTTGATTAGTATACTCGTACCAAAGTTAATTATTTCGTAGCCGACTACGATTAGATTTCGTAGATACACACAATACATATAATGTATAACACAATATAAATACGTTTATAGTTGTTAATTTTTACTAATGAATGTTATAATTAGATATTAAATTCTTTTGAACAAAAATTTGTCTTTGATAACATGCAAACATTTTAATAATATGTAGGTAATGTTTTATTGTCACATTCTGTTATTTTGTATAAGCGTTGTATAAATTATACTTTAAATATCGTAATATATCAATATATTTTATACTTTGTAAAAAAATGGGAATTAAAGTAAATTTTTAATAATATAAGATAATATCAGCAACTGTTTGATGATCACTAATAATTAGCTATTTGAGATTCAAAGGTACTCTCATTTTATATTTTATGCTACGTACATTAAATATCTATGTAAATGTATAAATATTATCCAAACTTTATGCGCAGACTATATCCAATTATCAAGCAAAGAAGTTTCTTTAAAACATAGTCATTTTTGTTCAATGGAAGACTTCGTTGTTATACAATCATACATAGTATATTTTCAAATAATATTGTATAAATAATCTCTATAATATCATGGAAGACATTGAATTATTTGCGTTTCATTGTATAAATTAGAGCTAACTTCGAACTTACAAACTATATACATATTATATAAAACTATATATTGGAATGGAAGACACGTTTCAGATATTTGTATATGATTTAACGAGTTACTGATTAATTACACTAGTTAAATACGATAGCATGAATAAATTACATTAGATACAAACGCGTCATTCGCTTCAGACTAGTAATCAAATGTATGTGAATTCAACAATAAGCCGCTTAATGTCGCGACCAAACATTTTATTTACGAAGTATGCATAAATCTAAAAATAGATCAACAATTATCTATGTCTACGATAAATTAGAAGGGCAAGCCTATCTTGAAGGCCTTTATTAGGGCAGACCCGGAGTCGTACATGCCAATGACTCCAAACAGAACGCCCAAACCAATGATGAAGTAATCGTAGGCGATCGTAGTGCTATCCAATTGGTTGCCTTTCAGTTTAATGTGGAAATACGCGGGCCAAATGAAACTCAACATGGTTCCTGTGAAGCTGCCGATGAAACCCATCAATATAGCGAAATGCGGAATAAATATTGCCATGAGGATAGTAAACATGATCACGCCTAACCTCCATGCCAGCCCCCAAACTTTCAGCTCCCCATCCAAGGCATATATGACCGGGAAAATCGTCTTAGGTTTCCCTCTGAACAGAGCTCGTTCCAATAAATCACATGCAGCGTAGTACGGCAACGGGTAGCTCAGCACAGCTTTTATTACGAGAAAGAAGTTCACTAGACCTTTGAAGCCGGAAGATCTTAGATTGTTCGTGATCACCTGTTGAGTGTCGTTCTGGAACGTCAAGAAGCAAAGGTAACCGAAAATGGATTTGAAAGCAGCGGCCGCGATATGGGACCATTTCAACATCCATTCGAAACGGGATCGGTCCTCCATGTTTCCTTCCAATGTGGGCAGGAAGATTTGGGAGGTGTAAGAGAACACGATGACTCCTAAGCTTATTGGGAAGTTTTCGAAGTCTAAACTCCATTTCACTTTAGACCAGCCCCAGTCTCCTATGTACAAGATGCAGTAGCCGAGAACGATAGCGTTTATGATCAAATGGCTCATTGTGCACCAGAAGGAGAGCATGCTGACTGATTGGAGCGACTTTAGGAATCCAAGAGGTAATAGGAATATTCCTGTCAGCATCATCCAGGAGCGGGTGTCGATAGAGCCGTCCGGGAAGGTTCCGATCATCAAATCCCCGCACACGACGACGTAGAGGATGCAAGTCATGAGCAGTTCGATTATTTGAGCAATGTTGACGATGCGGGCGCCGTATTTTCTTCCGAAGCACTCTTTAGCGATGCTGACGTAAGAGTCGCGGACTCTCACGCGTTGCCCCGATACTGGGTCGTCTTCGTACAGACATTCCACCAGGATTCTGCCTGTGTAGCAGCAGATGTGGGCGATGCCGATCATGGCCGCGATGGCCCAGTAGCCTCCTTGGAGCACGGCGAACGGTAGAGATACCACGAACATTCCCTGTAAGATGAAAATGCTTCTTGAGGCTATTGTCAACTATTCCAAGCAATGAGATAGTTCGTGATAGCGAAAACTGATTTGCACTTCAGCAGTTATTAGTGGATAACTATTTTTATATGAATGTTTCAAGTTTCGACATTATATAATAGCTAGCTATACCCTACCCATATGAACATCAGTCCAGAGTTCGGATATAATAACCAAACTTCTATCGCCTGCCACTAGAAAACTTTTGTAATAAAACTTCAGCACTTACTTGGATAGCATTGGTGACGTTCCAAGCGGCTTGGAACTCGTTGATCTTGGTGCCAGGCTTGCCACCGCCTTCCTCGAAGCCCCCTTCTTCAGACGAGGCGTAGAAGTCCACGCTCTGCATGCTCTGAGTCCTAAAAAGTATTCGAGATATATTTGTTAATTCTTAATTTAACAATGGTTAAATTTACCAAAGTTTTGAAGAACCATTTTTTGGTAAACTATTGCTATCGAGTTAATAATTCGAGATAATCGTTAAGTATAACAACCAAGATATAGTAAACATTGGTTAGTCATCATCTGGTTCTACAAACGCAAGTTCAGTAGTTAAATCTATCAAAGAACTATACACCGTCCTGTATATAAGGTAAAAATGCTTAATGCGATGGTGCTAGTCTACCTACAAAAGCAAATTCCGTGATGGAATGACTGAAAAAACACTGTTACGTCTGATTAAGTTCAATTGACTGTAGAACTAGAAACACACAATGTACTAAACAAAGTAACTATAATAAAATCTGACTGACTGAAACGACTTTTCTTCATTTTAAGTTCTCGATTTAAATTACCATGATCAGATTTTGAATTTTCCTTACTTATATTTGAGCTTGCTAGTCAGAAATCTGTGATCTCTGAGCATCAGCAAGTAGAAGTACCAGTTACCTTGGCGCCCCATCCTGCTGCGGATAAGTGTTCTGGTAGCTGGTGAAGGAGTCTTCAGCTTGCAGCTCGCCGCTCAGGAACGGGTTGGTGGGGTTGGTGGACTGGTAGGTCGGCGATGTGGACTCGTTCATTGTTGACAGTTCGCAGCTTTCGCCCATGTTGTCTACGTGTAATCGACATAAATGTGTGCTTAAGTTTTTCTTTTTAATAGATTTTAGGCACTATAGGGTCTCTGATTTATCTTAGAATGCTCATTTTTAAACATGGATTATTTGAGTTCTCCTAAACTTCACGGAAATTGGGGTTAAGTGTAGACAAAAAAGGCTGTAAAACCCATTAATGATAGTTAATATATGGAGTTCCAGATGAATAGTTCTAGTTATACAATACCACTTAAAACCTTTTGTAACATAAGATATTCTAATAATACGTTCAAATGGTTCATCAAGTCACAGGGTTACTTTATGTGATCATTTTTGATAGCGATATTCTGATAATTTCGCGATATTCTGGTAAGAGGATATCTAATACGTTAATAAGCGAAGTATTGTGTGGAGATTTTTGGATACTACCGAGATATAAACCTATAATGTTATGTTGATACATACGCATACGGATCTCAGTAATCATCAGTAACTAGACGAAAATATATTGTACTTACCTAAATTGGCGAATCTGACGTTCTGTGGGGGGCGTGGAGGGGGGCCCGGCTTATCAGGCATCTGCTGCCTCACCGTCTGCATGGCTACGTCCAAGGCATTCCTTATGGGGGGCAGCTTGATCCTACCCAAGTTGAACATCTTGCCGACTTGCCCCGATTCAAATCAAAACTTCAAATTTCGTGCGAGTCAATCGCAATTTGGAACAATATCGATCACGTATATATTTTCAAATGTGATTAAAATCACGCGTATAAATAATTTTGGTATTACACTTTAAATTGACGTCAACGGGAAGACATTGATTATTTTACGCTAGCTTTTTTATTTTTAAAATCTAAACACTTAACAATAACATTTTAATAATTACGTTTGATTTGGAAGACTTCTTTACACTACACTAAGTTAGGTATTACATTATTGTTGTGCCAAAGGTGTTACGAGCAGCCGATTCCCGAATTTGTCCATCATTTTCCGTGTGGATTACACTAGTTACTTGTTGGTGGTTTTACACTGTTAGTACACTTGTTGGTGGTTTTACGTTGGTTTTATTGTTGGTTTTGGGTGGTTTTTAACATTTTAGATGGTGGTTTTCTTTTGTGGGATGGCTGCTCGGCACGGTTGTGAGCTGCGCGGGGCGGGGCGGGGGCTGCGCGGGTGGGCGATCGATATACGCGAACTGTATCCCCAAGACTTCACGAGAAAGGCGCACGGTCGCGTATGCTGAACGACGTAACCCAATT
The DNA here is from genome assembly GCA_039566165.1 of Maruca vitrata. NCBI lineage: Eukaryota > Metazoa > Arthropoda > Insecta > Lepidoptera > Crambidae > Maruca > Maruca vitrata. The sequence continues at coordinate 4,855,260 of CM076938.1, read as the reverse complement.
GATTGTTGGCTTTTTGTTCCCTTTTCTGAAAGGGAATGATAGGGGTTACCTAATTTAGGCAACGCGTAACCCTATTAATGAATTTGTATAAAAATATGAAATATTAATTATAACACTGAATATAAAAAGTAGTAGTATGGTATTCTGTAAATTTAGCGTATTTTCATATTAAAATAAAATATGAACTCTTAGGTATAAATAGATACAGTAAATATTAAAAATACAGTAGAATATTAAAAATACAGTTATTGCTTACGAATTCCACAAATATAGTAAGAGAAACATAAAATTAACAAAATACAATTTTATTATACTTTGCTTTACATTTTATACAAGCAGTTTGATAAATGCAGAATGCAAGTATCAAGTTAAAGAATATTAAATCGATACCTTAAATCTCAAATGGCGTAACCACCAAAACGCAACTTTTCAGGAGAGCAAAAAAACGAAAAAAAAAAGTTTATTTTTTATATAACTTTGTCAATTTTAATGCAGTGAAAATGTTTTATACATCAAATTTCTTAAAATTTTGAGATAAAGGCATCAGTAAGAACTCTTTGCACCTAAGTCTTATATTTAACAAACTAGAAGTCGGTTACGCTTGTGAAAATATTACGAAAAGGCGTTTACGGTCGTATCTCCCGAAAGTAATTGTTTTTTGTGCTTTACAATAACTTAATAATGAAAGAAAACGTAAAATGTCCACTCTGTTTTACGCTTTTTACAAAGTTACGCCATATGTCACGTTTTTATAGTGATGTAATGGGTAATACTCACCTTGTATGCTTTATAACAGGATGAAGAATTTCTGTACATGGGAAATTTCACTTATAGTTATACGGAATTCGATTAATTTTGTCATTCGTAACCCCCGCTGCTGTATATTCAACATACATTTATCTATGTATTCAGCCATTTGCCGATGACACTGCCTTGCTTTTCTCCGGAAATTGCTGGGAAGAAGCTTTTCAAAATGCACAAGCAGGATTTGACCTGGTCTCTGATTGGCTAGCTACTAACCTATTAACTCTCAATGTGGACAAGACCAAATATTTGAAATTTTCTATAACTAGTCGAGGCCTACCCAGGAATCTTCAGCTTAAATCGCACGTGAGCTAATGCCCGAAGTCCCCTAACTGCGATTGTCCAGACCTTCAAGCGTCTGAAGCCATAAAATACTTAGGCGTAATAATTGACTGTCGTCTTAAATTCCTACCTCATCTGAATCTTCTTGCCGCGAGAGTCAGAAAATTGATTGACATTTTTAAGACCCTGCGCCATGTAGCAAGTAAATCGGTTGTGAGAACAGTCTATTTCTCTCTTTGCCAATCTCTTTTGGGGTACTGTGTGTCTTCTTGGGGAGGTGTCGCCAAGACACATCTGCTAAAAGTTGAAAGGGCCCAGAGAGCAGTCCTAAAAGTTAGTGCTTTCCTGCCAATTAGGTGTCCCACGACTGATGTTTATAAACACTGGAGTGTACTAACCGTTCGCCAACTATTTATTCTCGCTGTAATCCTCCGCATGCACGTCACCATTCCATTTGACCCTCTGTTAAACTCTGAGAAGCGGAGAAAAGGTTCTGTTTGCACCACGATTCGCTTTCACAAAAGCTTTGCCCAAAGGTTCTTTTGCTTTTTAGGATTCCGACTCTACAACAATATCAATACTGCCCTTAGCATTTACTCCCTACCTATTCACGCCTGCAAGATAAAAGTGACGGACTGGCTCCAGAAATTGAACTATGCTGAAACTGAAAGAATGTTGATTGTGATTAAATAAATGAAAGTACACAATCCCGTTCACACACAAACTCACACTCGCACGCACACGCTTACAACACACACTCACAGCACACACGCGCACACACACACACACGCACACACGCGCGCACACACACACACACATATATATATATATATATATATATATATATATATATATATATATATATATATATATATATATATATATATATATAAATTGAAGTTATATAAGTAATGCTTTGTTTTAATTTAAGTAAACTTAATTCGAAAGTCATAGGTTATCCAAGCCTTATGTTTGTTATTTTGTTAAATTAGCTTGGTCACAGCAATAAATAATAGATCCTAAGCAGTCCGAGTTGGTGGGAGCCTGATGACCTGTAATACAGATATGATATTATATCTAGCATAGGCATCAGTCTCACACAAAAATACCATGTAATCTACGCCTATTGTATCTTTATTATTGTATTGTTGTTTTTGTGTTGAGAAATAAACTTCATTCATTCATTTGCGTATTTGTGCGCATAGATTAAGTTCCTCCGTGTATTTATTATTTTTTGTGACCGTTACGTTGACTTTGGCGCGTTATTGGTCTTTGTTTGCGATTTGTGTTTGGAAATTGATTTAAAATGCCGAAACAAGGAAAAGCAATAAATAGCCAATGTCTCCGCAATCTTAATCCCCCCGCGCATCAATACTAACAATAATAATGACAATCATGTGTTCAGCGATTTTGGGTGTAAACGCCTTTCTTTTGTATTGCAATTTCGAAAAATAGCGTGTCTTACGAGTTTCGCCGGAAAATTAAGTCCCTTACACCCTTTTTTTTTGACATTTCTTTCACGTCATAATAATTTCTAGGGGCGTAACCACCAAGTAAATTAGACTAAGCCTTTTACGACCTGTTTACCTTATGAAAAGTGTTCAAATCTATAAAAAACATTAGGTCGTAATAACCTTTTTTTTGCGAATTTGAGGATTTTAAATATACAGATCGATAGAGAAAAAAAAACTGAATAAAACTGCATTAAAAAGTCATTTTGACCAAATTGGCGGTTACGCCATTTGAGATTTAAGGTAGCGAAATAACATGTAGATCAAATTTAGCCTAAATATTTTTGTGACATCAATGTGAACAAAATAAAGTTAAAATAAGGTAATTGAACACAACCAAATCCTGGGGTAAAAATAGTTTAAAAACGATTTTTAGGCATTGTATAACGTTGTAAGAGTTATTTTTAATTGAAGGAATTTAAATGTTATTGCTTTGATCTTTAGCGACAATTATAAGTGAGAAATAAAATCAAACTAATTGGAATAGGTACAATTCACTAAGTCTAAGTGCTAGTCGCCAGTATGACTTCACATTGTGAATTATATTTTGTATTGATATGTTTTTTTACTGTGACGGTATGTAAAAATTATAGTTTAGAAATAGATACAAATTCCTATCCAGGTTTCATTTCAGTCAGGCAATAATTTGCTCCATTATTGTTACTGCGTAGACTTCGCTACATAGTATAAAGCAAAGTCGCTTCTTGCGTCTTTCTGTATACATGTATGTCAAAATCTTTAAAACTACAGATTTTTATGTTTTTTTTTTAATAGATAGAGGGTTTCAAGAAGGTTTTATGTACGCCCGAAGCGAGGACGGGTCACGAGTGTTTGATAATATTACTTACTATAGAGTAAGCCATAGCCATAGCCATAGGGCTATTATCAGAATACTGAAGCGCTGATTTGCTGATTTAATTGGTTCAAAATTGTAAACTACCATACAAATTTTGAATTGAAGCGTCGGCCGTAGCTTGAACTGTAAAATATTTAATTTCTCGTCGTTACTTATTAAGGACTAACATGTTTATTTTTGTAAAGTAGGCCTAAGCTCTTAAACGTACGTTAGGAGACACACGCATAGGTACGAGTAGGTACTATAGCGGTACCATGAGTTGGCTATCGAAAACTTACGTACGTTAAAAACCTATCGAGTTGTTTTTTTCATACGACCGATTTTAGTTCTTAGCGTAACCACCAGAGGCGCTTTACAAGTTTTTCATAGACATATTTACGTAGGCGATATCGAGTCTGTTACTTTTAAACTCATGGTAGCGCTACTGATGATTATAAGAGACGACGTCAGGACCTACTTCAGGGTGGCTCTACACAGTGCACATTAGCTTACGTCTTGTCTTTGTTGTTGCTACGTGGGCGCATTGTAATAATATGTGTGGATTATGTTTCTTCATGTTATATTTTGGGTATGCTACTTGCTATCCGGCGGCGTTGTGAGTGAAGGCTATGCCAGGTACCACGACACCGCCAATAGGCGTTAAGGTACACCCCGGTGTTTTAGTCGGTATACCCCCTGGGCATTGCAGTCCGCCCAGGAGTCGCTGGCATTTACCATCTCTTCGCCAGTCGCCGGGGAGTCCGACACACCACCCGGAGAGAAACACTCTTTGGGTGTAGGTGCGCAATGTATTTCGCCGGGTTAAGAAAAAACGTATGCTACAGTTGTTTCCCATATACGTATCACTAATGTTAAAATGATCTACATAAATCCGTTGAGTTTTGTGCGCTACAGTGGTACCTGTAGTAGTACCTGCACTACCTGCATACAAACAATAGGCTGCCAGTTATGAGGTTCATTTCCACTAATTCAACTATGCAGTTCCACTCCATGACATTTGCTACTTAATGTACATATGCAGTAGTTTCGTAGTAGAACTAGTGGAAATGTTACTATTTATTACCCACCTGGGCTTTGAAAGCTCAGGAAATCAAGAATTTACTTTGAGTTGTGAGATATTTATTGTTTACTTTGTTTTAGCTTCTCTCGTAAAACTTGACTCACTTATAGCCCAGTCGGTTATAAAGTAAACCTACCTATATCGTTACTCAGGACCTTATTTTAGATCTAATTAGTTTTTTTGGGGGAAACTGTAGTACTAGTTCGAATTGAAAAATGTTCAGGTTGGATAGACCATTTATCGAGGAAGGATTTAGTCTAGAACAATATAGGAGCAAAGAAACGATGGAAAATATGTAAAAAACGGAAGGAAACTCTAACAAAGTCGCTGGCACAGCCAGTTATGATATCAGTAAGGATTTGCATGCTTCCAGAGTGCGTACATAGTGCGCAACCACCCGTGCTGCCAGGAGCCTTCTGAGAACCTGACCCTGGCTATGGTGATCGACGCGTTCGAGATCTATGGACACGACCCCACCGACAAGCTGGACCACCTGGCGCACTACCAGCTCGAGATGATGAAGGTCAAGCGCGCTAGTGACCAGGTGGGTGAAGAAAAAAAACTTAGGTGCAGGAAATTTTGCTTCAGAAAATGGTACAGGAAAAAGGGGTGAAAGCCTGAGCCATTCCCCGCAAGTCCGGTGATGATGACGAGCCTACTCCAAGCCATCGTCGTATGTCAGCTAGGAAAAAAAAGTAGGTTACAGTTGGTTAGTTGTTATCTCGTTAGTTTAGGGTGGTATATCCTAAAATATTTGCAATCGCTTTATGAAGGTACCTATATTGTAAAGAATAACAAGTTACAGTCGGTGTGATAAATAATGTACAACACCATTGTAAGTTGAACGCAGTTAATTAATGAACCTTGCAGGTACAAAATGTAAAACAGATATTCTCGTCTTATTTTCGAATATATTTAAGTCCACCATTTTTAGATTTTGCCAGATAGATAAGTGTAGTGATGTTCATTATGTATAAGTTATCGTATGCTAAAGCGAAACTGTATCAACTATTCTGACGTATGCTTTTCTATCTGTCCCAGACAGACAGACCTAATACCTCGTATATAGTTTAGGAATCGTTACGTTACTATCGAGAACGTTAGATTTTAGATTTATTCGTTTGATTTGTTCGCAGTATGTCATAAACGAGCACGTGCATATAGCCACGGACCATCTCGGGAGATTCATACAGCTGCACATTAAAGAATTGAAGGTAATAAATAATAATGACTCAATTATCGTGAACTATAGCGCAACTATGTATACTACCATATATCGTAGTCGGTAAGAAAATGGCCTATGGCGTTTCTAGGCCCTTTAAGTATCGGAATGTTCTTTTTAAATTAAATTCTGCATTTGAAAATGTCGTGTGCTATTTGATTTACTATGCTCTTACACGTCACTTGATGGCAGGTGCTTCTCATAGCGCTAGAGGACACCATAGACAACATGCTGACCATGTACGACAACCACAACGCCATCAAGACGGAGCGCGTGGCCACCTACAACTCGGCCGCGGGGGGCGCAGTCCCTGCCGAGTTCTACTTGAGTCAGGGTGAGTCGCAGCACAGTGAAGCGCCAGTGTACCACTTCCCTTACCACTAGCGGTAAGCAGGAAGATCCCGGGGTTTTAGCCGGTGAAAGTCCGGCATAAACACAGCCTTTCTCCGGCGCTGTGGTGGTATCCATGAGGATTTCTCCCTGCACGTAGATATCGATGCGCATCGGGACCTGGGGACCTCCGATATCGGCATTGCACAGGCCCGCGTGCAGTAGAGACGCCTTTCATCTTCCCAAGAGAGACCCACTCTTTGTGTATGCGTCAGTGTACCACTGTACCCTTGCCACCAGTTAGCAGGAAGAATTTTTTTTCGGGAAGACTTAGCTGTTAGCCTCAGATTATTCTATTACTTTGTGTTAGCTTCTCTAGTAAAACTTGATTCACTTATAGCGCAGACGGTGAAAAAAATAAACCTAGAGGTAGGTATCGTTTAGTGCCTTGAGCATTTAGCGTCACCTTTGTGCATAAAAAAAGTTACTGTAAAGTTAGTCAAACCGGAGGGGAGATAGTGAATAATGCTCCGTGTTGTGCCACTGTCCACCCACCAGGGTTGGCGCACGAGGATCCGAAATCAGCAAAATAAGTTATCAGCGTTAAACAAAAACAAGTCAGAAGATTCTGCAAATGGGATTTAGAGTGCTGGTAGTTTTATTGGTAAAAATGCAGAACTAACCGTTTCCTACTATTTTACACACGCGCGTTTTTTGGGGAGCGGATAGCTCTCAATCCTAAAAGACTTTCGCGTTCCATTATATCAAAGACTATAGGTATATGACCGTTTCCTTGAAACAATCCAATGCTTGGTGCAGTGTTCGCATTTACATTATAAATAAGGTTTTCTTTGCATACCACCACTTATTCTTTCAGAATTTTACTGCGGCAAAAATGTGTACCTATTCATATCGGAGTTGTACACGGACATCTACAACATGGGCAAGGGCCCCTCCCCCTACTGCCGGGGCCGGGCCTTCCACTTCCTAGGCTTCGTGCACCTCATGGACGACAAGCATTACTACTTGGAGGAGGATCCAACTGTCGTCTTCCAGACCGACAACTACCTGCACGGATTGGAATGCCACCTCGGGGTCTGTATATTTAGGTGAGTTCAGTAGCTTAGTGAGCTGTGGTGAAGCTCTGTATCAGAATCAGTTGGGGCGCAAAAATTAAGAGCAATCCTCTTCACACGTTGCATACATCTTAAGCGACCATGGAGCCCGGCGGCTACGTATAATTGATTGCGCTTCTGGGTAAGTCACAAGGTCTTGTTTTGAATACTAACCGGTTTCGACAAATTGGAACCGTCTGTCTAGGTATGTTGTAGCAGGTACATATTTCATCCTCCACTCCTGAATTGAAGCTAAGGGCACGTCCCCATTAGACTCACAGTGAGTGGCTGACAGTTTGCTTCCAGGTAGCCTCCCTGAAAATTTTAAACCTCGCGGATCATTGGCTTCGGAGCAGGCGCATACAGAATAAGTCGTTAACACTAGAGATCGACTGGTCCATTCTGGTTAATACTGATTCTCTCCAAATAGTTTTCAATTAATGAGCTGGTGGCTGCATGCCCCCTAAGGTTCCCGTTCAAGAAGAGCCTGCAGCACGGGCGCGACTTGGCCACGCTGCCCAAGGCCGTGGTGAAGCGGGTGGTATGGGTAGCCCTCCTAATAAATGGCTAAATATTGATCTCTAGTAGGTCATGACGGATTGCCATCTTTTGGCACTATGAGAACATGGTTCCAGACAGCCGTCTTGTGATCTGTTGTCTGGCTGTGCCCCGAGGTTCCCGATCAAGAAGAGCCGTGAAACAGCTCAGAAGAAAGAACTGGACTGTCAGATCGTGCCTATATCTTCTCAGATTGCTTTATCCAGATTTTTCTGGTCAGTCATCTTGAATGCTGTTGTTCACTGTGCCTTCCTAATAAATGGTTAAATATTTTGCTTCCATCTTCTATCAGTCCATATCCATAAGCAGTTGGCCGATCTTCATTGAAGATCAGTTGCTGTGTCTGATAAAGTCCATGGGATCTCTTGCGAATGGGAGTATTTTATCATTTTGTTCTGGTTAGCAGTCTTGTGATCTGTCGTCTACTGGCTGTCCCCCAAGGTTCCCGTTCAAGAAGAGCCTGCAGCATGAGCGCGACGTGGCCACGCTGCCCAAGGCCATAGTGAAGTGCGGCGCGGAGACGTACAAGCTGCCGCCGCTCAGCGCCGCCTCCTGCATCGTCACCTCCGGCTCCTTCATACTGGACTTCAACGTGCAGGGCATACGGTTCAGGCATTATGACTATTTGTTGGTACGTTTTTTTATGTCTTTGTCATCATCGTCAGCTTTTTTTCCCATTTGCCCCCTTGGAGTTTGCCACCGGTTTTACCATCCGTAAATAGGGATATAAATTGAAATAAAGAGAGTAATAGAATTCAGTATAGGGCTGAAGAAAGCTACTACACAGCTACAACTATATACTTAATTAATTCCTGTAAATTATTTTTTTTATGTGCTATAGATAGAATATGCGGGAAATCGACGGCTTCGATAAGCTGTTGGTTGGTGTAATGGTTCGCGTGTCTAAATGGAGCGTCAGCAATTGAGTTTTTTCCGTTTTTGAAAATATATAATTTCTACTGATTTTACCCGTTTACATAGCACGGTATCTGACTGATGGTACCTATTATCGGCGGTTCTACCAACAGTTTTAATTTACCCTCACTGAAAACACGTTAACCAATTGGTTCTGTGCCACCTCTTTAACCAGCCCCCACTTTCCTCTCACTTATTATTAAAGGTGATTAAAGTACCGACTAAACAGTTTTCGTAATTTCAGTTTTTACCAAACGGCCACTCTTACTACACGAAGGAGTTGTTTTCTCCATTGGTTTGCGATCATCATGTATGCGAATGGAACAACACTAACTTCTATGGAGGTATATCTAATAGTTATTTATAATTCACAACAACTACGTCTTTGATAGTATAAATAACACAACCAGACACAGGAAGCAAAGATATTAATTATCATAAAAAATTATATTAATCCGGGGGCAATACCAAATGAGCCATCCAGCTATACTCTTTTTCAGCTAAGATGATCCCTGTGACACTTCATTGTGTTCTGAATCACGCATTTTACGATTGACAAACGAAAATAATTTTATTGCACCCTTTTTTCATTTTAATACAGAGTCATTAGGAAAAATATTTAAGTAAATTATTTCAAACTTTTAAAAGGGAAAATGGAACTTACTACATTCCATTCTACGTATACGAACTGCATAGGTAATTTTATTAAATGTTCTATTACATTAAATTAAACTAAACGATACTGTTTGTCATTTAAAAGTATAAAAATATTTATTTTAATATTTTTCCTAATGACGCCGCAATAAAATGAAAAAAGTGTGCAATAAAATTATTTTCGTTTGTCAAACGTAAAATGCGTGATTCAGAACACAATGAAGTGTCACAGGGATCATCTTAGGTGAAAAATACTATAGTTAAGTAACTACGTTACTACGTATATTATGAATTAATGTGAAAATTACTTTTACAATAAACAAGGTTTTCCAGCTTAAATAGGTATTAAAGCTGTAATATTATTATTTCTAGGTCCGTTTATTATACCCGGGGAGCCAGGGACGGGTCTGTCGCCCATACCGCCATTCCTAGAACAAACTACAGAGGCCTACCAAGGCACCACTGAGAACCCTCTAAATGTGGAGAGCAATATGACATGTAAGTGCGCTAAGACAAAGGCAGGTTTGCTTCTATAGGTAAGTGACTTTAAGTTTGATGTAAAAAGCTTATTTTGCTGGGAAACGCCACTTTGGCGCATTCGATTACCTAAAATACAAGAGTTATAACAATTTTCCAGCTGAATCTATTCTTTAGGACTAATGATTATTTACTTTATTATACTTCATCATCAGCCCATATACGTCCCCACAGCTGGGGCACGGGCCTAACCTAAACTAGGGCGATAAGGCCTTAGTCGACCACGCTGGCCAAGTGCGGGTTGGTCGACTACACAACCTTAGAATTTCTTCTTAGGTGTGCAGGTTTCCTCACGATGTTTCCCTTCACCGCTAAAGCGTCGAATGATGGTACATATGAATTTCAAATTTGAAAAACACATTGATTGGCAGGTTTGAACTTTTTGAACTGGCGACCTCTCGCATGGCAAGCAACGACCTCAACCACTCGGCCATCGACGCTTATATTATACTTATTATTAATAATATCAGAAAGAGCTTTGTACAAAACTAAAACATCATTAACAGAACGGTTGTTTGTTGTTCCATAAGGAATGTTCCTGTATTGATAGATATGATTAGGTTACACATATTTTGACTTTCTATTAGGCTTTGATTTTGATTGCGAGCATCATTTTGCAAAATTTTCGGTGTAAATTGTGTGTGATTGCTTTTTGTTTTAATAATATTGAGGAATTATTTATTTATTTACTAGTGGTCCCGGCGAATTTCATACCGCCAATACTATAAACCTTCCCTGGACTATCACGAACATTTTAAAACCAAAATTACCTAAATCGGTCCGGGCGTTCTCGAGTTTTAGTCAGACTAACGAACAGCAATTCATTTTTATTAAGGTACAGTCGCCAAATATCGTCCCCTTTTTGTAAAAAATACGGTAAAAATATAATATTATAGCTAAAACTATAAATGAAACGCCTACCCCTAGGCAGATTACTTCTTTTTTAATAAAAATAATCAACAGATCTATAACTTTGTTAATATTTCTACAATCATAACTTTTACAATAAACTAGGAATTTTAGGAACGTAAATTTTGGCGCCTAATATCGTCCCCGGTACATTATAAGGCGTAACATATATGCAGTACTTGAATTTAAATTATATTCTTACAATAATCAACGCTAATAATTATATTCCTGATATCTAATTAGACTCCCATTAGTATAGCTTGAAGTAAATAAATTTTCAAGTCAAATTGTGCAAATAGGCTGCAAATCAGAAGGAACTATAAATTATTATGGAGTCTCTGCATTAAAATCTTGAATTCTAGCACTTGATATCGATTCTGGCATTAAATAATGGAAACAAATAAATATTGAAAATAATTACACACTAAACTAATTAAATAAATTAAGTTGTAAGTATTGGCCCCGGGGACGATATTAGGGTCAAGCAGGGGGACGAAATTAGGAATATGCTACTTGTATTTAAAACATGAATTTCATCAAGAAACATGTCTCGTAACCCAAATGTTGTTCTATCCGAATAAATCTATGAAATAAAAATAAATTTTGAAAAAGAAAATATCACAGTATGTCAATCCTATCGAAAGTAAAACTATTTAGACAATATTTGGATCCAAAAGTCACCCTCAACAATTTTTTACTTTTTAAAATATTTTGTGACAGGAGCAATATCTCACCAAGAATTGTTCGCCATGGCCGATTGACATTTCGAACTTTTAATTTGGACCAAAAAAACTAGGTGGCGTTAAATACAAAAAAAGAAACCAAGGGGGACGGAATCAGGTTGGGGGACGAAATTTGGCGACTGTACCTTAATAAGATTTATTATTATGAAAACAGAATGAGTGAGACAACTATTTTACATTCTGACCCACAAGACAATTTACACTGTCTGTCTGCCGGACTGGTCGAAGTGATTCTATCTAAAAATAAATATGAAGCGCTAGAAGTTGGGTTAAAATGATTACAGTTCGATATTTAACCCATTGCCGCCAATTGCACTACATGTGCTAGTGGCGATATCTGGGTGCAGTTTTTGTAACATCTCCTGTAAAAGAGTATTCTTATGCTTATGCAGACTCACTGGACGGCTGCTGGTTCATGTTTCCTCCGAACTACGGGTCGATCGCGGGCATCAGCTACCTGGATCCGTTATCCGTCAACGAGTACCGGTACACCTGTCAAGGGTCTGGGAGCAAGGTTCGTTCGGCCACTTGCATTCCATCACTAGATTAGATTAACTTTAGAGATACGTTCACCGGTCAGACGCTACTCATTCAACCTTTTAGGCTAATTCCTAGTTGAGTTTATAAACTTGCTCGTTCCTTTAGAGTCTTTGAGGTCAGCGACACGTAGTTCGTGAAGTTATATTCTGCATTTCTTTTCCTTAAAGTTAGTGCTAATAAACCTACCACACCCTACAATGGTAGTCCATGTGGAATGTGGACTATTATGAAGCCTTCCTTAAGATTTTAGACTTTTGCGTTCCATTATACTAAATATTAATGTTTATGGGTCTACACGCGATATTAGGAGTAGCAAATACATAGCTACTTACTGGCCGTCGTTTCGACTGGGTTACACCAATCATGGTCGCGACCGAACCTAAGCAGTAGGTAGCTATGTATTTGCTACTCCTATCTGCTAATATCGCCTGTAGGTAGACCCAAAGACTAATATTTAATCATTCCTATTTTTCAGTTCACTTGCCCTCTGATCTTTCACATTCTTCCTTCTCCAGGGTCTTTACTGGTACCCTCAGTGGATGGGGGCACCGCCCCACCACCCGTACCCGCAGTCCGACGACATACCCGGGGACATGCAGCGCGGCCGGCCCGGGCCGCACTACCCGCACGAGGCGAAGCCCCCGGCCCTCGCTGTGGGCCACCAGCCTGCCCGGAGCGACTGACCACGATACTAGCGCCAACATATGAATCTATACTTATATCAATACAACTGAATAAAATTGAAATGTCCGTTTGTCATATCAAATTAACGAGTTTTTACTAAATAGTAGGTAGGTATATCTATATCGAATATCAATAACAAAAACACTTTTGAAAAAAAAAATGTCTGTCAGTTCCCGCTTATCTCTGGTTGGACAAACTTTGACGGGACTTTCACTTATGAATAGCTAATTTTACAAGGTATATTAAAGGTTATTTAAATAATAATAATGTTTATTTATTTCACCATAAACAAGATAACAAAAAAAGAAAAAAACATATCTGTTAAATAGACAATACTGTTTATTCGCTATGCATTTTCACGCCGTGAATATTATATTGTATTTTCCTTAGTATCGATGAACTGAGCTATGAATATGGACCAAACGAACCTGCAACTAGGTACTGACGACCATCGCCTGCAATTGGATTCCGACCCTTCACCCACGACAACCACGGCTTGACACTGTACCTACTCGCTACAAACAATAACTTAGACCTAAGTAATATGTACTTTTTTTTACCTAGCCATAACTTTTATTTATTGGGGAAGTGTTACATGAAATTAGGGTTGCCAGACCGCCGGGAAATCCGGGATTGTCCCGGAATTTTGCCTCATGTCCCGTGTCCAGTAATTAGCGCTTATTGTCCCGGATTTCGGAAACTTTTTTTTAGTTTATTACTATTGAATTTGTCATTTACCTAGTAGGTATTCATTGTCTACCAAAGTTGTTTATTAACTACCACTGTAACAGAACATCAAACCAAAGCCCACCGCATACACAATACCTTTCGCGCTATACCAGTCAACGCGCAGCGCCTATCGGCCCGAGCCCGCATCACTCTTTCCGACGGATACCGAGGTCGACCGAACGAAGCCGAGCGACCGGCCGGCCCTATATAAGGCCGCGCGCTGTGTATGGAGCTCAGTTCTGTTGCGTACGGCGACGCTTCCGCACCTAAGTGGAACTAGCTGGACCAATAGACACAATAGGGACCGTGCATGCGTACAGTGGCGCTTCGTATATACGAACACTACCTGGACCGTGCTCGTCATAGTAATAATTGTCATCTGTGCGTTCTATAAAATAAACTTCGTAATAAAACGTAACGGCGACTATCATTTTCTACACTGGCGACCAACGAGCGGCCGACCTACGTAACGAAGTTTGGAAGAATCACTACGTTTCCCGTAAGCTATTCAGCAGACGCTACCCAGAGACGCTGCGAGACCGCGAACATGACGACCTTAAGTGATGCTCAGCTGGTTCGCCTGATCCAGTCAGTAACATCGGTCACGACGCGACGAGGTACAATGGCAAGCTGCCATCATACTTACGACGGAACCCAGGGCCATGAGGAGTTGGAAACATTTATTTCGGCGGTTACCACCTTCAAAACCGTTGAGATGATTCCGGATAAAGAAGCCTTGATGGGTATCCCTCTTGTCCTGCACGGGGATGCGGCTATTTGGTGGCAAGGTGTTAAGGATGGCGTATCTGATTGGGAAGATTTTGTGCAACGACTGCGTAATACCTTTGCTCCCAAGAAACCGGCGTATGTAGTATACCGTGAAATTATGTGTGAAGAGCAACCCGCAGAACTAGCTACAGAGCGCTTCATAGCCAAGAAGAGAATGCTGTTTTCTTTGCTACCAGCACCGAAGCACACTGAAACGCAACAAATTGATATGATTTTCGGCCTGCTTCATCTGAACATAAGAAAACATATAGTGCGCAGTTCCGTTGATACCTTTGATAGTCTACTACAATCAGCACGGGGTATTGAGGGTACATTACAAGAAAAGAAGATGATTGTAGAAGAACAATCAGCCAAGCCTAAAATAACAAAGAAGCTGCGTTGTAGTTTTTGCAGACTCCTTGGACATTCATTTAATGATTGCCGGAAAAGACCTAAGGAAGAAAAACAAGCTGCACCCTCCACTACTACACCTCGAGAGATACAAGTATCGAAGAATGTGGATACTCAAATGCCGTCACCTTCTAGGCCAAAGTTTTCTTGTTATGGCTGTGGCGCGCCTGGAGTCATCAGGTCAAACTGCACAACTTGCTCTGGACGCCGTCGCTCTCAAGTGGTACCAGATGACCTAAGCTTTTGCTCCGTCGACGTACAAGCGGCGATAAGACAGAGGCCGGTTGTGTTTATAAATGTATATGGCATTCAAGGAAGTGCACAGCTTGACACCGGAGCAAAGCTGAGTGTTGCTTCATACGAGCTATTTTGCAAGTTACGTGATCTCGGGCTCAAATTTGGTGAGGAGACTGCTAATATCACTCTGGCCGACGGTGTGAAGAAGAATCAAAAGATATTCACTATCAAAGTACCTGTCCAGATTCAAGACAAAATAGTAATAACCTCCTTTGTGGTTTTGCCAGAGTCGCGAGATAATAGAACTCTACTGGGAATTGGGTTCATTCAAGATGCAGGGATGATCATAAACCTACCTCAGTTCACCATGTCATTTGTAGAAAACCCAGATGTCTACTATGAACTGTATGAGGAAGGCTTTGCTTCATTTGCAGCCAAGCAGAGGTCGATATCAAGAATTGAGATTTTGAACAGTGTTAAGATCCCTTCTCCAATATCCTCGCTGACAGACACTCCACCGAGCTCACCAATAGCACCTGATACCGTAGCTATAGATGCAGTTTCAATGACCAATGTCAGAGGCGAAGATGATATTCGGACTGGCACTGCACCATACAAACTAATAAGAATAGATCTTCCAAGCCCACCAAAGACACCACCCAAACGGGCCAAGCTATTCGATGGTTACTCGCCAATCTTAAATCAATTATGGCGAGACTCCCAGATTGCTATTGAAGAAGCAGGCATTACGTTATCTCCCCAATCACATGATCTTTTCAATGACAACGCGGACTGGGAATTGAATATTGACGCTTTTGATATTTGTTGTAACAACATCACTAAGGACCAGAATCAAGCACTCAACGAATTGTTACACGAATTCAGCGATGTGTTTCAATCTAATGGAAAACCTGCAAAATGTGTGGAGCATTGTATAGAGACTGGTAACCATGATCCCATAGCTGTACCACCTTATCGACTTTCGCCTGCACGTAAGGAGGTCCTACGGAAGGAAATAACTAAGATGCTAGATGAAGGAATCATTGAGAGCTGTTTATCCCCGTGGGCTGCGCCTGTGGTAATGGTACCGAAAAAGAATGGAGAGATTAGAGTATGCGTGGACTACAGAAGATTAAATGCTATTACAACCGCTGATACTTACCCACTACCACGCATTGACGATCTTCTGCACGAGGCCAAACCTACCCCTTTCATGACTTCTTTGGACCTTAAAGCTGGCTATTGGCAATTGAGTATTAAAGAAGACGACCAAAACAAAACTGCATTCATCTGCCCTTTCGGCATTTATAGATTTAAACGAATGCCTTTTGGTTTGAGGAATGCACCAGCAACATTCCAAAGACTGATTGATCAATTCCGTACTGGGCTGGATGGCATAAAGCTCTTGGCATATTTGGATGATCTGATAGTCTTTTCGAGCAGTTTTGGGTGTCACCTTTCGGATTTAAGAGCGATTTTTGAGCAAATGAGAATTTATAACCTTACTGTGAATTGGAAGAAATGCAACTTCGTTGCTTCAAGGATAAAATACTTGGGTCATATCATTACTTCGGAAGGACTACAAGTAGACCCAGAGAAGGTAGCTGCCATTACAGAACTACCTCCTCCAACAAATTTGAAACATTTAGTCTCGTTCCTTCAGACTTGTTCGTGGTACAGAAGGTTTATGGAGAACTTTTCCCTGATCGCGGAACCACTAACCAGACTTACCAAGAAAAACGCTCTGTGGACGTGGGGTAAAGCACAAACGGACGCGTACGAAAGTCTTAAACTCAAGTTAACTTCTGCTCCAATCTTGAAACAAGCTGACTCTAATAAGCAATACCTACTTAAGACTGATGCGAGCTGCTATGCAATAGGTGCAGTTTTAGTCCAGGGGGAGGGACCAGAAGAACACCCAGTAGAATACGCCAGTAGGCTTCTTACTTCAGCCGAGAGGAATTATACGACTACTGAAAGAGAGGCATTAGCAGTTGTTTGGGCATTGACAAAATTCCGTGGATATGTGGAAGGGACACCGATCACAGTGATAACGGATCATCAAGCACTGAAGTGGTTAATGTCTATTCAATCGCCAACTGGAAGATTGGCAAGATGGGCTCTACTTTTACAAGCTTACGATGTTTCTATCCAATATTTACCTGGGAAAAAGAACGTAGTCGCTGACACACTTTCACGTCCACCGTGTACTAAAGAAAATGAAGGAGATTGCGGAGTCTGCTCGATTTCTATAGATATGCCCACTCGTTGCCCGAGTGAAATAAGAGGGGAGCAACTGAAAGACGAAAATATCCGAAGAATTTTATCATCACACAAAACACCCGAAATGAACATTGGTGTTTATCATACATCGGCACTTGCCCCATACCAAGGAGATGTGAACAATTTACCCGAACCTACTCAGCTCATAAGAAAGAGGGGACGACCAAGGAAAACTCCTTCAGACCCTGCCAACAATGTGGTGGTAACAAAAAGGCGAGGGCGACCTAGAAAGGCCAAACAGCAATAGACTTCCTAGGTCCGTCTCTTCGTCGGGTCGCCGTCAGATCCGGAGGGGGAGATTGTAACAGAACATCAAACCAAAGCCCACCGCATACACAATACCTTTCGCGCTATACCAGTCAACGCGCAGCGCCTATCGGCCCGAGCCCGCATCACTCTTTCCGACGGATACCGAGGTCGACCGAACGAAGCCGAGCGACCGGCCGGCCCTATATAAGGCCGCGCGCTGTGTATGGAGCTCAGTTCTGTTGCGTACGGCGACGCTTCCGCACCTAAGTGGAACTAGCTGGACCAATAGACACAATAGGGACCGTGCATGCGTACAGTGGCGCTTCGTATATACGAACACTACCTGGACCGTGCTCGTCATAGTAATAATTGTCATCTGTGCGTTCTATAAAATAAACTTCGTAATAAAACGTAACGGCGACTATCATTTTCTACACCACAGTATTTTATCTTATAATTATAACTATAGTTAATTATGTACTTAGTATAGACATTTAAGATATTTTCTATTATAACCACGAGCCAACATTGTTTTAGTAGAATTGTCCCGGATTTGATAAGTTACCATCTGGCAACCCTACATGAAATATACTTTTCCATTAGTATTCAGGACTACTTATCAACTGAAAAAACATAAATTCGATGCTGTCCACTACTGGCCAAATCTACTATGGGCGTTGACCATTAATTACCTAGTACCCTTCATAATCAGTCATTAAGTAGTCTGGAGCAGGACACGTATGGTTTAATAACTCAAAATACGGTCTGACGTCCGTGAACACAAGAATACTGCGGTTGCTCTTCTTCAGCAAGAAACTACCGATTCCGAACACCATATCATTGTGGACCAAGACAGCTCCTGAGCCAACGCCTCCGTAATGGTCTATGTTTGACACGCAGATGAAGTGCCCCCATTGACTCGGAAACCATTCGTCGCAAACGTCCAAACAATTCTCTTCCTCCTCATACTCCCTTGAACTGAGCACTTTACTCATCAACATGTGGGTCTTGTTCTTGAAGCCTAAAGACGCGAATTTCACGCCTCTGTAATATATATAATCTTCTGGGAGAGCCACTTTAGTCACAAAGGGGCCAGCTGCGACAGGGCTGCCGTCGGGGTAGTAATCAAACGAGTACAGACTCGGGTCCGGGTTCAGAAACTTTATGTACTCCTTGATACGAAGCACCATCAAATCGTGAACCGGACTGTGGAGTCTGTCAGTACCGTGCCATTGTGTTACATGTAACTGTTCCTCGCGTATCGGAACCACTTGTTCAGCGCAAACGGTTTCAAGTGTCTGAGTTTCATGTTTGTTTTTCTTTTTACTTTCTATTGTCCTACTCAATAGAACTATAATTTTGGGAAAAACTCGTCCCTGTCTAAATTTTGCACGAAAAGGATTAAACGACGTCAAGACTAGCCGTCTCGTTATGAATATACCGGTGGTTATTGGCTGTTCGTCATGATATGCAATAAAGACGACTCTGTCGAAGAATATGTCGTCGGGCTGTTCCACCCAACTAATCTTTTCATCGCTATTCCGGTCTTCTTTACTCGTGATTACGTGAAAGTTGAGAAGCGAAATCACGACGAAGTGTAGATTCCTGCAATGAGGATAATTGTAGGTAATAGAATAGATATTTTAATACCAAACCAAATTTTGCTCAAATTTTGCTATAATAATAGGGGAACCTGTTGTACCTAGGCCAGTTTTTGATATTTTTATTTTTTTAAAATAAATGGTAAGAATAAGATCCGTCAAATATGGAATAATGGAAAGATCAGTTAATCACCTATATAGTAAATACATAAAATATGAGGATTTTCGTTAAAGCTGGAAACAAAAGCAACTTGAAAAAAAAAGGGAAAACTGTCCAAGGTACAACAGACCTGATGTACCTTGGACCGTTCCAGTTGTACTTTGGACATTCCAGGGTAGAATGAAGATAAACACTAGCAATTGCAGCAGAGTTTTATTTTTAATATAGGTAAGTACAACAATAATGCTTATACCTGTAATCAACAAAAACATTAGTGTAAATAGCAAATTAACAGTTACCTTAATTAATAGTCTCTTGTCTCTTTATTTTGTGTCAATAACATAACAAATGTTTACATATTTAAATATTTATTTATTGCCATATATAAATAGAATAAAAATATAATTAAAAAATATGTTTTTATGAGGTTATATTATCTAAAAATTATCTATCTATTATCTATGTCCAAGGTACATACTCAGTTGGGGGGCCAAGGTACAACATCATGACAATTTTTAGTTACAACTTGTTTAAACACACTTTTAATTGAGGTTGGGTTCTGACAACTATACCTACTGTCTAAAACCTTAATAAACTGAGATTATATCGGAAGTAAAAGATATTTTATAAATACATATCGTGACAAATTAAGAGGCCATAAGTAAATTCCAAAAAACGAACTTTTAAGGCAAAAAATAATAAATTACCTTTTTTAACTGCATTGACCCGGCGCCGGCGAATCACTACTAACTTCACGTGAGTCTTATCAAAGCAGGCTTTGACTGCCATATACAATATTATTCTAAAGCGCGGGAGTTTACGAAAAATTACAATTGTCCTAGGTACAACACTGTCCAAGGTACAACAGGTTCCCCTACCTACCTAAGAGAAACCAGGAGCTACATAGGTATATGGTAGCGTACTAGTACCTAACCTAACGCGTTAAGTCCAATTGTATAAAAGACATTATCTAATAGGTTTACTAATATGAAATAGATTCTATAATTATAGATAGGTATATCTTTGTGGTAACCAAGTGTAAAGTTTTACGTTAGGACTTAGCTGTTAGCCTCAGACAGCTTTTACAGCTTCACCGGACTGGGGGGGGGGAGCTATATCTAGGTGTGATTGCAAACAGTACTTACATTTTGTATCTGTTAGTTCACAAGCTTCAGAGTTCGTGGTTAAACTGACACAGAACAAATACAAAACGACTTCTATATAGTGCACTTCTGTTGTTCAATGTAGGTATATTGTTTATAAATACATCGCTGCCTACAGTTTGTTATTTTAGATGTCTCATCTTCACAAATAACAAGTATCATATTTCAAAAATCTGGTGCAATACTAAATGTTTAAGAATCAACTAAGCAGTTATAGTAGGTAGTATTTTATTGTGGTGGTAACAATTAGGCTGAAACGGCTAATAAATAGCTAATTTTACAAGGTAGGTATATTATAGGACATTTTTAATAAATCATTGCTGTAAAATGTGGAAATGTCCACGGGGACGATGTAGTGGGCGGTCGATAGTTTTAAATACTAAGTACACAAAGAATAACCTGTTTTGGACCTGTGAATATTATTTAAGACACTTAGAAAAATATTTGGTTGTAGCCAGTACCTTCAGAATGGGATTACATTAGCACCTAGTACGGATACATATGAGTTATTTAGCAGCATTAATGTGATATAGTTTATATCATATAAACAGTGGCCAGAAGTCAATCTAAGGATAGTTTCCGAATAAAATAGTGGTGACTTTTCTTCTCAGCCAAAACACTTTATGAGGAAATGTTACAGGGTAAGTACTTAAAAGCCATTTACAATTTTTAATAACTTTATTCATATTTATAATAATCATAATTTACACAAACATAACGAAATCTAGTGTCAACTCAATACATTTGTAGCGAGTCAATTTCATAACCTATTGAAGGAAAAAAAGACGTATAATGTAAATATTATGAAGGGCACACGTATTGCACAAATTTACCTTATGATTGGGACCAAAACATGAACGATTCTTATTGTGACTGCCGAGCTTTTATTCTCATAAAAAAGCTTTTTTATTCATCAACTATTCTCTACTTACGCACTAAGTATATCGAAAAATAACTATGGAATATCACACTTTATATTTATCTTATTGTACCACATCATTATGTTATAGAAAGTAATATATTTTGATAAATAGATAAAGGTTATTCTATTTACTTCTTTAAAACACTCATTCACCATGGTTTAGGTAGTCAATAACTTTTTTTGTGGAAATATCTAAAATCACCATAATACGTATTTAAACGATACTATCGGAATGGCTACTGAACACAAGAAAGTGAAGCAAACAGATCTATCCTACGGACATAATGTAGTAACATCTTAACAATTACATTGTGAAATTAAATGCAAGTAGTGACGTATCTTCTAAGACTTTATTATGTATTTAAAAATGAATTATTACTAGAGCCGTCCCCTCCCCCGCAAGCCCGGTGATGATGGAAAGAAAAACCATTTTTAGTAGTTCGATTTCTAAAGCTAGGGCAGGGAGGGACACAAGTAGTAGTCTCATCAGTTTTCTGTATATTTTAACGCCATAGTTACACAGTCCAGTCTTATAAAATACGTCGAGACGGGGATATATATTATATGTTAAGGTGATATATAGTAAAAATAACAGAATGTGCAACTTAACTTTATCGATACATAACTCTTACTTAGCAATGATCTACATTACCATCAGTCGTCTTTACGTGTGTCAACTAATCGAATATGCGATTATGGGCTTTTACAACTTTTCTCTAACTAATGTACACTTTATGTCAAATGAACCAATAATCTTATTATACCTTAGTCATGGTCGATACCAGAAATATTTTAGAATGCATTATAAATTCAATATTATTGTATGTATTACAAATATATTTTTTTATATTTGATATTTTTCCGAATCAAAATTATGTCTCGAAATCATAAACGAGTTTTGCATTTGTTTAATAGGGTATAAATATAAACCACCACATTTTGGTAGTATTTGTTGGTACCCTTATGAACAAAATGACAAAACTAAAATTATTTTATAAAGAAAATTGATTAATATAGACTGAATGTTTGTATGTTCTGTCCAATACAAATATAAATTTCGATCGCATAACATACACTATGTATTAAAAATCATATGCTATTTTAATTTACGCATTGAACATTGTATTACGGACGTTACGTAGATCCTATCAAAGTCATTTTATTGCATTGCCAATTCGATGACTCTAACAGTGTCATCGGTTTATTTAAAATTAATTTGGAAACATATCGATTATTTAAATTGTAATTTATACTATTGATAGAGTGCAACGTATTATACGTATATTTTTAGTTATACATTTTTACTAATTTTCTGCCACTTCACTAACTAGTATGAAGTGGTAAAAAAAATGGTTTGATGACAAGTAGTGTGCATTAAAAATTTTAAAGGAATTCATCATCTTTATCTTTCTCTTCCCAAATAGTAATAAATTTATTGGTCTATAAGTGCACTCTATCAATAATAATAATATTTTTTCATGTTGAGAGCGCGATATATCGAATGGCTCATTAAATTAAGTCTAAGTATTCAAAATTAACCATACCTATATCAAAGTTACATTAATTTTGCATCGATTTCATAGTCTGTACACAGGGACTGTAACAAGTAATTCGATTTAACATTTTAATACTTCTTAAACAGCTCACCTAGTTTCATGCTGATACTTGACAGAAATTTTACTAATATGGTAAATTTTCCACTAATTTTAAAGCGTTATTCGACCCCAAGATCGTTAGTTTATGAACTATTCAAAAATCAACAGCTAAGTCAGATATTTTCTAAAAAATCGAATATAACATATAATAATGGCTTAGAGGGACATACATGTTAAAATACGAATAAAATACGCAATCAAACTTTAACGAATAATTAATGACTTGACAAGTCGGGAACAGATTTTTACTTATTTTTACTTTATTCATAGGAATTTTTGCGGTTCCTTTCCAGCTCAGACCATTCTCGTAAAACAAGAAAACATTACCAACATTGACAATTAACGTTAACCATAACATGTTTCCTCTAACATTCTAAATTTTTCCGAGAAGGAATAGTGATTGAATAGGGTCGAACAGGTAGATTTGTATCAGCATACAACCAAGTCAGCTTCTATGGCCGGATGCTAAGCCAATTTAGGCTTTCTGCTCGACGTCTTCAAGTTCAAATTCCTTCTCCCAGCTCTCGTCAGAATTGGCGCTAGCGTCATCCTTAACTTCTTTGTCACCGAAGTAATCTTCCACCAAGTTGCCACAGTCATCTGACTTAACTTTCTTCGGTGTGCGAACTTTCTTCTCCACATTTCTGTTGTCTATGTTCTTATTTATTTTGTCTATGGTCTTGCTCTTGGCTTTGTCTCTGGTTTGTGCGTTCTTTTCTGCGTTGTTGTTGACGACGTCCTTTTTCGTCGGCTTTTTGGGCGTTTTCTTTGATGCTATCTCTTTCTCGTATTCTTCCAATAGTAAGGTTTGTTGTTCTTCTGTCAGTTCGACGTCGTGTGCGAAATCTTCTGGTGGCGGATAAAATGGGATTTAAGTATTCATTCCGAAGGATTGAATATCTCAAAAAATAAAATACAAGTATTTGCAATAAAATGATATAATGTGGCAATGATTGGATACATAAATTGGTTATCTTTAGAAGTTTAAGTAATGCAATATCTTTGACATAAGATCATTTATAGGTTGTTATTTAGGTGCTTATCTTTAAATGGTACTGATTTTTCGGTTGTTTTCCTGCTTAGTGCCTAATGTTTATGGTTGGGTCACTTACCCTCCTCCCAAGACACTACGCTGTCGATTTCCGGAGTCTCGTACGGCACTTCGGTTATAGGTTCCTTATCCAACCCCGACAATACTTTCTTGGGGCTCCTTAAAAAGTAGAAGATAAAATGTACTATGTTAAGTAGGTATACAAAATAATAAAGTTCGGAAAGAAATCAAAATTACAACCATTTTTAAATGTGTTATTTGACTTTAGGACGGATATTTCATTGTAAACTAAAATATGTAAATAACAAACCTATGGATCTTGGTATAACAAGGCATTGAAGCAAATTATTTTGAAAAAAAAAAAATTCAACGCGTCATCAAGTCAGCTTGAATATCAAATTATTCGTATATGGATATAGGTATTTCAAATACGAGTAAAATCTTGAAATTCAATTTTGAAGCAGATATTTTGAGTGTCGATATATAATTTGAAATGACACGCTGTGTGAGATGGCGGGACATTCCAAATCTAACATGGCGGTATTTCCAAGATGGCGGTCATTATCTACACTCACTGCTGTATCGACTGCATCGCGGGCGGGGTAGGCTCTGCGTCGGGCGCGGGGGCAGGTAGGTCGAGCACTGGGTCGTTTACACTTAAAAAAAAAACTTACTTCCTAGAAGGACGGGTGTTCGAATTACCGAGTCGCGGTGAGGCAGTTGAATTTTTTCCGTTTTTCTAAATAAGTATTAAAACACTAACGTCTCGATACTCCAAGAACTCGGCATTAAGCAGCGTCTATTTCCCATAGTACAATCTCGCATTTTGTCATTCTTTGGACACGTTTCAAGGAGAGACAACCGATCGATAGAACGGCTTGTTGTCTAGGGTAAAGTGGAAGGCTATCGACCGCGCGGGAGGTCACCCATGCGATGGACCGACCAAATAAAGACCGTGATTGGCGGTTCACTTAACGAGTGCAGCAGGATGACTACCAGCTGGGAGAAATGGCGGGACATCGTAAGGCGCACGTTGGCGCCCGTCTCCAACACTATATGATGACCACGACCACTCTGTCAAGAGTGATACGGCTAAGAAGAAGAAGATTAAAACACTCACTGCTGTATCGGCTGCATCGGGGGCGGGGTGACAGGCTCGGAGGGCTCGGACGCGGCGGACGCGGGCGGGGCGGGCAGGTGTTCGAGCACGGGGTCGTTGCTGCGGGGCGCGGGCGCGCGCCGCGCCGCCGCCGCCAGCCGGTCCTGCAGCAGCGCCACGCGGAACAGGTAGCTGGGGGGACCGGGACTCGAATAAATACCATTGATAAAGACATCGATACGTCATAGACCTTCAGAAATTATTTTAATGATCGAACGCATCAAGCATGTAGCCGCCAATATCTGATCGTCTAATATTAGCTACTACGACTAGTGACTACTACTAGACTTCTTACCTCAACCACTCGGCCATGAAAGCTTCATTACTTACGGCTCCCAGACTCCTCGTGGTACCTTAGTTACTTAGTTTGAGAACCTTAGGTGCCTTAGGTACCTATGTTTACATTTTGTCTCACCAAGTGTGTGTTGCGCTTGAGTATAGTTGCTGACACTCACCGCTTCCAGAACTCCTTGTCGTACCTTAGTTACTTAGTTTGAGGGCCTTAGGTACCTTTGTTTACATTTTGTCTCGCTAAACTGTATGGTACAGTTGCTGTGACTCACCGCTTCCAGAACTCGTCGTGATACCTTAGTTACTTAGTTCGGGAACCCTAGCAGTGTTGCCTTTTTGAGGGGTTTTGCAAATAGAGAATCGTTTTAATAGCAAAATTGTCCCATTCATAGAAAAATTCACCGGAACAGAGATTTTAGGGGGTCTTGACACAAAATTTTGGTAGTTCACCAACTCTTTAGTGCTTTAGGTACCTTTATTTACATTTTGTCTCCCTAAAGTCTATGGAGTACAGTTGCTGGCGCTCACCGCTCCCAGAACTCCTTGCAGTACCTTAGTTACTTAGTTGGGGTACCTTTGTTTACCTTTGTTTTGTTTGTTTTATGATGATGATGAAAGTGTATGGAGTACAGTTGCTGTGACTCACCGCTCCCAAAACTCCCTGTGCTACCATAGTTACTTAGTTTGGTAACCCAAGTGCTTTAGGTACCTTTGTTTACATTTTGTCTCACGCAAGTGTATGCAGTACAGTTGCTGTGACTCACCGCTCCCAAAACTTCTTGTGCTACATTAGTTACTTAGTTCGGGAACTCTAGCAGTGCTGCCTTTTTGAGGGGTTTTGTAAATTGAGCATCGTTTTAATAGCAAAATTGTGCCATTCATAGAAAAATTCACCGCAACAGGGGGATAAAGGGGGTTTTGACACAAATATCTGTCCCTAAGACAGATATTTGTGTCATAACCCCCTTTATCCCCTTTATATATTTTAGTTCATCAACTCTTTAGTGCTTTAGGTGCCTTTGTTTACATTTTGTCCCGCTAAAGTGTATGGAGTACAGTTGCTGTGACTCACCGCTCCCAGAACTCGTCGTGGCTGACGGCGTCGGGCACGAGCCGGTCGTACTGCGCGCGCAGCCCGGCGCTGGAGTCCGGTACCGGTCGCCGAGCACCTAGGTGTATGGTGTGGCTGGTGTGACTCACCGCTCCCAGAACTCGTCGTGGCTGACGGCGTCGGGCACGAGCCGCTCGTACTGCGCGCGCAGCCCGGCGTTGGAGTCGAGGCGGCGCGCGGCGGCGGCGGGCGCGATCACCGCCCCCTCGGAACCTTCGAGACTCGCGCGCCACGCGTCAAACTCCGCGCTGTGGGCCGGCACTATAAACGTTGCGTCCACGCGCTGGAGAGCTTCTAGCTCTTTCTGGAAACGTCGATATGAGGGGTTGAGGGGTTAGAACCGAACTGCAATCTGATAACGGCTTAACCCGTGGTAGTGGTTGTTTTCCCGTGGCAGAACGACTTGCCTTTAGTAATACTATCGAATCATGCAAACTATTCCTCGAAAAAAAAATTTTTTTTTTCGATTTTTCAGAATAGTAATTTTCCAACTCGAAAACGAGAGAAGCTATCGTTGTTTTTGAAGATGTGACGTATTCAGGTACTGCATGCCGCATGAAATCGATGCTTAAAGCTAAAGAAGCTCTACACCCTAATTCATAAAGCGGTTCGAACTTATTTTCGAGTTACGGTTAAACCTTTCGTAAAACCGGCATTTATTGATTTTACCAAAAAAGAACTGCACACATCTTTTGTAATACTAAGATAGAATCATTTTACTGCGGGAAAACAACCACTAAAGTGTGTATAATTTTTTCATTAACTGCCTCGTTGGTCTATTGGTAGCATGTGCTGCGTAAGGACCGAGAGGTCCCCGGTTCGAATCCGGGGTCGGGCAAAATTTGTGTGAGTTTTTCTGTAATGAAATTACTCAGCCCGGAGTTAGGAAGTTGGCGGTTGAACGCCCGTGACTCGGAAAGCACGTTAAGCCGGTGGTCCTGCGCCCGATCTCTCATCGGTCATGTCGGATTGCCGTCTCACCGAATTATGAGAGTAAGGGAATAGAGAGTGCACTTGTGTTTGCGCGCACACTTGTGCACTATAATATGTCCTGCGCAATTGGCAGATCTCAATTGAGATCGGCCGCCATGGCTGAAATCGGTCGGACGCCTTTAATTTTTTCATTGGTTTTCGCCGGTATTACAACTGCATAAGGTTCAAAATCTGGTAGGAACTATTAGTCCTATGGCTTATTAAGGGTTTTCGCGTTGGTAATAAGGGGTAAGGGTGAGGTCCAAATGCAGCATGATTAGTTATTGTGCATTTGACAGGCAAGTCAATATTCAGAAATAGAGCTTGTAGCCCTTTCTGGAAACGTCTATTTGATTCGGTTTAACTCAATCAGCAATCGAACATGACCGACACCGGCTTATAATACAAATATATGGGACAAAAAAAACTTTTTTTAACTGACCATAAATCACCGATTGATAAGCTGCTACATATTTACAATTATTGTAAAAATTAATCTATCAATATTATAAACTTCCATACGATTTGTGAATTGGATAAATGACAACATAAATTATAAGACTTTATTTTATGAGGATGACGCCTTGGTCTATCAACAACAAGACAATCTCATGTCGTAAAAATTTACTATGTATTAAGCTAAGAAATTACCTTGTATGTGGATAACATAGTTGTATCCCCGGAAGATAGTATGACCTCTGTGTCGTCTTCATCGTCCGGCTCGGGGTTCAGTACTGTGCTAACTTGACCTGTTGATATGAATATATTACTCTAAACTTCCGTTGTTACACATTAGAAAACTGCATATGACTGGGATATATGTATTACCCTATTGTTTTATATTACCGTGATCTCGATATTTCAGGTCCGTTGCAAGCGCCATGATCACGGATCAAATAGGGATGAGAGCCATATCCGGTGATGATGACAAGGTTACTCCGAGCCATCATCGTAGTCAAGATCCCAGAGCTGCCAGACATCACTTATTTTCTAATGGACAAAATATATACGATTGAGTAGTGGTGGGGTGTACTATCATCATATGACTAGTTGCTACCTTGACCAGACGGCCATTTTTCAGATATCAACCATCAAGGTACATAGAAACACTGCTCACCTCACTTAAATTCTGATGGCTGATTTTAACATATATTTCACACAATATCATTAAAAATCAGGATTCATTACTCCCAGACACATGCGGTCGGCGGTTTTACCTTACAGACGCTTTAAAGCTATGAAAAAAATTATTAAGTTTACTTATTTTCTGATGCTTGATTTTTATATATGTTATTCAAACAACTATTTTAAAACGTTTTGCAAACGGACAGACCGATCCAAGGGGCCAAACATTCACCAGACCCAACTGTTTTAGAATTTTTTTTTTATTGAATTTAGTTAAGTTTTTCTAATAAATTAGTTTGTAAGGTACAATTCTATAGTTATTGCGGTCAGATGAGCACTTTTCAGTTGTTTGAATAACATATATAAAAATCAAGCATCAGAAAATAAGTAAACTTAATAAATTTTTTCATAGCTTTAAAGCGTCTGTAAGGTAAAACCGCCGACCGCATGTGTCTGGGAGTAATGAAACCTGATTTTTAATGATATTGTGTGAAATATATGTTAAAATCAGCCATCGGAATTTAAGTGAGGTGAGCAGTGTTTCTTTGTACCTTGATTGGTTGATATCTGAAAAATGGCCGTCTGGTCAAGGTAGCAACTAGTCGTATGATGATAGTACACCCCACCACTACTCAATCGTATATATTTTGTCCATTAGAAAATAAGTGATGTCTGGCAGCTCTGGGATCTTCCTCTATTAGGAAAAGATCACGAGTCAGATTTTCGTAGCGCTGGCAACGGTGCCGAAATATCGGGAGCTCACTAATATAAAACCACATGGCAAATATAACAGTCATATTCAGTAGATATGATATATTTGAAATGTAAACGATAATGGATTTTTTTATATAGGATAGGATGGTATATAGTAAACATTTTAATACACTTACCAATGAAACTACTAAAGCTCTTTTTCATAACATTTGCAGGTGACTCCGGTACGTCCAACTAGAAAAAAAAGGTCTTAAATAAAAAGTGTCGACGTATATTCTTAAAATTTATTAATAATTAATTATTATCAATATTGTGTACGAATAAAATAATTATCAAAATGTAAGAATTCTATCAAATGTGGAGTGGAGTTAAGTGAGAGATGGGGTAATGAAATATTAACCATTTGGTATCCGTGTTCAATAATCCGAAGTTCCATTTGTTTAAAACATCGTGCACAGGGGTTCTATAAAGAGGAGGTCTATGACAATATATGTTCTATACTTATATTTATTTATACAATATAAACACCTACAATACCCCATGGGCCACAGTTTACTTTATATAAATGTAATGTATGACTAGTTGTTGTTAAGGAAAGTCCATCAGTATGAAACTATGTATATACTTCCATATCATTAGGGGTGAGAGCCATATGCTCCCCCACAAGTCCAGTGATGACGACGAGGCTACTCCAAGCCATCATCGTATGTCATTTAGGAAAAAAAAGAAGCTACCATATCAATAATCGTACGTCCCCTTTGATTGAACACTTCCCATACGCTTGTTGTAGTTTATCGCAAGTCAAAGTATAAGCTTACCTTGAAAGTCTTCCCTATAACATTAGATGTGGTGCTGAAGACGTGGGTCGCCTCGCTCTTCACCGCGCTCCCTATTTCGTCCAGGTCTTTCTTCACCATAGAGTATACTTCGGCTGACTGAAATAAAAAAAAAACACTTTACATACCTACTTAACCTTTTACAAGCAAAAGGAGACTTGGCTCCGGCATTGACAACTCTATATAAGACTTGGCTCTGGCCGCAATACCTAAGAAACTAGTTAAGACTAGGCTGTACGGGCTAGATCCCTTTGCCTGATAGGATAAATTAGATAAAAAAAGAGTAATTAACTTTTTACTGGACAGGAGTATATTCCCAGAGTGTGAATCTGGGTGCGAGTGTGTGTGAAAGTCAAAATTGGTAAAACTCATTAAATGAAGATTTGGCCGTATGATTTTAAAATCAAGGCCGTTAAACCGTTATTTTTTACTACTAGTACATTCCCACAAACTGGGCTTTAATTACTTGACGTTATAATATACAAAGGTCGAAAACCAATAAAAAATTTGGTACGTTTTCTGTTGCAGGTTAACTTTATCTTGAATTTGTAAATTTACGAAGAAATTTTGAAGAACATTCCATCTATTGGCTTGGCTATCATTAATTTTAAGTAATTAAGTAAGTACAAAAATGTTCATTCTTCATGAATATCTTAACCATTATATTTTACACACCACCTACTAAACCATTTTACACCCCTTTTTAATGTGGCTTTGTTTCAAATATAATACAAGTAATTTAGTTCATTACATTCATATTTTCATGTTTGTCCCCATGGGGCCATTATGAACTGAGATGACACAAATAGGGTAGCCCACGCCCCCTTGGTTAGAACCGCCATGATTGTGAAAATTTATTACACAATTTCAGAAGATACAGTATGTATGTACACGCAAGGCTGAATAAATCAAAGAGTTTATTCATTCCAATATTGTTTACACATAGTTTATCTTCGTAAACAAATGTATGTCTAATAAGTTTGTATGTATGTGAAATTATCTACTGTCAACGATGATCGACGTGAACACATTTTTATCGTAAGACCCAATAATAAACTTGGAAAGATAAAAAAAATAGGTAGGCTATTTTTATCTGTCGTTATCTTGACGAGGCATACCCAAGTATTGGTAAGAATAATTGTTTTTATTGGTGACAGTATCACGTCCAGCAATTTAGATTCCGATGAGTTTTTCTGTAGAAAAATATAAGATGTACTCTTTTGATATCGAAAACTAACTTTTCCCGCGTAATGATTTTGATGATATATCCGGGTCATTTCCACACGTGGTCATCTGACCCCAAACTAAGCAGAGCTTGTACTATGGGTGTCAAAAACTGATATACATACATAGATATTTATAAATACACATTTAAATACATAATCACACCCAGACACGGAACAAACATCGATGTTCATCACAGAAATATTTTTCGAGAGTGGGAATCGAACCCACGGCTATTGGAACCGCCAGCCAGGGTCATTTATCACTGTTCCACCGAGCCAGAAAAAAATGATTGTTAATAAAATTGAAAAGAATTCAACTCGTCCAACAAACCACAGTGTCTTATAAGGCGTAGCTCCTGAGTCACTGTCAATTTCTTGGGATAAGATAGAAACAGAGAGCATAATATTATATTTCGATATCAAAAACTAATTCCGACAAGTTGTGAATAGGGGACTGGTATATGACCTATTTCACCTGTTCTTGCACTATATGGATGGATGGATGCTAGATTCTGCGTAGATTTCTAATCTCAGCGATTGTAAAATTCAGAGGTATGTTCTGTTATCTAATATTGATAAGCCGCTTGATAACATTGTTATTCTGAATTAATCTGCTACATAACTTGCATTAATGTTTTTTAATTTTGTATATCTTTGATTTCCGTCCGTTGTAGATATTAAATGAACATAAAACAATAAACACTAACCACAGTTCTGTCATTAAATCTAGTAAAAGCGCCCGGGGAAGCTTACATTAATAATTAATACACACAATAAACGTACATCGTAAGGCATTTAATATGACTGGTATGCATATTATTACATATAATACAAAATGTGTCAAGTGAAAAAAAATATATGTTTTCTTGGGAGCCCTATTTAGATATTACTATTGACCCACCTTCGCTTCGCTTTGGGTACCTAATTCATATTTGCTCGTTAGCTATTCTATTATTGATGAATAATCTGTCAGCGATAATTCACTTAATTTTAACAAACAACATGTTTTATCCCTACTACTTTCACAATCCTTAAACTCAAAGGCAATAATACTCCCTACCTCTCTGCACTTATCTTTATAGCCAACTGCGGCACGTGCCATATTCCTCAACTAACCACAAATTAAGATTTCATATTCGAGCCATTTCAGACAATGTCGACCTTATGTCGTCTCCTTAAGAGCTATCGCAAACCACCTGGTCAGGTCGTTGACACTCATGAAACTAGACAAGCCCTGCCAACAGCTGACTCATATTGCTAATGCCAGATCAAATACTATGATACATTATACCAAAGGTGATTACACTAATAGACCTTAGTGCAACGAGATAAGGTTGTGATTGGTAACATTTTGAGTTATGTGCAAAAAATCCGAAGGCATGCCTAATATGTAATTATGTGTAATTTTTTATGTTGTGTAAAAAGTACTCGGCGGCTGGCATTGACATTAACCGATCGATATTATAGTTTGGTAACTTTTTTTATTTGTAAATCTATCGTTTTTTTCCTCCTGTAACTGTTACTTAATCTTCATTCCAATTTTTAGTAGGTACATCACTACATATTATAAAGCAAATTCGCTTCCCGCGTCTGTCTGTATGCATGCTTAAATCTTTAAAACTACGCAACGGAATTAAATGGGATTTTTTATAGATTCAAAAGCAGACGGTTATGTATATGTAATTAGTATTAATCAGTATGATTGTTATTTGTTGTGATAGTTTGTTCCACACCAATCTGCTAAATAAGGCTCATTTGTAGTACGTATTTTGTATTGATTTCATAAATGAGCAAGATACTTGTTTTTAAATTACATAATAATCTCTATACTTCTACAAAAATACAGATAATGAAAGTGTGTTTGTTTATTTATGTAATAAAAACTTTTTTCTTTCTTTTTCTTTCAGATATGAGCTAGGTGGGAGGTTATCATATCTCAACTCTCTAATTTCTCTTCATCTTTAGAATTAGAATTCCTATACATAATCCACTGCTCCATAGTTACATAGACCTCCCGCAATCTTCCTGTGATGTAGGCGACTACGCGAGCGCCCTGACCCGGCCAAGATTTTGAGCCAGTGCCAAAACCGAGATTAGTTGGCGCGTCAATAACTGCATTACTTATGTGTCTTGCCCGCTAAGCCGACATATACAGAACGTCGCTTATAACGACCGAACTATGTAGGTTAGTTAATAGATACAAATTATGTAGTGAAAGTTCGATAATTAGGTTTGCCTTTTAATTACTTCCAGTTTCAGCAGGAATACTAGACAAGCATAGAGAGAAGAGAATAAATCCTTACTAATATTATAAATACGAATGTAACTCTGACTGTCGCGCTTTAACACCAACTACCTAGCTATTGAGTCAAATAAAGGGAAATTTTGTACACAGATAGTTTCGAGGCTGAAAGAGAATACAGAGGGCCTACCATGAGTTGGCTATCGTAAACTTACGTACGTTAAAAATCTATCGAGTTGTTTTTTTCATATGGCCGATTGTAGTTCTTCGCGTAACCACCAGGCGGCGCTGTACAAGTTTTTCATAGACATATTTACGTAGGCGATATCGAGCGCGTAAGTTTTAAACTCATGGTAGCCCCACTGATGAGGGGTTTTCAACATATGGGAGATCGAGACGTGCAAGCTAGGGACAAGTATATAAATAAATTGCTGCGTTATGATGGGCACCTCACATAAGTTCCTATTGAAGGTATCAAGCTATTTCTACTGAAGTTCCGCAGTTTCTACGAAAAGGACAATTGCTACATTTAAACTATGGAGCAAATACATTTCCCTGACAGGTCAATTGGAACCCACGTGGTTTACATAATAAGTAGTAGTTCAAATACAAATATTCAGACGACCTACATATCACTGGGACAGTGTGTCGAGTTCGTCACAGTGACATTTCGTCAAAGTCCATAGTAACGGTGGATTTTATTATCGCCCTCCTTTTGCGCAATTTCCCAAACTTATTTTTAAAGACCACTTCCAAAATGTTACTGGTTTCAGTGGATCATCCGATTTAAAATGTTTACCCAAAAGGTAAAAACGGGACCCTATTACTTTAACTCAGCTATAAAAACAAATATTATAAAACTTAAAAAAAATATATAAACATTTTTTTTTAACATAATTGATATGGAACACTTCGTGCGCGCTTTCGACTCCCTCTTGGCCTGTAATTTTATTTAAAATTCTGGCACTGTGCCCTTTTTGGGCCAGTAATGTATACATAAAGGGTAAAGGGTAGTGAGGGATCAGAGAGTGCACTTATGTTTGCACACACACTTGTGTAATATAATAATATATCCGGTAGCCATGGCCGAAATCAGCCGATCGAATTTTAAAATTCAGTATGGTCTGTACACTACAAATTCTTTTTTGACACTACCAAACACATCAGAAAACACATGAATAATCCTGCTACCTTTTTATCATCAAAGCCGTGGAGTACACCTTTAAACATACCTTATTCTTGGCTGAAGACAGCCAGCTGTCCCACCAGTTGCCGGATTGCCTCTCATCGTGACTGGGAGACGCGGCAGGCTCGCTGGGGCTCGCCTCTCCAGATCTGGACAAAGAAGGAATATTACTATATTCATCATAACATATGTATTAACATTGTGACCTTAGAGCTAGACACATTATTGCATTGGATCTTTAGGGTAAAGAGTATGGGTATCACAAAAGATCCCTCCCGAGGTTGAAGTGAACCATTCAAATGGTCCCCGCTGCAAGAAGGTAAACTTTGTGAGAATTCTACACTTAGTTTTTGATACTTTCACTGATAAATTCCTTATTTAAAAACATCACTTATTGCTACTGCTAGATAATAACCATGCTATTATTTATATTTTATTCAACTAAATAAAATTGAAGTACCTGTTTGTAATATTAAAATAATGACTTTTTACTAAATGGGTATGAATCTATATCATGCACCAATAACAAAAACACAACCAAGAACATTTTTGTCTGTCTGTGTGTTTCCGCTAATCTCTGAAATGACCAATTTTGGCAGGACTTTCACTTATACATATCCAATTTTATAAGGAACATTATAGACTATTTTAATTTCTACATTTCCATGAGGACCAGTTGTAGGAGGCCGCTAGTAACTAATAAGTTACATTATTAAACATGTTAAATTACCACCACTTTGTTCTGTAAAAGTACCTGCATAATACTGCAATGCAACACAAAAATATATTTGACAACAATGACACCTTATGTCATCTAACCATTCATTGATAAGTGAATGTACAAATCAACTGCATCATAATTAACATTATTTAATTGATACAGTCTTGACCTTCTTAAGACAGTAAAACATAGAACCATCCTTTGTCCAAAGAATGTATTCTCCGATCACAAACTGACCTACATCCAATCAATTAATTGAATACCAATTCATTGCATTCGAAGGCATTTAGCGACAAACAGATGTGGGTTGCAATACTGCAGTGCAATGTAAAGGTGTTTCTTTGAAATAGGATCTTGGTATGACAAAGATTTAGCATTTGGTATTTATTCCAAAAGAATAAATCTACACATTGTTTACTACATCATGTTATAAACAAAGATATTTTTAATTAAGATGTTTGATTTTGACATAGAATCTTGATGTTGATTTCATATAAGGTGCATAAGATTTTAAGAAATAAGAACGGGAATGGTATTGAATGTTATTTAACAACAAATACCAATATATATGATTGAATGACAAAGATATTTATATGATTTAAGAAATGGTGATTACATACTGTAACTAAAGTAATTATGGGAATGAAATACTAAATAATTGCTATTATACAATGAGTTAGGGTAATAAAATTGAGATACTTACCGGAAAAGCAATAGACTGCAAGAACAATATTTTAAAATGTAAATGTAAAATTTATTATCTGTGTATTAATTATCTTAAAATAACATTAATAATATCAGTAAAGTTACTCGACCAGTAAGAAATTTACAGTAAAACACATGTTTTTTTAATTTATTTATAACATTAAGATAGCCTTGTTGATTTCATTAGACTGCATGTAGTTAATACAAAACCAAAACTTATACAGGAAATTGGTATAAGTATTTAAACATGATTATAGTTACTTACCATCTTCCAATTCTAATTGCTTACATTTGCATTTAAAAAATCACATTATGTATTGAGATAGCTGCCTATGTGTTACTATCCAAAATATGCACACAAGGAATGACCTTTTTAAATAATTTATGGCGATAATGCACAGGAATGGGACATTTTGCAGTCATTACATATTGTGAGTAGCACAATCATGCCAATTTTCCAATAAATAATGCAGAAACGGGCGGAAATAACCACATACATTCATGTGCTATTATTTACCTATTGGCAGTAAAGGGTATACAGAATTAGTATTTATAATCGGATATAATATTGGGTTACACAAAGACCCAAATCCATTTTATTATTTATTTAACAATAGGTACAAGCAGTCGAATACTGCGTATTTCTTTGTGGAAATTGAATTCTTTATGTGCGGAACTAGTTTCGTGATAAGCAAGGCTGTCTTATGAAGGCAATAACTGGAATATTTTCTTAACTAATCGGACACTTACCTCTCTGCCATCACGTAATTTTCTTATTACACGTCGAAACAATGGGAGCACATGGATTTGTACAGATAAATTGTTGTGAGAACTGTTGTTGTTTTTACACAAAATTTAGAATTAATTTTGACATAGTTTTGTTTGCGTTGACATTAGGTCGTCGGTGTTCCATCTTACGCGTTTATAATAATATGCATGTTGTTTCATATTATGTTATAGGATAAGTATTTTGCTTCATAAATTGTTAAGTTAATACAACACATTAAATAAACTAAACAATTTAATGAAATTCCACAATGTAACACGTGCGTTTTGAGGTGATCGTGTAATGGAACGTAAATTCTTTAGTATGTTAGTAGAAGTC
This sequence comes from Maruca vitrata, assembly GCA_039566165.1. Classification (NCBI taxonomy): domain Eukaryota; kingdom Metazoa; phylum Arthropoda; class Insecta; order Lepidoptera; family Crambidae; genus Maruca; species Maruca vitrata. The sequence continues at coordinate 4,817,918 of CM076938.1, read as the reverse complement.
AAGATGGCGCTAGTAGTTTATTGAGTAGTACCTACACTTTTCAGCAGTTATTCATAGTCCAGGCATGGTTTTCGCCTTGTTTTCCTTATCGTCTGGTTGTGAAGATTTATTTTCAATAGGTACCTACACCTACTTATCGTTGGGTTACCTAGAGTTATCTTTCATATTCTAGTAGGTATGTATGTAGATGATTAAATATATGTTTTTTAATTCATGTTCTATGGTTCTATTGAACCTACGATTCCCTACGAAAATAATGATATTATTCCACTTAGCAGTTCAGTTTCACCAACTATATCAAAGTGGCTCTTAGATGTACCAATAGTCTAGTCGGCAATCCACACAGGGTGCCACTTGGGGGGCGATTATAAGTACCTAACATAGAATTCATAATTCTTTTAATTTTGTTTCTAATATTAATAGTACTTTGTTCTAAATTAAACTCTAAAACTATTCATTCGGCCAGTGTTATTCTAAAAAGTAAACAATGATTTATTGCCTAGACCAGGGCCGTCTTAAGTCTATTCTGCGCCGGGGTGCGGGCCTCAGCCTGCACACTTTTTTACACTACAGCGTAGCTTGCGACCTTTTTTTTCATAATTGCGTCGAAAGCGTAATAAAAGTTGTTCATGACAATTTTTTTCAAATTCAGCTCCCGACAGGCAACCCCTATTTTATTGCTACGAATTTCCTTTAAAAAAAAGGTTTTAGCAGGAAGGTTTCCATTCGACCTATGGGGTGCTATCACATACCTCTACCCAGGTCCTCGCCACACACGGAGTCGATGGGCGAGATGGGCGCGAGCTCGTGACGTCACCGCCGGCGATCGCCGATGCACTTTAGCTTGTGTCGATCATTGCAGCGCTGTTATTGCAGTATGAGCGGGATTATCCGTTCAAGTACAGGGTGTTTTGTGAAGGTACGCAGAGTATTTTTTTTAGAAATTCGTGGAAATTTGCAATATTGTCCCTGTAAGTAGGTACCTACTTCTAACTCGTAACAATATTTAGCCCGTTGTTAACATCAGATAAAGTTTGGACTGTATTTTCTACTTCTAGGGTGTAGTTATTTAGGCAAATCCTTTATAAATGGATGACCATACAATAAGTACCTACCTACTAACTATATGTAAGTCATTATGTCTATATATTATTTATTTATTTTATGCTATTCAGAATGTATTGGATTGTTGCGGTCAAAGTCGAATTGCGAACTAGTAAATTAGATTGCCCTTATACTTATTATTACTAATAGCAGTTATTGTAATATTATGTTACTTTCTGTTATTATATTATTAATAGCAGAAGAAGGAAGGAAGGAAGAAGGGAATGAAGGTCCATAACCTTCATTTCTGAAAACCACAATAAAAATCAAACTGGCTTTTTCGTGATAAAAGCGTCGCGCCTCTATGCAATCTCAAATGTATGTAGCCACAATGTTAAACCTTTACCTACAAATAAATAAATAATTAGTAAGAATGATAAATGTATTTTTTAATTATAATTACCACGCAAAACTGTATCACAACACCCTTTACCCGCGGTTACGGCATCGTTCGCAAGCCCTTATTAATAACGAAGAAAGCCGCGAATCTGATCGTCAGGGGGCGTTCCTGCGCAGTCTCGCTAAACAAATATTGAGAATAACTCCTTTAACTTTCAGCGTTCCTTGCTAAGGAGAGACGAACCGTTCTGTAGTGAATTGTATTTGTACGGAATTATTGCATTACCCGACAAGGGTAACTAAGTATTAAGATCCTGTTTTAACATCAACACCTGTAACAACACTTAGTTCGCAATAAAAACTTTGTTGACTTTGATTAATATTAAAACAAAATAATAGCTCTTTCTATAAAAGGTAAGAAGTGCAAGGTTAGCTTGGAAGGGCAGGAGAATGATGATGATTAATAACTCTTTTATCATCATCATTCTCTTGCCCTTCCAAAGAGAAGCGTGGTCTAGACTCGAACTATTTCTATACTGAATTTCATCTAAATTGACTCATTTGGCAAAGCATGGAAGCGGACATACCTAGACGAGTAAGATACTTTTTGCATTATATTAATACATGTATCTACATAAGTACCTAAGTAGAGCTGTTTAATTTTAATTACCTACTTAGGGAATGTTAAAGATAAAATGCAACAATGCAGTAATAGTCGTTTTATATCGCTTTTCCCTTTGCTTGAACTTTTATATTTCGTCTGCTTATTCTTCGCTTTCGTATTTGGTATTGCTCAAGTAAAACCCTCAGACTAGGCCCATGAAGGTTTATTTGATGTAAAATATTTAAAATAATTGAGTTTCAACTTCAAAGACTCCATGCTTAAAACACTGTAAGTACAGGATAATATAAAATTCGCGCGCAAAGAAAAAAAAACAAGAAAAAATGCGCGCGAAACGAATTTTCGTATTCCCATGGCGGACTTTCCAAAAGAAGCAAAAGCGATGTTATTACGACTAATTATATTAATTCACGATGCGAAATATTAATTTGCGTCGTGTGGGCGTTATCAGGGCATCTCCTTGGGATTATTCAATAAGGTACTGAGATTGAAGGTTCAATATTGGTTCAAAGTTTATTATTTATTGCGTGCGTGATAGAATTGTTGATAACGATAATTTGTTAATGGTTGATGTGTTTGTTATAGGGTAATGTAGATACTAGTGCGTGGACCGAAGGCACTGTTATCATTAAATAATATTATACAAGTATCAAATTTAATAGTAGCCTTTTGTGTATAAAAAGCAATGTATTAACGACGAAGACTCGGGATAATATTTAATTACTCCATCTCTAAAACATTTTGATTCGGATGGGGATTTAGAATCTAAGTCACTACTTACTACTTACGTATGAAATAGGATGCCTAATATACTAAAACAAGTAGGTTGACATCAATGATTAAGAAGTCTCTAATCTAAATTAAAAAAATTGACCGCGAGATTTGAATTTAGAACCTCCCTTATCATCAATGCAAAAAGTAATTCGGCCAGTATTAGGTAGTGAGACATCCGAATAAACCCAATCTATCTCTTAATACGGAAAGAGATACCGACTGCCTTGGATAGTTCTTCGATAAAGCATCTATTCTTAGGCCCGCATACTTGCAGTCCTTCATCAGAGTTCAGTGATTAGTCAGGCGATGAACATTCGCTCATTGAGCTAAGCTTGCGAAATAACGCATTCATTCGCGGCCCGATTGTTCGAGCCTGCGATCGGTTTATTGATTGGTCGGAAAAATCGTGCTTACAACGCTGAGGTGGCTATGCGCAGGTGTTTTGTGAGACAGTCTTAGAATGCACTTAGTGTATCAATATACACTATAGACACTTGTCTTTATACGTACATACATACATGTATGTAAAGACAAGTGTCTAAATAAAACTACGTAGCTACCAAATGTCGATAGAGAATGCGTAAACTTAGCTATAGTTTTACCTACTTACTGCTCTATAGACCTTACTTTTAAAGATTTTGAATAAGGTAGGGGCAGCCAATAAGGCCTAGCTAAGCAAGAATTAAAATAAATCAAAAACTTATAGGACATAGAAATATATTATCTGTGAAAATTTCGACTGTCTCTCAATGTTGCTATCACCATTCTGACAGACGGATGATCAGACGGACGATTTAACCCTTTAGGTACGGAATCCAGAAAAACAATGTTCAATGTTCCTGCAATGTTTTGTTCAGAGAGAGATAGAGAGTAGTAGTCCAATCTAAAAGACTTCTCTCCAATATCAAGCAGTATTAGACACCGTCTCTCGATTCCCATAACCCATGGCCGCCTTCCCCACTGTGGGCGAAGCGTGGGCCCCGCTCTGCGCATCCTATGTGATGCACATTAAATTTGATTGCCCGCAACTTCGCTCAAATAGATTTATTGTGCCAACCATCGTTCGGATGCTAACCGATCAGCTGTTACAAAACTAAATATTAATATCGTGACGATGAGGTAAAGGTCGGGATGAGTTAGCTTTACATTTGAGTGATGCAAGATTGAGGACTTACAATTTTATTGGAATCAATTACTCTCTGCGTGTAAATATGAGGACTTAACCTGCCTTTTTTTTAATAAAAGGCTAACAAGTTGACCTCACTCCACCTGATGGTAAGCGGTAGTGAGATCCAAATATGAGGTCGACAGGCACAATAGATCGTATTGCTGACTTTAAATGAGATCTCGAAATGACAAATATACTCCATTCCTAAGGTTTTTGACCCTCACACTCTTATTCCTGTGCATGTAAGAAGCCAATCCTCTACTAGTATTCTGAATGCGAACGTAACTCTTGTGCCCGTAGAATTTTTGAATTTGTCTATGTCCTATTAGCACGACAGATTAATGTAACATTTCATTTTGCGCACGTTTTTGGTGGTATCTGAACCTACATACATAATTATATTATATAGGTTCAGATACCACCACAATATTTTTCTATGTCATCTAGATATAAGTGACTCGGCGTATACATAGATGTATCTACAGTTATGAGCTCTGATGGTAGAAACATGCAATTCGAATTCGAGTCTGAAAATAAAAATAAGTTAAAAAAATGAAAGAAAGAAAAGTATTTATTTAGCACATTCTCACACAGTTACAAAAATAGAAATACAAAATAACTTAAACTACCTAGCTATACTAAAAGTACTTAAAAACGTAAAACCCCTCTTGATGAGGGGATGAAACCCATCAAGATGTTCTAATTTGACTTTCCTAATTAAACAATAGATAAATTTGTCTTAAAATAGTTTTCCTATTAACTACTTTGTAAATCTACTTACCATTTAAATAATTACTACAACGTATAAAGCAAAGTCGCTTCACGCGTCTGTCTGTCCCTATGTATGCTTAAATCTTTAAAACTACACAACGGATTTTGATGCGGTTTTTTCATATATAGAGGAATTTAATAGGAAGGTTTATATGTATATGTTACGGTTAATGTGGATAGTGCGGTTATTATGTATAATTACCGGTAACTATGCATAATTAGCAGCGCTCGTGGTAAAGGTGGTAAAAACTATCGAATTAATCACATTTACCGGTAATTATATAAAATTACCATACCCTTTATGTAAATGTGGTAAATAATAAAATCAAACTGACTTGACTGGCTCTGTGAAACAATGGTTTTATTAGTGACCCTGTCTGGCGGTTGCAAGAGTCCTGGGATCGATTCCTACTCGGGACAAATGAACATCGGTGTTGGTTCCGTGTCTAGATATTTATAAATATATATGATTTTATTTATGTTGCCAATAGAACAAGCTGTGCTTAGTGTGTGGAAATGTCCCAAATATTTATTTATATATTTAAACATCTGAATCAAATGTTTATTAGAATAAAAACAATTCTAGTCCTAATTATATAAAATTTGTTTGTAAACTTCGGAAAAACAAAAATATTCCTCAAATATCAAGAGATCAAACCTTCTATTCAGTTAAGCAAGACATAAAATATATTCTCATTTATTCTTAATTTAATTAACAAATAAAATATGGGGGTAAGTTTGTATGAAACTCCGTCAATTTTGAATGTTGGCACGTAAAATTTGGAAGGGACGTAGGTTAGATACCGTAAAGGTGCACTAAAAAAGGAATTCCCGAAATTCTAACAGGAAACAGGATTTAGCGGGAAAATATTAAAACTGCTTAAGTTAGATGCTTGAAATTTGGCATGCTGGTACCTTATTAAACTTCAAGGTTAATTGCAACAGGATATTGCAAAATTCTTACGGGAACGGGAGTTAGCGGGTAAAAACTTTTGTATGAAAACATCTAAACCGCGTAAGATAGATGATTGAAATTTGGCATGCAGGTACCCTAATAGACGTAAAGCTTACTTGCAAAGCGATATTGCCAAATTCTTACGGGATTGGTAGTTACTGGGAAAAAACTTTTGTATGTAAAATCCTGTAGTCCACGCGAACGAAATCGCGGGCACAACTAGTTATAAAATAAACAAGTCAAGTATCTAGAAACCAAACTTCACGTTTGGTTTTTAAAAAAAATATAATCTCATAAAAATAAAATTAACAAATTGGCAGGCAATTTTCAGTGGAACTCTTAAAATTCTTTCTCGTTAATATATTTTTGCAGGTTTGAGATTTGTGACATTTGGAATTGCAGAGTACTTGTGATTTTTGTCAGCAATGTCAACATTTACCTCAGTCGCGCGGGAGTTTTATATAATTACCGGTAAATTTGAATAATTCACTACATTTACCATGTGCGTCGGCAGTTATCTATAATTACCGGTTATTATAGATAATTACCGATTGCTCACATTGACCGTAACATATACACCGTGAAATTTTAGTGGTTGTTTTCCAGTCAAATGATTCTATTTTAGTAGCACAATAGATTTGTGCAGTATTTTTTTATTAAAATTAAGAAATGCCGGTTTTACAAATAACCGAAACTCGAAAGCACGTTCAAACCGCTTTATGACTTATGGTGTAGAGCTTTTTTAGCTTTAATCATCGATTTCATGCGGCAAGAAGTACCTGATTACGTTGCTTCTTATAAAAGAACGATAGATTCTCTCGTTTTTGAGTTTATTATTAAAGAGAAAATTATTATTTTGAAAATTTGAAAAAAAAAAACTTTTTTTCTAGGAATAATTTGCATGATTCGATAGTATTACTAAAGGCCAGTGGCGGCGTAAGGCGTGGGCGACGTGGGCCACCGCCTACGGCCTCGCGGTACAAGGGGCCTCGCGCCTCAAAAAATTTTACGCATTGCTTAAAATACATGGTTCTAAGCGAGAATTAAATAAAAAATATATAAATTCTATAATAACCAATATGGAATTAAGAGTCTTTGAATCAACATTTTGGAGATTTCGGTTTTCTCTATGATTTAAGCAAGCTAAAAAATTTGCCAGAGGAGCAAATATTAAAACACTGTAACGATTTACATAACGTCCTGCGTGTGGGTGAGAGCAGTGACTTCCAACCTTTCGAATTATATGAAGAATTAAATACAATGATCCCAAATTTACCCAACTTCAGTAAAGACGTGAAACAGCTACTGTCATATACAGGGTGTAACAGGGGGGGTGGATCATCGTAAGTCAATCGATGGGGGACTTCAATACCTATCGATATAAACCCCATGTATGTTCAGCGATTTACTATGGTTCCAAAGTTATTAAGATTTTTGTGAAATTTTATTAAGAAACCTATACTCTATACTTCTATACTAATATTATAAAGCTGAAGAGTTTGTTTGTTTGTTTGTTTGAACGCGCAAAAAAGTAGGGATCCGTACCGCAAAACTCGAATATGTCACCCAAGACTTTAAAAAAAATCCTTTTATCGCATGCGCTGCGAAAAGTATTCATTTTAGAAATATACAATGTACTACAATTTTGTAGAACACATTAATATCTACAAAAAATGTTGCGACAGCATATGTCTAACTATAATAGTTATGTCACAGTAAGTGTTTTAATTTTCAATATAATTAATTTACATGCCGCCATTAGGAAAAGCTCTATATTTGTATTTTCAAATAAAACATTATATAAGTAAATTACATTGTAATTACCAATATTTCAATATCTTCATAAAACTTTTTAAATTATTCAATTCGGACATTCTATTCGAAAGATATCAGAGTTTAAAATTAAATAAACCCGCCCGTTCGGTTAGGCATTATGCTTGGTGGAAAATAGCAGAACGTACATGGGGTTTATATCGATAGGTATTGAAGTCCCCCATCGATTGACTTACGATGATCCACCCCACCTGTTACACCCTGTATATTTATATTCAATTTATTGGTATTGTTGTCATTTCCACCTTATTTACGATATGTAATCTTTCATGAATATTAATTTAATTTGTATTTTGATGCATAAAAACTTGCAATGGTAATTAATTTTTTTATAAAATTCGTCTTCAAGTCGCCACAGAACAGGGCCTCGCGAAATCAGTTTTGCCCACATCAAATGTAGGTCTTGCCCCGCCACTGCTAAAGGCAAATCGTTCTGCCACGGGAAAACAACCACTCAAATTTCACGGTGTATACCCGAAGTGAAGCGATGGCGGGTCACTAGTTTAACTTATATTTTGTACCTACGTAATGTACCCACAGAGGGTCTGTCCGTTGACAATTACCAGAGCGGTCGCATCAGGGACGGCGATACATCATGGGACACGCGCGGGAGCCCGGCCGCTCAACATGCGAATAACCTTTAGGGCGAGTACATACAGTATGTGTATATGTAACACCAGAATACCAGCCAGATATGCCAGAATACCAGCGCCCCAGTGGGCGGGTTGAGGCATATGCTGAGGCTGGGACCTAATTGACCACAAATTAATTTCAAACCAACTTGGGGTTTTTCTACGTTTGTGCTTAATTTTTTTTTATTTTTATTATTCTTAACACATTCACCATACAGACCTACTTACTCGTAAATATGTGATGTAAAACTCTCAGTAGAAACCTAGTTGCACGCAAAACTACGAATGGTAGGAGAAGGAACATAAAATTTGGACAGTTTTAATAAAAAATGTGGACGCACAGGGACACTAAGAAGGGAAACCTCAACAAATTTATCTTCTTAAAGTTTTAAAACCTATTTCATATTTTTTATAAGGCGTCCGACCGATTTCAGCCATGGCGGCCGATCTCAATTGAGTGCACAAGTGTGCGCGCAAACACAAGTGCACTCTTTATTTCCTTACTCTCATAATTCGGTGAGACGGCAATCCGACATGACCGATGAGAGATCGGGCGCAGGACCACCGGCTTAACGTGCTTTCCGAGGCACGGGCGTTCAACCGCCAACTTCCTAACTCCGGGCTGAGTAATTTCATTACAGAAAAACTCACACAAATTTTGCGCGACCCCGGACTCGAACCGGGAACCTCTCGGTCCTAACGCAGCTCTTGCTAGTTGATACCAATAGACCGACGAGGCAGTTATTTTTTATATCAGTAGTACTACAATAAAATAAAAAACAAACAGTGAGAATAAGCACCTGCAGAAAGGGCTGTATCTACTCGTATAAAGAGGATGTATGTATAAGGATACGTCCTCCTACTCTATAAATATTGTAGGCTCTATGTTATATTATACAGTAAAGGACGTATCCTCATGCACGTCCTCGGTGCGTACAGATACCATAAGTCTATATTACAAGGGCCGTAGACCCACCAGTGTAGAGTTCGCCTAAGACCGAAAGGCAGTGTAAAGCAAAGAGCCGCCGTGGCTGCGCTCGCGTCGATGCGGCGAAATAATTGCGTTGGCTGGCTCTAAATCTGAGCGCGCGTCATTTGTTTATTAAGAGCCGCCGCCGCCGCCGCAATGCAAGGAGGCTACTGTGCACACATTGACAGAGTATACTTAATGCGAAAGCTTTTTAATTTATGGTTTTTTTTTCAGTGGCAATCAGGACTATTGCTGAGGGGGGTTTGTAGATACGACACTGACTGACGGCGATTCAGATGGCAGGGAGCGGACAAATTCAAAAATTCTACGTTCAGAAGAGTTACGTGCGCATTCATAATACTAGTAGAGGATTGGCTTCTTACATGCACTTATAAATCGTAGTGTACGTGACTAGTAGCACGGGTTTGGTATCGATTCTTGTTCTATATTGACATGAACTATGATATTATGTACATAACTAGGAACTGAAACATGTAGAATAAGTTTCAAACAATAAATGTTTCATTCTCAAATCTAAATTAATAGAATTTCCAAGCTCATAACTCGTATCATCAGAGTTGTTTGTCCGCCGCATTGTTATAGTGATTGTTAGAATTCTATGACGTAACCAAACGGGACATCCTCTCAAATCAGGAATCCCGACACGAACTTGTACCAGGCAAGCATAGCGCGTAGAGAAGTGGCCAGTGCCGCTTGTCACTGCCTGAGCGAGAACACATAAATACGCGGCGACATTCTTTGCGGCCACCGCCGCCGAGCTCTGCGCTCCTGGTACTCGGTTTACCCGACGGAATAATGCGGATTTGAGTATAATAAATTTTATAACGACCGCCAGATAAGTTTTTCATCGTAAATACGCTTGTTGCAAAAATCTGCATGCTCTTTAAGTTGAAAAAATGACTGTTGAGATCATATTTTACATCACTGCCTCCTATGTAGGTTTTTATATTGCGTACGTTTGTATATTGAAAGGCGGCACATGAGGTGTAATTTTTTGTGAAGATAGATAGGTAGTACCTTTATATTAATAACTAAAATTGTAATACTGTGCCTTATAACCTTACATTGTGTGCTTAGAAAGAATTCTCGTATGTACCTATTGACGTTACGTTAAAACAAAAGAAAAATAGTACTACAAACATATTGTTTTTGATTTTCCGTTTATTAGGATTTGGTGTTTTAGCGAAAAATCCATTTATGCTATTATGATGGTCATGAAAGATAGCGAAGTCGAAATATCGTTTTTTTACCCATTAGGTAGAGACCCCTAAAAAGGAATAAATAGTTAAGAGAAATCCTTGGTGAAACCGTCGTTCGTTCGTTTTAAACACAGCATATCTACTGTGTAGTCCTACATTTTTGCAGACTTGCTCACCAATAAATTAAATTCAAGTTGTCATCTTTGTCAATTTAAATGATCAGTCATCATCACTCAATATCATGCCGTGCAGTTACGTAGGCAGGACACCTTTCAAGACAGCATGCCTACACACAAGTAGGTGTTTAAAATTATCGGATTTCCAATAAGGCAGCTACTGGATATAATCTTTTGAAATGATAAATTGCCCACTCCACCGACTGACTCGTCAAAATGAACTTATTTGTCAAACTTAGATCATGCTCTTACGATAAGGGAAACAGGAAATTGAAATACTGTATCACTGAACGAAAATCGGACGGTGTGCGGCCATCTTGGATGCTAATCGTCGCAGACCATGATTTGAATATGGAACTCTTTATTCGTAAATGGCTTAACCCTACACTGCATGATTTTTCTTTTTTCAATAAAAAAAATGTTATCAGTTCATACTTGTGGTCTAGAACCCAGGAAGTACGGGTAAAAAAATTAAAAAATAATATTAATGGAGAAAATTTAATTTTTTATTCAGTTCCATATATGGCACATCATGCAGTGGCCTACCTAAATTTGCTAATATATCTAGAGGTGGAGTGAGAAAGCAAAGTTCGATTCTGCATTTTTTAACCACAACAAACGACTCTCCTTTGCAGCCAGGATTCTTGCATTACTGGCGCTTATACCCCCCCACATAGGAAAGTGCTCCACCCCATCACACCAGACCAGACCAGACCAGACGAGTGGGAAGAGTTGCTATATTGGCTTTCGCTATATACTTGTGTCTATCAGATAATTTCCTGCAAGACGGCCAGCCTTTTATGTTGGATATTGTTGAACACACGTACATGGGCTCTTTGCCACTTCTAGCTTGAAGTCTTCTCTAGAATTCCAGCGGCGTAGCACTTTGTTGAATCTCCCCAGCTCCTCGGTATAGCAACCAACTATTTATATGGTGATTTTATCTCTATATCTTCAGTATAAATATAGTGATGTTATCTAGGAAATGGTAAAGTCTCAAATATCATTATTTTGTCTTCATCTCTATTTTATACTTCCCCAGGAATAAGTCGAGCAGGTCGACCGTCGACTCCACCCATGTACTGATTTTAGTTGGGTACAATTTTTGGGCAGTGAATATCTATAAAATTGCTTTTGTTTTTTTAAAAAACCTTTTTACTTTTAGAGTAGGCTCTTTTTCTAAAAAAGATGAAGACAACACCACAAGTTTGTGTCATACTACATTACGGTGATGATATCTGTGCCATTTACATTGCATACCTATTCCTCTGGATACCGTTTTTCCTTCTTGCCTAAATCAGACTTATTAGGTAGCCTCAGATCTGGATTATTCTCCATCTCAGAGTATATCTCGAAATTCTATGCTCATCCTTTATCATCGCACAGCATCAACAATTTATATTTATTAGGCTTTTTAGGTGGATTTTGGCGCAGGACATTAGAGACCTTAGTAGAGCACATCTGCTCATCCAAGAGCAGATTATCTGCTCATCCATGAGCAGATGTGCTCTACTAAGGTGATGCCAGAGTTGATATAGGCTACTGCATATCACCATCACAAGACCCTGATAATGGAGTAGTGGATTTGTACCTGATGGTAGATCAAAATAGGGCAACATCATCATCACTTTCAAGTGATGATGATGTTGCCATATGATGGAGCTGAAGCACCTAAAGATTCTTGTTTATCTTCACTGCCTATTGGTACCATCAAATTATTTTTGATTTGAGCTATAGAAAAGATATTCTATAGCCATTACCTAAAATAAAACTAGATCAGCACATCAGTAAACATACCTAAAATCGGACCCTACTGCATGGAGTGACACATCTGGTACATACGGTAATTCCGAAAATTAAGTATAAAAACACAGCCAAATAAAAAAAAATGCTTGCATTTGTAAAGTTCACAGATATTTTGACATAAAAACAATTTATCTACTGTTGTATACCGTAAACAACTATTATTTATTAAATTTTAAAAATTGAATACGCGCGGCGCGCGACAAAAGTTCAATTTTTTTATTTGAATGACCGACTGAGCGATTACTACTGCCATCTAATTTCAACAAATGCACTAAATGGACACCATGGATTGTCGTCACTTGCCTTGCATAATCATAGATGTCACTAAATGTTTCAAATCCGAAAAAAAAACAATTTTGTTGGTTGTCCCACATAAGGGACTGAATGCAGTGTAGGGTTAATACTTTTTTTATTTAAATGTTTCTTAGTGGCCAGTTGATGGATCCGTGGCAGGAAATGAGCGTAGTTTTAAAAATGTGAACGTCTTGATGTGGAGTAATATTTCGTGTCGAAAATGTAGTTTTATTTTATGAATATATTTAAATTATGTCTGTGTGTCAAGTGTGTGTAGTATAACACGTATTTTTTCAATATAAATATATAAATAAACGAATGACACAATATTACACAGGTTTAAATGTACGTATTTAGTTATGTATTATATTTGTATGTTAGGTGCTAAATTAATGGTTTTATATCCTCTTCTAAATGAACATGCAAGTTAAGTTAATGGACTTTATTTGTTTCCTGGTCCTTATACGTAATAAGGACTCTACAATTATCAACCAACAGTGAATGTTTTTCCAACGATTTCGAATACTTAATATGAAAACCATAAAAACTATATACTATGGGTCTACACGCGATAAAATGAGCTTAGCAAATACATAGATACTTACTGCCCGACGTTTTGAGTGGATTGCACTGACTGAGCATGAAGACCCAAAGTAAGTATATATCTTCGTCTTAATGTAATGGAACGAAAAAGTCTAAAAACATGAAAACCTTTTTACTACGTATATACTGTAATATAAGTTTTTATTATGACCGAAGAAGCATAGTTCAGTCAACTACGTCTTAAGTCAAAACAGAAGCAAACTATATTTTAAACGTATGCCCAAATCTGCGATACCATTTAAAACTAACTGCTCACTGAGACAGCCAGCAGTTTATGCCAACATACTGGCTACTCGCGGGGCCCAATAAGGCCTATCTGAAACTTATCTCATCTAATTCCTTAAGTTAGTTTCCATACATTCCAAGCCATTTTAAACTCTATCTTTAACAATACTATGTTAACTTTCCATTCCCAAATTAAATGGTATATTCCTATGTTCTCAAGCAACTTTGCGATTAATAACTTGATATTTAATGCTGTTTTTCCTATGCACTATAGTTATTCTTTGAGTTTAGTCGTCTCAAGAAGTCACCCTATACAAGTCACATACAAGTCACAAACTTAACAGAACATTTTGCTTCTTTGCTTCAACAGTGTGTTATCCTGATAATCCCAATTTTCTTAACTTGTCACATTATTGAAGCATAGAGGCGATTTGTTTTGATATAATACTCTCCATATTATGTATTCCAAATTTATCTGAAGGAGTATAGGGAATGACATTTTACCGTTTATCGTACTGGCTCTTTCTAGTGTTGAAGAACATAATAACAAAAAAGTTCATCCACAGATTTTATCAAATCGGCCAATAAACAAAACATTCAAATCAATATTGTTTAACAAATAAAACCACGAAGACAACAGTTCGTAATGAACGCTAAGAGATCGCAACTTAAACCTTTTATTCTTTGTACTGATAAAAAATCTCTTCAAAGAAACTTGGACTTTAGTTAAAAGTAAAATAGGCCGTTTTTGCATAGCAATGTTTTATTTTAAGGCTCTACACTGTCGTAGAGCGTACAAATTAAGGACTTCTAATTGGGTATTTAAAAAATCATTAATTGTACGACGAAAGAATATTGAGGATTATGTTTAGGGATTTGTGTTAAAAAAAATAACTATCGCGTATTGAAGTAGTCGTTGTAAATTACTTTAATACTTTTTACTAGTCTAGTTTCAAATTGGTTCAGGAAAGCTGCACACTATCACTGCAAGTAAATAAATACGAAATATTTTCAAACAACAATAAGGAAGTTAATTTCCTTTTCAGATAGGTAAGTACGTACTGTTATAATGTAGGCTAAAACATAATATGAAGTTACCACAAGAGGCGCTTAAATAGTGGTATATCCGTTATCATGCTTTGAACTATCTCATTTCATTATTGAGGTCTAGTAGTATAAGGTGTAATATGTACGTTCTCAGGATTTAGTCTATTTAAGTACGAAATGTTATTGAAAATGAGGTAGTTATTATGGCGTCAAAGCTCGAAAATCCTTCAGATTGACAGGTTCTGTGCGACACATAAACGTAGTCACTTTCGCATTTATAATATCAGTAAGGAAGTACTCCGTCCTGAGTCCGTTCCTCTTCAGCCTGATATTAGACGTATTGTCAGACAGCATCAGAGACCACCATGAGCAGCCACCATGGCTACTTATGTATGCTGACGATATCGCGCTGGTGGACTCGGACAGGGGACGGCTGGTGAGACGTGTTAACACATGGAAGGAATCGCTTGAGAACGGGGGTCTGAAATTCAACGTGGCGAAGACAGAGTACTTGGCCTGCAACACTACAGATCCCATGTCCGTCCGCATAGGCGAAGACACGGTCGAGCGCACGGACCGGTTCAAGTATCTGGGATCTGTACTCCACGCGAACGGCGACATCGACTCCGACGTCAAGGCACGCATTGCTGCTGCGTGGGATAAATGGCGGGAGGTGAGCGGCGTCACTTGCGACCCTAAAATGCCGGTTAAGCTGAAGGGACAGGTCTATAAATCCATCATTAGGCCTGTTCTCTTATATGGCAGTGAAGCATGGCCATTACTTGAGCGGCACAAGCAGGAACTGCGGGTCACGGAGATGAAGATGCTGCGCTGGATGTCGGGAGTTACGCGAGCAGATCGCGTAAAGAACTCCCGTATTCGCGGCAGCCTTCATGTCCGAGACATCGCTGATAAACTGCAAGAGTGCCGCCTACGTTGGTACGGTCATGTTTTACGGAAACCGGCAAACTACGTAGGGAACAAGTGTCTAGCCATGTCGCTACCGCCGGGTCCCGGCAGAAGGGGAAGGCCCAAGAAGGCCTGGCTTGACGTCGTAGTGGATGACATGCGTGCTAACAAACTCTCCATAAAGGATGCCGAAGACCGTGCGAAGTGGAGAGTTAGGAGTAGGAAAGCGGACCCCGGGCTCCGCAAGGATGCAACCGGGAAAACGCAAAGATGATGATGATGAATATCAGTAAGGAAGTAACAATTAAAACAGATCGTCACATCCACCCTTCTCCTAACCGCCTCAAGATCAGGATCTGTGATCGTTCGGAACACTCGCGGAACAGGCAGATTGAATCTGAGCTTATTTGTAGCTGTGCCTGTGACTGGACAAACACAACACTAGTAATTAGACTTAGCTAAGTGGTTGTAGTTTAGAACCTAAGACTGTTTAAATGGCCACCTAGTTTAAGCATTTTTGTTTTGGAACTGCCCTGGTTTCGTAGAGTCTTGGGTTTGAGAGGGAAATTTTGGTGGCTTCTCCTATGAAAGGAAGAAAGTAGTCAGCGAAAGTATGCAGTCAGCAAATTGACGGACCCGGACAGCACGTTAAGGCTGATTTTAGAGTCGCGCTGACGACACGCTGATCTTCGGCGCCGATAGATTTTTGTATCGGGCGTCGGCGCCGATTGGTCAGCGTTTTACTTAAAAACGGCCCCTATATCTCTTTGCATACTGGACCTTCAGCGCTGATGGACAGCGTGCGGTCAGCGCTACTCTAAAATGAGGCTAAGCTTTTCCTCGTGACCCATGTCGTCCTTAAGTATTGATAAACTGAAGTCTTCCAATGAATTATTATTGCGATCTTTCAGTAGTAGGTAGATCCCCCGTTTTTTACAGCTTCTTTATGTTTCTTTGCTCCTATTGGTCGCAGCGTGATGTCACATGTCTTCCTTGACAAATGGTCTATTCAACATAAAAATATTTTTTCAATTCGAACCATTCGTTCCTGAGGTTAGCGTTATTAAACAAACAAACAAACTCATCAGCTTTATAATATTAGTATAGAAGTATAGATTTGTGATCTAGCGCGAGAATTTAGTAATAAAAGCTTTTACGCACGCGTCAGTATAAACGCTAAAGCTCTAGCACGCGGCTAGACGTATAGCGCGCGGCGAGCCGGACATTACCGCCGCGTTTGGTCGGACGGGTTGCACCGCCTTTAATGAGTAGTGCTTTCTTAAGCTGGATTAACTTAACACTTCTTAACTTAACTTAAACAAAGCAAGCTTTACAGCTTAAATAAAGGTGTAATGCAGGAGTCGGCAAGTAGTTTAAAGTGTGGTCCGGATACTGTGGAAAAATCTGATCGAAGTCTAGAAAGCGTCACCGTAGCGCACCCCCCTTCGTAGAAGTTAGTAGTACTTTTTTTAAGCTGGGTTAAGTGGTGCGTTCCGGATACTGGGGGGAAATCTGGAGGACGTCCAGTAAAGTCCTAGTAGACGATAGAAGTACTGGCTAGATCGTAATTATTATAATTAGTTGTAAATTTGCATTTTTAATGCATTACATTATTCAGAGATCAGACCTTGCGCGTTATGGAGTTCAACTCTACGCGGTCGGCGAAGAGCTTTTACGCACGCGTCAGTATAAGCGCTAAATAAATAGCACGCGGCTGAACGTATACGCGCGGCGAGCCGGACATTTCCACACACGGTCATCTGACCCCAAACTAAACAGAGTTTGTACTATGGGCGTCAGAGACTGATGTACATGCATATATTTTTTTTAATATATGAAATAATCACACCCAGACAAGGAACAAACACCGATGTTCAACACACAAATATTTGTCCCGAGTGGGAATCGAACCCACGACTCTTGGAACCGCCAACCAGGGTCACTAACCACTATTCCACCGAGCCAGTTAATATAAGCATTGTTTCCTTAAAACTAATAACCCTCAAGTTAACGCTAATCCCAGCTGATCGGATCCACCGGCCCTCCCTATATCTCGCGATAGGTTTAATTAGTCGTATCGCTAATTATTTACCTGCGCGCTCACGACGCGGCCGACCTTTCCCATTAGCCATTTCAACTATTCGACGATTTGTGCACGTTGCCGATATGGGCAATACGGTATGCATGCTAAAAGCGTTTTGAATTATACCGCCGAGGTATTTTGATCAAGTAGGATAGGATAGAATGTGAATTTTGTGATTAAACGCGCAAATATTTGGACCGAAGGGTAATGTAGCGAGATATACTGCTGACACCTGTAAAAAAACAAAAATTACTGTACAGCAGTAGTAGCAATAGGCAGCTAACATTGTACTAAGAACCGATGGAAGTTGGGGTATAGAGGTTTTAGGGTGGCGACCATATATCCTAAGACGCAACGTAGGGAGGCCCTCTACAGGATCAATAGATTAATCTGGCCAAAAACCGTCTGCTCTTTCGACTTGGTGACAATAAAGCCAGACAAACTTATTAATAACAGTATAAACAGCTATTAGAAAACTGAAAATCTCCGGGATATTTACCATGCCGTTGACCCGAAATATCGGGAGCACGTAAAACAAAACAACATGGTCAATATCCCGAACATTATCAGTTTACTAATGTGTGTAACCATGACAGTTAAAAATTATATAATAAATAGCGATTATTAATGGGTTCTTAGTGTACTTTGAGCTTTTAATGACTTTTGTCCTTTTATGTAAGATTCATTATAATTTGGAGAGATATTTTTAAGACGCTTTAACGGTGAAGGAAATCAACGTGAGAAAACCTGCACTCCTACAAAGAAATTCTTAGGTTGTGTAGTCAACCAAACTGCACTTGGCCAGCGTGGTTGACTAAGGCCTTATCGCCCTAATTTAGGGTAGGCCCGTTCCCCAACAGTGGGGACGTATATGGGCTGATGATGATGATGAATCTCTTTGTTATGTTAGAGACGATTGCACAAAATGGAATGTTGGAATTTGTTTTAAAATGTAATGCGCATTTGAGATTCGTTTCGCTCTCGTTAACAAAAAGATTATTTAACGTTTATCAACAGGTATCAACTTTATAGTACTTGATGAAGAATTCAAAACTTTTGCTTCAAAAAACAGAGCTTTTGCGTATGCTAATATGCTGCCGTTGTACAATGACATCAAGAACGCTATCAATATTCATCTTTCCACCGACCTAAGTCCTTTCCGTGGCACGTTTCTTCCCATTATACTGGACCCGTCCAAAACAAGTAATTAACGCCGCAATGTTGCCAGACGAAAATTGATTTGTAACCACGGACAGTGTTGCCACACGAATAAACGCGATACCCTTTAATGGGCAAATTAAGGCATGTCCTGAATTAAGCATGCTTTTTACGCGGTATTGGCGGGAATCCGCGTGGTCGAATCTGTGGACGAAGTTTTTAAAAATATTTGAATTTTTATCCAATTATACACTTTTCAATTTTGCGTCTTAATTCAAAGGTCTTACAGTCGTTTTTAGATTGGGAGCGCCAGCTTTGGCAATTCTTTATAATGGAAAGCGATTCAGTGAGTCTACTTAATCGTTTAATTAGCGGATATAGGCATGAAAAACAATACACATTCCTTTTTGGAGACAGGACAGATCATATCTGCAATTTGTAACATAGTACGTAATTTACACTTGGATATGGTAAGGAGAGAAAAAAAAATGGCGGCTCAAGTCGTGTGAACTGAATAATTCAATTAATTTATCCGATTTCCACGGAAGATTTGGATTTGAGCGGCAGAAAATTTATAAGCTATTGCAAGTATTACGAAAAAAATGTGCCAATCTTGTACATCAACTTGATGGCTGACTGGTGCGTGTAGTTGAATAAATACACTGTTTTTAAGTTGTGCACAAGAGTTATTGATTTAATATTATGCAACATTACAAAAGTAAGTATAAAAGTGGTCCCGAACTGGTGATGGTGGCGAACTTCATATACGTAGGTAACTCTTACCTACGTACCTTTATACTTCTATACACCGTGAAATTTTAGTGGTTGTTTTCCCGCAGCAAAATGATTCTACCTTAGTAGCACAATAGATTTGTGCAGTTCTTTTTTATTAAAATCAATAAATGCCGGTTTTACGAAAGGTATAACCGAAACTCGAAAGTACTTTCGAACCACTTTATTACTTAGGGCGTAGAGCTTCTTTAGCTTTAAGCATCGATTTTATGCGGCAAACAGTACCTAATCACGTCACATCTTAAAAAACTACGATAGCTCCTCTCGTTTTCGGAGAACGGAAATTATTATTTTGAAAATTTTGTAATACTATCGAATAATTTGTATTATTCGATAGTATTACTAAAGGCAAATCGTTCTACCACGGGAAAACAACCACTCAAATTTCACGGTGTATACAGGTAAAGATTAAAAAAAAATATAAGCCTACACATCATCCTAACCAGTCCAAGTTCCAAGCAGTCAAACACACTTTACTTCAACCTCATTACAGTCACCGAAGATAACGAATTTAAGCTCGCAACATATCAAGATGGCGCCCTATCGCCGATCTACGAGTTGATACCTCCTCGATCTTCGGCAGCGATCAATCGATCGATCGTCGACAATCAGAGACAATTAATTAGAGGACACACAATGGTTGGGCATATCTGATAGGTGAGAGATAGCGATTGGACGCTGACAACAAGTCGGCTGCTTTGACCATAGTACTAAGGGCGGTGAGGAGTGCGGTTATGTTTTTCGCGGAAGTTAGATGGGATTTGCAATATTCATGTTGATACACTTGTTTGCTTTCCGGATTAGGTAAGTTCAAAACCTTATTTTTTTTTTGTAAAAATATATTTGGAGAAATACAATGTACCATAAGCCAGGAGGAAATTGTTAACTCGGATAATACTTCCAAGAGCAATTATTTCCTGTTGTTATATATTATGTTGTATGAGTTTATTTGCACTTTTTGGTTATCTTGAGAATTATTAAGTTTTTGATTACCTTAAGGGCCTATATTTGAGCCTACATAAGTTAATTTTTCTCAATCAATCATGTAGATTATAATAAAAACAAATTGCAGGCTAGCAGTCAGCGAGCTCGATTTAATTGACCATCAGACAAAAAGGAACAAATGAAAAAAAAATTACTTAAAGCGCCTGAAAGCCTGAAAAATCATTGTTTGGTCTACTCGACTCTACAGTTGGAGTCAACAAAGACTTAGTAAAATAAGTCAGTTTAAAATAAAACGTTCCTTTTTTTATCTAGTTTTATATAAAGTTTAGCTACTTAGCTTAACTTTAAATAATACCAGCTGCGTGTACCAACGATATCATTAGCCCAACGAAGCAGGAACAGAGCCTAAGCGGGCATTATTAAGGCTCGCTCCGAACTAATGTTTTTTTTGCTTGCTATTTATAGAGTTAAAGGAGCGACATATCGGCAGCCGCGTGCCCCCGTCGTCGTAGTAAATAACAGTGTCACACTAGCCTTTGCTTGCACCGCCGGGGTGGCGGTATGCGAGATGTGATCAACACACAAATAAATGCATTTAAGACGCCACTTTTCAACTGGTGTTGAAAGAAACAATCGGTGGATGGTCGCATTTTTGGTGGCATTTGAAATCATGCTTTGCTATGCAAATAGTGGATTGGCAATGCGATAAATCACAAAAAAAAAATATATATTTAAAATCCAACGTCAAAAAGTAGTCAAATCAAAAATATTGTTGGTGTAACTATAATAGGTTTGGGTTGTCTTCCAAAACTGCGTTAGTATTTTTATGTTGTTGCAATAGTGCTAAGAACATCTTTATTAATTTTTTACTTATTTTACTTTAACTTACTTAATTTTTTCCCCAGAAAAAGTATCTTGGAGATAAAGATAGAGAACTGATTGATCCCAAATGGAATATTGTTTTTTCCATTTGAATTCCTTAAGAATTAAGTTTTTAAGTATTTTTATACACTTTTTTTTCAATTTCTATCCAAATTATTAATATACAGACACCATAAAGCTTTCCATATCCATTTCAAAGCATTCCATAAATCTCGCATAATATAACAACCAACAAGCAGTGCCGTAACCAGCGGTGCCCCTGGCCCGGTGGAAGATTATGCAAGAATTTTAAGAAAATATTAATCACCATTCTTCTTCACTTGTTCCACGCTAAGTGGGTTCGGCGCAACAAGTATAGGTACTACTTCCACTCAGGCCCATCATTCGTCAGCTCTGTGTCTGCTCCTTTCACTTCCATTTCATCTCTCACGCAATCCATCCATGTCTTCTTTGGCCTTCCTTTACTATTACGTCCATTGACATTCATACTCATCACTCTTTTAGTCACATAGCTTTCTTCCCTCCTCATAACATACAACAAGCTAGCCTCGCATATGCAGAAACAAGTATAAATATTTTCCTATCCTATAAATATCAACAGGTACTTTTTACTAGTTACGACATTGGTAACAACTTAAGCACGCACTAGCGCATAAAGCCGTCCCGCGCGCGCGTCTTTTTGCTTAATCCGTATTTCGGCTGCGCGCGCGCCGTTTATCTCCCGCTATCATCCGAGATGCCCGCATCTTTATGCGCTTGTATCTGATCGCGGAGATATTCGCAAAGCGCTGATTAACAGATAGGTATTGATATTGCGCCTGATTTAGGACTTATCGCGGGCTTAAATAACTAGGTGGCGGTAATGGGTTGCGGTAAGTGGGGGTGAGATAGTGCGGTTTTGTTCTATGACGGAGTTTGTGGTGATTTGGAGTGTTATTTGATTTATGTAGGTACCCAGTAATGGTGCATAGCAATGCACAATTGCTGGGTATAGGATCCTATGGATTCAATGTATACACCGTGAAATTTTAGTGGTTGTTTTCCCGTGGCAGAACGATTTGCCTTTAGTAATACTATCGAATTATGCAAATTATTCCGCGAAAAAAAAAATTTTTTTTTTTGTAATTTTAAAAATAATAATTTTCTATCTCGAAAACGAGAGAAGATATCGTTCTTTTATAAGATGAGACGTAATCAGGTACTGCTTGCCGCATGAAATCGATGCTTAAAGCTAAAGAAGCTCTACACCCTAAGTCATAAAGCGGTTCGAACGTAATTTCGAGTTAAGGTTAAACCTTTCGTAAAACCGGCATTTATTGATTTTAACAAAAAAGAACTGGACACATCTTTTGTACTACTAAGATAGAATATGAGACTATGAGGAGATTGAGAAATTAATAGGCCAATAAGCTCCGTTGTAATACATTCTAAGAGACACCTAGCTCGATTGGTATAATAGGTTTCATTTGCATCGCAAATATATGGAACACCAACACACACATATACATACATCACGCATACTTTCTCTTTCTCTCACAGATACACACACCCAAACACACCCACACACACACACACACACACACACACACACACACACACACACACACACACACACACACACACGCACACACACACACACAAACACACACACACACAAACACACACATACACACACACACACACACACACACACACACACACACACACACACACACACACACACACACACACACACACATAAACACACACACGCCCGCGCACGCACACACTCAGCCACTCACTCACTCACACACACACAAACACACAAATTTTTCTTTTCCATCTTTATTGTCAAACTAAGTAATCCATAATTAATAAGTTTTTTTTTATGCACGTATAGTATGTACGAAAATGGAGAGGACACTGTCTTCCATTCTACAGGCTTTTGCCTATTTTGGAGCACAGGGGAATCAAACACAAATGTAACATATTTCTGGCAATAAAGTATTATTATTATTATTATTATAATAATTTTACTGCGGGAAAACAACCACTAAAATTTCACGGTGTATAGAGTCAATTCATAGCTATGTGGATAGGGCCAACTGGACGCGGAGGAAGTGGCGGTTTAGGGGTGAGAGCCATTCGCTCCCCCGCAAGTCCGGTGATGATGACGAGACTACTCCAAGCCATCATCGTATGTCAGTTAGGAAAAAAAGGTCGCGGCGGTGGCTCGCATGGAGCGGGCGGTTCATACAAATTTAAGCATTTCTACCGCAGTCGCCACCGCCACCGCTTAATTTCAGTTTGCAGTCTTAGTTAGTGACGTGAGGTTGTCGCAAAATGCAAATCAATTTCACCTGTATACGTGCGAATGAGGCAAGGCGGGTTTTATACAAAATGAATTTATGATTTCTTGTTTATGAGATGCTAATAGGCTTTATGAAATCTAAGTTTATAATACCAATAATGCTATGCTAATAAATTAATAAACGTTATTCATGTAAATCCCGATTGCCTTACGGAGTACGAAGACAGTAAATCCACAGATAAATGAAGAACAGTGAAGAATGCCAAAAAGCTGAGAAGCCATTATGTCAAAAAGTCAAAGTAATTTTTTACCCTACTATTGGGGCACGGGCCTAACTTGGCCCTGGCCAAATCAGGGTATGTCGACTATACAAACTTAGAATTTCTTTGCACGTATGCAGGCTTCCTCACAATACTTTCCTTCACCGTTAAAGCCTTGAATAATCGTACATAATGAATTAAAAAAACGTCGATGGCCGAGTGTTTAAGGGCTTTGCGAGAGGTCACCGGTTCTAACCCCGCCACGTAGCACTGTGTTTCGTAGCAGTGTAATTTGACGTCACCTGACATATCGGATCTCTCTCTAGTCTCTACTCAGGAACTTTAAATAGATATATCTCTGCTGTCGTTAAAGTAAATTGAAAAATAAAATTATATTCATATTTCTTCAATATTAAATAATAATAATAATAATAATATTTTATTTATTTCCTCTTCACAAAGGTAGTGTACACAATATTAAAGAACTAATAATACTTAGGAGCTAAGTTACCAGTGTGAGAGACTGGTGTCCATACTCTCACACTGGTAACTTAGCATTAAAGATTTATTAAGGATAATAAAAAAATATGTGCATATTCCCCATTACAATCAAATTAGCATCACAAGCTACCTATGTTGTAAGATAGTTTAACACCTGATGCAAAAAGAATATGTTTGTTATAAGTTTCTCGTGTCTGCGTGTTTGTCTGTCTGTGTCTGTCTGTCATCATAGTCCCAGAAGGGATGAAGCTATTTTAATTTAGGATTTAAAAAATTAAATGTGTTTTTTGTATTTTGGACTATGTTTGGTGAGCTTTATAAAAAAGACGTGTGGCACTCGGGGACTGCCGCGGTATAGCTATTGCATAGCATCGTCCGATTTCGGAGCAGCTCGTCTCGATTCGTGCGAGTTTCGTAGAGTCGTACAATACGTCTAACCGCACGCACACAAACACCGTGCCGAAGTCTACCGAACTGAAACGACGTTAGACGATTGTGTGGTTCTTTTCGTTACGGAATTTCTTGGTTCGGTCGCCGCGCTCAAAGCCCGCGATAAAAGCTATGCAATAGCTTAAAAAGACATTGCGGCATCTGCCACCTACAAAACATATGAACCTCACTGCTAAACTGAATGTATTATGCCGAAACAAATGTAAATGCGCAAGGCTCCGGCGCAGATCTATGCGCTGCGCCGCCGATTTATTGCATAATTGACTTCCGCTGCGGACGCCATCTTGGAGACGGGTGACGTTTGTTTTTTTAAATCGATGTATGAGCTGCGCGGCCCATAAAAATGGTCTTTATTTGGAAACTCTTTGGCGATTCTTGAGTTGAATTTCGTGTGTATTTTTCGGTATGTCGTCGAGTATGGCTGGTAATAATATGTTGTGATTGCTGACGATGGATTGAATTGCAACATAGGTTTTAATTGTCGACCTGTGACGTAGTAATCATTCTTAATTATCGACAGGTGACCTCCAATAGGGAATGAATCTGTGAATTCAATAGTGGACGAAGTTATAGGCTGATGTGCTGATGTTGATAATACATATTGTACTTTTGATGGGATTTCATTCCTAAATATACAATTCTAATTATAAAATAATTGTTATAATAAGACGCTTGGAACATTTGTGGTTTTATCATATACACCGTGAAATTTTAGTGGTTGTTTTCCCGTGGCAGAACGATTTGCCTTAAGTAATACTATCGAATCATGCAAATAATTTTTCGAAAAAAAAATTTATTTTTTTGTAATTTTTAAAATAATAATTTTCCGAACTCGAAAACGAGAGAAACTATCGTTCTTTTATAAGATGTGACGTAATCAGGCAATATGTAATAAAAAATATGCGGCAAGCAGTAGCTTGCCGCATGAAATCGATGCTTAAAGCTGAAGAAGCTCAACACCCTAAGTCATAAAGCGGTTCAAACGTGCTTTCAAGTTTCGGTTAAACCTTTCGTAAAACCGGCATTTATTAATTTTTACAAAAAAGAACTGCACAAATCTATTGTACTACTAAGATAGAATCATTTTACTGCGGGAAAACAACCACTAAAATTTCACGGTGTATATAGTGTGCTTGCCACCAATATTATTTTGCAACATTCAAAAGTTAATGGCGCTACACTTTTGGTTTTTTTACAAAGTTTTTCATCTTCAAGTATGGTCTGAAACCCTGCTGCCTCGCTCAACAGGCAACAATATTGTAACTCAATAATCTTCCCACGGATAAGGTAAACCGTTAGCCGTTAGATCGAAATTAAATTCCCGTTAATCCACACCTTGACCAGGTCCGAAATTCAGCGTTATCTCCTAGATCTATTGGCCTCTTAGCTCGAAACTGAGTTGGCTATTAGCTCGGCATTCGCGGCATACCGCACCAATTAGGGCGCGAATGGCGGTAGCTGTGTAGACAGTGTTGCCAGCTTAAAAATACCTTCAGTTTACTAAAATATAGAGGGGATAAGTGCGGAACTACCACGTTCCATACGTTTATAAGTTGAGTGATGGAGAGAATAGCCTGCAATCACCAGACGGACGGGCAGACAGCAGAGTTTTTGTAGATAATAGGGTCCAGTTTTTACCCTTTTGGTATGGAAATCTAAAGAAATTCGTGTTTCCGAAAACATCTGAAACTACTTCCACGCCTGATTTCTATCTGGTATTCTTAGGTATAACAAATTACAGACAAGAATTATCGGAAATGCATAAATAGAGAGTGCAGTAAGTTACTCCTCTCTCTCCTCTTGATTGTACATACGGTTCTACATACCAGGAGTGAGAGCCCCCCGCTACGTTGGTAGTTTGGTGATGATGATGCCCAGTTTCCTTCAAGCCGCGTCGTACGGGGTAAATGCCATTAGTCCCCCCCTCTAAACATTTTCCTATATGAGGTTAGGGAGAGTTTATCTTAATAATATCACTTGGAACTGAGTAAGTATTAAGTAGAGAAATATGTGTCAGTCAAAAATTAGCACAAAAATTGACCTCTAAGGGGACAAAGGTTGGAGGGGAAAAATGGGAATAACCCATGGTACGTAATTAGTTAACTTAAAGGAATAAAATGCATACAAGGCATTTGCAGTCTCCCAACCTCTTGCGTCAAGTCGTAGGTTCGATTCCCACTCAATGTTTCACAAATATTGTGTATTGGACATAGGTCTTCGTTCTGAGACTGGCTATGTTATATACTTAATATTTCAGTGTTTCAATTATACTTAAGTAACTTAACACGGAATCAGATCAATGTACATTAAATGTAGTTATTTTTTGTTATTTATAAGCATCATTCATTAAGTTAGTCGCCTTAACTGTTCGTTTATGAGGACATTAACTGCGATTGCGAGATCTGTGTGCGTATTATCGATATTTATCGATTCCTTTATCAGATATCGATCGGTCAATGAGCCTCGGGGAAGCGCCTCCCCCCGTGTTGATTTATGCGCTGTTTTGCGCGTTAAAATTACTTATAATTAAGCTTATAAACGTCCCATTGCTGGGCGTTTAGTTTTACATCTTAAGCTTTTTTCCGCCCGCGACTCTATCTGCGTAAGTTAATTGCTAAACTACTGGAATGTAGCAGAATTTTCCAATGTTATCATAAATGTTTTAAAGAAATTTACCAATTTTCGATTGGTAGGTAGGTACATTGTATTTGTTCAATGGAATTTATGTAGGTACTTTCACTCTTATTATTTTGTCTAATCTTGACTGGACTATTGAGAATAGTTAATTTTATTGATTTTTGGAAAATCTTATTTAAATGTCTCTCATTTAAATTCTACACCACCTGACTACTACTACACTTCATCCCTTTTAAATCAATCCACAGTTAAAAAACAGTGATAAATAACTTTCACAATAAAAACTCAATAGCCAATAACAGTTAGAAATAACGAGCATTATAAATAAAATGGTTAATATCCGAGTTATATCAAAATGCAAATTGCAAGACAACTCCGGATTCAAGAATTACGATATCATAGCACGTGGTTTACGAAAAAAGTAAAATGTCATGGGGAATAGTTTTTTTTTGTGAAAATATCGGTGAAGATAGAGTTGGGATACGGGCACAAATATCCGGATGATTTTTACTTTTATAGGATTACATTTGCACTTTGATTATAGAAAATCAAAACATTCTTCTAAGTTGAGAAGTTAGACAACGTATGCGATCCTGTAACTATTAACACTATAAAGTTAAGTTATAACCGACTTCAAAAAGGAGGAGGTTATGAATTCATGTTGCTTCTTTTTTTTTGTAAGTAGGTAATTGAAGAAGGAAAAGGTATAAATGTAGGTATTTTACTGTTTTATTTATATTTTTTGACCGTGGCTAACTTTAGCTTTAAATAAGATATCTGGGAAAATAAATTGTTTGGTTCCTATAGGATTCAGGCGATCTGATTGCATAACAGATAACACGCAATCAAATAAACTAAAGAAGAGTCTTCTAAATTTTTCCACGGACCTCCGAAGTTCCTTCGTACACAGATTATAAATCCCATCGACTCTTTACGAAGCAAAGTTTTTATGTAAACCTCCGTGATGAGTATGAGTAAAAGCTAGCTAGGGGTGGTCCTCTGCTTTTTATGAATTTCTAATTTATTTATGAGTATGACGCGACATGTCTATATATGAATATTAACCAGCCGACATGACGGACGGACGTCTGTGGCGACTATTTTTTTTATACATATTTTGAGTTCATACGGATTCATTTTTGTTTCTTAAAAATATTTTGTAAGTAATGTTGAGTATAATTCGAACATACATGCTTACTTTTGGGGATTTTAACTGCTATGATGTTTTTTATTAGTGGCGCAACACAGACCGACCGACCGGGAGTTCTTAGTTCGAGTTCCGATTCGGCCAAATTTGAGATTTCCTGTTAAAATTAATCAGTTTAGGGCACGTTAACCCGTTGTTCCAGTGCTTGATCCCTTATCGGCCATATATAGGCTTGCCATTTCAGCGAAATATCCCAGTGCATAGAAGGAACAAGATACAGATTAGGCACTCAGGCAAAATTGTCATTGAGTCGAGATAATGTAATTTACAATTCAATTCAATAATGTATGATACATTACCTTACTTATCTCGTAAATTGAATTAAGTTCTTCCACCTACCGTGTTCAGTCAAAACATAAAAAAATATATGAGTGACAGGTTTTTTGTCAAGTTAGTATGCAAATGAGCGTGCCCTGTCGCCAGACAGGATGTTCGGATGACGCTGCGATACTTTTTGTGTAGGGTCCCGGGTTCGAAGCCGAGTCGAACTCGAAATGCTTATTGGACTCGTGTTTGACGAAATTGATTTTGTGTTGTGATGATTGAAAATATCAATTTAATTTGTTGTATTGGCTTGTTGGTGTATTTGGTTTAAGTTGTCTCTCTTGGGCCAAGAGTAGTGGGGTCCCCACCCGACAAATACACAGTAGGTATGCTAACTATGATATAGTTATATGCCAGTTTTATGTTTAGCAGCATACTTTTACTGAAAAATATGCTTTTTGCCAGTGAAGATTACTTGTTTAGGTAGCATGTAAGTCTGTAATAAACTTAAACGATATTTGAAATATGGTTTGTCATACATACGTCTAAAATTGATGAAGATGTATTTTCATAGTATCGTCTATTATTTGCGCTCTCCAAAACAACCTCAAATCATCGTGAAAGAGCAACGCTTTGTCCCTAGGATGCTGAGTGAAACTATAGAGATGATGGTTGGAGTGTACCACCTGCTTGGGATTCTATCATGCAGACCATAATATCCCAAGCCCGTCAAAAACAACAACATATTGCAAGACCTAAGAATGTTGTGAGTTCTGTGCGCGTGACCCGAAACGTATAAAATATCTCACCAAATGGCGGTAGTGATAAAACTTTCTTGTAAAGACAACTGTCATCTTTAGTTTTTCCCGTGACCACGAGCGCTGTAATGAGCTCGAAACGTCGGATCTCTAAATAATATGTTTAGTATAACAATACACGCAAGTTTAATCCGTAAAATTAGTTTTATTTCATATATGTACAGTACATGTTTAAAGTTCTGTTCTCATGTGATTTCGATAGAAAATTGATGTTTTACTAAGCAGCCAACTCACTATAAAACATAAACCGTTTTTATTACATATTTAACTTGGTAGATAATATTTTTCCCTCATGAGATTGAGATATACCAACATTCTCCAATATAAAACTTAGTAACTTATAAAGGAAGTCATACCGGCCACCGATTAGCCGTCTTATCAGAATATCGGCTTATCTTTTTTATTGGATGTTTGAAAACAGCGAATTACGTGGAACAATGGCCCATTAACAGAAATGTTTTGGTTTGATCGGAACTAGGTAAAAGGACGTACGGAGATTACACACACGTGGCCAAGCATACCTTTAGCTACTGTGTCCTACTCACCTATATTTGTGTTTAAACCTTACTAATATAATAATAATAATAATAATAATTTTTATTTCAGGCAAGGCCCATAAAATGTTAGTTGTTAGTAAAACTAATAACTAATATTATAAATGCGAAAGTAACTCTGTCTATCTGACTGTCTGTCACGCATAGAGTACTGAACCGAGTTAAATGAAATTTTAATAGTTAAGAGCCTGAGAAGGGACATAGGCTACTTTTTAACCGACTGCGCTATAAAGAAGAAATATTTTACCCGTTAAACCTCTCTACGCGGACGAAGTCGCGGGCGCAAAGCTAGTATATTATATTTAAGAATGTTTATATTATATTTGTGACAACTCTACGACATATCTCAGATGTCAGATAGCTTGTGTGTAGATGGGTCTACACACAAGCTATCTGACCCTAAACTAAGCAGAGATTCTAGTCTAAGGGAGTCTTGCCTGTGAACACGAGCGCTGTAAAGAGTTCGAAACGTTAGATCTCTAAATATTATTTAGAATATATATAATATAATGTTTAGAATAAAAATACACGCGAGTAAAATCCGTAAAATTAGTTTTATTTCAAACTAGTGGTCCCGGCGAACTTCATACCGCCTTCTCGCATTTTTCCAAGTTTTCTAATCGTTTAAACCTACCCTGGACTATGATGCACATTTCAAACCCAAAATTTGCTAAATCGGCCCAGCCGTTCATGAGATTTAGCGAGACTAATGAACAGCAATTAATTTTTATTTATATAGATTTGTGACCACTCTTCACACCCATCCACAAGTAGGCATCTGATCCCAAACTAAGCAGAGCTTGTATTATGGGAGTCGGAGATATACTTACATACTTACCTATATAAGGTAGGAATTACAAATACATATTTACAATCAGGCAAGGAACGAACAGATGCTAATCACACAAGCATTAGTCCCGAGTGGGAATCGAACTCACGACTCTTGAAGCACGAGACAGGGGCACATCAATGGGGAACCGGTCTGAATGATTCATAATAATTATTTATTTGCATTGAAATTAAAACTTACCATCACGACGTGGCCAAAGAGGTAGCATAAATAAAATAATTATTATTGAGTTTGGTTTCAGTAACACCTTACATGAAAAATTACTGAATTTATAAAATACTTGATAGCCATTAGCTATGTGTTACACAGAAGCTATTACTTTATTTTTGTTCCAAGATTCATTGAACGATTACTACGAAACGATTCATTGATAGAAAATATAAATAAAACAGCGCTAATTCTCAATTCCTGACCCAAAGTAAACATCTACCATTCATGATACGTTCCCCTAACTTATTACCCATAAAACATGGTAATAAGGTCCACAGTTCAGTCTTTAGCCCGTTTTTCGCGGTGATTAACTGATTTTCTAACCCCTAAATACAAGTCTTCGGACCCGATACCCATAAACTCGGCAGGGCCATATTAAGCGACATGCTTAAATATTGCCGTAAAATAAGTAATTGAATGAGCGCAAAACCGTCAGTCGTTTCGTAATGGGTACTTACTAGCGAACCAATAAATATACATAGTGACCGGTGATAGGGATTGATTGGACTGTGAGCGATGCTATGGATAGATATAGATAGACATAGCTTTGCTGAAAAAGTTTATATTAACAAATCTCTTCAATAATGGTGATCTAATTTCCAACAACGTAAAGAAGCAGTATAAATAATGAAGGGAGACTTGCCTTAAATTATGGATTCCTTAACTTATGAATGTTTATTAGAAGTCGCTGTATGTACTATTGTCCATATGGATCAATTCAGCGTGAAGCGTTAAAAACCGGCTAACCAAAACTTTCGGTCATAATATCGGCTAAACTGTTTGACAAATGTTTCATATAGTCAGTCGAAAACATGCAGACCTAAGTTGGCCAGAAAAGTGAAAAATACTAATTCATATGAGTTAACGTAAAGTTACCTTGCGAGAAGGCGCTCTATTGTAACACTCAATTTATGCCAATCCTTACTAATATTATTAATGCGAAAGTAACTAACTCTCTCTGTCTGTTACACAATCACGCATAGAGTACTAAACCGATTTAAATGTAATTTGGTACAGATATAGTCCTGAGAAAAGACATAGGCTAACAAATTACATAAGCTAGTTACATATATCTTGTCCACAATACTTGTCCACTCAGCGTATAGCTACGCCGATAGGCCTTCACTCATTGCTTGATTACTTCACTCGGCACCAATGCAATTAATACACGGTTCACAAATATCTCGTCATATATTTTCTATATCTGCTCTGTTCCACTGGACCACATCCCTCTCCCTATGTGGAGGACGGCAGCGGTGCAGGCGCAAAGGAAGATGCGCCTTTGAAGATAGCGCCGATACATTTATTACGGACTGCTTTGCATACCGGCCGGACTATCGGCCAATTGGACTCCGCAATTGCCTTTAAACCTCGGGTTTGTTTCAGCGGATTATAATAAGAATGGTTTCCTCCACCGAATTTTCGGGAGACCACGATAAAGATAAAATATGTCCCTTTTCGTGTAAGTTTGAAAGTTTTCTGTGCGGAAAGATTAAGCTTTGCTTTTGGCTAACTAATGTTAAAAGTACTTAAATGAACCGAGTGGTTTTACAAAATACACATTTAGTGCCAACGAAGTGGGCAAAATATCCTAGAGTCAGCCATAACTAACTCAACTAAGTTTTTTAATGGAAATAAGCGTACTTTCTAAGACAATTGGAAATGTGCCAGAAAATAGATTGAAGGACTTTGTTTCTATTCAATTCGCAGTGGAGGAATATTTAAGTAGCCATTAAGTAGTATGTGTTTGGTGGTAACTAACGTATAATTTAGGTAATTGTTTCAGGGGAACTTATATATCTTCATAGATTTGCATTTGTTTATTTGCTACATTTAACCGTAGTCGAATTAGTGTTACCACTAAGTTTAATAACTTTACGCAACGAAATAATATTAAATTACGTGTATTTATTTAGTGCATAACTTCAGGTACCTACGTATGAGTTTGCAAAAAGACTTTAATGTAAAAGCTGCTACATATCGTCATCTATGTTCCTTTTCATAAAAAAGTACCACATTGTAACTTCAAGACTACTGAAATTAGTCTTTATGGGTCTACACGCGATATTAGGAGTAGCAAATTACATAGCTACTTACTGCCCGACGTTTCGACTGGGTTACACCAATCGTGGTGAGTTCACTCGCGACCACGAAGACTAATTTTAGTGGAATGGAACGCGAAAGTCTAAAATCTTATAAAAGACTACTGGTATTTTACA
Organism: Maruca vitrata; assembly: GCA_039566165.1. NCBI lineage: Eukaryota > Metazoa > Arthropoda > Insecta > Lepidoptera > Crambidae > Maruca > Maruca vitrata. Next base: position 4,784,350 of record CM076938.1, on the reverse strand, counting down.
GGGATGTATGAGAAGAATCATTTGGCATCGGAAATATCATCATCAGCTCATATACGTCTCCACATATACGGGCCTACTCGAAAATAGGGCGATCAGGTCAGGTCAACGAAAATGTATTAGGCGAATAATGTTTTTTATTTAATTTGTTAGACAATAAAACAACAAATCAATAAAGAAAAACAAATCGCACACGAGTCGCGAACCCCCGAAGATGTCTCCGAGATTAAAACGAAAGAGCAACAAAAACTTAATTATCACGTATTATAACAGCCTCGCGCCGGCCCTGGCTTGGAAGTATAATGGCGTAACTCAAAAAGTATACATTTGGTCATTCTAATAAAGGGAGCTTGTCAAACGTTGCCTTAGTATCCTGTTGTTATTATAAATAATGCTGATAATTGAACATCGCTTAGACTTAAAGCCTTTCTTTCTATAGGTGCAAAGAAAGCTATTTTATTCTTGTGCATTTTGTAGACTTATACCTATGGGGATATAGCATTTCTATACATATTGTGTTAGCTTCGAAGCTCAAATGCAAAACCAAAATGTGTATATATCTTCATACTCTACCATTCAGATTATGTAATTCGATTTTGTTAGCGTTATAATAAAAATGCATACGGTAAAAGCGTCGATGGCCGAGTGGTTAAGGTCGTTGCTTGCCATGCGAGAGGTCGCCAGTTCAAACCCCGCCAGGTACCAATGTGTTTTTCAAATATGAAATTCATATGTACCATCATTCGACGCTCTAACGGTGAAGGAAAACATCGTGAGGAAACCAGCACACCTGAGAGATTGTTCAACGGTGTGTGAAGCCATGTCAGAGGCCTACGGGCGGCTTAAAATTCTGACACCAGGTTGTTCATCAACCATACGATAATAAGAAGAAGAAGAAGAAGGAGAATACATCTTATCTTAATCTGTACAAAACTTTTTGAAGTTAGCGATCGATAAAATGTATTTCTCAATAAAACATAATTATGTATCACTTAACTTAGCCTCGGGATAAGTTATCACATTACAGGTAACGCCTCAACATTTGCCCAAAAATAATTTCTTGAAATCGTTAAATATTTCACAGATTCAGAACTGCAAATCTGTTAAAAGCTCAATCCCACGCGTGAATTACACAAAAATATCACGTTGTTTATTTTCAATGATAATTACATATTAAAATGACGCAACTCTACTCCGAAACATTGCGGAGCGAAATATTACTACACATGCGAGCAATTTCTCAAAAGTTGTACATTGGCAGTTTTAGTGAAAAACGTCAATACATCAATACACTTCGGTCAGGGGCGGTGTCGGGCGGGCCTCGTAATTACAGACGCTCCGGCCCGCGGGCCCGTTGAGCTCCCCTGCGCTAGCTCGCGAATTATTTAGTAACAATTTTCGTTTTATTTCGACTTATGCCTTTGCTTCGATGGGCGGTGACTTTTTCTTTTTTTTCTCTCCGTTAGGCTTAGCAAGTGCGTGTGAGGTATGGGTAATAAAACAATGTGGCGTATTGTAAATAATTATCGGCCTTTTTGGTTATTAGTGTAGCGTTTTGTTAATGGGTGGTACGATTTGCATGTGTTTATGCAAATTTTATTATTACTTAATGATTTTACAAGGCGCATTTGATGGTTCCATGGCACATTTGGTGGTGCCTCTATCTCTCGAGTCAGGATTCGTGGGTTCGATCCCAACCTGGGACCAAATACAATTTGTGTGACAGCATTAGTGATGACTATTACTAACTGACTTACTTATGGCGCTTGAGTAGCGTGTGGTCTTTAAAAGGTCACTGTTTGCGGGTTTTCTACGACGGATTTATTTCTATCTAGAATAATGTTGCGAATGCGTTGCAATGCCTCCGATTAATTTTAATACCTAAATATAAGTATGTACTTGTGGGAGAGTTTTAAAAACAAAGACATAGAACAAAGTCTCATTTTTCATTTTTTCAGCAAATAGGAACTAGTCTCTATCATTGCTATTGTATCAAATATGATGCAAATGTAAATTTTTATTTTGACGCCCGTAACAGCAAACTTTTATAGCCGTTCTTTAGAACCCCTCTACAATGCCGCCACCTGGTGGTACAAGAAATTATGGTCCTCATTATTACAACATGATTCCTTAACAGTCAGTTATAGTAGTAGACCTAACGGACTTAAGAAAGTGCTCAGTATACACCGTGAAATTTTAGTGGTTGTTTTCCCGTGGCAGAACGATTTGCCTTTAGTAATACTATCGAATCATACAAAGTATTGCTCGAAAAAAAAAATTTTTTTTTACGATTTTTCAGAATATTAATTTTCCAACTCGAAAACGAGAGAAGCTATCGTTGTTTTTGAAGATGTGACGTATTCAGGTACTGCTTGACGCATGAAATCGATGCTTAAAGCTAAAGAAGCTCTACACCCTAAGTCATAAAGCGGTTCGAACATGCTTTCGAGTTACGGTTAAACCTTTCGTAAAACCGGCATTTATTGATTTTACCAAAAAATATCTGCACACATCTTTTGTACTACTATGATAGAATCATTTTACTGCGGGAAAACAACCACTAAAATTTCACGGTTTATGTCGTATATTGCAGCTGAAGCGGATATGTATTCCAGGTGCACGGTTGTTCCTTCACACTCAAAGTTACATAACTTGACATTAGGCACAGGACTGAAGCTTTATCAACTGGCTGAAGTCATCTCATCAACATCTCCATCAGCCCATATACGCCCCCACTGCTGGGGCACGGGCCTTACCTAAACTAGGTCGATCAGTCCTTAGCTACGCTGGGCAAGTGCGGGTTGGTTGACTACACAACCTAAGAATTTATTCGTAGGTGTGCAGGTTTCCTCATGATGTTTTCCTTGATCGTTAAAGCGTCAAATAATCGTACAAATGAATTTCAAATTTGAAAAACTCGGTACGTGGCGGTGTTTGAACTGGAGACTGCATGACAAGCAACGACCTTAACCACTCGGCCATTGATGCTTTTTTTCATGAAGTCATCTTATGTGTCAGTATATTAAGGCTGAAGCAGCTGTTTCTATTTCTAATTCTATTTCTGCTGCTATTTCTTGAATAAAATACTATATTAAAATTGTATTTAATTTCTGGTGGTATAAAATGTTGACTATCTATTGTATTCTACTCGTTATTCATTCAAATAAATGTTTGTTTTAACTAATACATTTAAACGCTTTATACTTTCATCATAGAGTAGGTATTATACAGGTAGGTAGGTAGGTGTCGAACCCACTTCTATTGACGCCAGGCCCCGTAGACAAAGTTACAATATCGAAACGATAACGAAGTTCGAAAAGAACAAAATGTATGGGATTGACCACGTGATTTATCACGTCTAATGTCAATCCCATACATTTTATTCTTTTCGAACTTCGTTATCGTTTCGACATTGTTGCTTTGTCTAAGCCCCCTAAGACGGTAGACTGTCTATTGCACTATTATGCCATGGAATACTTGTTTTGAATAGAACTTATTCGTCATAAAAGGTAAACGGTAAAGGGCACCTTTATCATCCTGACTTGCTAATAGATATTAAGAGCAACTTGCCAATGACTTGACTTGTGTTATTAAAATGACTGGTAAAAAAAATGATTAAAAAGTAATAAGGAAACAAAAAGTCTGAATATAAATTTTATTGCTTCTTATAAATTTTCTTACAAATAGGAAGAACAGTGTCGCAGTGCGAGTGGTCTTAACTAAATAACTACAAAATTGCAACATAAACTAAAACACACTAACTAAACAGTTAGTACACGTACTAACTATGAGATATTTTTATTTAACGATCTTACAATTTATACAGATATTTTTTAATATAGACTAACTTTACTAAAATTGTTATAAAAATAAAACTTAACCGCTATATCTACAGGCTTAATGGAAGAGCTATTATTCGATTAATTAGATTTTTTTGTTTGTTAATTTTAACTACGAAATATACAAAAATAGTTACAAATAAATAATGTTTTTAATAGGAATTGCTAATTTGCTACCTCTATGGTATACCGTTTTGGACAATAACAGGATTACCACTTTTCATAATAGCTAATATTAGGACCTTCTTACAATAGCACCAATACATTCAGTTTTAGATAAAAAATCAATAAACAGCCTTTAATTATAATATCATTAAGTCTTACGATTGATCATGATTGAATATTAACTATTTCATGATTTAACAATATATTCAGTTGCTCGTTTCACGATATACCTTAATTTCAACTTTAAACACGTAACAATTGCAAGAGAAGACAATTAATACAAGCACTGATGTTACTAACAATAGGATTCAATACATTTGGATATAGTTTTTCCGCAACAAATTCTTTGGGCCATATTTAGGAAGTCCTAAATCCTATTCGACATCAGTCCTAAGTCAATTGCTATAGCAGGTCTGTCGGACACCGGCGAGAATGACGCTGAATTCGTCTTCGGGGCGCACGTCGGGCCCCGGCGGGGCGGGCGGGTAGGGGCCGGCCGGCGGGGCCCCGGCGATCACGGAGGCGTACGGGGAGGGGTACATCCGCTCCGAGCAGTACTCGGGCCCCGGGCCCTGCTCCGCGCAGTACGGGGGCCTGTAGCCCTGCTGCTGTTCGTATCTGTACTGCTGCTGCTGATGTTGCTCCATCGCGCCTTCAGCCCCGTAGTCCAGATACTTGTCGAACTCCCTCGCATCCACGTCGGACTCCGGCGAGCCAGTCCTGATCTCCGGGCGGGGATTCATAAAGCCCTGCTCCGAGTCCTGAGGTCCACTATTCGGTGGCTCCTCTGAGAAGTAGCTGCTACCAGTGTCATACTCTGTCTTCGGCTGTTCAGGGTAATGGGACACGTATGAGTCCTCAGTTTTGTATATCTGCTCGTACTGATCGTACGGGTGGTACTGGATTCCGTATTCTGAGGGCATAGGACCGCTGGGGGCCGAAGAGACTCTTGGAGTAGATGTTCCTAGCGCTTGCTGGTCCTGGGACGTAGCCACGGGAGGGAAGAACGTCCCGGTGACCAGCGGCGGCTGCTCGGCCAGAGTCCTCTGAGTGCACATCACGTACATGCCATTCGCCATCCCCATGGCCGCGACCGGCGCGGGCGAGAAGGATCCTGGCGTTCTGTAGGGCTTGTACGGAGAGTACGAGTCTGAGAGCGAGGAAGCGTTGATAGCCCGTCTTCTTTCCTCGTATTGGAAGTTTTCCTTCTCGTTTTCTACTGGAGACGCATCTGGTGTAGGCAGCGGGGCCTCAGCGGGGGTGGACCTCCGCCCCTGTGGCTCTGGGGACCGTGCCGGGGACGATTCTGGTGTTTGAACGTGTCCGTTGAACTGCTGGCTGGATTGGAAAGAGTCTGAGGCTAGCGGGGAGGTCCGGTACGGGGAGAAGCCCGCTCCGGGGTTGTGGGAGAATCTGGCGTCGGGGGAGTCTGTGGCGGCGGCGTAGGGGGAGCCCAGCGCGGCGGAGGCGGCGGGCGGGGCGCTGGCCGGCGTGGCGGGCTGGTTCGGCCGCGTCTTGTTCTGCTTCCGTCGCCGCGGCCTGTACTTGTAGTTAGGATGCTCGGTCATGTGAATGACCCTTAACCTCTCCGCTTCCTCCACGAACGGCCTCCTGTCTTGCGGCGTCAGCGAACGCCATTTTTTACCTGGAACGTGGAAAAAAGAAAATGAGCCGATTGTCATGTTAATGGGCGCATGGTTGTTACACGTTTTTGTCGCTGCGCAGAGAAACTGTAAGCGTGTTGAGGTGTTTACGCTTTTTATAGATCTGACAAGTAATTTTTCAAACAACCGAAGTAGCTGAGTAATATAACACCGGGGTATTTATTTACAAATATTTTCCTATGAGTATCTTGATAGTGTTACTGGTTTTATTAGTGGTGTGTAAAGAAATAAAATGGACATCGTCTGTCACAAAGTCAGGCTAAATAATCATGATAGCATTTTATCAAATAACTATAAAACACGCACTATGGGACGGTAATAAATCTTCATACCAAGTTTGACCGAGCTGGTGGGTTTGGTTACGCGGTTTTGTTGCTTATGTGTTGTGGAATAAAGTTGGGATTTCTTTGTTGCGATGGGTGTGAGGTTCAGAGAGAAATTATCGGGAGGAGCGCACAATCTTTAAGGATATTTATCAAGACGACACTACTTGCTACTGGCAAAACAACTTCACTGTTAGTGAGGTCCTGAGTCGATAAAGGTGATAAGTCGATAAGCAATGATTAATTGTTAAACTTGGTAATGTTATTTGGCACGTCATACGGTGTATTTTAGCAGCTGGGTTGCCGAACGTGTGCTGAAGATTATTGTTCTCATTGATAATATACATTTGAATTATATAAAACAAACTGTATTCCGTATAAACCAAATAAGCAATTATTCTATTCTATTATTTCTACTCTATTCTATACAGTATAGTAGTAAATATATTTTATTAAATTATGAGTATCTTAATGACTTATTAACAAAATATTTAAATAGGTATACGGATGTAAATATTCAAATATAGTTTGAGATGAAAAAATATTGTCTGACTAAATGTCTGTCAATCAAAATTTTGCGATATACTAATTAACTTTAAATATAGATTATTTTATTATCACAAAATAAATTAAGTACATTATGCTACTCTGCGAACAAGTTATAATATGTTTTCAATATTTTAGGTGTTCTGGTATACTTGTTTGGTTTTTCGTCAAAATAGCAGAAATCATAATCAATGTTCAATGTATCAGAATTACCACATATTTTGATATAATAAACTTAATATAAATATATCTTTATTTTCAATTCAAAGAAATAATCACGTCATAGTACCGATTCAATTTACACAATACCGATCGTGCAAAAAAAATAACAACAAAAGATTGTGAGCAAAACTTATTATTGTGACAAAAAAGAGCCAGGTATCAGGTTGAACCTGCTTGAGTGATGTCAAATGTCAACCAAACAAATGACGGGCGTACTCTTCCTTCGATCAGGGCTGCCGAAAACAAATATTACGAACTCTTTCTAAGATTTAACTGTTTAATGCAACTGAATATACATTAAACATTGATATATCTTTCTTTTTTGTGCTATGGCTTATAATTGTATTTAATTTTGTTTTTTTAAAAATAAATAATTGGTACCCACCGATGATATTGATTAGTAAAACTGGTAAATTAATACGTTTTAAGTAAAAAAGACTAAGATAATAATAGTTCATGGCTACAAGACTACAGTTTAAATGGTACATATATTTTTTTATAAATATCGTAACATAATATTACGAACATAAGTTATAAAACATTATGTTTAAAACTTAACATTTATTTCAGGCTACAATTACAGTGAAACCTGGTTAAGTGAGACATCCAGGGACCAGCAATATTGTTTCACTTATAGAGGTATTCCACTTACCCGGTGTCTCAGATATCCAGGTAAGAATAAATATCTGTCTCAATAAAAGAGGTTCCCATTAACAGAGGTCAGAAAACAGTTTATTTCAGATATAGAGGTGAGATTATTAGAAAATGTGTTACGTAAACATTCTAAATCAGCTTTAATCAAAAAATATTATACTTAATGAACAAAAAAATTCAAGCAGAAGCGTGCGTACATGTAAACACACGTATTACAAAAATGGGAACTTATAGTGTAAATTATAAAAGTCATTTTAGTCTTTTGGAAGCATGAATCATCAGATGTTTTTCAATGTTAAAAAATTTATTAAATATGCTTTGGTCTCCAATTGGTGTCATTTCAAAATAACTATGCGATGTTCCTAGTGCTTTTACTGCTTCACGTTTAGAATTTCTTACTGAATTTACTTTGCCTTCCATTTCGTCGTCATCTTCTTCATTTTTAATTGAATGCGGAATTTGTGGGTGGAATAAGAATCAGTAAGCAAACAAACAATACGATATAATCTCAGTAACAGAGGTTTGTAGGTATAAAAAAACACTCGCTGTCTTAGTAACAGAGGTAAATAAGAAAGATAAATCGGAAGAACGAATCCCAGATATAGAGGTTTGCTTTTCGTCTCACTAACAGAGGTAATGCAGTGCCAAAGTGTTGGGACCTCAGAGTGAGTACTAGATATGGAGGTTTCTCACTTATCCAGGTCTCACTTAATCAGGTTTCACTGTATAACAAACAGAAATTATAAGTTCATACTTTTTGAGTTAAAGAAATACATAAATTTACTATTTTCTTTGGTTGGCAAACATAGAATATTTTTTTTCTTAGTACACAAATACTTTAACTTAGTAATAAAACAAACAATAATCTTATGTTTTTATTTGTTGTTTTAATATTATTTAAATCTCTAATGTAAATATAATGCTATTTAAAACCGACGCGATATTGGAAGACCGGTGGTTCAAGTCCCCGGCGTGGTCGTGAATGCGATTTTTTTCAAATTTTAAGTTAACCAGAATTATTTTTTTAACTAAAACCCTGTGCCAGCCCTGGCCCAAATACCGCTAGTGGTGGATTACATTATCGATGTCGGTCCTATCGATAATGACGCACAATTAATGATTTATTACGACTCCAGATTAGGGAGGATTGTCAGCGGGTGTTCCTTATGTTACTATGCTGTGTGGGTGACGAGCTTGATTTTATATAGTCTAGATTTTTTTATAGTCTTCAGTAGACTTGGTTAGCAGTCATGGTAAGTTTCATTTTCACAATCCATACTGTTTAAATTAACCAATGTGCCTGTTATTCTTATTGCTTAAACTCAATATAAATATTGTATGATAAGTGTTATGCTTTAAGAAACTACAAGAAATTTATAATAATGATCCACCAGTTTATGGTTGGTTTAAGGTAAAAACACAAATATTGGTGCTTTAAGATATGTAAATACATATAATATAACCAACTACATTACCTGGGCTTGGCTATTGGCTTTGCAAGCTGTAACCTGGTAATAACCCTCATTTTTCACATCACTATCAGTTTCTCTTTTACCAGTAATTTATTATAACAAATATTAGGTGTATTCAAAACTACTTATAAGTAAAGTAGAGTCAGGATCAGTTTGGTAACTCTTTTCAATTCAAAATTATTAGGGCTCTAGTCGATTAAATACGACTAAGAATGGTTGTGTCTTCTTTTCAAAATCAAAATCAAAATTCCGTTATTTAAATTGGCATTTCGTGTAAATGCCAACATAAATAAAGGAATTTTAATTATACATTGATTAAACTTATAAATCGTCAGGACAGTAAATAAATAAGTAATAGATTCGTGTTTCTACCACCGGTTCGGAACGCTGATTCTACCGAGTAGACTATTATTTCTTTTAATATATTAAAACGCTAATTCTACAGTAGTACCATCACTTACTACTGTAGATATTTAATGCTCATCAAGATTGGTCGTTATGCCCGAAAAATACGGTTAAGAGAGCAACCTACTTCAAAAAAAGCGGTTGATAACACAGACGCAGTTCCATTCCATTTGACAGATGCATGTCATGCCACAAATCGGTTTACTCAATTTTTTCACCCGTAAACAGATCCTTCAAAGTTAATCGCATGTCATTTATTACCTCAGGGAATCCTACTTTTTGGGTGGCTTTCTTTGAATATTTCTCGTGAGTTTATTGTGTTGTAGATAAGTTCGTACTTGCAATATATCTCAATCAGATTCTGTCGATAAGCAGTTTGGTTGGTTTAGAAAATGGTGATATTTTTTGTAATATTTTTTTCTTGATTGACATATTGAGGTGAATCTTGCAACCTTTGATGTTGTGTTTTTTGATATATTTCTGATATTTTTACATACATACGTATACGTGGCCAAGTAAGAAAAAAGATTCTGAACACAAGTCTCCGCTTTTCTGTTTTTCTCCAATCTCTAAACACTTATTAGTGACAAAAATATATTACTTTAGACCAAGCAATGTAAAAAACAAAAGATATCATACATATCCAATATCCATATGGGTTTAAGTGGGTGTCCTACAGCCACTGTAGTCTTAAAATTTCTGGCTTTATCTGATGATAATACCGACAATCTGTCAAAAGCTGACAACAAGTAGCACTGTGTCCGTCGACTGACTTTTTGTTTCATAAACAGAAGCCGTTCCAAATAAAAAAGTAAAAAAACTCATCGGAACTAACGATACCAAGTTAATGAGCCAATCTATCATCTATGTTATGACACGGCGGTGGTCCGGCCATTCAATCATTAATTAGATCATGATCATTAATGATACTAATGATTCGTAGCGATTAGTTTTAATATTATTTATTAATCAGATTGAGTGTGCTTTGTAAATATTTTGTTAAGATTGATGCGTGGTAATGAATCTAATCTGTTTAACGAGTTACTTTTGAAAGTGTATTTTGCGAATAAACTGCGAACTTGATGTAGATCTTATTTTGTTTTGTATTATAGATGTATTAAGTGACTCTATCTATAGTCATCATAGGTTATTTAAGACTCACTTTACCCAAGCCAATGCTACAAAAATTTAAAAAAATCTAGCTTTTTAAAGAAGGTTACAAACTTTTTGCAGTTATGTTGTATCTGTATACTTATTTATTTATAATAGGCTCACAAACAGTTTACAATCGTAAAACAAGTTAATGATACAGGGATTATATATATAAACATGGCTAGACAGTATTGGATTATTAAATGCACTAAACTATAGGTTCTTGTTGCAGCTACTGTTTACTTTTCAGTAACACCTTCTAAGGATCGAAAAAAAAAGAAATTGTCAAACAATCGCCGAAAGCAAAGGCGTAGACACCAACGGCCAGTAGATGGCAGCACTTTTTGCGGCGACGGATGTCGAAGCGCACGCGTCGCATTCTAAACTCGAAATTCTGCTATTTCTCTCAATCCCAAACGGGCCGTATCTTCCTTCTCGCTCCTACAAATTTTTTTTTGCATTTCGATTTCGAATGCGCGGTTATTTTTGTCGCTTTTTTCGCTCGCGTCACATACAGTGGACGGGTTGAAATGGCCTAGTTATTTATGGGCAATTCCTTGGTCCTTAGCTGACATGACCTAATAGTTATGCGACAGCGTTGCTGTATGTGTTTTAAATGGCAATAAAATGCAATTAACTTACTACCAAAGAGTTTTCTACACTTTTTAATTATTTTATGAGAATTCTGTTAAGTTTTTATTGCAGTCTTCAACAGAGTTTGCTTGTATTAAGACATAAATAAAGGCTTTCGAGATATTGTAGAGAGGTAAAGAGATTTATAGCTTTCGTTATGTAACGATTAGCCGAGCTTAATGCCCGGGGCATTACACAAACAGGCGTTAAATGCTACAGTAGATTCTTATGTAACACTGTCTATTTATACTTCAATATTTTTACCATTTACCGCAACTTTGTAGACTTGTGCAGCGAGTTTGAAGACTTTAGTTTGTCAATTATTAAATTTATTACACGCAACCTCCTTGGAGCTCTTCCTCTTTTTCTATTCGGCCATAATAGTTGTGAGTGCGGCACGCATGAATGCAAAGTGCTCGGAAGATGATAAAGCCGAGGTCTTAGAGGGCGTTCCTTGGCGGCGGGGCTAGGCACAATACAACGCCTGTGGCACGCACTTTACTGCTTGCTACAAAAGTTTATTGCATGCTGGGGGTATGCATCCAACTCGTGGGGTTGGGAAGAAGCAGATGGCGATTTTGGATGGCTCTCGGCAAGTGGGAAATGTGGTGGTTGTATGAATAAACTTTGTTTAATTCCTGATACTTACACTAAGAGTACCTATATATTATAGTTTGAAAATTTGTGATAACTGTAAGTTAAAACTGTAAAGTTAGACATAGATCTATATTAAGCACCTACGGTGAGTTAGCAAAGAAATATTTGATTTAAATAGATTAGGATTCTTTGCTTGCTGGCCTCGAATAATATGTTAAAGTAGTTACGTTTAATTTATACAATGGGTGCAATGTAGGTTGCCACTTGTTGCAGTCCAATAATAATATCAAATGTCTTTTGACTACCCCGTTCCTTCTAGTACCAATTAGCCTCCGCCACGGATATTAAATGTGGACCGTATAGTCTAGAAATACAAATTTGGCTCATTTATTGTATTAAAATGAACTAATGCGAAATCCGAATATTTGCACACGCTTCCGCTTATAACTTGTGCGTCCGATGTGTCCGTTTCCGCCAATATCGAAGCAGCCGAATAAACCTCGCTTTATGCTTTTCGGCAGCCGTAGCCTTCGGAGTTTTATTTCATTGCTTCGGCGAACCGAAAAAAGATGGTCGGAGAATGTGGCCACTGCGCATGCTATGACGCCGTATGGAAATGTTTTGTACGTCTTTTTGTTGCTAGAAATTATTGGCAACGTATCCTTTATCGTTTTGCGGCTAGAATCCGACTTTGTTGAATGTGTTTCGTGTTGTTTATTGAAATACGTGCAGAAAGTTTCGGGAAATGCTGATATTCGTTTGTGTCGACGCCGCTTGTGTATGATATTTATGTTTGTAGGTACAAATTATATAAATAGAATCGTACAGATTTGTCGGGTAACCATTAATAGTACTTAAGGATGACTGTATGACTACTTGAGCGTAATATTCTACTCCTATTCGCCTTAATAGACGCATTTTGCCTGAGCTTGATATCCTTCAGCCTTGTCCCTTTGAACTATGAGAAATACCATTCCGAACTTTTCTTTCGCTTATCTTCATTGAGATTAGCTTCAATCATTTAGGCCGGTTATAATAATGATAGTACGTCAGCTGCTTTGTATAATATGGTAGAGTTGTTTGTCATTGTCTAATATAGACAAACAACTGTAGCATAAAATTCTCTCTTCACAATACTTCTTGCAAATTTTATTAAAAAGCGTATCACATGACTAGGGTTCATTCCCGGGAATTCTCGGTTCGAGAATTCCCGGGAAATCGTTGGGCTTTGTTCCCGGGAAATCAAGCTCGAGAAAAGTCGAGAACTCGAGAAATCATTTTTCTATGTAGAAATTAAATCGCCGTTTGCTGTGTTGCGTGGCGGCGTGGGCCAAAGCACAACGGCAGTACGGCGCCCTTTGATATCGCTGCAAGCGCTCTGCGGCGTCATTTTTACACGTTCATTCGTGTTTCGACTCTAGCCAAGTATATTTTACGTAGTGATTATTTCACAGATTACGCAATAAATTGAAATTGAATATGTAATTGTTTTTAGTTTCATTGACACTTCATGGCTTTATTATTCATATTATTTTTATCAATAATGTAATCTGAATATGATCTTCAATTTTCTAGGTAAGAGTACCTATCATGTTCTTTTCTATATTTTTTTAGTCAAACTTTATCCAATAAAATTATTAACGATACATTAATTATACTTCATAGCCTAATTATATTTCCTATTTTCCTAAAACAACAACACACAAGCTTAGTTTTAAATTATTCTGATATGTTTTTCTTATGTAGGTAATTTGAAATTAATTAATGTATCATTTTAAATTTGTGAGATGAATATTGCCAGTTTTTTTTTTCAATAAAAGGCTAACAAGATGACCTCACTCCACCTGATGGTAAGCGGTAGTGAGATCCAAATATGAGGTCGACAGGCACAATAGATCATATTGAGCGTGTCGCACTCACCCTGAAGGCCTGCTTAAATGCAGTTTCACGCCCCGCCTGAAGAGCCCGGGATCACAGGAGGGAGGGAAAACATGAGCTGGAAGAGCATTCCATGCCTTAATGGCACGGGGCAGAAATGAGGAGCTAAACCTTTTAGTCCGAGCCACCAGCGCCTGCATTGTATGTGGATGGCAGCCAGTGGCGTAACTATACCCGTTGAAGTCCGTGGCAAAATTCTTCGGATGGGGCCCCGTGCACACCACGTTTTTTTTTTACCTTAATGTGTATGTGTGTTGGTAGTTGAGATTCTGCTATGACCGGGGGCCCCTTTCGGCTGGGGCCCCCTACCGGGTGGGGGCCCGTGGCATTTTGCCGACTTGCCACCCTGTAGTTACGCCACTGATGGCAGCGCTATCCAGCACGTGTCGTTCGGGAGTGGAAAAGGGAGGGAGGGACTAGCTGAAATAGCTCTTCAGAGCACTCCCCATTATAGAGACGGTAGAGAAACCGGCAATGTCTCTACGTAGTTGTAGAGGCTCCAGGGTTTCGGACACCTCTACATCACCGACAATACGGATAGCACGTCGCTGCAACCTATCGAGGGCGTCGAGCAAGTATTTCGCGGAGCCATCCCAGAGGTGACAGCAATATTCCACACATGGGCGAACTTGAGCCTTGTAAAGAAGGCAGAGCTGCACCGGTGTGAACAATCGCCGCACTCTGTTCAGGATCCCCAGTTTGCGGGAGGCTGTTCTAATGACGCTCTCGATGTAATCCCGCTGGTTCAGGTCGCGGCGAACATCCATGCCAAGGATGCTAAGGCTATCCTGTATTGGTAAGGGGGTGCTCTGAAGAGTAGGAAGGGGAAGGAAAGTCCCGTTGTGTTGTGTGTGTATCACATATTAATCCTAGGGCTTATTATCAAATTGAATTGCGTTTGTTATAGATAGATGTTCAAATACTAGCGGTTTGGTGAGACATTTAGCAAATGTGCATAAAATTAATATTACTAAATGCAGGACCCAAGTAGAATCCGAATCTGAAGCATCTACAAGTTCAGGTGTGAGTGCATCGAAAAAAAGCAGACCTGGGTATGAAAGTATGCAGCAACAGAATCTAAACTTCAAAACTCCACTTATACAATCATTGGGTGAAATATTAGCTAGAGTTAGTTTATTTGTGTATCCACTATTGATCCTGATTTCCGTAATACAAGTGCTTAAGCTACTTACCACGGGATCAGATCAATGTATGTGATGTTGTGAAATATTTATTATTATTTATTTATTATTAGCAAGGCTGACCGCAAAAAACGGCTTCACCATAAATGGAATCACAAAAAGTTTTTTTTAAGTGAATTATGTTTTTGAATATAATCAATAAAAGTTTTATGATTAATTTGATACTTATATTTGAGAGAAAAACCACTGAATTTGTTGACGTTATTAGAACCAAATAATATGAGAAAATGTACGTGGATGTCAATTTCTCGACAACCCGAGAAGACCCGAGAAATTAGCCTCGAGAATTCTCGAGACCCGAGAAATTGAAAAGCTCGAGAAATCATGAACCTTACACATGACATTTGACTCTAAATCATTTATTCCGTTGCATTTCAACGTTGATATTTATTTCTCCTAATTTGACTGCATTTCTCGGTTACGAGTCGTGCCCATCAATCATAGAGGTGTCCTGCTCGCGCTTTCGACAAAGTGGTAATGCTATCTCTGTCTTTCGTGTTTGGATTCGCTGCGCGTACGCTGGCGGCGAGCTCGCGCGTGCCATGGCATTCTTTTTTTCTCGATTACAAGAAAAACCATAAAATAAAGAGATTGTCAGCGCTAGTTAGGATCAGTATCCGTTTAAAAGGTAGCTCCTAAGGCTTCCATTTGTGCTGGTTCGTTTTTTGAAGATGACGATTAAGCACCGTTAGGTTTTGTGATAGTTTTTTGACAGTTGCTTTTTTAAGCGCGTTTAAAATTGGTTACAGAAGCGGGCGTGGTGTGAATGAACAAAACATTTATTTGCTTTAAAAGTTAGCCAAAGTGCTATTTTTTTAGTTAGACCGAGTGCTATTATAACCTCTATTAGTATCAAATAAAATTAAATAAAATAGATATTCGTGACTATTTTTGCAAATTTACATTACGATGAGAGAGTATTTTGGGAACCAGGGTGGTTTATGTTTCTGACGAACGTATCAAATATTTTCTCAGTCACTAAAGTATAGTGACCTGAGCTTCTCATTTATCTCACTACCTGCACCAGTCAAAAGCAGCTAGCTTCACTTTGCTGTTCAAAAAAACAAATGTCAAAAAACTAAATTTCATTTATGTATTATGTATTTTGATTATAGATCTAGCCAAGGTGAACGTAAAGTTTTCGGTCAACAGTCGGTCAGTTTCAAGACTACTAAAAGTACTGTTGGCAAAAGCATGAAGTGGAAGTGGATTTATGTAATTGCAATTTGTAATTGAATAAGGCGATCTCTTAAGAAAAGTTATCTGCCAAATCTAGAATCAGTCACTTCTCCAAGGCCTAAGTTCAAGTTCGTGTGACGTCACAGGAGCGATGGGCAGTAAAGGCGCGCACACACTCATTACGACGGCGTTATTCGAGCCGCGTGACGAGCGGTCACGTCGTGGGCACGCGCCTTGATCGGAGCTCCAATGACGGACGGGACACGGTATATCCCGTCCGTCATTTAAGGTGAAATACCTGTGGTTTATTTGTATGTTGGTTATCAGGTTAGGTTAAAAAAGCGTCCATGGCCGAGTGGTTAAGGTCGTTGCTTGCCATGCAAGAGGTCGCCAGTTCAAACCCCGCCAGGTACCAATGTGTTTTTCAAATTTGAAATTCATTTGTACCATCATTCGACGCTTTAACGGTGAAGGAAAACATCGTGAGGAAACCTGCACATCAACGAAGAAATTCGAAGGTTGTGTAGTCGACCAACCCGCTCTTGGCCAGGGTGGTCGACTAAGGCCTTATCGCCCCAGTTTAGGCTAGGCCCGTGCAACAGCAGTGGGTACGTATATAGGCTGATGATGATGATGAATCAGGTTAGAAGCCAAAAAGAGTTCGTATCTTGTATAAAAAAAGAATATGTAAGCAAAAGAAGAATTTGAAAAGTTCTTGATAAAGAAATCAGGGGTGTTTGAGGCCTTATCGCCCTAGTTTAGGGTAGGCCCGTGCCCGAGTAGAGGGTACGTATATAGTTTGATGACCATAGGGGCAAATTATTGTAAAAAGATTAATATAATATCAGTATAATAGACAAACGTCAAGACAAATTGAATAGGACAGGATAATCTATATTTTCTGTTTATTTTGCTTAGAGTTTTGTGTTAAAAATCATATTAAACTATTAGTGAAAGATGGTAATGCTGAATGACAAGTACTTACTGTGTATTATCATTAAGTAGATGACATAAGGTCTGATTCACAGACAGGCTTAAAATCTTTATTTGGAATAAAAATATGTTTGACAGCTTATAAGTATGATAGTACAGTCGACTTGAGAAATAAGATCTACACTCATGTATATGCTGACGATTTTAACACGTTTGACAATGCGAACAGTCCCAATCCGCATAGTTCACGTTATTATTAGTATTATTACTATGTGCCGACAGACGTGTGCGGACTGCAGGCACAGTGTGGCGACACACAGCGAGGCAGCATACTCTAACAGTTTTAGTCTTATTACGCTTCATTTTTTAACAGGCGAGCATCTCACTAGAACTGTAGTACAGAGAGCAGATATCAAATACAATTCTTGCTTATGCGAGAACTGTGATGATCTGTTGATGATGACTATTCATACAATTATTAATCCTTAACTGAAATTTACAAACGAATAAATATATTATTGTGAAATTGCTTTGCTGTTGGTCCTAATTGATCTCTCATTGGTAATATCGGACTACTGCCTTAACAAACTGCGACAGTTTAGCAGAGAATACTTGATTGAGTTGAGTGTAACGCACACTTGTGCATAATAATATGTCAATTGCATTGCAGTGCATTGAGATTGATCTTTACAAGCGAAATAGACTAGACATCATTAAGTAGAATACTTGAGCGCTCAAAATTGGCAATTAGCTAAAAAATATCAGTTAAAGTTTGATGTAACACAGTTTGCATATAATAGATACCTCTCTATGAAATTGTGTACCTTAAAAATATTTTGGTAATAAGTATTTCGCTATAGCTGTGAAGATTTTAACAGAAAACCAGCATAAATGTGTTTTACTGGAATTGTTTTAGCCATACTTCGGCTTCCACTGAAGCGGCAGGATGTGCCCACACGCACTGAGCTTATTAAAAAGACTATTTCGTGCGTATGAAATTTGTTTCGCGGGTCGTTGACCGACTTCTTTCTAATGCCCATTTCGCCAAGGATATTGTTGCTAGGCTTTCCAGCGGGTTATTCCGTATTCATCCTATGTGATCTCATCCGACGTGAAACTTTTTCCTTACTCATCCTAATTTCGTTCCTTAATCATCCCAAAGCAAATATTTCAATTTTTAGTTCCTTATTCATCCCAAAATGATTCCTAGCTCATCCTATAACAAAACATTTTAAAAATAAGAATATTTTGTACGGTCGGAATAAAAGTTTAAAATTTAATTTAGTCGTTTTGTCAAATAAAACTGCAAAAAGTCTGATAAAATAATATATTTATTTATAAATGTTGTATAAAACAGTTAGGTATGTTTATTTTTTAAAATTAAGAATAATATATAACATATTTTGACAAACAAGACTCAATCAACTTTGATTTAAAAAACATCGTCTTCCATATGTAAACTGTATGATTTTTAAATACAACTTGAAAAAAATACAACTTGGTGACTCATTATTAGATGTAAATGAAACCGTTACTATTATTATCTTTAATAGCACGTGCAAGTTTGGCTTTCGGTTTTAAGTATATTTTATTGAATATTATGTTATTTTCTTGTTTTAACATACAGATTTCTTTTTATTTATAATAATAGTACATATTTATATCCAAAACCTATAAATAGTTCACTTTCTGAAAATGTTTTGACTTTTGATTTTGCTAACCATACTTTTTATTGGAATATTCACCTAGTGATGAGAAAAGACTGCATTAGTGTTGTGTCAAGACAAAATCTAATAGGATGAGCTAGGAATACTATTTTAGGATGAGTAAGGAAATCGGATGAGTTCACATAGGATGAATACGGAATAACCCTTTCCAGCTGTGGATAAAAGATTAAGTTTTTTTCACTTTTGACATTAAAATAAAATTAAATTTGGCAAAAATATATATATATATCAAAATGTAAAAACATTTACACTTTTGAGTTCGTAGTTATTCCTACATATAAACGATGTAATGGCATTTTTATAAGGGCTATAATATATTTCATATAAATAAAATTTACATTTTCTTTAAAACAAACTGACTAAGTAATACTAGAAAGGTATATTCTTCATTGTTAAAAATACAAAAAATATATTCACAAAAACTGTACCACAAAACTGGAATGTAGGGGCGGAGCGCGTTGATGTCTTTTGCTCCGCAATGTAACACGTTACCAAAATTAGATGAAACTAGGAAATGTCGACAAACGGCCGTATACTTAATCCTTTTTCTACTTCGACTTATACTAACTAACCAGAATAAATAGATAAAAAGATTTTTTTTGGCCTGATGTGGCATTGGAACCTAGGGCCATAATTTAATTTTTAGTGTGTCGCCATTAGACCAGCGATTATTTTTTACTTAATATTATTCCCGCTTTAAGAGCTATATAAAAAGAGATCAGGCGGTGGACCAACGGCTTAAACGGGCGATGTAAACGCTAATAGAACACTAGAGCCCAATAAGCGATACCCTATCGCAGGGCAAGTTCAGGGCTCATATATAATTCATGCGGGCGTATGTCTCAATGCCGAGTCGCTCGTGAAATTTCATAGTCACGACCTCTGCATGAATCGGATAAACCATCATTGATCACTTATTGGAGGCTAATGCTGCCTTAAAATAAGGCTCTCTGTGTATAATGTGTTCCTAATGCCGTCTAAAGGCTAATTGCTCCAATATATATACTCATATTCGCAACGAAAACGGACTCAAATTTGGAAACTAGGCTCTGTGTCTTTCCCAAACTAGATATTTTATAGTGACAGTAGGAAATATGTGATTCCAAAGGTCAGCGATACTTTGTTTTTCTTGAACAAAAACACTGTAAGCAGAGTTAGTAAGTAATTTTAGAGAAATCTTATAAATTTTGATTGTTATTTCATGTTAACTAAAATAGTATATTCTATAGAATATTTTGATCTTAAACAGATTCTATTCGTTTTAGACGGAGATATCTGACTCACGTATATTGCATTTTTTTTGTAATCAGTAGGTACAACTTAATCTGGTCATCATACATAATGATACCAGGACAAAACTTCAAGCTACAATCAGTGTCCGTCCAATGGTTGAAACACTTTATTAGAATAAAGTCATCGCTAAAAAAATAGCCGCCCAACATAATCACAGCGATGCCAAATGAACACTGTGACATATTAATCATTCGTTCTGATAGTAATACCGCTGACTTCATCTTACCAGCTGTTCCCATCAAAAAAACAAATGTCAACGACCTCGACGATTCCACAATCCACAAAATTACAGGGCAGACGACAAATGACACGCCCGTCATACCAAATGACATAATTGTCAAAATAGTGACTACGACATTCGCACGTGACATCCCGACCAGGGTGAGACAGAGATATAAAATATTAAGAAGAGTGAAAGGGTCGGGTGATGACGCGACGGCCAATTATAGGCGGGAATCAGAATTAGAGAGAAGAACGCGGCGATTTCAAATTTTGAAACCGTTTGTATTTTAAATCGATAAATCGAGCGATGTTGCGGTCGCTTGATCGAATGATCTTGCGTGTGGTCGATTTTCTAAGAATAATTGAATATCAATATTAAGTTACAGGTATGCCATTACGATGATTATGGGGCGTGAAGATAGATTGAATGAATTCCACTCATTCATGTCGACGCAAAAATACGGGCGGATAGTATTTGGGACTTTTCTGTCATCTACTCAAATTTTTCGGGCAGTTACAATAGACCTCTATATTTTTATAGCAGTATCACTTATAATAATATAACTACAAATAAATTGAATCCTATTAACACACTTTTCAGGATAATATTATACATTACCATTAAAAGGTACATTAGAAATGTACCATATGTAGTTTACGAGAAAAAGAATTATTACGAGCTATAATAATTCTTTTTCTCGTTCGTTATTTATTTTTAATCATTTCCGATAGTCATTTCCAAATATATTTATTGTGTCAATTATACTTAATTTAAATTTTACTTCAGACTGATAGTGGTCCTGTGAATTGCTTTCTAAATTAAATATTTGTCCAAAGTTACTGCAAATATTATTTCTGTCGTGATCACACTGAGCACACATTATACGTCCCTATAATTCACGATAAACAACATTCTATTAAAGGGCATTATTAAGCGTGCGGGTCAGAGTTTTATGGGCACATTTATTAGGGCGGTGTAAGAAAAATCGCTCATATATTTGCGGGCCGGGCCAGCCTTTTCGACGCCTGTCGCGCATAAAATCAGTGATCATTTCTCCTAATTATACGTGCCAGTGCCAAGGAAGGAACTCGGCCGTAGTGGGTGTTCAAACGTAAAATTACGAGAGGCGCGAACGTGTGACAGTTGTTTTTTTAATAACGTATTATCACTGTCGTCGAAAAAAGTCCGATGCTCAATTGTCGATGGGATAGTGTGGCGTGTGGGCTTTTGATTTTGGAATGTGAATGCGTGTGTCCGTATTTTAATGTCTGTATCACCAAATCACCACATTGAATATAACATTTCGACTTAGTATAAATGCAGTGTTGCATTAACAATGAAGATAAGAGAGATTTTAAGGTTATCAGGTTATAATTGTATTAATAGCGTTTGAGTTTAATTATATTTGACACATTCAATAATTAAAGAATCATATAGTCCAGCATATTTGCTTGTCTATGATTCTTCAACAGTCAATTAAAATCATATTTAGATATTCACCAATTATAGAATGGCAAAACCATGGATAAGATGTGAAAAATATAGTATTTGCTATATATTTTGTATGATGAATGTATGTTATCATGTTAATATTTCTATAGTCAAATGAACCACCAGTGGACAATGGATGTATGAATAATCCGTCAAAACTACTAAGTTTAAGACAAAATAAAACATTAGTCACGCCTTAAACTACAAAGTCGCAAATGGGAACGGTCGCTCAAATCTACGTGGGTTACCTTGTAAAGACATCTTTAACGCTTTGATTTTTTTCTACAAAAAGCGTATCGTGATAACCGGACAATATTTATGGCGTTTAAAGTAAGTGGAACGCTAAGTCGATGTCACACATTCAACCGTGTCATGAAAGGGCGGTAATTTTATTTATCGCTATATAATGAGCCTGTTTACACTCGCCTTTAAAAGGTGCGCATACAGCCTGCACCCAGACGATTTATGCCTTATAAATAAATTCCTTAGCGTATAAAAATGTTGTTGGGGACATTCATGCATCGAATATGATGAACTTGCGAGGTCGTAAATCACTTTTAAGTTAATAAAAGCCTCAGAGGCATAATGAGATAAAAGAATATGATTGATAGCAATGATAAGATTTTATGGATTTTCCTCTACAAGGGTTATGTGATTTTGTTATTGTTTAAACAATTTCTATTACTGTCTACTTACTAATTTAAAATATCAAATACTTCGAATGACAAAACCGCGCATAGCATGTTTGATGAAGGCTGTCATCGGTTAAATAAGTTAAGTATTAACACATGGCCATAACAAGATCAGGCGATGTTTTTTTTTATTCAAAACATACTCATCACTTGATTATTTCCCGACGGCAAATATATCAGAACTGATTTACATGAACGCGTCATATAAAGGCTTGACCTGACGTTAATCGATTCATCGAAGGCAGTTAATTAGATCGATTATTGATCGATAAAAACTCACGGAAGCTGTCGAGTAATTGCGAGTGAAAAAATCTATGCAACGTAATCGTAGATCATCGTATTGGAAATAAAGTATGCTATGGGAATCTCTGTTAGGTCAGCTTTCTACGGGTAAGAAATATTTTCTTCTTTCTTAAGCGAAACTGGAGGAATTCGATCGCAACGGAATGTAAGTTTTTTTTTAAAAGAATAGTGATTTAATCGATTCACGTAGGAAATATTCGATAATTATGATTGGAAATGCACAAGAATAGCTAGGATGTAACAATATCAAACTTTTGAGCAATTGATCATTTCACGTTTAGGAAAATGCTAGAAACATACAGACGCAACTACCAATCGAAGCCTAATATATACTGAAATAATTCAATTGTAGATCCAAATGTCTTCATAAAAATACAAGTATCACAAATATGCACCAGACAATGTCCAAAAATTTTTTTTTCATAAAAATATTGGCTACATCGCAAAAAAGCTGAACGAAAAATCCCAAAATTCAAAATAGGAACGCATCTGACCGTTAAATGAGCGATTGTCGTTGTCCAATTTCCTGTGCCATCCACAATTAAAAGTAAAAAATTAAAAAAAAAGCCCGCCGAGTTCGCCCGGCACAACATTTCTCTGGGGTCATAGCACCCAACAGGAAACCGCGTCACGGGTCGCCGCGCGCGGCTCCTACGAAAAATTATGCTTTTCTAAGTACGTATAACACATAGCCAGTGAGTCGTGTAAGCGTACTGTTAAGGCGTTTGTGAATGCGGAATGGGTCCGTCAATGGGACGGGATTTGCCTCGTTTGTAGTCAATGGGAATACTCGTAATGTCGGAGTGTGAATTTTGAAGGAGACTTCACTTGACCTCTTTGTATGATCAAGAAGAAAATGCGACAGTAATCTATATAAAATGTGCAGTGATGTCACTTAGATGGATTGAAATATAATTACATTTTTTACTAGTCAGTCAACTGCATAAGTAAGGCATTTGCCACCTGTATTAAAATGTCGTAATAATTATTTTAATTTAAACAATAATGTAATTTGCTAAGCAGCGAAGCATGGCATCATATAATAAGGTTAAAAACAAAATATTCCTGGTCGAAATTTAAAGTACGAATTAATGTTTTTTAAAAACAAGCCGAGCTAGCAGCCGGTAGAAATTAAGGAGATAATAACTAGATCAAAGTTCGATCAATCGTGATACTAAACATTATAAAAAAAATTGTCACATACGACGAAACCATACAAAAATATCTACATTCGTCATTATTATTGATAATTCGGACATGATTTGGTTCAATCCATAAAATCCAAACAAAACAAAATATCAAAACGATCGCCACTATTTTTCCCCGACCGAAAATAAAACCTTCACTCTTCAATGCCCTCTTTCGTACACAAAACTTCCGATACTTTTTAAATGTATAAATGCATATTTCATCAACGCTCCATTGGTCAAGGAAGCGACCAATTAGACG
This sequence comes from Maruca vitrata, assembly GCA_039566165.1. Lineage (NCBI taxonomy): Eukaryota > Metazoa > Arthropoda > Insecta > Lepidoptera > Crambidae > Maruca > Maruca vitrata. Next base: position 4,760,251 of record CM076938.1, on the reverse strand, counting down.
CTACTGCACAATTTCATGGATGTGAACACGACATGTGATTCCGAGTTCATGTTTTAAAAGATTTGCATTTAAATTTAAAACAATATGCATAGCAGTTTTAAGTTATACATTGTGGCTCATGTTCATTACATTTTACCAATAGTCTTTGTAGCACCTTTTGACAGAAGCCAAGTTAAAAGCACCTACGTATATAAAACTTTGGGAACAGATTAATATTTTATTTATTTATTTATTGCCTTGACCTTAAAACTACAAACTTATGAACAAATTTATGTGTTCTGGTTGCCCGCATTCATGTTTGATCCGCAGTAGTAGAAGCCCCATAAACAGATTATTTATTTGACTGACATTAATAATGAACCCTGATACAAATTTTGTTACATCGGGGTATTGAATATCTGTGTACGTTTTAACGCATTTGGTGTTTTTTGATTCCATATTCCATACACACACAAGTTTTGGAAATATATGTTTTTCTTTTTTAAATTTGTTGCCTAATTAAGCAAGTACATATTGCCTTCGACCCAGCCAACGGGAGTCACCGTTAGGAATAAATAATCATAAGTCGAACCACCCAACAAGAAACCGTACCGATCAATTCTCTCACTTTCTTCACCGCATTGCAATTAGCTGACAAAGAAAAGTGCATGAGTGGCCCTTGCACCGGACCGTGAACTTCCGCGTTCCCTCCGTTCTCACGCTGCGTACTACGGGGCGGAAGGTACATCTCTATTACGTTTAAGACACCTTGATAGTTCGTTGATAGGCAGCACTGACCGTTTAAGAAATATTGGCCACACATTTTAAAAAGTGGGCAGAACTGGCACAAGACTGAAAGAATTGGCGTCGAATATCAAAACTCCACTTCGGATTGCTGACCGAACGAAGTAATAACATACAGTAAAAAAAACTAAGGTACTGCAGGTCTGAGCTAAGAAGTCTATGAAATGGTCTGGCAAATTACGTAAGAGATTAATATCTAGTAGTGAATAAGTGGACAACGATTTATATTATAGTGCGTCATGATTCAATGTTATGTTCTAAATTATAGGTATTCATTTGGTCCTCATAAAAAACCTGCAACTTTTACATACAAAAACATAATTTATTATTATTGTGTCTAATTACTAGAAAATAAACATTCGTTGCATAGAACAAAGGTGTTAAATTAAAGTGGGTGACTATTCACTAATGAGAACAGTTATATGATTCTTAGTTTTGCAAGAATTAAGTTGGATTTCGTGTCAAAAGCGATTAGGGTACCTTTGGTGTAAGTGAAATGGTATTTTTGTTGCTAATGGAACAAAAAATCCAAAATAGGTAATTTTTAAAAAACATTAAGCAAAGCTTTTTCGTAGTAAGTAGGTCTCTAACTTCTTCTTAATCTACCTCCTTAATAAATCTATCAGAAGAACACAATATTTGGATCTGTACGTAATCGTACTGGTGATGTCGTTCCTTCGACATTTAATTTTGAATCGTTCCAACGAAGCGTGAAGAAGCATTTTGTCGGCATGGCTTAACTTAGGAACGACAAAAGTATTTTGACAATTATGTTGACTTTAGTTAACGTTTCAGCTTTACCATTAGACAAAAGAAGCGAGTTTGTTGTGCCATAATTTGACATGGTTAATATTGACCACATCCAGCATATTTCAATGCTGGTGCTACCCAAAAAGTTTCGTAACGTTTCTCCAAAATCTCCATCCTAATACCAGCTTACGCTTGACCGATTTTATAGCTACAGAAGCACAATGCATCCAATTAAGATGTGGAAACGAGCCGCTAATGCCAAAGTGAGAACCCCGGTCCGCTCACTTTGGTTTACCACGATTGTGTCTTATTAGCGGTGGCGAAATAGATGGCTAGATAACACTAGTTTTATATTGAGCTCGTGTATGTTAATTTAAAATTCGAAAAGGACGCATTACTGTCTGCGAGAATTGGGACTCAAACTCTCGGTCACTGGGCTATCGCAAACATAGCGCTTCTTACAGAGCTACTTGAATACATTCAACTCAACTCCTGAAATTTTGCTTCTTCACTTATCAAGGTAGCATGTGCTACAGGCTGAAATTTGTTTTGGGAATCGATTCCTAGATCCATTTATTAAACTACTACTTTCCGACTTCGTACGCGTAGAGACGTTTAACGGGTAAAACATTACTTCCTTATAGCGCAGTCGGTTAAAAAGCCTATAACCTTTTCTAGGCTCTGGACTATATCTGTGCCAAATTTCATTTTAATCGGTCCGGTACTCTATGCGTGAAAGCGTAACAGATAGACAGACAGACAGAGTTACTTTCGGATTTGTAATATTATAGGAAGGATTCGTAAGCAAAAGAAAAGCAGATTCGTAATTTGTACTCTACCGTGTACACTTCACATTCAAAATAATGAAATGAATTATAATTATGTATAACTAAACTTTTTTAACCTTGGAATAGTTCATTTTCTTCTAGTATGTTTAAAAATGTAATAGAAGTATTCCAGATTAACACTACCGAAAGAAGTCCTAATACAAAACCCTCTCCCAAGACACTCCTACATGCCTTAATTCTAACCTTGAAGAGGGAATTTGGTACCCTCATGACGTAATAAGTGTCCTCTGCCATTCTCACGCGATCGCGGAAGTTCACGGCCCTCCTGCTCTTTGTACTTCACTAATTACGACCCCCGGGTCCACCCGGGCACTGATTACGTGTAATTGTGTAATACTACCGAGGGAATGTCATTAGGCATGCGGACGACATGCATCTTGACAGAACTTCGATTGAGCTAATTGTTGGGCGTTAGATGCTCTTTTGTTTAAGAAATTGTTGGTGACGTATAATTCTGTATAATCTGGTTATATGTATAAGCATTAATGAAGGAATTGCAGAGCAATTGCACCATATTAGACGATGATTTCTTATATCTGTACTTGTTGCTGTTAGGCTAGAGAGTTATAAAAATCAACAAGGCTTTTTGATTTGCTGTTTTTGATCTTGTATTTATGGTTGACGTTATGGTTGATGTTTTTCTTTTCAAAGTCTTACCTTGAGAGAGTAGAAGAATAAACATTCTGTCGTAGGTTCTACTCGACTTTTTATTTCGTTTAATTCTAACTGCATAAAAAACGGCAACTAAAAGCGATACATAATATTTAGATATCAATAGCCGTCAGTACGATTTTCAGTTACTTAGACTTTACCGTGCAGAAATCAGAAACCATAGATTAAAAATACTCTCGCCCACACTCAGGTCAAAGAGCGGTGACCTAGCGCAATTAAAAAGCAAAAAAAAAACTCAATCACTGCATACAGTTATATGCGGGTTATAGCCCGTCATGGGAACGGTTACTCAGGCTCATGCATATTGCACTAGCTCGTAAAAGCTATAAAATGTTGGCTCATTGCAATAATTAGAACGATCGCTGGCGATGCGTAAATGGAAACGTTTTTGCTTTTATTATCTGTGGTGTTTTTGAGAAAACGGCGCGGAAAAACAGGATGATTCTATTACGTTTAACAATGTGAGGTCTTAGATAATTATGGGAATTATGTTATGTGTTACCATTAAATAATAATACGGTCAATCTAGGCATAGCATGTACGTAATAGCTTAACTTTTTAATATTCATTATTTTCAAAATATTCAGAAATCTCTACGTTAGGAGAACTCAATGTTAAAATCTTTGTTGCATCTCAAATAGTAAGGATTGCTAATATTTTTCAGAGATTAGGTAAAACAACGATATAATTGAAAAAGGTATGTTAAGTAAAGCGATAAAAAAATTAATTACACTATTTACATAATTAATTAAATGAATTATGATACTGTGTAAGTAATTGATTTGTAGCTAGTAAAGAAACCTTTAAACTCTTAGTAAATACAATATTTTTAAACAAATTAATAATACCAAAGTACGACTGATGAGATTGATTTTTAATTTATGTAAACATAAGTAACATGATGCTATTCACGATTAATTTAACACCGACTATCACACCACACGAAGAAACATATTTTCCCATACTCCATTACTCATAAAACATTCATTTAACTTTCATTTCTATCTTAATTGAACATGCCACTGATTCATCTTGCATAACGCCATCCTTGGATGCGTTTCAGCCAAGCGGTTAATTTCATTTGCCACCTTTTTATATTAAAAAAAATCATAAATAACAGCCATCGTATTTGCATTAACAAAAGGTTCAAAATACCGTGCGATATGTTTGAGCAATATGCTTCTAGGAGTGGCTTTCAATTAGCATAACGGGTTCAAATTCCGATTTTGTTCCGTTGGGAATAAAGTTCAAAATTGTAATGGTCAGTCTGCGATGATGGGTGGACATGGTCAGTTAATTAATAAGTGTAATTATAAAACGCGGAGGCAGTGATAAAATCATAGTGCACCTATCAGAGGCGGTTTGTTTACTAAATATGTTTGTTTTATATGCTGATAGCTATCATAATATTTTGTTTGTCGTTTTGTAAACTTCGCTTGTAACATCTAATCTACTTGTTACGGATATTAAACATTTGTTAAGTGTAATAGATGTAGAATCTCATAGAAGGATCGTTATAGCGACGTTTGCGACCTGTACGTACGATGTAATATACCTATGGTTATGTATATTATTGCTAAATGATTGGCACCAATGGTATTGGCCCTGTTTCTTGCGGCAGGAGTGGGTTCTCTCCTCACCCAGTACAAATAATTGCGTGATAGACATCAGTGTTTGTAACAAAATCCCTAAATTTACATTACTAGGCATTACTAGGCCCATGCCTAGTAATATAAATTTAAGGTTTCTGTTTCATGGACCGGAGTGAAACTCAGATAGATATTATACGTGTAATCATTATCATCATCAATCCATATACGTTCCCACTGCTGGGACCGGGGTTTTCCCTAAGCTCGGGTGACCAGGCCTTAGTCAACCACGCTGTCCAAGGGTTGGTCGACTTCACAACCTTAGAATTTCTTCGTAGGTGTACAGTAGGGCTACCATGAGTTTAAAACTTACGCACTTGATATCGCCTACGTAAATATGTCTATGAAAAACTTGCACAGCGCCCCTGGTGGTTACGCGAAGAACTAAAATCGGCCGTATGAAAAAAACAACTCGATAGGTTTTTAACGTACGTAAGTTTTCGATAGCCAACTCATGGTAGGCCCTCAGGTGTCCTCACGTTGTTTTCCGTCACTGTTAAAGCGTCAAATAATCGTACATATAAAAACCAGCAAAATAGATGCCTTCAATATTTCTCCACAAGCGATGAGGCCCATTGCAATACCTACTTTTTTAAATCTGTCGAAAACATGCCCTCCTCACGAATGTCAATCTACTTGAGCGCAAGACGTCACACATGTTACTATGTAAGTCAAGAGAGTGAATATTAATTAGTTGTATTTGTAATACAAATCGTTTTAAGTGTTTTTTAGGTAGGCCGAGGTTTGAAATGGCATCTTGTGTTTTACTTGCGTAAGATTTAAGAGTAATAGGTCCCATCCTATGTACGATCTTGAATCGTGGAGAACTGTGTGCTTAGTTAAGAAAATAAATAAAAAACGCAGATATATAATTTTCATAATATTTTACATTAAGTAATAGTATAAAATGCCGCAGTTTCAGGAAATCTAGCTTTATTTTCGGTTGACGTAACGTTAAACATTAGACAACTACCAAAAAAAGTTAACAAAGTTTTTTTTTAAATAAATCATTCTAAGCACAATTCCATACGCAATCACAATTCAAAAAATCCTACATACACATCCTTATCTACTTCCGTCTGCAATTTACGTCACATTTTCAAGTTTTACCGTCGCGATACGAATCTAGCCGCATTACTTATTAATTAATCTAAATTAAATTGGCGACACACATAATTAAGATATTCGTGAAAGCCAAGACAATGGTGAGAGACTCCCACGCGTCAGATCATCGCTGTCACCTACATTGAGCACAACTGGATCAGGGTCTGAATTTGAGCTTCAACAGCATTGGTGGAGTTAGGTTTGACAAGTCTATCTATGGCACGTGGTGACAGATTTTTCAGGTAGAAAATTCGCGTAAACATTTTTCAACTCGGCTTGGTCAACCTCTTCTTAGTTATTGTTTATCATTGGTATTTACGGGAAATACAAGACAAGTTACGTCATTTATTCGATATCACGAGAAAGTATCTGAAAATATTAGTTTACTGTTGCTTTATTTACTAAACACTTATGTTTACTTTGACATCATAAGTCCAATACGAATAGGATGTCAAGTATTACGAGGTATAAAGTTGTCCAATCAATTTCAACTATGTAGAACAGCGGTCTGTCCAAGCCATAATATCATTGATAATGCACTAGTGGGTGTACACACAGGTGTACTCTATTTCATCATCATCATCATCATCAGCCCATATATGTCTACACTGCTGGGGCACGGGCCTACCCTAAACTAGGGCGATAAGGCTTTAGTCAACCACGCCGGCCAAGTGCAGGTTGATCGACAACACAACCTCAAAATTGTTCTCTGTTAGTGTACTCTATTGGCTTCTACATAAAGTTTGGCGAGATAGTAATCCGATATTATCAATAAAAGATCAGTTTCAGGACATGCTTTCCTTGGTACGACCGGCTCCTTGACCTGAATTCAAAAATAGCAATTACCACGATAATTAATGACATGTGTCCCCAATATTGGATCATCGGATCATGAATTTCATGAATATCGCATCCAGGGCATTCTTCCAGCCATCGCTTGGGCAACTGCTTAGCATAGGGCGTGACCCGGCCGACTTGCCACGCATACGTTAATGACTTCATTTAGGGACATTTCGACGTAAATAAAGTGTCTGTGTTGAAATTTCGATTTACCAATAAACCACTTTAGAATGAAATAAAGTTGAAAATCTAAACTTTATTAAAAGTCTATAACCGCATATTTTGGGCATTGTGGAAAATTTTATTACCGAGTACAGGAGAAATAAATCAGACGCTTTTGTGACTGTCGAAGAAATCGTGGTTTACATCGACCACTTCGAAATGCACAATTTTATAATATACGAAATTATTATAATCCGAAAATATTGACAAGAATGTATGATCTGACCATGATCAAAACCGAATCTGTTGAACAAGATAATTGTTAGCAGACTGTAAAGGATCCATACCATAAAGGCATAAAACAATGTATGTTTTTTTAAGTTCACGGCTCCGAACATAGAAAACTTCGAGCTGCCATCAATGTTTGAGGAACAACTACTGCAGTAGATATTTTAGATACTGGCTGTTAAAAAGGCACTGGAAACCAGAAAAAAGAAAACACCATCATACCACTCTGTTCCATTTTGAAAATGGTTTACTCGTATGCTCCAAATAGCACCCGAAGTCGACGTTTCTCCACTCCGTCGATGTTCTTTCACCTTTGCTCCAGTTGCGAACGCAGCCACCCGTGTCACTACGCACCATCGCTTGCGCATTGCGACACCGCGACCTTACACCCTTGACATAAGGCTCATTTTCCCAAGTCACCGAGGCCTGAAGACTGGGGTGAGTTGGTACTAAATTGCTGAGATATACAGTGAATTAGCGTTTCCGCTTGAATTTTAATGGACGCTGGCCAGCACTTTGGCATGTGTTTAACGGTCTGAGATGTTTCGATATTGCTGCTACTGTTCATAGTTGCAGCCAACGGCAGCGTGTAAAGATTCATTAGGAAGTATGGAATAGAATAGGTTGTATTTAGAACTCATAAAATACTAAAGAAAACATCGTATTTAGTAAAAAAAAGTAAAGTGCTCTTGACATTTTAGAAGTCATTTTAGAAGCTAAGCCATGTCAGTAGCCTATGGGTGGTTTAAAAACTCTGACACCAGGTTGTTCATCAACCATACGATAAGAAGAAGACATTTTACTAACAATTAGTAAAGCTCATGCAATCTGCTTTCGTTTTCAAGTCACTCATTTGTTTTTTTACCGTTATCATTCCCAATAACCAAATTAGGTAAGCAGCTATAACCGAAGGACTGATTTTAAATGGTGCCTTGGCATGTGTCACCGAGTCAACGTTATTAAAACAAATCACGCGTTAGTATACTTGGATTCTCGCCAAAACGTATTGTTCTGTGAACTCATTATGTCTTCAGCGGCGGTGGCATCAGCGCCGAAGGCCTAAGTTGCAATGAAAAGGAACATTCTCATTATGAATTTTAAGAATAATTTTGCATCTAGGTAGCTGTCTGGTCAGCAGAGGGCCTACCATGAGTTGGCTATCGAAAACTTAGGTACTTTAAAAACCTATGGAGTTGTTTTTTTCATATGGCCGATTTTAGTTCTTCGCGTAACCACCAGCGGCGCTGTACAAGTTATTCACGTAGGCGATATCGAGTGCGTAAGTTTTAAACTCATGGTAGCCACACTGGTAAGCTAAGTATATACTTAGTCTATATAGACTTAAAGGTGTAGGGGAAAAATATACACAGTATAGTTAGTTACTAGTGACCCGACGCGCTTCGTTTCAGATGAATTTTACATGAAAACCTTCCTTTTGAATATGTTTATAAAAAAAAACACCACATCAAAATCCGTTGCGTATATTTGAAGATTTAAGCATACATAGGGATATAGGGACAGATAAAGCGACTTTGTTTTATACTATGTAGTTATAAATTAGGAATGAAATTTTTCAAATCAACATTTGTTTCCGTAAGTATTGATTTATTCAATATTTAATTAGTAAAGTGTAGCGGCAAAGGCAAATTTCCTTTACTTTTGGCTTTCTATATTGGCTACTTCTATGACCCTAGATGATATAACAAGAATTGTGACATAACGTGATTACATTGACATTCAGTAGAAAACACATAGCCACTTACTGCCCTACGTTTCGACTGGGTTACACGAATGATGGTCGCGAGCGAACTCAAAGTAATAATTATCCTCTATGACCTCTCAACTTAGAACCGTCACCGGAAAAACTCGTAACAATCATAAGCCCAATCAAATTGGGCAACATTGAAAAACCAATCGCAACATTTCACATAGCGAAACAAAACCGTATAAAGCCGTAAACTCACGAGAACAATAACTGTGCCCTTTGCTGGTGCAACACAGTTTTTGCGCAATGCACAAAAGTGCATATCGTGTGAACACCACTTAGGTTTTGCTACTCATTGTCAGCCGTTGGCTATTTCAGATTGGCCCGTGATAATTGTTGCGAAATATGTAATTGGCTAGTGTTATTGTCGGTTCGGTGTTTTTGTTTGGCTAATTGAGTTTCGTCGTGAGAATTTGTAGGCTAATATTGCCGATTATTGTAATAGCTAAGAAGGTATTTGACCCTTTGAGAGTTTTCCGTCTGTCATATTGTTTTGTTTGTGCAATACTCGTGATGATTAACATAAATTGGTTTAAAAAAACAAACAAATCTTTATAATATTGTGTGTATGTGGCTTCTCTTTCCAATCCGAATATAATTTTTGTGTTTAATCTGATTAACCCCCTTACGTGGATCTCACTACAGCTTGCTTTCAGATGAAGTGAGGTCGTCCTAATAGCTTTATTTATAAAGTACCGAATATTTAGGGAAAGTATATTTGATTAGCATATATCTTATCTCGTTAGTCTTTTTTGTAGGCATACGATTGAGATTGGGTATTTTGTACTGAATATATTAACTTCAAAATTTTTTTGTCTCATACACTCAAAACACTCATACGCTTAACAATAATAATTATATAAATCAATAACTAGAAAGAGAGACTCCTACCTACCATACCTACAAGACAAAACTACTACAAACCTATAGTTTATCTGAATATACCTACCAGTAGGTGTTCAAGTACACACAAAACCGAATTGCGAACTATTAAAAGGGGCAGTAGTTTCAAAATAATCTAATTAGCACGATGCTCTCAAACTGTAACATTTGACAAATAGTCCAAGCAAGTGGTCCAAGGTTCTGGTTTCAGCATTTCGGGAGGCGCGGTGGCGCAACGGTGGCGCAACCAGTGTGGAAACGAATTAATTGTGGCCGCTTGTACAGGGTGTTGTTATTGTGGACTGATCATGCGTTTCTTGGGCTAGATTTAATATTTTTTTAGGCATTGATACGGGTTTTGGTTGTTGATTCTTTGCAGTATGTTGAAATTTTAAAAAAATACTTATGACGTAATTAACAACTTAGCATTTACTATCATGCTTGCTATTTACTCTGGCTTCCTGCTGTTAAGGAATTAACGTTATGTAAAGTTATAGGAAACGTATCATTATAAATCGAGAATTAGATCCCCAGAAGAACTTATAAAATATAAAAAGTTTTTCAACTGTACTGGTATCTTTGAATAAAAATAACAGAAAAATAATCTACAGGTGTCTATTTTTAAAAACTTCAAAGATCACAAATTCTGTAACTGTGATAATGAGACGAAAGTGTAGCAATAAAAAAGAAAACCCGTTTCCTTCATCTCATTTGCCGTTATAAAATTTAACCACCTGTATAACAGAACAGTTAGTGTGGGACCGTGCGAAAATCAGATATCTTGTTTTATGTATGTATTAAGTGTATTTTTTTTCTAAGACAATGGCCGTTCGTTGCTACGTACCCATATGTACCGGTCTTTTTTCTTAATTGCCAGTATAATGTACCTTTCTAAACCGCAGAGGTCGCCACTGTAATATTGCCAGTGATATAGCAAAAATTAATTATGGCTCTCGGTCTAAATTCTTGCAGATTTATTTGGCAATTTCAGTTCATGTTTTCGTGTGGAACTTTTGATGTTGTAATACGTATTGTGTTATAAAGATATATTGTATAACAAACGATCATAATTTTATTTACGTTCTCGGGATATTTTCGCGACAGGTATAAATTTATAACTCTGTTCATGCCTAGAATGCCGCAAGAGCTATATACTGTTTTATTAACTACTACTAATTAAAAAATGTTCAAAATATATAATTCAAGTTTATTAGAAACTTCTAGTGGTTTAGGAGTTTCTAATAAACTTCTAGTGGTTTAGAAGTATATAAGAAACTTCTAAACCACTTTTAACCACATTTGATTAACTAAAAAACTAACGTAAGAGTTACAATAAAATAAAAGTTAACAATACTCATAAGTGATTTTTTCACGTTGCCCACGTGTAGAATCCTAACGCCACAATCAAAGCTCACTAACTTACTAGTAAGTTCATTAACTCACTCATAAAGCTAGGCACACACTAGAGCGCCGCACGCATACTAAGTAAGGCGGGGTGCACACCTGACCGGCTTCCGTTCGGATCAGCTGATAGTTACGATGGGAGATAGTTGGAGTCGCACGGTGGTAGCATCGGTCGGTTCAATGGTGGACTGATTATAACATTGTTAGGTTAATCGGTTACTACTATAGAAGCATTGATGGTAGATTTTGATTTCATGACAGATGTAGAGCAAGAAAGTTGCATAGACAAATATAAGAAGTTTGAGTTTATGCACATTTATACATATAGAGTTCGCTCGCGACCACGATTGGTGTAACCCAGTCGAAACGTCGGGCAGTAAGTAGCTATCTAATTTGCTACTCCTAATAACGCGTGTAGACCCATAAAGACAAATATTTAGTGTAATGGAACGCGAAAGTCTAAAATCTTACATAGGGTCTATTGCGCATGACGACCTCATATGTGGACCTCACGGCTGCTTGAGGTCATCCTAAGAGTTTATTTATTAAAAAAAGCTTTTTTGTAGTCTTTACACGAGTTTAACGTAAAATCTCTAAATAAAATTGTAGCTTTGAAGTTTTTCATAATTAGATTATGTCGATTTGTTTAAGTAACATTTAAAAATGGTCTTTCTAGGGAATATAATTGGTGTACGTAGTGAGGTTATGTAACCTTAGGTACTTACATTTGTTTCGTATCCTCCCTATGCCTAGTATATCTATTGATAGCTTTTCAAAGTTTGGACTTAGTATTCCGTGTAATTAGTAGTCTTCCGTGTCCGTGGGTTTTATCATTCCCAACTTACAATCTTAAAGGGCTAACACATCTCACCAAATTAATGACGCATAAAAAATCAATCTTACAATTGCATTCTACAACAATTACACATTTGAATACCACCTTGGATCACCAGCGTGAAGATCATATCTTCACAGCAAATTGGAGTTAATTCTTGTTTGGTTAACTAACACTATTTGTCTTATTGCGAAACGCGTGGGCGGTACATATAATACGAATATGTCAGTCCGTTCTTGCTATCAATCATCCGACAGTAGTTTAAGCGATGTACTTTGAGATTCGACGATCGACGTCTGATGGGTGCCGGGTTTGGTCTTAATGTTGTTCTTTGGAAATGTTAATGTTTGCCAATATAAAGGTCATAAAGAAGAATTACATACTATGACCATTTGACTTGGAAGTGAGACTCTTATAGTACTTTTGGATATCGTTATGTCAAAACAAAGTTAAGTCGTTGCATACCGATAGCAAAGAGACAGCAGATTTTTCAAATGATAGAATAGGACAGAAAACATAATTATTGTTTATTCGTTACAGATGTCAAAAATATGACTATAATTTGCCCTTATTCCACCCTATATTTCTCGTTTGTAATGGTTCTTACGGTAAAGCTTCAACTGTACGTCCAAGAGATATATTGACCTTTTTAATATACATTTATCATTATTCATTTTAATGCTACGAAGGACCTATTGACTGTCCATTTCCGCTTAAATACAAGCATCTTGCTATGTAGTCATGGGACCACTGTGGTATGACCATTCATACCACAGCAGCAATGGTTAACAAACAGCTCTACCACACACCGCTTCGCACCTTTCAGGTAGCATCACATCATCAGCCCATGTACGTCCTCACAGACGCACAAGTGGATCCTTAACTAGGGCGACCAGGCCTTAGTCAACCACGCTGGCCAAGTGCGCGTTGGACTATACACTGCCATACAATTTCCTCGCAGGTGTATAAGTTTCCTCACATACGTGTCGCATGATTGTTTTTTTTAAACCTCGAGCCCATATACTTCCTTCCCCGGGTCAACGCGCCAGTCCTTGCGGGCGACACCGTTCACCATACAACACACGTTATAATACCTCTGTCGCAACTGGTTTCGACATGAGGTACCGTAGTTTTCCTTTTTTCGTGGGAAAATCGTAACGTTTTCACCACAATACACAATGAACCTAACACAGTAGAAACTCTGATACGGACACGCATCAAAAGTGAACTTTATATCAAAGGGGTAGAGCTTATTTTGTGCTATTGAGAATGTAAGGTTAAATAAGTTACGGAGTTAGCATATAGCGGTGTGTAGAGTAATTATGTGGTCAGGAATTCAAGCAATTTGACGATAATTTTTTACTGATTAATTGTTAAGCTAATAGTGATTTCGCGGCTTCTAAGAAAATTCATTGAGAAAGCGTTTGCTACGACATAATCTCTCATAAAGACCTATTTTACATTTAAACCAATATTTAAAAAAAGTTTCCATTCAAACATTTTGAAAATGACAGACTTTTACTTGAAAAGAAACGAGGCAAGTTAAGAAAAATCAATTTCATTGCACAAGTTGTGAAAAACTCACGTAACTAAAGATAAGATTGAGTTTGGTATGCAAAAAAGTATAATTATATTGAGTCTTGACAGTTACACGTGGGCTGATCTTAAGTTACTTTGGCATATGCCCAAAATTTCTTCAATCTTAAGTAAATGGGTGTAGTTACTCGCTATAATTTTGTTACTAACTGCTGTGTAACACTTGTGTCACAAGTCAAATTCATGGATACTGTGACTATCACAGTGAGTAATGTTATACATTATAGCCATAAAACAAAATTAATAAAGTACTACTAATAAATTAGAAGCTACAGTAATACTACTCGACTTTGGCACGAAATACTCTACCATGAGGTTATAAAGGTTCGATAGTAATTAAAGAAGAAAAAAAAACAGATGCATCTAATTGTACGGAGGTCGTTTTATAAACGATACAGATTATCGAAACGAAACAACACGAGCCATCCAGTTACAGGAAAAAATCTGCTTATTTACATCGGAAATGCTAGGGCTGACAATTGTAGGGGGTATGGGGATAATTCTAAGGGATTATTAAAAACTGTGGGCTTCTTGTTACAAACTAAGCTAGGTGTTATAAATTCAGATACTAACAGCTAGCGCTAAGCAAATTTTGTTTGATAGATATTTGTAACTGTAGGTTAGTGGTCTGACAAATATTCAGAAGTCCTTTTGGTCTCTAAACATTCTATTAAAAGAGTAAATTCATTCAAGTCTTAACAACTTAAGTGGTTCAGCTTTTGTCATAAACTTTCAAATATAAATTAGTTTTTTGACGTATGGTTAAATATTACAATAAATAAAAATACTAATGCATATTCCCTGACTGGCTTGGTGGAACAGTGGTGAGTGACTCAGGTTCAAAACCTACGGTTCCAAGAGTCGTGGGTTCGATTCCCACCCGGGACAAATATTTGTGTGACGAACATCGGTGTTTGTTCCGTGTCTGGGTTTATTATTAAATATATTTAAGTTTATTTGTGTATCCACTGTTGATCCTGATTTCCGTAACACAAGTGCTTAAGCTACTTACCACGGGATCAGATCAATGTATGTGATGTTGTGTAATATTTATTATTATTACTATTTATTCCCTTGTAATAACTGTGACATGTGAAAACGCGAGTGAGTGATAACGACTCACTTGACTCGATCATGGTAACTCTACCATGCTCGACAAGTCATTGCGGGTATTTAAGATGGTAAGAAGATAAAGCGAAAGCAAAAATACAATAAATTCGAGTGATTATGGCAGCCCTACTTAATGGGTGTTTTTGCGACGTTAACTTCAGGGCTGTATTAATTACAAATACGATGTCATGCAAAGACGTCACAAGTTGAATGAAAAATAAACAAGCGATCGACATTTTCGAAGTGATCTTGAATAACAGACGAGACGCCAGAAAATGTTGAATCATCAAAAATTATAATATTTCCGTTGAAGGGTTTTTTAAGCCATTAAGTAACTTATTTAAAAGCCCTCGAAACCCAAGATATCTCAGCCTTAACTGGTTATCAATACATTAATCAGTTAGCTGTTTTTATTTTAATGTGTTACTCATATTGCCTTTACTTATATAACCTATCTTCAGACCGGCCCACGAAAATCTCGTTAAAAACATCCGATCCAACATTGAAAATCCCGCAAGATGGCGCGATAGAGTCTCCGATGGTACAATTAATACAGTACTTATCTCGCTAATTAAGTATTGCAGGCGACCTAGAATCGTAACGAGGCTGTGGCAAGATCCGGACTCGACTAACACCTCTTTATGCATCGATACACCTCCCAACTCGATTGTTATAGCGATTTTGTATCGAGATATCCTTCCAATGTTCCATTCGCACTGGCCAGTTACGAAAACTAAGGCCGGTTAAAAAAATATTATTGTTTTTTTTCATACCTACATCATCATGCTGATTATTTCTTGCCAGTATCTTACGCTTTTTTAAGTATTTTTTTGTAATTAATGAGTTTTTTAAATAAATTTGTTTACAATCGGCTAGCAAATAGTTTTATCATCCCAACTTTATTACATGTAACTAACTTACCTTTATTTCGAGTATTTTTATTTATATTATATGACTCATATTTATTGATTTTATTTATAAAGTTGTTTACGATCTGCTAGTTATTTGTAGGTGACAATTAAAATTAATTAACGGCAATACTTGGAAAATATTGCATTTACAGAAGAATTCCTGTGAGATTACCGCAATCATATTGTTGGTAATTCATCAATTACTTTATTAAATAATGATAGCTGATTTGTGTTCCACTTTGTTATGAAGTTTATATGTAAGAATATATTATAGAAATTATGCCTATAATACTTACGTAAATTAAGTGGCGATACGTTTAGTGAACTTACCTGAAAAATAATGAGAATAAAATATTAAAATAAGTACATCGACATCACGCTTGTCATTTTAGCGGAATATTATAAATATACAGTTCAGTCAACAAAAACAAAGACGATACCTAACAAGTGGGTATGAAATGAATAATGTTTTAGTATAAATGTTCAGAAAACATGGTTGAGATTTTTTTATTACGTAAAATATAAATCCCTTACTTCTCACATATTAAAATTTATGATTATTTTTATATTGCTGGCAGTACCTATTAAATGGTAATTTATTCGCAACCAGTACGTTATTAGCTAACTACAATCAATTTTACGCATGATTAGATGTAGGATTACAGAATGACATAAAGACTCTCTTGGAAACTTTTAAATTGATGTTAACTTAATCAAACTCAATGAAATACGAGGAAACGTCACGTATCACTGCTCGCTGAAATAAGTAAAAAAAACAATCAACATCCGAATCGTCCTATAATATCGTTACCACTAGGGATCAATTATTTTGAAAAATTGGTAACAAGGGCTACAAAATTCTCACCCATTTTTCCTAGTAAATACCTTAGAAAGTTTATAACGCTAAAAAAAAGAAAACGAGCTGTCAACTTCCCAGGACCGATTCAAAATTCAAAATTGGAAACGTTCGGAAACGCATCAACGCGCCCGAATTCGGACGCGGGCGTATCGTTGCGAAAATGGAACGGATATTGCTCGTTCCTCTCGGCTATTCTGTTCTGATCGAAATTTGAATTTTGCCGGTTAACTGGGCCCATCCGGCACAGTTACGCCGCTTTGTTTCTGTTGGGCAAGTTTCCGAACGGAACGCAGGTGTTAACTGCCAGTGTCCGTATGTACTCGGAAAGCTGAAAGCATAATGTGTGTCGATTAAGCTTTTTAAAAAAGGAATACGGTAGGCTGTCTGCGAGTATCATTACGACGGTTTCAAGTAGAGTTATGGGAGGTTTTTGTTATTCAATTTAACGCACATTATTGGTTCGCAATGTCTTAATAATCTTTAATTTTTGTTATGTTTTCAACTTTTAAAAAAAGTATGTTAGGTACATACTTTTTTGTGATCATTTAATTTTGCATATAAAACCTACTTATACAAAAGTCTTGTAAACACCCAAATCAAACTTGTTCTAACATAATAATATAATTAATTGTAAAACAAGAATTAAAGTATTAGATAACCGTCAACAATGGCACAAAATGGAAACAAACGTATCCCATATCAATAAAAAGATCTGAGATGTGTGGAGCCGTAAAATTTGCCCATGCGTCCACCCAACCATATCTAAAAAAGCCATATAATTGAATACTACAGGCTTGTCCGAAGATGATTATTCCAAGATTTTATGGGACAAGAGCTTTTACAATTGTAATTACTAGACATACAAAGGTAAAGACAACTTAGGTACCATGTAGTTGGAATCATTATAGACTTACAGCGGTTGTATGGACCTATCCTTCTGGCTAAGAAAAACTTGCAAATATAACCTGTAAGAGGTGTTTTATTGAAGTTCTCGAGTTTTTGTTACTGATAATAATTATGTAAATCCTAAGCAGATAATATTTTGTTTTTGTAATATGAGTGACCGGAGTATCATGTGTATGAAATGAGTTTCATACTAACAGTCTTTTTACAAACTAAATATGTTACTCAAGCTTAAAGCTACTTTGATACAGAACGTAACTATATACCATCCTTTCATACAATCATTTTGCCATCGACGTAGCTATAGACCTTCCTTTCATTACAAACTAAGCTTAAAGCACATTTGATGTAAAACGTATCTATAGCCCATCCTTTCTTACAGTCTTTTTACCAACGACGTAGCTATAGACCTTTCTTTCATACTTATAGTCTTAGAAACTAAATATCTTATTCAAGCTTAAAGCAAATTTTGTACAGAACGTAGCTATAGACCATCCTTTCATACAGTCTTTTTGCAACGACGTAGCTTCCTTTCATACTTACAGTGTTACAAACTAAATATCTTATTCAAGCTTAAACCAAATTTGATGCAGAACGTAGCTATAGACTATGCTTTCATATAGTCTTTTTACGAACGACGAAGCTTTAGACCTTTCTTCATTACAAACTAAATATCTTATTCAAGTTGATGTAAAACGTAGCTATAGACCATCCTTTCATACAGTCTTTTACCAACGACATAGATATAGACCTTCCTTTCATACGAATTCTTCTTTGCATTCCAATTTTGACGAACTAAATATCTTATTCAAGCTCCAAGCAACTTTGATACAGAACGTAGCACCCAATCGGGTCGGGCGCGGTTAACTGTCGTCACGGGTCGGCGCGCGCGCAATTAGCGCGCCTAGCCACCCGCGACGCTTTACACATCTCGCTGCGCTAGCATCTTCGGATCGACTTGACCTTTGCGCGGTAAAGAGGACTTTTACCGATTTCTGGTCTCCTGGTATTTTCATATTAGGCTTACCGAATTGAACATTTTCACAATAACTTATACTGTAATAGAGAACCGATACGGACTAAAGAGTCAACAGTACTGTCAACAGACACAAATAATTCGTGTTAGAACAATAATGAAGCCATAGCATTACGTATCTCGCTACGTTAACAGATTTTCTCATAGACCATAGACAGATTTGACCATTTCTGGACACTTTTACCAAGATCCCTGAACCATAGAAAACATCTAGTCCGGTCAATTTAGACATTTGAAGTTACATAAAGTCTCAACAAGCTGAATTTCAGTGAAATTGTTCAGAATATAAGTATAAACAATGTATAGAAGTACCCCATCATTCCCCTTTATGGAAAAAATTTAATTCAAGGTCAAAGGTAAAAAAAATGAGTTTTCGCGATTTTGAATTTAATGATGGGGAACTTCTAGACTTTGTTTATAATTATACTTTGAACAATTTCACTGAAATTCAGCTTGTTGGGACTTTATGTAACTTCACTCTCATTTTTTGGTCTAAATTGACCGGACTAATAACAATCCTGAGCTTTAAGTATCGTAGTATTGCCTCTCATCTTCAGTGTTCTAACCTGCTCTATACACCAGTCTTCAGATATCGCGTCTAACGCTCTTACCACTACCCAGAGGGCCTACCATGAGTTGGCTATCGTAAACTTACGTACGTTAAAAACCTATCGAGTTGTTTTTTTCATATGGCCGATTGTAGTTCTTCGCGTATCCACCAGGCGGCGCTGTACAAGTTTTTCATAGACATATTTACGTAGGCGATATCGAGCGCGTAAGTTTTAAACTCATGGTAGCCCCACTGGTGTTCAGTGATTAGGGCGTCATAATGCGATTTTTTTCAAACTTTCAATAAGAGCTTTAACAACAAATAAAAATGTTTAATTTGTTTCTTTTTTGTTTGATTTCTTCTACCTTGTTCCTAACATCTCTAAGTGTCCCAGTGCATGTATTGTAGCGTGCCGGTCATCGTGTCACCCCTCGCCCGCGGTTGAGACGTTTCGCTCCGCGGATCAGCTGATGCGCTTTTAATTCCACCAACTTACGGTTTGTTTGGTCGCGTTAGAGGCTATCGGGGTGACGTTTGACGTTTGAGACGCCAGTTATGAAAATACTATTTAAATGTTCATTCGTTTAAGGTAATATCCTAACAGGAATAGTAGTTAAATATTAGTCTTTATGGGTCTACCACACAATATAAGGTTTAGATAGCTTATGGCTCGCACCATGGTGTAACCCAGTCGAAACGTCGGGCAGTAAGTAGCTATGTATTTGCTAATATCGCGTGTAGACCCATAAATACTAATATTTAGTGTAATGGGACGCGAAAGTCTTAAAGAAATAGTAGTTGTCTTCCAGAACACTAAAAGCACCTGCGTTACCTTCCTGAAATGGAGTATTATTTTCATAATTTCTTTCAATATAATCAGACATCCGACCATAATACTCGACACCCTAGCGTAATTAGTAGTGTCCCTGTCTGTTGCTCCAGGAATCGTGGATACGATCCCCGAGTGGGCCAAATACTGTATGAAAAACATTTCAAAAGCTTCGTAAATCATATTTGTTATTTGACTATATACGTGGGTTTGGTCTCTTCAGACGGGGTGTGCAACGGCATCTATGCAGGCCTTTAGGGTAAGGTCGACCGACAGGCTCAATAAGGTATATTGTCCCTGTTGTATATTGTTGACTGCCTCGTTGGTCTATTGGTAGCAAGTGCTGCGTTAGGACCGAGAGGTCCCCGGTTCGAGTCCGGGGTCGGGCAAAATTAGTGTGAGTTTTTCTTTAATGAAATTACCCAGCCCGGAGTTAGGAAATCGGTCGGACGCCTTATTGTCCCTGTGGGCCACATGTGAGAACTAGCTCTCGTCCGCTTACCATCAGATGGAGTGAGGTCAGCGTAGGAGTAAATTATAAAAAAAATACGTATCTACTGTCATTCTTATATCCGTTCACAAAGGTTTAAAGCTACTTGTCCTGACGATCGATATACATATTTGAGGTGGTCCGATATTTATAATCTTTTTCTAGACTTTTGTGTAATTTTAACTTCATATAGTTCCTGAATTACTATTATAACAGAGCACGTTTGAATGACGAACTTGTGGCACAGAGCCGACTCGCTTCATTTCACATATGAGTTTGGGGAGGTACAGAGTGTTTAATTATAATTGTGAAATTGTTTTGGCTGAATACAAAATTTTTATCCTCCAAATTTTGAATTTAAGTATTGCTCAAACTGACATATATCTAATTCAGTATTCAGAAGTTGGTCTACACTATATGCCTTGCACTACACGTTTATATGGATTTTACAAGGGAAAGGGAAGGGAAGGCAAAAAACGAAATATAGCTATAATAAGCTTTTCATAACAGGCAAGCTTAGTATATACTTAACTGATGTTTTCAGCCTAAGATAACAAAAAAGTGATGTTTAGACAGTGCAAGGTTAACTATATCTAACTCTACATGGCTGCATTCATACCTGCATACCAATAAACCAATTGAATTTACCATGTTTTGTTCCAATAAATAAGTAAATACTACTGTCATCTGACAGGCGAAACATGCCATAACTCCACTCCAAGACAATACTACCGTACCAAGGAAGCCTCGAAGCAGTAGAGGCAATAAAACCTGAACCGAATCACCCTGTATACAGGCGTGGCTGAAGCGGCGCGTGTCGGAGCGACCTTCCGCAGTCACCGCGTGACTCGCATCAATGGACTGCTCGATGATGGACGAGTAGCTCTACCATGAGTTTAAAAGTGACAGACTCGATATCGCCTATGTTAAAATGTCTGAAAAATGTACAGCGCCCCTAGCGGTAACGCTAAAAACTAAAATCGGTAGTATGAAAAAACAATTCGATAGGTTTTTAACGTGCGTAAGTTTTCGATGGCTAACTCATGGTAGCGCTTGAGGTCTGTGGTACTGTATGTACCGACGATCTATAAGTGCATGTAAATGCCTAAATTTAAAAAAATCAAATAAAGAATCAAATATTGTGGTGAAATCTATACAAGACTTGTTATTAAATTATTATGCATAAGAACCGTCTCCTTTAGTTAAAAAATGTAGTAGGACACTGCTGCTAATACTATTTAAATGAAAAGATTAGAAATTTACATAAAATAGATGCTGTTTTTTGCTCAAAAGTTAAAATATACAGACAGTTCAAAAACATATAGAAATATCTTTAATATAGCACCATGTCACTTACCACTCGCCATGATGGGATAATGGTAAAAACTTAGCTCTTGCAAGAAAGTCATCAATATAAAACTGCACAAATGAATTAATAGATTTTAATAACATGCTCTATAATGCTCAGTCTTATAGCCCACTTCATCTAGTTGGTATCTAAAACGAGCAATCTATTCTAAATCTTATTACAAAGGCTTAAAACAAATCTCTCTAAGATACAGCATACGTATATATCTAATCCGAATATCCATACGTCACAAATCTACTGTGAATGAAAAGAAGCGGTACTCAATACCAACCCATGTAATACGAACTTGAAACTATTATGAGTAATTTTAAGCTTTAAGTCTTTCATAATAAGGCACACATTAACTGCCAATTGTAATATCAAGTACAAAGTGTGTTTGTTGAAAAATAATTGTACAACATCAGTGATGGACTATTATAAACCTTATGCTTATTAGAATAGGGATTATTAATATGCGTTTGTCTGTCTGTATCGGTCGATCACGTATCGATATTATGATAAATGGTGTCGTGTCAAAACAGAACGGATTGCATTACGGTATTGATAAAAAACATGTTTGTAAAAGTCAGTCAGTTCATTCACCATAGTTTGCGGAACTGTCGGTAAAAAATGTGTTAATCTTTAATGAGAATGTGTAATACATTATAATAATTTCGTGTAAAAAAATACCGGATACAGTCTAGATGAGTTTTGGACGCGTGCTGTGTATTACTTAGCACAACACGATATTACAGAACGATATTTATAAATACATCAGGAATCCATAAAAATTATTGGTCACCTACGTACAACTCTGTTAGATTCTTTATAAAATACAAAACAAAGAGAGATTTATGGTATGAGAATGCAATATACTATAACTCTGATCCTATAGAGCATGATAATGTAGCCTCTCTTTATTTTAATATGAAAATAATCTAAAAAAGGTAGAATAAAAAATAATTAAAATTATAATATAATATAACTATATCAAAGTAAATTCATGAAAATTTAAGGATAATTTAAACAAACTTCAAAATACATCCAACAAAAGTATGTAATTTTAAAATTTTTAAGTGCACTAACTTGCACTAGTTATTTAATATTTAGAAAAACGGAATAAAAATGTACTGCCTCACCCGGGACTCGAACACCCGTCCAAATGGTGAGGCAGTTAAATTTTTTCCGTTTTTCTAAACATTAAAAATGTATATCTTAATATTTTTAATACTTTTAAATGCTTTAATTTTACTTCTAAATATCTGAGGAGAATTTTAAAAAGATCTGATTCCCGAGACATCAAATTAGATGACACGCGTAACAATCATTGGCACATCGCTTGTTGTGAGTCAAAAAATGTTAACTGTTGTACCTATTTCCGCAGTGATTATACTGTTGGAGAAACCACGACTCATGTTCCGTGGGCGGCGAAAACACCGTGTCTTATAGTGTTAAGGAATACCTAACCAGTAAGCTGCAAGTACAGTCGGGGACAAAGCTTTTTTTACATTTTTTTTGAATTTATATTAAAATTTTGCAATTTTCATTCTGATTTTTTTGGGATTTCTTTTTATTTTGAAATAATTAATAAATTTTCATCTATATATTGAATTATGAGATTTAGTTGACTAATTATGAATGATGATTATCAAAAAGAAATAAAGTTCTGAACTTTGCTAAGTACCTACGCGGAATTAATAATTATTAGCTAATTGGAACTAATTGAAATATCTTTAGTACCTTTAATATCATATATGGCAAAGTTATTAAAAATATTAAGCTACAGACCTCACGAATAATAATATCAAAGACAAAATTCATTTGTCAACCTGAAATTTATGATTATCTTACCTGTATTACGGGCAGTGAGTGATATCAATAAATTGAATACATCAATAAATAACATCAAAAACCAAACGCCAAACACTTTTGCCCTTCAAGACAAAAAAACACTTCTCTACCCAACAGTACAGAATCGTAAACAAAAAATGGTTTAACATATTCAATTTATCGACACGAAAGCTGTCCGCCCCACGTCCGTCCGAGACTCTCGTCCAAACCTTTAGGTTAACCCTGGCACGAACCTGGTATTCATCATCAGATGGGTGTGGTTGATGCTCAGGAAGCCTAAGGAAACCTGGAGACGGTTTCCTCAAACGCTAGAGTTGAGTAAACGCCAAGAGTTGATCCAATGGGCGCTTTAGTAAAGTATATTATTATTGGCATTCTGTATTTGTCAATGTATCACGTTTATGTAAACAAATTAGAACTTTACATTTTTAAGCTATTGCATAGCTTTTATCGTGCGTGCGGTTAGACGTATTGTACGACTCTACGAAACTCGCACGAATCGAGACGAGCTGCTCCGAAATCGGACGATGCTATGCAATAGCTATACCGCGGCAGTCCCCGAGTGCCACTCGTCTTTTTTATACCTGACTGTCCGTTAATTTTAGATTTTAATTTTAAATTCTTGCTGATACTTTGATGAAGTTTGACTTCTGCTACGACAAGCAAATAGATACCAAGTCACATAATAAATGTTCTGTAACTAGTAAGACACTAAACATCAACAATATATTATTATTCCACAGCAATTCTTCAGTAACTAAGTATAGGTCTTCCACCTACGGTGAGTTCATGCCGAATGAACTTTTAAATGTTGATTAACTCATACGCAGTTTCATGAAATAACGAGTATATTATTATTGGCATTTTGCGTGGAATTGCTGGGATGGGGGCACACCAAGATCTATACGATCAAGGGTATTTTTTATTTTTAAGTTCATTGACGAGTCCTGCTAAATTCGCCTGTATCTATACTTAAGTAAATATGTCCGCTCTTCATACGACTTTGAAAGCCAATAAGCCAACATCATCATCAGCCCATATAATATGTTTATGTTTTCAGGTTAAACTGATGGTAATCGGTCATGAGGTTCACATCTGAGGTCAACAAGTACAATAGATCCTATTGAGCCTGTCGCACTCACCCTTAAGGCCTGTTTATATGCCACTTCACTCCCTGTCTGAAGAGTCCGGATTGATTCCAGTTGAAATAAATAAAACTCAAACCATTAATCGAATCAGAAGTCAAAGACGAAGAAGACGTCAAAGTTAAATTAGTTAAAACTCAAATTGCCTTGTCTGAAATGAATGTAATTGTCACCTAAGTTTGCATTTAGTAAATGTTCATCTTAGTCGTGTTACTAATATTATCATCATCATCATCATCAGCCTATTCCTGTACACTGCTGGACATAGGCCTGGAGACTAATATTATATTGTTGATGTAATCTTGTTGGTGATCGTAAATAAATAAATTAAGCGATTAAGGACACAGTTACGTTCGCACTGGAAATATTAGTAAGGGCTGTTTTTTAACACTCATAAACGTAACTCACGCTCGGTACGCCCCCAACTGCTTGACTCTACACCGTACTATACAGAGGATATAGGGTACATGCGTGTGCGCATACACCTCCTCGCGGTATTAAATACATAGTAAATCATATAAAGCTTTTATGCGACGTCACTCAGGTTTATTGCGGCAATACCCGCGGTACAGTTAGCATAAACGTTAGAAGGATTATGTGTTCATATCCAACGTAGTGTTGTAATATCAAGGATTAAAAAATGCTTACCCATATAAAAAACCTAAGTGAAACTTTAGCTATCCTAAATCTACCCTATAGGTCAAATTTTGAAGAAGGGCCAAATCAAAAGTACCCGTAATCGACGAACATGCAAGAAAAGATTGATGGATGTGAAAGAAGCGAAAATGGTGTGCCAGGATCGTAGCACATGGCAGGAAGTGGTCTCTACCTACCACTCTGGGAAAAAGGCGTGATTTTATAAGGCGTGATTTTGTAAGGCGTATGTATGTAAACCTTAAATAATTATGTATATTATTATTATTATAATCAATTCAATGTTATTTAATTACGAACACTATTTTATGATCAGCTGTTTAAATAATTAATAAAATTTACTGATTTCATGAGTGGCATCGTCACTCACCTCACACACGGATGACACGGACCTACTCGTACATTCCAATCTAGTTTTTGATATGAAAACTTTTTTATCAATATAAAACTAATAGAGAATTAAATTAAATAAAAATCATTATTAAATTAATAATTGATATTGTAAATTAATCAAATTGAACTGTAATGTAAACTTTAAGTTGTAATTGACCTTGTCAATAAGAGAAGGGACTTTTGTTTTTTTTTTACTTTGCTAACAATACCGCCTAAGTCGAAAACTAACTATATAGACTTGTGCGTTTTTGCGAGCGGTACCGCTCTCTTCCTGCGGTCACAGTGAGGCACCTTAACGATTTTCCAACCACCATCGAACGGAATTGAAGCCCGGACTACCAGGCCAATCCGCAGTTCCACTTCGCATCGAATTTTATGGAATTTTACCGTGCGTGCGGATGGAGACTTGGCAAAAGAGTTTGTAATTAAAATGTTTGTTGATTAAAAGTTCTTGCAAGTTATAATTTAAAAAATATATTAAAGCTGCCTTTTCTTTAACGTTGATCTAATATCGTGTCTTCTAATTATATTTTTTGCTTTTTTAAATGAACAAGAGAGTATATGAGCATAAAAAGTGGCATTACGTGGCAATTACATACTTTTGGTCATTCATTTAGAAAAGTATGTTACATTTAATGGGAGTCTAGACAGTTGCATACATATTAGTCGTAATTATATTTAACTTGACATATCCATATTTAAAACGTAATTTATTGACTTATTTATTTCACTAACATGCTTCAATATCAACTTTGCAAGCGTTGCTAACATTTACAGATCACATTCACCTTTCTTAATTTTGAAATTTATTTTATATGTAGTAAACAGTGTCCAATTTAATTAGACCGGCCGCGACATAAGCCAACTTGAATCATTATATTATACATCAGGTTAGCTTAATTGGACAACTTACTGTATCTAAACAGCTTGAACTGAACCCAATGACGTTAATAAGCAATCCTGAGAATACGAACTTTCATTGTTTAAGTTAAATTTTATGATTCATAGATTATGATACATTCAATGTTCCCTAATGTACCTAATATTTTGTTCCCGTATTATGTACCAAAAAAGTTTAAAAAAAAGTCAATGTAAGTAAGAATGATGAATAATAATATGTAAATTTGCTACGTTATTTAAAATATTTTAACTGCCAGAGTAGGCTTTCATCAAATATTTTGATACCACCCGGCGACCTCTTTTTTGTGATCTGTCATTAACATTATAACCAATTAAAAAGAACTGACATACAAAGAGGTTAATTCTAAAATGGCCGCGTCATCTCCACAAAGGATATTAATATGGGCTTTATAATAAGCGTCAAGCGCTCCAGAACGGACAGTCATGGCGAGGGATCGTTTTGATTCGATTTCGTTTTTGAAATGTTCGACATCGTTTATAACGATTATAATATTATTTTGATATCGTTTTCAAACCAAGTCATTGGTATTACTGTTTCAAGTATTGCTTTAGATGTGATACACTTTTCAATAAAATAAATAAATAATAATAATAATTGTGATTTGTTTTTTTTTAGTTTCATTATTTTACTAAACACATCACATTATTTTACTTGTAAATATTCTACGGTGTAGGTGTAGGTGTATATGTCTGCTAATGATTCTTCAAATCGATCGGATGTGAATGCCAAAGAGGTCAGTTAAAGACCTTTAAGAACAGCGTTTTCTTCGTTAAAGGTCGGATAAATTACTTTTTATTAATTTATTATAGAAACTGACTGATTGAAAGAGACTGATTTAATATACAAAGAGTAGGTAAATACACAAAACATTAACTTAAGAATAGCTTTAAAATAAGAATTTCATACAAAATGCATTTTTTTTGTTACATGAAAAACAGAAATATTTATACATACGTGGTTTTGGCACTTCCGCGGTTTTTTTTTCAACATTGGTTACTATGGGACCATATATTTCATACACTTTTCAACGATCATGGTTTATAAGTTTAGGGTTTGACCAACGCCTTTTGAATCAGAAGATCAATCTCACCCATAGGGCTACTCCACTCTCCATTCCACGTTAACGGTGTTATAAATAACTTAACAGCAAAGGTTGCTTACAAATGATCGAACGAAACAGTTAATAAGGTAGCGCGTTTATCTTTTTAAACGTCTTGCGATACTGACTTGATGGATTCTTACGCGGGAGGCCTATCGACAAATAACGTTAGGGATGCGACTCGATTTGATGAGTATCGATTTCGAAATAACACCTTCTATTTTGATAAACAAAAAATACTACATTTTTACTTGTTGTTTTAGTGCAACTTATTGCACAAATGCAAATTTTAAAATTTCTTATATATATATATATATCGATTTTAAAAACACCCCGTTCCAAATTTTTCTTGGAGAAAAATATGTTAATTTTATGATATTTCACATTAATTAAGAGATATGTTTATTCAAGTATTGAGTAGCAAACACACGTAAGTATATATAGACTACAATGTAACTGACCTAACTACATAATAACTATTAATATACTATTACCCAGTTCATCAGATTACGTATTATAAATAAACTTATATTTGTCTGGGTTTAAAATTCTGTAAAACTAATAATATAAAGAATGCCTAGCAAGAATGGCAGCTGAAGGTTTCTTTTGTCAACAAAAACTGAATATTAATAAGAAATCAGGAAATGAAATGTACCTACGTCTCTGAAAATATTAGGCACACTCAAATATTTTGCATGAATTGTAAATATATATTTTAAAAGGCCATAAAATTGTTAATTAATAGTAGTTTTATTCATACGAATTAATCTTGTGTCTATAAAAATTATACTTACTGCGTAGTAAGAGGCAATGGCCAAATCTAAAGTACTCAACTGTAATCGTATTTAAGGGAAAACTAGTTCAATCTATTATCAATCAATATCATCAGCAAACCCATTATTACCACTTTAACTACTGCAACAATTCATCAATCATGAAGTACGGCACACATGAAGTGTGAATGCTGATTGATTGCTGATAGAGAAAATTATCATGAATAAATTTGCACATTACTATTATTCAATAAGAGGCGTTGCCGACTAGTGAATGTCTAATTCTGCATAATGATTATCAACTGGTTAGTGATACAAATACAATATAACATTTGATTGGTCATTGTGAATACACTTTCCATCTCTTTGAAGAAGACATAGACAATAATATATTTCACACTTTTATTTAACTTTGTTTTAGAAAACGATTTCCTAATGTTGTATTCTGACAACGTTTAATAACTTTTTGTAGGACCACTCAAGACAAGTGTTACTGTAGCATTTTGTGACAATTATTTTTGATGTCTTCAATACACTTAGTTTGCTATAAAATCTGGATTAACGATATGATCACAAAATACCCACATTTAAATGTAACAAACAATAAGTTGCAGAATATATATATATTCATATTGATGTCGAGTCATCAAAATTTTTGTCTGAGCTTATGAATGACAAACAGTAGTATATTTACTAACGATGAAATCTATTGAGAACATCACTAGTAAGACAATAAGAGGATATAGTACACGGTGTGCCCGCACTAACTTCACATTCACAGCATTTGTCATAGCTTGTAGGCTGGACAGAGACCCGTAGAGTAGTCACTGATAAACATACTTTCACCAGTCTTTCAAAACAGAGAAAGAAATTGTAAAGGAAGAAAGCTAAAACAATATAAGCCTCTATCTATTAAATTGGAATACGTTAGGTAAATATCTACGTATATTATAAGATATGATATGATATATGCCTAAATACAAGACGTACATCTAATCAAAATAAAGCTAGATATTAATTTGAAATTTTCAAATGATATATTTATAATATCAAGTTTTCATTTAATTAGTGTAGCCTTAAATTAATATTGACATCCAAAACGTAAGATGTATAAGTTGACATAATTTAAATAACCATGGATGTA
Source organism: Maruca vitrata (assembly GCA_039566165.1). Taxonomy (NCBI): domain Eukaryota; kingdom Metazoa; phylum Arthropoda; class Insecta; order Lepidoptera; family Crambidae; genus Maruca; species Maruca vitrata. The sequence continues at coordinate 4,730,656 of CM076938.1, read as the reverse complement.
TAAATGGGTAATGACATACCTTTTAATGTACATAACCGTGACTTTCAGAATACTAACTAGAGAACTGTAAGTACCAGGCAGATATATCTCCAAAAAAGCCAAGACGTTATGTAATAAAAAAAATCACAATGACTTTTCTGCTTCGTCATATTGATACATAACAATTAAAACATGTTTATCCTTAAATGAATACCTACCTAATGCGTCTTTATTCCAATAAGTTTGAAAAACATGGACCATTCTTGTATTGCTTGTCTATCCAGCTAAATATTATTATAACTCAAAAGCTGCTTTAATTAAATTCAGATCAGATTAGATCTATAAACACCAAAATAAATACTCCTGTGTCCCGTAAGATGAATGCTGAAATTTTATTGCCATCGTAACTTATTTTCACCAAACGAAAAGAACAAAATTTTAAAAACTATACAATGTCATTCTAACTTCGAAAACTATCCTATTTATTGAGTCTAGCAACACCAATCAAGGCCCTCTCTGTCCGGCAAGCCATTACCGAGAAGTGTTATCTTTCTCCGCGTCCATCTTTCATTTTTGGACCGCACGGGAGGCGCTGGAGATAAGACTGGATTAACTACGACTATTTATCATTTAGTCGACTTTTTTCACTACCGTGCGCTCTACGATGGATTGGCTGACCCCCTCAGATGTGTTGACTGTCCAGATTCTAAAAATAGTCGATGCACTTTTCGAATTAAGTGTTACCCGTTAGAGGGTAGAGAAATTGTTGTTGTGTTCAGGATATTTTGTATTTGATACTAATTACATTGTGATATTATAATGAATTACAATGACTAATTAGAGCCTGGACTTTGCTTAACTCTTGCTTACCTTAATATTTATTTTTATTTTGAATTAAAAGAAACAAAAAACTTAAATTGGAAATATAAACAACAAGAGATGTAGGTACGGCACAAGTAGTAGTAACCCATGTAAATAATAAAAATTAATAAACACAAAAGCACAACCAACAGGTCCACAAACACCTGAACAAACACAAACGACCTATTATTATAATGCAAACAACACAAAAACAAAACATTCTCCCACACCTATTAATTTGGATCCGGCGAACACAATAACAAAACAAAAAACTCCCAAGTAAAATTCACAACAAAATCGTGGGTCCCTTCACCACTCGGCCAATCCCAAGAACAGCTGAGCTCCACATTTGGGTCTCAACTGACCTATATTCCGACCTATGACGTATCCGACAACAATAGGGCATTGTTCTTTTATATTTGCGCTTACAGGAGTCCCTCAAGGCAGCCAGTTCATTCACATCTAGCCTCTTTTAAATAGGTTCATTTGTTTTTCGTCATTGTTCGGATCAGCTGTTTTGTGAGATTCCTATCTGCCATTGATAGGTGAAAGAGAAGGTGTAACAGTGAACTTACGCATTGTCTTGTTCGTTCGTGACGTAAGCGATTGTCGCCGAGACTCAATTGTTCGTTGGATGGCTCTGAAACGCTGTGCTAAAGTTCGGCGGCATGTGAATTACTTTGCAAAGTGCAAAGGTAGTTTTGAGTCAGACGATTTTGGATATCGGTATTTTTATGATAATGTTTATGTTAATGTACATAATATGTAAAAGACAGTAGACTTTTTAACAAGACCAAAAAAACAAAATACCTACTTAAGTCAGAAGAACAACTAATGCAAGTCCATTTTGTTAATATTTCATGATAGTCGTTTTTGAATTAGTATTGATAAAAGGTTTTGTCACCTGTTTTGTACCCTCATCATTCCAATAATGATACGATTTCTGACTGAAATACATTACGGAAACCCAGAAAAGTAGAAATCCGCCCAATATTTAAAAAAAAAGATCCAAACGCGATTCAAAGAAACAAAAGAGGTTGGTTACTTCGAAAAAAAAAATAACACAAAACGTCAAAGAGTGAAGTGCAGGGGACATTGACGAGCTCGAAAGCACCGGAGCGTCTGCCGCCCAAGGACGCTGATGAAGATAAGAACAATTGGTAAACAAACCAGCACGTGGCTGTAATTGCGTGGCGAAAACAAACAATGCCATTGTCTCGCGCACGGCGGATTCCTTCGGCCGCGCTCCTCTGCGGCCTTTCGATTTGGGAAGTGTCTAGGATTTGTTCGGCTTATTTGGACGATAGTGTTGTTTATGGCGGCACTGGCGTGTATCACGTGTTGGCAATTTATCCAATTGTGTACTACGTGCTGTTCATTCGTATGTCTCTTTATTGAAACGCAAAGTAACTTTGGTGGTATAGTTTTGGAGCTTTGCTACATAGCAATACGTGAAACGGAAAATATTGCGACAAATCCATAAATAATTCCATCCAAGTGAATAAAGTATCACAAGTTTCCAAGATTATCCATATTGTACATGATCCCTACACTATCGGTGATAAATATAGTTATGGTAATAATAGAGTGATTCTACATATGCGGATCTCGTGTTTGAAAATCATTCATGTTGTAAGATAGTAATACTACTATGTTTTGAACACTTAGTAAAATTTTTTGATTCAGTGATCTCGTAACAATAGTCATATTGGACTGAACAAATTGCATGAAAATATTATAATTAAGAGTGATCCCAGTCGTGCGGTATGCGGTAAGGAGTCGGAGTGAAATGGCAGGCGACTGTCAAACGTCACATAAAATATGGTGAAAAATGATCAGTACCGTAAGGACTGAGCTAGTTGAGAGTTTGTGGGAAAAGCCACACGACAATTACACCAGTTCATGTAAGGTTTCTGTTCAGAGCTTTATAAGTAAGTATATTTTCAAGAAAGCAAACAATACTTAATTTACATAATCCGATATTCCATTATGGTATCTTATCGTTTGAATCTGTCATAAAAATAACAAAAACTGTAAATTGTCATAAAAGTTTGACGAATTTTCACGGCAGCCATCTTGAATAAGCTAACGACATGACATCGGTGCACAGTTAATGTTGCTCTCTTTTAGTTTATTCTCCTAGACCTTGAAGATAAATCAAGCTAAAATAAAGTGTACACTTCTAATAAAAGGCTTAGCCAGAAAACAAAGCCTTATTCCAAGTTATAACACCTCAAAGTCTTCGTTACAACACCAAGGCTCTCTGAACATCTGCTCAGGGTCTGCCGCATTAAATCTAAGACCTAATTCTAACCTAGTAAGTGGGCGGAAACCGGTTATTCATAAAACTGAATGACGTAACGAGTTGGCATTTGTTTTAATACTTCAAAGTCCTTCAGTGACGTCACGTTTCAAAACACTCGCACGTAATGTTATTCATTCCGTTCAAAATATTGACGCGGACCAGATGTAAATCATCGGATTTACTTTAACGACCCACGGTACTTCCAGTGGCGTCGATTTATTGGAAAGGTTCTTCGGAATTTTCTTTGGAGATGACATGAAAATAATTTAAACACATTCAAAACTTATTCGCTACAAAGTGTAACACGCAAAAAATACCAAGAAGGCCTAAACTTCATGCGCTGTATTTGATTTACGTCAACGTTTGTGAATTTAGTTGTGCTATTGCCTTCCTTTCATTACCTTTCAGGTAAGTAAAGACACAAAATGAATACGGATCTATAAATACTTAACGATAAATCAATTACTGTTTAAGAATTTGTATTTGGTGTAAAGAATCCAACAATGTATTCATGTAGTAAAATTATTCATTCAGGCATTATACACTTACATATATATTGTACATACTTACGATAAAGTGCTTAGAGGCCACAATTTTAATCTATGGGCTTCTTTTGATTAAACAGTAAGAAGCAGTACAACAAGAACCAACGAACAATAGCGGCACTACATTTATTTTCTCAATTAAATATCCCAGTGCCTGAGCAATAACCTACTGAGCTGATACCCTAAACCCAAAAGACTTACCCTCAAAAAGCACCAACGAATCACAAAACAGACTCGTAAACATTATTACCGAATCCATCAAAGAGGCACAGTCGGATTTACGAACGCAAAACTAATCCCTCACCAAAACGGTTCCTGGAACCAATCGAATTATCTCCTGAATAATTTTATGTGGTATTACGGTTTACGATCGCAACACTGTTGCATGTGATTTACTTTGAACTGTGCCAGTAACTTGGTAACTTAGTGCGTTCGTACGTCTCCTGCCATAGCGAAGATACATTGTAGACGATTGGGTGCACGAGTTCTCAAAACGTGCGCTTTATTTGGCGTAATTTCGTCCTCTGGGCTTTTTATGGGAACTTTCGTTTAAGCTTTTGGCATTATCTGTTATTAGCTGGAACAATTAGGTGTAATGAAGGGAATTGTTTGGATTTTTTGTGGAATTTTTGGTTTGTACTCATCTGTTTATGCCTGCGCGCGTTCGGTTTTCCATGATCGTAGTCCGTGAAGCCGACTTACTTGAATGCAATGCACAGATATAAATCTGTACAAGATAGCCGTGTAACAAGTTGTTACACGTTTCGCTCGGTTGATAGAGCTCTTTAAGAAAATAAATACTGATTGTGTTCTAGCGCGACTAGTATACCTACTGAATTTGCTGAACAAACTCTGGTTGGAGATACTCTTTGACTTATTTACATAGTAGCAGCATCTACTAATCTTTGGGGAGTTATTACTCCCCAAAGGTAGATGCAGAGGTATCTCTGGTATATAATACCACAAATGATACCAATAATGAGTCGAACTGAACTGCTCCCCACTGCAAGATAACATAAAATAAGAGCAAGATGACAAAAAACTTTGAAATGGAAACTGCCCTGATACCTCTACCTATTTAGCTATACCTCTCTACTAGTCACATGAAAAGGTGCTAGCTTACAGGTTCCATATACCTACCCACATATACCGATCACTCCCTAATAATAACGTAAAAAGTCCAACTTTTACATACGGAAACGGCCCGTCGCGGTGTGGTCGGGTATCACATTCCCGCGTTTACGGCCGGTGTGGGGTTCTGTGTGCGGTTCAGGCAATTCTGAGGAAGGCGCGGGCGTACCTAATCGCGTCGAGGGAAAGGTGAGCGTTAACCGTATTGCTAATACGTATTTGTGGCGACACACGGCTCTGTTGGGCGATGAGCGACGATGATGTGAGATCGTTTGATGGGTGACTCGGGCTCTTAATTGGAGTATATTCGGCGACGAACATAGATAATTTGAGATGGTTGATTTGGTATGTATGTGTCGGCCTCAAATTGGAATGAGGAACTTTGAGTGAAGAGGTAGGAGTACACGCGACAGATTCAAATGCGTGACCACGAGGTTCACGATAAAACTCTATGAGACTAATTTTACGCTATTTACATGACAACTGTTTATGTATTTACAATAATTTCTTTTTCCTATCAAATTATATAAAAAAAAATAAAGCGTCAAATTAAATGAAATATAACAAAAATATAATATAATATCAAATTATATATTCATATGGAAACACCCTAAAGTTAACTTTTGATGACACACTTTCTTCGACAGTCAAACCTTTCAAGGTAATTACATCGCCAACATTCAGCGCAAAAACAATCTTAAAAATCATTATATTACTTGTTAAGGGTATGTGATATTTTGCTAAGACTACTTAATAATTTTATCCTGCTCTCCTACATAGTCAGCCAGCGGATATACTGTCATATTAAACTCAGGAAATGGTAGTGAAAATATATTATTAAAGCTGAATAAAATATAATCTATTGGCGGTCGAATAGACAAGCCATTTCCGCGTAGAACAAAGAATGTTATTATCAAACATGTACGATTTATAACAAGTATATTAACTAATATTATGATTAATATGCAAACATTCAATTTAGCTCGTGTTTCTTAAGAAGTTCTTTTTTCACATGTATTGTTAGTGTTGAAGATCAAATCATATAAGTGAATTAAAATTTCTTTTTATCTATTTTTAAATACACTATTAAGTCAACACAGTTTAATTAATATTTCCTTTTAGAGCATAATTAATCCTTTGAACAGACTCCGTAGGCAGGTTGGACGATGCAAGGATAATATGTTTAAGGGGTTTACTGGACAGGAGGATCTCGTGTGCCTATGTGGTCTCTCACTACAATCCATGTCTGATCTCACTTCATGGTCGGTGTTTCCCGACGTTTGCACGCAAACTGAACTGATGAGCGTGAGCAAGGTCCGGGTGGCAGAAATCTGGGCCGAACTTGTTTAAAGTATTTTGCCATCGACACTAAACGAAGAAGTGAATCTTTACATAGTAGAAAATATAGTCTATGCCCGTTATATGTCTGCAATTTAAAGATCTAATACATACATAGAGATGTATGTGTTGATCTTTAAATAGTACGACTAAGCATGAGTATATGAGTCGGGGCAGAACCAGGAATTCGCATTTCATACTTTTTTAGGGTCCTCAGCAGAATACACACGGATTAGTTCACTCGTTCGCGAAAATGCTCGGCAGAACGCTTGCCGTCTCCCCTCTCCGTATAACGCGGCAATAAACATTGAGAAACTTGACGCCGGCCGCCGTTTTTGAGCAAAATATTGCACGTTAATTTAGCACAGAGTCGACCATTTGCGGCCGGCCGCCATACCCGGCCGCCTTACCTCTTTTTACCCATTCCCGGGTCACGTATGAACGGCGATTTCTTTCGATAATACGTCAAAAAATTGCATAACTCTCCACACTCTTTCTCATATTTATTTTTGCTGTAAATTCTCTCAAAGTACAGTCATTGGAGTCATAAATTTTCAAAATGTTACGGTTGAACTCTATTAATTTAATATTAGCATGGAAATCGGATGGTGAAATATGAGATTTGGAAATATCAAGTGTTTGTAATGTTCTTTTTTAAAAGTCTGTTGGTTCCGACCTTAGCTTGTATGTTTTTCAAGATTTTACAGAGATTATGCTTGCTCTGTCAATGATGATGATTTGTATAAATAGGACAGCATTTCCTATCATAGTATCCATCCATCAATTAATTCATTTGACTGGCGTGGCTAAACACCTGTAAAATTATAGGTATCCCTTTTCATATGATGACAATTTCAAGCGAATATAACCATTTCTTCAATGCCTTTGGATGTGTTAACTGGACTTTTCAAGCATAATTAACCCAACTTTTTCACATTCTTGCGAGTATTTCACAACACAATACTGATCTTCCGTTTCATGCTCTCACGGCGTATTTAAATATTGCCAGCTAATGTTTACATTGCGAAGTCAAACATCGAGGCAACCGGACCCTGTTTAGACTGATCTCGCTCAATGACCGCAACTCGATACCCGATTATGTTATGTTATCGATTGTGCCGTCAATGAATCGATCACGGTCACGATTGTGAATCGAGAAGTTTTTATAGTTCCGCTATTGAGGAAACGGGGAATGGGCGCGCGTATTGTGAACTTAATTGCTTATGTTGGAGTCTAGGGTGGGTCTATTTGTTGACTAACATGTATGTTTTGTATGTCGGTGAAAGAAATCGTATAGGTGATGTCAGGAGATCACATTATTATTGTTCTTGTAACGTCACTCTACGTTTCTGCCAGAATACAAGCGCCTACGCGACCTTTTTTTCCTGACTTACGATAATGGCTTGGAGTAGCCTTGTCACCCCTAAGCCTCTTATTTATATGCGTGTTTCATAATAGTGTAACTTTGTTTTTTGTGATTAATCAATATTTTCTTTCTTTCTATAATCATGTTAAACTTATGATCTCCAAGAGTACTCGTAGAAATACCCTCTATGGGCGTTTATCGGCAACTGCATTGCTATCGTAGCGCTAAGCGGTAGCAAAATGTACATACATCATCTCGACGGACTCATTTAAAAATTCCCGTACATTTCAGTAAGATTTGCATGGGCTGATTGATGATAATGATAAAAAGTAAACGTTTTTAAATACACGTTACGCATGAGTTGGGTTTTATTGCAACTATTTACGTGTTTTTTCGTGATTGATTTCATGATTATATAGCTCAACATCCGCTAATTCTAATACTAAATTCATCTATGACGTGTTCCCATTCATTGAAAGTATACAGTGATCAGTTCGTTGATGGCAAAATTGAATTTGGGCAAATATACAATGAACATATCCGATTGATCAGGTTCCAATCAATGGTCATCCGCTGTGATTGTGGTCATCAATGGATGGGCCACGGTCATGGGCGAGAATCGAGGACTCCCATTGTGAAGACAACCACACATTACAATGAATACAACTATTAGATATATACTTAATACTTTGAGCAATTGATTGAATGTATTGGGCTAGGGTTAACCTAGTCAAATGGACTAATGGTTTTAAAATATAAATCATTTTCTAGGTGCAGTTATCGGATTACGAATATTTGTTCATATTTCGGGACTTTTAAAGTAAAGCACGTAAAAAGACGTAAAGACGTTTATCGCGCAAAAGTCCTTCCCATATGGGAGGAATGTTAAGATTCGCTGAATCACTACTAAGCGGAGTCGATCAAAAAGTACCCTATGCTGTACTCCCTTTTTCAGGCTCTTAACTCTCCATGTACTAAATTTCATTTAAAACTTTGCATATAAGCACGAAAGACTGATAGCTACCTTCGCATTCAAAAGTAAGTAACACAACAGGATGTAACACAAGGATTTCATTAGTCATTGTATTATTCGTAACAGGGTCTATGTATTATCAGTTGTAGAATAAGATGTCCACCTTAAGGAAGATACCTGAATTTAACTATGACTTAAAAAGTTTAAGAGCAAACCTTTATTAGTCCAGTTCCTGTGGGATTTGAGGACTTTCATCGTTGTTCATCGCTTTAATTTCATTGACTGTAACGGAAATCCTATAGATGTTCTCATGCTTTTAACGCCCTGCACTTCAAAATATCGAAGAAAGTGACATTTGTGTTCGATTGAAATTCAGTCTACAAATTAGTTCCCACAGAATTAATTTTACTACTGGCACTGGTACCACTTGTCGCAAATCGGTCAGAGCTGATTGCAAATAAAATAAACAAGTATCTCATTAACGAGAGTGAATAAAAAGATATTATCACTTCGTTTTATGAATACTAACTACATCAGCATCGCAGCCTTGTTCACTTCCTAGACCTTTATGGCGGCCTCGCACGCTATCATAACGAAATTATAGAATTAATTAATAATTTGATTAGTATTCAAATGAGGAAAATGGCCAGCGCGAGATTTTCCGTCATCAGATAGGTCGTAAATTTGATTTGTGATTTTTTAATGGCGGCTGAGCAGTGAGTTCTAGATTAAATGTGGATCTCTATTTAGACTGCTCATGTATGCATTAAGTATATTATTTATTAATGTCCGACCGAACTTTCGGTTTCGGTTTCGGTTTCGGCCGAGTTTCGGCCAAAAATCAAGTTTCGGCTGCAGTTTCGGTTTCGGCCAAAATCGGCCGAAACTTTTGCCGAAACCGAAACTTATCTCGCAAGGTCACGCACGTTCGCATAACTTCGTTTTTCGCGGCAAAGCTGTGTCGTAAGCCGTCGGCTCTGTTCGGGAATCGTCGTGTGCCGTTCGGATAGCTCCGTAGTAATGCAATAAAACTTAGTCAGTGCGTGTGCGTCCGACGGAAACATTATTTGGAGGTTATGTTTTGATGGAACTGATAACATGTAAGTTTTTGTTTTGTTTCTGTACTTGAATGATTTATATAGTTAATTAAATAATATTTAATTAAATATTGAATAAATATTGAGTCAATAACTGTTTTGTTGTTATTAACAAATGAAGCCACATGTAAAAAAGAAATTGTAAGTAAGTAAATAAAAAATGTGAAGTGTTTAATTTCATAAATTACGTTTTATAGGTAATCTTATTCGAGATTTGTTTTTCATTCCGATGACCTATTGTCCGATTGTTATTGTTACGGTTTTATTTTTAATTGTTTCAGAGTAAAATGTCACAACGAGAAAAAATCCGATTTGGCAGTACTTTGATAAAAGTATCAGTGATACATCAAAAGCTGTTTGCAAGATATGTAACAAGTGCTATTCATTAGGAAGCCACGAAGCAAAAAACAAACATCACATGGACTGAAGTTGCATTTATCAAAATTTCATGACCATGAATACAGGCAAGTACAAAAACGTGTCTCAGAATTGAATGATTACAAAAGTGAAGCAAAATTGAAACGAACAGACTCGAGTGCATCGTTGAAAAAATCGAGCGCAGATCAGTCAACTCTTGTACAGTCAACTATCTTAAGTTTGACTTCTAAACCTAAAGTTGCACTATGGCCTGATGATCATGAAATTACAAAAAGGATTGACAAAACTATAATGGATCTGATTATCGTGGACATGTTGCCTTATAGTTTGGTGGGAGGTGAAGCATTCCGCCGTCTTAATTTATGGGACCCTCAAGGAACTCGCAAATATCGCTTAAAATCTGAAAAATATTTTAGGACTTCTCTAATGCCCCAAACATATGACAGAATCAAATCAAAAGTACAGGAGTTAATGGCACAGAGTAAGTGGGCAAGTGCTACTACAGACATTTGGACCAACGCGAGTAAAACATGTTCACTTCTTAGCTTCACAGCTCATTTCATCGTTAATGATAAACGTCTTAAAGTGATTTTAGGTGCATGTGTTCTAGAACAAGACCACACCAGTCAATATATCGAAGAAAAATTTACAAGTATGGTAAACGAATGGGGTTTGCAAGGCAAGATTTTTCTAGTCCTACGTGATAATGCCGCTAATATGGTTCGCGCGATGCGTGATCAATATGAATCTGTAGGATGTGTCGCACATACTCTACAGCTCGTAATAAAACAAGCGCTATTTTCAGAAAACGAAATAAAAGACCTCCTAAAGAAATGTAGGAAAATCGTCGGCCATTTCCATCACAGTGAGCCAGCAACCAGGAAATTGAAAGACTGTCAAAAGCAATGTGGATTGCCAGAGCATGCTTTGGTGCAAGACATTGATGTGAGGTGGAACAGCACCTATTTGATGCTGCAACGACTTTTGGAACAAAAAAATGCGGTAAACTTATACTCTGTTGAACATGGTAAGATTGATTCTCTTCAATCAAATGAATGGGTCATTGCAAAGAACCTCACATCCGTATTGTCATTTTTTTATGAAGCCACCCTTGAGTTATCATTTGATAATGCATGCATTTCGATTGTCATACCTTTGATATCGTTATTAAACCGGAAATTGCAAGTTCGCTATGAAAGTGACAACGAAATGATGACCAAGATGAAAAATTCACTATACGAGTCCATGAACAATAGATTTTCATCAGTGAAAAAACTCCCTTCGTTGATGGTAGCTACACTATTGGATCCAAGGTTTAAGTCTAAGTACCTCAATTCCAATGAAGTAGACATTGCTGTTACAGAGCTAATATCTTTCTTGACCGAGTCTGAAGGCAACAAAAAATCATCCCGCACCACTGATAATGATAACGCCAATGATTCTGTGGCTTCAACTTCAACATGCGTCCCGCAAGCTCACAGCATACAGCAAGAAAAAGAAAGTCTTTGGGATGTGCACGATAATACGTCTAGTCAAACAGAGACCACAGAATCTGAAGAAGGCACAAAACACTTTCTAAAAGAAAAGATTCAGTCTTACCTATCGGAGCCATTATTACAATGTAATGCTGACATATATAGTTATTGGAACTGCAGTCCATATCCTATATTGAGAAGTGCTGTTTTAAAATATCTTTCAGCTCCACCTACCAGCGTCCCGAGCGAGCAGTTATTCAGTGCAGCTGGCCAAATATACTCGGATCGTCGCAATAATTTACATGGCGAAAATGTAGAAAAACTGCTTTTCATGGCGTACAATATAAGACTTTTCAATTATGAGTATTAATAATACGAAAATCCAAAAAACAACCCTATATTAAGAAGTTTTTATATTTGATTTTTTAATTGTTTTCAATTTAACTGTTTACTATAGTTTAATAGTGAGTTACTTAATTTTAAATATACCTAAGTATAACTGTCCTGTTAATTGTGATCTAGTTAAGTATCTTTGTTATCTTATCTTAAAATATGTGATTTTTGATTATTTTTTTGTTGAGACTGAAACTGAGTGTAAAACTAATTTTAGTTATTATTATTTTTAGGCCTATAAGAGGTACCTAAAAAGACTGATGATTATTCTAAGTACAATCCAAAGTATTAAATAGAAAGATCTCAAAACTTAGTATTTAGTGAAACAGTAACAATTACTTATTTGATTATATTGTCAACTGACATACAATTTTGCTATGAGAACTTACTTTGAAAAAGTATTAAAAATGTTATTAAGATTTTTTAATATTATATTAAATAAATGATTACAATACAAAAAACTGAATTAATATACTGTGTTTCCACTTCATGCCCTAATTAATGCAAAATAATGGTAAAAAACACCAAATTTCAGTATTTTAAGAAATTTTATACTTGACCATGTGAGTTTCGGTTTCGGTTTCGGTTTCGGCCGAAACTGAAGCCACGGCCGAACATTCGGTTTCGGTTTCGGTTTCGGCCGGAAAACCAGTTTCGGTCGGACACTGTTATTTATATATGTTGCCAATTTTATAAACATTCACTTTTATTTTGTATCAAAAGTTCCTGAAAAATTTATAATATTATTAGCGACCGTTCATGATGTACGAGTAAACTTAGTTGCCTTAATACCGCTGTGTTCTCTTAGGGGTAGAGTTTCTTAAATCCTATGTCTACATCCTACAAAACCTCATACTGCAAAATTTTAATCTTGTTGACTTTATACTTCATAGAGTTACGTATAATCCGTTCTTAACGGATGTTTACACGCTTCATGGAACTCACCAAATCTCAAGTTTGTAGGTGTTAAGTCTCCAGATTTCGTGATTAATCAGTAACTGTTATTTCGGATAGTAGATTGTATAAACATTTTAAAGTCCCAAGGTCCATAACGAAGGCTAGAGCATTAGCAACCATTTAACACACTTAACACAAGTAACTCATGTACCGTAGTCCTTGCCTCGGCAAACGCGAGAAATATCGATTAATCGCTATAATTCGTTTATCGATCGATCGTGCCCACTGGCAAATTACTGCAATAACTTGACACGTATTTTGTTACGCGCAGTTTCATGTGATTAGACGCAATGACACCTCATTTTAAATACTATTTTAACAAGGGTTCTTGAATTTCGGTTCTTTTTAAGTCGTAAAATGATACCGTTTTGATGTATCGGAAGTTCAAATGCAAACCGTGTGTCATTTGATGTCTGATATGATAAATCAATCAGAACTAATCAACTATTTTGTTTGGAGCTTTAGCGATATTTTACTCTATTTGTATACTTTTGTGTTTTTTAAATTTTATGCATGTTTATGATTTTTTGCACAATTGAATAGATATCACACAATACAAGATCAACATATATTGATCTGATTTCGTGCTTAGTTACTAAAGTGCTTGTATTATGGTTATTAGAAAAAATAGAAAGAAAGCAAAAGAAAACTAATTTGCACCCAGAAAGGATTAAACGTAGATGTCCACCACTACACAAATATTAGTCCCAAGAAGGAATCGAGTACACGACTCTTCTAGCAAGAGACAGGGACTCTGCCAAAAGCACAATCGAGCCAGTCAAACAAAAGCACCATCAAAAGCCTTCCTCACTACTACGGATCTCATTATGTAGAACTATTTGCCCCATCCTCATTCGTCTCACAGCATAAGGCTTGCGACACACGCGGAGACGTGTGGCAGCTGTCAGCTGCTGTGTATGGCCAGCCTTACATCCACGGTTGTGTTTTATCAATGGCGGTAGCTCCGAGCCTTGTTCTACCAATGGCGTGTCCGGATTTACATACGGAATATGGGCAGACGCATGTTGGTTGATAGAAATGGCGTATTAAAAAACTTTTCAGACGTGAGTTTACTTGCTTGTAGGATGTGTATAGATCTTGATATCCGCAAGACTTATCTTTGGTCTGCATTCAACATGACAAAATGAAATTACAGACTCGATTTTAACCCCTACTTGATTAGGGTTTAAATAAAAAAAGGTTCGCTTGCAACCATGATTGGTGTAAGCCAGTCGAAATAGCAGTACTAAGTAGAGCAGCTACAGTTGTGTTACTATTTATCTATTTCCTACATTGTCTTTGACACAACTATAGTTCCAATCCTTATTAATCCGTCTGTTACGTAATCACGCATAATTTTAACCGATTTAAATTTGGTACGGATATAGTCCAAAGCCAGAGGAAGGACAAAGGCTACTTTTTAACAGACTGTGCTACAAAAAAGTTTTACCCGTTAAACGTCTCTACGCGAAGGCAGTCGCGGGTGGAAAGCTAGCGTTTATCCTTTATTTCGGTGTCCACCTAACTACAATAATTACAAAGCTATAACCTCTCGGCCAGTAGCTAGCTAGTCGCGTGCGCACGCGCAGCGCCCGACGCATACGAATGCGGCTCATTATGCGCGCCCTTTGATGTGGCTGGTGTCGCCGCTGCGTCGAGCCGGGGCAGGCGAGGACCCCCGACGAACATACAACTTTTATTCCCTTTAACACTGAAGAGTTGAAGGCTTTCTCTGAACTTGACTCTGACTTGAGTAAAAATGAGTAGCGGATATGGTATGGTACGCGCGTAACTACCGAAATTCTGCAGCAAATTTTAAAGTTCTTTCCAAAATTATTATGTTTTAACATAAGATGAGGCGGAATAGAAGATCAGCTGGTAGGTAAAAAAATACTTTTATATCGAACATATAGTAACTGAACAAAACGAAGAGTCAAGATTTGATTTTTGTTTTGCTTATATCTGGTGCAAAAATTACTAGACTTTTTGGGTATATCGCATCGTACGTTACTTTGGTAACAAGAACTTACAACAATTATTGCTTACCTTAAATTGTTTGGACACAAAATAAAACTTGACTTACCTGAAACAAAGAAAAAATAATTAGCATAGAACAAAGATGCAATACTAGAATAGAAAACATGATAAACATATATTAGCATGGACGTGAACTCATTAACTCATACTGCCGGTTCACCACACTATTATTTAGTTATTGACTGATAAAACACAAAAATCACAGCGTTACTGTCTTGACCGCACCACCCATCTTACTAAGCCTCCACTTCAAAAGAGGAAGTCCTCTAATGCTGGCTAATCTAAACTTTAGGCCAAAAACTCGCTGAAACGATTCAGTGATTACCAAGTGACATGAGCTTTTGATACGACATGTCCTACAATTAGAGGAAGTCCTCTTTAAGTATTGTAAGTAGCAAGACCAAAAGGATTCGCTAAAAGGATTCAGCAGTTACCAAATGACGTGAGCTCTTGGTACGTCATGTCCTACAAATGGAGGCAGTCCTCTTTATGTAAGTAGCTCGACCAAAAGCTCATATCGCTAAAACGGTTCAGTGGTTACCAAATGACGTGAGCTTTTGGTATGACATGTCCTACAATTGGCAGCTGTCATCGGGCAGAATAGACCCGTCTCCGTCGGCCACACCTCGTGAGCTGTCTTCGCGTTTTTCGGGACCCAATTAAATCTAATTAGGGCTGTCTCAAGATACATTGACTCGACTAATTCGTAATCGAGTCGAGTAATTTAGATTGAGCGCGATGATTTCGATGCTTCTAACACTTTTTCGATGCTTCACAGGAATTTGCAACTTTTGCATGCAAATCTTCGTAACTTTTACATTATAAACTCTAAGTGTTTAAATACTAATTAGACTTAACTTCTTTAAACCCTATAGTAAAGATCCTGAGCTCACAGATCAGACTATCTATGCGGATAATGCTATTTTTATTTATGTTAAAAATAAATGTCGACAGTTTGCAATCTGTTACAGTTCACAGTTTTATATCTGAAACAAATCGTTTATTTTTTTAATCCATATGTTGTGTGTTGTGTTAGAATTCTTTGATTCCGTAAATGCCAAGTGTTCACTGTTTATAGAGTCACGTAGCAAGAAGCAAGCAAGAGCTAAGCTGCACCAATGTCTTCGTTCTGCCAACCCTTTGACCTAACAATGGAAGTGGGTATCTACCACACGCCCATTTCTTGAATGGCAGCCGTCATCATCAAGAATAGAATCGTCATCGTCACCTCCAACGGTTCTCTTCACACCTTATCACAAAATCACTTTGCTAAACAAAAAATGCCATTATGTTCCCTAAAGAAGGTGCTATAAGTAAATGTGCATGAGTGATGTATGCTGATCTGTGGTTTCATTCATCTAAATTCAGGGCTGGCGGAAGTAATAGCTAATCGTAATACAGTATGTAGTATAAAATATTGACATCATCAATGATACGACAAAATTCAAGATTATATTTTGGTATTCCGTAATTTTTTATCACTACTAACTTACTTTAACTACTCGGACAATAAATGTTACTGCTGACACAAAAACAATTCAAAATATTTATAATTATATTTAGGGTATTTTTATTTATTTTGAATTTACCGGAAATACAATAGCATTTACAAGGTCCGTACCGTGACTTCCACACAAGGTTATGCCTGTCTCTTTGGCGATAGTAGATGTGACAGTTCAAAGACTCAAAATTCGTATACAATATCATTTTTAGCCCATTTCTGTCCACTCGTGGACGTAAACCTACCCAAATGCTCGCTACTTCTTTACACAATATCACAAACTTACATTGAAAGAGTTACAGATCTTAATAATCAACCTATAGTACTTAAAGTACAGCTAAGTGCCAGTACATTCGAATTTATACCGAGACCGCTGGCTGATAAATGTACAGCCCTAATTATGAGGCTCAGAGTATGAGTTTTATCCGTCGGAGCCTCATTCACGGCGCCTCCCACTCGCAAATGTTAACGGTATGCTCTTTTAGGGGTCTGTAGGCAGCGGTGGAAACGTTAGCATAACTGGAAATGATTATCGAAAAAAATTTGATACATTTGCATGGTGTAGATCAAGTTGTGATAGTGTTAATATTGTTAACGTTCGATTCAAATGAATGGTGTAAAACAACTTCACATTTTGATTCTCTCTTTAGACCAAAATTTGTATAGTGCAGGTTTTGTTCTGTACATGTGTTTTTTGTATACTTAACTATATTTGTGTTACCACTCTTGTTTCTGATATCCGTACATCAAGCGCTTAAAAGTAACTTGGCACGGAATCAATGTATTTGATATTGTGTAATATTTATTTATGTTTAAATTAAATACCTTTAATTTTAAGTAAAAATGTCAAAAGGAAACATAAACCATCAAGTAAAAACTAAAGTGTACGGAACCCGAACATTTTACAATAAAATTGGCACTTCTCGCCACATTCAACCGAGTCGGAGCCATAACGCTCACATATTAAAAATCATTAGCATATTTAACTACGTATATGCCAAACATATCTCTCGTATATGTGCAAGAGTATACGGGGTGATATGTATTGAATCTTTTACTTTCAAAAATTATTTAAGTATTGACATTTTAACCTGACCTTCTTTACCTAAGATAAAAAAAATAGTATTTTTATATAAAACATTGTTTATTAATTATTTCGTGTCTATACCTAAAAATGAGTCAATTAAACAAGAAAGAAAAATAAATTATCTAGTTTGAACGTATTATAATAGACTCCTAAGATAACCTCACTCCACCTGATGAAAAGCGGTCGTGAGGTCCATATATGAGGTCGACAGGCACAATACACATCTATATCATATAAATCATATACACAGCTATAATTTTTATATCTAATTAGTTCACGTGTTTTCTTTAATCACCTTACACTTTGAATGTTAAAGTGTTTTCAATACTGTTTATACATGTTGCATTGATAACAAGACCATCCTGTATAATATTACCTACATGCGCGTCGGGGATAATGTATGCGCGGGAGTGTCATTGGCATTTTGAAAGCTTGTCTTCGCCCAAAATGGCCGCTTTAAAAAAATACGTTTTAGCTAAGTATCGTAATGAGGACTAAGAAGTTTAAATGGTACTAAGCCACGTTTCTGTAATAAATTTATACGAGTAATAAGTACCAAAGAGTAATGAAACGTAGACCAAGTCAATTTTTTTGTGCCAGCTAAGTGTAAGGTTAAATAAAATATCTAGGACATTCTGGGACATTTCCACACACGATCATCTTTATGAAACTAAGCAGAGCTTGTATTTTTGTGTTGGATAGACTATTTTTCGAGGCAGGCTTTAGGCTAACATCACGCAACAACCAATAGAAGCAAATAAATAGTAGGAAATGTGTATAAAACGGGAAAAAACGCAGACGAAGTCGCTGACACAGCTATGTACCAAAATAAACTTAAACAAAATCTTAACAGGTCATCATCATCAGTTCATATACGTCCCCACTGATGGATTATGGGCCTACCCTAAACTAGGGTGATAAGGCCTTAGTCAACCACACTGGCCAAGTGCAGGTTGGTCGATTATACAACCTTAAATGAACTAGTTCATCCGTGACAAATCAACATGGTAAATATCCCGGACTCTTTTAGTTTTCTAATGTGTGTAACCATGACAGTTTAAAATTATAAACCTTACTTTTCTTCGACTTCACGTTTCGTTGTTTTTGTTGACCACATGTTTTACATCACCATTATAGCGTTATTCGACGCTTACCAATAATCACATTTGAAAACATAGTGGTACGGCGCGGCGTTTGAACTGACGACCTTACCCACCACTCGGCCATCGACGCTTGACTGGTACATACTTTAGATAAAGACTTTCACATCGCATCGACGCGAACTGAAAAAGTTTCCACTGGTATTATCTAACAACAAATGCCTAGTTGTTGCAATTATAAGTAATTTGCGTAGCTTACAGAAGAAAGATTAAAATCGTTTTTCCTTCGTCTGGAACGATTTGAAACACGCCACACCGATGGGCAAAAAATAGCGGACATTTCCTCTTTGACGACTATGTCACGGACTTTGTGACACTGAAAATTTAAATATGGATAGATTTTGTTAACAGTTGCATGGTCAATATAGTAAATGTTGTTAGTTCGATTTTGTGTTTGCGAGGATATTATGTTTATTGTTATATGCATTATAAATAATGAAGTGAATAAAACTTTGTAATGAACATAGAGTTCCACACGTAGAGTCCTAAGTTTTAGGGCTTGTTTAAATCGGTATGTAAAGAAATATTAGTTTATAACATTAATCGATTCATAATGTCTTTAAGATACCAAATAAATATTTTTTCTTCATTCCATCGTATATTGTTACATCATATACATACATTGATTTGTTTCTGTTCTAGTCAGCCTAAGCACTTGTGCTATTACACCAACAATGTATTAGTAAATAGATACAAGCACCAAGAGAGGGCAAATGATCATCATCATAATTTAACCACGAGATTGAAGATCCAGGACCTAAGCCAGCTTATATTTCTGAAATAAGAGCACTAACACTAGCTCTTATCCCTGCAATATATTTGGATAGACATAGGATGCTTGGCCATCGAGGCTCGCGAAATCTCCCGCCCACATAAAACCAGACAGCTCTATGAACCTGGCCAATAAAAACAATAGGGAAGCAAGGCTTGCTCCTGCCAGCACGCCAGCTATATTTCAGCGCAACCCTATCAACCGCTAAATGGTTTAATTCGTGCGCGCGCGCACAGCGTCCATTGGTCCGCGCAGGCCGCCGCGATTGGTCAGTGCGGGGCGGCGAGTACAAAGAGCAGCGAGAGGCGGCGACTGCGCGGCCGTCAGCTGTCCACAGTATGAATATGGAGTGTCTTTACTGCTTATATGGAAATTCGCTTTCCAGACGGCGAAAAATATACTCGACGCGATCGGGAAGATGCCGCGATAAACGCGCTCCGACAAAGGCGGGGCCTTTGTGGATTTGGAAATAAAATCGTCAGCGGTACAATGTCTTATCCCGTGTAGCAGCAGAGTCGGTTTATAAATAAAGGAGGTTCTACTAGCCATACATATATACCTCTGTATCGTTATATATAACTACATAATAACGGCTGAATAAATAATAGGTAATTGTCAGGTATCAATAATATAGTCAACTAATTAACTACAAATAGGCTGGCTCGATGGCACATTTACTAGTGCCCTCTTTTAGGCCAGGAGTCCTAGGTTATATCCCGGTATGGTCTGATTGTTATAATTATATAATTGTTTATTCAAGTGTTCTTTCTGATATCTGTAAGTGTTTAAGCAAAATGCGATGAATTTTCTTCTATACGTTATGTCAATTTCTAAACATAAATTAAGTCTTGCTAAATTCAACCATGGCATCCAATTGTACAGTTAACATAACTTCTTTTGAACGGATTTCTCAAACCCGATAAAAAAATATTCTAAAAGATCATCTAAATAAAGTCTAGGTTCGATAGGATACCAATAAGGGGCGTTTAAAATTCCTCCATTCCTATTATTATCACTTCTGCGATACATGATCACAGTTTCAACCGTGTCCATCAGGGTACTATAATAAGGGCCAACACTCACAAGAAATTAAGCCAAAAAAACTCATAAAAATAAACCGTCCTCAATTTAGCTACGGCGATCGATCCATCAAAGTTTTTTCCTTTCGTCCTTCAGGGCAGCTGCTTAATTAAATATTAATCGCTCCGATGTACATTTGCACGTATATAAACAATATGTCTGTACCTACAGTGTTGACGTGGCAAGACTCTTTAGTAATGAGTCATGTCCTGTACAGTTGAATACAAAAAACTACAGCCACTTTTCAAAGTCGAGTCGAAGTGTGTTTTAAGGTTACGAAGTCTGAGCGTTAAGGTATTATTTTTAGGTGAGCCCAGCACTGCGTACTTTTAAATAAACAAACAATTAAATATTAAACAATTAAATAAACAGACCTACCTGTTATTTAATTTATATATAAAATTGTGGTAGCGAAGGGTTGACTATAAGATCCACTCTGAATTTCTTCTTAAAAAGGATTAAGCTGTTTTGGGTTTTTAAATCCTTACTTCTATACTAATATCAAAAATACGTGAAACACTCTCTCTGCCTGTCTGTCCGTCTATCTAATGCGCTTCCATACTAAAATTAATTGACTGATTTAAATGAAATTTGTCATAGATAGTCTAGAGACTGAGAAAAATCATGGGCTACATTGACCGCCAACCGGTATAACAAACAGGAGCAATATTTTACGCAATAAATGATTTAACTCGTAGGGAGTCACTTGCAAAAAAGATAGTTTCAATATAACCCTGAAATTATTAAATAACTATAAGAAAACCCATAGAAACTTTAAAAAGCCTTAGGAGAACAACCACTGCTACGGATATGGCAACGACTGTACCATCATACAAACTGCAAGTACGTCACACACGATGCCACTTGGGTATGCGCGTGCAATCCTGATTTTTCCCTTTGCTTTTTATGATTTCCTGGTACCGTCGATCGATTGTCGCCGAAATTGAGGTTTTCCTTTGTGTTTTTCGGTTTGACTAATGAATGAGTCTACAATCTGTGTACAAACAGGGGTAGTCATACAGGTAACTAACACGTATTTGAAAGTACTCAAAAGTTACACACGTTTCTATAGTCTACGACAGGAATGGCGAACCTTTCATACGAAATATGAATCCTTATTAATATTATTAAATAGTGACACCCCGCCCCCCTTATTTTGCTTCATGTATATTGTACACTAGTGACCCGCCCTCGCTTCGCATCAAGTATGATAGACATAAAAACTCTTCTCTTGAATCTTAGCAATAAATAATTTATCAAAATCCGTTGCGTAATTTTAAAGATTACAGCTTACATACACATAACACAAATGCTTACCTAAGCTAGGTACTTACCACGGGATCAGATCAATGTATGTGATGTTGTGTAATACTTATTATTTACTTATTTACATACATACAGACAGACGCGGGAAGCGACTTTGCTTTATACTATGTAGTGATATAGACCTTCCTCTTAAATTACTCTATCTATAAAAAAACCGCATCAAAATCCGTTGTGTATTTTTAAAGGTCTAAGCATACATAGGGACAGATAGACAGCGGAAACGATTTTGTTTTACACTATGTAATGATAATGATTCGACAGTAACTATCGTGGTTTTACGCCAAAATTTCGTACATAGATATTCTGAAGCCTGAGAAACAGGAAAGCTACGAGCTCGTATGTAACTACACAGCATTCAGCTTTTTTAAAGTTGAACATACTCGTACAAGGTAAGATCAGAATGTTAGGGATACTAGTGAGTGACTGATCTTCTCATAATTATTAATCCTCATGCTAATTTTTGGAGTGATTGACCAACCGGCAAAATATTTTAACCATATACTGTGTGTACTTGCAAATAAAAAGTGCTTGTATAACAAAACTATAAGTTTCATTCGATAACATAACCGTTACTAACAACCAAATGAACTCTGAACAATAACACTACGTACTTTAAACGAAAAGACATGAATCATACATTAAACAATAAACTGCCGAAAAGGGACAGTCGTAAAATATGTTAGGGGCAATCCTAAATAGGTAGCTACCAAATTCTATTTATCTATTACTGTTTATGAAATTGAATTTGAAATTCATAAGTACGATTATTGGACGGTTTAATCGTGAAGGTAAAACATAGTAAAGAAACCTTCACACCTACGAAGAACATTTATCGTTGTGTAATCGACCAACCCGCACTTGGCCAGGGTGGTTGACCGAGGTCTGATCGCCCTAGTTTAGGGTAGGCGCCTGAGCAGTGGGGACGTTAAGGGCTGATGATGATGAGGAATACTACTTTCCGCCCGTGACTCTGTCAACTTGAAGTGGTTATTGCGTAAAACATGACAAAGCGCAGTCGGTTAAATAATAGCCTATGTCCTTTTTCAGGCTCTACGCTTCCTATGTATCAAATTTCATGTAAGTCGGTGGTAGTTTTGGCGTGATTGTGCGACAAACAGAGTTCGCATTTATGACATTAAGAAAGTTTAACGACTACATGCTATTGGTTGTACAACCGATTTTGGTTATTGATACATTTATAGTGCACCACACCTGTGTGCGCCAACACAGGTGCACACTATAGTAACATAGTTGTATAGTGTTGCCGACATAGTACAGTCCTTTTTTCTGCATCACTCACATATTCATCTTATTGCATTTCAATTTACATTGCGTGTTTAATTTTATGTAGGACTTTCTACATTCACTGTTCCAAGTATGGCACCGTCGTTTACTTCTTTTAATGTCAAATGTTGTAAGTTTTTTTTGTTTTTGAGCAGGAGACATTGCAGTAAAGTCACAGTAAGTGAAAATCTTAAATGTACTCAAATGGCTCCATTTAATATAAACTAACCAATCACTGGGAATTAAATTGTTTAAACGTCACTTACTTTACCTTACACGTACTATATACGTATATTTTTTGGTGTAGTCATCCTGGATATGCATACTCATATGATTCATGTTTGTAGGTCCTAAACCATGATACATACACCTTTAAAATTTGGCTTTCGGGCCTACCCAAAATAAGGGTGATAAGGCTTTAGTCAACCACCCTAGACAAGTGCGGGTTGGTTTACTACACAACCTAACAATTTTTTCGTATGTGTGCAGGTATCCTCACGATGTTTTCCTTCACCGTTAAAGCGTCATTCGTTGGCTTTTCAGTTAAGTAACCACAGTCTAAGTGATTGTTTACTTTAAGTACTTCGGTTCTAGAAACCATCAAAGAGCTAGCTTACTTAGCTAGCTAAACACTGTAGAAGGGAAACATACTCATACATTCCTTACTACAACCAATAGTACTGTGTCCTTGATAATCCGCCCTGTTTTCTATCAGATTCAAGATAACTCCATAAGGAGTTGATACATATCGATATCGGCGGTAATTAAAGAGAAAGGAACCTGAAATGTTTGTTTTTTAGTCACGAATCAAGACTAGACCTCCTTTGTTTTGTAATTAGCAGCCTTAACTTTTATAAATACAGTTCACGTATATAGACTTTTACAGCGTATTTGCTTCTTTAACGTTAGCTCGTAGTCTAAAGGCATTTAGGTGATTCCAGCATTGAATAAGTATGAGGAAGCAAGAAATTTCTGAAAAATGTTTAAGGCCATACATGGGTGCTATCGTTGTCCAACTTAGGGGTGAAAGCTATTCGCTCCCCCGCAATTCCAGTGATGATAACAAGGCTACTTACTCCAAGCCATCGTCGTAGTCAGTTAGGAAGAAAAAATTTAACAGTAAAAATAAAAATAATAAAAGAGGAGAATATTCTTTCTTTTTCGTTTTAACCAGATAGCTGGCGAGAAAATAACAAGAAAATTATTAATTTACAGCTTTTACACATCAATATACTTAGTACCCTACATAGATGTGCTAGGTTGACGACTTGTCCTGAATAACCATTCAATACTCTTTGTTGTTCTGTAAAAGGAAAGCTAATGGCGTTTCTATAGAAAAAACTTACACATGCTATCTTGTAAATCGTTGTGGCGACATACGTCACACTCCAAAAGAGTTTTACCTAAGGATGCCCGAATAAAGCCGTCGACCAGTATGGCCGGCCGCATTCCGATTGCATCTAATAACCTCAAAATCGAATGCAAAATTGCGCATTGAATAAATGACGCCGCTCCGCTTAACATTCCGACATGGCATACGCGAGTACGCATTTTCATTTGGGGCCATTGTCTTCGCAGATATTAGTATTGATTTCAATAAATAAATTAATCGTATATGCCCCCACGAATAGAATCGGTTTGGCACGCGTCTCAGGACAATCGATGAATCGATAAGTCTCGATTGTTTCGAATGGGACGTCTGGTTATTAGCGATTTTATATCGATTGACTCATGTAAGGTACGTGCGGCGGGGCATTAACATCTATGTAATGTTTATGGGACCACATGGGGAGTTATATATACTTGGGTAACTAAATATTATTAGAGGGCATAGAGGGTATATGTTTTTTTTCATATATGTATCTATGTACTAATAATGATACGTGAAGAAGATTAACGACACTTGCTGCTTTTCGGAATTATTTAATTCTAAATAATAATAACCAACGGGGTTATGTAATATTATGCTTGGCCTAGGAGTTTACAACTACAATAGTAGTTTAATGAAATTCACACATCGAAGTGCAATATAATATACACTAATCAGTATTCATTTTATTTTATTTTATTCTGAGCGCTGTGCCTAATTAAAAGACAACATTTTAAATCGTTCCTAGTAAGTTCACGGCAGTATCTGTGAATAAGCCTCAACATTACAATGTTCCGACATTCGCAATAATCCTCAAGTCTTAAACAACCGTTGAGATAACACTTTATTTCTAATAAACCGTTTTAATGCACCTCACCCTGAGTAATGACGATCATTAGCACCCAAATACGACTCGGATCAGTGATTTAAGAGGATCTTATTGAATT
The DNA here is from genome assembly GCA_039566165.1 of Maruca vitrata. Classification (NCBI taxonomy): domain Eukaryota; kingdom Metazoa; phylum Arthropoda; class Insecta; order Lepidoptera; family Crambidae; genus Maruca; species Maruca vitrata. Next base: position 4,705,295 of record CM076938.1, on the reverse strand, counting down.
GAAACTGAGAAGTTGCTATCACAAGTGTGCAATGAATTGGCCAATTAGCGAATAAGGGAATTTAGCTCTAGGTCCTCGTTATGATGTCATCACAAACCGCAGACACGCTGAAGTTGAAGATAAAACATTTTAATGTGACACACATGCTTCAAAGCACGTTTTAAGTAGTAAGATGAATGGATGTATTAAGGCTATTCTTATGTTATTAACTTCAGTGCACTCTACAGTGGTAGAGTGAACTGAAGTTCAAAACATACTAGATTGACTACCTTTAAATCAATAGAAGACCCAGATTTTTTATGGATTGTGGTTTTTTTTTGCCTATAGTAGGATTATATAATGTTAAAACAGCCTCCTTGGTTTAATGTGGCGCGTAAGGGCCGAGAGTCCCGTGTCGGGCCAAAAATGTGTGAGTTTTTAAGAAATTCTTCAGCCTGAATTTTTTAGAGTTTGGAAGATGGCGAATGAAGGCTCGTCTCCCAGAAAGCATCTTAAGCCGGTAGCCGGGTTTGATTTATCACCTTTATCGTGGTCTTTTGGCCACCAAAGGCGAAATCATTCGGACACCTTATAATGTTTTACAGAAAACTAACTGCCTCGTTGGTAGCAAGTGCTGCGTTAGGACCGAGAGGTCCCGGTTCGAGTCCGGGGTCGGGCAAAATTTGTGTGAAATGAAATCGCACAAAAATCAAGATTACCTATATCCTCTGGACTCCAAACTCTGTATAAGAAATACAAATCACAACAAAAACAGAATATATTTCTGATTCTATAGAAGTACTTTGCCAATTTGTACGCGTATTAACCACTGGGTCAAACCCATTAATGCTATCTCATAGTATGTTTATTTGTCATGTCAGTTTATGATATAAGACCTATCGTTTGTCACCGCCTACGGAACGTGAGTCGATAGTAAAAATGTTATTGTTCTTTTAAAGCAAGTACATTATCGTCTTCCAAATGTATTGAGCGATTGGTAAGTAATCTTGCTTATTAAGGTTCAAAAATATTTGTAGTCGTCGTTTAGGTAACTGAAATCAATAATTTTATTAATTTTACGATTTCATTTGGTACCTTATTTTTTAATGCAATACGGTCTATTACGCTTTTACAAGATTTCAAGAAAATTGGTGGTCGCAAAAACAGAAAGATAACAGATTTCGAATGAAAAATGCTGTTAGACTTTTTTATCATTGTTCTGTACATATCTAAAATATCGTTACTCAAATTATATGTACAACTGTATATACATTTTAATTATCTAGTAATTACTTAGTTTGATAATTTGCAATAGTACTGTGTTTAGTTGTTGTGTTCGCTCGTGACCATGATTGTTGTAACCCAGTCGAAACGTCGGACAGTATGTAGCTATGTATTTGCTACTCCTAATATCGCATGAAAACCAGTAAAGACTAATATTTGGTACCGCAGACGTTTCCATTGCTTAAAATTAATTAAGTACGAATACTTAGACATCACTTTATACTTAGGTCACCCACCTCGTATGCAATACATCTCGTCATTACTATATTCGGTATAATCGAGAGTCGATTAATTCACAATAATAATTTGTCTCCTATCTGAGGCTCGCCTACTTTAATAAAATAATGTATTCGCGTCGGGGCCTACGTAAGATGCGTAGGCGCACGTACGGATTGAGACGTCTTGATACTTGCCTCGTTTGTCAAAATTGACGGGGAATTTTGACGTTTGTGAATGAATATTATTGCAATATGTTGAATTAATTTATGTGAATGGATAATGTTAAAGATATGATAATTAACATCTTGAATTCATCATCATAAGCCCATTCCTGTCCACTGCTGGACATAGACCTCTCCAAATGCACGCCACTTCTCTGTATCCTCGGTCACTCGCATCCAGCTCCTACCAGCCGTCCTGCGCAGATCGTCACACCACCTGGCCTGCGGGCGTCCTACACTACGTTTACCGAGACGCGGTATCCACTCCAGATCTCGTCTACCCCAGCGGTTGTCGGTTCTACGGCTGATGTGGCCAGCCCACTGCCACTTCAACTTGCTAATGCGATGAGCTATGTCAATGACTTGAATTCATGTATCATAGAAATTGGGACACCTATTCAGTAGCTCAAATTGCAAATAAAATTTGAATGCATTACGTCATAGTACTGGTATAACCCCAATTTTGTATGAAAAGTACAAAGGTGAGATTTTAAAACATTTTCGACGAAATAAATAAGACTCGAGTACCTACGAGTATAAGGTGTTATGCATATCTTATATTTATTTACTGTTAACCGTTAAAACCTGAAAAACCGATGTTGTTGTGACAAAATTAATCACACAACATCGATTGATTCGCTCTATCAAGGATTATATAAAATCAGTAACAAAACATATAAAAATTATTATTAAAAAAACGTATAACTTTTGTATTTATAAAAAAAATGTAATACTGGCCATTCGCAAACCGTTTTTAAATTGATCAAAGCGTGACGCAAAAAAGAAAATCGAACGAGCTTTTCAAAACGATCAAACGCGTTCCACGCACAGAAGCCAATCATAGGCTGGTAAGCGTCACCATATAGCTTCGTAGTTCCTAACCGTGCAGAGTACCTGAGTACTTCGGTACCTAGTGTCGTGACCCTATTGCGACTGAGTCATCAGCGCGTGCGATGAGGTTTTAAATTTCGACGTTAACGAATTTGCATTTCGAACGATAAGGCATGCAGTGATTGTGTTTTAGACGAAACCGACAGGAAATAGTTTGTGGTGGGGTAATAATAATGTTATATTAATGTTTTCATAGCGATGTCCGTTGGCAATATCTTTGTCAAATTAATGATTAGCCTTGCATTTGCGTAAAAATAGATGCTCCCTTTTTTTCACTTTCAAAGTTTTGTTAGATAGCGAACTAAATTATTTGTCTTTTTGCGATGCATTGAATACGGCTTACAATTTTTTACTTTATACAAAGATTTCGGAAAATTTAACTGTCAACTTTGAGACTTTGATCCATTATAGGAGAAAATCAGAGATAATTAATGATCAAAAGATGGAAAAAGCTCCCCCTGGTATACCAAGGGGAGCTTTTGCCGAGCTTAAAAGTTTTTCCAACTTTTTCCTACTACAGATACATTTAATCATTTCAAGTGGAACGAGCGCGAAGACAAATTGGGTATTATTGGAAATTAATGGATTTCCCGACAATCGATTGTTGTGATATCGCACGCACGCATTGTTGCATTTCGAGAAAATATCGATTTATGGGAACGATGCATCGTTACGGTACGATCGTCTGGGAAAATGTTTCTTGTGATACTGAGCAATGAGCGTTCTGCAATAACGATCTCAATCATCAAGTTTATGCCCGACTGTGTTACGGTCTACCAGCATCACAGCCACTGAAGATGTTTGAAAAATCTTTGCTTATTTACTAGCTATGCAACGAAAGCTCATCATAGAGAGTGTCGTGAACATCTACACGTACGGTAATCAAAAATAAGCATTACCAAATTAATCAAAAAAAAATGTGGTATGAAAACATACAAAACGATTAAATGGGTAGGTACTAATCCTTACTTCTGATATAATAATGAAATAGTTTCAAACAGAGTCTTAGTGATATTTTTATCGTAAATATTATAAGATTATTCAAGCAGCTGGATCCTTACAATACTTACTGTGATTAGGTAACAATCTTTTACTTTTTTATATTTACACAAGCTACCCAACCAGTAGCAAAGAAACAACCTCACAAAGCCCATTTTCATCATCCTCACATTTCAATTTCCAATACGAGCCAGCTGCATAATTAACAAGTCTATTATATCTGCGTAGGTGCCCTAAGTGCTTACTCTAAGCACCTAGTTATTAGGCAATTACATAGGTTTAATTGAGAGCTAGTCAAACCGGTTTTCTATGTTAACACTTAATTTGCCGTCACGCTAGCTGATGGCAAGACGTAGACTGATGTGTGAACTCCCGTATAGGTCTATAACGAAGCTTATTCTGAATACATTCAAGACAACTAATTAAACTTTGTGTCAGATCAGCGGCGAATGCAATCAATTTGATCGCGCGGAACGTAATAAACGTAATGATAGTTCAGTTCGATATTTGATTAAGAAACTTATGAATCGTGTCGTGGGTTTCTCAATTACCTATTTTAAGCACTTAATGATTTACGATTAAAGATATTGTGAATCTGTTCGTTTTCAAAGTGAATGAGAGTTGGATTACAGATATTCATCGAGAATACCAAGAATTGGTTTAAAAAGAAAATAAATATACAAATATATAAAACAGTGATAGACAAAAAAAACGCTTCTTTATCACGTTTACATACAAAAACAAACTTAATATTAGCGTCATACTTACCCATTTAAATTTTTAAGCTCATAAAGCTAAATCATTAGGTTAATATCAATATTGGGTAAGTTTATCCATTAAAAACCCTGTCTAACTCCTAACAGAAAATCTGAACTAGAAGACTAGAATTCCCATCTAGGAATTAAGATAAAAAATAAAGGGGAAGTGTCGACGCATCTTCAAGACGTGTCGACCAGCAAAAACCCTACTCTGTAAAAGTGTCCAACGCGAAAAATGACTATTCATGCCGCTATTACTTTAACGAGCTTCTTTTCCCTCCTTAACCCATTCATGCTCTAAGTTCTCTCAGATTCCCGCTGTGAGAATGCAACTCTACCCATAAGGAGTAACAGATACTAATCTAATACTTGCGGTATCTAAGAAGGTGTTATACTCAATATGGGTAATTTATTTTCCCTCGACAAAGTAAGGAAATTGTCGTGAATAGGCCAGGCCAAGTGTTTCATTGTTGATGTTACCTACTAGTTATGCTTAGGGTTGTATTGTGAGTACCGAATTTGGTTAGAAACTAGTGGTCCCCTCACCATTTGGAAGGAATAAACATAACAAATTATCAATATTGATAATATTCACTACTCTAGTAAGCTTCATTCATCCTCATAAGAAAATAATAAACTTAATTTCTCATAACTCAGTGTCCTAGAAGTAATTTTCGATTAGCTTAGTAGATCCTACTGCTCGATACTGCAGTTATCAGTTTATTTGAAAAACTTTACTCGATAAGTCTACTTACAACATTTTGTATCAAGAAATTTCTATGTTCACAATTTCCAAAAGCATATTTGAGATATAACGTCTGTAACATAATTATGATAGACATCAAATCAACTGAAGCAAAAACCGCCAGATACGATCAATAATTCAACTGAAACAGTACATTATTCATTGACTTTTTGCGTTATTCCCAAAACCGTTCACCAGCCGATTGGATCACGTAGTACATGTATTTGCCAGAACCGAGGCTAGACTAGGCATTCCTCGAACACCCGTACACGGAATACACGAAAACCATTCTAAGAACCGTGACAAACACACCGCCAGACTAATTATTATTCTTAGCACGCCAACTATAATAATACAATTAATTCCGTTTGTCCATCTGATAAGTGACTGAGTTACTTAAACGATGCTTCAATGATTAAGGAAATAGGGTCTGAAATGTATGTTCGTGTGATGGTGTGGAGTGGCTGCGTTCTGGGAGGTAGGCTGGGGATTTAGTATTTGCGCATTATTGTTACTTGTGCCTATAATGATTTATAAGTTTAACTACTTTAATCTAGTGATGCACTATTTACTTGGAACATTATTTGTTAAGATTTTTTCATAGTATTGACCTTTATGTCTATGAAAAATGAGTAATGGTGACTAATTCTGTCTTTTTTTTTCATATAAAAAGATTTATCGATATTCAGAAAGACGAGATACGGTAGACGTAGTTATACTTCCATTACCTTTTGGTGCGATTTTAACTAATAAATCTAAATTATTTAGTTAAAGAAAAACGAATGAAAAACATTTCATATGGAGTAATGGAAAATGTAAAACCCCCTCCCACCAATAGGTCCTATTAGTCCCCTACATTCAATAATTACTCCACATTTGTGCCAACCAATCAAAAACTCCGTCTAAATTAGGTAAACTGACAAATCTCAAAAAATCTTGATAAATAACCGCATTGGCCACATCAAGAGCGATATTACTCAGACACACCATATTTGGAGGCCAGTAAAAAGTGGTCATTTCCCTTATTAGGAGTCGTTTAGGCTAAACGCGGGTGCGGTAGGAATTATCTCAGATATGCCTTTTAGGTATATTTAATTATGTATGTGTAATTAGCAGTGTTTACGGTAATGAAGTGAAAGGGATTTAGTAGCAGCTTTTTAATGTGAGTAACTTCTTCTTATCGTATGGTTGATGAACAACCTGGTGTCAGAGTTTTTAAACCGCCCGTAGGCCTCTGACATGGCTTCTCACATCGTTGAAAAATCTCTCAGGTGTGCTGGTTTCCTCACGATGTTTTCCTTCACCTTTAAAGCGTCGAATGATGGTACATATGAATTTAAAATTTGAAAAACACATTGGTACCTGGCGAGGTTTGAACTGGCGACCTCTCGCATGGCAAGCAACGACCTTAACCACTCGGCCATCGACGCTTTTTAATGTGAGTAATGTAAGTAACAAATAGTGCGCATTGTTTATCTTTTTAAAGTTTAAAGTAGTTTACGCTCTTCTATTTTTGCGCGGAATGAAAGAACGATAATACTTAAGTCTGTTGGTTATATTAATGAAGTAAACATATTTTTTACGTATTCAATTAGAACAGTTACTATCTGTTTTGAATTATACAAAAGATTATGAAACAAACTTTAAAATTTTTTGCTCGTAAGTACCTAACAGACTACAGTAACTAAATTTCAAATACAGTAAATCGAAAATAAGAGTATTCATCAGTAAGATTTAAAATATTCACGTACTATTACAATTAAAAAATAGTTATTATGAGTATGTAAGTATTTGTTACCCTTATTATCGCGGGTAGACCCATAACAATTAGTTTTTTAACATTATCTTTAAACATTATAATTACAGATATGTACAAATACTTGTAAAATCTTTTTAAAATGCAAAATGATTCAATTAGGTCTATTTGTAGCTATTAACTAAATAGTGCGCGTTCCACACTAGATTGAGCAAACATTGTAATGAATAAGCGTAATACAAGTCATGTTAGCAGTCTTCTATCAGTTGCCGCTGTAAATCACTTTGTCATAATAACATGGGCTGAGGTGCTTACAAACACGGCATATTTGTTCGCTAACTATTTTCTGTTTTAGGTTAGCATTTTAACATTAAAAAATACTGGCAAGCCGGGAATACATATCGGGGAAAATAATTACGTAAAATACTGAAGATGTCTTTGATTGTTATTTCTTAAATGGTTTCTTGTAGCTTTTTTGTGCTAGTAGTGATTAGCGTAATAATTTGTTCCTATCGAAGATGATTGTAGTAATATAACGCAATGAGATTCGTAAAAATAATTTCAGTGAGTTTTGTAACGTGAACCATCCATGGTGGTCACTGAGTTGGGATTAGAACTAGGATATTTATTAGATATAAATCTCTGGGACATTTCCACACACGGTCATCTGACCCCAAACTAAGCAGAGCTTGTACTATGGGCGTCAGAGACTGATATACATACATATATATTTTTAAATACATACTTAAATACATAATCACACCCAGACACGGAACAAACACCGATGTTCATGACACAAATATTTGTCCCGAGTGGGAATCAAACCCACGACTCTTGGAACCGCCAGCCAGGGTCACTAACCACTGTTCCACGGAGCCAGTCAGATATAAGCTAGGTAAGCTTTGAAGAACAAGAAACATTTTTGACAGCATTAAGCAAATCAACTTCCGACTTACATCGATATACAATGCCATTGCCGTGTTCAGCTATGATCGGGGCGCAAATTTAACTGTAATCATACCTAAAATATTTTTTGTAAAAGCTCGGATTTGTGTACTGCTGTTCCAAATAAATAAAAACATAAATAAATATCTAACGATTGAATCGCTCGCAGCTGTTGACAAGAAATAAGTTTTGATGCGTGTTTTGCAATCAATCAAAATTAACAACATATTTGAATTCTCAAGTACTGCGTTATCAGTTATTTCATGTAATTCTATTGATTATTTGCCATAGAACGGCTCTTATTTAGTAGTTGATAGTGAACAAAAACGTTCAGAGCGAATACTTTAAATTGTGACAGCAACACAACTAATCGGTGCGCACCTTAAACAACACTTTTCATACAATCACTTGTTGGAATGTTGTCACTGGCAAATGCTTGACAGTTCATAAACCAGGCAATTAACTTAATAAGGATTCAAATGATTAAATTAACTCTATATAAAGAGCTCGTTTACAAATAGTTATTGCCTGTATCCGTACTTCGATTGCCATTTTTTCTCTCTCAAGATTCCTTTTGTAAAGGGTAGAGATTTGCTCTGAAGATGTGATGTGAATCATAAATATGTTATGCATGTTTTTGAAAGGAGGCTCAGATTAAATGCGCAGCAAACAGTATCAAGTTCTTGACTATTGATCTAATAATGATGTTTATTTGTTTTCTTTTTTCAGGTAACTAATAATAAGGAGCTTACAGTTCCTCTGTTACTTTTCACTAATTGTCATGTCCTTTCAGGGTAAGAAACGATAGATTTAACATAACAACATAACATAACAACACATAAGAATCTCTAATGTGTAATGTAATGTAACAAGCAATACATATTTCTATTTGTAATTTGAATCATCTGTTAATTTAAGTAATAATTTGTTCATAAGTTTGGTTTACATTATTAAACATTAAAAATTATTTAAAATTTGATGAAATTATGTACATTGAAATTCTCAAAACCTGCAAATGTTTTCGTTGTGTGCTGGATATAATAAGTGACTTTCAGTAACTATAGTGAATACTTGGGCTATAGTTATAGCTTACTTTTAGGCTTTGGTGACCTACGACAAAAAAACTGAGTAAGCACTGGAAGGGTGATTGAACATGATATAACTCATGGGTCACACATACCCACCCAAAAACAGTGTGACAAAAACCCGCCTATAAAGTGTCAGATATAAATTATTTATTAAAATGGCGTCCTCACCTTAAATATAGATATAAATATTCGCGTACCATATAAGGGTGCCATGTAAAGGATGTGACGGCGTTCGCATATCAGATGGTAGTTGGCGGCAAATAATTCAGAATATTATTATGAGGTATCAATTACAATATCACCTGTTACTCATCAACACTATAGTTTGCGTAGTACGCCACTAGGGATGGTACCTACTTGTCGAAAAACTTAAAATTATACTATGGTTTAGGACATGATTTTTTAAATTTACTCTAGTGATATGATCTATAATATAATTGTAAATGCGAAAATCTAAGAGTTGCTGAAAGAAATTTGGTACACAGATAATGTAGAGCCTGAAATGTAAATGTCTGAATGAGTGTTGTCCCCTAGTTTTACTGTCAAGAATGACTTTACCTATCTGTTCCTTGACTTGTGTGTGGTTTATCTGGAAGCAAAAGCTAATAACCATAATATCACCTAAACAGGAGTCAAGTTGTATTGCGTCCACTAACTACTTCCTTCTTCCCTTTTGCAACAATAAACACCTAAGACAAGTGTTTCTGTCTGTTCCGTTTAGGCAAATCGGTAGCCCTACGCCCCGAACCTGTGACCATTCCCAATGAGTCAACGGGCCCTGATTAAGCGCCACTAAGTATGTGCACCGCGGTGCTACAAGGCTGTCATTACCCCGCCTTCTAAGGAACGCAATTTAGCCAATTAATGGAGGAAGGAGCGCCAAGGTCAGGACGTGGCGCAACGCGTTAATACGAAGATGCGAAGGTTACATGAAATATTCAAGGGAAATCTGACTTAGGATTGCTACATTTAATATTGGAAAAACCTAGCTCATGTTTTCCCTTCCTCCTTTAATCCTGGACTCTGAAACGGTTCTAAGCAGGCTTTCAGGGTGAGGTCCACAGACTTAATAACCTATTGTGCCTATCGACCTCATATGTAGACCTTACGCCCGCTTACCACCAGGTGGATTGAGGTCATCCTGGGAGACTTCCATCAAAATTTTAAAATTTATAAAAATTTACAAAGCATAGGAACAAAATAGAGATTTAAGCCAGCCAATTCTTAGCTATGGCGACCACAGCGCTCTAATCCAATGGAGCTAATAAGATTAAAATTTTCAGCCTTTTTTGCCCACGGGATGGTTAACCCAATGTAAGACTAGTATCAAAGGGCTCTCGATTCGACGCCTTAGAGGAGAGAATGGATCATGGTGGACATAGATATAAAGTTAAAAATATAACATATCTTATCTAGTAGCAGAGACCATTCTGAACGATCTCTTCAACCCTCAGGTACCTTTGTGTTACCCCTACCTCTATACACCGACTCCCTAAAGGGTTAAAATGCATTAATGCAATGATGTTTAGAATAATAGAATAGAATAGAATAATATTTTATTTAGCGCACAAATAGAAACAAACCAAACATACAGAAAATAAAGACAAACCAAACATACAAAAAAATAATAACAAACCAAACATACAAAAAAAGAAAATAAAATCAAACCAAACATACAATTATGTACTAACTTATGTGCTAAAAGGGCTCCCTGTTTTCTACATTTGAGGAGCCTGTGTTTTTCTGGCGTCCCATCTAAAAAATGAAATCATGCTCACATTAACATCTAGGATGAACTAATGGATGTCATATGTTCAAAGGTACCTACAAAGCGATATGCTGGGAAAACCCACAGAATACTCACATATTAACACAATTTAACTGGGCATTAGTAATTACTACTGATATTTTATTAATAACGTCATTTATAGTCTAACAAAGGATTCAGAAGAGTTATATTGGAGCTTGACCCATAATGGGTCGTCATGTATGACACATTACAAGCGATTGATAAATAGCTTTTTTTTGCATCGCCTTCCTCATAATCGCTGCTACTAATAAAAATTAAGTACTCTGCATACCTTACTGGTTATTGATTACTAGATCATAAGGAAATCTATCACTACATTGAGGTCCGTATTTTTTTTTATTTACTTGTATTTTTCATCTCATATATAAGCCAAATTTGACAGCTCCTATAGTGCTCTGGTTTTAATAATATTTATTTTATTGTATCTTGAGGAGAAGTAGTTAAGAAAAAGTATAAAAGGTTGCCAGATTTAAAGAAATCATTATCTAGAATGAAGAGATATTCGTAACATAAGTGTTTCTAGCTAACGTAAAATTTTCGCATTCTTACATGTTTTGTGATGATAGCTTTTTTTTGCTAAGTTAAGCGGAAATTACTATTTTTGTTGCAATTGACAAATCACTATAAATAAATGCAGGTAAAACACCAGATAAAGGAAATACACAGTATTTATGCATTTTATTCCAGGTACAGGGCAATATGTGTGCGATAAAAAACTGTGCACTGGACAGCTCTTATCAGCTAACCTACTGCTGCCTAGCAAAGTATAGATTAGACAGTATAGAAAAAAAATGCAATTTTTTCAGCGCGTTACCATTTTCCATTGCCCGTAGAATTCCGTCTGAATGAATTTGCTAAATAGCATTTATTATAAAAAATTGAATACACAGAAATTGGCGATAGTGATAAAAAATTGACTGGGTGGATTGTGCGCATATATATTGCGTATTTTTGGTAATTTTATATATTTGTATACGTCATGGTTAGATGTGTTTACCTATCTATCTATGAAAGTGGATTCATCTACTCCAGTATCCGTTCCCATATCCGTAACACAAGTGCCTAAGCTATATTACATCACAGATGAATTCAATGTATGAAATGACATATTTGTTCTCTCATCATGAAGCACTGACCGGATTATACAGTACAATTAGATATATCTTACTGTTTCTATAATACCTGTGGCACAGGCTAATAATCGTCTCATGAGCACCGCTGGTAATCCCGGGTTTGACCGATAAAACTATACACTATTAGTCATACCGCAGATGAATAATATCTAAATGTAAAAAACAAACTGGCACGTTTATCCCACGGGATACATTGGATAATGGACCTTGTGGCCTTAGGCCAAAAGTCGCTAATCGCTAGCGCTATACAGTAATTATATTTGTCATGTTATTTTGGAATTTTATTCAGAGCCAAGTTAGAGTGACGTAGTTTAATTGTTTGCTTTTACATATTGCACGGCTGAGTGTGCACGTGGCATGAAATCTCTGATGTTTGTCAATTCAAGTAATTAATGACCCTATTAAACATACACCTTTTTATTAAGTGAAATAAGCTGGAGATTAGCACTACTCTTCATACCCCAATACAAAGGAACTTGTAAGTGCAGGATTTACAGGTTTGATAGAGACCCTAGTCCAGTGTGGGATAATATTGTTTAAACCAAATATATCTTTATATAAATCTTTAATATATACGCTGCATTTATGGATTTTGAGCTCATTCCGTAACGAAATTCAATGTCAGACAATATTTTAGAACAAAACCTATTACCTCTTACTTGGCGCTCCCTCTACCGCACTTAACTCTCACTATTTTCGGGTACACGGATGGTTGTCTTTATTTTTTATACCCGTTTTATTTCATTAGAGGCGATACGATCGGCAACCACCCACGCAGCGCCATAATGACTTGCCATATCTACAACTAGCGAGCGGCTGCGCGAGAAAGGCTAGGGCGCCGTTACTCCGACCTATTTTTGACAATTAAAGCTCACTTCGTATTATATCTAGATGTGACTCTTATGGCGACACAATTGTGCCATACTGGAAATGTTTACTGGTGAAAGTGTGAGGATATACTGACTTGATGGCGCAGTTGTTAAGCCTATCTCTGTAGCGCAAGCTGTCATGGGTTCGGGATGGTTTGAATTGGGCGGTTGGTTCCAACCGGAAGTAGTGTTATTGGATCAAAATTGATAATGTTCCTTCCGGTCCGGGTGTGTGTACAATTTCGTCATTTTCTTAGTAATTAATTATACGTCTATTCATTTATATTCAAGTATAACTTATCATTTTATTAATAAGAACACTATTATTTTTGTCTTTTAGTGGTTAAACGACGAGCAAAACTTATACGAATAAGGATAATTAATGTTAATTATAACATTTTGCTAAGACTGACTGCAGTACATGAATGGTTTTGTTGCTATTATTTTAATGAATAGAGTTTTGCATAAGGACGTTATAAATATCAAGCATATTATATGTACCTAGATAGATACGCAACATACAAATACCTAAAATGGAAATATCTACATAAGAAAAAAAAGCCAATACTAATTTTCTGTCTTTTTATTAGTTTTTTCAATATCATGAAAGTATATAATAACTCGTTTAATTAATACATTTACTCCGATACTTGCCAGAGGATTTCCTGGCACCAAAGCTAAAGAGAAAGAAACGCATAATTAACCAATACACGTAAACATTACCACTTTTTACCCTCTTCCAGACCAGAAACGTAAGCACAACTCATTTCTAAAACCGGTCGCAAATAACTATGACGTACGGATCGCAAAACAACCATTACATGATAAGAGATATGTATGTTCGTACTAGCGGTATTAATCGACACTATCAGTGATAATAATTTGTAATCACATCGTTTTACAGATAGATTGGTAAACAAACAAAGATATGAGGTGAATGCCGTTTGTTTGTTGTTTTGATTTTTATTCTGATAAAAATATATCATCAAGATAATCATCAGCTCATCTCTGTCCACTGTTGGACATAGGCATCCCCATATACACGCCACTTATGTCGTTCAAATATATGAACGAATATTACTCAAATATTTTTAATTTAGCAAAGTAACCAATATTTCAAAAGAGCCACACATTTCAATTCAAATTCAATATAGGTTAATCCTCAAGTTAAAAAACAAATCTAACTGAATAATGTTCCAAAATTATTTACATTTCGTCTAGAATATAGAACCAGAAAAAGGACGTACGCTCTTTTGAACCGACTGCACTGAATGTGAGTAATGTGTTACGCTGTTAGGGGTGAGAGCCATCCGCTTCCTCGCAAGTCCGGTGTTGATGACGAGGCTACTGCAAGACAACATCGTATGTCAATTAGGAAACAAAAGTTTAACGCTCTAAACGACTCTGTGCAAGCGAAGTCGCGGGCGGACAATATTATCGCGCGTTCGACCATACCAGTGTTGACGGTACTTAGTCCTATATTTAATTAAGTTGTTAACAGGCTCAGCCCATGTCCGACATACCATTTACGTTAAAGAATGCAATACTGAAACACTTGGGGCTAATATGGATTTAATATAAGTCTCTCCTCGTTTAGGGTTCAGTATGAAAGAGGCAAGTTTACAGAGCGTTCTGGAAAGTAAAGATTTCCTATTCTACGGAAATAATTAGTCATAGGTTAAGCAAGTTAAAGGAATAAAAATAGACAATACTACTTAAAGGAATTACTTAGAAAATAGACATTTTGGACTATCTCTTTTGGGTTATCTTTTATTCGCACATTCTCTACATTGAATTACTGCATATAAAACGTACCTATAATTTAAATTATAGTGCAATAATATAAGAATAACACTGATTGCAAATAAAACCTATAACCTACAGTTTAATTTATAATTGAATACATTAAAGAACTAAATGAAAATCTACCTTGACAACTAATACAAACTCTCGAAAGTAGTAATAATATTAAATGTCTGCACAAATCATGTGCCATATCTTCTGTACTACATGTTTGTACGGAACCCCAGCCTGATGTACGTCACTTGACCGGTTTTTTGCCCGTTACAGGCACTCATACAGAACGGTGGATATTTTCGTAGTTGATTTATAAGCTGAGGGCTGTACGTTGTCAGATTACCTAATTGGTAGCTTTTTGCTTATTTCGCGATACGTCAGTTTTTGGATGATATTTCTTCATAACTCATGGACTAACATCAACCCTTCTACCTGATTCAATTCTCGGTAGGGTATATTGTGCCCCGCCAGGTACCAATGTGTTTTTCAAATTTGAAATTCATATGTACCATCATTCGACGCTTTACGGTGAAGGAAAACATCGTGAGGAAACCTGCACACCTAAGAAGAAATTCTAAGGTTGTGTAGTCGACCAACCCGCACTTGGCCAGCGTGGTCGACTAAGGCCTTATCGCCCTAGTTTAGGGTAGGCCCGTGCCCCAGCAGTGGGGACGTATATGGGCTGATGATGATGATGATATTGTGCCTGTCGACCTCATATGTGGACCTCACGACCTCCACCATCAGGTGGAGTAAAGTCAACCTGGAAGTCTTTTATTAAAAAAATGGTAGATTTGTTTTGAATAAAATGTGTACCTAACCTGTATTTATTCCATTGCTGGGTCACGGTCTCCTTCAAATCTCAGACGCAACCTTAGAGAGCACTGGACTCTCTAAGGCTGAGACTTGCTACTTCTTTGGGAGATGGGCCAGATAAACCGCACATCATCTTTTCATGGGTTTGACTAAGGGCTATGGACTATGGAGTATCTCAGGTGGTAAATTAGTAGGAATAAAGGTGTAAAAAGGCGTCGACGGCCGAGTGGTTAAGGACGTTTCTTGCCATGTGAGAGGTCGCCAGTTCAAACCCCGCCACGTACCGCTGTGTTTTTCAAATTTGAAATTCATTATGTACGATTATTCGACGCTTTAACGGTGAAGGAAAACATCGTGAGGAAACCTGCACACCTACGAAGAAATTGTGTAGTCAACCAACTCGCACTTGGCCTGGGTGGTTGACTAAGGACTTGTCGCCCCAGTTGAGGGTAGGCCCGTGCCCCAGCAGTGGGGACGTATATGGGCCGATGATGAAATTAGTAGACAGACAAAGGAATATTGTTATCCCTGATGAAAGGGTCAGGGTAAAAAGCGTCGATGGCCGAGTGGTTAAGGTCGTTGCTTGCCATGCGAGAGGTCGCCAGTTCAAACCCCGCCAGGTACCAATGTGTTTTTTCAAATTTTAAATTCATATGTACCATCATTCGACGCTTTAACGGTGAAGGAAAACATCGTGAGGAAACCAGCACACCTGAGAAATTTTTCAACGGTGTGTGAAGCCATGTCAGAGGCCTACGGGCGGCTTAAAAACTCTGACACCAGGTTGTTCATCAACCATACGATAAGAAGAAGAAGATGAAAGGGTTAAGACTTCGAAGCTGAAGTGGCAGTGAACAGACCATTAGTGCATAATGAAGGATGATAAATGAGCCAAAATCTTAATGTTTTAATCTTAATCTTAGTGAGTGTTGTGTGTCAGACAAATGTGGGTAGCTGTACAAATGACATTAGTGCTGGTTCGGGGATGGATCAAGAAATTCACAACCGCTGTGGCAGACGAAGACAGGCGGCGCCAGTTCGCTCGCGACCACGATTGGTGTAACCCAGTCGAAACGTCGGGCAGTAAGTAGCTATGTAATTTGCTACTCCTAATATCGCGTGTAGACCCATAAAGACTAATTTTAGAGCCAAAATCTTGTCACCATGTGTATCTGAAGACGGTTTTCGCCAAAGAGGAAGAATGAATTATATTAAATAAATTTTGCTACTAATTTGTAATAATAATAAATACAGTCCTTCTTAGTAATGTGCTGGGGTAAATATAAACCTAAGTACAGTTTACGTTGATGGTTGTCAGTCTGTCAAAACATCTCACATTTTATTATTCTAAAGTAACTGTTAAATTTGTAACTCATTGTTCGCTTAGTAACTTGAAAATATAATTTAAAATCCATTTTATTCTAATGTGAACATAGTAACAATCACGCCATTTCTTTTAGAGGGGTATTCATTCTAGCGTTGAATTGAACAGTAAATGCAATGAAAAATATTTTTGATGCTTTTTATCCTCCGTATCAATTGAAATAGAACACAAATTGGTCAAAAAATTGAGAAGCTATTTGTTCCCCTCACGAAAACAGACTTTTGTACGAAAAAATTATGGCAGCAGTGCAAAATGTTGTCACTATTGGAGACAGACCTCTTTGTCTAATCTGCAAATTTAGCTTTAGCTCTATTTTTTGTATCTGTTTAAAAAAAGCAATAAAACACTATAAAATCATCGAACATCCTTTTGATGTTTCGTATTTTAAGTGTGCGTGTACTGAGTGACGTGTAAGTATTTATTAAATACTAGCTGTGCCAGCGACTTCGTTCGCGATTCCCCCGTTTTTTACACATTTTCCATTGTATCATTGCTCCTATTGGTCGCAGCGTGATGTTATATAGCCTAAAGCCTTCCTCGATAAATGGTCTATACAACGCAAAAAGATTTTTTCAAATCGAACCAGTAGTTCCTGAGATTAGCGCGTTCAAACAAACAAACAAACAAACAAACAAACAAACAAACAAACTCTTCAGCTTTATAATATTAGTATAGATAACAAATATTACGTCTCCAATTTGGCTCATTAAGCATTGGATTTCCCCCGTATTTATGAATAATAACAACATCTACAACATGAATCCTAGCGGTATACCTACACTACTGTATTTTTAGTATGAGGTTGTGGTTAGAGTTAACTTCTATTCAGATAAAAATATTCAGTTTTCATAGATGTATGTGATGTTGTGTAGGTTATATGATAAAAATACATTACATTATTCTGATTCCGATGTATTAAGTTGCTTGCTTATAACCTAACATAACTGACCAATGAATTGGACATTTTTGATAATAAATATATTTTTTCAGGTGGGAGACATTTTGTCGACCGGTTGCTGTTACCACCATACAGTTGTGTAAAACCCGCCAAGTGACTCTGACCTCTCTTGGTCAGGTCGCGTTCCGGGATCAGCACTGTACGAACCGGAGCCAGGGGGACCATTGTTGCGGCAAGCGCCGGACCAGTGGAGTCTTAGCGGCGGTATTGTGCGGGCGGAGCGGGTCAGCCCGCCGGCCAGGGAGACCCGTAGAAACGGGGGCCCTTCCGTCCGGCGGACTGGCCAACTCCGACCCGCACAGCTCAATACCAATGCGAGACTCCACGCCTTGTCTCGTTGTTGCCGCAGCAGTGGTCTCCTTTTTCACGGCTTTCAGGGTGAGTGCGACAGGCTCAATATGGTCTATTGTGCCTGTCGACCTCATATTTGGATCTCACTACCGCTTACCATCAGGTGGAGTGAGGTCATCTTGTTAGCCTCTTCATAAAAAAAAAATATTTATGATTGTAAGCTGTTGCGTATGCCATAATAATAAATCCAATCAAAAACATAAATGTGAAATGAAAGCCAAGTTCAATATTATGATAATTGCCTTGGTTGTTGACTTCAACGACAAAAGAAGTGAGATCTAAATGGGTGCCAAGTTCAATGGTCAACCCAGAAATTTATTTATAAGTAACACTATAACATACCTATCATATCTTCTTATAACATAAGATAATGTATGGTGGTAGCCTATGAAGGTCTGTCTTGGCTAGTTTCTATAAACCTACCAACGTATTATTATGTTCGCTCGCTAGTTTCTACCAACAATCCAAATTTTCGGAATTATAAAATAAAAACCGACAAATACTTGTAGGCTTAGAACTTGCGACGGCTATAATTCATATATGAAAACTAGCCAAGAGAGACCTTCATAGGCTACCACCATACATTATCTTATGTTATAAGAAGATATGATAGGTATGTTATAGTGTTACTTATAAATAAATTTCTGGGTTGACCATTGAACTTGGCACCCATTTAGATCTCACTTCTTTTGTCGTTGAAGTCAACAACCAAGGCAATTATCATAATAATATTGAACTTGGCTTTCATTTCACATTTATGTTTTTGATTGGATATATACTTAGTGCTCTGCCTTCCCCGGTATATAGGCGTTATTAGGCACTAATTAGGTATTTATGTTAAGCGTTCATAATAGAACCTAACCTAATTATTAAAAAAATTGCCAGTTTTTTATTTTTTCCTTTGTATTCATGTAATTACCTATCTGCATACCAAATTTTAACTCTCTAGGTCATTTGGAACTGGGTTAGAATTTTGATCTGTCAGTCAGTCAATGATAAAAATGAGGATTTTTGGACATTAATATCTAAATAACTGTTTGAGATAAGCTTATGAAATTTAGAACACATATTTATCTCGCAAGTCACAATATATGAGCCAAATTTGATACGTTTATGTGAAATAGTTTTTGATTTATGAGGGGTTCAAAAGTGGTTCCAAATGGTTCGTGTAATATTACACACGGTGCGGCTCGCCAGTTCTGTTTCTTGAACCTTGGCTTGACACGCTACCGCGTGTCTAGATAAATAACTAATAATAAAAAATTAAGAACATTACAATCCCATTATTGACAGTTGCCTAAAAAACACTTGTGTCGTTTAATAGAATATAATATTTATCTTTAAGAATCAATATAAAACATGGAAATCCAGATGTCTATTTAGACACACAAATAAATATTAAGGTGTTGTGTAACTATACATTTTAGTTAATACTCTCAACAACCCAAGTTGTATCTCAACTTTTTATTAGATTAAGCTACACTTACCTCTTTAATTTTTAACTGTCATTCTGCACCCATACACAGTGGTTCCGATCGCCTACACCGCTTAGAACAAAAAGAGCCTGCATCTAATATTAATACCGTGAGTCAGCAGGAAAGAGTAATCTTCTACGACACATTTGAATTTATAATGTTCGAGCCAACATCGGACCACGTGTTTGTCTATGCCTATATATAAATATATTATAACATACCAGCGTTATTGAATTTATAATGACCTCAAAAGTCTTTGGAGTGTATATTCATTTGTTTTATTTATTCGATATAGATCGAATATTGATCTAAATGTAAGGTGCAACACTCATGTATTCAGTCATGTTTTTTAAAGTTACACATGGCGATGGCTAGATAGAAAATCTCGATTTTTAGGCGCCTGGCTTTTTAAACATACTTACCATGACGTACAAACATACATACAACGAGGTGGTGAAATAAAAACAGAAAATTATTTAAAAAAATGCCTAGTCCTACCTTATTACCTAAACGAATTTCATTAGCATAATCCTTTTAAAATTCCAAAAAAAAAACATTGACAGAATAACATTTTCGCACAAATTGGAAACTTTACCTATCGTTTAGCAAAAAAACCTTTTAAAAATAAACCTTTAACAAGCTTTTTTGTCGTTAAAAGATGTAATAATATTGTATCCTTCAAGGATTTACTCTTTACTGTAAATAGTGCAAGTCTTCTTGATATTCTGCAGTTATTTCAGTAAAATTTAACTATAGAGCCAACATAGCAAAAATAAAGAGTATGATTTAAGAAACAAAACAAAACAGAATCAATGCATGCTTATCAAGAATCTATTGTTCCTGTCGACCTTATATGTGGACCTCACTTACGCTTACCATCAGGTGGAGAGAGGTAACCCTGAATGTCAAATATAAAAAAAATAGTCATATTAGAATTTAATATTAAAAAGGACTTACCTAGCATTTTACTCAGATCAGCATTGTGAAGATCCGGATTCTCATCAGCCAGCTTCTTCCGTTCGACCTTCGCCCACACCATGAAGGCATTCATGGGCCTCCTTATCCTGGCCTCCTTCAGGGCTTTAGCCTGTCCCATCTTGGTAGTGAACGGAGCCCTAGCATACTGCTGCGAGCTGTAGTCCCTTGAAGTGTCGTATGGGCTTCTGTAGTCATACTGCGCTCTATAGTCCAGCCCATATGGGAGGGTGGACCATACCACCAGTTCAGGGCTGGTCTGGTCTTGGCCAGAGTCGGTGCTGTTCTCGACTCCTCCTTGCACGTATTGCTCATAGGTTCTGTGGTAGGTGGGAGGGGATTCCGCTATACCAGCTCCTCCAGAGTCCATCATACTGTAAAAGAAAAAAGGAATTAGCATTTTTTTCAACCTTTTTAGTAACTTATACTTAGTATTATCTAAATTAGGGCCGTTGTAAGTTTTTAATAAACTATTCGGAGTTGGTATCGGTTCTTGGTAGGTAAACACAAGATTTCTTAATAGAAATCCTGAGGAATAAATAGCACAACTTTATGTCAGATTTAATTATCTTCAGAATTATTACCAACTCATTAACACCCACTGCTAGGCATGTTATTGCGCGACTCCCCACTGTTACGTATAAAAGTCTTCATACTCAATACATTACCTACGAGTATAATGTCCTTGGCGTGTCAAACTAATAAGGTTTAAGACTTCTTAGGATTATATTATGGAACAAAGTTAACTGCCTCGTTGGTCTATTGGTAGCAAGTGCTGCGTTAGAACCGAGAGGTCCCCGGTTCGAGTCCGGGGTCGAGCAAAATTTGTGTGAGTTTTTCTGTAATGAAATTACTCAGCCCGGAGTTAGGAAGTTGGCGGTTGAACGCTCGTGCCTCGGAAAGCACGTTAAGCCGGTGGTCCTGCGCCCGATCTCTCATCGGTCATGTCGGATTGCCGTCTCACCGAATTATGAGAGTAAGGGAATAGAGAGTGCACTTGTGTTTGCGCGCACTCTTGTGCACTATAATATGTCCTGCGCACTTGGCTGATCTCAATTGAGATCTGCCGCCATGGCTGAAATCGGTCGGACGCATTATTATTATTATTATTATTATTATTATGGAAAATAATGAACATACTCAATTTTGAGTTACATCAAGGTTCGTAAAACAGTCATTTGTTTCTTTCTATTTAGAGAAGCTATTTAAAAAAAGCTAAAAAAATCACACAATACACCATAATATCTCTGCTTTGAGCCGTTCTGTAAAACTGATCAAGTCGCTAGACAAGCGTATCGCTTAGCTACACCTTCTCGACTTCCCGCAAACACGAGCCGCTTCCAGTTATCCGCTCGGTGTTAACACGAGGAATTTGAAAAATCATTCCGGTGTCGTTTGCTATATCGGGTTAGTCACAGGAAAGTAATGAGACGCTACCGAGTACTAAGCGATTAAGACTGGCAATAAGTATGTATCGGCTGAAATCGGACCGGTCGATAGACTGACGCTCGTGTGGTTGATGCTACGTCTATGACACTGCCGATATCGTTAGAACTTTCAGTTGATACCCTAGCTAGTAGTCAGTAGTAGTGCTGTAGTTAGCGCTAGAACATGTAGCAAATTCATTGGTCACCTATTGGTACTGGAGAAGCAATAATCGAATTTTGATTTTAGAATTGACTACAGAAAAGCTAAGGGCGTTGCGTAATCGTTTAGTAATCGTTAAATTTACGTAAGCAAAAATAACTCATACATTTTGAAACGACTCCATCTAGCTGATAAGCTCGTATTTATAATTTCGAACG
Organism: Maruca vitrata; assembly: GCA_039566165.1. Classification (NCBI taxonomy): domain Eukaryota; kingdom Metazoa; phylum Arthropoda; class Insecta; order Lepidoptera; family Crambidae; genus Maruca; species Maruca vitrata. Next base: position 4,683,037 of record CM076938.1, on the reverse strand, counting down.
CAACGATTAACGATTTCCTTATTGAGGTATTAAATAAAGGATCTTAGTTTAGGTCTAAAGATCTAATTGTCTGAAAAAGATTACATTCAATACAACTTATTCCCATATAAATCCACTTAAGAAAAAGTTAGAAGGGAAAAAAATGCGGGGTGGCATGTCTACGTTAGTGAATAGACTCAAACCTTTTACTAGCACCATCAGGCGAAGTCGACCCATTAAGCTGCGTAAACATAAAAAATCGCGATGAAAGCTAAACTCAATGGAGGCATAACCCATCAACAGACATGAACTATAACACAAGTGTAACGAGAATCGGAGAAATCATATGAACAATGGATGCGTTCCCACACTGGCGCTAGACTTTCGTGGAAGACGGCTCGGTTGCTGCACTTTCCATTAATTTCGGGGTTACTCATATGTGGAGTAGAGTTTCATCATGTACACTATATTATAAGGTAAGGTTTTAGTTTCGCGTTATATGACAATAAGATATATCGGTTAAATCTTGATTGCGTGGTATACTATAAAAACTATATCTACAGACTGAAACATTTGACAGTATCTTTCAAATTTTATTTATATTTTAAGATATCTGTACCGAAAATACAATTATTTTATTCTATTCTATTCTAATCTTTTGTGTATGATAGAAAATTCAATCTGCATCGATGGAGTACCTACATTTTATTTTAAAGTCTGACCCATTAGTTGATTATTGTGAACTCTGCTAAAAGTGTTTGGTATGTAAAGTTTTCTCGACTGCGCGAAAATGGCCATGAAAATACTTCTTAAACTTCCTGACAGTCACCATACAGTTAAAAGCACTCTTGTCTACATACCTTCCTACAGAGTTCTTACCATCGCGACCTAACCGCACACCGCTTGCAATATCTTTCCTTCGTTTAACTTAACTAAATGAGTCCCTCCTACAACAGTCCTTAGCATCTAACTAAACAGTCCACTGTCAAATAACATCCGCAAAATACGACTCGCCCATAAAACTCAGGGGACTAATTAAATTTGTGATTTACTGCATACGTAAGGAGCGCAAGATATTTATTTTGCTTCCAACGTGATAATTTAGGATTCAGAATGATAACCAATAACTAGGCACGTGTTATGTATGTACCGTTAGATCAGTTTAATAAGTTACAAGTCGCTTGAAAGTTGATATTATAGTGTTTTCAGATATTTTTTGGTGTGATTGACCAGCAACTAGCAGAATGTGTATGTACTTAATTTTAACTTGCTTCTACCCGTTTTTACTATCTATAAGGGTCATAAGATGGAAAATCATGGTCTACTGTTTAAAATGATTTATCTTAACGCGGTGATCAATCACAGGAAAACTTACCACTTTTTATGTAACAACAAATAAATATTAATAAAACTGCATTCATAATCTTATTGTACCATTAAAGGTCGTGAAGCCTAAGAAATATATTACACATTTAAAATGTCTAGGGATCAAGTGAAAAAATATTTAAGCAATATTTGCAATGTAATTATGTAAGTAGAATTAAAAGCATTTTATTTGTGAGACTTTATAGATATGCCATAACAACCAACAGATCAGAGGAAAAAAATTAGTCGGTAAAAAGTTACTAGTGCGCTTAAAGTTATGAAATATGTGGTTTTCCACTTTTAAAACGATAAAGAAAAGAAATATTTTATTTTCACTTTGTACATAAGCACTAGCAACAAACAATCGATAACACAACTTGTCATACCTAAGTACTTAAAAATACATCGTGGAATTTTACACTGGACTCTAACCTTTAAATAGTACATTACAATAACAGATTGAAAATTTCAAAAACTACGTTTTAACATACACTTACAACTGTTCAGAATATGTATAAGCATGTTCAGTGTTACGCGAATGTAGGTACAATGTCACGAATGAGACTCGAACGCGCGACCCCTCGCTTCAAAGTCAAGAGGCATTAGACGAAGCGACGTGTCCATGAAGGGAATTATGACTAATTATCGCCGTTTTATGACAAAGGGTGTATGTGTATGAAACTAATTGAAAAAGGAGGTTTTGTTTCATCATCGTGTACGAAAAACTTATCCAATCAAAAACATAAATGTGAAATGAGAGCCAAGTTCAATATTATGATAATTGCCTTGGTTGTTGACTTCAACGACAAAAGAAGTGAGATCTAAATGGGTGCCAAGTTCAATGGTCAACCCTGAAATTTATTTATAAGTAACACTATAACATACCTATCATATCTTCTTATAACATAAGAGATTGTATGGTGGTAGCCTATGAAGGTCTGTCTTGGCTAGTTTCTATGAACCTATTATGTTCGCTCGCTATTTTCTACCAACAATCCAAATTTTCGGAATTATAAAATAAATACCGACAAATACCAAACTAACCAAGACTACTAACTAACTAACTAAAGAAAACTAGCCAAGACAGACCTTCATAGGCTACCACCATACATTATCTTATGTTATAAGAAGATATGATAGGTATGTTATAGTGTTACTTATAAATAAATTTCAGGGTTGACCATTGAACTTGGCACCCATTTAGATCTCACTTCTTTTGTCGTTGAAGTCAACAACCAAGGCAATTATCATAATAGTGAACTTGGCTCTCATTTCACATTTATGTTTTTGATTGGATATCATTACTTTTTGTAGAAAAGTATATATCATCGTAACGCCGTAGGTCCTTTGAAAAGGACAAATTCAAAACTAAAACTAGACTTTATAAATATAAAACAATTGAATCAGTTACTGTATTTTCCTACGTTTACGGGGTATAACCCTAAGTAATAAATATGAAAACCGACTATAAGTACCTACTCTTAATTGAAAATAAGTAAGTATGTATACCTAAATATATACTTAGTGCTCTGCCTTCCCCGGTATATAGGCGTGATTAGGCACTAATTAGGTATTTATGTTAAGCGTTCATAATAGAACCTAACCGCAGCAGTGGTCTCCTTTTTCACGGCTTTCAGGGTGAGTGCGACAGGCGCAACATGGTCTATTGTGCCTGTCGACCTCATATGTGGATCTCACTACCGCTTACCATCAGATGGAGTGAGGTCATCTTGTAAGCCTCATATAAAAATAAAAAAATTAAAAAAAAAAACCTAATTATTAAAAAATTGCCAGTTTTTTATTTTTTCCTTTGTATTCATGTAATTACCTATCTGCATACCAAATTTTAACTCTCTAGGTAATTTGGAACTGGGTTAGAATTTTGATCTGTCAGTCAGTCAATGATAAAAATGAGGATTTTTGGACATTAATATCTGAATAACTGTTTGAGATAAGCTTATGAAATTTAAAACACATATTTATCTTGCAAGTCACAATATATGAGCCAAATTTGATACGTTTATGTGAAATAGTTTTTGATTAATGAGGGGTTCAAAAGTGGTTCCAAATGGTTCGTGTAATATTACACACGGTGCGGCTCGCCAGTTCTGTTTCTTGAACTTGGCTTGACACGCTACCGCGTGTCTAGATAAAAAAGTTTGAGTCCTTCAAACGTATTCGTTGCTAGACTGTTTTTTATCGACTAGTTTGATCATTATATAATGCATTTTAGCATTTGAGGAATCGCTTCTAAAGAATTAATCTACCAGAACGCGTGGAGGTATAAACATGAATATAGGTACAAAATAGTAATATCTAATACTTACATCAGTGAATCTTGAAAGCAGTGAAAATATTACTTCTCAATCAAAGGAGTCAATTTAAAACCTTGTTTTTGAACATCACGTAGCAGAACAAGAAAAAAATGGACAATTCCCACAAACCTAGATTCTAATCTATCTTTAGGTATCTTTAAATATTACTAAGTATCTAAATAATTTAGTTGGACAAAACAATGAACGCCGAAAACATGTCTTACAATAAAACACCACAGTCAAATATAAATGAGTTCGAAACGATTATTTGACAATCTAAATAACAAACAAAAATAAGTACAAACGACAGTCCAATCACAACAATTACTCTATACGATAACTATCGAGAAATAGGTTAACGAAACTGAATTATTTCATCGCATTATATTCTCGTCAAGACCGCTCGTTCTCCACGGTAGCTCCTATTGTTTTACGTTACCGTGTAAATATAAATAAAAACTCATTGACACAATCGTCGATCGCTATTAGAAATATAACATTCCGCGGCATCTAAACAAATGAGAGAAAATATTTAATGTTTTCGCTGTTTTGTGGCTGACGCGTTTGAGATCATAGGTGGCTGTGCAAGCTGTGATGAGTGTTGCAATGATATCATATGTCATGTTCGTCATCATCTACGAGCAGAGTTTAAGGAATAGATCCATTTGTTCTTACCCGTATAAGAATTTTGGTCTTTTTCTTTTTATTGTATGGTTGATGAACAACCTGGTGTCAGAGTTTTTAAGCCGCCCGTAGGCCTCTGACATGGCTTCACACACCGTTGAAAAATTTCTCAGGTGTGCTGGTTTCCTCACGATGTTTTCCTTCACCGTTAAAGCGTCGAATGATGGAATGGCGAGAATTTTGGTGAATTTACTTATTTGCTGTCGCACATATACTTACATGAAGTGAGGTACATAAATTGGTCTTAAAATGTTTTTATAAGGAACTACGGTGCTTATTTCTATAAATAATTAGTGCACGACGAAAAGAAAAACATTATTGCTATTAGTGATCTTCTCTTTCTGTAAACCAACAGACGAAAGAAAATAAAAGTTTATAGATGTCCTACTCAATTCAAATATTCAATTGTGTATTTTTAATACATACATACCAATACAATAACAGCTATTATGGTGTAAAAAGTGTCGATGGCCGAGTGGTTAAAGTCGTTGCTTGCCATGCGAGAGGTCGCCAGTTCAAACCCCGCCAGGTACCAATGTGTTTTTTCAAATTTGAAATTCATATGTACTATCATTCGACGCTTTAACGGTGAAGGAAAACATCGTGAGGAAACCTGCACACCTCAGAAGAAATTCTTAGGTTGTGTAGTCGACCAACCCGCAGTTGGCCAGCGTGGTCGACTAAGGCCTTATCGCCCTAGTTTAGGATAGGCTCGTGCCCCAGCAGTGGGGACGTATATGGGCTGATGATGGTGTAAAAACTGTACTAAGCTTCATTGAAAGATAACTAATTAAACGTTACCTTGTCGATAGTGGATTTGATAGCGCACTCGTCACTAGCATCAGTGGGTTCGATACCCGCCCGGTACTAACGTTTTTGCAATGAATGAAGAAAAAAATTTTAACTAGAGTAACATTGGTAACTGAAGTAGAGATTTCTAAAATTATTTTTGATCATCAGCAAACAAGATTCTGTGGCAACGCCAATTCCGTTAACCAGGAGAACAATCATGAACTTTGCATCACCAATAAATTGTGCAAGTCCGAAAAATTCTCATCAGCACTCGTCCAATAAACCCTGACGCGATCTGACTTAGGAAGGGTGTGTGTTTTCAAACAATCCGACACAATGGCCATTGTTGACAAAACGACTCGTCAGCGCCTTGCTGGCCAGTTATCACGGGCGGCGATTCTTCTCGCATCGAGCCAGAGCGTTGCCAGAATCGAGAATCGAGGAAGCATAATGAGTCACTGGCTGGAAAATTGAGGCGTCAGCTGTTTTTTTTTTAGTTGCTGGCTGGTGAGAAAAGTCTTATTGTCAGAGCAGGTCAGACTCAGTTTTGCTGCCATCTTTTCAATTTTTTTTTTAATTTTTCAAATTAACTTTTTTTCATTTTCATACCCAAGGAATGAAAGCGTATTTTGTATTTTACGCATATCATCGAGATGTTGGCTATTGATAAAAATATCAGTGCATATATTGCTATATATGCACTGATATTTTTTTTTATATTAAAGATACTTTATAATAAAACTTTATATTAAACAGGAAGGTTCTCTTTGTCCGATTAGATTTTTTTATCATGATTCCTAAAGACAAAGACACGTGCGCCTTATCAGATTTTTTACACACTATGGTTAACAAAAAAAATGAATTTCCCTTTTAGATCTTGTTTCACAGAGCTTAGACAGACAGTCATTTGCACACTCACAAACCACTGAACTATTTACTAATATCTTTCATATTACCATTGTTACTCCATTAATAGCAGAATATGACAGTAACACTTAATAGGTTGTCGAACCACCATAGATTGTTGACGTCACATCCTGCCGCATCCATTACCATGTATAAATGGTATGTATTGATTATGTTATAATTTCATACGCGGTCGACTCCGAACGAGTGCGAAGAAAAAGTGAGAAGACGACATTCGTACAACTTTTAAATTAAGAATGCGCATTTTCATAGATACCGCTTGTTCGGTGGGAATGGAATGTTACGTCTGCTTTTGTTTGTCGAAGTTTGAATAATTGAAAATCGAACTGCGCCAAACATAAAATTAAATTAGTTTTAAATTAAACAAATGAATGTTTAGGCCGTGTACATTGTTATGTTAATTCCTTTGCTACTGAGTTTTTGTTAAACTAGACCTATCACAACTATGTTTTCTGATATTCGTTTGAATTTCACCAAAATAGTTCTTCAGTGCTTACGAACTCAAGCTTAATAGTATTTAGAATGGTTTTATGACTTACAAACTGAAGGTTTAGCCATCATCTTAGAATAAATACTAAACAATACTACTACGAATAACACGAATTCTTTATTTTCTATACATACATTACGTGCTCGTCCCAAATATTTTTAAGTTTGCCACCTAATATCGCCTAGTACAGTTAGATATGATTTAAATTGCATTTTTATTTAATTTCGAGCGACCAATTAATCATTTCTTTCTTTCTCTCAAATGTCTTTTTAAATAACGAGCGATTAAAAAAAAAATCTTTCTTTCTCTCACATGTCAAGGCGGAACATTCCCGGCCGCCCTTGAGGGCGATATCACAAATGCATCGCAGATACGGCCGCAACCGCACGGGCGATACGTTATCACTGATAACAGATCGCGTATCGGGCCGCGGCGCGCGACAACCTAATCAAATGTTTTACAAATCGCAGCGTAGATTAATGCTGCTGTTTGGAGACGCGAATCGATTTCTACCCTCTTATTTGACAGGTCTTTTTGACGTTCACATTCGATTATCAGTTACGAATTAAAATTTGATTCTGATTCTGTTTGAATTTCTGAATAAGGCTGTTAAAAAAGGAAACTGCTTATGTTTTTTTTATAAAAAGACTTAAGATGACCACACTCCACCTGATGGTAAGCGGTCGTGAGGTCGACAGGCAGAATAGACCCATTGAGACTGTCGACCTCACCTTGAAAACCTTGAAAACCTGCATGTTGTTTCACGCCCCGCCTGAAGAGCTGCCTGGATGAAGCATTACCATTACCAACATATCCAATATACCTTCTAATTAATGAATATTTACTTCATTCATACTACTACTAAAAGGTACCAAGAAATCACCTGCTGAACTCGGGAACCTAGTTCTGAATGTATCAAATAATGGATTTCAGAATCGATTAATAACGATTTCTTATGATTACCACTACTGAACGTACAACTAGATCAATAGGACTTATCGATATATCGATGGCCCCACCGAATAAACGTGCAAGTGAAAAACGTCAATTTTACAGGAGAGAATAAAAACGTTTAATCCTTACTATCTCGGGTATTATTATAGGTAGGTTAAAACAATGTATAATGAAATTAAAGATAAAAAAATAATCTTTTAGCTGATATAATTTATTTTAAGGAATAGTCGTTAATTTAGTCAATAATCCCGAAAATCCATATTATACAATTACTCGAGTGATATTAGTGTAGTCAGTTGACTGTTATAGATCATTACACGTTTATTCGTGTGAATTTAAACGATGTTGATGAACGTAACGCAATGATACACTATTATTCTAGGGAAATCACGCGTCTTTTGATGGCGGCTGCAATTGTTTGCACGCTTGTATTACAGATATATTTGGTGATCTATGGATGGTAATAAAAATTACATTTATATTCGTGTCATTTAGTTAGTTTTACAATGTGTTATGCATATTAACATTATGAATTCACGCTATGTAATATTAAAATGTTGCATAATCTTTAAAGGGAAAATAAACAAAACTTCTGTTTTTATATATTATTTTTATTAATTATCATAATAATAACAATAATACTATTTTTTATAATAATCAGCCTTTGATATTCATAGAGATATTTCTCATTACTATAGAAATTGAGCAAAAATCAACAAAAAAACAAACAGCTTATCTTATAATCATTTTGAGAACTAAATAAATTCCAACATAATCTTTAATGAAATTGTCGTCATCTCAGCCCATTGCTGTCCACTGCTGAGCATAGGCCTCTTCCGAAGCTTTCCAACAAAACCCAGCGATTTTCACCAGGTCGTCGGTCCATCTGGTAGGTGGTCGTCCCACACTGCGCTTTCCAGTACGTGGCCTCCACTCCAGGATCTTTCGGCCCAAACGACCGTCCAATCTTCGTGCTATGTGGCCGGCCCATTGCCACTTCAGTTTGCTAATCTGGTGGGTTATGTCAGCAAGTTTGATTCTTCTACGGATCTTTTCATTTCTGATTCGATCACGTAGAGAAATGCCGAGCATAGCCCTCTCCATAGCTCTCTGCGCGACATTAAGCCTTCTAAAAAGATCTTTTGTGAAGCACCACGTCTCAGCGCCGTAAGTCATCACAGGTAACACACATTGGTTGTACACCTTTGTCTTGAGACACTGAGGTATTTTGGACGAGAACACGTTGTGCAGTTTCCCAAACACTGCCCAGCCGATTTGCATCGGCCTGCTGACGTCTCTCTCTAAAGTTGATTTTCCTAAACGGATTGCCTGTCCGAGGTAGATATATTCGTCCACAATTTCGAGAGTAAAGTTCCCAACAGTTTGTACGGTGAGTGCAACATTAAACATATTGTTTGTTTTATCTATGTTCATTCTAAGACCCACTTGTTGGGAAACTTTATCGAGTTCATCGAGCATTTGTCCTAGATCTTCCAGCGACTCGGCCATGACTACGATGTCATCAGCAAATCGAAGGTGAGTGATGTATTTCGCCATGCCAATAATATTCATACCAAGTCCTTGCCATTCCAGCAGCTTGAAGGAATCCTCCAGAGCAAACAGTTTCGGAGATATGACAACTACCTTTCGTACTCCTCTTTGTAAGGGGATTTCCTTCGTGCGATTTTCCTGTACTCGGACTGACATGATGGCGCTGTTATACAAACACTTCAACACTTCAATGTACCGATAATCTACATGGCATCGCTGTGGGGATCTAAAAACCGCCCAAATTTCGACGGAATCGAAGGCTTTTTCATAGTCCACGAACGCTAAGCATAGTGGCCGATTATACTCCTCTGTCTTCTGTATAATCTGCCGCAGCGTATGTAAGTGCTCTACGGTACTAAAGCCTTTTCGGAAACCGGCTTGTTCGGAAGGCTGGAAGTCATCAAGCCTGCAATCGAGACGATTCGTGATGACTCTAGAGAACAGCTTGTAGACATGGCTTAGCAGTGTTATGGGCCGGTAGTTCTTCAGTAAGGTTTTGTCACCTTTTTTGAAGAACAAGACCACAACACCCCCGTTCCATGCTTCTGGCGTTTTGCCGTCGAGCGGGGAGAAATAAAAGAGCTTCTGAGGGACTTTTAGTACCGGTGTTCCACCCGCTTTCAGAAGCTCTGTAGTGATTCCATCGTCACCCGGTGTCTTGTTTTTCTTAAGTTGTTTGAGAGCCATTCTTATCTCGTACAGGCTGATGTCCGGGATGTCTTCAGTATAGTGTCGGGTTAGCTTGGCTCTGGGGTCTGTCGCCACAATAGCTGGCTCAGAAGAGACCGAGGTATATAACTGCCCATAGAACCTCTCTATCTCCCGTAGCACCTCTGACTTGTTTGATGTCACGCGTCTATCTTCAGTCTTCAGCTTTGTCAGTTGGCTTTGGTTCCACTTTGGAGCCTTGGTTCCACTTAATTGTCTCCTTAATACGCTGGGTATTAAAGGAGCGTAAATTATGTCGCAGAGACTTCCTAATCAGTCTATTCAGCTGCCTATATGACTCAGCTTCATCCGAAGTTTTCAGCGTCAAAACACGTCGACTAGCCTGATGAGGATAAGGTGTCGGTTATGGTCGGATAGTTTTTGAGGTCTTTTTTTACGGTGGCTTTTGAAAAACTTGGACCGTACCGTATGAACAGTTTCAGTTTACAGCCTGCTATTTATATCTTCCACTGATGAACAACTGTCCAGCCATGGAAAGCGATTCGACAGTTCAAGCTGAAAGTTCTCGGGGTTTTGGATATGTGCCTTCGATGGTCGGAGCGTAGACTTCACCAGAAGCGTTCTTTCCAGTTTGACGTTGATATTCAATGTGCCTCTAACGATACGGTGATCACTTCCGGTTTTAATCCTGTTGATCACAGAGACGTCGTTATAATGACGTCTCCTAATGGTCATGATGTAGTCTATCTCATTTTTAGTTCAGCCGTTCGGACCCAACCAGGTCTATTTTCTGTGCGGCGACTTTCGGAAGAATGAATTCTTCACAAAAAGTCCTTCTTTCTCCATAAAGTCGGCTAGCATCTGTCCCCTGAGATTCCCATGTTCATATTGTTCATATCCAAATCGTCCCACTTTCAGCTCACCATCGCTTCTATGGCCCAGCTTTGCATTGAAGTCTCCCAAATCAACAGTGAAATGTGTTTTGGAGTTATGTATGGCCCCTACTAATGTCCTCATACATAGCTTCCACTTCAACACTTGGTATTCTTACGCCGTAACCACACGGCTGGTGCTTGATTTATAGCAATAAATTATAAAACTTATCTATTATTACCCTGCGAGTACCGATTGCAAAAATTGATTGTCGTTTATATTTGGTTAAGGCACTTTTACTCTACTTTTTATTTTGTTAAGAATAATGGAATACTGGTGCTCGATTTATAGCAATAAATTATAAAACTTATCTATTATGGTAAGAAACAATGCAAAATTATTTGCTAAGTTACTTCTCGTGCAAGACACATTACTCAAAAAAGCACCAAAAAAATATACACGAATAAACGTGCAAACGCATATTGCCTATACTTAACAACAACGAACAAACAATATCAAACGTTTTGCTGTTTATACACGTTTATTCTTGTGAAACAGAGAAAGTATGAAGCATGTAATAGTCACTTAAAATAATATTCTTGTGACAAAAAAATATATTATTTCCGTGGAAAAAAGGTTTTTAATGCAATTACAGGCTTGTTTATGATCAAAAAATTCTAAAAAAAATTGGGGAGGTAGAGGAGAGGCTAATGTAACGAAATACCAAAAAAAATTTTTTTGTGCAATGGCTATTACACGTTTATTCGGTGGGGCCATCGATATTTGGCGATAAACCTAGTTTCACATACTGTACACAATGTTTTCAGCGTCCAATTTTTCTCTACAGTCCACCGCTCTACCAAATAAGCTCGCACGTGATCTATACTATAATATTATAAAGCTGAAGAGTTTGTTTGTTTGTTTGTTTGTTTGTTTGAACGCGCTAATCTCAGGAACTACTGATTCGATTTGAAAAAATCTTTTTGCGTTGTATAGACCATTTATGGAGGAAGGCTTTAGGCTATATAACATCACGCTGCGACCAATAGGAGCAAAGATACAATGGAAAATGTGTAAAAAACGGGGGAAACGCGAACGAAGTCGCTGGCACAGCTAGTAAAGTAATAAAGGTAAGGTGAGGGTGAGAGCCATACATTCCCCCGGAAGTCCGTAAAAAAAATTCAGCTCAAATTCGTACGCAACCAATAACCTCTTCCAAATAACGTACATACTACATACTCGTACATATTATGTACTTAGTCAGTGACCGTTCTAAGCGACTTACGGTAAATAGATTCCGCCAAACGCGTATTCTCGGTAATAATGTTTGTTGTGCCGACGCCTCTCAGTACGCGGTGTTGACGCCACTGAGACAATGGCCGCTGATACTCTTGATTGTAAACTTGCGCGGTATTTTTCTTTACACGTACAAATACGCGGGCAAACCTCGGCCAGCCAATATAAAATCTGTGCGTTCCATTTGAATTTAATCAGTAGATAGTACCTGATTTCTTTATGCCAGTCTTAACGCACCGAGTTGTGTGCAGTTCTGCTCTTTTCAAAAAGGCATTTTCGGAGGACCAGAGTCACGGAGTCGTCTCAGACTTCACCACACTGAGTGGATGCCTATAAAGTGCCACTCTCTAAATTTATTTTCCTCTTTTTGTTTTTACTTCCTCTGTTATTTTTATGTTAATTTTTTATTGCTAGTGATCAAGTTAGGTGTAATTAAATAAACGATTTTTATTTTATTCTGATTGTATAGTAATGTTTATATGTGTGATTGTATAATGTATGTAACAATGTTAATTTAAAGTCATGTATCGTCCTAGGAAACTAAACAAACCCTGAGCAGACTAGAAAAGGCGCCAGAAGAAATGATATTTCACTTGAACAACACATTTGTTTTGACTTACTGTCAAACAAGTCTCAGAGTTAATCCCGACTATAAATTACGAGTTGTTGCACTCGTGTTGACACACGTCCCGCGCTCTTATCAATGCACTCTTATCACTTATCAGCGGCCTTCCTACCTGTGGAATATGAGTCTAGCGGTACGGCACGGAGTGTCGATGTTGGACGATCAAGCGGCTTCTTTACATCTTTCTGTGATGGTGATGATGATGATGATAAAAAGAAGAAGAATATGATGGTGATGAAGAAGAATAGAAATAACCTTCGCCTCAATTCAGTTCAGTTCCAATAGTACAAACCAATTATAATAGAGTCATCATCATCATCATCAGCCCATATATGTCCCCACTCCTGGGGCACGGGCCTATCCTAAACTAGGGCGATAAGGCCTTAGTTCGCCACGCTGGCCAAGTGCGGGTTGGTCGACTACACAACCTTAGAATTTCTTCTTAGGTGTGCAGGTTTCTTCACGATGTTTTCCTTCACCGTTAAAGCGTCGAATGATGGTACATATGAATTATAATAAAGTAAAATTACAATATTTGGTTTTGTTTCGTCTATGGATTTGTTTTTGCTCTACTTGTAAGTTACATCTCAATACGTCTTTTTGAACTAATATATGTGGCTCTTAGCTAGAGTCTTATTCAAGGTAGAGCAACATTTCATCTCAAACTATGTATAAATAAATTATCTTATTTTGGATATTTTAAGGTGTTGTAATTTCTTAGGTAGAGCATCTACTATGCCAATCTCTTGCTAGGAATGTGTACTTAGCTGTGATGTACTTTAATAACTGGTTACTATATAGGTCTACACGCGATAAATAAATAGCAAATACCTACTTACTGCCCGATGTTTCGACTGGGAATAATGTTCGCGTCCGAACTACGTGATGTCCGATATTTCACTTTATGTCCGGCTATATGATCTACTCCATAGCTCCTACCTCTTAGTCCTCAAGGATTATATGCACTGCCTTTATGTATGTGAGTAATCTATCACCCATTTGCGATAAACAAGGAATTTGTCCTCGACTACGAAGTAGCCAATAACACGATATAGAAGTAGCATGTTGTGCGCGTGCGATCGGTATATCGGGTAAGGACCCCGTTGAGTCAGAGGCAGTATCGGTCATGCGGTGAAGCTATGATGCAGGGAAACTTGGATGGGTGACCGGGCATGTATGGCGATGTGGTTCTAGCACTTTTTCTGTGGCCAATCTTCACGTTTAACATTAAGAATTTGTGGGTTTATTTCTAACCGACTTCAAAAAGGAGGTGGTTTCACAATTCGACCGTATATATGGTTTTTTGTTTGTTTGTTATGTAAGGATGGACCAAAAAGTGGTAGAGATGCGTACTATATGTATTTAGGTCCTCATCTACATACCTAGACATGAAATTATCTATCTTGTGCATGGATAAGAAGCTTAAGTCCATTCGCACACGACACGTTGTGTCAACGTTTCGTTATCATTACGTTTTGACCATAATAAAACGAGAGCATTAATCTTCTTTTTTTTTGCAAATGTATAGGCTTGATTGGGGCTCGTTTTACTGTACAATACGATTACGCTTCGCGTGTAACCGAGTGCCTAGAGACTTTTGTAGAGCATTCAGATGGGCATTTGCCAGCATTAGATAAGCACAGATTTAAAAAATTGTGATAAAAAATATTAATCTTACTCATTATTTACTTATTGGGATAATCAAATGTGAATCATTTCAATGTGTCACAAAATATCGATATGGCTACATTGGCTACCGTGGCTTATAGTTTTTCAAAAACAATAAAACAAACTTCAAACAGAAGCCTATTATCGCAAAATTAGTTGACAATAGCCTCCTTTGACATCATATTTTTCATTCACATCCTATCTCGTCTTCGAAATTGTTTACAATGGTTGTAACGGTACTACAAATTAGACAAGTCATTAATTTAAAATTCCTCAATGAACAATTCAAGTATGGATGTGATTCGCATACATCATATAGATATACGTTATCCGGTAGATTAAACTTGATGTGCTATCGCAAAAAACCGTTCATTCATAAGCTTAAATGTTAAGTTGGGCAAGCCCGAATCGAATGGAGATTAATTTTGATCTGCGTAGAGTCGTGGGTTCGATGCCATACCGTACAGATATTAAATATGTTTATTTCAGGTCTCTCTATTTTTGTGTATTTAAATGTTGATATTTTTATTATAGTCAGGTTGGTTTTGATTATACTTTACGCAAGTACCAAAGTTCAGCTCTGAATGTAATATTGCCTTATAATATTTATTGTGGACCCAAACATTGACTATCATCATTACGAAGAAGTAATTCTAAGATCTCTATTCTCTAAAATTTTCGGGTCATCTGACCAGTTTTACGTAACAGAAACATGGACCTATCAGAACGACGAACCATAGAAATAAAAAAAACCGCTACGTCGAGAATTTCATCTACAATTTACTCTATAACCTACGACTATCACTCGATCGATAGTAAAGGTTAAGGGCTACAAATATAGCAAAAAAGCACTTTTACATACTAAAGCAGTCATTTGCATAACTTATTCAACGGATCTCTATAACAATGGTGAGGTAGCAAAACCGGCTGAGAGTTTTGACAAATCGCCATTGATACACGTCGTGACCGAAAGACAATTTATTACACAGATCTAGTACACTGGAAGTCAATAGTGTAGGCACGGTATTTTTTTTTTCTAACTGCCAAGCGATGATGGCTTGGAGTTGTCTTGTATTTATCATTGGACTTCCGCTCCAACATAAGGGGTGGCTCTCATCCCTAAAGAAGAGTAGTCAGCAAAAAAATAATTCTAAATAGTCTGGAAATAATTGTAGCTTAAAAAGTGGTTAGGTATATTTCTATTCTTAAATATGCACTTTTTAAACTACATACATATACAAGTTCATTATTTTTCTGATTTTCTATAATCTATTTGCTATATTATATCTAATTAGGTGTTACGGATCAAATTAAGACATGATGTCTTATTTTAAATCTAAGCGGGCCTGCGCTCCTTTTGTACTTGTATGGTAGAGTTTGACATGGCTAATATATGTTTATACATTTATTTTATGGTTTTAGAACTTTGGTAATATTCTATGATTCTAAGGTACAGCAATGTGTATAAATAGACATATAAGAAAATGAATACAGATTACAGTTTTGACAAAAACATTGTTATTTATAGGTACACAAAACATCTTCTAATTATACCGTATGATCGTAAACCGCTGACCATCAAGATTTAACATTGAATTAAGATAATTATAAAGGTCAAATTAGCCGCATTGCGTATAATAGACTTTAAATGTGACCTTGTAAATTAATTAATGAATCTAATTAGTAAATCAACCACAGATTTCAGCCAATTAATGGAAACTTATGGCTATACAAGTAAACACGGCATTTTTTAGCTTTTGCGCTAAAAATCTTAAAGTCCATATAAGGCTAAATCAAACCTGTTTATAGATACACGTTGATTTTAAACGTAAAGCTGGAGATACACTTGGACAATTTATATTCCTCAAAGAATGCCTACACTTGTTTGTAAGTTCTCAGTACCTAACCTGGTGCCGTAGACAAAGTAACAATATCGAAACGATAACGAGTTCGAAAAGAATAAAGTGTATGGGATTGACATTAGACGCGATAAATCACGTGGTTCTTTTAGAACTTCGGTATCGTTTCGATGTTGTTACTTTGTCTAAGCCCCCTGTACAATATGTTAACATCTTGTTATACGTTTCATCCGTAATAACAGTTTTATTTCAAACTAGTGGTCCCGGCGAATTTCATACCGCCAATTCTGATTCTTTTTCTATATTTTCTCATTGAAACCTTCCCTGGACTACGACGAAAATTTTAAAACCAAAATTACCTAAATCGGTCCGGGCGTTCTCGAGTTTTAGCCAGACTTACGAACAGCAATTCATTTTTATTTATAAGAAGATTACCTTTCTTGATGGAAGATACAAAAATGTCCCTGAGTGTACTCAAGACTTTAAGATCTGTTAGTGTTTCGTCGATTTCCTTTAAAGGTTAAAATGAATATGCAATGCAGTTCCGACAAAAAGAAAAGGTGCCAGCCAGCTAAGTTCTATGTCTACTTTGATACGACTAATACACCACAAGTTTAACTGATTTACTGATTAGATGGCTATGATAGTTACCAGTCAATATTTTAGGTGCACGTTATTCAGCTATAAGAGCTTTTGAGACCCACTATTAAATTGAAAATTGACTCAAATAATAGCGCCATATAAGATTTTTAACGTACGATGCACTTTACAAAAAATACAAAGTCCACACAAATAAAATGCAATTATCATGCATTCACTTCAATCGTTACATAATTTGCTATGACATGTATTTATAATTTTTATAAATCAGCTCCGCAGGCCAGGTGGTGTGACGATCTGCGCAGGACGGCTGGTAGGAGCTGGATGCGAGTGGCCGAGGATAGAGAGAAGTGGCGTGCATTTGGGGAGGCCTATGTCCAGCAGTGGACTGTAATGGGCTGATGATGATGATAAACCAGCTATTTTATGAACGATTTTTATTGTTTTTTCTAATTGACTATGACGATGGCTTGGGGTAGCCTTGTCATCATCACCGGACTTGCGGGGGTTAGGATGGTTCACAACCTGAAATCTGTTTAGGAAAAAAGAGGTGGTACTCAATACTTCTTTTTAATACTTGGATTCCTTCAGTACAAGACTTATTCATAATGATCTAACGCTTTGGTACATCCAGTAAGGCTACACCGGTGTCCCGCTGGTACTGGTTACTCCGCAAAACTTTCTAATTCGTCGCTTATAATTACGGCGCGTGCACACGTCAGATGATCTGTTGATGTCAATACGTATTTAGATTGTTGCTATACAAGAATAAATAACTGTATTTGATTAACCTTTAATTATTGAACTGAGTCGAAAAAGACAGTTTACATTAAATTCTTGTTCTTCTTCATTAACAACTTTAATATCGTTAACGATTAATGTTTTATAAGATGTCATATGTATTACAAAAAGCAAAAAATTGTGTTACAATACATTTAAAGCTTTATGAATGCGAGATTATTATTCTGACTCAGAAAACATTTAATCAACTCTTAAAAAGTCAACCTAAACTAAACTAAAGCTTTAAAATCTGTAGTTTTCATCACTAGGTAGGCATCACTGGAGTTCATAATATTCGATTCGATGCGTTTACTACTGTCAAACGACGTTTCGACTGAGTTCCACCAATCAAGGTCACTCGCAACCGAATTACTGTTAATCATAAATCAGCAGAAATCAACCATAACGTATAGTTTAATATTATCGTTGCGTCTACGCAGTCTTGACTACACGTTCGCAAAGGCAGTTGCCAATACGCGACCCACATCCCCTGACCGGGTTACACAGTACGCAACCTTTACACTGGAACCTTTAGTCTGACAAAAAAAAACAAACAAGACAGAGGTTTACAACTACTCCGAATGAAAAATATAAAAAGATTAAGGCCTAACAACTTCAGGCAATCAGGTAGGTACTACACAGCACTACGTGAAAAAAAAATTTACTCGTCAAATACACTGAGAGAAAAGTAATGAAAATAGACCCGACAACTACAGGGGCCTTCGACGAAGTAACAATATCGAAACGATAATGAAGTTCGAAAAGAATAAAATGTATGGGATTGACATTAGACTCGATAAATCACGTGGTCATTAACATATCTTTTGTTCTTTTCGAACTTGGTTATCGTTTCGATATTGTTACTTTGTCTACGGTACCAGGTCTTCCCTTTCCACTCACCAAAAATATCAGTGAGGACTTGAACGCGTTATTAAAAAAAAACTTCAGGTAATACCTACAAAATATATATGTAGTTGTAGTGTCACATTTATAGAGGTAGATACATTCTGTGCTACAATTTCAAGAACTCAGACTAAGCAAGTGAAAAGAGCTCATTGATTCGTTCGCTGAATGTGATGCTTCTGATTTACTTAGGGGTGAGATCCATCCGCTCCCCCCGAAGTCCGGTGATGATGACCGGGCTACTCCAAGCCACCATCGTATGTCAGTTAGGAAAAAAAATCTGGTTTATTACTCTAGACACTCCAACAAATCCAGATACTGCATAAGGCCAAACCCTAATAGTTAAAAGAACCATTAAGGTAGTTGAATTAGTTATAGTGTTATTTTTAAAATGCCATTTTACTAGTAAAATACTTGTTTATAAAATTCGTTTATGACAAAGCCGCAGTACAAAAATATTATCATTATTTTCTTGCCAGTTTTTTTCATCTAATTTTCTCAAGCTAACTACATCATTGATGACGTAAGCACGCAACCGTTAGGACCATTTGAAAATAAAAACATTGACTTTACAGAGAAGAGGTAGTAAACAACGTTGTAGTCACTGTAACTTATAAGATAACACACGCAGGGATTGACCCCTGAAAGAGGTTCTATTAGATGAAATGCTTCTATTTTGCCCACATGAGGTTCCCATACTTCGCTTTAACGACTTCATACAGAAAATGCAAAAACAGACACTAGTACAATTTAGTTTAATGCATGCACGCTCTGACCATCGCCGACTGGCCATAACTTCGGTTTGCGACAAAACAAAAAACGAGAAAATCTACAAACGTATAAAGAAATTGAAAGGTACCGGGCCGCGATGCTATCGCAAAATTATTTCCAATTTCACCGTTTTGCGTCTGCGTTTCCGAACGCTCGCTGAGTGTTCTTTTTTCAAATATTTTTTTTCTTTTTCCTGTTTGTTTTTTAATTTTATTTCGAGCGATGGCCGTCGCGCGGGGCCCACTCACATAAATTATAGTTCGGTAGCTCTCTTAAAGGGGTTTTCGATATTTTTTTATTTTTGTTTAGCCCATTGAAGAATTTATGTCCCCGTCTTACTTAGTAGCGGCGGTCAGCCGACCTGTCGCGGTCTGGACTTGGAGAAATGTTCGTGCCTTCTGCAGTGGGCGAGCTGCGCGACCGATATTTGTAGTTTTATCATTACTTGTTACAAGTTGGTAGGAATCTTGCAAGGACACGGGCAAGTCTGCCTTGCGCCGTCTCTGAGGACTTCCATCAAAGACAAGATTTAAAAAGTTAACATCCAAGATCCTAGGGGTGCAGCCCTTATAGGATCCTAGGTACTTTGCCTATATCGACTGAATAAGTAGTCAAACAATAATGTTGAAATCACCAAAGCCTTTACCGGATACCTTGGCCAATTGAATTTTGAAATAATTCAATAATTTTAACTTTTTGCTATGTGGTATGGTATTCCGAACTTTGTATCCAAAAATAGAGTTGTTGTTGTAAAGTCGGTATATAAAGTTATGCACATTATAATCAAATAAATTAGTATCAACAACACCACTTGGTGTAAATTGATAAGGAGCTTAAGCATTTGTGTAACGGATATCAAAACCAACATCAGAATAGACAAATACCATAAACACACTCAAACGCGGAACAACTGAAATGCTAATCACACATATTATGTTTGAATAAGGTATGTTAAAAATAATAATGAATGTTTATTTTAATATACAGACTGTCCAAAAGAGATCCAACGTACGAGTTGAATCCAACATACCTATTTCCTTTAAGTAGGCAACAATGGGGAATAGGTATGCATGAAAAATACGTTAGTATTTTAAAAATACGTTAGTATTTTTCATATTCGACGTTTTAACAGTAAAGGAAAACATCGCGATGAAACCTACACACCTACAAAGAAACTCCAAGTTTGTGTAGTCGACCAACCCGCACTTGGCCAACATGGTCGACTAAGGCCAGAACGCCCTAGTTTAGGGTAGGCCAGTGCCCCAATACAGTGGGCACAGTGGGCAGATGATGATTTTTCCTGAATTATATTCAAAGTCGTTTGAAACTGTAAAATCTGTATCAAATAGGTTCAGAATTAACTACAGAACTTCATCGGTTCAATATTAATACAATACACACTATAAATTTATAAATTTATTTTTTCAGAACAGTTTTGCAATTTCTTCCCACATGGACACCTACATCTCACATCGCACACTTATAAGTACACATAAACAGCTAGCAACAAAAATAAGGAACCTCTCAAATATGTCATGGCGGCCAACGGATTCTTAATGCTGGCAATTGGAATAGTTTTCAGTTTTTTTTTCTCTCGTTCCGACTCCGGACGGCATCCTAACGGTATTTGGGGACATAACTCGGTTGCGAATCGAATAGTGCTTTTTGGGCTATTTTTCCTTTGACCTCTATCGGTCGCGTTCGGAAACCGATATTCGCGATCGATCATTTCGGGACTTCGGATGACATTTATGTTTAGGAGTTTCTAAATTTGAATTTGAATAAGTAGACACTTGTTTTTAGAAAAAAGTATCATCCCTCTCCTACATAACAGACTCATTCAATGGTGCATTTTGTAATGCTTCTTGTCGTAGAAACTAACATAAATGTTTGTCATGGGTGGAGATCGAAGCGACGACTCTTGATATACGAGTCTACCACATTCTCTATACATTTGTTCTGTAGAACTCACAATATTGATAACTAAAATACGTGTTCATAATAAATTGCAGCGAATTCATACGCTTAATTTAGCGTTAATATTATCTTTACGTCGGTTAAAAAGTCCTCCTAGAATTGAAACTGTCATCCTGTTTGAATCGATTCAACCCCTTAAATTTATTGATTTCTGAACTGTAAAAAGACATTCTTCACCCATTTTCAGGAGCTTAATTAGACGTCCCGTCCAAAATTTCAAAAATCTGCGGCCATATTAATTATCTTCAAACTTTCTTTCATCGCGTCGAGATTATGACAAAAACCTCATATTGACCACTCTAATTGCATTCAACGCCGGCCGAAATTAAAAAGAAAACTCGCACAGCAAGAATCCCGCCTATTTTTAAAAATGGAACCCGCCGATGATTCGCCTAATTAATAAACCAATCACGTACAGTCGCGACGCGGCGGCGAGGCGCGACGGGCGTGCGGGCGCGGGGGATGCACGCTCCGATATTCGAATACTATATTTTTTATGCACTTAAAGCATCGCAATGCCACATGTAATTGGTCAGGCCGGCTTAAGTAGTATCAAATTAATTACCGAGCTCCGACAAACTAGATAAAACTAAACGTAATTAGCTAGCAGATAGCGACGTTTCATTAAGCTCGCAGGTACTTAAAAGCGCTATTGTTAGTTAAACACTGTCGCGATGCTGGAAATCAATGAAAGTACTTGTAGCGTAAATTGTTTGTTTTTAGTTTCAGCAACGGTAATGAAACTGTTGACTTCAAACTTTCAAGGAACACAATTTCCAAACATGAATGAGCCGCTTTGGACCGAAGAGGCTCAATATTGACACACAAGGGAAGCACGAAAGAAGTACTTTAAAAAAATCATTTATCAAATAAATGCATTCCTTGTTATGTCTTTGCGCAGCGTGACTGCAAAAACTAGTTGAATAATAAGGTTGGCAACACTGACGGAGCCCGACGCGGGCCGAGCGCCCGCGAAGATTAGCGAAGGCTTTTTGTTTGCATCAATCGATGCGCTCTCGCGCATTCGTACGATGAATAATTCAAAAATTGACATGAAATGGCGTATGGTTCTTTTTTTAAATGAAAGGTGCCCGATTGAGGACTGTAACCGCCTGACGAATTCATTGGTCAACGGCTTTTTGCGTTCGGTAATTGCTGTATTTACTTTTGAGGTTATGAAATTAAAGAAAAAATCTTCAAAATCCATCATCCAAAAGAAATCTAGGGCTGTATCTAACATTGAGAGCCTGCTTTGAACATGCTAAGCGAATTGCGGTCAGCTATAACTATTTTACTGTCTAACCGCAAATAAGCTTTTGCCTTGAGTCACTAAAAAACCTCGCGTATTTCTTGGTCCATTAAATATCATACTGGCAGCTCGAAATGAAGGATATCTCTGCGAAGCATTTAATTACTTTTTATGACGGTAAAGTACTCGTTACAAATTCACGTGACAGTTTAAACTGCATTAGTAACAGTTTCAATATTTCAAGTGACGCATAACCCAACTAGGTCACCGTTAAAATGTGAAAAATATATTTTTTACTCGATTATTGATCGATGTAAATCGATATACAGAGCTTTTGGTGCATACAATTTCACGTCTAGAAATTGAATTGGACGGGGTTAAAAAAAATGATAATTAATTCAAGTAATGCCGTTAATGATGCACCGAAGGCCTGGGTTGATTTCCAAGTACAAGTAATCTTGTCATCTCGATTCTGCGAGCGATGGGCGAAAGATACTCAACTCGGTTTTTGGATAAATGACTTCATCTCGGGTACTGGGCGTTCATAAGTTATGGTTATGACCACTTTTTACGTGGTTCCCTGACAGACGGGAGATAATTTCATTAATTTTAACATGCTTAGCAGACTCTTGGAGTATTATAGGCTTGCATACTCTGAATAACTTGGCCTAATTTGGCGCGAACTTTTTCAGTTGAGATATTGCTCTCGAGATAATCATACATCATACTTATTATAAAAAATGTTATCCAACGCTGACACAATGGCTTGTATTTAGTTAGAAGTTCGTAACGTTCGTAAGCCATATTTGGTAGTAACCTTCTCTCTTGCTTCAGGAGATGTGGTTTCGATCCCTGGCTGGTGCAAACATTGTTGGGATACATATTTTTCGTCGCCTAATTGACACTAGGCTATTTTTAAGTTTTTATCAGGAATGTTTATAAAGGTGACTGGTTTTACGGAGCATACCTAATGTAGCATGTTATACAGCGTTCATGCAGATAGTAAGAAGGTACAAGCAAGTAAATAAAGCTTAATAACAATATATACCCAAGTATAAAGTGTCAGGCAACTCGGTTACTACGGATGCTATTACGGGCTTCAAACACGTTCACCCACCTTTAATAATCTCCTGGAATGCCGGGATGACTTGTATTTTCTTCCGGAAATGGACCCACAGCAAAAAGGTATCAATAGTTTGACTCTTAAACTAGGTGTGTATTCGATTAAGGGCACGTCTTCACTAGGCTTAGAGTGAGCTAACAACCTCCAGTTTACCTCAATATAAAGGTAGATTTTAAAAGGCGTGGCTCAGACGATACATATCGACTGGACTGGCTCGATGGAACAATGGTTAGTGACCTAGGTTCACTATCTACGGTTCCCTTTGTCATGGGTTCGATTTCCATCTAGGACAAATATTTGTGTGACGAATATCGGTGTTTGTTGTTATGAAATATATTTAAGTATATTTGTGTACCCACTGTTGATTTTGATATCTGTAACACAAGTGCTTAAGCTACTAACCACAGGTTCAGATCAATGTATGTGATGTATGATATTTGATTTCATTTTATTTAATATCAGAATCCATCGACACGTCGCAAACTGTGAGCTGCTCACTGTTCGCATAATGTGACCGCGCCCTTAGAAGTACGAATTAATGTCTACTCACTTGTATGATGAAAAAGACATGTTGCTCTCGACACAAGTAGGATCATCCACCGCCCCGCTTGTCAGCATCAGGGTGTTCATTCGTGGTTGTCTGTCCGTCACAATCGATTTGAACCGATCCAATCGGTCGCCGTATCGATAAAGCCACTAGTTGCTCAAAATCCAACGAGTATGCGTCACTGTGACGCGGTACCACATCCTACGCTACGTCACTGTCTGCGTCATGTCTGTGGAAAAAAGAAAATGTCAATGGTTTGGTAAATTGTCGGGTAGATGGCGTGTTTCTAGATATGCACGCATCACGTTTTAATAAGGTATAGAATGTTCGATGTTTTTCGACAGATGTTTTAAATAAATAATTCAGCCATTGGATTCAATTTCTCAATGTCAATATCGCAAATCAAAGAAATTATACATACACCTTGAAACTTTTGTGGTTGTTTTCCCGCAGTAAAATGATTCTATCTAAGTAGTACAATAGATTTGTGCAGTTATTTTTTATTATCAACAAATGCCAGTTTTACGAAAGGTTTAACCAAAACTCGAAAGCACGTTCGAACCGGTTTATGACTTAGGGCGTAGGGCATTTCAGGCGGCAAGCAGTACCTGATTACGTCACATCTTTTAAAAGAACGATAGCTTCTCTCCTTTTCGAGTTAGAAAATTATTATTTTGAATATTAAAAAAAAATGTTTTCACCTAATTATTGGCATGATTCGATAGTATTACTAAAGGCAAATCGTTCTGAAACGGGAAAACAACCACCAAAATTTCACGATGTAAAAAAAAGACTCCTGAAAACCCAGAACTTCATAGAATTAAAGCTACGCTACCTAGTTCAATTCAAATTTCCGTTACAGACCCAGGTCACAATATTACATACATAAAATAAAGAAGAAGATAATTGGTACTTAAGAATGTTGTATGGGACTTAAGAATGTTTTTGGGTTATGCGTCCAATTTTTTTTTTAGAATATAAAGCCCTGTTGTTGTTTATTAGTTAAATCATACATAACCAGCATTACTTTCATGTTTTCCTTTGCCTAAAACGTTTTTAGATGACCAAATTCAACTTAAATCGAAATACAAAAGCGTAATCGCTTCACACAAGTCACAATATTGATGCGGAAAATATCTCGGCAATAATCTAACATGGGTACTGAACTCGGAATCAGATTTGACGAGATAGCGAAGCATGTTTGTTCGGACCGAACCGGCTCGGCGGCCATATTGAATCTGATTGACAGCTGTCAATGTTGGCGGCACTGCGACGCGTTGCCGCGCCTGCGCGGTACAAGCCATACCACTAATTCCAATTTTAAAAAAGTTTTGTTTTTTCTTCAATGTATTCTTTTTCATCGGCCAGGGAATCATAGATAAAATTCTCTGCCGTTTTTCAGCTTGATAATATCTACCTTTACCATTTATTCAATCGGTAGGAATTTCCTTTAGAGTTATAAATCAGTTTTTGTACAAAAACATGATGAAAACCCTTCACTGTTTTTCAGTTGTCAGAATATGTTATTTTTAGTTAACTGCGTAGATAAATTACCAAAAATATGTTTGTTATTGGTTCATGCCGAATGCAGTATTCATAAAAATAACAAAGTAAATTGGACGAATTCATCGACCTTTTAACAAATCATTGAACCTAACTAAACCCTTAATTTTACGTACCTAAATAAACTATGTACTAAAATATACCTAACCTACAAGTTTATCCAAGCCCAAAGGGCACTAAAAATCACCGATCGTGACTGTCTGTATCTCTACCTCTATTTTTCATATTGCCAACAGTTTTATAATGGCAAAACTGCTATGAATGAGCTGAAAATTGACAGGTAATTTATTTTACAATATAAAGTAAGGAGATCATACTTTTTCCTACGTTTAAAAGTTAAATTAAATTAAAGCATTAAATCGAAGCTTTAAAATTGTTCCGAATTCTTCAGTCTATGTCAACGCAATTGTGGGTAATGAACATTTTGCTATGCGCACATTTTCATACAACCTTTAAGGAAAACCGCCCTATAATTCATTAGAAGAAGCGCTGTAAATCAAGATTTACGAGATGACGTCACCACCGCAATGACATCAAAGTACTCAGTTTAACTATTTGTGCGTCTGAACGGGGTACATAATGTGTAAAACCTTGTGACGGCGATGAACATAACACAAACAAAAACTGAAGTAAACTTACTAATGTCACTTGTGTTGAAGTATATTTTCCGTTATTATAATATATCGTAATCATGTTACCATTCGACTGACCGAATAGCGCCTAAACACCACAATCTATTTTATTAATAACTAGTGATCCGCTCTCTCTTCGCTTCGGATATATTATACATAAAAACCTTCCTCTTGAATCCCTCTATCTATTAAAAAAAATCCATCAAAATCCGTTGTGTTGTTTTAAATATTTAAGCATATAAATAGACAGACAAATGCAGAAAGCGACTTTGCTCTATACTATGTAGTGATTATCATCAGTAGTCCATGCCCTACATCAGCCTATAATATATTCCGATTAAAGGGCCCAAATTATTATAACTTTTGTAAAAAGTAGTATTTAGGTCTGTGCCCCCTCTGATCTCTCTCTCTCTCTCGCTCTCTGAGGAATCGGTGAAAAGGTAATTCTAAATGAAGTGCACTAACTAATTTTGGTGCACCTTTTTTCTTTTCTGAATAGGTAATACAGAATTTTGGCCGGACCCGATAAACGAAGCCAGGATTCTCTGTCTTTAGCATCGCTTGTCATCAAATACTAACGAAGCAGTCACGCCATTAAGCCATTATTTGCAAGAAGACGTCACAGTCATCATTGCACCAATAAATTTTCACTCTAAACACCAATTTGTTTGCGTGCACGCTTTTTCTTCATTCACGTTCAACATCTAATCGGTCCAGCTGTGATTATAAAATGTTTTCTCAGTAGCAATCACCAATTTATCACTGAAGATCTAGAAACGTCACTTGATCATACCACTTTAAATATAATCTTGTAGTACAGTCAACAGAGCATTAACTTGCCAAATTTAGCTGAGCGGCTAAATCCAAATGGAAAGTTTTCGTTAACGATACCAAATAATAAAACAAAAAATATTTAAATTTCTTTGTTTTCAGTTGTAAATTAATTCAGAATGAATAAAGGCATTTGAGCTTAAGTAATTTCAGTAATAATTATATTCATCTTCAATAAGGAAGTAAACAATATTTGCTATCGGTCATATCGGATTACCATCTCTGCCAACTATGAGAGAAAAGGAACAGTGAGGCCGGAATAACCGAAATTGGTTGGCTAATATTATTATTAATAGCAAAGTCTATTCTTCAAATCAACTTCATTAATCTGTATTGCGTAGTGTTGCTAAATAAATGGCTATTTATCTCTTAAACGTTTTTATTTTATGACTCGAATACCTATGAATGTAAAACACAAAAGTTAGTTAGTTTCTTATGAACACCAGGACTTTGCTAGAAAAGTCCGCTCTATTATTTTGTACCAGTGATTCAAAATATTGATTCTAAATTTAAGATTAAATTTTATTAGGTAATGAATAGTTTATACATGTATGTATTGTTTGCACCCCTTTTCTATACTTTGTTGTGACTAAGTTATAAGTATAATTCGCAAATAAAACAAGCGATAATTCCGATTAATTCTAAACAAAACGAATAGAAAATTCATCGGTCGTACCTTTATCTACTTCGTTCGTATTGCAATACTGTTATGACAGGTCTGACGCCGACTACTTTCGAGTTTCGTCGCCTCCGATGTCGATAAGATCAGTGGCTATCGACAATCTCACTGACAGCACTAGTGCTCGATAACGATCTAGAAGGGCGACACTATGGCCGAAGGAATCCAATTAGGTTAATATTTTTATGCGACATTTTTCATCAGATAATGTTGAAAATGTGTCCATAAATAGAGGAACAAAATACTTTATTAGAAGCTCTATGTTTCATTTAAAAAAAAACTATCTATAGGTATTTTCATGATGAAATGTTAAAAACTGATACGTTTATTCGGGCGCCACTATATCATTACAATTCAATGATGATGATGGATGACAAATGAAAGTTATAAAACCATAATAATGTAACATAAATAAGTAAGAAATCGTTAAATATTTTTAAACATTAAGCTTTTTAGCTTCTAACATCTACAAGTAGGTAGGTACCTACTTCAGAGTATGCCTTTAATTATATGATGTTCTGATGTATTTCAGTGTTTTTACTAGAACCTATTTGCTTATTACCTATTTGCAAGCCAAGTAGATTTCGTTGAAGCGATCGTGTGATTCCTATGTCTCTCTGCGGAATTCAAATAATTATTATATGAAAAAATATAAACTAGGTACATATTATAAGTTAATGAATATTTATTATTAAATACGTATTTATAATATCAAGGTAAGAAAAAACATATGATTAAATTTAAAAGAAAAAAATCTGCCCAATGAGTGCCCAGTAAAATCATGAACGGGCCATATCATAATGTTTTCATGAACCACTCCCACGCGCCGGATGTTTTTTATTCCGAGTGTACTTAACCAAAACATCGACTTGTTTTAGTTAACTGCTCTGCCGCACTGCTTATGCACAGTGGCAGCCAACTTACTTATTTAATAAAAATCTATTAATATCCTCCTAAGTCGATTAATATTCCATCATTCCTCTTAATTCCAGTCAGTTTAATAAGGTTCTCTATTTCATCTCATAAAATTTTTATCCATAATTTTACATCTCATAATGTTTTATGTCCGAATCATCATTTGCCCGAATGATCATTATCCCTAACTACATTTATCATAATATCACTTGCCCTAAAATCGAAATCCCTAAATATTGTTTACCCTAAAATCTTTTGCCATAAATATCACAATCTATAAAGTTTAAAAGACATAAAAGGCTTTTCCATAAACGTCATAAGTCCGAAAGTACTAAAGGTCCTAAAATGTTTTGCTATAAATATTACAATCCATAATATGTGAAATGCACAATGCTATTCTATAATTTGTTACAAATCCTAAATATTCATTTGGCAAACGAGACATTTAACAACAGTACCATCTTACAAAAACTGACTTATTATGTGTGACGAACATCGGTATATATAAATATATTTATTTTTATTTGTGTATCCACTGTTACATAGAAATTAAACAGTAGTAAATATTTTCTGGCGCTTCGCCGGCCGCTGCCGCGGCATGCTCGCTTTGCTCGCTCGGCTCGCGCGTTTTATGGTCACCAGTTCTAACCTAACCTAACCAAAATTCTAACCTTACCTAACCAAATTTATCAAAATAATGATTTTCCAAATATTGTGTTTTAATTTGACCCGTACCATATCTATTATCAGATCGATTAATAAAAGAAACATTTGCCAAATAAAACATTTTATCAAACTTTTTAGACCAATAGTAGTTTGGTATGATAACTCAGTTGTTAAATATTCATTTTGCAAAATAATTATTTGTAAAATGAAAATTTAACAGTTGATCATTTGGTCAAAAAGTCAGTCATTTATAAAATGATGATTTGACGAAACCATTTTTTGGCCAAACATTTTTTGAATAAAACAAAATTATAAAATAAATAATCATTCATAATTCGGACTAATAATATTATGATAAAGCTCCATTCGTAGTAACGAACATTATACTATGTAACACTTCGGGCATTTAACTTTATAGCAAGTAATTTTAGGAGATTTGATTATTATAGAAATCGATATTATGACAAAAAATGATTAGAATTAAAGACAATTAGGGATTATGAAATTTCGTACATTCGAACATTATGGATTTTGATGATTATAGCAAACGTGTTAGGGATTTTGATTTTCGGACAAACGATTTTCGGATAAGAAACAGACTCCCGTTTAATAATGGGCATCGACTAACTACGTGTTTCTGGTACACTTAGATGTGCGCTATGGTTATGGAATCATACAGACTGATTAAACCCCTCCATAATCTATGTCTATCTTAAAAAGAAGTGCAGTAATATAATTTCTTTATCATATAGCTACCGATGCCCATTTTAAAACTGACTGGAATTAAGATGTCATAATTAAGCCCACACCAAGCTATCATCGTAGTTCAGGGGATCCTGAACTACGATGATAGCTTGATGTGGACTTATCATCATCACCGAACTTGCGGGGAAACGTTAGGCTCTTACCCTAAAACACAGAAATGTCGGTGTTGAACAAAACATAACGTTAACAGATAAAAACAGTTGCTTACAATACTTATAGCTTTCGCCTAACTTTAATTCTTTGAGCGCTGATTTACCGATCAAGCAGATAGGTTCAAATATAATGCCATACAACTTTTATATTTTGACATTGCTTTTAACTGTCAATATATTTACTGCCTTTTCAATATTCAACTGGAATTCTCTCATATATAAACTAGTAAGTAGGGGACAGTTAATCAGTTCAGGACCAACGACTTGACATCCATAAACTTGACATAAACAATTATTATATTCTATTCTTTGATAGGTAACATTTGCAGCTTCCTGAAAATGGTGTCACATCATATTTATTAATGTGACATTAGCGTTAATAAATAATGACTCAAAATTACATCAAATAAAATAGAGAATATAGAGAAATAACATTACCCAGGTATAATATTAAATTATCTGAGTAGAAATATACCTACATGAGATGTTTGTACGTAATCGAATCCAATGAAATGTAGGTACGTAATAATATATATTCTAGTTAAATATGAAATTGGAAATACCATGTTTCAGTTGGCTTTATCACTTATCAAACGGACTATTATTAACGGGATAAGTTTGCTATGCGTTTTTTAATTTGCCGGTTGTGGTTATAAGATTTTTAAAAAGAATTTATAAAATTCTTGCTTAGGCAAATATTTCAAATAAATACAATAATAAAGGCATGGAACGCCCTTCCCGCTCATGTTTTCCCTCCTTCATATAATCCCGGGCTCTTTAGGCGGGGCGTGAAACGGTATTCCAGCAAGCCTTCAGGATGAGGACCAAACTCAATAGGTTTTATTGTGCTCATATGTGGACGACGGCTTACCATCAAGTGGAGGGAGGTCATCCTGCATTTTATAAAAAGAAAGTCTGTTAAAATTCCTAGATTTTTTTTTCCGAACTGACTTACCCCGATCATGGCTTGGAGTAGCCTTGTCATCACCACCGGACTTGCGGGGGAGCGGATGGCTCTCACCCCCAATTGGAGTATTATAAATATCCTCATTCACAAGTTCACAACGAGTCGGGATCGGATTTTAATTCGGCAACGATGCTCTTTCGCAATTAACAAGATAGACACAGTGACTGATCCTAGTTGGTTCTCATCTTGAGGGTCATTCTGTAAGCAAAAGCCCTTATCTGAAAGGACCTTGTTTGACACGTCGGTAGGTATTTTAATTTAGATTAGGATTTATTTTTAATTTTAACGTTTATCTCTACATACATAGTATACAACAACGTCGCTTTATCTGACCCCTAAACCCCTATGTATGCTTCAAACCACGCAACAGATTAAGATGCAGTTTTTTTTAATAGTTAGAGGTATTCAAGTGGAAGGTTTTTATGAAAAATTCACCCAAAGCGAAGCGATATATTTTATTTAACTTGTATGCTAACGCTGCCATTATATTTTTACAAGTTTCTCTTGAAGCATAAATAAATTTGGATTTTGTATTCAAGACATTCAAAATATATCGTTAATATAAATAGCGAAAATGTATTCTTTGAGTGTTCTCTAAGTATATGCATGTCGTTCCTATCATCATGGCGTGTACTTTCAAATGTATGTTTAAGTAGTCATTAGTACTTTAACATACTTTCTATAGTAGTACACATAATGATAGGAACTTTTTAAATTTGCTCCTAGTACATTAAAAGTAATACAGTGAAACCTGGTTAAGTGAGACATCCAGGGACCAGCAATATTGTTTCACTTATAGAGGTATTCCACATACCCGGTGTCTCAGATATCCAGGTATAAATAAATATCCGTCTCAATAACAGAGGTTTCCATTAACAGAGGTCAGAAAACAGGTTATTTCAGATATAGAGGTGCGATTATTAGAAAATGTGTTACGTAAACATTCCAAATCAGCTTTAATCAAAAAATATTATAAAGTGATACTTAATAAACAAAAATATTCAAGCAGAAGCGTGCGTACATGTAAACACATGTATTACAAAAATGGGAACTTATAGTGTTAATTATAAAAGTCATTTTAGTTTGTCTTTTGGAAGCATCAATCATCAGATGTTTTTCAATGTTATAAATTTTATCAAATAAGCTTTGGTCTCCAATTGGTGTCATTTCAAAGTAACTATGCGATGTTTCTAGTGCTGTTACTGCTTCATGTTTAGAATTTCTTACTGAATTTACTTTGGCTTCCATTTTGTCGTCATCTTCTTAATTTTTCATTGAATGCGGAATTTGTGGGTAGAATAAGAATAAGTAAGCAAACAAACAATACGATATAATCTCAGTAACAGAGGTTTGTAGGTATAAAAAACATTCGCTGTCTTAGTAACAGAGGTAAATAAGAAAGACAAATCGAAAGAACGAATCCCAGATATAGAGGTTTGCTTCATCTCACTAACAGAGGTAATGCAGTGCCAAAGTGCTGGGACCTCAGAGTGAGTACTAGATATGGAGGTTTCTCACTTATCCAGGTCTCACTTAATCAGGTTTCACTGTATTTATGCGAAAGAACACTCTTGTCGCCATTTTAAAAACCATTTCAAAAGATATCCGAAAATTAAATGAAATTTGTTTCAAAATTCTGAAAAGTACCTATTTATACAGTGTTTACAAGACTCATGAAATGACAAGAAATGCTTACGGTACATACCTATTTATAGATTTCGCCATCTTTTGAGTGGAAAACTTTCAGTAAAAAAGATAAAAGATTTTTTTTATTATTCATAACATTTGCAGAAATAATTAATAAGTGATGCAATAATATGAACTTCAAACGTGTGCGAGTAGAAGTAGGTGTGAACTTTTGCCTATTATTGCCGTTTTTCAAAAGAAAATCCATCGATAGTCAAATTCAAAGTCAAAGTTAAAATTCCTTTACTTAAGGCATTTTTCACGCACTCATTAATCGTCGGGACAGTTAAAATTAAGTAATAGATTAGTAATTCTACAACACCGGTTCGGAACGCCGATTTCATCGAAAAATTAAGAATTTAGAAATCAGAAAAAGATGTGTAATATTTTATAGCTCTGCTTATTTTAATGTACCTACGCAATAATTGAATCTTAGCACCGGAAAGAGGCATCGTTTGTATACTAAAACGCTTACATATTAATAAAATTAAATAAAAAAGTATTTTAATAGCCTGAATCGCAAACCTTTGGCTTGTTTTATTTTTATTCCATAGTTGATTTAGACCGACATGTATTTTGAGTTTAATTTTCTTTATTAACCATTAGATATGATTTTAAGCTTTCGCGTTCCAATACACTAAATATTAGTCTTTATGGGTCTACACGCGATATTAGGATTAGCAAATACTTAGCTACTTAATGCCCGAAGTTTCGATAGCTTAAATGACGATGCGATGACGGCAAACATAGAGACAGAAACTTGCTTTTTTGTTGTGTAACTAAATTATAAGACAGCTATAGCCTTACAGGGTACATAAAGCCATTTAATCATAGCACCTATGAAAAGTAATAAATAAATTAACAAAGAATCGCCTACCGATATCGCGTCGGATGCTCTAACCTTTGAGCTATCCAGGCTGTGCGTCCCCTTTCAGGCGGGGTCATGAATGCGATTTTTTTTAAATTTACATTATAGCATTAAAAACAACAAAATAAAAAAAAATTATCGCCTTTCTGTCAATATCTATGAAGATAGTACCATGAACAGATATAGAAATAAACTCTATGTAGACGAAGACAGTGAAATGCAATTTTAACCGACGAAAAGTAGGAGGTTCTTAATTCGTCTGTATGCCTTTATTAATCTAAGAAAAAAATATAAATACTTTTTTTTTAAATTTTGTATAATATTTTAAAACGTGCGATTCAAGAACTTCGTACAACACAGCCAAGTGTTGTGTTAATTAATGTTCTGTATAATTTCCGAGTTTATTCAACCAGCGTCGCTCGCGCATAATGCAGGTCAGAGTTCAGGCTCCTATGAGGTGGTTATGTTAAGACCTCTTTAAAATAATTATTATTCCGTCTCGTTTACTCAAATGAAAGAATTATTAATATAGCCCGTGTGCCTGTGGAAGGTTTCATTGCGGGATATTTACCTCTGGATATTTACGTTTTAAATAAAAGTACACACCTAGTTAGTAGGTATAAGTATTTATTTAAAATTATCGTCTTTCATAGTTTTGTTTTTCAAGGAAACAATTAAATTTCCAATTCTAAAATCAGTACCTAACATATTTTTTGATGTGTACGTAATATACACAAAATTTAAATAGCAATGGACTTTGATACAGTTAGTTGGAATCGCTATAATGCACACCCGTCTCTTATAATCACTCCTATAATGATAATTTTTGAAATTATCTTTCTCTTTCAAAAAGCTAAATTTGCTATTTAGGTACCTTTCTCAAGTTTAAAGTCAACTTTGTGGAATAAAAAGGATGAAACTTCAAAAAAATTAGCCTTCTTTTGCGCAGTCGAGTAAAACGGAATATGGGTATTGCACGCCAAAGCTTTTATACCTACCCTCAAATTACAGAAAACCTATCATTTTCTGGGCTATTTGATAGGAATCCGTCAATTTCAGGGAACGGGTAAATGATAAAGTGTTTTCATTCTTCAAATTAAGTCATTTGGTACGATAAGAGGATTATAAATATAGCCTGGAAGAAAATGGGTACTTTCAGAAGATACTTGTTCTACTTACCTAGAGTGAAGAGACAGACATACTCGCGTTATCTTAATACTAGTGTATTCTATAAATGTAGTAATTATCTCTTAATACACATGCACCTATTAATACCTATGTACACACAATGTGTACATAGTTCGTTGCTATCTACATTATCAACAACAATCGATCATTAAAATAAATACGCACCTTATGTTCAGAACCGAAAACTGTAAAGTTCATCAATCGTTTATATCACACACACTGAAAGCACTAAAAATTGTAAAAATCCAGTATTTCCACAAGCTCATAAACTTTATACCTCAACTTGTCACATAAATTTCGATCCGCACATTATTTCTCGGTATATTTTTTAAAAATCACGAATTATTAAGTTTTTTTACAACACAGCACAGCACGTATGTTTGAAAAAGTTTTTATGTCAAAAAGAAAGTGTCAGTTTTTGTTGAGAGCGTTCGGAAAAGTTCGATATTTAAATTTGAATTTGATTAGCGCGCGGACGGTGCGCCAGCGAGCGTGTACGAACGACTGGCGCACTCCTGCGCAGCTAGCTGCGGCTCGGCGCTGGAGGCAGCCATAGCCAACATTTTTAGCTTGATAGTGATTTGAGCCTATTCTATTGGCACGTTTCAATTTCAAATTGTTCCATATTTTTCATATTTATCAAAAAGTGTTGGTGAAGTAATACTGTTGATAAAAATACTGTTGAATAATAGTTTCTTAGTATTTAAATAATTATAAAATGTATCCAACTTAGACCTATAAGAAAAAAATAATGTTTCTTACTTTTCTCTATTTTATTGTTTGAAAAGAGTTCATGTAAAAACTCAGTAAGTAAAAGAAAAAAATACTACATGACACAAATTACTTTCATTGTACCTATGTTGCAATTTTCGTAGAAGTATATAAAAGATTCCAATTTTAAATCACATAACAGCTATATTATGACTGAAACAAATATGGAATTGGGAATAATACCCTATTTTAAACATTTTAAAGTGACAGTCGTATTTTGTCCAGTCGACAATTAATTTTCATAACTACAGAAAATGTTTATAGCTTCTGACAAAACCTGTTAAGTTTGCCAATGTACGCACCAATAGCCATCGAGTATGCAAAGAAAAAGATAGCTGTTTCTTTCTCTCTTGGACAGCTTTAAGCCGCGGTAGAGCGGGACAAAAATATAGTCACAGGTGATTTAACATGGACCTTGGATAGTGACTGTAGTTTGAAAGGTAACAAGTGGATACTATTAACGCAAATGAATTTTGAGTTTTATTTTAAGTGTGCGTAGGTAGAAATCTAAAATATTTCATCTCCGGTTTTACAGTATTAAGTTAAGAGATAACTGAAAAATATGTTAATTTTGTCTATTATATTATGACCGCTGCTTAAACATTGTGTAAATAGACATTAAATACTCGTATTTTTTCTTATTTCGAGTGGACATAGAAAACTTTGTGGGTGCAGTTTGAAGATAATTTTGGCATGGGATGCGTAGGCGCAGCGGACAGTGGACACGTCTGATTAGCTACGATACTGCATCTTGGCTCTGTCTCGCTCGCACCTAGCCGGTCTGCGTGCGCTAGAGAGGGACAACACGCTGTTTACATCTTATGGACCGTAGAGACGTGGCCATAACAGGCTCTTCCTTCGACTAATTTTCGTAGGTAGGAGGAAATTGTCGGTTTCTTTGTACATAGCGGCGGTTTTTATATTATTTATTACGGAGACGAGCGTACGTCCAGTTATTTTTTTATTAACCAACTAGTTTCAATATGCATGCAAAGATACATTACTTATGGAAATAAGGAATACAATCATTAAGTCTAGCTAATTAGAAACTGTACTTTAGTGATTTCGTATCGAGTTGACAAATATTGCCATAAATATTTTAAACCCAAAAGTAGTAAAGTATTTAAAATTTAATTATTTACCTTATTACCGACTAGATAAATATTACTAAAATATTACTAGGGAAATAAAACAAAAAATTTCAAAGCATTTCCAAATCATCAACTTATTTGTACACTTACTTCGTAACGTTAGACCACCATAAATGAAATCTAAAAAGCATGTGATAGAGTTCAGAAATAAGTTTACTTAATATTATCTCTATTCCTTTACAAGAAAAATGTCTTGCTCTATTTATTGAATCACATGCATGCTGATAACTTAGGGAATATGAATAGTATTTGTATTCTCAAAGCAGTTTTAACGCTTTGGGTTAAGTATTCTTAAATGTAGTATCGTCATCATCACCCCATATAAGTCCCCACTGCTGGGGCACGGGCCTACCCTAAACTAGGGCGATCAGTGGGGCTACCATGAGTTTAAAACTTACGCGCTCGATATCACCTACGTAAATATGTCTATGAAAAACTTGTACAGCGCCGCCTGGTGGTTACGCGAAGAACTACAATCGGCCATATGAAAAAAACAACTCGATAGGTTTTTAACGTACGTAAGTTTACGATAGCCAACTCATGGTAGGCCCTCTGGCCTTTGTCAACCACGCCGGCCAAGAGCACGTTGGTCGACTACACAACCTTAGAATTTCATTGTAATTATATAGGTTTCCTCACGATGTTTTCCTTCACCGTTAATGCGTCGAATAATATTGCGTAGTCGAGTTTGAACCGGCGACCTCTCGCATGGTAAGCAACGTACTTAACCACTCGGCCATCGACGATTTTTTAATTCCGTGCTTTGGGGATCAGCTTTGGGGTACTTAGCTATAAGTTTTACTTAAAATAAGCCACTACTGTTCGCGTCAATGGTTTTTCATTTTAGACGATATTTTTTGGCTAGACACTGCTTTAAAAGGCTCAAGCCTTCGCAACCATTTGGCTAATCCGCTACAGCACAATTCTCATTAACTTTGAATTGTAAAATTTTCCACTAATACTTATATTTAAACGTTACATTAATATTATATAACACTAATATTTGCTGGCGAATTATAAATACGCAATTAATTGGTCTATTAACGCACCATGAATACAAAACCTGACCTAATCGCGACGATATCAAATCTATAATGCTGTGCCTACATTAGCGGACTACGGCGAATATTCGTACATCTATCCTGCTCTATAAAACGTAGAATGAGAGAGACACATAAATAACTTCGCTATTGTAATCACAGCTTTACTCCAAACCTTGTAACTACGAATAGTTATAGCATTTGGTATTTCTGTAACGCATTTAGATACACGTGTTTTTAAATGTTAGTTATGTAATTGGAGCCTCGGTGGCTTAGTAGTTAAAGGTCGTTGGTTTCGTGGCGCAAGGCAGCCAGTTCAAACCCCGCCATGTAGCACTGCCGAAGAAATGACGCTAATTGGCAACGTTTATTTGACGTTTTTGCACTGAAGGAAAACATGGTGAATCCTGAATTAAATAATTCAAGTGTTCTGCGAGATAAGCAGTCTAAGCTATCGTTTTTCGTACACATATAACATACCCAGAAACGGTACATACACCAATGTCCATCAGCCAATGAGCCAGTCAACAAATTGTCACGCGCGGAAATCAAACCAGAGATTCTCGCAATAATCAGGTGCTCTTCCATAGCGCCATTGAGCCAGTCTAATTCTAAAAAGCCTTCGATATCCCAGACACCACCCCACTCCCAACGGAAAAGAGTGGCGGACAAAAGAGTTTACTGCCTTCAAAGATCTATTCCGGACCAATACCAAATACCTACTATTACCACCCGTTTTACGCATACGAATAACGGCTACAAAAACAGATTTTGGTATTAGACCGGACCCCTTCAAAAAGTTTCTTAAATAAATAAATAATTAAAAAAAACACATGAAATTCTTGACAGCTCATATAAGAGTTCACTGCGTTCTATGCTTATACACGTATAAATTGAAATATAGCACCTTTGTCGATGATGCTTTCTCATCGTCAAAATCATCAAATTCAGAGACAAAATCCGAACAAGCAACCTAGGGGAAAGTAACCCGAGCCGAGCGCAGTCATGACGACACATTACAGGTGATTTTCCACTTTCACGACCGCCGAATCGTCTCTTGCGCATCCGAAGCGAGATCTCGATACGACAGGGCGCACAAGAGTTGTATAAAGGGTGGGGTTAAACTGCTTCCGGAAGATTTCGATAATCAGTCGCCTAGTGAGTTGCTATTTCGGGAATAGATTTGATATTATTCTGGTGGAGAGCTTTTCGAGTACAATATATAAGGCTAAAAGTTAAAAAGAAACACGTTTTAAGGTCACTTTCTGGGACATGTAGCAAACCTATTGTACTTTTGTAATTTTATTAACAAACATGTAATAAAATCTTATAAGATATAGCTTTTTGCTAAAAAAAAGCTTACTTTGGTTTCTGTAAAACATTCGAATATTGTTGGCCATTGAATGAGATGTGATCATACCAAAATCCATCCCAAAAAGAAAAATATAATAAGATGATTCAGTTCTGCTAAGACTTCATAAGAGTCATTCATTCTTGATATTCATTTTTGTTATTGCGACCCGAATGTACTGAAATTTGATACTGTACTGTACTGGATTCAAAATGGGATGTTCTGCCACTTTCGTAAGTTTGCGTAAGAAACGATATAAACGACAGAAAGACGCCTCTTTCAGGGCAACTTAGTAAATAATAAATAGGGACTTAATAAATACGTTTGAACCTGCTTAAATGATACTCCTGTATCAACTCGATTACGTATTTATAAATGAATGTTAAAAGGGGTTATTGAAAGTGACAAAATGAATTATGTGCAGTAGGGTTGAAACAACCATCAAAGAATTGAAATGCAGGTAATTTATGGATGTAAGGGGTGAATTCTCCTTTCGCTATTTGCTAATTTACTATAAGAACCACAATTTATGCCTTCATCGACCTAATTCATCATTTAAAGTAATGCTTTTGGAATATTAGCCACCTTAGTCTCCACTGGTTTTGACTGGCCTTGACCCTGCCTGGCGGTTCCTAGTGTCGTGGGTTCGATTCCCACTCGGGACCAATATTTGTGTGATGAACATCGGTGTTCGTTCCATGTCTGAGTGTGTTATTAGTATACCTATTTAAGAATATTCACAAATATTTGTGTATCCACTGTTGTTCCTGATTTCAGTAACACAAGTGCTTAAGCAACTTACCCCGAGATCTTAGGAATTCAAATAAAACAATTCCGTGGGACGCCCGGAATAATCCGCCGACGTATCTCCAGGGTGAGTAATATCTTAAGGAAAAGCTCAAACAAATTTGCCCCGGCCACATTATTACCCTGATCTTCTTCTCTCTGTACCTATCACCAAACAAACACATTTTTTTTTTCCTAACTGACTTACGACCATGGCTTGGAGTAGCCTTGTCATCATCACCGGACTTGCGGAGGAACGGATGGCTCTCACCCCTAAAAATTTAAACGACGTGTGCCTGAGGGTGCCCCCTAACGGGGCTCGACCTCGGTTCAGGGCGTCGTTGGACGGTCCCTAATGCGGAGTAAGTAAGTAATTTTGGAGAGAGAAACGACCCGGCACGTGCCGGAATCGAATGGTAAGGACAAACAAAACAACTAAGTGCTGTACAATATGGCCATCCGCATACCATCGAAACACTGATGGTCTAAAGCTATACCGAGCTTATTAGTCTTAGGCCCCTGCCAATAATGCTTGGAATTCTGTTCAAGTCGTGTGTTTTCTCCTTCATATATTTCTTGGTCTTTTAATGCGTGAATTTCTGAACGTTTTCAGGGTGAGGGCGATATATATATAATCCCTAATAGGTCTATTGTGCCTGGAAGGATCACAGCCGCTTTCTATCCGGTGGAGTGTCATCTTGGATGTCTATTTATAGGGTATTTTAGGTAAAATAAATTAATATTACACAACATCACATATCTACATTGTTCTGATCCCCAAATAAGTTGCTTATGTAATGTGTTACGGATATCAGAAATAAGAGTGGTATAACAACACACCAAAATGTAATCACAAGGAACAAACAGCGATGTCCGTCACACAAACATTTGTCCCGGGTAGGAATCGAACCTACTCTTGGAATCGTTGTCAGTCAAAACCTTGAATAACTCAGTTTTGTTTACGTCGCCTTGTCTTTCTTGTGCGGCTGAACGCACAAAGCGGTGGATGGTGACTGGTCGCGAGTGTGAAATCTGAGGTGCACGCCCCAGATACGATCTTGATTGTGACGAGTCCACGCGACATACCGCACGGCACTACCCGTGTTCAATGCTCATGTCCACACGCGACCGTGGCTATGAAATAGGTAACTCATTGAGTTAACTCAAGATTAAGCCTTTTAAGCCACTGCTTTCAAAAAAAAACATTATAATATACGGTAGTGAGATCCAAATATGAGGTCAACAGGCACAATATATCATATTGAGCCTGTCGCACTCAGCGTGAAAGCCTGCTCAAATGCCGTTTCACCGTTCACGCCCCGCATGAAGAACCCGGGATTATAGGAGGGAGGGAAAACATGAGCTGGAAGGGCAATCCATGCCTTAATGACACGTGGCAGAAAAGAGGAACTAAACCACTAAGTCCGAACCACCAGCGCCAGCATTGTATGTGGATAGCAGCGTTGTCCAGCACGTGTCGTTCGGGAGTGGAAAGGGGAGAGAGAGACTAGCTGAAATAGCTCTTCAGAGCATACCCCATTATAGAGACGGCATAGAACACTTAGACCGGCAAGAACACTTAGACCGGCAAGGTCTCTACGTCAACCTATCGAGGGCATTGAGCAAGTAATTTGCGGAGCCATC
The DNA here is from genome assembly GCA_039566165.1 of Maruca vitrata. Lineage (NCBI taxonomy): Eukaryota > Metazoa > Arthropoda > Insecta > Lepidoptera > Crambidae > Maruca > Maruca vitrata. Next base: position 4,641,385 of record CM076938.1, on the reverse strand, counting down.
CCAGGGGTGACAGCAATATTCCACACATGGGCGAACTTGTGCCTTATAGAGAAGGCAGAGCTGCACCGGTGTGAAAAATCGCCGCATTCTGTTCAGGATCTTCAGTTTGCGGGAAATATGAATCTTATTTGTTTTTTCTGCTCAGATGTTATTTTTTTGGCTGGCTCGGTGGAACAGTAGTACTGACTTTGGCTACGGTTTGGTCACGATTCCCACCCGGGACAAAAATTGTGTGACCAACATCGGTGTTTGTTCTGTGTCTGGGTGCTTAAATGTATTTGTATATTTTTGTGTACAAAGTAATTTACTGTAATGTCTGATACCCATAAAACAAATGTTTAAGCAACATCCTTCTGAGTCAATTTATGTGCTGTTGTCGGATATTTTTTTATTTGTTTAATATCTTTGTGTAATATTGATAAGGGTTTCTGTATTTTTTGTTTTTTAATTATTGTAACAGCACCCCTCTCGATCTGATATCAGCGTCCATTTTTGTGGCATTATATTTTGTTTACTGTGTATCCTCGAAGTACTGTATCTAAAATATTCTGAATACATTTATTTTATTTCTTTCTTTCAAACTCAACTATTATAAGATTATAAATAATCTATGTTAACGTATTATCAATGATTACTTCTTTACCAAATAAACCAATGTGAAAGTATCGCTGTCTGTCGCGCTTTCATGCCAAAACTACAGAATCGATTTTAATTATAGGTAGATAAGTACACTGAGTCTAGGCCAGAGTCAGGGTGTACACTATTTTTAACCGCCTTCGCCACAGAAACGTTCTATGCAATATACGACTTAACGCGCTTGGAGTCGCAAGCAGAAAGCTTTCTATGTCTGTGACTAGACATATTCATTTTGGATACATTTTCAATTGCGTTGTAACACCCGGCGTAGTGAAGGCAGCGCAGCGTTTTCACCAATCATGGTAAATTTTATTTTATTAAACTTTGCTGGAAAACTTACCAAAACTTCTTTATTGGCGGGTGGACGAAATCTAGCTACGTAAAGTTAGTATTTCTAGAAGTGGCTAGGGACTAATACAAAAAGTATTGTCTACATTTTGATTAATCGTGTATTGAACACGATTTAAAAACTATAAGAAATATTACACAACTTGTGTAAATTTGTTTTCATTGTCGATAGTAGGTGTCTTTCTACGTACAGAGGTAGGTATATCATACATACGTACATATCTATGGTAGAATAATTGCTAAAGTACGTAATTTCTAAGTAAGATACGAATGTATATTGCGCAAAAGAAATTAGATCATAGTCGAACGAGCTCCCCAACAAATTGCAAATTGTCAACAGTATACCAAACATGTAATCTAATTACTTACAAACCCGCCACAGTTTGTCTCTGGTCGTTGGGTAATCGAATTACCGAATGTGGATGTTGCGCAACCACAGACAATATGGAAAGTGGCGGGAAATTGTGCGAGGACAATTTCGGCGAGATCTGTGCGCGCATGACCATGGTTCACCTGGCAAGGTGGGACTGGCCGCAAAACAAAATGGCTCTATGGTTTCGAGTTTTTAAGAAGTTTATGATCTGTTTAGAATGTAATAGTTACATCTTCTTAATAAGTTGCTGGCAGCAAATATTTCTATTCTATAGTAGTTATAGTATTGACTTTTGCAGCATTCCACGGAATTAGATAATCGGTATCCATGCGATAGATAGATAGGTAGATGTCAGTTCAAAGCCCCCAGGCACCTAGGTACCTTATGTGTCTTCAAATTTGAAATACATATGTATGTACGTTTATTCTATGATCTTAGTGAAGGAAAACATGTAAAGACACCTGCTTGGTTGACAAAGGCCTGATCGCCCTTGTCTAGTAGGGTAAGTTCAAGGCCCTTCGTAGGGACGTAGGTCAAACTATCGCACAACACAACATCAATACCAATCTAGTTAATTGCATTGAGATGCAGAATAAGCACACATTTTCATCACACCAACATTTGTTCGTGGGTAAAGAAAAGCTCATCATTTGGTTATTTCGAATTTATACCTAGTGTTGGCCCAATAACAGACAATAAATACTATGAAAAGCAAGTCGGAGTTAAATTGAAGCTCATCGTCCAATCTTCCACCAAGTTAAACAGCCGACCAATCACCGCCAATCTCGGCATACTGCTAACTGTCAAGCCGGAGTCTAGAGTTTTAGCCTGGTTTTAGTGTGGTACTGATCGTCAGTAGGTACGGATTGCTCCGTACGGACCAATGTGTGACATCAAGGAGCGGGAAAATTGATGAAGCAATAAAGGATTTTTTAATTATTTTTTTGTGTGGCCTTGACATTGTTACGGAGCAAATCCTCGCGTATGTCTCTACACAATATATTGGACAGTACCGACGGTCAGTGTCATACTAAAACCAGCCTAAGCTCATCGCCCAGCCTTCCGCCAAGTTGAACAGCCGTCCAATCACCAACCAATCTCGGCACTGCTAACTGTCACCGTATCTGCTATCGGTACATCTGTCAAGTTCATGCGCGCACGCGCCGCCGTGTAATCACTCTCGCTTTCCCGATGTCGCGATATCCCGTCCTTTCGCTTTAATTGCGAATCGTTATTGTTGGGGTTGGCGACCGTTAATAATGTTTATTATGGGGGGGCGGGGAGATGAGGTAATGCAGAAGATAGCGCTTTAAAGCCTAATAGGATCAAATATTGCCGGTGTCTCTCCATTCGTTTTAGTTAAGAATTAAGAAGTGGGTAAGTACTACAGTGGAATGCTCAGAACTATTAAGTACGCATGTTAGGTAGGTACTTATTACAAGGGCCGACTTGGCTGGGTGCCTTCAGAGACAGATATTGGTACCTACCTTTTACAGAAACAAAGTGAAATGTAGCTATAGTATGTTTCGCTGGTGGCTTATAACTTAGTATTTTACGCGGTTTAGTTCCAATGTATGTTTGTCGTACTGTTGGGTACCTACCACTTTACCAAATTCACTACTTATTAGAAGATTACCGTGACTAACTAAGCAGTTCATAGATAAGATAAAAGTGACTGGTACGACCGAGCTTTTGCGTATCGTAAGTGCTACTCACCTCGAATTTAGAACAATTTTATTTTTACTTTTTAATTTTTACCTGCCATTATCAGAGATTAAATCCTCATTTTCAACCAGCCAGCCACAGAAAGACATAGAAGTAGGCACCATTACGAAAGCGCATAGCCAAGTCTACCGAGACCGTCGAACAAAAACCGGCGCGGGTCGCCGCGGAAGGCAATATCCGGTTTCCTGCTAACCCCTTTTTATTTTAATTCACAATTATAAAGTTATTTTCGCTTGATTTCGTCAGCTCCCGGAATATAAATGCGGCGTGAATACAAATGGTCTCATAACTATATCGGACGGTAGGTCGTTACAAAACTGTTTTTTTTGTAGCGATAACACTCACTATGTTCTGTTTTTTCGTATGGCTATTGCGGGGTAGACTTTTTTATATAGATTGATTATTCCGTTTGCATAATGTTTGATTTCTGAGCTCAATTTATCAACTGTTTATCTATTCATTAGGCTGATTTTAGAGTCGTGCTGACCACACGCTGACCGTCAGCGCTGAAGGTCCAGTACGGCACCTGTAGCGGTACCATGAGTTGGCTATCGAAAACTTACGTGCGTTAAAACCCTATCGAGTTGTTTTTTTCATACGGCCGATTTTAGTTCTTAGCGTAACCATCATGGGCGCTGTACAAGTTTTTCATAGACATATTTACGTAGGCGATATCGAGTCCGTCACTTTTGAGCTCATGGTAGCGCTACTAGTGCCACGGCACGGACAAACATATACGTACGTACATAGACGTAGATAAATCACGTGGTCAACCCCATACATTTTGTTCTTTTCGAACTTCGTTATCGTTTCGATATTGTTACTTTCTTTGTTTCTATCAGGTCTAGAATAAATACCTCCATGAATATTTTGAATCCCGCCCTAGCTTCGCTTCGGGTGAATTTTGTATAAAGACATTCCTCTTGAATCCCCCTATCTAATATCCTCTATTAATATAAAAGGCGCATCAAAATCAGTTGCGTAGTTTTAAGATTTGAGCGTATATTGGGATAGGGGACAGAGAAATAGGCTTTGTTTTATACTATGTGTAACAATTTTACTTTAACACCTTGCACCACACGTAGGTACTAAGTTGTAATCACTTATCTATACTACTAATAATAATAAATCTGTAGGGGTCGGTCATGGAGTAAGTTAGTTTGTTTTCAGAGATATTGTGTTTATAGGCTCAATATATGATACTGATACTAATTTCACGATTTTTGATTATTTTTCTGTATGTGTGTGTAATAGTGTGTATGTATGTTCCTCCATAACCCTTAAACCAATTATCCGAATTTGATGAAATTTGATATAAAAACACATAGACATCTGGGACACAGGATAGGCTATTTGAATTGCACCTAATGCTTCGTAAAAATCAAAATGTACGCGAACGGAGTCGCGGGCACAGCTAGTTTTTATATAAATTAAAAAGGTTTTATAAGTATAGAATAAAAATATTTTTGTCTGTACAATAAATACTTTAATTTCAACATAATTCAGTATCAACTTACATTATAAATAAGTAACATTTTTGCATATTTAAGTAAATTATTTACTTAAGTACTCTTGTGTTAAAAGCTTTAATTTGTGATAACAGTTTCATGTGCAGTATCGAAAAAGGTATATATTTTTTGTTAAAAAGCTAATAAAGTAAAAGAGCACATAATTTATTTAATTAACAAATATACCGATTTCGATAAAAACTTTTAACAATTTTTTCATTGATATTATATTATATTTTTTTATTTTGAACATCGATAATGGATATTGGATTTTTTTTGAATGTTCATTGTTTTAATTAACTTTACCCCTTAGTTAGGATTTATTTGCTTGATGCCTTATTTCATACGCCATTAGGTTGAAAATGGCATAATTCCTATAATTTATCTAAGGGCTACCAATTCGTTTAGAAATGTATGTTCACTTATTTTAAACTAATAACATTGCCAATGATTTCAATCACTTTTGATTGTTCTATTTTTACTATATTATTTTAAATTATTTAATTCTTGCTGTGTGCGTGGAACTCATTGAAAAAAATGGATAGGAATGTTATCAATAGAATACTGTTTTAAAAACTTAACAACTTACCGTGCGTAAACGGTAATACAATCAACCTGCAATACTATGGTATGTGTGCATAAAAATACAATTTCACCTGTAACATACTTGGCCCTACACTACCGTGCTCCCAACTCAAGCTAGATCGAAAAAGTGAGAGATTAACTATGCATTTTTTTTTTCAATTATTATTTTTATTATTTAAAATATAAGACTCCATGCTATGTTTTTTTTGTAAGAAAATATGGGCATAGTAAATCACTCACTTCCCCAAAAAATTACATTATGGTGCATTATAATAATAGGATGGTTAGTATTATCTACTACTTAAAATTCACTATAAAACAAGCATCGCAAAGTAATTTACTAAAAATAAAGTCGAATTATATAAATTTATTAATTAAAATATAATAAAGTAAACAATTTAAAATAAAGTATATTATTTGTACGAGAGATTTTCTTATCTCTCATACTAATTGCATTGAGATTACCCTAAATAATATGCCGTTCAAAGCATATTATCCGTTAATATTTCTCTACATTATTGTTTTCGGATAAAATGAAAGTTTAAGTAAAGTAAAATCAATAATGATACATTTTAATTTTTAAAACTTTGTGACAATTTAACATTTCCTTCAAATACAGTTGGTTAAGAATTGGTCAATAAAATTTTAGATCTTCATCTTATGATTATCACAACTATCAGATAAATATATCTTATTGGCGGACCATTAATATAAAACTTCTGCAAACAAATTAAATGATGTCATTTAATAAAACTTTTTTGTTATAAATCGGATTCCATGCCTTTGAATTTAAACCATTCGGTGTAGTTACTTTTAATAAATCTTGATTGGTCATAGAAGTACAAAAAATTCAGATGCTATTTCATTGCTATAAGCAAACTCTTTCGAAGCTAACCAAAAGTTAACCTTTACAAGATTAGTATTGTCCTTTATTAAATTAGTGCGCACATTATCTTACTACTAAAACTAGGTAAATTACTCCTTCCTTTCATATCACAATTAACCGGGTTTAGATTACGGCGAAGGATTTTGATCGTTAAACCAACGAGCATAGAGTATTAAATACAATTACATTCTTAAGAATGATGCTATTGTATCATATAAATGTTTTTTCTTCTATTTTGCAAGCAGAAAAATTAGCTTCTATAAAAATGTTCCAACTAATTCTTACTGTGGGCACTTGTTTATTTATCAGATGACAATATAGGAATATTCTTACTAACTATTATTGCTTTAATTTAGGGACATGAAGCAAAAATTCTGGAATTGTAGGCGAAGCTTATTTACAATATGGATTAATTAGCTAAATGTGGTCCTACATTTTAGTTGCAAGCACAAAATCACTTTGACCAAAAGGTAAAAATAAATGCATTGTATTTCAAATTGGCTCCGGCCAGTTTTCACATACATAAGTGCTGATTCAAAGTACGATAAACAGTGAGTTAAATATTGTAAGCAAGAATTTTGAATTCACCCTGTCCAAGTATAATGGGGCAATTTACGAGTCTTAAAATAGTAATGGCGACATCTTAATTCATCATTAATTAATAATTGATTAAACTTAAAGTAAAAAATAATTCAGTGACGATAATAAATCCAAACAACGCCATCTGTTATCAACGCCCCGAACTTTCACAATTTTAACTTGTAAGTATCGAAGATAGATGTCGCCACACGTAGCAAAACCAATCCAATATCTTCTCAAACAGATATCTCTCTTTCTCTCAAAGGAGTCTCTCATATCGAAATATTTTATTTCTTACTTTTTTATGTAAACTGTCTCACTGTATGTAATCATCTTGTTTATTCAATAAATACTCAACATTTACCTTTTTCAGTAGCTAAACCGTCTTCGAAAAAAGGATGATTCCCTCAATTCATCGAACTATTTCCCATCCACACTTTTTGTATCATTCTTATACTCCCTATTTGTAAATTGTATGGTCACCAAGATTAAATGTTTCCCTTAATTTTTCTGCTCGCAAATAGAATTCCATCACAAAACTATCACTGGTCCTTTCCCCTGCCCCTACTTGTTCCCGAGGGTGCCTTTACACACGTAGCCCTTGAGAGCGAGTACCCCTCTACATTTGATGTGAACCTGGTACCGCGCGCACCAGTCCAGGTTATTGCAGCCTACGCCTGCATCTGATAGGGTTTTCACTGCGGCTATTGACAGTAGGTCTGTGGAGGGAGATGACAATATCTTCGTTAATAAGGCGTCCAACCAATGGGGAATATGCACACATTTATTTTTATTATAGAAATCAATCTTTAATATCGAAGAAATATGAATCCTTACTAATATTATAAATCCGAAAGTAACTCTGTCTGTCTGTCTGTCTGTCTGTCTGTCTGTTACGCTTTCAGGCATAGAGTACTGGACCGATTTAAATGAAATTTGGTACAGATTATAGTCCAGAGCCCAGAAAAGGTTATATGCTACTTTTTAACCGACTGCGCTATAAGGAAGTAATGTTTTACCCGTTAAACGTCTCTACACGGACGAAGTCGCGGGCGGAATGTAATTATATTTTTCAATTTACTTTAACGACAAGCGAGATATAGCTGTTTAAAGTTCCCGGGTGGACAGAGAGATCCGATATGGCAGATGACGTCACAATTACACTACGGCCATTCGCGATCCATAAAAAACTCCGTTTTGTTAGAAAGAGATAGAAAATTAACTTTAATTCCTTATAAATCCTTCGTTTGTGAATCGATTTTCATTTTTATTTCACATTTTAGTATATATGTTTTTTTAAGCCTTTTTTCATAAGTTGTTGAAAAATTCAAGATTGCAGATTTATGCATATTCCCTATTTCAGCTATAGCGGCCGATCTCCATTGAGATCAGGTAAATGCGCAGGAGATATTACAGTGCACAAGTGTGCGCGCAAACACAAGTGCTCTCTCTATTCCCTTACTTTCATAATTCGGTGAGACGGCAATTCGACATAACCGATGAGATCGGGCGCAGGACCACCAGCTTAACGTGCTTTCCGAGTCACGGGTGTAACTCCAGAGTAATTTCATCACAGAAAAACTCACACAAATTTTGCCCGACCCCGGTCTCGAACCGGGGACCTCAAGACGTATTTCTCGATACCATGAAATGGTGTCTTTTGTTATTGGCATACGGGTGTACGCGCCTCGTTTATTTCCAACATACAACATAGTGCTCACTATATCTAGATTGATCGGAGCGATCAAGGGCAAAGTGAGTAAACTCAAGGAATGACAGTAGAGCGCAGGTTCAATGGTAGGATTGAAAGCATATTATTAGGAGAAAGGGGGTACATTCGTGCGCGAGGTCTATCAACATTGAGGAGCTTCCTTCAATGGAAGTAGGGTAGTGAGGTGGGGGGGAAAGCATCATCATTCTCCTGCCCTAGTCCCACGCTAAATGGGATCGGCGCAACATGTGTATTTCTTCCACTCGGGCCTATCATTCGTCATCTCTGTGTCTACTCCTTTCACTCCCATATCATCTCTCACGCAATCCATCCATGTCTTCTTCGGCCTGCCTCTACCGTTACGTCCATTGACATTCATACTCATCACTCTTCTAGTTACATGGCTATATTTTTTTTTATAATAGGCTAACAAGATGACCTCACACCTCTACATAGATTAGGAGGAAGGGGGGGAGGTAAGTCAGTATGTCAGTTACGACGACGGGCACGACGCAGCACGAGGCGAGGTTGATCTGCGCGATGGCGGGGGGGGGGGAGGTATGTCAGTATGTCAGTGTATCAGTTACCGGGCGGGTCGGCGTGCGTGAGCAGCTGCACGTCGTTGGCGCGGCAGAAGGCGTGCAGCGCGGGCGGCACCACGCAGCACGAGGCGAGGTTGCTCTGCGGGGCGGCGGGGGGGGGGGAGGTATGTCAGTATGTCGGTGTATCAGTTACCGGGCGGGTCGGCGTGCGTGAGCAGCTGCACGTCGTTGGCGCGGCAGAAGGCGTGCAGCGCGGGCGGCACGACGCAGCACGAGGCGAGGTTGATCTGCGCGATGGCGGGGGGAGGTATGTCAGTATGTCAGTGTATCAGTTACCGGGCGGGTCGGCGTGCGTGAGCAGCTGCACGTCGTTGGCGCGGCAGAAGGCGTGCAGCGCGGGCGGCACGACGCAGCACGAGGCGAGGTTGATCTGCGCGATGGCGGGGGGGGGGGGAGGTATGTCAGTATGTCGGTGTATCAGTTACCGGGCGGGTCGGCGTGCGTGAGCAGCTGCACGTCGTTGGCGCGGCAGAAGGCGTGCAGCGCGGGCGGCACGACGCAGCACGAGGCGAGGTTGATCTGCGCGATGGCGGGGGGGGGGGAGGTATGTCAGTATGTCAGTGTATCAGTTACCGGGCGGGTCGGCGTGCGTGAGCAGCTGCACGTCGTTGGCGCGGCAGAAGGCGTGCAGCGCGGGCGGCACGACGCAGCACGAGGCGAGGTTGATCTGCGCGATGGCGGGGCGGACGCGCGCCCACGCGTGCAGCTTGCGCAGGCAGCCGCCGCCCACGTCCGCCACTCCTAGCTGCTGCACACGACCTGGAAACATGGACAGAGAATAAAAACATCTCGCAACTGAACATGAAATAAGATATCCGATTTCGACAATGATGAAGATCTTAGAATTTCGCGTTCCATTACACTAAATCCGAGTCCGGAGTCAGAAAGTTCTGTTCTTCTGTGACTCGGAAAGCATGTTAAGTCGGTGGCCCGGTGCCTGGACCTCTGTCATGTTAGATTGCCAAACCTTGAGAGCGAGAGAACAGAGAGTGCACTTGTGTTAGCGCACAATTGTGTACTATAATGTCCTGAACCGTTGACGATCTCCATCAATCTAAATATTTGTCTTTATGGGTCTACACGCGTTATTAGGAGTAGCAAATACATAGCTACTTACTGCCCGACGAACTCTCTGTTCTCTCACTCTCATGGTTTGGCAATCTAACATGACAGAGGTCCAGGCACCGGGCCACCGACTTAACATGCTTTCCGAGTCACAGAACAACAGAACTTTCTGACTCCGGGCTAAGTAATTTCTTGGTCGAAAAACTAACAAATTCAAGCTCTTTCTCAACGATAGACCAACGAGGCAGTCGACGAGGAATTACGAAGTTGAAACTCAGTAACATCCTCAGTTACAGTACATTTCAACACATAAATATCTGGGACATTTCCACACACGGTCATCTGACCCCAAACTAAGCAGAGCTTGTACTATGGGCGTCAGAGACTGATATACATACATGTATATTTATAAATACATACTTGAATACATAATCACACCCAGACACGGAACAAACACCGATGTTCCTCACACAAATATTTGTCCCGAGTGGGAATCGAACCCACGACTCTTGGAACCGCCAGCCAGTGTCAGTAACCACTGTTCCACCGAGCCAGTCGATGTCGACATGTACAAAAGGAATAGAATATTTAAACAGTAGGGCTACCATGAGTTTAAAACTTACGCACTCGATATCGCCTACGTAAATATGTCTATGAAAAACTTGTACAGCGCCGCTGGTGGTTACGCGAAGAACTAAAATCGGCGGTATGAAAAAAACAACTCGATAGGTTTTTAACGTACGTAAGTTTTCGATAGCCAACTCATGGTAGGCCCTCTGAGTATTTTTTTTTTTTTATAAAAGGCTAACAAGATGACATCACTCCACCTGATGGTAAGCGGTAGTGAGATCCAAATATGAAGTCGACAGGCACAATATACCATATTGAGCCTGTCGCACTCACCCTGAAAGCCGTGAAAAAGGAGACCACTGCTGCGGCAACAACGAGACAAGGCGTGGAGTCTCGCATTGGTATTGAGCTGTGCGGGTCGGAGTTGGCCAGTCCGCCGGACGGAAGGGCCCCCGCACCGGCGGGCTGACCCGCTCCGCCCGCACAATACCGCCGCTAAGACTCCACTGGTCCGGCGCTTGCCGCAACAATGGTCCCCCCTGGCTCCGGTTCGTACAGTGCTGATCCCGGAACGCGACCTGACTGAAAGAGGTCAGAGTCACTTGGCGGGTTTTACACAACTGTATGGTGGTAACAGCAACCGGTCGACAAAATGTCTCCCACCTGAAAATTTGTATTTAGTATAGAATTGAGAAGTATTCCTCAAGTGCAGTCAACTACCACTGCCAATGTGCTAACCTTCTTTAACGTAGTCCTCCAAGACCTCCCACAGGACCTTGATGCCGGGGAGGATCGCTTCGCACTTCCTCGCGTCCGCTTCGCTGTCCGCCTCTATCTCATTACTGGATAACCTCCCTGGAAAAATAACGTAAAACCTTTATTTGTTATACGACAAATACAACATGAAAATTTTGTGGTTGTTTTCCCGTGGCACAACGATTTGCCTTTAGTAATACTATTACGACCTTGAGAGACCGTGCAAGCGAAATTAGTCTTATCGTCGTATGGATAAGGTCTATATTCGCTTGCACGATACTACGTCACACTCTCTGGTCGGTCGGAGCGAGCTCCAGCGAGTTCTAGAAATTTCGATCCCCGCGAGAAGATTCTCGACGCCACGCGAAGAGCTGCGTCCTCACTGGGTATAAAAGCGGGATGTACGACGCGACGGGACAGTTCCGATTTGGAAAGCGAAGCGAATCAGTCTCCTGCGAACTAAGAGTGATCGAGTGCGTTACCTGCGAATAGTCAGTGAAATTCAGTGTTTTAGTGTGATTCAGTGCTTTAGTGTAATTTAGTGTTCCGTGTTTAGTGTTGTAATTAAGTGTTTCTAATTGTGTTTTTAAGTGTTTAATTGTGTAATTGTTAGTCGATAAATAAATTAATTGTCTTTTGGTGACTTTTGGCGTATCTTGAATTTAACGTACCCCGTTCCCGCAACAATTGGTGTCAGAAGTGGGATTCAAGATGCCTCTTACACCACGAGAAGACAGTGAGGGTCGAGTAACAAGGAGTCAAACCGCGGCCCTGCAAGAGGGTGAAGGTACTTCAACGGAGGGATCGATTCAAACACCGATTGGGCCTGTGGAGCTTGCAGATTTATTTAAAATGCTGCAGACACAAGCCAGCCGTCAGGAGGAGCAAGCCCGTGAGCTAGCCCGACTTCAGGAAGCACAATTTGCTAAACTGAGGGAAGAACAAGCCCTTCGCCAGGAAAAGCAAGACTTTCGCCAGGAGGAGCAAGCCCGCCATCTGGAGGAGCTAGCCCGCCGCCAGGAAGAGCTAAGCAAGAGTTTGTTGGGGGCTATTGAGAAGAAGCACGAAGTATTAGAAAAGCAGATTGATGCTCTTAAGGATGATGTGCTAAGCGTCAAGACCCAACACGAAGATCGACTAACCCAACACGAAGATCGACTCATCCAACATGAAGATCGATTCACCCAGCATGAAGATCGATTCACCCAACACGAGGACCGACTGAGCCAGGTAGATGCTGAGATGCGACAGCTGCATACCAAGATGGCAAGAGTGGGGACCCGGGGTGCTACGGTAGTGTCGGATTCTCCGAAAATAGAAGTACCCCACTTCGATGGAACGACGTCTTGGGCAGCATTTTGGTACCAGTTCGAGACGGTGGCTAAAGGAAAGGGGTGGAACGGGGAAGAGTCCTTGATAGCTCTGACTCTGGCTCTTCGTGGAGATGCCCTGCTCACGTTGGAAAACCTACCTTCGGATAACCGAACTTTAGGTGCTCTCCAAAGAGCACTAGAGGGCAGGTACAGCGACAAACACCTGGAACACGCGTATAGAGCACAACTCCGCGACCGACAGCAGAAGCCTGGTGAGAGTCTGCAGCAGTGGGCAACGGAAATCGAAAGGCTAGTCAGACGTGCCTACGTGTCATGCCCTACAATGGTGGAATCAATGATCCCGCAAGCTTTCTGTGATGGAATTAGAGACGCAGACGTCAGACACACCGTGAAATTGAGCCATCATCAGACCTTACAGGAAGCTCTAGCCCATGCTTTGGAGGTGGAAGCCGTGCGTCAAGACGCTAGAACTCAACGACTTCGGGAGGTTGTGGTGAAGGAAAAACCTTCTTTGGGTCCGATGTGCTATGGCTGCGGCGAGAGGGCCATATTCGGAGTAGCTGCCCCAAGCGAAGATGGCCACGTAGAACGACAGTAGCGTCCTCTACACAGGTGGACGCAGAAGAGCTGTCGTTAAACTAGAAGAAGCCAGGGCCGTGGGGCGGGCGCTGGCTGGTCAACATCGAGCCCCTACCGTCACTGTTTCACAGATTGGTAATGGGAACAACCTTACAGTGGTTGGACAGCTGAACAGCGTAACGTGTCATTTTACTATTGACACCGGTGCCTCAAGAACAATAGTGCGTCCGGAGCTATTAAAAAGGACTATTATGTGGAATCAGAGACCATCCGTTCAGCTTCAAACAGCAACAGGCCAGCCAGTTACCGTCTTCGGTGAGACGATGGCGAAGATAATCATTGGAGAACAGACCTTTGAATACGGTGTACTCGTAGCAGACATCACGGACGATTGCATCATCGGATTGGACTTTTAAGAGACCAGAAGTGTGTGGTAGACGTCGCTAAAGGAGTACTTAGTTTCCCGATCAAGAAGTATTCCTAGAGGAGCGAAATCATGCGCAGTTTACTGCCTGAAAAATACGACCCTACCGCCGAGATCTGAAACACTGGTCAAAGTTAGATTCCCTTACACTGCGTGTCAAGGGCGAAGCGTCGTCATAGAAAAACTGCGGCGACCATCCGAGTTGGATCACAGCAAGGACTCTGGCAATGACCGGAAAAGGAGCGCTGGTGCGAGTCATCAATCTTAGCGGAGAAGAAGTGCAGCTACGAAGAAACTGTGTCATCGGACGGTGCGATGCAGGTCAATCCATCAGAAGGCTGAAAAGGGCCCGGGAACCGGAATCCTGTCAAAGAGATGACGTCACGCCGCTCCTAGCAAATTGTAAGGACAAGCTCTCTGAGCGGGAACTTCAGCAAGCCAAAAGGTTGTTACTCGATTTCAACGACATATTTTCGAAGGGTGACCATGATTTGGGAAGGACAGGTCTCGTTAAACACAGAATAGACACGGGAGACGCGCCACCAATCAAGCAGCGGCCTAGACGCCTTCCATTTGCCAAAGAGAAGGAGGTAGCAGACATGGTTGCTGAGATGCAGAAGAACCGCATCATAGAACCTTCAACAAGCCCGTGGTCTTCGCCAGTAGTCCTGGTAAAGAAGAAGGACGGCAGCACCAGGTTTTGTGTGGACTACCGTTTGTTGAATAATGCAACGAAGAAGGACAGCTACCCTCTGCCCCGTATAGACGACACACTGGACATGTTGAGCGGCATGAAGTGGTTCTCAACAGTGGACCTTAAGAGTGGGTACTGGCAAGTTGACATCCATCCAGAAGACAAAGAGAAGACGGCATTTACGACCGGAACTAGGAATGGGTTGTGGCAGTTCAACGTCATGCCCTTTGGTCTTTGCAACGCTCCGGCGACATTCGAGCGGTTGATGGAAAGGGTACTGGTTGGACTTCTGGGTGATGCATGCCTGGTCTATCTGGATGACATCATTGTCATGGGTCGAAATTTCACAGAGCATGTCAGTAACCTGAGGAAGGTTTTCACCAGAATACGAGAAGCAAACTTGAAACTCAGCCCAAAGAAATGCACGTTTTTCAAGGAAGAAGTCGCCTACTTAGGCCACATTATTTCATCGAAAGGTGTAAGGACCGACCCAGAGAAGATAAAAGCTGTCCAAGAATGGCCTATACCAGTTAACAAGACCGACGTGAGATCATTTTTGGGTTTATGCGCATACTACCGGCGCTTTGTAAAGAACTTCTCTGATATAGCGAAACCTCTTCATCGGCTCACGGAAGATAAACGAGTATTCGCCTGGGACTTGGAATGTGATCAAGCCTTCGTCAGATTAAAAGAACACCTCTGCACCAGTCCTATACTTGGCTACCCGAACAGAGAAGGAAGGTTTATCGTGGACACTGATGCCAGCAATACTGGCATAGGCGGAGTTCTATCGCAAGAGCAAGGTGAACGGGAAGTGGTGATCGCCTATTTCAGTAAGTCACTTTCAAAACCTGAAAGGAACTACTGTGTGACGCGTAAGGAACTGTTGGCAGTAGTAAAGACTCTACAGCATTTTAACAAGTACCTCGTTGGAAGACAGTTTACCCTGCGGACAGATCATGCTGCGTTAAAATGGCTCTTGCAGTTTAAGAACCCTGAAGGACAAGTGGCGCGGTGGCTAGAGCAACTACAGGAGTACAACTTCACAACAGAACATCGGAGTGGTAGAACGCATTTGAATGCCGATGCCCTATCAAGGAGACCTTGTCCTGTGGCCTGCAGTCATTGTTCTAAGACGGAGACTAAAGAAGAAGTCCGGATGATTACCACCCAGGGACTTGATAATGAATGGAGCGAAGACGCTATCAAAAGGCTCAAAAAGAGGATAGTGACCTGAGGAAAATATTTGAATGGAAAGAAGTAGGTCAAAAACCTTCTTGGAGCCATGTAGCATCATCAAGCCCCATCACGAAAAGTTACTGGGCACAATGGGACAGTTTGGAGATTAAGGATGGAGTACTCTTCAGGAAATGGGAAACACCAAAAGGGGATCAAACGACACTACAGCTGATTGTACCCCGTAAACAAGTTGTTTCGCTACTGAGGTACATACACGATGGGGTATCCGGGGGACATTTAGGCGTGAAGAAGACCCTAGAGAAGCTGAGACAGAGGTTCTACTGGATACACTGTCGGGAGGATGTCGAAGACTGGTGCAAGAAATGTACGACTTGCGCATCAGTAAAGGGCCCACAAACCAGAAGTAAAGGCAAACTCAAGCTGTACAACGTCGGCGCTGCATGGGAAAAGAATCGCAGTAGATGTAGCTGGCCCCTTTCCAGAATCCGATGAGGGAAACAAGTACATCATTGTGGTCCAAGATTACTTCACAAAGTGGCCTGAAGTCTTCGCTACCCCTAATCAAGAAGGAAAGACGGACGCCAAGAAGTTAGTCCACGAGGTAATTTGCCGATTTGGTGTGCCTCTTGAGATACATTCTGACCAAGGAAGAAACTTTGAGTCAGCACTGTTCCAGGAGGTCTGTCAACTGTTGGGTATGCATAAGACCCGTACTACACCAGCACACCCGCAATCCGATGGCATGGTCGAGAGATTCAACCAAACGTTGGAAAACCACTTGGCCAAAGTTGTGGACGAGCATCAACGAGACTGGGACCAGTACATACCGCTTTTCTTGCTGTCCTACCGATCTGCGATCCACGATAGCACCAGCGCAACCCCAGCAATGGTAAACTTCGGTAGAGAAATGCGGCTTCCGGTAGACGCGTTGACTGGGACACCGCCAGAAGCTCCGAAACCAGTAACCGAATATGCGGCTGACCTACAGAAGCGCCTGGATGAAGTACATGCTCTCGTTAGAGACTGCAGTCTAAAATCCAGCGAAAGAATGAAAACCCGTTACGACCGCAAAGCCAACACCGACGGTTTCGATGAAGGGAGTCTGGTTTGGTTACACAACCCACTCAGGAAGAAGGGAAAATCACCGAAGTTCCAGCCAAGGTGGGAAGGACCATACAAGATCATCACTAGGCTGAACGACTTAACCTATCGGATCAAACAAGGGACAAGAGGCAAGCCGAAAATTGTTCACATTGATCGATTGGCTCGTTACCATGGGTCAAATGATGCTCGGGACGAGCATCACTAAGAGGGGAATAATATTACGACCTTGAGAGACCGTGCAAGCGAAATTAGTCTTATCGTCGTATGGATAAGGTCTATATTCGCTTGCACGATACTACGTCACACTCTCTGGTCGGTCGGAGCGAGCTCCAGCGAGTTCTAGAAATTTCGATCCCCGCGAGAAGATTCTCGACGCCACGCGAAGAGCTGCGTCCTCACTGGGTATAAAAGCGGGATGTACGACGCGACGGGACAGTTCCGATTTGGAAAGCGAAGCGAATCAGTCTCCTGCGAACTAAGAGTGATCGAGTGCGTTACCTGCGAATAGTCAGTGAAATTCAGTGTTTTAGTGTGATTCAGTGCTTTAGTGTAATTTAGTGTTCCGTGTTTAGTGTTGTAATAAAGTGTTTCTAATTGTGTTTTTAAGTGTTTAATTGTGTAATTGTTAGTCGATAAATAAATTAATTGTCTTTTGGTGACTTTTGGCGTATCTTGAATTTAACGTACCCCGTTCCCGCAACAATACTATCGATTCATGCAAATTATTGGTTGAAAAAAAAAATTTTTTTTTCAAATTTTTAAAATAATAATTTTCCAACTCGAAGCTATCTTATGTGATGTAATCAGGTACTGCTTGCCGCATGAAATCGATGCTTAAAGCTTAAGAAGCTCTACGCCCTAAGAAGTAAAGCGGTTCGAACGTGCTTTCGAGTTTCGGTTATACCATTCGTAAAACCGGCATTTATTGATTTCAATAAAAAAGAACTGCACACGTCTATTGTGCTACTAAGATAGAATCATTTTACTGCGGGAAAACAACCACTAAAATTTCACTGTGTATAATCTCCACCTAATATAAAAATCTATCTAATTTAAAATTAAAATAAGGCATGATTTTAGACTTTCGCGTTTCATTCAACTAAATATAGTCTACACGCGTCAGGCAGTAAGTAGCTATGTATTTGTTGCTCCTAATATCGCGTATAGACCCATATTTCGTAATAATAATAATAAGACAAATATGTGGTTGAAATAAGACATATTTGCAATCAGTCGGATTAACATAAATCATAGCTTAGTAGGAACAGTGTATACTATACAGGGTGTAACAGGGGGGGTGGATCATCGTAAGTCAATCGATGGGGGACTTCAATACCTATCGATATAACCCCCATGTATGTTCAGCGATTTTCAATAGTTCCAAAGTTATTGAGATTTTTGTGAAATTTTTGTAAGAAGCAGGAATTCAGTATAAAAGTCTTCACTGTAGCTTAACTACTGGACCTGCTTGCATGATTTTTTTTCTAGAAATAGTTCAATAGTGGGTCTTTATAATTACGATACCGATTTGAGTCATAACCCTATCACATTGGAGTAAAAAAATAATTCTTCACAAAAGTTTTACGAATCGAATTGTGTCTACCAACTTTCAAAGCCTCCAGTGAAAAAAAAGTGCCTGTGTTTTTTTTCTAGAACTTATTTTAAAAACTACCTACATTCATCGATAGTATACCCTGAAAATTTCATCCTGCTACTACCAGAGCATCAAAACGAAAATTGAACGCGAATGGCACAGGTTCCATAAATCAGTGTTTATATTTTTCATGTAAAACTTTAATTTAAAACATAAATCGATATGTTTCAGCAAATTTATGCTATTTTAGTAACATTAGTAGCAGTAATTTTACAGAATTGCAAATTAAAGGGGTGAAAATCAAACAAAGAAAATTTACATAATTTTTGTTAATTATTTTTTTTTACAGTAAGTGTTCGTAATGGGCTCCATTATTGGCTATGCACAAACGAGTACGACACCTTTTTACAAAGGTTTTTCGGATGTTGCAAAATGCTACTACTACATTTTGCCTTGTCACAATTTGGGCCGCTGAAAAATTTTACAAGAAAGAAGCATTCCACAACCTCCAAAAAAGCTTTTCAAGAAGGTCTAAGCTATGCATAGCCAATAATAATGCCCATTATGAACACTTACTATAAAAAAAAATATTTACAAAAATTATGTAAATATTCTTTGTTTGATTTTCACCCCTTCAATTTGCAATTCTGTAAAATTACTGCTACTAATGTTACTAACATAGCATAAATTTGCTGAAACATATCGATTTATTTTTTAAATTAAAGTTTTACATGAAAAATAAAAACACTGATTTATGGCACCTGTGTCATTCGCGTTCAATTTTCGTTTTGATGCTCTGGTAGTAGCGGTATGAAATTTTCAGGGTATACTATCCATGAATGTAGGTAGTTTTTAAAATAAGTTCTAGAAAAAAAACACAGGCACTTTTTTTTCACTGGAGGCTTTGAATGTTGGTAGACACAATTCGATTCGTAAAACTTTTGTGAAGAATTATTTTTTTACTCCAATGTGATAGGGTTATGATTCAAATCGGTATCGTAATTATAAAGACCCACTATTGAACTATTTCTAGAAAAAAAATCATGCAAGCAGGTCCAGTAGTTAAGCTACAGTGAAGACTTTTATACTGAATTCCGGCTTCTTACAAAAATTTCACAAAAATCTCAATAACTTTGGAACTATTGAAAATCGCTGAACATACATGGGGGTTATATCGATAGGTATTGAAGTCCCCCATCGATTGACTTACGATGATTCACCCCTCCTGTTACACCCTGTATATTTATGGAGACGGGCTTGGTAAAGACATTAGTTCTTATAAGTTTTTAAAGATTTCAACAGTAAGGCTATTTTTCCCATAGCTTCTCATAAGCATTCTAAAACTACACAATCTTCAATAAACCAAGAACTATAATTTTCTTATACACTTCCGAAAAAACTAAATCTGCTTCCGATTGAAAACAATAATATCTCATATTCGACATTTTAAACGATACAAAAATTTATGATTTGGATATTTTTAAGTTCAAAAGTATGCAAATCTTGAATAGGTACTTGATATTAAAGTAATTTTTGCTGCTGCGTAGATCGGCCGTTCCGATAGGTACCCAAATCGAATTGTAACAATGTAGTCGTGTGAAATTAATCATCGTATACGAACTGTCGCCAGGCCAGATAGCCTAAGTTCATCGACCACCAGATTATGTAACCATTAAGCCGTTATCTGCTTAAAATAATTACATCATTTGGTGAGCTCATCGTGAAACCGGACGTAGTTCCGAGATTATCCAAAATGATTTGTCGTTAAAAACTTTTCTTAAAAGCTTAATACTTATTTTAAATATCAACGTAAACAATGAAATATACAATACACGAGTTGATATTAGAGGACATATCTAAATTTCTATAGTACCACCTGTTCAGATCATGATCTATCTAATTTTAGCATTATTAAATAATGTTATATCGGAATCTATATTAGTGATATGACATTGTAATACAAAGTTGTCTAAAAAGAGATTACGTAAATATACACCAGTTTCATATTTTATGGGGTCAAGATTTATTAGTGCCGATGAAAAAAATCATGCACTTCAACTTTTATCCTCGAAAACACTTTCTGTTAGATATTTAATTTTGAACGGGCATGAAAATCTTTCGTTTCTTTCTTACGTTTTTTATTTCTTCGTTTAATAATCATTTTCCTTGTTTCTTTTATGTTATTTTATTCTGTCCTTCTTTCAGTCTAACTTAATTTACTTCTTTTCTTCCTTCTTACTTACTTACCAATGTTACTACCAAGTGATATAGGCGAGGCTTTAGTCGCGTAGCTATTCTTCAGGGCACTATCGTCGGTCGCTTCATCTTTGTGCAGTAAGTCAGGGTTGTACGACAGAATGACATTGTCTATGTAGTCGGTGTGGAGGGCCGTGAATACTGGAATAGGATAAATTATATACTGATTAATTTTATAAAGTTGGCACGCTACATTACTTTTCTAACTATAAAAACGGCCATGTAAAGCGGCATTAAAATGTGTCCCTTTAAAATAAGGGTCAATTAAGGCTCTATCTACGGTGTTCTATGTTATAATATGTCTGTTGTGCCAGTTGCATTACAGCTAATGCAAATGCAAAGCATATATGGGCTGATTATGGACCTATATTAATAAATATAGGTCCATAATCATATACGTCCCCAGTGCTGGGTCACAGGCTTACCCTAAACTAGAGCAATCGGACCTCAGTCAACGATATAAATATAACCACATTAGCCAAGTGCGGGTTGATCGACTACACAGTAGTACTACACAGAGCCATAGAATTTCCTCGTAGGTGTGCAGGTTTCCTCACGATGTTTTCCTACACCGTTAAAACGTCGATTAATCGTACATATGAATTTTTAATTTAGCACACGGTACCTTAGTGGGGTTTGAACTGGCGACCTCTCCCCTGGCAAGCAACATCTTTGAGTTTAATACATATACACATGTATGTATACTATTATGATTATGTACAGTCATTATGACCGTCAGAGGCATTGTCTTGACAATGCACGCAGTGTCGTCATGATGACGATTCGTCAGTGTATCATAATGATAATTAAATCTCAAGGCCAGTGAAGCAATAATCCATTATTTTATAGATTGGGTTGCCATTTTGCCGCAGACTATTTTACGTTTTTATTAATCAATTATTCCCAGTTGTCGACTCTAGCCTTGTCCACCTTTGGAACAGCTGGGAACTGACTTCCCGGCTGTCACCGGGATGACAATTCGTGCCGACGCGACTGTTCCCTTAGACAGCTGTCTAGAGGGGACAAATGGGATGTCTTTTCCCAGTTCTCACCTGGTAGGGAAGTGACAATCGTTACGATGTTAATAAATTAATATGAGGTGTTAATTACTTAGAAATCACGATGTCAAGGGACATACATCACTTACTCTACCTTTATTATTTTATTAATTAATTCGGTGTACGATTATCAAATGTGAAGAAGTACCTACCCATGTTTTCTTTTTTATTTTTGCATAACATATAGAATCAGTTGTGTAATAACTCAATGGAAAATATGCCAGTAATGGTGAGTCACAACAATGTAAATAGCCATAACTTTACCCTGTCATGGCCACAAGCCATGTGGCTTTCTAGTTTAAAGAACTTATCTACTCAGTCGCATTCTTAGTGGAATGATGTTTTCATTCGCACTCGATAATATTTCCATTTAGGTAATTGTTATTGTTCGTAGTTAGCTTGAAATTTTAAACATCATTTTTATCGACGTTGATCTACGATTCTTGAAACATTTACCGGTACCCACCCACAGGGTTTTGAAAAGTTTGAGGACTTTTTTCAATTCCAAATATTGAAGACATTTTCATTTCACTGGCTTTACTTGAAAATCATAAATATAAAGCTTTCAACTTATAGTTGTCCTTGTGAGTAGGGTAAGGTTCTCTTGTGGAATAATATAGTTCATCTTGTGAATTCCAAAATAAAACGTGTCAAAGTACACTGTTTCAATCACAGACTGGCTAAAATACCAGACTGGTTAAAATTTGGCATGCAGGTAGATTATATGACCTATAGTCCAGTCATTTTAGCTTAAATTAGGTAAGAATCTCGGAATTCGAGATACCCAGCTGTAAGTCTGTAAATAGTTGGATATTGACACCCTAAAAGTGGTCTCAAAACCTACATATGGTAGGGTGTACGCAACTATTAAATTTTCAAGGCCAAATGTCACAAATATCAGTTTTATGAACTTTTGAGCGAAACGGGAAGTTTTATCATAAAAGTGTGTAGGAGAAAATTACTTATCTTCTATTTATCTATAATAATTGTCTGTACGTTTTATTCCTACGATTCACCATTTCAGAGATACAGCAATGCAAATTGTTGAAAAAGTTGTATTTTCAAAAGCTTCCAGGCCCACGTGCGATTGTGCTAGACAGTTAAAATTTTCAAGACTGATGTATTTCAGTAGCCTCTATAACATCTAATACTAGAAAAAGCTTAAAACCAATGTTTAAGTAGGTTCTCATACAAAAACTAAGTTTTTTTTTTTCTCACACTTGGCCGGTTTTTAACGTGGTTACCCCAGTAAACCTATTCCAGGCGACATCTTTACTAATATTATAAAGCTGAAGAGTTTGTTTGTTTGTTTGTTTGTTTGTTTGAACGCGCTAATCTCAGGAACTACTGGTTCGATTTGAAAAAATCTTTTTGCGTTGTATAGACCATTTATCGAGGAAGGCTTTAGGCTATATAACATCACGCTGCGACCAATAGGAGCAAAGATACAATGGAAAATGTGTAAAAAACGGGGGAAACGCGAACGAAGTCGCTGGCACAGCTAGTCTTTTATAAGTGAAGAACACGTTGTTTCTATGAAAGCCTAGTTAAATAAATTGTATTATGTTGTTTTTAGTATTATAAGTCTTTCGCGTTTCAGTACATTCAAACTTACTATGGGTCAAAAAGTACGAAATAACCAATTATTAGAATTTCTGTTTGAAGTATAACTGAAAAAAAAAAACATTTTAAAAATGTTAACTGTCTATCTAACTCTATTATGAACGTGAAGATCCATATTAACCAAATTTAATTTAATGAAACGCAGAATTCGTAAGTCTTTTGAATACTGAAAACAACACAAAACAATTATTTAACTAGGCTTTCATATAAACAACGTGTTCTTCACTTATAAAAGGTGTCGCCTGGAATAGTTTTACTAGGGTAACCACGTTAAAAACCGGCCAAGTGTGAGAAAAAAAAAACCATAGTTTTTGTATGAGAACCCACTTAAACATTGGTTTTAAGCTTTTTCTAGTATGAGATGTTATAGAGTCTACTAAAATACACCATCCGTAAAAAAATTTAACTGTCTAGCACAATCGCACATGGGCCTGGAAGCTTTTGAAAATACAACTTTTTCAACAATTTGCATTGCTGTATCTCTGAAATGGTGAATGTTAGGAATAAAACGTACAGACAATTTTTATAGATAAATAGAAGATAAGTAATTTTCTCCTACACACTTTTATGATAAAACTTCCCGTTTCGCTCAAAAGTTCATAAAACTGATATTTGTGACATTTGACCTTGAAAATTTAATAGTTGCGTACACCCTACAATATGTAGGTTTTGAGACAACTTTTAGGACGTCAATATACAAGTATTTACAGACTTACAGCTGGGTATCTCGAATTCCGAGATTTTTTCCTAATTTGACTGGACTACTAGGCATCCGCTAAGAAAGGATTACTCGAGTCTCGAAGCGAAGCCAGGGCGGGTCACTAGTTTAAGTATATTTGTGTATCCACGGTTAAATGATATCCGTAACACAAGTTCTTAAGCGACTTACCATGGATCAGATCAATGTGTGACGTAGTGTAATATTTAAAAAAATATAGGGATGTTTTTGCTAAACTACCTATCTACATTTTATTAAAGCTAAGCACTTGATAAGCAGACATTCATACCTATATTTTAATCAAGGAGACACTAAGTTCGTTCATTAATCAAGATGATATAGAAACATCATTGTTTCCTGACAATTAAGATAAGGATAACTTATCTAGAGAGTTCAGGTACTGTTATCATAAATAATTCAATTAGTAATAACGTCTTTAGATTATTCAGCGAACTGATTACTCATATGCCTAAAATGATAATAAGATAGTACATGCGCACCAGTCCTAACAAACGCGAAAGTAATCTCTCACAAAACTACTGAACTGTGTGGCTACCATGAGTTTAAAACTTACGCACTCGATATCGCCTACGTGAATATGTCTGTGAAAAACTTGTACAGCGCCGCTGGTGGTTACGCGAAGAACTAAAATCGGCCGTATGAAAAAAACAACTCGATAGGTTTTTAACGTACGTAAGTTTTCGATAGCCAACTCATGGTAGGCCCTCAGATTAAATGAAAAAGCATCGATGGCCGAGTGGTTAAGGTCGTTGCTTGCCATGCGAGAGGTCGCCAGTTTCAACACCGTACCGTACCACGTGGCGTGTACCATGTTTTTCAAATTTGAAATTCGTATGTGCGATTATTCGCTTTGGCGGTGAAGGAAAACATCATGAGGAAACCTGTACACCTACGAAGAATTAAAATTTCTTAGGTTGTGTAGTTAACCAACCCGCACTTGGCCAGTGTGTGGTTGATTAAGGCCTTATTACCCTAGTTTAGGGTAGGCCCGTACCGTACCCCAGCAAAGATAGATTAAATTATATTTGATACAAAGATGGTTTGACTGAGTGAGAAAAGACATAGACGGCTTTTTAACCAACTTTGATATAAGGTAAGGAAAGTTTTACGTGTCGTAATAAGACTTCACGGACACGAAATAGTAGGAGAATTAAAAATGAACGCTTGAGGGGGATACATATTTGGTTTCCTTTTTTTTTTTTGAGTAATCAAAAGAAATAATTACTAAGAGCACTGCCTTGAATACGCCGTCCATGCGTACAATAGTGTATTTCGAATTTAAAACAAACCGTTTATCATCGTTTCTTTTTATAGTTGATATTTTTTTCGTTTTCGTGTCTATAGAAGTGATAGCAATGATGATAGCTGAATCAAATATAACTCGATAGTCTATAGTAATATTATAAACCTGCAGAAAAAAATATTCTTGCGTTGGATAGACCATTTATCGCGGAAGGCTTTAAGCTATATAACATCACGCTGCAACCAAAGATCAAAGAAACAATGGAAAATGTAAAAAATCGGTTTAAAACGCGAAGTCGCTGGCACAGCTAGTTATAGATAAAATGACAGTTAACGTAGAGGGTAATTTAGCCATTGATACCTTCTCTATTTCACATAACGCATGCAGAGTTCAATACCACGTCCAGAGTTGAAGGTCATATCTATTAATCCCCTGTTAACGACACATGTCGCACTGTTAATTGCTGTAATTTAGCTTCTAAACACTGCTTAACTAAATTCGGAAACATTGTGTCAAGCTGTATAAGTATTAGGAATTCTGGAATAAGTCCATTTTATTTAGATCTTAGTAGAATGGCCATATTTCAAAGGAAGCTTTACTATACTTTTGATAATACATTTTTGGTACTAAATATTCTGTTACACCATTTTTTTGCTATGATTAGGTATTTTTTCTATTAATTAAACGTACATACCACTTCCTTGCATTTGGTATTTAAGTAGTTACACAAAATTATGATTAATATTTTTATTTCAAAGGCTTTTTCATAACGTGTTATAAATTCCATCCATAGTTCTTGGCAAGTCTAAGTTACTTTGTGATGGACAAAAAATTACAAAAAATGTATTCCATGACCCTGGGCAATGTCAATTTGTACCTACAGTCCGATAGAGTAAGACAAATAGCCAACCAATGTTTCAATATGACCTTGGCCGACTATTGTACAAAACACCTCGTATTTTTATTTGTTGTTTTTAATGCTATTAAAGCTTATTGTAAATTTAAAATTTGAAAAAAATCGCATTCATGGCCCCGCCTGAACGGGGACTTGAACCACCGGACCTCCTGATTTCGCGTCGGTTGCTCTAGCCTCTAAATTTTAAATTTACAATAAGCTTTAATAGCATTAAAAACAACAAATAAAAATATAATTGCCAAGTGCAACCATTCTGTATAACATTTCTGTAAAGAAATGTTTGCGGACCGATAGTGTTTGATCACTACCGGTGGTGGCGCCACCCGTGGCTAACGGGTAAAAGGTGATGGAAAAATTCGCATTGGTGACGTAATTGCCTGGATAGCTCAGAGGTTAGAGCAACCGACGCGAAATCGGGAGGTCCGGTGGTTCAAATCCCCGTTCAGACGGGGTCATAAATGCGATTTTTTTCAAATTTTAAATTTAAAACACCTCGTCTTCTAGCTCATAAACTGCTATTTTTTTATCAGTTCAGATTTTTCAAAATTATAACGATTATCTTTTAAAGAAGTGAAATTGAATAAGAAATGCTTTACAGGCTATTTTTCTTCAGAAATGAAAAAAAATTACAGTTAGCACGAATTCTTTTCTATGGTATACATTCAATGCTGCATGCTAATTATTTTCGCTAGCGTGAATTATCCACAAAGCAGGTACGTTCGTATTATTTAACTAACTGCGTAATTTGTGAACAAAATAAATGTTTTTATTTGCAGAATGTTCTATAATGCTCTGCATCCAAAATTAATAAATTTCATAAACTTTACATAGCGATAATAATCAAATCTAACAAATAATAAAACAGAGGTAAGATTTGATTCAGCAGACTCTTATCTTGAGCAAAGATTTTATGATGAAACAGGATAAATGTATGACATTCACATCGTTATAGGTATTACTTTTGAAATAAAACTTATTTTGCGGATTAAATTCGCGTGTATTGTTATTCTAAACATTGTATTTAGAGAGAGAGAGAGCAAATAATAGACAATACTACAAATATAGGTAATACTTTTTCAAAGATTTTGTATATTTTGTTAACTTGCTAAGTGACTATGAGATTTAGGAGTGATTCGTTCAATCCTAAATCAGGAACTGCTGGGGTATTATGAGATATATAATTATGTACCGTTATAGTAACTTTTAAGAAAAGTATCATGAAAAATACGAGTATAACCATGTCGTCAAAAACATAAAATAAACAACCATAACGTGAGGTTTCTCTGTTCCCTGTGTATTCGAACAACCCGCCCGTGGCCAGCGTGGTTGACTAAGGCTTTATCGCCCTAGTTTAGGGTAGGCCCCAATAGTGGGGACGTATATGGGTTGATGATGATGGACCATGGTAAGCCTCATGTGACAACGAAAAAAGACCACTACTTCTTGAAGCAACTCACCATTCTCCAAGCACTCAGTAAGCGAAGCGGTACTGTCCTCATTGATGAAGATCTTCACGCCAATCTTCAGATTCTTCCTCTCCTCCTCCGCCATTTTGTTCTGAACATCATCATGTGGCCTGGTGATGTTCACGACAGCCTCTCTTGGTGCGGTGGAAGTGGAGACCACCATGTAGTTTGAGTGCTGCTGTGATGTTTGAGGATGGTCTTCTGGTGTGGATATGCCGTTCTGAACTGGTAGACCGTTTTGCGAGTTCCATTCTGTGAGGGTCAGCTTTATGCTTTCTGATAGCTGGAATGAAAGAATTGACGATCAGAATTTTGGTACTTCGGTACATCCAATTTGTTGGCTGATTTTAGAGTCGCGTTGACGACACTCTGATCTTCGGCGCTGATAGATTTTTGTAATGGGCGTCGGCGCCGACCAGCCAGCGTAACTTAAAAACGGTCCTTATATCTATGCTTACTGGACCTTCAGCCCTGACAATGAAAATCAGCCTAAGCCACATTTTATTGATCAGACAGAAAGTGGATACAGTTTATTTCTACCCCGTTGTTCAATTAGTAGCTAAACCTTTTAAATACCGATAATTATATGTGGGACCAAACAATGATAACAAATATTTTACTTAAACGAACAAAAATAGTCCAACTTGTATTACGGAATAATTAAATGACTGATATAACAAACAACCCGTCAACATCTTGGATTAATCCGTCACAACTCACAACAGATCCTTACATAATGTCATACTAGCTTTTCGCCCGCAACTTAGTCCGCGTAGGGTTTAACTTTCGGATTTATAATATTAGTAAGGAAGTAAGGATTTCACATAATTGACACGATATCGTAAAATATATTTTTTTGTTATAGGTACTTTAATCCAGTCCGCAGGTATTTTTGCTCTGCAAAAGGTGGAGTAGAAAAAGTTTAAGCATCCTATTGCTTGGGTATGGCTGCCTAATTAGAATCCAAATTTTCGACCTCGGGGGGCGCATGCGCGAGCCGCCATCTTGAATTAAAGGTGCCGAAATTCGTTTTTTTCTAAATAACGTCTTAACAGTTAACTGTATGACTAAAGTGTCTATGAAAAGCATAAAGAAGACAAAATTACTTACATTTCCTTCATACATATTTATTCTGTAAGTCTTATAGGTAAAAGTTTACAAGCGATGGAAAAACAACGAAATTCGTTGATCATCGATACAGCGATTTCTTTGGCTGCAACATTTAAAAATGTTTATATCGTTGGTGAAGACGTAGATCTTCTGGTTTTGATGACAGCACTATTACCACCCCAAAGCAACATCTACCTGCTAAAACCCGGTAGAGGCAAAACAGCTGAAAGACTATACTCCACTAATAGTTTTAAATACAAGGAAGCTATTAACAACATTCTTTTTCTACACGCGTTTAGTGGCTGAGATACCACATCAGCCCTCTTCAATCAAGGGAAAATGAAATTTTGTTCCCTTGTTGAGAAAAACACTCGAATTAATGATATCATTGACATCTACGAAGATAGTCTTTCAGCTGTTTTGCCTCTACCGGGTTTTAGCAGGTAGATGTTGCTTTGGGGTGGCGATAGTGCTGTCATCAAAACCAGAAGATCTACGTCTTCACCAACGATATAAACATTTTTAAATGTTGCAGCCAAAGAAATCGCTATAACGACGATCAACAAATTTCGTCTTTTTTCCAGCGCTTGTAAACTTTTACCTATAAGACTTACAGAATAAATATGTATGAAGGAAATGTAAGTAATTTTGTCTTCTTTATGCTTTTCATAGACACTTTAGTCATACAGTTAACTGTTTAGACGTTATTTAGAAAAAAACTAATTTCGGCACCTTTAATTCAAGATGGCGGCTCGCGCATGCGCCCCCCGAGGTCGAAAACTTGGATTTCTATTAAACTGCCATACGAAAGCAATATAACGCCAAAACATTTTCTACTCCATCTTTTGCAGACCAGAGGCTTTTATATGTCCCCACAGACTGTACTACTTATTGACAGACATTTACCTAAGTTACAATGTTTAAAAAGACATTCACAAATTTTATGTGTTGGGCAATATGCATCTAGTATCGTAAAGTAAACAAAGATCGTAACTCTTTGCTTTATAGCATTTATGCATGTACGTGAAAACATAGTACGCGAAATAGTCCTTTGTTATTCTTTAAGAAACTCGTGTGATGACTAGATAAATATAATACGTTGTATATATTTTTAAGGAAGTGATAACATATCTTGAGCTATTGGTTTGTTTTTCTACGTAATTTTTAACAAATATGACCTATTTACATGTAATACTCATAAGTCTCATTTGGAAACAAAAAAATAAATAAAGTGGAGTGATTAGGTACGTGATTTTAATCTAATTGATAAACGATAAACTTTCATTTATATCCATGGAAACAGTTTCATGTGCTTCTATTTAGATATAACATTTTACGTATTTATGATAGTGTAAATATCTTAACTCTTCATCGAGTAATAAACTATTATATATTATCAAGAGATTTACATTATGAAAGTGATAAGAAAATGATTGCACAACTTTTGATGGTGTTTGATGCCCATCACATAAATGACTGCTACCAAATTGCAGAAGATTTAAGAAGTTGATGATTATTTGTAGGAAAGTAATTCGAGTGTGGATTTAAACAACATCCAAACACGATACTCAAACGATCCTTAACGAAAGTGGGAATGAAATTGACACAGGACCGGAATCCTGGTTTATGGACCAAAAGGTTCAGTTCATTTTTTCTGCCCTGTGAATAAGGCATGGAATGCCCTTCCGGCTCATGTTTTTCCTCCCTCTATTATCCTGGGGTCTTCAGGCGGGGTGTAAAACGGCTAAGCAGGCCTTCATGATGAGGTCGACAGGCTCAATCTGTGCCTGACGACCTCTAAGGTGAAGCTCACGACCGCTTACCATCAGGAGGAGTGAGTCTACGACGAGTCCTTTATAAACAAAAATAACTGCCTTTACTAGACACAGAAAGAGTCGCGGCAAAACGTCAGTGCGGTGCGGTAAAAATATAACTCCGCCCCTAAATAATATCAGGCAGCATAACTTTTTTATTCCTAACTGACATACGATGATGGCTTGGAGTAGCCTCGTCATCATCACCGGACTTGCAGGTGAGCGGATGGCTCTCACCCCTAAAGGCACCGGTAATAGGTACTCTCAAGGTAAGAGTAATAATCAAGAGACTGGTCTGACTAATATTCTCAATAAAACTCGCCACGTGTGATGTGTTCCCATTCAGCTATCAAGCATGATCATTTACCAAGAGTCGACGGTCAATACGCAGAATTGTTATATCAACAGGTATATTAAGAAAACTTACAACGGTATTGAAATTCAATCGTTATCGTCGCGTTCGTAAACCGTGTGACAGTGAGTAAACAGTTTCACGTTTTGTTTGATGGGAACGTGAACTCTTTTTCAGGGATATATACTGAGTCATGTTGGGTTCTTCTGAAACCGCCTACGCATACGAAACTTTTCAGCACAATCTATACTAGAATATTCTTAATGGATATGAGAAGAGGTCGCCACATTCGCGTCTCGTCTAACACAAAATTTAATTTAAAATAAGTAAAACTATCGTATTGTGTAATTTAAGTGAATTTTTTAAAATAATTAATAATAACGCTCATGTGGAAATGTTATCTTAATGTAAATCTGTGTATAAGTGAAGAAAACATCGATTATTAAACCAACAACAAAGCCGGTAACCATTTCTGCAAGTGACTATTATAACAAGAGAAGCTGCTGTATTTACTAATAAAAAGGACTAAATGCAACGCTGAGGGAAAGATAAATAAAAGCTGCTATCAACCAAGGTACGAACATTAAGTTGCAAATTTGAATAACCTACAAATTAATTATTTTGACGTATCTTCGTTCATGAAGCCATACTGTCAAACTACAGTTCTGCTACTCCCCGCTAGATGGCATTAGCGGTATATAAATATAAATATTTTTAATTAGTTTCTGCGAAATTTGATTTTTTAAGATGGCTAAGGTATGTGCAGGATGTCGGCAACAAATAAAAGACCGAAGATATTTAAAATGTTCATTATGTAATGAAAATTACGATCTTGAATGCGCAAATATATCTGAAATGCGTTTTTATAATACAATGAGCGTAGATCGCAAAAGATCATGGAAATGTCACCTTTGCCGATCTCAGGAACCTAAAGCCGATAACACAAATACACCAATTAGACCACTTTTACCTTCCGAAACGATACATCCGCCAACTAACGCTGTGAATCAAAATAATACACAGATTTCTAAAACAGAAACGAATATCACACTAAGGAAAAAAATACCCACCTGTAATGACTCGACTATCAGTGATGATGACTCCACCGGATCGCCAGAAGGAAACACACAACTATCTAATGATCCGAATTGTCTTTCATCAAAAGATGTATTATGTACTGGAAAAGATGAACAGATTTCCTTACAGAAGTTTACGTCGATATTACAGGAAAATAATAAATACTTGATATGCTCTTTACAAACCTTCTTTAGAAATGAAATTGAAATTGCTATTTCAAAAATAAAATTAGACTTTGGGCAGACCTTTGAAAATATTTCTGCCAACCAAACACAATTACAACAAGACTTGAGCAACTTAAATGCGAAAATTTTAGAATTGGAGGAAAACTGTCATATGTATAGATCTGAATACGAAAAGCTGCAAACACAGATCCGTAGTCTTCAAAAACATACTTCCGACTCAACAAAACAAGTAACTGAAAATACTGAAAACATTTTTGTTCTACATGGATTATTAGAAAACCACTGGGAGACGGAAGAAGAAGTTATTGAAAGAGTTACCAACATTTTCTACGATTTATTACACGTAAACTTATATGAATACATTGATGGAGCAACATTTATAGGTAAAAACAGTACTAGGAGACCATTAAAAATTGAGCTAATAAGCAAACGAATGAAAAGATACATATTAGATAACTCAATTTACCTAAAAGAAGCTGGTTTTGGAGTTTCTGAATATCTATGTCCATCTGCTTTACAAGAAAGAAGAAAGCTTATCACTGCTTTACAACAAGCGCGACGTAATGGCAAACACGCGATATTGAGGAACAACCAACTTATTATAAATGGGAAAGAAGTTCATACATCACAGAACGAAGACAAATCAAGACCTACCGTACGTATAGAAGAAGGACAAAAACTACAATCTGAATGAACAGCAGACTACCCCTTCTCAGCTGCCGGCAGCGCTCTCCTCACTCAATCTTCTTCTCAGCCTTCCAGGGATACTGGTCCATACCGCCACACGCCGCCATTTAGAAGTAAAGGAGTGAAAAGTTCTCTCTTACGCTACTAATGTTTATATTATGTATCAAAATATTCAAAGTGTATTCAACAAAACCCATCTTATTGAATCTTTGATAGTTGAAAGACCTGATTTAGATGTGATTTGTTTATCTGAAACATGGCTAAATAGTGGAAAAATTAGACTTTTTTGATATAAAAGGTTATACTATATGCTCACCCTTCTGTCGTAAAGAACATGAAGGAGGTGGAGTATGCATAATGATAAGACATAACTTTGAATATTACGAACGAACAGACATAAACAAACTATCTTTAGAAATGATTTTTGAAGTAAGTGCAATAGAATTACCTAAAGAATGCTTATTAATCATAAATGTATATTGGCCAAATAGTAAAAGGGAAGTTGATATGTTCTATACTTGTCTTGAGAAACTCTTAAGCCTTATCATGACTAAAGACAGCTCTAAAAATATCCTTATCGGAGGCGATTTTAACGTTGATTTTCTCATTAAAAGTAATGACAAAAAATAGATTATTAAATTTAATGTTATCATATAACTTCCATCAAAAAATAAATGAACCTACAAGAGTCACTTCTACAAGCTCTACGTGTATAGATTTACTATTTACAAATTTTAATTCGCAACATCTAGAAACAACTGTACAAGAGTTGGGTTTATCCGACCACAGATGCATTTTGCTCTCTTTAACCAGTAGAACACAAAAATTTCAATATTTTTCGAAGTACGCCCGATTATACAATGAATTTAATAGTCAAAAATTTAAAACAAACCTTTCTAATATTATATGGGAGAACATACTTAACAATAATAAAAATGTAAATGAAAATTATAATACTTTTAACAATTTAATACAAAAAAAATTGAACGAATGTATACCAATAAAATTAATAAAAATAAAACTCAGATCTGAAGTAAGACACCTAACGCCAGGAATAAAAATATCATGCCGCTATAAAAGATTTCTTAAAATATTGGTATCAAAGACTAAAAATGATTACATAAAACAACATTACAAAAAATACTGCAAAATCCTGAAGAAAGCTGTAATAAAATCTAAAAGAATAAAAATAAATACAAATTTGATAAATCTTCAAATAAAACCAAATGTATGTGGCAAATAATAAACAACGAAACAAACAAACAAAAATATAACTACAAAAATATAAAACTTCAAACAACAGATAAAAAAATACTTACGGACCCTAAAACCATAGCTGATACTTTTAATACATTCTTCGCTTCTATCGGAAATTCGCATATAAATAGTAAAAAACCTACAATACCAGATACAAATGTTGAAAATACATTTTTCTTGCAGCCAGTTACACCAAAAGAAGTATTCAAGGTAATACAAAACTTAAAAAATAAAACATCATTTGGAATTGACGAAATACCTCCTACTCTAGTTAAAGGTTGTGTTGATCTACTTACGCCTCCATATACTTTTTTAATCAATCAATCCTTTTCAGAAGGTGTTTTTCCTGACGCTCTAAAAATATCCATTATTAAACCAATCCATAAAAGGGCCTAACTTCAGATATAAATAACTACCCTCCTATTGCGTTGTTACCTACTTCAGCAAAAATATTTGAATCCGTTTTGGTGAGCCGTTTATATTCATTTTATGAAAAATTCAGTGTCTTTCACCAAAATCAAAATGGTTTCAGGAAAAATCATAGTACAATATTAGCTGTCTACAACTACATGAAAAATATCTATGACACAATAAATAGCAAAAAATATGCAGTCGGCCTCTTGCTCGATATGAGTAAAGCCTATGATAGAGTATCTTATGAAATTCTACTAGATAAGTTGTATCAGTCAGGTATACGAGGGATAACTCACAATTGGTTTAAATCCTACCTTAGTAACCGCATTCAATATGTAGAAATTCAACACACCAATTTTGATACAGGTGAAATTTTACATACAAGATCAGACATAGTACGAGTAACAGGTTCAATACCACAAGGAACCGTTCTAGGCTGCATTTTATTTCTAATTTACATAAACAGTCTTCCAAATATATTAAATGATGACCTCACAATCCTTTTTGCCGATGACGTTTCTGTACTTATACCATGTTCCAATAGTGATGAATTAAAAATTAAATTAAATACTACTCTTGAAAAAATTGTTAATTGGCTAGAATCCCATAACTTAGAACTAAATTTACATAAAACCAAAATAATTCAATTTAAACCCTATCAAAAAACCCCATTACAAATAACCTATAACTACAACAATACGAAAATAGAACCTGTTACTTCTGCCTCATTATTAGGAATAGAATTGGACACTAACTTAAATTGGAAACCTCACATACAAAAATTACTCAATAAATTAAACTCATTTATTTATGCCTTACACCACCTTAAAAGGGTCACTGACTTTAACACGGCCTTGACAGCTTATTACGCCTATGCACATTCAAGACTCTCATATGGTATTATTTTATGGGGAAATTCCTGTGATGCAGATAAAGCTTTCATTCTACAAAAAAAGTGTTTAAGAATACTAGCCAACATAACCCAAACGGAATCATGTAGATCCTACTTTATTAAATATAAAATATTGACAGTTACGTCATTATACATACTAGAGTCTAGCAAATTCACCAGAAAACATAAAAGTCTGTACTCACCGGTCAAAGGCATTAAGCGAAATAATAGAAACCTTAATAAGTTACATGTACCTTTCTCCAAATTAAAACTAGTTTCAGAAAGCCCCCATACCATGTTAATCAAAATATATAATCACTAGCTTTCCGCCCGCGACTCCGTCCGCGTAGAGATGTTTAACGGGTAAAACATTACTTCTCTATAGCGCAGTCGGTTAAAAAGTAGCCTATAACCTTTTCTAGGCTCTGGACTATATCTGTACCAAATTTCGTTTAAATCGGTTCAGTACTCTATGCGTGAAAGCGTAACAGACAGACAGACAGACAGACAGAGTTACTTTCGCATTTATAATATTAGTAATTTATATTAGTAATTTATAATATTAGTAAGGAATAGTAAGGAATAGTAAGGATTTACCAAATAATATAAAAAACTTAGATAAACCAGCACAATTTAATAAAGAACTAAAAATATTTCTCATAAATAAATGTTTTTACAGCCTCCAAGAATTTTTCAATTATAAAGATAATAATGTCATATCATAAGCATTATATAAATTATGTATTGTTAATTATAGATACCTATTGTTAATATTAAGACAAAATATTTTGGTTGAAATAATTGTTATGTATATTATGTTCATATAATTTTATTTTTGTTAAAGAAATAATAATTATAACTAGTTATTAAGTTCCGTATAATAATAGATATAAGGAGTATAATTTTAATATATGTTGCTATGCCCTTGCAGGGCGTCACATGAATACCTACAAATACCTGTGCCATCTGTAATACTGTAATGTGACATGCAATAAAGAATTTGAATTTGAATTTGAATTTGAATTTGAATTTAATGCGAAAGTACCTGTCTGTCGAGCTTTCATATCTAACGTATCGATTTTAATTTTTTTCACACGATAAACGACTTCACGCGGCCGGTGTCGCTGATTTTTTTTTTAATGTCTTAAAATTAATTATTAATTCATACCAGATGCCTGGTACTAAGACCTGTGCCAGTTGGATAAAAATATTATAAGAAGAAATAATAATTTTTTAATTGTTCTAATAAATGACCTAATAAATGAATGAATGTAGGAATAACATCCAGACACAAAATAAAGGTGCAGTTTCTCATCAGACAATATTATTTGTCCAAGATGGAAATCAAATGATCAAGCAAGAAGACAGGGGCAATTTTATAATCTGTAAAAGTAGCACTAACAATAACATATTATGTGTCATTGAGTGATCTCGAATTTGTTGATAAGCACACTTTGAAATGCCAAAAATTGTATAAGATTATTAAAAATTGTGCCTTTCAGAATCACTTATATCTAGCCTTTTCAGGAAGATTGTAACCACCATTTTGCATATTTTACAGGAGAGGTGCTATAAGATGCAAAATCAGTTGATCTGGCGGTTAATATTAAAACAGTTTTTGTTATTATGGCACTTTCGTTCCTCCTAAACAGGCTTGATAAATAAATATTTCACAACATCACATACATCAATCTAGTCCCGTGGTAAGTAGCTTAAGCACTTGTGTACACAAATATAAACGACTTGTTGCGCGAAATAAAAACAAGATTTCTATAAACTTTATGAGAATAAAGTTTATTCACTTAAGAAAAATTGCACAGTGACATTAAAACAAAAAGGGCGCCGAAATTCACAACTACAACAGCGACACCAAGTGACAGGAAAAGAAAACAATTAAAAGCACAGGGAATAACAAATTATACAGCCTTATAAGATTTAAAATTTTACTCTAATACTCCCACTAAATTTAAAATCTCTACTTTAATATATGTTTACAGTATAATATGTTTACCTGTACATAAACATTACATAACAGTCATAAAAGCATCTCTCAAATGTTCAAACTTCAAAGTTGGAAGAGCCTTTGTTAAAATATCAGCCAGTTGTTCAGAACTTTGTACATATTCAATATTAATCAATTTTTGTTGTACCTTTTCCCTAATAAAGTTGAATTTAACATCAATATGTTTTGTTTTCTTGTGATACACTGGATTATTTATTAATTTAATAGTGCTTTGGTTATCTATACATAGAGTAGTACAATTGTGTTTAATATCTATTTCTCTAAACAATTGTTTTAACCATAACAAATTTTTAGCAGCCTCGCAGCCAGCCATAAATTCAGCCTCGGTTGTTGATAAGGCAACACAGGTTTGTTTTTGACTTGCCCATGATATGGGACCACCATTTAGCATAAAAATATAACCTGTTGTTGATCTCCTTGTATCAATGTCCCCAGCAAAATCCGAGTCTGAATATCCAATTAAATCTTCATGGCCTTGATATCTAATACACACATTTTTGGTATTGATAAGGTACCGAATTATTCTTTTGACTTGATTAACATGAAGCAAACTTGGATTATTAATGTATCTACTTAATAAATTAACTCCATATGAAATATCTGGCCTGCTAGCTTTAGACAAAAATAACAAAGATCCTATAATTTCTCTGTATGGAAAATTTACCTGATCATCTTCAACATTTCTATTAATTTGAACATTTACATCTATTGGTGTATTACTTGGATTTGCATTAGTCATGTTATATTTATTTATCAGCTGCTCAATATATTGTTTTTGATGTATATATATAGCATTATCAGATCTAACAATTTCTAATCCAACAAAACGACTTAACTCAAACTCCTTAATGTTGAAGCCCTGTTTTAAATAACTTATTATTTGCTGTAAAATCAAGTCGGATTCAGACATAATTAAAGCGTCATCTACATACAGAATTAATAGGGCTTTAGAGCCATGGAAATTGCCAACAAATACACAATTATCTGCATGGCACTGAACAAATCCAAATTTCAATAAAAATTAGTAAATTTTGTATTCCAACAACGGGATGCTTGTTTTAATCCATACAAGGATTTGTTCAGTTTACATATTTTATTTTTAGGTGCTTTTACCCCATCTGGGATTTCCATAAATATGTTTTCTTCTAAATCACCATACAAAAAAGCTGTTTTAACATCTAACTGTCTAATAAACAAATTATATTCTGCAGCAATTGACAATAATATTCTAATAGACTCATATCTAGTAGTAGGTGAAAAATTTCATTAAAATCTAGTCCCTTGATTTGTGTAAAACCACGAAAGCACAAAGTCTAGCTTTATATCTGTCTTCTTGACCATTTTCATTTTTCTTAACACTGAATACCCACTTTGAAGTTATGGTTCTTTGGTTTTCTTTCTCTACAAAACTCCAGGTATTATTAGTATGATGCGCATCTAATTCTTCATTGATGGCCTTTAACCATAAGTGACATTCCTTACTACTTATCGCTTGTTCATAAGTTAATGGTAGATCTAATTCCATCAAATTCACTTCCATCTGGTTTCTCCGTGGTCTTAAAGTGATATTTGATCTGTCTATATTTGATAAATCTATTTCTTGTGAGGGTTCATACGTCTCATCAGCAAGACTGTAATTGTCTTCACAATCATCCTCACCTGTATGATCAGAACTGTTATTTAACCCTTCTATTACTTGGCCTTCCTCACAATCAACACTCTCTCCATGGTCATCACAGACAAAAATTTGCGCTTCACTTCTTCTAAATTCTGGATTCTTTTGTTCATTAAAAATAACATTTCTAGATATTGTTATTCTTTTAGTGTTTGGATCATACATTTTGTAATTGTTGTTGTCATATCCAACTAACATCATTTTACGACTTTTACAATCAAGTTTCTTTCTTAGCTGATCCGGTACATGTACATATCCTTCACACCCGAACACTCTCACATGATCCAAACTAGGTTTAAAACCATTCCACAGTTCTATAGGTGTTTTATTTGGTGTCTGGCTGGACGATGTGCGGTTCAATAAATAGACTGCACAATTAACTGCTTCTGCCCAAAGGTTGAGTGGAACATTTCGGGCATAAAGCATAGATCTAGCACTTTCAACTATTGTCCGTATTTCTCGTTCAGCCCGGCCATTTTGTTCCGGTGTGTATGGTGCTGTTAACTCATGTGTTATACCTTCACTATCTAAATATTCTTTAAAGTCTTTGCCTGTATACTCTCCTCCATTATCAGTATGTAATATGCGTACCCCATGTGTGAAAAAGGTTTTAACTTTGGCATTATATTTCTTAAAACAATCCAACACATCACATTTGTTCTTTAAAAAATACACATATCTAAAACTTGTTGCACCGTCTTTGAAAATAACAAAATATTTCATACCTTGAACTGATGGTACATTAAAAGGTCCACAAACATCACTGTAGATTACATCACCTGGCTGCAGTGGCCCCCTGTTCGACTTCTGAAATGATCTTCGAGCATGCTTACCATAAGCACAGCCCTCACACACAAACTTATCACAGTCTTTTAAGTCCACACCAGTAATCACATTGTTTTTACACATTTTCTCTATTTCTTTAACATTTAAATGACCCAAACGTTCATGCCATGTTTTCAAGTCCAATTTTTGTTGCACTACATTGCACGCTGGATTTAAAACTGTCTTAATTTTTAACTCATACAGATTGTTATTTAATAAAGTCCCACACATCACTAATTGTTTGTTTTTGTAAATACAAGCTTCAGTATTTTTCTTCACAATGCTGTATCCTTGTCTCATTATTGCACCTTCAGAAAATAAATTTCTTCTTAGTTTTGGTACAAAAAGAACATCCTTCAAAATACTATTCTCCCACTGTCCATGAACACATTTTCTAATTAATATACTTCCTTGGCCAATCACTTCTAATGATTCCTGGTTTCCAAGTTTCAATGGGGAACCCGTGTATTCATATAATTCTGAAAAATTTTCTCGCTGGTAAGACATGTGAGCTGAGGCACCGCTGTCTAATATCCAATTACTGCTATCTAATTCTTCTTTATAATTTCCACTCACTACATTGAAAGCCAACATATTTTTCTCGCCTTGACATTGTTTTTGTTTTGGAGCACGACACTCTTTGGCGAAATGACCACGTTTCCCACAGTTATAGCAAACAAAGCGATGTGATTTTTCATTTTTGTCTTTACTAGAATTCTTCAGTAAGTAGGGTTTCTTCTTATCACTCTGTTTTGCCACTAATAAAGCTGTTTCATTTTCTTCTTCAACATTAAAACTGGCCTCTTCATCTAATAAACGAGCTGTTAGGTTTACTATGGTTTGTTTTGATGGATCAAGTGATATCCAAGCCTGGCGAAGAGATCTGTATTTAGGCGGTAATGTGGTCAATATTTTTGTAATGACAGCAGTATCACTTATTTCTTCCGAATTTTCTCTTAATTGTTTGGCTAAACTTTCAACTTTGGCTATATGTTGTGCTATGCTATCGGATGGTGACATTTTGTATTGATAAAAACGTTCGTGTAACATCATTTTTGTCATTTCCGACTTTTGTTCATATATTGACTCAAGTTTAGTCATAACTTCAAGTGCAGTTTCACAGTTTTCAATAAGTGCGACTTGCTTAAGATCCATAGCTGAGGTCAAGATGAACATAGCCATGCCATCATCCTTGTTCCACTGCGAAACATTATTTTCTGGTTTCGGTGTGTTTATGTCCAACCCTTTTGCGCGTAGGGCGCATTTTATTTGGAATTTCCACTGCTTAAAGTTGGTTCCATCAAACTTTTCAAGATGCATTGTCTTTCCGAACTCCATAGTTTAGGTTGTAATTTTCGGACGCTTCTATTGTTGAAATTTTCGACACTACTTCACTGTTTTCTCTGCTCTTTGTCTTTAAAACAATCGCGTGGACCTGGGCCCATAACCTAAACGACTTGTTGCGCGAAATAAAAACAAGATTTCTATAAACTTTATGAGAATAAAGTTTATTCACTTAAGAAAAATTGCACAGTGACATTAAAACAAAAAGGGCGCCGAAATTCACAACTACAACAGCGACACCAAGTGACAGGAAAAGAAAACAATTAAAAGCACAGGGAATAACAAATTATACAGCCTTATAAGATTTAAAATTTTACTCTAATAAAATATCCTTAAATATATTTAATAACACACCCAGACACGGAACAAACAGCGATGTTCCTCACACAAATATTTGTCCCGATTGGGAATCGAACCGAAAACTCTTGGAACCGTAGGTAATGAACCTGGGTCACTAACCACTGTTCCACCAAGCCAGTCAATTGATATAGATTCATCATTCATTAAGGTATTATTCGTAATTTAATTAAAGGGAATAAGAATAGCAATATATTTACTGCATATATGATCAAATAGTCAAAAATAATACTTATATAAGCCAAATACTGAAATGAAGTATTTGTCTTCTGTTTAGACAATAAGGATGGTTCCTTAGTCAAAACTAGCGAACTAGCGAGCCATACAGAACACATTATGAGTCATAATAGTTTTTATGAACTATAGTAGACAATTTGCTCAGTCATGATGATTACTTTTGCTCATAATTCATACACACCACAGGATAAAAGGATAATAGCTTCTTACAACAATTTATTCACAACATACACTGATGAAAATTTGATTGTAGATAATGTTTTTGTTGTTTTTATAAAATATATGTGTTTAAGTAGTTATTTCCTGGATATATTATTAATAAATTTCATGTTCCATGGAAAAAAAAAACATCTTGTAGTGGTGGTATTATAAAAACATATTCATTTACTCTATGGCAATCCATACTTAATGGTACTCTACATAATATATTAGGTGATAGGCAGAAATTCAAAGTCACTTTACCACAATGACTAAAATAAATATTATATAAATTAGGTAGGACAATTATCAAGGCAAAATTGTAATTTAGGTATTACAATTTTGCCTTGATCTATTTCCTCTACTCCTGAGTTAACATAATATAATAAATTCACAATACCTACACTAATTTGCTTTCAAATGCATGTCTTATTCCAGAAAGACACAATATAATATGCCTAAATATTTATCTAAACTTCATTCACAGCCTGCAAATGATGTGTATTTACATTAAAAAAAAACTTCGCGTTTAAGGAAAACGCTAAACCTACGCATCTAATTTTCTATGTGGATGTATGTTAAACAAATACTAACCTCTTCAGTTACATTCTGGCCCGCCTTCTTCTTGATATCGATCAAGTTCAACACGTTTCCTGTGTTTATTGTCACTTTAGAAGCACTTTTCAACATCGTGACCAACTTAATTCAATTTTTTTTTCTTTAGTTAAAACCGCGGCTGCTGAATCTCAGCGTGACAAGGTTATCGGCCAGTTACACGCAAAAACTAACGCTAGGTACTCTGGCTACCGGCGACGATGGATAACTGAATGTATCGCTTCAGGAATACTCATTATGTAGTCATCAGCTGTTATCGACTCTGCATGTGACGTATTCAGAAGCGAAATAATGACGAAATGGTTATTAAAGTCAAGGCCGACTGATCATTTCTCGTATGTAAAGGGCTTCTGCTATGATTGCGTAAAAGTGGAGAGTTACAGTGTATGGATTTTGTTTATAATTTGCAAAAGATCCAAAATGTTTTACAGAAATTCAGACAGAATGGAGAAGTGAAAGGAAGGTGTTTATTGGAATGCCAATGTCACAATGACAGTATACTTTTTCAGTTCTCCGTTATTTTTGTAGTACTTTGGTATAGCCCGTAAAGCATTAAAATCCAGTTTATGTATTTGTATGACTTAATCACCAAAGAAAACGTAAAAACAACTAAATATACTTTCATTGACACAAATAAACGATGTGCAATGTGCATTTCAATAGAGTGAAATATAATCAATTGTTGCAACTTGATTCGGACCAAATATTTGACAGCTGAGCATGACATTGCTGAAGTTTGGCCGGCAATGATAGAGAGGTTCTACAACTAATTTTATTGCCGATATCGATATTACATAATATCATACAATATTTTTATCTAAAACGTAAACATTATTTACTAGCTCGGTAGAACAATGATTAAGTGAGCCTGACTGAGGTTCCTAGAATAGTGGGTTCGATTCCCACTTGGGACAAATAATTGTCGGTGTTTGTTCCGTGTCAGAGTGTGATAATGTATTTTGTATTTATAATGTATGTATGTATGCACGACACTACTATATTTCTTTGGCTACTCGCATTTGGGGGAGGGGGGCTATGTCCAGGAATATGGCATCATCAGCCTATTGGACAGAAATGGGCTGATGATGATGATAATATGTATATCAGTCTCAGACCACCATAATAGTACCTACAAGCTCTACTTGGGGTCAGGTGAACGTGTATTAATAAGCAAAAAAAAAAATTGAGTTTGAGATGGCATACATTATTGGCCTAGGCCCGTGGCCCACCCGTCTTAACCACCGAAACGTAAAAAATTTCGAGGAATTGTACGAAAGATAATAATAATATTTATTAACAATTTAAATAATAATATATTTGCTACATTTACTTAGCTATGCCCGTAGATGTAGTAAGACTGTACCAGACA
Organism: Maruca vitrata; assembly: GCA_039566165.1. Classification (NCBI taxonomy): domain Eukaryota; kingdom Metazoa; phylum Arthropoda; class Insecta; order Lepidoptera; family Crambidae; genus Maruca; species Maruca vitrata. The sequence continues at coordinate 4,597,380 of CM076938.1, read as the reverse complement.
TAGTCTGAGGAAAAAAAAACATTGTTTACACAAAAATAATATGTAATAGTAGATGTAGTAAAACTGTACCAGACATATGGTCTGAGAATAAAAAACAGTACACAAAAATAATAATAATAATCTTTATTGCCAAAAAACTGTGTTACAAGATTTTTTTAGATTATTTTTATTTACTCTAAAACGAATTTTATTTTGAAGTTCTAATTATTATAAGGTACCTACGTTGCAAGAGCGTGACATCCTGAATATACACCATCAAATTATGCTAACCTCATTGTTAATGTTTTAAATAACAGCAACTGCAATAAGATCTCGTAAAACACAATGATTATAAACAAATTAACAGGTTAGGTACAGTATGTCCACAGAGATCTGTGTCTTCTGTCTTAGCCGTCTATGATAGTCCTAACGATCACATCATATTAGTCTGCACTTCTGTGACCACACGTTCCAAAAGGATAAAAATATCTTACCTACATTATAAATTATAAGTTATAATATTATACCTACCTTAAATTCATAAGTTTTGATTTTGAAATAAAATGTCACAATTTATTTTAATAGTATAATCAAATTGTGATAATATTGGTTATATTTAGGTATCACGTACATTTATATAATTTAATTAGTTAATTATCATCATGACTGTTGTTGTCTAAAATGTGATAGGTAACCATTATCGATATACATAAAATGCAACTCACTCACTGCGTATCGCAACGCAACGCAACCCTATTATAGTCAGCAGCAGTCATTTTCAGATCTTGAATGCGGTGTTGTCGATTGTTCCAATCAATTTATTTATTTTTTATTAAACACTAAATAAGGTTTTTAAATTCTAAAATGGGTGTTGATCTAATCGGATTTGCGTATGCTGCCACGGTTGCTGCCGGTGGTATCATGGGATATGCCAAAGCAGGTTAGTCTGAATTTTCAATTTTAAAAACTTGCAAGTTTTTTATTATTTCCGGTAATACCGAAATCATTCTATTAGACATAGGCTTAGTTTTTCGTGACTAATGTTAGCATCTTTATGTTCGATTGGTGTAGCGTGTGAAAATATTTTTTTTCTTTCTCAGACTGAGATAAGATTACCACCACCTATTTTTAAGTACCTAGTGCCCCTGTGTAATGCCTAATGTGCCTAAAACTATGCGATTGATTTTTAGACCCAATTGCATGGGCCGGGCTAATACCTTTTGCCATTTTTGACTAGGCTTCTAAAGGGTTAGCTGGATGTTCTGTTTTCATAGACTTAGAATGTTCTAGACCAGTGTGTTTTTATATTCTTAACATGTGATTGTATTGTACTCCAAGGTTCATTTTTACAATAAAGAGTCCCAGAATGAAAAGAGCAAAGTTGTCCTGTTTTCAGCTGAGCAGTCCCCCAGATGGGCTAATAAACTTTGCAAAACATATTTAAAAATCAAAACATCTTTACAAAGACTTATCAATTACCTACTCTTTAATATTTTTTCCACCACTAGGCTGGTTTACTAGGGCTAAGTAGTGAATTACACCATTTTCTGCAAATGTTTGTTTCATGTTACAGCAATAAATGAAATGGTCATGTTTCGTTTGTTAATACTTCAGCACATACTGCATGCAATTTTATTTTCTTTTTATTTTAAATTGAAAAATAACATATATGATTTTTAATCTGTTACCTTAAATAATAATTATTTTAATTAGTTATGTAAAATATCTATGTGCTAGGAGTTAATTAAAAATATTTTTTATGCATCATAGTCTATCATAATATTTCCTGCCCTTATCTCATGCTAAGTGGAGTCGGTGCAATATTATGTCAAAAGAAATTGAATAGGAAAGTATGATATTTTATCAACCAAATCATTACATAGCACTGCCAAGCCAGATATTATGTTTAATTCATTTAACAATAACATCATTGTTCAGCATAAGGATAGTGATAACATGTTAATCAAACAACTTGTCACACTGACAAGTAGTGTCATAGTACTTAATATGTAGGTACTGACTATATGTATGGACAACTTTCTTTATTGGGGGTGAGAGCCACCCGCTCATCTGCAAATCCGGTGATGATGACAAGGCTACTCCAAGCCATCATCATAAGTCAGTTAGGAAAGAAAGAAAGAAAAAAATAGAAGTTTCCTTTAGAAATGATACTTGCCTGAAGCCAATGTCTACAGAAAGAGTATTTTTGGCTAAATCCACATAAAAACAGAATGCTGAAAACCAGCATTTGTTATCGAACCAGCATGAGAAAAATTATTTAATAATATTTAATTATTGGTTCTCCCTTAATAAAAATACTAGCTGATACTGAACCACTTACTGCCTTGTGATTAGATTCACTAATCATGATGTTGCAAGTGAACTGGCATTGAATGTCTTTGTCTGCAATAGTAGGTCTTAATTTCTAAATCCACCCCTTAACTGATAATAAATAACACTAGAATAACACTAATGTAATTAGTTATACAACTACCTTACTTTTTACTTGTAGAAGTTCAATAGGTAGTTTATAGTTTGCATCATACAAGCTGGGGCAGAAATACAAAATTGGATGAAGTCCAAAACAGATTGGGAGGCCGGAATAGAGAACCCAGGAAAGTAAAAAAGATAAGCCACAGGATTATAAGATACATTTTATTTGAAGAAGTTGGATTAGAAAAAAACCACGAAACATTAGAAAATTAATTAGTTGTAATTAGTTGTAGCCAAACAAAGTAACATTTAAAAATAAATAAATATTGCACAACATTACATACATTGGTCTGATCCCCTGGTAAGTAGCTTAAGCACTTGTGTTACAGATATCAAAATCAACAATAACTTAAATATTTTAATAACCCAGACATGGAACAATCATTGATGTTCGTCACACAAATATTTGTCCTGGTTGGGAATCAAACCCAAACCTTTTGGAACCGTGGGTAGTGAGTCTGGGTCACACTAATAACTGTTTAAAAGTTAAATGTAGGTAGATTAATTAAAATGTACATAGGGTTAACATTAATAAAAATTGTATTATTATGATTGAGTAATAGCGATAATGTAAAATTGATAATGTAATCTAAGATAGTAAATAATACATGTTAACTTTGATTTGTTAGATATGAATTTTTTGGATATTGATTAATCTCTAAAAGTTTGTTATGTATCCAGATTTTATAATAGTAGTGCAATCATTTTATTGAGTGTTATTTTCTTAATAATTTTTCAGGTTCCATACCTTCATTGGGCGCTGGCATCATCTTTGGCTCTATATTAGGTATGAATTATTTAATAACATAATCATGGATGAAGGTATTGTTTCAAATGCATACTAACTATGTAAGTGGAGTTACTACCATCTCTTAATGTTTATTTGACTAACCCATGTCCAGAAAGCTTGTATGTAGTCAAACAATTGAATCTCATCATCATCAGCCCATAATGTCATGTGCATCTGCACTGAGTGTTCTTTTTTTCAACTTTTAGTAAAAGAAGAGAGATTTATAGGATATTTAGTAAAAAAAGTAAAATTTTATAGCATGGGGTCACAAATTTCTAAAACTTGATTTAAATTAGTTATGACCAAAAAACTGGAACACTCAATCCAGACGTTTCAGCAAATGTGCATATTCTCGATCTCAGAAAGTACTAACTCTGAGATAATGTTTTTTATGTTAGAATTTAGTAAAGAATTTATTAAAACTTTTAAGAAATTACCAATTCGCTAGGGTGTCAGATTGCAGATTAGTGGCGGTCTAAAAGGATCACTCAGTTCAGCACTTGTCTGAACTGAGTGATCTTCAAAATGTGCGTATAATTGGAGAATTACTCAAATGTAACAATTTTATCTTGTAGTTTGACTCTTTCGCGAATTCGTAAAATAGAAATAACGGCTCAAAAAGCTTTACCTTGAAAAATAAACAAAAGGACATTTTTTTGAAACGTTTGAACTGAGTGTTCCTTATATGCGGCTCTACAGACTGATATAACCCTCTTCCATTGAAGCAGTTTAGATGAATGGTTTTTACTATTTTTTTTACTAAAACATGTAATATCATCCGTCGCTATAAACTATATACCTTAAGAGAAAATCAATTTTTTGTTATTGTAAAGGAGGTTATGTTGTAGGGTGACCACAATTTATAATCTATACTAATATTATAAAGAGGAAAGATTTGTATTTTTGTATTTTTGTATGTTTGTAATGAATAAACCCAAAAACTACTGGACCGATTGCAATAATTTTTTCACCATTAGAAAGCTGCATTATTCAGAAGTAACATAGGCTATATTATATTTCTTTTAAAATTAGGGATCCTTACTAAAACTCCAATAATGTAACCCAAGGTGTAAAAAATAGACCTGAAAAATTCCTTACGTCGCCTACGCTGCGAAAACTATTGAAGATAGAACAAAACCATTTACTAAGACTTTGCAGAACTCATCATTATCTACAAAAAGTGTCGCGACAGCATATGTCTAAATATTATAGTTATGTCATAGCAAGCGGTTTTTTATTCTAAAAATTTAATTTATATGCCGCCGCTTGAAAGGGCTCTTTATTTGTACCTTGGTATTAATCCTTATCAAAATAAATTACTTTGTATTCAAGACGGCTTCAATACCTTTTTATTACTTTTTGAATTATTCAATTCGGACATTTAGTTCGGAAGATATCACGAGTTTAAAAATGCAAGTATTAGAAAAAAGTCGCGTGGTTGCCGCCACCGCGCTCAGCTAGCCAGCATGCGACGTAGGCTCCATGTAAGCGTCACTGGGGTACGGGGGAGTCAATGTAATATGTAATATAATAATATTATAAAGAGGAAAGGTTTGATTTTTTGTTTGTTTGTTTGTTTCGAATAGGCTCCGAAACTACTGCACCGATTTAAAAAATCTTTCACTGTTGGAAAGCTACACTATCCCTGAGTGTCATAGGCTTTTTTTAGGTAAAAAAAAATTAATTTCTCTTACGGGGTTAAAATAATATATTACATAGAGATAGAGATATCCCCGAAGCGAAGCGAGGGCGGGTCGCTATGATAAATAAGTATATAACACAACATCACATTGTTGTGTAATTGTGTAATATACTTATTTATTACACGATAAAAGACAGATTATGGTGATAAATACCAAAATAATTTTGTTTTTAATGTTTCTTCCGGTTGACTTACTTCTTGAATGACTGAAAAGATTTTGACGGGACTTTTATTGGCAGGTAGCTGATGTTATGGAGTAACTAAGACTACTTTTAAGTTAAAAAAAAATCAAAATCCTGTAGTCCATGCGAACGAAGTCGCGGGCACAGCTATATATTATATAGAGATAGAGATATACACGAAGCGAAGCGAGGGCGGGTCGCTAGTGTTTAATAAAAGACCTTTAGTCATATTAGAAAATGCGTTTTATTCAAGTAGTTATATTAGATTAAATAAAAAGTAAAAATAATATGTAAATATGTTTGTATTTCGCTTATTATAGTGTTATAACATATCGACCCGTACATCTTTCTACATAAATATTTCTTCACCCCCGTAAGACAATTACACCATCATAAGTGAAATACGAACATATTTACATTTTATTTTTACTTTTTATTTAATCTAATATAACTACTTGAATAAAACGCATTTTCTAATATGACTAAAGGTCTTTTATTAAACATTATAAATTGTGATCACCCTTTATTTAGACGTTTATAGAGACGGATGATATTACATGTTTTAGTAAAAAAATAGTAAAAACCATTCATCTAAACTGCTTCAATGGAAGAGGGTTATATCAGTCTGTAGAGCCGCATATAAGGAACACTCAGTTCAAACGTTTCAAAAAAATGTCCTTTTGTTTATTTTTCAAGGTAAAGCTTTTTGAGCCGTTATTTCTATTTTACGAATTCGCGAAAGAGTCAAACTACAAGATAAAATTGTTACATTTGAGTAATTCTCCAATTATACGCACATTTTGAAGATCACTCAGTTCAGACAAGTGCTGAACTGAGTGATCCTTTTAGACCGCCACTAAACTGCAATCTGACACCCTAGCGAATTGGTAATTTCTTAAAAGTTTTAATAAATTCTTTACTAAATTCTAACATAAAAAACATTATCTCAGAGTTAGTACTTTCTGAGATCGAGAATATGCACATTTGCTGAAACGTCTGGATTGAGTGTTCCAGTTTTTTGGTCATAACTAATTTAAATCAAGTTTTAGAAATTTGTGACCCCATGCTATAAAATTTTACTATTTTTTACTAAATATCCTATAAATCTCTCTTCTTTTACTAAAAGTTGAAAAAAAGAACACTCAGTGCAGATGCACATCATAATGTCCCCACTGCTGGGATATGGGCCTACCCTAAACTAGGGCGATAAGGCATAGGCATAAGCAATAAGCATAGTCAATTGCGGGTCTGGAGTGTGGGATCCGTTCACAACAATATTGTAGAAAACAAATAAAACACGTTTAATTTTTAGAGGGTGCTCACCCATTGCACACACACACGTTTTTTTTTGTATGGGGCCCCGTCTAAATATTTTTTTTATTTTTAGTGGCATTAGAAATACATCATCAAGGAAAATTTCAGCTATCTAGCTGTCACCATTCTTGAGGTACAGCCTGGTGGTGACTGACGGACGGAAGTCTTGGTTAAAGTTAATTTTTTACTTTTGGGTCCCAAACCATGTAAAGGCACATAATGATGAAAAATGTGATTCACCAGGAACAATAACAACCCTTTCTATTTTGAGTTTCCCTTTTAGTATTGTTTATGTGTAAAAAAATATTTTTGCAGGTGTGGGTGCGTATCAGCTGAGCCAGGATCCCTCAAACTATGGCCTGATGCTGGGAACAACCACCACACTTGGAGGACTTATGGGATACAGGTAAGGTTATTATGTATATTGTTATTAGTAGTATGGCCAAATATTTTTTTTTTCACCTACGAGGCAGATGGGAATAGAGTACCTATTTGACAATTTTTTATTTTGATATAGTTGGATGGACCACTCGAACACAAAGATACTGTTGAAAGTATCTCTTTGATATCTCTATAATTCGAAGAGATATTACAATTTTAATTGCACATTATTTGGGCGAGCTCAGAATCGCTTCATACTCACTCCATATGTCCACTGGCGTGTGACGTCACGCCAGTATTTTGTATGCAGTGCCTAGGAAGTTTGTTCGGCAGGTTCATCAAAAGTAGCGTTTATGGATATGTTTCCACAATGAAAGATGTTACTCATTCTGTTATAAGATGTCAACGAAATTTTAAATGACTATCGCACATTCGCCCAAAAATGTAAGTTTCGATTTTATTAATAATATTATAAATATTGATTTACTTAAATCTTACTGCTTATCATTAAAATGGTAAGCATAACAACCACAGTCAAATACCCTATCAAAATTTCCCATCTAGCGCTGCTAGATTACTTTCACCTGTAAGTAGTACCTATGTACAGTTAGCCAAAAATGTGGTCTACCACCCTACGGTTGAGATTCGTTCGAACGTCATGAAACAACAAGGTCAATTTTCCCTGGCAATAAGATTGTGTCAGTGAAAAGTCATCCTTAGCGATCGTTATATCTCGCAGAAACTTTTGTCAAAAGTGGTAGACCACTTTTTTGGCTGACTGTACATACAAACCTTCATGTTAAGTTCTTAAAAGGTGACTTACTAATTTATCAGTTACATTAGGGGAGTTTCATTAAAAAAAGTGTAAATAAATGTATAAAACACACTTTGTTTATGTATTTTCAGATACTACAACAGCAGAAAGTTCATGCCTGCCGGAATGGTATTTTGCCTATCGGTCGGAATGCTCGCTAAGCTGGTAATCAAGAATGTCGGCTCCGATTCGCTCCAGCGTGTGAAATCTGGTTAAATACCTTTCATCAGTATTCCTTATGTTGGTGTTGTATTTTCTTGTGTGAATGTTAAACTTTTGGACTGACGTAAACAAGTATGAGCGGTAACTTGAGAGCTATTCCAGCTCGTTTGGAAACCAAACTGGTTTTCATTGATGAATTATTAATCTTTATTGCTTTTTAAATGATTCAATCTTTAGATCCGAAATGTTTGAAATACGTCAAAGCATTTACATAGCATTTTTAATAAAAATGGCTTACGTTGTTCACATGAACACATTTACCTTATTAAATACCTCCATCGGGAATACTGTTACACAATTATGTAGATATAGTTTTTGTATATTTAGTAGATGTAAATATTATTACCTTTTTACTTGTATGTAGTGTATTTAGACCTCAACATAATGTTTTAATTCTCAAGGCGGTAAATACAGCAAAAAATATTATTTATTGGAACGTTTATCCGTTGTTTCTAGGAGCGAATCAAGAGGCATGACATAATTTCTTACTTTAATGGAATAAAAATGGTGTTGGGGATAACTTTTGTCTTTTATTCGGTAGATAATTGTAATAAAACCAAAAAGTCAATGTTTCGTAATTTTATATTTTTTTCTTAAAATTTAGACAATTCGTGATGATATAAGATTTGATTTATAATACATAAATAGTTAGAACATAATAAATAGTTAACGGCAAGTGATGTATAGTTAAAATCACTGTGTTCTCAACCGAGAAAATACTTCATAAAGAAGAAAATTGCATTTTTAATCTATTGGTAACTTTATAATTAAAGATCTATGTCACATAAATAGTTTTAGAAATTAAAAAAAACAGGCTTAAATTACAACAAGGGTTTCATGATAAAATAAATCCAAAGATTTCACAAAACAGTGTAAAATTACTTAAAAAAATTAAAGAAAAAATAAAACTAAATTGTTCTGAGGGTCGCGAACCAGTCGCACTAAAGAGTCGATTTTTAAACAAAAATAATGTATACCTACTTTTACTCTTAACAATTACTGTATAAAAGGCACTTCGTGGCAGTTTCTTTTATAGCGAACGCTATCTTTACAACCGTCCTAAACGAAATATTGTAGGCTAAAGAGTATTTCTATAAGTTTCCAAAACCAGAGATTCGGATCACTCAACTCGTCATGTTAAAACTAAACGTACTTACAGTTTATAATAGTAACACAATCACATTATATCACTCACTGCAGTGTCCGACAAGTCTTCAGACACTCGACAATCACTCGCACTCCCGTGTTTTAAATAAGAGAAAGCAAAGGGTGATCTGCTTCCTCTTATTTGGTGCTTGTTATATCACATGGTTCGTTGTGAGTATAGCTCGGCGTCGCTATACGACGCGGTCGTTATAAGCGGGTGCGTCGCACTCTGTATGCCGACTCCGGCGGGGCAGTCTTTCTGTGTTGGTCCGCTCGGTCATCTAATGGCGGCTGCTGTGGACAGGGCATTGTGTCAAAAAAAATACAAGCTTTCCCAACCGACCACATTGAAAGTGGTTTTAGTGTGGTCAGTTGGGAATAATTTTTAAAATATGATATTTTGATTTATTTTACTACTATTGCTGCTAGCATCTGAGTAGGAGTAGGTATATTAGTTCTTATTAAGACTGGAAAACTTAGCTTAGCCAGTGTATCCAATATAATGTATAGGTACACTTTTATGTACAGTGAAATAGTATTTGTAGTGTATTTAAGCATAGTTATATTAACTATCCGAGCTAAACTAAGTTGACATATCTGATAAACGACATATTGAATTATTCAAACATAGTTTATACAAAATGTCGATTATTCTGTAATAGGCATTTTAAGTGGTATGTAGTTACAATGGAGTAGGTATTTAGTGTCTAGAAATAGTAGGTATTGTAGGAAATATGTGATGTAGGTTTTAAATGTAACATGTTTTGGGATCCAGGAAACATGCTTGTAGAAATGTAGATGTCTAATGTCTTCCATATGAAAGCCGATGTATTATAGGATACAGGAGCTTACATTGAATTGTAGTTATTTACATACACATAAATAATGTTTTTGTACACGAAAAATGTATAGTACATGTAGAAAGAGTAGGATAGTTGAATCGTGCATCGTAGGTAGGTCCATAAATGTACACTGTGATGGTCTGTGTAGTCAGGAAGTATAGTAGGTAAACAGTATGATGATGACAAAATGACGTAGTATGTACAGCGGCTGTTGAGATTCATCTTCACATTCAAGAAATGTGTCGTTCAGTTGTATCGCCATACCACCTTTATATTTATTTTACTATAACCTATCCTATAAATGAAATCATCTTTATTGTTAATGTTTTGTTCCACTCCAATCATAGTATTTTTATGACTGATCTCTCACTATCAATCCTCTGGTAGTAAAATTTCAATACAAACTATCTGTTAACCTTGGTATACAAGCAATAGCAACGATAAAGGCGGTATGGCACTGAAGATAACTTCTGAACAACATTGATGGATGAAGGTCGATGCGGAAGGTCCATGACGGGATAGATGACTCCAAGCACTCAATTCCAACCCCAATGACCTTACCGATAAGTTCTAAATTCGCTTCTACTTCTGTACCAGCTGGCCGGTCGTCAAATTCCTCTGGTAGGACAGGACCAACCGCGCCGGCTCTATTTGCACTTGTTGGGAGTTCGCGTCCGGCCTTATGGAGTTGTCGCTAGACTTGGGCTGGGTGTAGTAAGTGCCGAATTTGAATATGGACTTAATCTCCTTGTCCGAGTGCGGCGTTTTCGTGGTGGCCTTGAAGTATTTGTCGAATTCGTCTTTGCTGTAGAAGCCGTGTTTCGCCTCGTTCTTCGGCGTCGGCTTTTGAGTTCTCGAGTAGAAGTCTTTGAAGTCGTACGGACTCTTTGTTGTCGATACTGAATATTTGTTTAGCGACGGTGGGTAAGTGCTCGGCGTTTGTGTGCTACTCCTTTCGGTGTAGTATATGTCGTTTCTTGGGGTGTAGTAGTTTTCTGTCGTTGTTGTTGTTGTTGTAGTTGTGGTGGTTGTTGTTGGTTGATAGCCGTAATTGTTCCTTTGGTATATGGGTGGTGTAGTGCTAGGGACGTAAGCTTGTGTGGTTGCTTCGTAACTGTGTGTTTGTAAAATACACTTATTAGTATGGTTCGGTATTGATATGGACTAAGTATTCGTAGACATTTTATAATCTGTCATGATTAGGTATGTGTAATCACCATTTTTCTGGAATGGCCTTATAATGTCGTGTCATTATATAAATACATACATAATATTATAACTATTTTTTCCTAAGGGGTGTCTACGAATATTTAGTCGTGGATTTTCAGGTAGGTATACATTAAATCATTGAGTGCGCTCATCATGCATATAATTACTTTCATTTACATAAGTGTATGTATCCTGATCCTATAGCGCATTTAATGATTTAATCCCTTAAGTGTTTTTACACATACTGACTGTAATGAGAGTGTGTGGGCTGCCTCATTTTCCGTATCAGTATTGTGCTTTAGTGGTTTATGTTAAACAGTAAGTCGCATTATGTCTGCATTGCCCGAAACAGAGTATAATACTGCTCTACCAGTAACTATGGATTCATATTCAACTTCATGTACTAGGGTGAAAACTCGATCAAACGGTCACTTCGTTTCGATTTTGTACATATTTTACAATTGTAGGTAATTGTTGTAAGTGCATATAAAATTTGCTACTTATGTCCAAATAATTTGATCTAAGTTATTCCTCGGATAATTGGACAATTCGTATAAGGCCCAACCATTGAGTTTTCACTGTCCTATTTGTATCAATAGGGTAAGTTCAATATGTATAACCAAATTCCCCTAAAGATTAGGGGCATTTTGTTACACATATTTTACTTTTTAAATTAACTACTTTCCAAATACGATTGTTTAGGGCCTAAACAATCGTGTTTTTCATTATTTGACCCTGTTTTTTTTAGGGGTGAGAGCCATCCGCTCCCCCGCAAGTACGGTGATGATGACGAGGCTACTCCAAGCCATCATTGTGAGTCAGTTAGGAAAAAAAGTTACACGAACTCGAGGGAATGTTCCATCAGTCACATAGTAACGGTAATCACCTGGTAATGTTCCCGTAGTAGGGGCTCGTCTCCGGGTGCACGTAGCTGGGCGTGTGCTGCGAGTAGTCCGGGATTATGTTCTCGTGTTCGGTGATGCATCGCCCGTTTATGCAGTACTGGAATTGGGAATTTGGAAGTTATTAGTGCAGTTTGTATCAAATGGTTTGGATATTTAGTAATATTATCATGTTAATTAGGCCTAAATTAGGTAAGGCAAGCTGGAGATTAGCCAATAGTGGCGAAATTTATCATCAGCAAAAATATTGTTTTTTCTCTAGGGCGGGTTCAATAAACAAACTTAAAGCTCTACTCAAAGCTCACTATCAGTTATAACTAAGAAATAGTGCAGTGATTCAGTATTAGAGGTGAGAGCCATCCGCTCCCCCGCAAGTCCGGTGATGATTTCGAGGCTGCTCCAAGCCATCGTCGTATGTGAGTTAGGAAAAAAAAGTACTTTTTCGTCCTCCAGTGACCGTAATAGGGACGTACCTACCGATCTATATTTATTTAACATTTTTATACTTATATCTTCCTACATAAGTATGTAGGCGCATCAGAATCGGCCAGCTTTTAATTATGGGCTTGTGGGCAGGGTAGTTGAAACTAGAACTACGTTATGTTTCAAATCACTGTAATTACCGGTGATTACTCGCCGAGACACAAAATAATTAGCACACAATGCACTTAAGGTCTTCTAAATTATGATTGACAGCACTTGTCACATAAAGACGAACGATGGCTTAGAATATTAGCGATTCGTCGGATCCATGATGCGTGGACGGTTGCTCGATCCAAAGTCCATGACTTTTTTCGTTTCACCGCCGCACTACCATAGCCTATGTATACGTTCCTATATTATACGTTCCGCCAGAGCCACAAACCCAAGGATTCTAAGGTTGTGTAGTCGACGGGTTGGTCGACGTGGTCACTTGGCCAGCGTGGTCGACTAAGGCCTTATCGCCCTAGTTTAGGGTAGACCCGTGCCCCAGCAGTGGGGACGTATATAGGCTGATGAGAGCCACAAACATCACTCTTATTCCAAGACATCTGTCACTTTGGCGTTAAAATAGTGAAGCGCCGTCAAGTATTTTGTATTGTATTGTTTGTTACCTGTCCGTCCCCGCAAGGGGAGCCCTCGGCGGCCGGCCGGTACGCCACGCAGTACCCGCTCGCCGAGTCGAAGCAGAACAGCTGAGCGCACACTCGCTCGTCTTTGAAGCACGCGCTGCAACATTACGCATTCGTGATTAGAAAGAAAGAAGAATAAACATTTTTATTTTTGGGCCTTTAGACAAAATAACGCACAGATAGTTGATGATGTTGTGACTGACAACAAAAAGGAGCATACTTTGTATGTCTTCAATAACTTTTAAGTCGTTATTGACGAACATACTAAAATAGGATAGATATTTAGATGGTTAAACGAATTGAAACGAGTGTGAGATTGTTACAACTACTGTGAGAGTCGAAGATGCCAAGACACAACTATTTATTTAATTGATGAGCAGCAGTTGCAACTCATCAAAATGGAGAAACGAATAACCCTGAAAAAAAACTAAGTTCAAAACACCTGCAACACCCGCACTTGGCCAGGGTGGTTGACAAAGGCCTGATCGCTCTCAGGAGCCCGGCGGTGAGTGTGGGGACACTCCCGTCGGCATTGCACCAACGGATGACGCTTAGGGACGGGAGCGACCCCGTGTACCGGGTAACTCCGTCGCCCCCCTCGGGGGAGGCTTGAATGGAGCCCTTTGGGGCTGATCGCCGGTGGCGTCACGGTAGTTGGGCTATGCCAGGAACCATGACGTCGCCAACATCGCGGTTGTTTATAGGCCTGAGGGCCTACCATGAGTTGGCTATCGAAAATTTACGTACGTTAAAAACCTATCGAGTTGTTTTTTTCATACGGCCGATTTTAGTTCTTCGCGTAACCACCAGCGGCGCTGTACAAGTTTTTCATAGACATATTCACGTAGGCGATATCGAGTGCGTAAGTTTTAAACTCATGGTAGCTACACTGATCGCTCTAGTTTAGGGTAAGTTTATGTCTCTCAAGACGGCTGATGCTGATGATGATGGTGACGGTATACCTGGTGCCCCTGTCCTTGCGGCACTGCGCGTCCAGCGTGAGCAGCCGGCCGGGCAGCACGCGCGGCAGCGAGTCGTCCTCATGCGGCGAGTTGTACAGGCACGACGCCGTGTCGCCGCTGAAACGTGAACATACACTTATAGTATACACTAGCTGTGCCAGCGACTTCATTCGCGTTTCCCCCGTTTTTTACACATTTTCCATTGTATCTTTGCTCCTATTGATCGCAGCGTGATGTTATATAGCCTAAAGCCTTCCTCGATAAATGGTCTATACAACGCAAAAAGATTTTTTCAAATCGAACCAGTAGTTCCTGAGATTAGCGCGTTCAAACAAACAAACAAACTCTTCAGCTTTATAATATTAGTATAGATAGATAGTATAGATATAGACAGAAGAAACAGAAATGTGTTTATTAAGTTAGATTTACACTTAAAAATCACGCATACAGGCAAGTTGTACAGACACGACGCAGTGTCGCCGCTGAAACGTGCACACATACTTTTATAGTATAGAAACTACCGACCGACTGACCCGCCCTCCGTAATCCTTTCTTAACGGATACCTTCGTCATAACATCTGCCTGCGTGCCAAATTTCAGCCCGATCCGTCCAGTGGTTTGGGCTGTGCGTTGCAACTGCAAACCGCAGCGTCAGTTGGGAATAATATCCGGGGCAGATGGGAATATGTATTCCATGTCATCGCCAAAGAATCAGGCGAACAGCCCTTTGTAATTTTTTATTTAGTGAGAGATGAGAGTCAAATGGGAACCAATCTTGTAGTGTTGGAATCCTAAATAGTAACCATCTAGCCCTATTAAATATTTTTAAGACAAACCTAAAAATTTAATATTAGACAACATCACGTACATTGATCAAAATCAAAATCAAAATTGTTTATTTGCTTGTAAATAGGGTAGGTTACAGTATAGTGTAGATGTTAATTTAAAAATGATCTGTTCTGTGGTAAGTAACTTAAACACTTGTGTTATGGATATCAAAATCAACAGACGATACACAAATATATTTAAATAACACAGTCAGACACGGAACAAACACCAGTGTTCGTCACACAAATATATGTCCCGGGGGCCACGATCCACTTCCCGTGCCATTGGAGTAAGTAAGTAAATAAAAATGAAACCAGTGATGGTGCTATCCCGGGATCGCTGCCAGCGCCCCACACTACGGCATGCGATATCAAGCATGTGTCGAGCAAGTGTCAAACAAACCTCATTGCTTTTAATGCATTCAAATTGAAAATCACCACATTTTAAACCACTGTTCCATCGAGCCAGTCAATTTTTTTTTTTTATAATAAGCTAACAAGATGACCTCACTCCACCTGATGGAAAGCGGTAGTGAGATCCAAATATGAGGTCGACAGGCACAATAGACCATATTGAGCCTGTTGCACTCACCCTGAAAGCCCGCTTAAAGAGGAGACCACTGCTGCGGCAACAACGAGACAAGGCGTGGAGTCTCGCATTGGTATTGAGCTGTGCGGGTCCGCGTTGGCAATTTAACTTTGATCAAAAAAACTCACTTCAAGAAGTGGTGGAAGCTCTGCACGCTGCAAGGGGACCACCGGAACCCTTTCTCGGTGTGCCTCAGGTCGGACATGATGAAGCCGTCCTCCCAACGGCACTTCTCGGCGCCCGGCCCGCCCAGGTACGAGGGAGGGGGGCTGCCGTCGTGCACCGCTCCGAGTCTGTAATGGAAGGGTAGAGTTTAGCAAGTTAGTATAAAGAGTATGGAAAGGTTTGCTTAGTTTTATGTGACACAGACTTCAAATTTAAAGTCTGAGTGTAATTTTAGATCCGGATCGTTTTTTAAGGTAGGTAGTGTTCCGTTTTTAGACTTCGCTCTCCGTCCATTTGTCACCAGGCTGTATCACAAGAAAAATGATCCCCCAAAGCTCTTAAATCAATTGTCTGGCTATCGCAATATAATATTGGTACGGAAATCTTTGTGCAAGAGTCCGACTCGCACTTGGCCGATTTTTGATGCGTATGTAAAATTACATCAAAATTAAAAACGAAACCGATAGAGAATTAATAATTTGTTCTGTTGTACCTATGTCGTGTCCTTTTTTTAGCATTCATCATTATGTTGAGACTCACTATCGGAGCCGCTCTAAGTTGGCCGATTTGACACTTGTCAGACTGACTGCACTAGTGAGGGACAACGGTAAAATTGCCGAAGTAATAAGTAACAGTTATTTCCACTTTATAACCAAGCAAGGTCTAATTATAACAAATTTTTATTAAAAACATTAATTCACATCCAAAAGATTGAATTTAACTTCCTTATTTATAAATATATTTATTTTTCAAATACAATACTTATTAAATCCTTCATCCTATTTTAAAAAAAAATACCTGGTGAGTATTACCCACTACGTCACTATGAAAACGTGTCAAACGGCGTAACCTTGTAAAAGCGTAATATAGAGTGGAAATTTTACGTTTTTATAATTCAATTATTTTAGGTAATAAAAGACAAATAATTAGATAATTAGGTGCATTTGACATTTTGAAATAACGTCTTATTTTTAAAAGTTGTTCTTTATGATTCGCTAAATATATTCCTCTAAACAAGGATAAATGCAAAATATAAAATAAAAAGTGTCAAATCAGTCTTCTAAGAGCGGCTCCGGTATAAGAGAAGATCCCACCCAACCCTCCTTACAAAAATTATATTTTTAAAAACATAAATAACAAAGTTATGGTCTATTTCTCAATGCCGGTACAGTACCAATATTCATTTTTTTAAATTATAAAATAGACGTTTACTTACAAATGTCCAACTTCATGAGCCGCGACGATGATTCCAGAGAAGCCACCGGTGTCCTCAATGATGGCCACGGAGTTGACCTTCTCCAATCGTTTGTTCACAACGCACGCTCCGCCGACGTACGCAAACCCTGGTCGGAAACATTGTTTTAGAGAAAACATTTTTCTTCAACGGATTTGAAATTAAAAATTCATGGAGAAAGGTGGTTGAAGACAGAATGAGGGTATAGGATAGGTTTCTATAGACATGTAAGGTATATTTCAATCTAAAATATCTACACATTAGTACGTAAGTACATAGGTAGGTACCTAAGAGAGTTGAAGTTAAAAATACAGTCTACTTAAGAACCTCCTCTATATTAGAAGTCAGTTAAAAATTATCTATATCGTTAACACTTTAGATAAGTGTAATCAAAATAAATCAAAATATAGTATGTAGTATAAGTATCTATCTTACTTGAATCTTTGAAGCATTACTATTGAAATATACCTAAAAATGACTAGCTATGAATAACTACTCACATGTTTAATGATGAAGATGACTATGAGGCAGACGATTGTAGGTAAGTAAATAAGTATTTATTGGAAAACAGGTTTGTACTTACAGCAGGCATGATGGAGGCATGGAAACTGAGGGATATGTACATAAAAGTATCATGCGATGTAAACAAAGTCATAAAGCGTGCGTGCATTATATACCCTAGCTCAGGTTATGTGCCAATTTCAATCGTGAACGCCAAAAGCTGTATTAAGTTATATTAATCATGCGTATTGTTAAAAATATGTACATTCAAATTAATATTATTATATAGGTGGTGCTGGTTATCAGTCTTCGGAAATAACAAAAAAACTTAAGTCTTATTTACCGTAACCAACATGCTGTTTCAACTGTATAATAAATTCCAGCGTGCAACAGGCAAAATGTAAGCTTTATCATTAATCTTAATTTATTAAAAACAAAGCATTTGTATTATTGCCAAACAAAACAAAATTAAACAAAAACAAAAAACTTTTTCCCGCAATTTGCACATTGACTTATTTTTTTTTATTGCCATAGATCATAGAGTTCAGTGCTAAAATACTCGATTGCGGTTATACCTGAATCGAATCTTATTTTTCATCGCTGCTAGTCAAAATGGTAATTTGACTGTAACTGATTTAATTAGTAAAATATGCTTTCGAATGGGATTTACTTGTTATCGTCTCTATTTTACTTTTAATGTGTAATGCCATGGGGAGGAATCTGATTATTATATCTGCAGGAATATTAAGTTTGGTGATTTTATGAATGTTGTTATTATAAGAGGATAAATATAATTGATCGACTATGCTACAAGGAATATTTTAAAATCAAATATACAATATCTACATGAAAATAATGTTCACAGAAAATGTACAGTGTGATGGAAGAGACATTGCGGAAAAGATAGTATTATTCACAAGGTGCGAATATGGTATCACGGGTTGGATATAGGTACACAGACACGGGTTGATAATGATACCACTGTGAAGGGCAAAGGGGGAGTGAGGGACAAAGATGAAAGAATAAAGGCGTGCTTTTGGATATGTAAGTCTTTGAACACGCCTACCTGCCGTCCCTCTATTGCAAGCATCGTTCGCGTATTGTCTCCTGCACATGTCTAGTCTGAAAGTTCATCGAAATTAGATTCATCTCAATAAGTTCCAACAAATCTGTCAGGTCGTTCTATACGCAAGTTTATTACATTCACTGAAATGAAATAAACTATGCCTGACCTTTTCGAACGAGTCTGGTGATGCAAATTGGACATAAATATTCAGCGCCATTACCAAAATCCTTTACCTCGTACATTAAAATTATGAAGCCAAATTAATATCACTTGTAAGCTTCTGTTAATGCGGAGCTGTTCACCACTCGCAATCCATCCTAGAAAGTTTGCTTTAAAATTAATTTACCAGCTGTGCCTTTAGTACAGCGACCACCCTTGCGTCTTCGGCACATGTCATACCTGTTGGTGAAATTTGTATTTTTTCTGCATTAGCTGTGTTTATTTTACCAACAACTTGTATTTATTGCACTAATCTTATTCACCTGACACGTTCTAATTTAGTCGGAAAAAGTGCATTTTTTAAAAATTTGTCGACATTAGTAGTCATTCACTCTTCATTCATAACCTTTCATCCTTTCAACCTTTAATTATCATATTTGCTTCTTTGCAGTTTAAAAAAACAAAACATTTCATTGCGCATCATCTTCGTGCAAAAAAAAACATATCTAAATGAAATACATATAACGATCCGAACCGAAGAAATATGATTGCCAAAAGTTAATAAATCATGTCTCATAACAAAGAGTTTAGACGCATCAAGTAAGCCATGGATCTTGTAATACCTAACTGGATGTCAGGTGTCGACCCAGCGCAATAATATGTCTTGCTAAACTTTCGCAATAATGGCGCCAAATCTGAATACTAGACTTAAGCATTAGTGTTACTTACTAGCTTACCTTGAAGTCCTGAGTGAAAACAGAAATTGGGAAATCTTCTTTAGTACATAAGTTATTTTTCTAACGTATAGCTTACCTACTCGGTACTAAGTTATTTAATTACTTGTGACTTACAAGATAAATAAAATTATTAACTATAAAATACAAGCGAATAAGTTACGCAGATCAAACCACGTACATAATAACTGTTGTTTATTACTAGGAAACAAGTTATTTCAATGCAAATTACAAATACCTATCTTGTATTACATAAAATAATTATAAGTAGATAATGGATCTCATCGCTATAATTCTATACATATTATTAACAGTTAAACATTTAAGAACTTCCCATTGATTAACGAGGTTCAATGTAAAATCATTTATGTTGAGTAAGTTATTATTATTTGCAAATTTTTATTAGAGAGTTTGTCTGAGGACATCATTGGAAGTTTTCTACTATTTTAACTCGGATTGTAAAAGCTGGTCATATAAACGTGATCAATAGGGAATACCATTTCCCAGCAGTATCACTGTAAAAACATAGCAAAATGAAATCACTGGCCCTGATCTTTTGAATTAAAAAAATAACCAGAAGCCCACTCGGAAACAGTTGAATATTTAAAATACGTTAGGCCAGTGCTATGTACAGGGCAGTCGCTCGCCCCTATCTCGCGCGTCTTTGATTTAGTTTTATTTTTTTTAAATAACAAGAATAATACTCACTTGGTAATAGCAACGGCGATGTCGTAGACGGGCAGCCGTCTCTCTCTGAACAAATACTTGCCCATGTCAGTGAGCGCTGCTGCCGAGTCGATGGCGTCACGACCGACGCGATTCTTCTCGAGATATGGCGTTGCGTCACGACCCTAAAAAATATGCAAAATATGACATAAAAATCCAGTCACTTCGAGATCACGCTGGGTATCGCAGTTTAAAATTACTACGGCCATCTATGAAGAAACGAAGATAAATAATGGTCTTCTATTATTTGCATTTTGTATCCAATTAATGTCGCATAAGGTTTTGTATTTAAATTTTGAAGAATAGGTATTATCAAAAGTGAAGTGAAATACAAGCTGCAATATTTCATAAAAAACTATCCGAAACCAATATAGCTGTATTCAAATTTAATGCAGTACATCAAGAGTTAAAACGTAGCCTTCTTACACAAAAATAAGAACTATAGCTCATTCATACAGTTTAGCAATGATAATAAAATTGATAGTGATTTTGCCATTATTGGTGGTAAAGTATTTCCGTTAAACATTATTTCGTTTCTTAATGACATGTGTAAGCTAATAAATAAACATAGTAGCTTAATAAAGATACCTACTTCGGTGGAAATTGCGGCATGTTTAATGATTTTGATTGAGATAAGTTTAGCCACAACGTTAAATCACGTGGAGCAAAAACAAGTTATAACGTGATTCAGATATTCATTAGTTAACTTTCCTAGCCTTGGACGAATAAAATTTATTGGTCATCTAAGAATTTTGCAAGTTAGCAACTAAACTAGTTTTTTGTATGTTTTGTTTTCTCTGGCTTCATAATATTGTAAAGCAATTTTTATATCCTAAAGCAATCAAATACTCGCCGCCACTCATCTTATTAATATTGCAGGTGTTCTAATTTATACAAATCGCTCAATGTTTCGTTTTCGTATCTTTTTTCCTATTAATTACGAGTTTTTAAATGGATCTGTTGAATATTTATATAATATCGCACGTTTAATTTTAAGCATAATTGCTTATTGTTTATGATTATTGCCCTTTAAAAATATTGTTAAGGGGAAAAATATGATATTGGAACAAAGCTATTTTGTATTCTGTAAACATTTTATAGGAACTATACTAATACAAACTGCTATAGGTAAGTTACTTAACTCTTCCTTCAACATAAAATTTTAATATAAACGCAAAGGGCATCTCTTATTTTAACTACGATCAATTTAAAAAAAAAACTATGAATGTCGGGCTTGAATGTGCATATTATTCTGAATTTCTATATTACAAAGTTTCTCTGTCTATCCGAAGTCAACTTGTGATTATTATAGTCGATTAAATAAATTCGATTTTATATTACAGCTAATCAAGTACTCGGCTGTTAGAGAATATTCTTTTGTCATTAAAAAGTAAGCCAGTAGTTTGTGGTACTTCGCGCCATTTTAAAAAGTTATTTTTATTTAAAAAGTATACATTTTGTTTGAAGGTGTGAATTTTGATAAAAATTTTAATTAAAATGGCTAACGAGGCAATTTTGAAATATTTAGTGGATACGAACCGACCGTATTCATGTGCGGATGTGACTGTGAATCTTCGCGGTGCGTACACAAAGACGGTTGTTCAAAAGAATCTCGATTCTTTAGTTGAGAGCGGGAAAATAAGATGTAAATTGTATGGTAAGCAGAAAGTGTACGTTGCCGTTCAACCGGACAACCAGGAAGCCGACAGTGATATTGAAGGTCAGCACTTTGAGACCTTGTTTCAATGGGTTCTAGATTACTTTTTTGCAATAACAATAACATAAGTAGGTATTTCAATTTACTAAACGTGTTATTTTGCCGAGTCTTGCAAGTTATTCATACAGTGTAAGTATATTATTTATTATTATATTTGGGTACCAATAATAAGCTTACATACTTACATAATTATTTTATTTATTTCATTATTGAATAAGGAACATTATGTTATATTTATTATAAGTAAATAAATACCTAAATGCGTTATTATTGAAGCCAAAAGAATTTCACTAGCTTCTGTATGTATATGTTTAATTTTAAATTACAGATTACGACACCCAGTTAAAAAACTTAACACAGATTTTAGCGGAAAAATCGAACGATTTAAAAACAGCTGAGAGCAATCTAAAGAGTATTCTGTCAGGGCCTACGACCAATGCGGCTAGAAGCCAGATCGACGAAACTAAAAGTAAAATGGAGTCTTTAGAAGCGAAACTAACGACACTCAGGTCTTCTGCGTCTGTGGTCAGCGTTGAGGAGAAGACGTCTATCCTCAATGAGCACGATAAATTGCTGAGAGAGTATCGGTATGTACCCAGATAATAATGGCAAAAATATATTTTTACAACGCACACAGGGGCGTAGCAGGGGCAACGGGGGCCCCCGTTGTCCAAAATGTGTAAGGAAAAAAATAAAAACTTTCTGATTTATTTTATTTTACAGATGAAAAATTGTATAAAGCCATCTTTACCATCATATGAGGGCCTCCAAACAATTTTTTCTACGGGGCCCCGACAAGTCACGCTACGCCACTGAGCGCACATAAATAAAATATCGCAAACCCAACTAACCAATGTCTATGGAATTGTAACATTTGTATTACGTTAATGCAAATAGATAATCGCCCTAGTTTAGGTAGGCCTGTGCCCCAGCAGTGGGGACTTTTATGGGCTGATGATGATGGGCTTTAACAGTGAACGTTAAAGCGTCGATCATGAAAGTCAAATTTGAAAAACACAGTGGTATTGGCGAGGTTTGAACTGGCGACCTCTTTGCCTACTCAATTATTTCTAATTAGGTTATACTTATATTACCCGCGTATTCATCTTTTACAGTAAACGCAAAAGAATATCGTCAGACATCCTAGAAGCAGTGTTAGAAGGATATCCCAAAACAAAGAAAACTTTGCTGGACGAATTGTGCATAGAAACTGACGAAATGGTGGAGTTCAAACTTGTGTCCACTTCATCGTAACATTGGTTTGCTATATGCTTGTAAAGAGGTGATGATTAAAATGTATTTAAGTTTTTTTTTAAAAAAAACTTATCTTATTCAAATCAACAGCAAATAGGCGACTTATCCTGATTCTCAGTTTTGTATAGGTAGGTCTATACTTTTATTTGATAAATGTATTTTTCGATACTTCTATCAACGTAAGTAGGTATATAATTAAATAACTTTGTACCGAGTAAGCTATACGTTGTGTTTGATACACCACTTATCGAAGAATGCTATATAACATTACTCTGCGACCAATAGGAGCTAAGAAACAATGGAAAATGTCTAAAAAAGGGGGGAAAACGCGAACGAAGTCGCTGGCATTACTATTTTAGGATGAAAGTAATTATACACACTAACAATATTACAAGTGCGCAGTCAAGTGTAACTATTTATTATTATGCTATTTAACAAATCTAATTTAGTAAAACGAATTAAGAATAATTCAATTCAACAAGTAACGATCGGACCATGACGCAAAATGGAGCAACATAATAATTCATTCCGTCTGTTTTGTTCTTATTAAGTCATTATGTCAAAATAGTCGAATCATAAATTATTCTATAAACGGCACACATTAAACTATTTAGAGAATCGTCTATTCTGAGAAAATCATTATTGAAATACGATGTCGTTACGACTTTTATGATATTAATCAATGGTATATATAAATCACTATTTAACTGAAAGTGTCCGAGTTATTTACCATGTTGTGTTATTTTAATGAGCTCCCGATATTTCGGCACTGCTGCAAGCGCCATGATCACGGGTGAACAGTTCAGTTTTCTAATGTGTGTAACCTTGACAGTTTAAAATTATATATTAATCACTATTTAAGCTTATATCGATTTTGTTGATTACAAAAATTTATAGAAACCACGATTGGTGTAACCCAGTCGAAACGTCGCTATGTATTTGCTACTCCTAATATCGCGTGTAGACCTTAAGGGTCTCTAGGCCAAACAAAAAGTATCTAAGTAGTTAAAAGCGCCTACTATACATTGACAATGAATATGAATATTAATCAACCCCGTATTCATGTAATGAATAAATTATAGATTCGTGATAAACGCCTCACCGGAAGGAACTAGGAAGTAGCTCAGAAGAAGTCACGCAAAATGTTTGTATGTTGTTGTATGTAACGGGTAATTATAACTACAAGTAATTGATCTAACTGGCCAATCAACTATGTAATTTAAGTGTAGGGAAATCAATGTTGATACGATATTTACCGATATTGAGTTTATCTCATGGTAAGCAAGGATGAAGATGTTAGGCATAAGACATTTAAGATATTCAATATTTTGTTCCTATAAACCACTTAATTTTCGGGAAATGTCTATTTAGCTAATCATTATAAATCCTTATGACAGGGGCCATACCTACGGTCATATGTAAGTAACTATAGCGAGCATAAAAGGATGTACATAAAAATGCATAACGAATAGCAGTAGGGCAAGCCAATATAATAGGTTAGCTGTATGTGTATTTTTTTCTAACCAACAACGATGATAGTTTAGAGTACCATATCACCGGACTTGCGGGGGAGCGGTTGGCTCTCAAACTTAATGTCTGTGTGTAATCGATAGGTACTATTATTTTATATCGTCTGAAAAGTCTAAATTGCTACCTAAACTGCTACTGCTTACCCTAGATATGATGATCCCAGCGATAGATATCCGTATTCTGGGTCCCTTGAGCAGTTTGTACCGGAGGTCGACACCGTTCCAGAATGATACGAAGTAACGCTTAATTTGCACATTATCACCTCCGTGCAATCTGAAAAATAAAACGAAGCACTATTTTGTAGTTGTCTAAGAATTTAGTAGGTACATATATTTAGGCAATCGCTTCTTGTTGTCAATGATCAAATCAGTTTATTCCACTCTGCCCCATCAAGTGGTCCCAGTGGAAGCAAAATGCAATTTTTTCCCCTTCAAACCGATTTGGTGGAGCAAACTGGGCTGGGATTTTATGGGTTATACCCCATCTATACTTACTAATATTATAAAGCTGAAGAGTTTGTTTGTTTGTTTGAACGCGCTAATCTCAGGAACTACTGGTTCGATTTGAAAAAATCTTTTTGCGTTGTATAGACCATATCGAGGAAGGCTTTAGGCTATATAACATCACGCTGCGACCAATAGGAGCAAAGGTACAATGGAAAATGTGTAAAAAACGGGGGAAATGCGAACGAAGTCGCTGGCACAGCTAGTACCCCATAAAATCAGTAATCAGTTAACAGTTAACAATAGTGATTGTTGTCGTCTCATCGAATTTGACCGATGAGAGATTGGGCACAGGACCACTGCCTTAACGTGCTTTCCTTGCTTTCCTTTTCTTAACGCAACTTCCTGTAAAACTCATTATTTTAACCCGTCGCCACCTAGGATTTGGGATATTTCTTGCCAAGGCTTACATGAGCGGTGAAGTATACTTCCTACATTTTGGTTGCCTCACCTGTACCCGTCGTAGTCGACGATGACCAGGATCTCTGGGTAGATGACGTAGGGCGCGTCGCGCTTGCTCCTCGCGCCCACCGATCGCTTCCGCCGGAAACGTTTCGCTAAGTGGTCCGGCTCCATGAAAGCTGCGGATAAAGCGTTGCTCTATGTTAGGATACGGTCAAACTGGTAGAATCCGGTTAAGCCTGGTTAGGCTGATTACACGTGGCTCTGCCGCCGATGCCGCTGTATTAGTCAACAGACCATAGATACACAAAGTGAGACGTGGCAGTGTAGAGACGTTGTAAACAGGCAAATGGCTTTATAGTAGGTACTCAATTGGTAGGTACTACGGCGATTTTTTGAGCAAGCTACTAATATACAACTCAGGCGCTAACTAAGATCATGGCGAATTTACTCCAAATTGCGCCATTAAAAAACTCAAAATTGTGTATGGTAGGTACACACATTTATTGATTGCGCAAAGTCGCAAAGTATTGGATAGGTGCGTCACAGTGAGTATCAAAAAGTCTGATTTTATCTGCATCATTAGATTACTCGAGAACAACACTAATAGAATCCTAGACTGTTTACGCTTAGGTTCGTCTAGGCTAGACGAACCTAAGCGTAAACAGCTGTTAAAATGAAAAGTATATTCTTGTTCACCGCACGAGTCGGGGGAATGACCGGTCAAAGTTCTTTCAAAATTCAAATCACCATAAGAATATGGAAATATGGTTCAAACGAGCCAACATTCGTCCTCTCGAATTGAATTTTTACAACATTTTATTGGGATGTATTATTAGCGAGACGGTTGCGATTTTAAAACGTCGTCTGACGTAAGCCAAACACAACCTCTTGACCCCGACTCCGGTCGCTATAAAGTTTACATTATTATCGGGCGTTTCCATTAAAATGGACTGACAACAGAGTTGGATGAGCTAAGATTAAGAAGACCGCGGTGAGATGTTTTGTAAGAGAATTACTTTTACCATATTTGCGCGAGCACTTCTTACCTATTTATCATAAGTGTTTGCATCAAAAATACTAGGTACCTATGCTTTAGTATTTTTGATGAAAGGAGAGATGAAGTAGAAAGAAGTAAGGAAAGGTCTTTTCGTCATCGCGATTTCTGTAAACTGTAGGTACTTACAGCATACTACAAAGTATATTTACGAAAAAGTATATTGATAGACATGATCTTACTATATGATGGTAAGTTTTGATATGACTGAAGAGTTCTTCAAATAAGTCTAATAATGTTATTTTCCTAAAACATTTATGTTGTTTTTGAAATATCAACAACTAAATACTTTTTTCAAAAATATTGAAAGCCAAAACATTGACGGATTCTAAAGATTTTATTAAAATTTAAACAATTTAAAAAAGAAGAAATGCTTAGGTTGTGTAGTCAACCAACCTGCACTTGGCCAGGGTGGTTGACTAAGGCCTTATCGCCTAGTTTAGGGTAGGTCCGTGCCCCAGCAGTGGGGACGTATATGGGCTGATGATGAAACAATACGGAAAGTTTACTAAACATAAAGTATTGTTACCTACACTCGCTCCGCTCGCATCTCAACCGCAGCCTAAAAGTTCCTTTCAAAACATAATTTATAATATACCCATTATTGTATGTATCTATCTGCATAATTATTATCAGGTTTTGTTAAAATTTGGCAATGTTTATGCCGGTGTTTGTAAATTTGTAAAAAGATAAAAAAGGTAGGGGATTTCAAAAGATTAAGACTAATAAGACCAATACATTTTTGTCCCGCATTGTGTTTCAATGTATGATGAATGGATGATGAATGGAAAGGGTTAAAATGTAAATTGACGAAAGCATATTTAAAAGGCTCTATTAATACTGTAGATGCATCATCATACACGGCTATGTGATCGATCAATTCTTTAATTTTTATCTAAACTTAGGTGATCAGGATCGTAGAGAAACACAATATCATACTTTGTAAGTGCTCAAAACATAACTATTTGTTAGATACTAGCTTTCAGCCCGCGACTTCGTCCGCGTAGAGAGGTTTAACGGGTAAAACATTACTTCTTTATAGCGCAGTCGGTTAAAAAGTAGCCTATATCCTTTCCTAGGCTCTGAACTATATCTGTACCAAATTTCGTTTATTTCGGTTCAGTAGTCTATGCGTGAAAGCGTAACAGACAGACAGACAGACAGAGTTACTTTCGCATTTATAATGTTAGTAAGGCTTGTAAGTATGGTATGAAACATAGGTACCTATTTACTACAAATTTATAAAAATGGGTTGTAGTTTTGCGAAGAGAATTGTATGTTTTTTTTCAGTGTTATCTTCTAAATATTCTTGGTATGCGTACAAACTATTGGTCTTCATCAAAATGTGTAGGAAATTTGGCAAATATAACTT
This sequence comes from Maruca vitrata, assembly GCA_039566165.1. NCBI lineage: Eukaryota > Metazoa > Arthropoda > Insecta > Lepidoptera > Crambidae > Maruca > Maruca vitrata. The sequence goes on along the minus strand of CM076938.1, from coordinate 4,569,494 downwards.
ACCTACCTATAAAAAGTGGTTGGTAAAGTAAACATACCTACATGTTGGTAGACACACTGGAGTCTTAATTACTATCAATTAGCATGTAGGATTATAATCGTAAATAAAGACGAGACGACATCTTGTACGTCGACGGAAACCACGTTGAATATATTAACGTTGGTAACGTTGTCTATAGGTATTTAGTATCTTTAATTAACGGACGACAGGTAGTTAGACATACTTACATTTCAGAGGAAATTGCTAAGTACCTTTGTAATATATATACTTCTTAATACCTCCCGCCAATTGGAAAACCGGCCCACAGAAGTATGGTACTTTTTATTAAAATCTAAGGTTAAACAGTGTATAACTATAGGAATAATTGATTAATAATTGGCAACAAATCCATTAACTACTTCATCTGATGAAGATGATTGAAGCCAGTGGTTCTGTACGTTTCACATCAGTAAATGACTCATCATACCAATCATCATCACTGATGACGAAATGATTACGTCTGATACCCGATTACCTACTTCCGCCATTATTAGATTAATCCAATATTGGTTTAGATCAAGATAATCGCACGTGATCACATAGATTTCTACTATACCTACATAGTCATACACATTTTGTTTCTAAAATAAACACATATACCTACTCAAATCTTAAAGGAACCTTCTTTTTGACATCATTATGTATATTGCAGAATAAATCAAAAAATATTTCTATTATTTATTCTATTATAATATTAGAAAGCAACTCTGTTGACTGATCTTCGCGCTTTCACGCCGAAAATACAGAATCGATTTAAATGAATTTGGTACATAAGTACGTAGATAAGGGAATGAGTGACGATGTGTACCTATATTTTTATTCAACTTTTCTATAATATAATAATATTTTGTAGATGATTACTAAAGCACGGAGCCGTGGGCGCAAAGATAGATTCAAATATTTTCTTCGCGTTTGTTTTCTCACGCCTGTATTCTATTTCTAGTAAACTTTTATTAACACCATGTAATGAAGAATACATTAAAATTGTAAAATCTAGTCCGAAACCAGACACTAAAAGCACATCAAATAAACGCACATTAAAACAAATACGTGCCGGCATCCAAACGAAACCGGTCCGGTTAGCATAATAATCGATAATCCCGATATCTCGATTACGATCATGTGCAATCGATAATAAAATTATTCGGATGCGCGTACGCACGTGCCGCACGTGAATGGGAAGATGTTGATTATCTATGATCGATATTTATCGTTGTTTTGTAGAGTTTTGTCGTTGATGTCAGACGCAGAAATTAAACGTCAGTTTATACGATTTTATTGAGTTGCATTCTAAGGAAGTTAGAGGTGTTTATTAATGGAATATGAAAATGAAATTTATTTGTAATGTCCGCGTCAGATAGGAAATATATGACACGAAAGTACTAAATATCATGTTGAAGTTAATTAATTTAACATGATAACAAGTCACTGCTAAATTAATTGGTTACAGTATATAGTTTTGTTCCCTCTTTTTGTTAAACAAGTGTTTTAAATTAAACAGTTTTTATAAAACTGTTATAGTAATATTAAAACAGTTGAAGGACAATAATTTGGTAAGATACAGAATTTATGTAGAGTTTAATGATACATCCTTAATTACCCGATTCGATTTGGCCCTTATACCTTAATCATGTGAAATATACCTAATATCGCTCATACAAAAGGGATCTCATTAGAATACTCACACGTGTAATCCAATAAGAAACGTTAATATGCATTAATCAACAAACACATCAATCAAACCCATATTATTTACCTACAATATACACTCCTGCGCATCCATTGATTTATAGAATCTAGTGAGAGCGTGCTGTTGTCTATTGTCCATCAGTTTTCTACACGTGGATTCAAATTACAATGTTGCTTTATAATCTGAGATCGCAATTCATCATGTTTACACTATTAGGAGTCCATAATTGCAATTATAGACTAATAATAGTACCTAGTAGTAGATGCTAAAGCACTGCTACTATTAGTAATCTATAATTGGAATTGTGGACTCCTAATAATAAGTAATTGTATTAAGGGGTACTGACTACTATGGGATAGCCCATAGTAGTCAGTACCCCTTAATACAATTACTGGGTACATAGGTAAAGAATTAGTTGTAAAACCATGTCCAGATGCTAGATCTTAAAGATGGTTTTTTTTCCATTCCCTTGGTATATGTTTTATGAAATTTTAAATGAGCATTTTGTTAAAAATGGATGATGTTCTATAAAAAATTTTTTTTTTTTATTTAGCCTATGCTGTCCCACTGCTGGGCAAAGGCCTCCCCCATTTTACTCCAGAGCTCTCGATCTGCCGCCAAGGCCGGCCAGTTTCTGTCATGGTCATCCAAGTCATCTCTCCATCTCTTTTTTGGCCTTCCTCTTTGGCGACGCCCATCGATCGGTTGCCATTGGGTGACCATAAAAAATATATTTAAAAAAATATTTATTGTTAAAAACATCTAACATGCACTTATTAATCATCGATGGAGCTGATGATGATTTTACCATCAAGATTGGAAAATTCTATCGGGAAAGGAGTCTTCTCGGTAGAATACTATCTACTCAAAGTAGCTATAGAGTTTCTTGTCTGCAAGAAATTAAAATTTGAGGTACTATGAGTTACTCTTACCTAAATATTAATCCTCCTTTGTAAGGGTAATTCCGTTAGTATACGGAACTATCTAATACAATCAAAGAATACCAACATAATCTCATTACGCAGGTGACAATAGTTAGTTTTTATCGAGCAATTAAGGAGTTAACGCATTACGATCGTAACAAGTTGCACAATGGCCTCAGAGCGTGCGCTAGAGTGCGTAAATGTTACGCCGTTTACATTAACAGAAGCAACTCGCGAAACCAGATACGCGAAATTACTATCGGCGTGAATAACATGAACTCTGTGGCAACTACTCCTGTTTTACAGGAACATTATGAACTGAATCGTCGATGTTTGCGCAATATTCCTGTGAAATCAATTTGGTTTGGCTACCAATCGTAATTCAGTTAATTAACTGCCCTGGACTTAATATGGTGCTCAAGTGTGAGGGTTAACACAAGTGCCATCTCTATTCTGTTACTCTTCTATTTCGTTCAGACGGCAATCCAACAAAACAGATGAGGGATGAGGTCAAGGACCAAAGGCTAAAGGTGCATTATGAGGCACTGACTTAGTTATAGCTAACACACGGTTAGCTTAATAATTAGTTATGTATTCTTAGTTGCCAAACTATTATTATAAAAATCACCGCTATGTTTTTTTTTTAACTGTTGGGCAGGTTTAACCTTAACTCTTTCAGCGCCAAACTATCACTTAAGCGCATGAATCAAAAATGAAACACATGGTGATTTTTTTCGCTTAAAGTGTTAATATCTGACGATGATGGTTACCAAAGCAGATAACTCCATAGGATAGTCCCCTGTGCCCTGGTTACTTTTAACTGTAACTATTGGATGGGCTTTACCAAGAGGTCGGCAACCTTTTAAGTCGAAAGTACAATTTACAACATTTTAAAGTTTTTAAGGAGCCACAAAATGTTTTCATGCCTACAATAAATAAGTTGTGTGTAATAAATATGTACTCCTACTATAACTGACGTCGACTAACTGCGCAGAACTTTCGCGATGATCGAGAGTTTACGACGCACTGACAACAGTGTTTTTTTAAATATAAAAACTGATAATATTTATATATATGTATATATGTATTTGGAACTAAAAAGCCGCAGTTTCCCATCCAAAGAGCCGCATGTGGCTCGCGAGACGCAGATTGCCGACCACTGGTCTAACCTCATCCCCTGATGATGATGATGATGTTCAAAACAATCCTACCATAGTCGCTGAGGTGGTCGTGCTCCGCCTGTCCAGGGTCCCGCTTGATGATGACGTGGTGAGCGCCGTTCAGCGCCCTTCGAAGCTTCTCTTGGTCCTCTTTGCTTCTCGTCACTAGAATAATATACCTCTGTTAGTATTAACGATAGCTTTGAACACATTTGCATTGGGTTGTGAGCCATTCGCTCTCTCGTAAGTCCGGTGATGATCACAAATCTATTCTTAGCCATCATCGTAGTCAGTTAGGAAAGAAATACAGACTCTCAGTCTCTAAAAATTAATTTCTACAGGATCTATTTCATGTAAGTTAGATCTATTCGTATTGCAAGTGGATTTGTAGTATTTTGAAATAAAAGTAAAACTTTTTTAAAGTAATAAAAATTTGAATCTTATACATTTTGATTGCAAACCGTATAGGATTATTCATTAAACGGTTTTTCGATCTTTGGTTTTTTGATCGATGCATGATTTTTGTGGCAAAATATTTTATTTTATTTTATTAATGCCTAGCCGTAGTTACTTACTGATAGGCCGTCCAGTGTCAATGGAGACCATGTCGGCCATGCTTGCTGGGTCCATGAACGCCTCGTCGTCCTGCGCCGCCACGGAGTCCGGCACCGGCCTGATCACCAGCTCGTGCCCGATCGAGCCCTCCTGCGAAACGGAATAGGTTTAGAAAGATTGAATTATAAATTTAAAATTCATTCATTCATTGACTGGCTCGGTGGAACAGTGGTTAGTGACCCTGGCTGGCGGTTCCAAGAGTCGTGGGTTCGATTCCCACTCGGGACAAATATTTGTGTGATGAACATCGGTGTTTGTTCCGTGTCTGGGTGTGATTATTTATTTAAGTATGTATTTAAAAATATATATGTATGTATATCAGTCTCTGACGCCCATAGTACAAGCTCTGCTTAGTTTGGGGTCAGATGACCGTGTGTGGAAATGTCCCAGATATTTATTTATTATTTATTTTATTCATTCGCATTCATGACCCCGCCTGAACGGGTACCACCGGTCTTCCGATATCGCGTCGGGTGCTCTAACCACTGAGCTATCCAGGTGTCTAGTCACCAATGCGATTTTTTTCCATCACATTCTACCCGTAGCCACTGGTGGTGCCACCGTAGTGATCAAACACTTATCGGTCCGCAAACATTTCTTTACAGAAATGTTATACAGAACGGTTGCACTCGGCAAATATACACCGTGAAATTTTAGTGGTTGTTTTCCCGTGGCAGAACGACTTGCCTTTAGTAATACTATCGAATCATGCAAATAATTACTCGAAAAAAAAACATTTTTTTTTTTCGATTTTTCAGAATAATAATTTTCCAACTCGAAAACGAGAGAAGCTATCGTTGTTTTTGAAGATGTGACGTATTCAGGTACTGCTTGCCGCATGAAATCGATGGTTAAAGCTAAAGAAGCTCTACACCCTAAGTCATAAAGCGGTTCGAACGTGCTTTCGAGTTACGGTTAAACCTTTCGTAAAACCGGCATTTATTGATTTTACCAAAAAAGAACTGCACACATCTATTGTACTACTAAGATAGAATCATTTTACTGCGGGAAAACAACCACTAAAATTTCACGGTGTATTTTTATTTATTGTTTTTATGTACATTAGAGCTTTAAATAGCATTAAAACAAAGAATAAAAAAAATACTGAAATGTCAGTATTTTCCAAGCATTGTTTGACACAAATTGCATTACAACGGTTTGTATCTCGTGCCCTGTCGAGTTATCTTGAGAAAACAAAAAGGTTGAGAACTACTGGAATCTTAATTGTTTGTCCTGTCCCTAAGAGCGTCGAACAGTTGTATTGTTATGTGTCATATCCGATTAATTCTTAATGCGAAAAGGTTCAAAACCACTGGAATCATGGTTTACTATACAGTCAAAGCCACTGGTTTATTACCGAGGATTTTTTATCAAATACAAATAGCATTGCAACTGGTCGTGCCCAAAATATTCCTGTTGCATTTTGATAAAAAAAAACGAACAATCCATGCCATTAATCAAGATCTGTTTGCATTGTTTTGATTGAATGATGCAATGTGATCGATTAGTTCACATTAAATATCCGGGATTCAACGAAACATGAAAACCTTTTTAACGTAACCTTTGTTACTATAATGAACAAACCTGTTAGGAATGGCAAACTCTGTGATTATTGGAATCCAGTTTAAACTAGTTCAGTCTAAACCTGCCATCGTCTTTTTGCCCGATGTTACAAGCACAAAATTAAGTTAGACATGATTAGACAAGACAGTAATCCTAATTTGATTTGTGTATGCAACGCATTAATTTAATAGGGCAACTTAACACCTAACTCAGTGCATACGAAGCTTGATGTTGGCAAAGCTTTTAAGTTACGGTCTAATAAATGTGGGAAAATATTGGTGATTGAACTTTAAACATTTATAAAAGTTGACTATGTGGGTCGGACTTTTAAACGAGGTGATTTAGATTAGACTTTTTTCCAACTTTCAATTGAAGGTGTTTTCATTTCTTAATAGACCTAGCTTTTACAGATTATTATTGAAGCTTTCTATTGGACAATTTAGGCTTTAGGCCATTAACTGAATAATAATAAGGTAATAAACAAAGTAGAGTTCGGAGAAAAAGTACCTATATTTATTATTGTATTGAACAAAACCAACACGAATCAATAACTCATTTTAGTTGTATTGAGTTGTTCTCAGAGGGGTAGGTAGAGATCACTTCCTGCCATGTGCTACGGTCCTGGCACACCACTTTCCAAAAAGGCGTGAATTTATGTATGTATGAGTTGTTCTCTTGTAAATGAGAATTTAAGTAGGTAGTTTAATTGAAGGAACACGTGAATGTGTAAGTGACACACGTATCTATTTTTTTCTTCAAAAGTATAGAACCTTTAACGACCAGCCAGTAACCATGTCAGCGCAACTTCTTTCCGTTCTTATTGCATAACCCAACATAACAATGTCGTCTAAACTCGTTAGCCGCTCAAACAGAGTATGAAGTGCAACCAAAGGGAAATATTTAAATGTTACTGTTCGGGGCTACTTGGTCAATTGACCGTCCAAGACCCGATAGTCATGGAACAACGCTTTCTCCAGTAAAGTTCCGTTGGTAAGGGGTTGGCAGAATGCTACAAGGACTTGGTAAGTAGGTTTGCTGTTGGTCAGTCCGTACATGGCTTACCAACTAACCAACAGTATTATAAGGTATTAGCGGTTTCCCCCCGTTTTTTTACACATCTTCTATTGTTTCTTTGCTCCTATTGGTCGCAGTGGGATGTTATGTAGCCTAAAGCCTCCTCGATAAATGGTCTATCCAACACAATTATTAAATTTCAACCAGTAGTTCCTGAGATAAGCGCGTGCAAACAAAAAAATAAACAAAATCTTCAGCTTTATAATATTAAAGTATAGATTATTATGAAGTTAATAGGGTGGGGTGAGGCGTCGATGGCCGAGTGGTTAAGGTCGTTGCTTGCCATGCGAGAGGTCGCCAGTTCAAACCCCGCCAGGTACCAATGTGTTTTTCAAATTTGAAATTCATATGTACCATCATTCGACGCTTTAACGGTGAAGGAAAACATCGTGAGGAAACCAGCACACCTGAGAAATTTTTCAACGGTGTTTGAAGCCATGTCAGAGGCCTACGGGCGGTATAAAAACTCTGACACCAGGTTGTTCATCAACCATACGATAAGAAGAAGAATAGGGTGGTAGAGGAGTCCAGGTATCAAAACTATTTTGAATGTAAAAATTTTTCAAAGGTATTCCTTTAATCGTGTTTTACAGCGCTCTTCCACCTCAATTTAAGCTGATTAAATCGAATCTCCCACTCTCATTAAACTTTTTTATGTTTACTAAATCTAAAAAATATTTTTCTTGATTTCATTCGTTACTTCAATAAGATAGATTATTATTTATCAGGCTAACACTAAATCTTAAAAAGTTCTCTTAGCATAATCGCTAGCGCTCGACACTGGTATTCCCGATGAATCAATGAGTTCACTAATTAAGTCACCTAAGCAACAAGCTAGAATATCTACTTAGTTACAAAGTTACTTTTGTCACTCGCATCACGTATAAGTAACGGATAATCCCGATGTCGGCCGGTCACTTTGGGACGTGTCCCGATATGGCTACGGCTATTGTTCTCATCTTGTCTGTTTGTATGTTAATGTTGAATTTGGTTCGTCGTTTCCATCAGTGCGGGAGTGATTAGTATGGGTATGACACGATAGATTTATGGCACGAAGACACGAGTTAGAATTACCGATAGATCATGGCATAATTTATTACCCGACTAAACGAAAGAGTGCCAAGTTTAGTTCACTGCATTTTCCGTTGCCAGTACTTTTCTATATTGTATCTACAGTAATATACATTTTCATTCAGAAAGATCGCTAAAATGACAAGATCCTCTAAATGGTAGTCATATAAATTGTATTTAAATGATGATGTATTTTACGCGTTACATGTAAATTCTATAAACCATTATAGTATTTTTCACCTAAAATGATCCCTGTGACACTTCATTGTGTTCTGAATCACGCATTTTACGTTTGACAAACGAAAATAATTTTATTGCACACTTTTACCTATGCAGTTCGTATACGTAGAATGGAATGTAGTAAGTTCCATTCTACGTATACGAACTGCATAGGTACTTTTTTAAAATTTTCTATTACATTAAATTAAACTAAACGATACTGTTTCCCATTTAAAAGTTTTAAATGATTTATTTTAATATTTTTCCTAATGACGCCGCATTAAAATGAAAAAAGTGTGCAATTTTCGTTTGTCAAACGTAAAATGCGTAATTCAGAACACAATGAAGTGTCACAGGGATCATCTTAGCTGAAAAAGACTATAATGATTGCGATCATGTTCTGAATTTGTTGCATTATTTAAGCACTTTTCTTATTGACGTTGTGAATCCTTACCAAAGTGAAAAATACGAAATTTTAATAATCTGTCAGTCGTACTTCCACACCAAAAGTTTTTAACCCATTTAAATAAAATTTAATACACAGTTAATCCTAGAGTGTAAGAAAGCACTTTTTAAACGACTGTACGGGCTTTTACACGATGTACGACCCCATGCGGACGGACCGGATTTCGTAGCCGGAAATCTATTTAAGTTATAATGACTTACCACCATCAGCCTGCCATGCTTGGGATGCCTCCTGATCAGCAGAGCGGCGCCGTTCTCCTCATCCTGGAACAGCTCTCCCAACTCTTCATCGTCCTCCTGTAGAACACAATATTTAATATTACTATTGATAATATTTGAAACATCTAGCTCTAGGGCGGATTATCTCAAAGACAGGCTACACTAAAGACGGGCCTAGAGTAGAAAAGGGAACGCAGGCAACAAAAAAAAATACTACTACACAGTATGCAATAGAGGTGACAATACTTAGTAGTTATCTGTGGTATTACTCAGTGGTATAAAAAAATTACACAAATTTTATATTGTAAGTTGAAAGATTTGTTTTTAAGAGCGGAATTACCAAGCACAAGCAAACTTTTTGGAAATCCATCCATCCTTGTTTCCTTAATTTAATGTAAAATGTACCAAGTAGTTGCCAAGATTTTAAATTTGCCTTTGGTCTATCCACTGTTAGGCAAAAGCCTTCCTATAGGGATAATAGCTTATCTAGATGATACATTTTAACGAATATAATCTTCAAGTATCTTAGTATTTTTGTAGGCCTTTTGTTTCTGTGGCCTTGTTTAAAACAAGGACTAAGAAGGACCTTAGTTTTAAACAAACGAATTTGAACAACTCAAAACACGGTAAGGTAAAAACTGCTTAAATCAAAGATGTGTTGCTCTCAAGAATTTTAATTGAACACAAAGTGGCGATTGCATTTTTAAGTGAAACGACCAAAACAATCGGCGGAAGGAACTACATGAAGGCTGAATGTACCTCTGAATGACCTGTTCCGTTCTTTTAGTGAGACAATAATCTCACTCACTCACTGTTCGGTATGACGGGATGAAGATGATAGGTAAATGGATCAATTATAAATCCGTGGATGAACACTCTATGGCTCTATGACGCGTTGGGTAGTGCCCCTGTGTCGTGAGGCAAGAGTCGTGGATTCGATTCCCACTCGAGACAAAATATTTGTATGATGATTGTATGGTGAGATTTTATATTTTAGTTTATTTGTGTACCTACCTGTGCTAAAGTTCTATACTTTTGTTTCTGATTTCTGACACAAGTGCTGAACAAAGTTACTTCGGAATCTGAACAATATTATGTGATGTTGTGTGATAATGTGTGATTATTATTACTATGTAAGTATAAGAGTACTTGTTAAGTAGGTACTGGAAGGTACCTAAAGCAAACCACGACTGTCTCTAAGTTCATTATAAAGGAAAGATCTGTAAGATAATCTATGAATGGCTTGTTCAACTCACGTATGGGAACTTCTCACGAAATGTACAATTTGGTATCTATGCGGCTTACAACTAAAATAGTTAGATCATTACTAAAAGTGAGTACATATAGTTTAATATTAAACAATCCAATCACAAAGCATGTTGTGTGCACTGCTTAGGAATACTGCCTAGGCTAAGTTCAATTGTTACACCCTGTAATGGGTGTAATGACAATAAACTGTTTGTGTACGATAACAAATAAATAATTTGTAATTTGACAAGGCTATCATTGATTTTAACTGACTATGTGAATGAATGACTTAACGTGAAATAATTTAAATGTTTTCAATCGACAATGTTTCTTTCGATCTAGATCTTAATAATAGAAAATTATATTTCGAAAAAACAAAACGATACCCAACCCGATATTCTTTACTTTTTATTTTTACAAGCAAACATATTATTCATATCGTCATATTTAAGATAAGTCGATAAGATATTTTTATATATTTTAGTAGATATTATTTAATTGCGCAATTTAAATGCAATAAGACTTTTTAATGGGTTCATTATTGATGATTTATGAAGTGATAAACCTGCATTTTAATTCTTAATTTAGTATATTAGGATAATATTCATATTAGATATTCATAATCATGTTAACATAAAGTCATGCTTTGCTTTAATATAACATTAGACTAATATCCAAAATTAAAATTTGTAAGTGTATTTTATTAGCATCTACCACACTTGATGACTATCTACATATCATAGCAACTGCAATCAAATGTATATCACAATATAAAAAAAAAACATTTTATTGCAATGGTAGACCTTAGGTATTGCTAGTGCACACGTTATAATTTAATTGGTATAAATAATAAAGCCTTGGATATTACCTTTCTGTTTTAAGTTTCAGTTATTAAATAATAGGTACTTCAGTACTCTCTGAGTATATAAATTCATATTTTTTCCCGATAACATCACTACATAGTATAAAGCAAAATCGCTTCCCGCGTCTGTCTCTCCCTATGTATGCTTAAATCATTCAAACTACATAACAGATAAAATATGTCTTTATGGGTCTACACGCGATATTAGGAGTAGCAAATTACATAGCTACTTACTGCCCGACGTTCTAAAAGTCCGAAAGTCTAAAATCATACATAACAGATTGTGATGCGGTTTTTCTTAACAGATAGAGGGATTTATGAGGAAGGTTTTTATGTATAATATACCCGAAGAGAAGCGAGGGCGGGTCACTAGTTAATAGATAATTACTTACTCGTATGAATAAATTATGTATGTATTGCTAGAAGTACATTTTAGAAGAAAAAAGGTAAGGAAAGTGACTAACCAAATTGTTTTATTGGAATTTCCATAAATTTCCGTACAGACTTATATAACTTGCTATCGGGAATGTACCTATAATAATACAAAAAATAAAATTGTATTTATTTTCCACCAGAATATTATAAATGCTTACACAACTAACATTATGAGGTTAGATCTTAATATATAATAATATCATAACAGTAAACAGATGACAACCTATGTAAAATTAATTACCTACCTACTGTGCTGTAAATTAATTAGACTCTACTACATTGGAAATATACCAAGTGGGCAGTAATTATGGACGTAGCTATAGAGCAAATTGACTTCAAGGTTACATAATGTAATGTCTTGTGCATTTATCATTTATGGTTATTCAAATTGCAAAACATTGACCGCACTACTCCTATGGTCATTGTCATGGCGATCAGATACGCGGTGTTTGCGACACTAATCGATAGTAAGCAAAATAAAAATATATCTATACGCACAATTATACTAGACACGTTCA